>OY741978.1:5049250-6324250 GCA_963555595.1 Tethea ocularis | reverse complement strand
CCCCTGTCGGCACCCCACCAAAAAAAAAAAAAAAAAGTTTTACCAAAAAGTTGTTGGTTCCCTCCCGTTGGATGGGTGCCTATTAATATTAAGTTAATTAACCTACTACTTGGTGACTATAAAATATTTATTGAAAAATTTAACAATTGAATGAACCTTACTGTCAAGCCGTAAGGTACATTTTTAAAGGATTTTCTCATAATTAACAGATGAATGGCCGATGTCAAACAAAAGAAAAGTTTTTTTTTTTATTAATCAAATTAACTCTACTGTACTCTAAGCAAGGTAAGGTATGTGTACCTTTATCGATACATACCGGTTTACATTTTTTTTTTTCAATACACGATCCGTCCGTCTTTAGTTAAACCGGCGAATTTTAATCAAAAAAATTTACCCCAGTCGGCAACCCACCAAAAAAAAAAAAAAAAAAAAAGATTTACTAAAAAAGTGTTGGTTCCCTTCTGTTGGATGGGTGCCTATTAATATTAAGATAATTAATACAGCATAGGTAAATGGCGAATTCCAAATATTTTTTGAAAAATTAAACAATTTAATGAACCTTACTGCTTGACAGTAAGGTACATATTTAAAAGATTTTTTATATTAGACAAAAGATTAAGATTTTTCTTTTCAATTTAACAAATGAACCTTATTCAATCAATACACTTGGGGTAAATTTAAAAAATTTAAAAAATTTACCCCAAGTCGGCACCCAACCAAAAAAAAAAAAAAAATGCTAACCAAGAATTGTTGGTTCCCTTCTGGTGGATGAGTGCCTATTAATATTAAGAAAATTAATACAGTAGATGGCAAATTTCAAATAATATTACAACACAAACAAGAGATTAGAGTTTTTTTGAAAAATTAAACAAATGAACCTTACTGCCAAGAAATAAGGTACATTTTTAAAAGATTAAATTAAAGATTAAGATTTTTTTTGAAAAATTAAACAAATGAGCACCTTTCTGTCAACCAGTAAGGTACATGTTTTTTAAAACACAGCCCCTCCATTTTTAAAGAAAAAAAAAAAAAAATCCTATTTTTGTGACATTTTTGGTCAAAATGATATATGTAGGCAAAAACAATGAAATAAACAGACACCGTGTTGCCAACTCCCAACAATTCTTACCTCTAAAGTTCAAGTAAAAAATTTGTCACATTGTCATCGTCAAATTGAATTGATACCTACTATTAATAGGTCCAAAGTGTACTTTAATAGAAAAAAAGTTATTTCATAGGATTATCTTGGGAATACAACTACTGTACTATAATGAATCATTATACACGGATGTGCCTCATTGGGTCATTAAAGTACTGATTTTGATCTCATAATAAGAACATTACGATATGAGAGTAGATAAAATAAAACATGTGCTTAGTTACTGTTGATTATGAGAAATCCTTTAAGATTGATTATAAAGAGTTGACTAACCTGCATGGATTGTATCCTGAGCTTGTTGCAGACACATGCCCGTGTGGCGGTGGATGCAGGCGAGGGTGTACTGTAAGGGAGAGACAGACAGTATATATACATGTACAGGTAGGTATACACTACACAAACACTAACACCCACCCAGCCAGCCAGCCAGCCAGCCAGCCAGCCAGGCAGGCAGACAACCGCGCGCGAGTGCGAGCTACTGCGCCACCGCCAAATAAAAATTACACACAAAATATTTTTACGATTCCAAGGAAACTACACATTCAATCGTTTTAAAAACTATATACACTTCATCAAAGCTGTCATCTCACCATTTTAAAACAAAAACCAAAGTTGTAAGTCAACATTTTTTTTTTACCATAATCATAAAAAAAGCAAAGAAAAAATCTATAATTTCCAGTAATGACAGTACCCGACAAGACAAACTATGTCACCGAGTTACAAACTTCTATCATGTATAGTTTTTAAAATAACAACAAATTAGACATGTGAATTTCCATACATTTGAACGGAGCCCCACACAACACCGCGAGGATTTAACATTTTTTTACTTTACGACGAACTATACATTTTAACTACTCAGTAACCACATACACACGGTCACAACGATCATCTGACCACTTTAAAACAAAAAAGAAAATTCTAGCATGCCTAGTTCACAATTTACAAATTTCACAATCATCAAACAAAACCGAAAATTATAACAACAAAAGAACTCAGTACAATCAATCAATCTATATCACCATGTTTCAGGTTACAATCAACTATAGTTCTCGAGATATTGACTAATAAAGTAACAATTAACAGACAAGACTCACACAACGCGCGGCGCACCATGAATCGACAATAAACTACATATTTAGGTAAACTATACAAAAACCATTTACAAATGGTCATTGATAAGATTCAACTACTTTAAAACGACAAAACATGTAACTTTTAAAATAACAGTTTCATACAAATTTCACCCTTGCATATAGTACTAATTGACATTGAAAGCTAAAATTTCTTGTATCGAGAGTACTGATTGCACTTACAAATGTATCAAAATTACAAGTTTCTATCAATTACAGTTTTAAAAATATTGACAATTACCATAACATTAATTTCCATACAAATTCGCAGACAGCGACGCGGCGAAGAAAAGCAGGATTCTCCGGCAGTAACACATGTCTTCATACACAACTGAAAACATAATAATAAAAATATCATATACTTAACTATAGGTTTACCTTTCAATCTATTTATAATGTGATAATTTGTTTTCATGACGAAATATAGTACACAGATAGATCATAACAAAGAATATCATACATGAGAAAGCATAACATCTCTGGAACAAGGGGTGAAACAACAAAGCAAACATTAATATTTAACAAAACATGGATGAATTTTGACCAAAATAGTAGCTGACATCATCTTAGTAGTTTATTACAATTTCAAACATATTTAAATGATTCATTTAAATACATTATGTTGAAAGGATTAAACCACCCCTCAAACCGCTGGACAGGACACTTAGGCACAAATAGTAGTAGTAACGTAGGTATCTACTAATAAATTATCTTTAACGAAAAATACAGTCACAATTAAATTTACTCTCAAAACTTAAATATAATAAACAAAAACATGATATTGATAAAAATTGCCGAATGAAAATGCATGTAGAGTAAGCGCAGAGGCGGGGCCAAGATACCATGCGCACGATTCGCCGACCGAACAAAGGGCCACCCTACGACGCATGTGATTGGTCGAGATAATAATGGGGCGTGGCGAAAGTGATAGGCGGCTAAAACGTCACAACCAATAGCGTGTCTTTGATAACAGCCACACCCAATAGCGTGCCTTCAATAATAGCCACGCCCATCAACCCAACTCCGATCAAAGGTTGTACGCGACTGTGTGAGAGAATATAAATATAGTGATGATAAATTATTTGTCAAAAAAAAATAATATGTAATACTTTTTAGTGTAACTCAAATAGGTTTTTTTTGGCGTATTCGGTACTAATCAAAATCTCTTATTGACCTATGAACTTGCATTTTGGTAACAATGTTTATTATTACGTATATTTTACAAAAAATACTAATTATATTGATAAATCTTTCTTTCTTTGAATTTTGTCTCATTTTTTTATGACATCCAATTTTATTCTACATTAGCTGTTCTGATTTCCGGGATAAAAAGCTAGATAGATCCAAAGGTAAGCACGTTCAAACTAACAAACTCTTCAGTTTTATTAATAGTAAATATAAATATAGATTTGGTACGAAACCATCTCACACGGGACATATGGTGATCGAAAAAGTGAGACGGAGGACATTATAACACTGATTTACTTAGTTAAATAGCTTATATGAATAAGGGGTGTCTGTGAATATGTGTGAATGACTTGAAAATAAGATTATCAAGTTAATGAGACTATGCACTTTACATAAACATCTAAGCATTTTTTTAAATGTTTGTCAGTCTGTCTATATCATGTATTCCCAGATACCCTGAAGTTGTTCCGTTAAAAGTTGGGATTTTTTTCTCCCAGAAGTCCCGTGATATATAATAAATACAATACCATTTGGATATGCTTACTTATATTATGTAAAAAACAACATAGGAACAACAAAATTAGATTGGTTAAAATAAAAATCACAAATAGTGAATGTTTGTCATGTTGGTAGTATCTTTCTCAAAAGTCCTATTCACAGGACTATTGGGGCTGCAAAATTCCTAACAGACCCGTAACAGGACAACTTCAATGGAGTATCTGGGAATACTCCTTTTATCTAACCATCCATGACATTCACACTACATGACATATACAGTTATACACTTTCAGACATAATATGTAACTAGCCGATATCTTTTCTTGTTTTGTGTAAGCATATCCAAATGGCTTTATATTAGACTAGCTTTCGCCCAGCGGTTTCACCCGCATTAGAGTTCATGAACACCCCGTACTCAATTTAACCAACCAAATAATATGTACGTCAATTTGTCCGTTAGTATTCTCATACCTCGAGAACCACAGTACAGATTATGAAGCGCTTTTCAAAGATAGGTATCCTCTTAGGTTCAGGTTCCTAGATGAAGGTTTTAGGCTATTTAATATCCAGGGACAGGTATAGTTCTGTGACGATTGAAAGCTATATAAATATACCTATTATGCATGTGGAGTTCAGTTTTCACTTTTAAATACTTGTCAAAAATTACAATCCATTATTAGTCAGTCATACATAAGTTTTTGTTACGTTAAAAAAAATCAGTCAAAGGTTCAGAGCCATACAGCCTTCTTATTATTTTTTAATTTTAGTAGGTATATTGAATTTTTATGTTTGATATTTTTTTTTATAAGTTTCGAATGGCATGCAATGCAGGAGATAAAAGTTTTTCTTTCTTTCTAAACGTTCAAACAGTGTGTAATGAAAATTGGCAGAGAGGTAGACCCGTGAGATAAGAAGGTAGGTATTTTTATCCCAGAACTTGTGAGAAACTAAGGACAGCTTCTTAAATGATTGTCTCAATGATACAATACAGATTAATGCAAAATTGTCAAGAACTGCCAACATAAACCTATCTATAATTTATCTATACTAATAATAATCTATATATCTATCTATCTAAACTATAATGAAACTGAAGAGTTTTTGTTTGTTTGTATGAACGCGCTAATCTCTGGATCTACCAGTCGGATTTGGAAAAATCTTTTTGCAATTGAAAACCTGAAAAAAAATATGTGAAGAATGTCCCAGGATATTTATTTATTTTTGTATAGCACAGGCGATGCGACGCGGCGCCCGATGTAACCCGAGCAATACCGAAAAGAACCGAACTATGCACGACTTCACCGACATGAAGTCCTATACGTAATTTGTTTGATGATAATTGCTTTAACGTTGAATATTTTTAAGTTGAATTGTTGTAGATATTAAATACGGATTTCATAGAAACAAATACTACTTAAGAAGGTCCTAGTTATTTCAAAATTTGTTTTGAGTTTATTTTTACTAAATTTGTTTTTTTTTATTTCTTGGGTGAAAACTTAATCTTTCTATAGGTAGTAATAATAAAGCTGAAGAGTTTGTTTGAACGCGCTAATCTCCGGAGTTATTGGTCCGATTCGAAAAATTGTTTCACTAATGGGAAGCTACATTATCCCCGAAGGTTATAAGCTACTTATAACCCGCGAACGAAACCGCGGGGAACAGCTAGTTATTTTATATAAACTAAATGCTAAGTATTATAATTTTAGATCACTTGTTTGAGATATTGAAGAAAATTTAAAGCTTTGTAACTTTATTTTGGCATGAAAGTTGAACAATACTATGAGTGGAAGGGTTCTTAGTTTGCTATAAACAATGCTTGCTATATGATAGCTTAAATTCATAAAATATGGTACTTATATGAATAGAGTAGCTTTATACAGTCTGATAAACTTTTTTAAAAAATCATATAAATATCTATGACTAAAATTTAGAATAATTTTGATTTCTATGTTACATTTGGGTTAATTAGTCTATATTCAAAATTTTAGATCTTTTGCTCAAGTAATTACAAAAATATTAAAGGGCAAAAATGAAATTTTTCACCCTCTATAACATTGCATTGCTAAATAGTATTACAAAATGCTTTAGGATTCTTATAGTTCTCGCTATGGGTAGCTTATAACCAGAAATTCGTGGTTCTTAAATCAATAGGAAAAGCGTTATACAGGTTGATGAAAAAAAATTAAAAAGGTCATAAAATTGTCTATGATTAAAAAGTTTAAAATTATTAATGTGCATATTGTTACAATTATGTTACATGGTCTACACCCAAAATTTTAGATCCCTAGCTACAGTAATTGCAAATATATTAAGGGGCCAAAATACAATTTTCCGCCCTCTATAACATTTCATTGCTAAATAGTATTGCAAAATGATTTAGGATTCTTATAGTGCTTGCTATAGGTAGCTTATTTCCAAAAAATCATGCTTCTTAGTTAAATAGTTCTTGCGTTATACAGGTTGATAAAAAAAAATTAAAAAGGTCATAAAATTGTCTACGATAATTTTTTTTTAAATTATTGATTTGCATGTTGTTACATTTATGTTACATGGTCTACATTTAAAATTTTGGAACCCTAGCTTAAGTAATTGCAAAAATACTAAAAGTCAAAAATAAAATTTTCCACCCTCTATAACATTTCATTGCTAAATAGTATTGCAAAATGCTTTAGGATTCTTATAGTGCTTGCTAAGAGTAGCTTATTTCCAAAAAATCATGCTTCTCAGTTGTATAGTACTTCCGTTATACAGGTTGATAGAAAATAATTTAAGGTGTCATAAAATTGACATCTATGAAAAATTTGAGAAACACTGGTTTGAATATTGTTTCAATTGTATTAAATAGTTTATATTCCAAATTTAAGGTCCCTAGCTTGAGCCATTACAAAAATATTAAAGTGCAAAAATTGGATATTTCACCCTTTATAACTTTATGCCGCATGAAAAGTTTGAGAAACTTGATAGTACATTTCAAAACAAATACTGTAGAAAGCTTATATTCCAAAAATCAAGCTTGTGCTATAAATATTAACTGAGAAAAACAGGATGCTAAAAGTAAATTTTCGACATTTTTACTTTGTCTATGGGCAAAACTTAGACAAACACCAAGTTGAAATTTGTAGTATTTGTATAGCATAACGCGTATACGAAATTTCATTTGCCTATCTTCAGCCGTTGCAGAGATATAAGAGTTTGAAAAATGCATAATTTCCATCGGTAATATCTTCCTCGAAGAAAAAAAGTTTGAGAAACGCCGAAAATATATTTTAGCAGTATTATTAAACTACCTACAATATAAATTTTGAGTTTGTAACATTCAAACTCACAAAGTTATCAAGGTTTAACGGAAACAAAGCAAATCCCTTATTTTTTTAAATTTTCCTCCCATAGACAAAAGTTTGAGAAACGCTCGCACCCATATCTAATATTTTTTACTGAAAAAGCTACATTAAAAATTTCAGACTCCTAGACCTTATGGTTCCAGAGATATTAAGATTCTTAAAATCGCACAAAGGGCCCGTTTCCACCACTGTGGAAAGGAATTTCGAAAAATCGCTTCTTAAATGGGGTCTACGTGACAAAATCTATGCACATGCCAAATTTCACATTAATCGGTTCAGCGGTGTGGGCAGGGGGATGTTTACCCAAAAAACCGCTACTCTTTTATATAATAGATGACATGGAACTTTTGGAAGAATTCTGGAAATACACGGTCTGTATGAGTAGTCTAGTAGGTATGATTTTTAACTCAATACTACTTGTATCGATCGAATATAGGTAGGTAGGCATAGATCAAATAATTACATTTGTGTGCTCAGGCAACTTGTCCCACAGTAGTAGTCGTAGCAGTAGTCGCAGCAGTAGTGACACATGAAGATAGCGCACACGCTTTGACAAATTGTTCAAATCTGTAATATTAAACAAAATCTGGTTGTTTTAAGTAGTACAGTTAAATTGACGTTGAAACAAGCAATTTTGCTAATTTGACAGGATTATTTCTTGTATACCTTTTATAGGCCCAATTGCACCAATAATGTATAACACTAGCCCCCATTAAATATGTAAATTTAACAGATTCTCTATACAAATTCTGTCATATACATATTTAAAACGTGGGTTAGTGCTATACAACGTTATTGCAATTGAGCCTTAGGTATTTAGTTGGAAAGAGATAACAGTGACCATAAATTAGTTTAAGCTTGGAAACAACAGAATCGGCACCACTAGTATAATGAAGTAATGTAAAACGAAATAATACCAACTAACCATAACAGCAGTATCTAACAGCAGCCGAGGACTGAAGTAGCATGAAGCGCGCTCAGTTCAGCCTTTTGTCCACACACACTGAAATTTATTCGGCAAATAACAATTAATAAAGTTAGAAGGTATTTAAGGGAAACAAGAGACAAGAGCAGTACACTCAACGTCGTCGTAAGTAAATGGAGTAGAGTTTGTAGGTTCCATACAGATTTGAGTTGATTGAAAGACTATCATTGGACAGATGGACGGACGGACAGACAGACGGAGGGACAGACAAACGGACAGAGTTTTCATCTCAGAGTGTTATATGGCTACTACCATATTGATATAGATGATTACATTTGCAAACAACAGATTCATTAAATTGTGCAGTGCTGTGATAAATAAAATATAATCTAGTACATACCTAATATATTAGAAATCCTATTAATTCTCTAATACATATTCATACAGTCAAGCTATTTACTTATTGCTACCATTTAGAATTTATATAAAAACGTAACAATAAGAAAGCAGTGCCTTTAAATAGTCAATAGCAAATTTACTTTCTAGAAACTTGTACATGTAGGTAACCAGTCTTCAATAATATTATAAAGAGGTTTGTTTGTTAGTTTGGATGTAGAAGGTAATCTTTGGAACTACTGGTGCAATTCAGGAAATTCTTTCACTAATATGTAGGTTTAAGAATTTCTTTATTTTTATATTTTCCTACATCATCCCAGTCTACGAAAAACATTTAAAGTGAGACACCGGCAGTATAGCTGATACACTTTTCAACTAGCTGTCCTCCGCGTCACGTTATGATCAATCTTTGTGCCAAGTTTCATTAAAATCCGTTCAGTAGCTTGTAAGTTCAGTAGCGTGAAAAAGTAACTAACATCTTAACATCATCACGCACGAGGTGCTAACTATTAAATTTATAATAGTACTTATTACACCAAAACTCAGAACAGAAATGCATTGTATGATTGTAATATTTCCTCAGATAAAATTACTAAACTGATTTTGAAAAAAAAATTGCTTGTAGCTTAGACCCCGGGCTTAGAAACTACAATATTTTATATTGTAGAAACATAGGTACTGCATGTTGTTTGCTGCATAACAATTACCAAATAAACTCAACTAAATCAGTAGCAGCAGTCAGCAGTTGCAGACAGCAATCGCAGCCAGCAGTCAGCAGTCAGCAATCGCAGCCAGCAGTCAGCAATCGCAGCCAGCAGTCAGCAATCGCATCCAGCAGTCAGCAGTCAGCAATCGCAGCCAGCAGTCAATGGCAGAAACATCAGAGCAGCACAGTAGCTTCAGTCAGGCGCGCACAAGCGCAACTCTGAAATTGTTGAAGATATAGAGATTAATTTTACACAACTACTTATACACCTAAACCTTCCTCATGAATCTCGTATCTATTGGTGAAAACTGCACGAAATTTCGTTCAGTAGTCTCATAGTTAATCGTGAACATACAGAGAGACAAACGCGGCGGGGGATTTTTTTTTATAATATGTATGGATCTATTATATTGTTAGAATGTGATAATTGGATGTTTCTTTTTTAGTCAGAAGGTTGACTCACCTATCGCCATTTGCAGGGATATTTCCTGTATCAATGCTAAGAAGGCATGGATGTTTACATATTGGTGTCTCAATTAGGTATCAATCGGATTTAGATTCAACTTAGCATATAGATAGATATACCCTGTAATACCATGTAAGATTATTTTATTTTTATCCTGGGAAAATAAACTCCCGGCAGAAACAAGTACGTATAAGTGAAGCGTCTGTGTCGACACTTACTTAATTAATATTTTTCACACTAGATGGCGCTAGTTTGGACTGGTGAAGTGATTATGTACCTACCAATAACGCGAAATATCGTCATTATAATCTCAACAACTTTATCATATCATATTAACGACAGGATCGTCTTCACATGAAATTAAAAATGTATTATTAATTCCTTACAGTGGCGCCGCTCTGGTGGTAAAAGATTAAACATGAAAAGTTGTCACGACGTGGGGCTTTGTTGCCACCTCCTCACGTCACTCCATGTATTTGTAGATAAATTATAACTATTTTTGTCTTCCAGAATATATTTAATAAGTAAAAAAAAAACACGACAAGTGCGAGTCTGACTCGCGCACCGAGGGTTCCGGAATTTCCTATGTTTGCGTACGAGGACGCAACATACCACTTAAGCAACGAACTTGTCCCTTCACTTAAATAATTATCCCCTAAATCGTTAAGGAGTTGTACCTTCTATCATCAGAAGATGATGACTACCAGACGCAAATATCTGAATAGCTTTAAAAAGTAAACGAAAACATTGTAAGTGCTTATAAAATTTGAAGAGTTCCCTCGATTTCTCCAGGATGCCCTGATGCCCATGGGACCACCTGTGAAGAGTATACCCTTTATAAAGTAGAGTATACCCTACAAAAAAATATCCAAATCGGTCCAGGCATTGCGTTGTGAGCAGAACATAGATAAAAATTAAGATTCCGACGAATTGATAACCTCCTCCTTTCTGAAGTCGGTTAAAAATAAGACATGATACATACAATGTAACTATACGAAAGCAGTAAGTACCTTCAATAAGTCAATAGCAAAGATACTTTCTAGAAACATGTGAATGTAACTAATCTAAAAAAATTTATAAAGAGGTAATGTTTGTTTGTTTGGATGGATGTAGAAGGTAATCTTCAGAGCTACTGGTCCGATCCTGGAAAATAAAAAGCTACATTATTTCCAAACGAAAAACATTAAAAATAGTGACTATTGCAAGGTAACTGATATACTTTGAATTGAATTTATAAAGATGACTGTCCCCTGCGGTTTCACCCGCGTTACGGTGAAAAAAGCCATTATATTATTGAGGTATGATAAATCGATGTGAAAAAGTAGAAAGAAAGAGTAACAAAAATCTTCATATAAATTACGTTGCTATCAAAAGGATTTAGATGAAAATTTGCACACATATACTCGTATATAGGTAATACCCTGGAATAGCATATAGGATACTTTTTACTCCAGGTAAATATTTATAATCCCCCGTTGGAATAGAGTAGGGCAGCCCATTAAGTAAAGTGTTTGCAATGAGGATTAATTAATATTTTTCACACTAGATGTCGCTAGTTGGGACTGAAGTGAGTTGATAATGTAGCAACAATACTTAATATCGCTATCATATTTAAAAAAAAAAATAACCAATCTGCACATGAAATACAAAATGTATACTTTAGTACAAAGTGGCGCCGCTCTGGTGGCATAAGCTTGATGTAGTTACTTCAATAAATTAAACAGAAAAACATACTTATTCATGTATCTATTTCACATTGCTACTCCATTTATGGTTGACTAGTATTCCGCCCAGTGGTTTCACCCGTGCACCGGATGTTACCGCTTTAGGAGTTGACCTTCTATGTAAACATTTCAGCTTCTAAGTCAGTTTGAGGCTGGAATCAATGACAATAATAAATCAGCGAGGTGGCCATGACTTTTCTTATCACGATGGCACAAGATTAAAATTACCATATAGCACTCAAGAACAAAGCAGCTTCCTATTGGTGAATGTTTTCTTAGAATCGGATTAGTTGTTCCAGAGACATACAAACTCAATAAATTAACTTTTCATAATATTAGTATAGATTAGGATGTCAGATTAAGCTAACAGGGTAGGTAATAAATAACAATTGCAGAACCCATGTTTGAAATACTACAATCATAACATCTGCACATCATTTAATAACGAAATCACAACAAAATGGCTAAACAGTTTCGGATGCAACAAAACATACCTGCCTATATGTTGATTGTACCTTGGATACTTAGGGAACACATTTTCACCCAACAAATGTATAGTGCCTGTACGAAATGAATAGCAGAGTGTTTTACAAACAAAACTTATACCCAAATAGTAGGGCACCGATTAATATAGGTACCATATCTATCTGATATCTATCCCAGTAGGTACTCTAGGTACCAATGCCGGGATAAAAAGTAGCCTATAACCTTTAGGGATAATGTAGCTTCCAATTAGTGAAAGAAGTTTTGAATAGAACCAGTAACTTAGCGCGTTGATTGGTCGAGAGATTTATTCGAATCAGGAGCCGTGGGGGCAATAAACCACGCGTGTGATTGGCCGAGCGATAAAAGAGGACGGGGCGAGAGGTGTAACTGTCAAATAGTGTCACAGCCAATGGCTTGCCTAAAATGATAGCCACGCCCACCACCTTATCATAGATATCCACATCTAGAATCTAGATAATTACACCTAGATTCAAGATAATTATGTAGTTATTCACAAAAAAACAGTAGATATATGTAGCAAAGCATATCAGTTATCTGGTTTTCATAGTACAAGCTCTGCATAGTTTGGGATTAGGTAGGTATCTATAATGTGTGGGGAATGTCCCAGGACATTTATACAAGAAACCATGGAACAGAGGTTCTGTAGAATAGCTATGCTACACCTTATAGGTAATAGAGACCTAAGGCTTTCATGTCAATGTTGACAAACAGACAGGTGATACACCTGATGGTAACTACCATCACTAAGGATATTAGCATAACCAGAGGGGTAACACATTATGAACTTTAGTAAGTTTATAAGCCAACTGGTGGAGGTGCAAATGCCAGAACATGCCAGTAATGGCCTGGCAATACATTTCCAATTTGAGGGTAGTCACCTAATAATGATTTCATTTGTTTATTAGTTGAAACTTGGTACACATATTTTAAACATTAGCTCAATGTAGGAGTAATATCAATAAACTATTCGCACAAAAAAAAACTTAGACAATCTTTAACACTCTTACCAATATCTTTTAACTATACTCTTATAACTATAGTAGCTATTATACATAGATGTTATGGTTTTGATGGATCAACATTTCAAGACAATCTTGGTGGTATAAATACTAATCACTAATAAACTCCATAGATCTGCTGTTTACTGTGTGAAAGAGTTCCAATACACACAAACTATACATAAAGAAGGATACAATTAAAGGCTCTTTACACCTATTTTAAGCAATAAGCATACATTTTTCATTTCATATACCTATAACAAGTATTTTCAAAGCTATTTCCTAAGCGGTGAGGGGTTAAGGAAAATTATTAAAAATTTTATGCTCTGAGTTTTAACTTAAATTGTTCAAGTCTCAACATGCTCAAATAACTTTTAAATAATTTGCAAAATTTGTAACAAACAGACAAACATGAAAGCAAGTTTGTAATACATTGTCATCCACTGATGAGATATTTTTAAAGTATCAAGGTCATCAGATCAATAGTTTAAAACCAATAGCAACATTTTAACAGAACCAACATGACAAGAAAACAAGTAAATAAAACTAGCGAAAAAATTTGAAGGTGCCTTAGTAATATTTCAGTATGCCTACATACTGGTCCTGCAGAGCTTTCAATGAGTCTGATCCTGACATACAATTACTGTTCTCATTAGGTATCTGGGTTCCATAGTATTAGCTTTACTTAGTTTTGAATCAATATAACCATGTGTAAAGAATGTCCCAAGATATTATTATTTTACCACTAAGATGGCATCATATGTATTTAATATCATCTGTACAAAAACAATGTAATTACTACCTACCTACTATTTCATTTATCTGATATTTCAGACAGATCACAAAAGTACAGGCATGATTTATGTAACATGTGGGCCCCAATACAAGTATTAAATAGGTATTATCATAAAACTGAAGACTATTCAATGTATAAAAATAACTAAGGTTTAGTTGTGTGGTCAATATGTTAATTTAAAACAAACTAGCTGTTCCCCACGGTAACACTGGGATATTGTAGCTTCATATTGGTGAATGAATATTTAAAATAGGACCAGTAGCTCTGGAGATTAGCACATTCATACAAACTCTTCAGCTTTTCTATAAGTATAAATAGATAACGTGCCAAACTTTGAAGATAGCAGCAAGTATAAATAAAATTAGGTACCTACCTGTTAATAGCATGTAGGTACTTCATGCTTCAAACTGAAAACCGCATGCACATATACTAAAATAGCTCACACTCATGCACTGCAGCAGGCAAATTTCCACGCGAGCTCCAAAACCAGGCTATGAAAATTAAGATGTCTTCTGTGTAAAAGGTTACTAAACGCGTAGTAAGGTGGTTCTTGCGATGCAAGACTGGACGCCTGCTGCAAATAACAAATTGCTACGATTAAGATTAGGTAAAGCAGTTGATATACACACAATAACCACGACCTGCGACAATACCGACCACGTTTTGCCAATGAAGCACGTGGCGTGGCCGCCATTAGGCAAACGTAAGTTTTCGATTCTAATGGATTTTGCAGAAAAGGCACACAATATCATCAGAAGATATATATTTAGCGAAGGTTAAATATTTCAATCAATGATTATATTCTTTCGGTCAACACAATGCCAACACACTGAACGACGAACACGAAATCGGCCATGAAGAGAAGCTAGCCACACCCTACATAATCCACTCGTAGTTCTACAACTTCTACACCTCTAAAAGACATATTTTCCTTGCTCTACACTCACAATTCCTCAACAAAACAAATTACTTACCAAGACTTCACAATATTTTCAGTTTTATTCGACTTCCAAGTACTTCCAATCCAACGGAAAAGTTAATTTAGAATCGGAAGAAAATGAATGCATCGGCTGCAATGGGTTGCTAGATCGATTTTCTCAAATTGCCCCATGTTCAAGAATTTTTTTCCCCAAAATTATATGTTTTCCAACTTTTGAATAATTATGTTCGTGCTGATAACGAATTGTTATATTTTAGGTTTTAATAAAGAAAAAGTGTATTTTCTGTTAGACAGATTTATTTGAAGGTAACTATAGTAACAGAAGACATTCATAATTTAAAAGGATATCAAAGACATAGGCAATACTAATAAAGAGTTTAAGAGGTTTAAACTTAGGGTTTAGACTACAAACCCCAATAACAAAATTATTCCCATTTTTTTTCAAACAGGAAATAAAACAATTATAATGATATAAAACTAAATTTATCAAGAAAATACATAAACTGGCTCATATAAATATAAAAAAATATATAAATATAATATTCCTGGGACATTCTTCACACACGGTTAACTAAACCCAAACTAAGCAAAGCTTGTATTATGGAAACCAGATACCTGAAATACTAAATAAACTCCTTTTTTTTGTAAATACATATTTATATAGATAAATACACCCAGACTCGGGACAAACAGACATGTCCATTCACACAAATGTTTGTCCTGGATTGGAATCGAACCCACGATCTGTGGCACGATAGGTGGTGTCTGCGCCGACTGGCCTGTCAAAAATCTTCTATAACTACCCACTCATTGTGGAACATCATCATCATCATCAAGTCAGCCAAAAGACGTCCACTGTTAGAAAAAGGCCTCCCCCAAGGATCTCCATGATGGCTGGTCTTGGGCTACCCACATCCATCGGTTTCCCGCAACCCTCACTAGATCGTCGGTCCATGTGCGATGTGCCTTGCCAACTGCCACTTCATCTCATCCCGTGGCGGGTGTAGAAGTCGTCCGAGGGAAGATATACCAGAGTACGGGCAGCAGCGTATTTCTGAGAACTATAACACCTACTGCGATCACCAACCCGCCTGGCAAGCGTGGCGATTATGGCATATCCCCCCAAAACATTTTCGGAATTAAATGCAACAAACTTTTCCCCAAGAATGTATTTTCTCAATTTCCCCAAGTTCGAATTTTTTCCCCAAAAATGCGAAAAAAAACTCCCAATCTACCAACACTTTCAAGCAATTATTACATCTAAATTCCAGGGTTGTGAACTCCCAAAATATTTTACCCCTAATGCAAAGTCAAAAACCCCTTCGGTTGGAGCGCGAAATTTATCAAAATGTTATTTGCGACAAGAATGGTAGTATATTTACTCATTAATAACAAAATAAATCATCAACATATTCCTCCAAGGTATATTAGTAATATTTTCTTGAAATAGTCGTATATATCAGTACTAAAATATACGACTAACAAATATTAAATTTCGCAAATAACATGTTGATAACTTACGACCTATAACTGAGCTGCAATTAGCAAAAAACGTGATAAAATTTGAATTTAACGCTCCAACCGAAAGGGATCGGCTAAAAAGTCGCGAAATTCAAATTGATATTCAAAAGTGATATTGACCATTCTAGAGAAACATCACTAGAACCGGATGACATAATAATACCGGCCATCTTTTTGTAATATTTGAATGTACATTTTGGACTTTTTGCTGGGAACTTGCGAAGTGACGTTTCGTTTTCATTTTATTTTCATAAAACCGTGTATTTTGAGTTTTATTGAATACTAGCGACCTGCCCCGGCTTTTCACGGTTTTCCTCAGTTTTTGTAGTATAATGTGCATGTATTATACATATAAACCTCCCTCTTGAATCACTGTATCTTTTAAAAAAATCCGCATCAAAATCCGTTGCGTAGTTTTAAAGATCTAAGTACCTATACATAGGGACAGACAGACAGCGGGAAGTGATTTTGTTTTATACTATGTAGTGGTTATCGGTATTATTTTGTCCAATAAAGATGCAAGAGACAAGTGCACCAGTGAAGTGAAACGAAATGATTACGTGTATAGTAAGTAGGTAGGCTTTTCAAGTTGTCTCAAAAAGTCCATGAAAATTTTTAGTAGAGCGACCACCATTGTACTAAAACCCTAACACCTAATGAGACCAAACATAAACTGACTAACTACGTGACTGACTATGACTTGAAAATGATTTAATAACCTGAATTCAAATTTACTTGACAAGAAATAAAATTACAATGCAACTTGACACTGGCAAAATGCACAAAGTTTGATGAAATGAAACGAAAGTCGGAAGAAATGAAAATTTTTCTGAGTTCATTTAGTTTTGCATAGTGATCACAGAGTAATTTTATATACAGAAAATAGTATTTATTAAACACAATGAACGATGCTATACGAATCTATGCCTTGCTTTGCCTTAAATATTCCTTGAGAACCGAAAATACAGAAATATCTATCAACATTTTGTACCTACATGTGAAATAAGAGTCATATTTCACCCGAGCGAAGCCGGGTTTTCATCTAGTATTTTTAATGGTGTTCTGTCAAATTTAATTGCAGGCTTAATTACGTGTCATCAATTCTCAATGACATATTACACTACTACTACTATTGTAATGATGGTTTGCCGTTAACTTGGCTGTATGGGTATTTGGTCCAGAAGGACGGCAAATAAAAATGCGTGTATATTGAACTGTCGCTTACAGCTAGCTACAACAGTTTATATGCTAGCTAAGATACTTACTAAACGTATACATGTGTGTGGTAGGTAGGTACCTACACAATACGCTACAATGGTAATATAATAGAATGATTCAAATCATTCATTGCCATCCTTAAGGGTATACCTTCGGTTGGAGCGCGAAATTCAAATTTTATCAAGTTTTTGGCTGACACATACGACTATTTCATGAAAATGTTACTAATATACCTTGGAGGAATATGTTGATGATTTCTTTTGTTATTAATCAGTAAATATACTACCATTCTTGTCGCAAATAACATGTTGATAACTTACGACCTATAACTGAGCTGCAATTTGCAAAAAACGTGATAAAATTTGAATTTCGGGCTCCAACCGAACGTTCCCCCTTAATTCTACTATGTTTGTTTTAGTTTAAGGCGTGAAACGTAACAAACTGGCTTTCGCATTTTATAATAATGTAAGGATAGCAGCCTGTATAACCCAGGTTCTTTTAAACGCTAAGTAAACAAACATAATACCGTTCGAAGAAACCCTAATACTAATACGATGACGAATCAAAATGAAATTTCAAAAAAGCAGTGAAATGGAAAAGGCCATTCAACCTTCAACCTCACATAGTTCAACGATATGATATTCAATGGAGTTCGTTACACCGCAAAATTTGGCCATCATAGTGTATTGAATCGTGCGTAATGTAGCCGCTCCACTCTGGCTGGGACAGTATCAGATAACATTACCCGGGTTGGTCATTACCGTCATTTAGTTTCTTTGTAAGAATTGTTAATTAGTATTTCTACATTTTTAGGGTTCCGAAACTCTAAAGAAAAAAAAACGGAACCCTTATAGGATCACTCGTTTGTCTGTCCGTCTGTCTGTCTGTCTGTCTGTCTGTCTGTTCGAAAATATTGGACTGGATTAAGTTGAAACTTGGTACACATATGTAAGTCAGTGACCCAAACATGGATGTGTTACGTAAATAAATTAATTTCAAACATGGTGGCTTCTTTTGGGGGGGTAAATTAGAAAATTTAAAAATAAAGTTTAGCAGACTATATTGTTTGACATATCAAATGAAAGGGCATGTTGTGAGGATTTCAAATGTTTTTTTTTATAATTTTAATATAAATCGTTTTTAAGTTCTTTAAGAAAATAGGCGAAAAATTGGCGAAAAATGACCCCTCCCCTTATCTCCGAAACTACTGGGCCAAAAATGTTGAAAAAAATACAGATAATAGTTCTTTACCTATAGATTACAGGAAAACCTATAAGAAGTCTATCTAATATCTTTAAACGAGCAATTCATGGATATATAATCTAAATCCCTGAAACGGCTCCAACGATTTTCATGAAATTTGGTATGCAGGGGGTTTCGGGGGCGATAAATCGATCTAGCTAGGTTTCATTATAAGAAAACACGATTTACCAAAAAAAAATAAGGTCCTCCAGGTACTGGTTTTTTTTTACCTGTATAGGCCTGTGTTTGACCACAATCTCACCGTGGTCAGTGATGATGTGACCGATGGTGGTAAGCACACAAAGCCTAGAAGGGAACTAGATCTCAAGTGCAGCTCTCGGAACACACCGAAAGGAGCTTGGCGACAGATTTTCAACTTGAGGGTGGTAGCCAGCCAGGCGGGTAGGTACTACAAAGTATCCTACCACCCTGCTATGGTTTCCTCACGATGTTTTCCTTCACCGAAAGCTCAAGCTCATTGTAGGATTGTAACACTTGACCTTCGTCTCGGCGTTCGGCGTCACTTACTACTGGTATTTAAAGTAACATAGGAAATTTCTCAATTCTTGCCTATCAACTTCATTTGCACTTGTAATGTTACCATCCATTTTGCTTCGAATATACTTAACCGTTTGAGTTTAAATTTTGTACACATTGTCATGTATTTCTGTGACCCTGACATGGATTTGTTAAGTAGGTAAGGCCCTTTTAAGGAGCAAATTAGAACATAAAATAATGTTTTGCAAACAGTGCCTCTATTGCGATGCTCGCTAAGTTGCGGTAGTGGTTTTTTTTGAGAATTCAACAATAGATAATGTATTCAGTAATTTCCCTCTACAATCCAGCACTATACCTACATAATTTTTTTAGTCACCATCAACAAATTTGGGTCAAATTAAAAAATATTTATGGAACTTAGTTAAACATGTACGGAACCCTCTCCATGCGAGTTTAACTCGCACTTGCCCGATTATCTATACTTATAATAAATCTGTAGAGAGGTCAATTCTGTACATGAAATATATTTTCAAAATAACTATCAGGGGGTGATTAGTGATCGATACTGATGCCAAAAATGCAATCAGTAAAATTTTTGTCTGTCTGTCTGTATGTTCCTTATAGAAACAAAAACTACTCGACGGATTTTAACGAAACTTGGTACAATTATTCTTCATACTCCTGGGCAGGTTATAGTATGCTTTTCATCACGCTACAATCAATAGGAGCAGAGTAATGAAGGGAAATGTTGGGAAAACGGGAGAAGTTACTCCATTTTTTAAGCTTCCGTCGCGTGTGCAGCCTTAATGGTTAAAGTTACATAGAAATCATGTATGACGGAAATATTCTACATAAAATTGTCTAAAAAATATCCCGCAACAGAATATGTCTATCTTTTATGGTTGACTCACAATAACACGTGTAACTCCTGATAGCTTAGCAGTTCGGAGCATTCTGATTATATTTGTTTACTCTTACGTTTATAATACTCTCACTCATCCCTAATTAAAAAAAGTTAACATTATTACCTAAAAAAGAATCATAGACGTACTAGCTTTTGCCCGCGACTTCGTCCGCGTTTTCGTCGTTTTTCGTAAAAAAAGTAGCATATGTCCTTCCTCAGGGTTCAGTGGTTTTGATGTGACAGACATATTAACTTTCGTATTTTAGTAGGGAAATATAATATGTCAATCCACAATACTGTTAAAAAATATCGCAATAAGGAACCGCAGAATATTATTATTAATAGCTGTGCCCCGAGACCATCAGCGTGTAACTCCTTGTATGTTATTATGTTAATGTATTGGTAATATTGTTTAGATCACTTTCACATGAGGCTTAAGTACTATAGAATGAAAATATTTCAGCGCAAAGCTTCCGGGTAAACTACGTTGAAAGTTGACCCGTCCGGCACGTGAACATAAAGATTTCTAGAACTGCTAACCCGGCAAAGAGCAACATATAACTGAACATGTGAAAAACGTAAGAGTAAACAAATATAATCAGAATGCTCCGAACTGCTAAGCTATCAGGAGTTACACGTGTTATTGTGAGTCAACCATAAAAGATAGACATATGCTGTTGCGGGATATTTTTTAGACAATTTTATGTAGAATATTTCCGTCTTACATGATTTCTATGTAACTTTAACCATTAAGGCTACACACGCTTAAACGGAACGGACGGAAGCTTAAAAAATGGAGTAACTTCTCCCGTTTTCCCAACATTTCCCTTCACTACTCTGCTCCTATTGATTGTAGCGTGATGAAAAGTATACTATAACCTGCCCAGGAGTATGAAGAATAATTATACCAAGTTTCGTTAAAATCCGTCGAGTAGTTTTTGTTTCTATAAGGAACATACAGACAGACAGACAGACAGACAAAAATTTTACTGATTGCATTTTTGGCATCAGTATCGATCACTAATCACCCCCTGATAGTTATTTTGAAAAAATATTTCATGTACAGAATGGACCTCTCTACAGATTTATTATAAGTATAGATATATATACTAGCTGTTCCGCGCGGTTTCACTCGCGTTCCCGGGTTAAAAAGTAGCCTATAACCTTCGGGAATAATGTAGCTTACTATTATTGAAATAATTTTTCAAATCGGTTCAGTAGTTTCAGAGCCTATTCAATGCAAACAAACAAACAATCAAATCTTTCCTCTTTATAATATTAGTATAGACTAGCTTTTGCCCGCGACTTCGTCCGCGTTTTCGTTGTTTTTCGTAAAAATGTAGCATATGTCCTTCCTCAGGGTTCAGTGGTTTTGATGTGACAGACAGATTAACTTTCGTATTTTAGTAGGGAAATATAATATGTCAATCCACAATACTGTTAAAAAATATCGCAATAAGGAACCGCAGAATATTATTATTAATAGCTGTGCCCCGAGACCATCAGTGTGTAACTCCTTGTAAGGTTTCAGACTCGCGAGATAATGTATGCCGTTCGCGGTCAGCTGTGAGACGTAATTCTCGTTGTGCAGCAGTTTCAGCTTCTCGGGATAACGCATGTTGTTCTCGGTCAATGGTACGCCTTAGCTCTCGTTGAGAAGAGCTTTGAGACGTCCGTGATGGTAGCTCGTCTTGCTCTGTCAGCTGCTACTCACATCTCTCTCTCTGGAGAGTTTTCATTGGCTCGAGAAGTTGAGGCTCTAACTCTCATAGAGTTTAACCGATTTGCTCTTTCCTCTGCCGATTCTTGAGATCGCGTAACTTAGCTTTACTCGAAGTTCGAGATAAAGATAATGGTTTTTTAGGTGGCATTGTGTAATAATCTACGGTAACGAAAAGGCTGTCAGTTACCTAACAAAATAACCTACGTTAGAGGTCCCTAACTTTAGCTACCTTACACGACTATTTACACTAAAATATTCTAATAGAATTATACCCAGAAATATATACAACTCACAACAAAAAAGAAATGAAAATAAAGCTGAAACGCCTGTGCAATACTATCTACCTATACCTACTACTCTTAAAAATAAATACTTATAACTACTTTAATTAATAAAAGTACCTACACTCAATAATTTTTAATTTGAACGAATATTTAAACACTACCAAAACAACTAATACCTATTTTACAAAATAACAACAAAAGAAATTCAAATATACTATTTAAAGACTAAAAGTCGCGCTGATAAGTACGGTTTCTCAATATCAATTATTGTCTGTCAATAAGGTCGAACATCGTCGGCATCAACAGCCAAATATTGAATGAAGCTCGCTCTCGCTCGGACCTCCCGCCTTTTTATACCCTACCGCCGCCGCGACCCGTGTCGAGCGCGGCAACCGTTACACAAAAATAATCCTTAAAGCATGATTCAGTATTCACGTGCGACGGCGCGATGGCTTATTTCATGCATAATTTTGGTGTTTCTATACCAATTTCTGTGATTCTTTTAGATAATAATGTAAACTTTTTTAAATTAGGGATGAGTGAGAGTATTATAAACGTAAGAGTAAACAAATATAATCAGAATGCTCCGAACTGCTAATCTATAAGGAGTTACACGTGTTATTGTGAGTCAACCATAAGAGATAGACATATGCTGTTGCGGGATATTTTTTAGACAATTTTATGTAGAATATTTCCGTAGTACATGATTTCTATGTAACTTTAACCATTAAGGCTGCACACGCGACGGAAGCTTAAAAAATGGAGTAACTTCTCCCGTTTTCCCAACATTTCCCTTCATTACTCTGCTCCTATTGATTGTAGCGTGATGAAAAGTATACTATAACCTGCCCAAGAGTATGAAGAATAATTATACCAAGTTTCGTTAAAATCCGTCGAGTAGTTTTTGTTTCTATAAGGAACATACAGACAGACAGACAGACAAAAATTTTACTGATTGCATTTTTGGCATCAGTATCGATCACTAATCACCCCCTGATAGTTATTTTGAAAATATATTTAATGTACAGAATTGGCCTCTCTACAGATTTATTATAAGTATAGATAAGAAAATAGCTAGGTACTTTTTGATAATGATGAAGCTGAGAAATCTAATTATATAAAAGGAAAGCGTGACTGATTGACTTATCTATCAACCCACAGCTCAAACCACTGGACGGATGAGACTGAAATGCGAAAGTTTGTGAGTATGGATGGATGGATGGATGTTTGTTACTATTTCACGCAAAAACTACTGAACAGATTTGGATAAAATTTGGAACACAGATAGTTTATAACCTGGATTATTACATAAAATACTTTTTATACCGGGAATACATAAGATCCCTCGAGAACGCGGGTGAAACCGCGGGGCGGAAGCTAGTTATTCATAAATCTAAAGACAGGTAAAATCGAATAATAAATTAACTCTGAAACTACTGGACCGATTTTAATAATTAACAGTAGAATGCTATGTTATCACTGAGTAACATAAGCTAATTAAATGATGGAGACATACAGGGAGCAGCCAGAATACTTTTTTCCGATGACGTTTTTGCACCAAATACGCCCGACACCCTAGGCGCCCTTTTCGAAAAACATCCACTTCCAGCGACAAATCTCCACCTGCCCGCTCCACCACAACCCGCAGATGTTTCGGTGCAAGCAAGTCCTATTGACATTTACAGTGCTGTGAGGTCTTTCCAGAGTGGATCTGCCAGTGGCCTAGATGGACTCTCTCCCCAGCATTTGAAAGACTTGCTATCCACTGGTAATGCAGGTGAATTACTACTGGGGGACCTTACTGCACTTATTAATCTTATGCTGGCAGGTAGTATCTGCTCAGATGTTACTGACATTTTGTATGGTGCGAATCTGTGTGCCTTTTCAAAGAAAGACGGAGGGATTAGACCGATTGCAGTTGGCACAACGTATCGACGTATTGCAGCCAAAGTATGCTGCAGAAAGCAGGCAGACTTTTTAAAAACATATTTTCAACCCATCCAGCTAGGTTTTGGCTCACGTGGTGGCTGTGAAGCAGCGGTCCATTCTCTCCGTACATTTCTTGAATATAATGGTGGGGATGTGTTGCTGAAAGTCGATATCAAAAATGCTTTTAACTCTGTAGACAGAGGCGCTCTCTTGACACAGGTCAAAGAAAAAATACCCGACGCTTTCGGCTTTCTTTGGCAATGTTACAGTAAACCCTCAAAATTAGTTTATAAAAATAATCTTCTCCTGTCATCTGTAGGGTGTCAACAGGGTGATCCTTTAGGGCCGGCTATTTTTAGTTTAGTCATACATCCTATCATTACCCACTTGGAATCTAAATTCAATGTATGGTATCTTGACGACGGAACTCTAGGAGGCAATGTGGACACAGTTCTTAAAGACTTTGGCTCCCTTTTAGATGAACTTAATTCCGTTGGACTTTCTTTAAACACTTCAAAATGTGAACTTCTTATTTCAGATACGTGCCCTCTAAAAATTATGCAATAGACGAATTTAAGAAAATTGCGCCTAATATTAAAATTCTAAAAAAGAGTTCACTTCGCCTTTTAGGTTCTCCAATTTTTAAGGAGTCAGTTTCACCTTTTATAGATGAGAAAATTCAAAATTTTAACAATGTTTCGGAACGCCTTTTAAAAATTAATACACATTCGGCTTATACCGTCATGAAATACTGCCTATTTGTGCCAAAATTTACATATTTTTTTCGATGTTGTCCACTCTGGAACTACCCTACCCTTTTACAGAGCCTGGATAACATCGTCAAAGAAACACTTTCATCAATTTTAAACATTAATTTTGACGACCGCACTTGGGCTCAGGCCTCCCTACCAGTAAGGTCAGGAGGCCTGGGTATCCGCAAAATTTCTAGTATCTCTCTTCCGGCCTTCTTGTCATCAGTCAATAGTACGCAAAATCTAGTTAACAACAAACTTGAAACATCTATTCCACCGTGTGATATAGCCTATATGACTGATGCAAGGGTGGCTTGGTCTTTAGCCTGCCCTAATTCTACTTTACCCACTTTCCCATCCTCACAGAGGCAGTGGGATGGGCCGCTCTGCGAGCTAGTACGGAACCACCTACTTGAAACGTCAACTAGCCACGCGGATCGTGCCCGTCTCATTGCCGTATCAGAATGGGAATCAGGTCTTTGGTTGCGAGCTCTTCCGTCAGCGAACATCGGAACCCTTCTTGATCCATCCACTTTCCGGCTTGCATCTTGTCTTCGCCTAGGTGCACCTATTTATATACCTCATCGCTGCCAGTGTGGTACTTTTGTTGATCAGCTTGGCCACCACGGGCTATCGTGCGTAAAAAGTGCGGGCAGGATTCCGCGCCACTCTGACCTAAATGACATCATCCGTCGGGCCCTTGCCAGCGCCCACGTATCAGCTATTCGTGAACCGAGTGGCTTGATGCGGGACGATGGTAAGAGGCCCGACGGAATGACATTGATGCCCTGGAAGATGGACGCAAGTTGCATCCCATACTAAGGGCCGCCCCGGCCCTTAGTATGGGATGCAACTTGCGTCGATACTCTCGCACCGTCCCACCTTCCAGAAACTGTCAAGAGAGCTGGTGGTTCGGCTGACTGTGCCGAACGCCTCAAGCGGCACAAGTATAGTAACCTAGATGGATGTTACATATTTGAGCCGTTTGGGGTAGAGACGCTGGGCCCGTGGGGGCCAGGAGCCCATCGCATCTATCGCGAAATTTCAAAGCGCCTGATCGACACATCACGTGACTGGCGAATACCTTGGACAAAGGATAAGCATTGCCATACAGCGTGGCAATGCCGCCAGCGTTCTGGGCACACTACCGGCTGGCAGTGATTTAGATCAGCTGTATCTACTGTAAATAGCTTTTCTTTCTTATTTTAGTCTAGTTTTTATTTTATTTCTTATTAGTATTTAGTTTCGATGTAAATAATTTTATCCTACATAATTCGTATTCATTAAATATGCTGTACCGACTATAATACGAACATAAGCTAATAATAAAAAATCCATACAAATATTGTATAATTATGCAAAAGTAGCTCTGTCTGTCTATATGTTTTTAACTGAAAATTTGAACCACGATCTGACCTATATAGGATGAAAGGTCGTAATTATTTTGATTTTTTGGTGTATTTAATTTTTTTTTAAAGCCCCCCGTTATTTTTAAAACTGAAATTGAAAATCGTGTTGTGGAAAAAAAAAGCTGAGCTTGCATCACTGAAACTACAAAATAATTACGTTAATTAATTAACAACAACAAAATAATTACGACCTTTCATCCTATACAGGTCAGATCGTGGTTCAAATTTTCAATTATTTTAAGCCGAAGCTCCATTCAAAAAGTAGCCGTCTCCTTTGTCAGGAACAACACTGCAAAGCAACACTGCATGACATGTCTTTATTCCGATTCTTTTCTGTTAAGCGAATGAACGTGCATAGTTGATTTATGGATTTTTCTGACAAATAATACGTATCTAGTTGGAAATCAAGGGATTTTAAATTATCCCTTGATTTCTAACAAAGGTATATAAGGACATACTAAAGTTATTAATAATAACTTATTAATATTCTAGAGCAGGTATAGTAATTAGTAGGTATGTATTCCTCTGACCTCCGACCCCAAAAACAAATAAATAAAAAAAATACAATAATGTAACTTTTGCAGCAAAAATGTAACATTTCAGGAAACGAAACGTAACTTAGGACTCAAGGGCCCTGACAACACTGACAATATTAGTGTGCTCATTCTCTTGTAGCGTAGCTACATTTAAACGTAGTGGTTATAAGCTCTTTGTATACATTATATAGTTATCTGTGGCTCCAACTCAGCATCGCCCAAAGACTACTATTGTATACCGGGCCAAAGAGAATTTAATACTACGTTACTATGCAAATACGGTACGGTATTTGCATATAATAAACGGTAAATTCGAGAAATGAATTGCATGTAGCAATATTGCTGAAGCGGCAGTTTTAGACCCCAGCTCCTTTCCGATTCTCTCGGTGAAGTTTAGGTATGAAAAGGTGAAAACTTTTATTTTGCCTGACGAGAACTTTGTGAAGGCAGAGAAAGATAAAGATAATATATGTCTATAAGATATTTATATCTTGATCTGGCACACGAGGTTGTCGACATGTGGAACATTGACACGGCAACCATTGTGCCGATAGTCGTTTCCGCCCATGGCCTAATGGCCAAGAGCCTCGCGTTAGGCAGTTGGGTCAAGGGCCAGATCCAAAAGGCAGTGCTCCTGGAGACGGCACGTATTGTGAGGAGGTTCCTTTCTATGGAGCCTTGACCAGCGGCAGCTTGGACCTTGTTCCCGATGCCGGTGGGGTACTGTTTTTTATATTTTTAAATTTATTTTTTTTATAATTATATTTAAAAATGTAATTTACAAGAGATATGTTTAATAAATGAGATACTAATTAAATTTTAAAGATACAAAATTTACAAGGTCATTTTAGTATATTATGAAATAGTAATGTTTCGAGAAATGAATTGCCTCTCATATTATACGGAAACCTTAACTGAATTAAAAGTTTGTACATTTTAGGGATTCGTACCCGAAGGGTCCAAATGGAGCCTTTCTTTCTGTCATTCTCGTGTCCGTCTGTCATTCGTCTGTTAAGTTTGTTCCGATTTTTTTTAACATTGACCTTGAAAATTCCACATTTTGTACAGAACCCTAAATGTGCAAAGTCCGACACGCACTTTGCCGGTATTTTTAAACACAATTTTACCTTTCTTGTAATTCCACATATGCTGAGGAAAATCAATAAGCTGGTCATCAGTCATAGATGGAAATATTAAATTAAGTTTTGCAACAACACTTTTCTTCACTCTGTCCCCTTTTTTGTTCATAGATTTCTTTACTTAATGATCGCCACAGATATATCTATTCTTGTGTAGTTTTTCTATGGGCAAAAATACAAGCTTGGCCATTCGTGAAATATCTGAGCCATTCTCTTCATCTGAAACAGTGAAAGTATTCATATTACATAATTGATTGTTATTGTTATAGATTTTAATAAGGCAAATTTAAAGACAAGAAAAAATGAGACGAGAGGCTTACCTGAGGTTTTTATATTTTATACCTGAGGTTTATTAGCGTGAGGTTAGTTGCTAAGGTGCTTTGAAGAGACTACGTTACCACTAGCTGTTCCCCGCGGTTTCACCCACGTTCTCGGCATAAAAAGTAGCCGTTGTCCTTTTCCATATCAGAGGCTATATGCGCATTAAATTTCATTGTGATCGATTCAGCGGTTCAGGCATGAAAAGGTAACAGACACACAGGGGTGCTTTGACATTTACAATATTAATATAATATATTTTTATGTTACTTGAGGTGAAATTTACGGACTTACATGTAAGTCTTAAGTGCCTTAACCTGATTAGTAGCTACCACGCAGATACTTAAAATTTATTTGAGTTTCCATAAGTGAAAGTAAATAGTAAGTAACTTACCGGTTTTTATCCAAGAAAAAAGACGTATAAAACATGTTCACCTTGTATGTTCCATACTCCTATTTGCTACATATTACACACGTATCAAGTGGCACGGCTAATTTTTAATTTTTGGGATCAAACCGCTTTGCAAAATTTGAAAAAACAGTAACTTAAAACTAAAATATAATGTAACTTAAAACTGAATAACGGGAGTCTATATACTCAGTAAAGAAACACAAAACTATATGGCCAGTTTCTCACTTTAAAAACAATTTTATAACGTTCAAAATTAAATTTACATCGAATCACAAATTCAAATTGTCATTTAGTTTGGCATCCATTTAAAATTTTAAATTATTTTGGGTCTGCGTGTTGGCTAAATATCTTACTTTACGTGTTGCCACTCATTTTTTGAAAAATCCACTCTTTTCAGATATTTTTCATCATAATAAGCTATGAGCTCCATACAAATTTTAATGATGTTCTCGAATTTTGAAAACTATTTTTACAAATAATTACAAAGAATTTATACGTGTAAACCTTACATTTTTATTTTGTTATATCGTATTTTTTTTTACAATTTTTAACTAATAAGCCAATATTCATTTTGACTGTGGGAACACTTAATTAACTTAGTAATTTTGGTATACAGATCACCAGAATTTTGCAATTTTGACCCTTGTATGCGAGTTACGCGAGACTGTACCGGGCCTCGCAACTCGCCACGCCTCGCCATACAGATAAGCACATAGTAAGTACCTAGTACGTTTAGTTATGTTTTGAAAAGACAAGAGGTTTCCCAGTAATCCCTATATATTTTGGATTGAGGATCGTACCTATAAATTTGTCAATTTTAAATCTTAATGACCGGGTAGTTTGCCTTGGGTAAAATCTTCATTAACCATGTGCCCAAGGCATGACATGCAGCTCAACATGCAGGTATATAATTTTAAGATGCCATGCTTCGGCGTGGAACTGGATTTTATTTTATTTCATTTCCTTTGGTTTCTCTTTCTTGTCTTTATAGCAAGCAAGCTTTTGTTTGAATTACAGTGGCTTATTTTCGTTTTCTGCTAATTTCAGACATGTGTTGCGAACAGTCTGAAGTTTTGCTTGCAAGGAATTCAATTTGGCTTGAGGCTTAGTGAAATCTGCTTGTTATGTTACCATTGAAACTATATAACCACAATATCTACTATTAAATGGTTATCTGCTTTGGTAATCCTACAGGGAAGCTATCAGGTGAATGCTATTCATGTAAATTTTAGTTTTTGTCATCTGCAAGAAAACATCAAAAACTTACGTGTTAGGTTAACATTAAATGTATGGTTGTGAATTAAACTTAAGTTACCTAGGTTTGTGAAGACCATTAAAGAAAGATAGAAATTTCTTTAAGTATATAATAATTTTCCACCAAAGCTTACAAACACTTACCAACTATTAAGAAATTATATAATACTAGCTGTTTCCCGCGGTTCCACTCGCGTTCCTGGGATAAAAATAGCCCATAACCTTCAGGGATAATGTAGCTTCGTATTAGTGAAAGAATTCCACAAATCAGATCAGTAACTCAGAAGAGTTGCATGTTCAATCAAACAAACACTTAAGCTTTATTATTAGCATGTATAGATAATGATGTAGGTAGATAACAGATAGATTTTAGTCAAATGTATGTGTTCGATCTTCTATTTTTTAGTAAAATTTGCAAGTATATGTAATATTAAGTAATAGTACCTAGTTCACCGAGTCAAACCACATATTTTGACTAAGGTGTAGAGTTAGGTAATGCGTGTAGAATTAGAAGCTTGTATCTACATGAGATCTGATAACTTTTTGACAATGCAAGCTTTAAGGTCTTTGCAACATTTTACATGAAAATGTTTTTGGTGGGATTCATTTATTTACGAAATACGTGCATGTTTGGGTCACCGACTTACATATGTGTACCAAGTTTCAACTCAATCCAGTCCAATATTTTCGGATAGACAGACAGACAGACGCATGAGTGATCCTACAAGGGTTCAGTTATTTTTCTTTTGAATTTCGGAACCCTAAAAAACATTAAAATAATGTCTTATTTCATAAAAATATAATATTAAGGCGTTTATTGTGTCTTAGATCCCTTTAGGCTGATGTTGGCCATCTTAAATGTGCTTAATGGTTCTTTTGTTCTTTTCAGGTGGAACACAGATCGGCCTGCATCTGTAATTAACCAATTAACACCATGACACAATAACTAGATATGTGTCATGTATATGTATATATGTGATGGGATGAGAAAATGTTAGTCCTAAATGGCATTTGCCTGTTGAAGCGCACAAGGTTTGCTTGCTTGTGATCCATTTGCTGTTAATTGTGCTAGCTGAATTTCTTCAATTTGGAACGTAGGGTACTTTTCAAATAATCCTACTGTCATTTGGGTTCTCTTGTTCTTCAGGTACTCTCTCAGTTACACTTCATTGATTTTATAATTTACCTTTGAAATTCTTAACCTACTAATAATTTATAGGATGAAAATAATACGGAGAAATGGTATTTTTTTAAGTTATACTTTTTATAACTGGGCCTAATTACCACAAATTGATGCATATTTAGCGAGACATACTTAAACAGTAGGTAGCGAGAAATTTGAATTTTTATTCATAAATCTAAAGACAGGTAAAATCGAATAATAAATTGACTCTGAAACTACTGGACCGATTTTAATAATTAACAGTAGAATGCTATGTTATCACTGAGTAACATATGCTAATAATAAAAAATCCATACAAATCTATATTTATCTATATATATAAAAGAAAGTCGTTTTAGTTACTCCACTTATAACTCACTAGCTGTCCCCCGCGGTTTCACCCGCGTTCCCGAGGTTCATGATTTCCCGGGATAAAAAGTAGCCTATGTTCTTCTCCATAACATATACTATCTGCCTGCCAAATTTCATCGCGATCGGTTGCGAGGTTTAAGCGGGAAAGCGTAACAGACAGACAGACAAAGTTCTTTCGCATTTATAATATTAGTAGGGATTATAAATTTAAAGAAACCCCCAAAACTCACAAATTGGTGTTAATTTTAAAACGGCTGAGCGGATTTTATTCAAACATTACATTGACTCCCCCCCCCGTACCCCAGTGACGCTTACATGGAGCCTACATCGCATGCTGGCTAGCTGAGCGCGGTGAGCGACAACCACGCGACTTTTTTCTAATACTTGCAATTTTAAACTCGTGATATCTTCCGAATGAAATGTCCGAATTGAATAATTCAAAAAGTTATAAAAAGGTATTAAAGCCGTCTTGAATATAAAGTAATTTATTTTGATGAGGATTAATACCAAGGTACAAATGAAGAGCCTTTTCAAGAGGCGGCATATATAAATTAATATTTTAGAATAAAAAACTGCTTACTGTGACATAACTATAATATTTAGACATATGCTGTCGCGACACTTTTTGTAGATAATGATGAGTTCTGCAAAGTCGTAGTAAATGATTTTGTTCTATCATCAATAGTTTTCGCAGCGCACGCGACGTAAGGAATTTTTCAGGTCATTTTTTTACACCTTATGTTACATTATTGGAGTTTTAGTAAGGATCCCTATTTTTTTTTTAAATATAATATAGCCTATGTTACTCGGGGATAATGTAGCTTTCCAAAGGTGAAAGAATTTTTGAAATCGGTTCAGTAGTTTCGGAGCCTATTCATTACAAACAAACAAACAAACAAATCTTTCCTCTTTATAATATTAAGTATAGAAGAACGGCTGAACCGATTTAGCTGAAAATTGGCAGGGAGGTAGTTTAGAGCCAGGAGAAGGACATAGGATAAGTAGGTAGGGGTAGGTAGGGTAGGTAGGGTAGGTAGGTAAGGTAGGTAGGGGTAGGTAGGGTAGGTAGGGTAGGTAGGTAAGGTAGGTAGGGGTAGGTAGGTAAGGTAGGTAGGGTAGGTAGGTAGGGGTAGGTAGTTAGGTAGGGGTAGGTAGATAGGTAGGGGTAGGTAGAAACAAACAAATCTTTCCTCTTTATAATATTAAGTATAGAAGAACGGCTGAACCGATTTAGCTGAAAATTGGCAGGGAGGTAGTTTAGAGCCAGGAGAAGGACATAGGATAAGTAGGTAGGGGTAGGTAGGGTAGGTAGGGTAGGTAGGGTAGGTAGGTAAGGTAGGTAGGGGTAGGTAGGGTAGGTAGGTAAGGTAGGTAGAGGTAGGTAGGTAGGGGTAGGTAGTTAGGTAGGGGTAGGTAGATAGGTAGGGGTAGGTAGATAGGTAGGTAAGGTAGGTAGGGGTAGGTAGTTAGGTAGGTAAGGTAGGTAGGGGTAGGTAGTTAGGTAGGGGTAGGTAGTTAGGTAGGGGTAGGTAGATAGGTAGGGGTAGGTAGATAGGTAGGGGTAGGTATGGTAGGTAGGTAAGGTAGGTAGGGGTAGGTAGAGGTAGGTCTCAGTTTTATTTTTGTTCTCAGGGCAGGACAACGTCTGCCGGGTCAACTAGTACTAATAATAAAGCTGAAGAGATTGTTTGTTTGAACGCGCTAATCTCTGGATCTACCAGTGGGATTTGGGAAAACCTTTTAGAAATTGAAAGCCCAATTATTAAGGAAGGTTATAGGCTATAGATCATCAAGCTACGACCCTCAGGAGCTGAGCAATGATAAAAAGAACGTTAAGCGGGAACCATGTAATAGCACGGGTGAGCGATGCGACGCCATTGTCAATGGATGACAGCGGTTGCCTAGGTTACAGTTTTTGTTATTTTTAAATGTCTTCAAGAGGAGGTTATCAATTTGTCGGAATCTTTTTTTTATGTATGTTCCCCGATTTCTCGAATATGCCTGAACCGATTTGGAAACTACTATACTTACAGGTGGTCACATGGTCACCGAGTTAGGATTTGATGATGGGATCTTGAAGTAATCGAGGGAACTCTTCAAATTTTATAGGCACTAACAGTGTTTTTCATATATTTTCTAAAACTATTCAGATATTTGCGTCTGGTAGTTATCACATGTTGCTGAGCTGATGATGGAAGGTACAACTCCTTAACAGTTAGGAGTTAGGGGATAATTCTTAAATATTATAGGAACAATGATGGAAGGTACAACGCTAATATGTTTATCCTAGGTCAGTGACCTTGAGAGTCATTGATTACACATAAAAAAATTAAAATTGAAAAATAAAATACTTTTAACATAAAATAGAACCGCCTTTAAAGGCACTAAAAACACTGTGTGTGAACTGTGTTTCCAATGGTCAATTTTATGTTGCCTTATCTAGATCAGGTTGCATAGGCTACTTTTTATCTTGGAAACGCAGGTGAAACCGCGCGGAACAGCTAGTTGTTTATAAATCTGTGTATTCTAGGTATAAAGAAAATAATTATTCGGGTACACATGTTTTATTATAATTTTTTATCAATAAAAATAAAACAAATACTTTGCAAAATTATTTTGCCACTTATTTTGTTTTTTACAATGCTTTATAAAAATATATAATATAAAAATAGCCAATATGTCAGTCGTTGGATACTAGATGTCTCTATTATAAAATACAATCAACAATATGCTGTAACTTTTAACAAATAAGATTGATTTTTGCAATCGTCCATTATTTTTAGATGGAATCTTCGAGAATAGCAAGTTTGAGTTGACGAGCAAGTTTCGCTACGCGATTTCTCTATTATAAAATACAATCAACAATATGCTGTAACAGCTAACAAATAAGACTGATTTTTGCAATCGTCCATTATGCATGGATGGAATCTTCGAGAATAGCATGTTTGAGTTGACGAGCAAGTTTCGCTACTCGATGTCTCTATTATAAAATGCAATTAACAATATGCTGTAACAGCTGACAAATAAGATTGGTTTTTGCCATCGTGCATTATGCATGGATGGATTCTTCGAGAATCCCAAGCAAAGATATTGCTCCATTTTGCTAATAGTTTACCCGGAAATGTGTAGAAGCGCTTTAAGTAAGCTCCATGAAAATCAAGGCGCTTACGCGTTTCGTTCAACTGCATTCGAGAATAGCGAGTTTGAGTTAAGAACAAAGTAGACCTTAACTTGAATTGTATAAAGTGAACTTTCGTTTGACATTTTAAAATCTCACGCTTTTATTTAACGTTACGGATGTTTTATGCCGGCTTAGGTACTGAGGTACAGGTACTAACCCCTCCGCAACTTCGTTCCATAAAAAAAAGTACAGCGGGTATGAGGCGGGAGTAACTAGGACTCTCTAACTCCCTGGAAACACCTCGATATTTTATTCAAAACGCGATTTTACTAACGAACGAAATTCCTACTGTTCCTAATCTACTTCGCGCTCGGACACCGTATGGGTCGGACGTGTGCGAGGTGCGCTCTGTGCTTTTAATAATAATTTTCTGTGTGTCTAGATTTTTGGTGCAAATCTAGATTTCTAGGTGTTTTGTTTTAGTATTTGGTTATTGTGTTGTTATTATTTCAGTGAAATTGGATAATATAGTGCCATTACTGCGGTGAGTGTCTTTTTGATTTTGTATGGGCGGGCCCTCTGGGCACCGTTTTATATAGATTAGATCGATATAAATCGTAGTAGGGCATTCCCTAGTTCCCTTAAATATCTATTTACTTATTATTAAAGTGATTCCCATAAGGATTAACCCCATAATTGATAGTTTTCCCCAAACACGTGTGTTTTTAGGTTAGAATAACCGCGTGGCTTATAGGTTAGTTTTGTGCACGTTGGCGGCCTGACGGGTGACGGGTGACGTTTGACATCTGTCATCGTTACGTCTGACACCGGTCGGGTGCGTTCCGTGTCGCACAAAACTTGCAACTTTAGCATAATATTTAGCTACTTTTTAAATTCAATTGGCACCTTTAGAATTTAGCTCCTTTTAAATATTTTGGCTACTTAATTAAAAATTTTAGCTACTTTATTAAATATATTTAATTTATTTGTCAGTTTCATTAGTATTGGCTACTTATTAGGTGTTTAGGTTCCCTTTATTTTTATTTATTATTTTAGTAGTCATTACACGACCAGTCCCTTAGGCTCCCCCCATACGCTTCGTCGGCCACTATGGCCGACGACGATGAAGCCGGTCGGCGACATCGGGCCCTAATTGAGGAGGAGTTTGCCCGCAAGGAAGCTGAGCTTGTTGCCCTGGAGCAGATGGCCCATGAGGTCGGTCTCAGACCGCGGCACTCGCTCGCAAGGACCCCTCCCCATGGGTACAGCACCCCCCCCCTAATGACCACTGAACCCGAGGCCCCACCATATACTTCGAACAATACTGTGATTACCGGATCCGGTCATAAGAGGATGTTGACGTCACCAGAAGACGTTCAAGATGCGGTACGCAGACGGGTCACAGGCGCATCCAAGAGACAGGAGCCCGTACCCCCCAAGGCCCCAACAACTGCACCGGCGAACAATAGTGATTTATCCTCTATGGATAAAATGGCCCTATTAGACGCAGTCCATCAAGCGATCAAAGGGATTGCTGGGGTCGCGAACGCGACCAACAAACTCAACTTGTCCGACAAGTCCTGCATCGCATCGCACAGTCAAGACATTCTGGCTGTAGTCGCGGCTCTCGAGCTGCGTCTGGCGGACACAGAACACCAGGTCAGCGCGATGAAACTGAGGTGCACCTCTATGGAGCTGGAGATGGCCAAGCGCCCGACAACATCTGCTCCCGCGGCTCCCAGCACCCTAGGCCCGCAGTCAGCACCATCATATTCTGCTGCACTTAAAATGCCCAAGGGCAAGGCCCCCATCCCGGTAGAGCAGAGAGGCCCGGCCGTGATCTTCTACCCAGTAGACCAGGGCATTAAGTCGTCCGAAGAGACGAAGAAGGCATTGCAAGATGCAATCGTACCGAGCGCTGAAGGTATACGCGTACAAAGCGTAAAAATGGTGGGCAACTAGGGTGTGGTAGTACGTACCGCATCAGCAGAAGCGGCTAAGAAGCTGAAAGCAGCGGCCCCCCCTAGCCTGAAGGCGTCCGATCCCATTACAAAGAGGCCTAGAGTATCGCTCAGATATCTGAGATCAGAAATGAGCGATGATATGATACTAAAGGATCTTCATAAGATCAATTTCGCGGATGACCCTGAATGGCCAGAAGAGAAGCTCATGGCCAGCTGTAAAGTGGCCACTACCAAGAAGTTCGGTCAGAAAAAGATACTCGTGCTGTTGGAATGTTCGATGGCATTGAGGGACCGTTTAATTGCCCTGGGCCGCGTGTATGTCGGTTGGGATGAGGCAGAAGTGTGCGACCACATTAGGGCCACCTGCTGTAATAAATGCCAGCAATACGGGCATCCCGAAAAATACTGCAGGGCCACAGTAACCACTTGCGGTAAATGCGGAGACACCGGCCACAGGGCCGCAGAGTGTCAAGCAAAGTCGACATGTTGTGCCACGTGCAAAAAATTCAAACATAAGGGCGCGGCATCACACCCTACAGCCGCAGCGAACTGCCCAGCCCGCTTGCACGCCGAACAGCAGGCCGCCAACATGATTCACTATGGCCTATAAAACCTTAGAGTATCTACGTTTAGGGCAGCTCAATCTTCAGGGTTCAGAATCTGCCACTGCAGAGTTGCCGATTTTAGCAAGATCACATAGGCTCGACGTTATCCTGGTTCAGGAGCAGTACCATAGTCGTCCCGGCATTCTACAATGTGGCGTGAGCCCTAAGGCTGGCGTCTTTGTCGCGAATCGTGATGTCGCCTGCACTCTGATGCATCACCTAAGCAACGAGTACTGCACAGTGGTCCACATCGCGTACAAGGACTTCCTGCACTTGAAGAACTTGGAGGGAGTGCTGGATCGCCTGTCCGGTAAGCGGGTGCTCATCGGGGTAGACAGCAATGCACACTCTCCAATGTGGTACTGTGAGAAAAGGCAATACACCGGTCGTGGACCTGACACGGAGCATAGGAAGAACCAGATGGAGGGATTTATACTCGGACGGGATCTCCTTTTGCACAATGCACCGGATCAACCACCCACGTTCAGCGGACCAAACGGGAAGTCGAACGTGGACTTGACACTATCCACCAGAGGGATCTTCGTGCGCGATTGGACAGTACATGAGGGCGCCAGCCTTAGCGATCACCAGCTGATTACCTTCGACATATCCACGGACAGTTCAAGATCATGTACCAGCGCAAAGTGTGAAGAAGTATCGAAGCCGTTTCGTGTGAAAGGTGTCAACTGGAATAGGTTCTGCTCTGTGCTGCACTCTCGTATGGACAACCTGAACAGACAGCTACCAGCCCAGCGGTACAGTGAACAGTATTCGTCGATCCTGCTGCGCACCGCTCGCGACATCCTAGGGCACTGCGCGCGGAAAGATAATGGCGGATACGAGTGGTGGACCCCAGAACTTGAAGAACTCAGGCATTCCGTAGCCCGTGCTCGTCGTGAATATCAGAGTTCCCGCCGTGTGGGAGGAGATAAGGAGAAGGACCTACACGACGCACTTCGGAGTTCACGGCTGACGTACAAGAAGGCGATGAAGGAAGCAGAGTTGGCATTCTACCGCGCCATTGCTGAATCCGGTAATGACGATCCATGGGGAACAGCATACCGTCAGGCGAGTGGACGTTCACGCCCACCGCCCAACGTATTGAACGGACTGAAGCTCGTGGAAAGTTACACCGAATCTACGGGGGACACCATGAATGGCCTACTTACATCACTATACCCGGACGACAACATCGAGAAGGACAACACCTACCATCGGGACGTTCGAGTCGCCGCTGCGTTCCCCCCCCACGGGGTGGACGCGCCAACTCCTGACAAGGGCACTGTTGAAAGGATCATCCGGTGCCTACCGAACACAGCTCCCGGATTGGACGGTATTTCAGCGGTCATCATAAAATGGGCTTGGAAGGCGTCTTCCGACGAGATGTGGCACATGTTCGTACTTTGTATAGCGGAGGGGGTCTTCCCCGACTTTTGGAAAACCGGAAAGCTCATCGTTCTGCCAAAGGGTAATGGTAAACCTCTTTCAGATCCGAAGGCCTACAGACCCATCACGCTACTGCCTATCCTTGGCAAAGTTCTCGAACGCGTTATAGTTTCTTGTGCTCCCTGTCTGTATAAGAATGTTTCAGAGTCGCAGCATGGGTTCTCGCGTGGTCGTTCTACGGTCACGGCGCTCAACAGTATCAATACCATCACTGATACCAGCGACAAAAAGTACGTACAGCTGATACTTTTGGACATCTCAGATGCTTTCGATAACGCGTGGTGGCCAATGATTCTTCTTAAGGCGAAACAGTGCGGTGCGCCGCCTAACATCTATCGCATCCTAGTCAGCTACTTTACGAACCGCCGCGTGGGACTCCTCACGGGGGACCAAGCGGCGTGGAAAACGTGCACCATGGGATGTCCACAGGGATCAGTTCTAGGCCCGACACTTTGGAACCTCCTTCTCAACGACCTCCTGTTGCTGCCGGTACCAGAGGGGGTGCACATGGTGGCCTACGCCGATGATGTGACAATCGTCATCGAGTCCAGCTCGCGTGCGGAAATCGAGAGGAAGGCCCACTCCACGTTGGAAGGCATATCCGATTGGGGGACCCGGAATAGGCTGGGTTTTTCCCCGGGAAAGTCTCTGACGATGACATACAAGGGTAAGTTTGCGAGACCGCCGGTTATACGCTTGAGCGGGGCTTCGGTGGCGTGCGTCAGTCAGGCGAGGATACTAGGTGTCACCCTGGATGACGCGAGATCATACGTGCCGCATGCAGGTCTCATCGGTGAAAGCGCCGCGAATTGCTTCGGGAAGATGGCGAGAGTGTCGTCGTCAACCTGGGGTGTCAAGTATCGTGCACTTAGGGTTCAGTACTCAGGTACCTATGTGGCTACGATTACGTACGCTGCGGCCGTATGGTACAAGCGGTATTCCAACTTTGCGGTGAGAAGAGCACTGCTCCGTACACAGAGACCGGCACTAATCTTATTGACGAAAGCTTACAGGTCGACTAGCTCCATGGCGTTACCTGTGCTAGCGGGCGTGTTTCCAGCCGACCTGGAGGTTCTTCGCGCAGGACGGTTCGCGGTGGAGAGTAACCAGCTGGCCCCGAAGGAGCGCAAGAAACTGAAATCGGACATCAGGATTGCTATAGTCGCGCTTTGGCAAGAAAGATCGGAAACTACGGAAGACGGACGCGAGTTGTACGAGTTCTTTCCGGATGTTGCTGTGAGGCTAAGTAAAGACTGGATGGAGCCCGACCATGCGGTATCCCAGATCCTCACCGGGCACGGCTGCTTCAAGCAACGTCTTCACAAGATGGCGCTGTGCGAATCTGCCACTTGCCCGTGCGGTGAGATGAACGAGAGCCGAAATCACGCACTCTGGGAATGCGACCTGTACGCGGACGCCAGATCCAAAATGCTAGACAAGATCGAAAAAGAAGAACCTGGACCGGTTTATCACCAGGACCTAATACGGACCCCAGAAAACTTTGAAGCACTGCGCGAGTTCGCGCACACCTGGCACACAATCAGACGAACCTACGAGGAATAAGGTCAGCTACAACCAAGAGAGCAGCCCGACGCGGAGTAATATTCTGTGGTGTCACGCCCCATATGGGGAGAAGGTGAAACACACAGGGACACTTCACAAAATTTGTAGGGAGCCAGCGAAATGCGCGCGTGAAAGAGCCTCGAGCAAGTAACGCCCGCACCTCCCAATGATTCGGTCAGTACGCCGTGAGGCAGGTATGACCATGAGGTGGTGGTGGGAGAAGTGTTCCTAATCATCCATTGTCGAATATTCTTAGTTTCCATAATTTTCATTCCATAATTCATTTTAACTGTGATCTGCCGAAACACGTGTGTTAGGTTAACCGCGTGGCTTTGAGGTTAGAAACGTGGTCGTTGACAGGTGACGGGTGACGTCTGACGTCTGTCAGTGTCGGCTGTCGGTTGACATTGACATCTGTCAGTGTCGGCTGACGTTTGGCAGCCGCCATTGTCTGCCTGACATCTGTCAGGTCGCGTTCCGTTGCACGCTTTAAATTATTGCCAACTTAAATTAGTAACTTATTACAATTGGTAACTTTTTAAAATTTCTATTTGGTAACTTTTATTAGTGTTAGGTGCCCAAATTATTTTTATTAATTAATTGTATAGTCAATACGCGAACCGACTCTGGTAGTTAAGCTGTGTTTCGCCGGCCAATATGGCCGACGAGGATGAAGCCCAGCGGCGACATCGGGCCCTACTGGAGGAGGAGATGGACCGCCGTGAGGCTGAGTTTGAGGCGCTGGAAGCGATGGCCCAAGAGGCCGGCCTCCAACCGAGGCACTCACTAGCCCGGACCCCCCCCAGGGGTATAGTACCCCACCCCCCATGCCCGAACAGGTTCCCGAAGTGCCCCCCCCTTTTAAGACTGTGCTTACGGCATCCGGCCATAAGCGGATGCTGACGTCACCTGAGGAGGTCCAGGATGCGGTGCGCAGGCGGGTCACGGGTGTGGCCAAGAGGCAGGAGCCCGGACCCCCCAAGGCCCCCGCATTGCCAAAGACCCAACCGGATAACCTCTCCAGCATGGACAAGTTGGCACTACTGGACGCCGTACACCAGGCCGTCAAGGGGATCGCTGGGGTAGCAAACGCTACCAACAAGCTGAACCTCGCAGACAAGGCCAGCATTGCGTCTCACAGCCAGGACATCCTGGCTGTAGTCGCGGCTCTTGAGCTTCGACTAGCCGAGACGGAACACCAGGTCAGTGCTATGAAGCTCCAGTGCACCTCAATGGAGCTGGAGATGGCTAAGCGTCCCAGTAGTGTACCAGCAGGGGGCCCTCCGGGGCCTAGCCCTTATGGACCGCCATCTGTCCCCTCGTACGCGAATGCCCTCAAAATGCCCAAGGGCAAGGCCCCCATACCGGTCGAGCAGAAAGGCCCGGCTGTTTTGTTCTACCCGGCAGACGACGGCATCAAGTCGTCGGAAGAAACAAAGAAGGCCCTGCAGGAGGCTATCAAGCCTGGGGATGAGGGCATTCGAGTGCAGAGTGTCCGCATGGTGGGCAACTCAGGGGTGGTGGTGCGAACCACCACTGCTGAAGCTGCTCAAAAACTAAAAGCAGCGGCCCCTCCCAGCCTTAAGGCCTCAGACCCCAAGACGCGGCAGCCCAGGGTAACCTTGCGGTACATGCGGTCCGAAATGTCGGAAGACCTGATACTCAAGGACCTCCACAAAATAAACCTTGCGGAGGATCCGGAATGGCCCGAAGAAAGGTTTAGGGCCAGCTGTAAGGTCGGGACCACAAAAAAGTTCGGCCCCAAAAAGATCATGGTGCTCCTGGAGTGCTCCATGCCACTCAGGGACAAGTTGGTCTCCCTGGGCCGCGTTTACGTCGGATGGGACGAGGCGGAGGTCTGTGACCACATTCGGGCCACTTGCTGCAACAAGTGCCACCAGTACGGGCACCCCGAGAAGTACTGCCGGGCCGCCACTATGACCTGCGGGAAGTGTGGCGAAACGGGTCACAAATCGGGTGAGTGCCAGTCTAAGACAAGCTGCTGTGCCACCTGTAAGAGGTTCAAGCACAAGGACGCGGCGTCCCACTCTACTGCTGCTGCTAACTGCCCTGCCAGGCATCACGCCGAACAACAGGCAGCTAATATGCTCCACTATGGATCATAGGGCCTTACGGATATTACGTCTAGGGCAGCTTAACCTACAGGGTTCTGAGTCAGCCACCATAGAGTTACCGGTGTTAGCGAGGTCGCATAGGCTTGATATTGTTCTGGTTCAGGAGCAATATCACGGCCGCCCCGGTATTCTACAGTGTGGCGAGAGCCCTAAGGCTGGCGTCTTCGTCGCGAACAGTGGTGTCGCCTGTACTTTACTACACCACCTTAGCAACGAGTACTGCACGGTCGTCCATATCGCATACAAGAACATCAACGTACACCTGGTTTCTGCGTATTTCCAATATAGTCACGACATCAGCCTGCATCTGAAGAACTTGGAGGGAGTGCTCGACCGCCTGTCTGGTGAGCGGGTGCTCATCGGTGTTGACAGCAACGCACACTCTCCAATGTGGTACTGCGAGAGAAGGCAATACACCGGTCGCGGACCTGACACGGAGCATAGGAAGACCCAGATGGAGGGATTTATACTCGGACGGAGTCTTCTTCTGCACAATGCGCCTGACCAACCACCCACGTTTAGCGGACCTAACGGGAAGTCGAACGTGGATTTGACGCTATCTACGAGAGGTATTTCTGTATGCGATTGGACAGTACACGAAGGCGCCAGCCTTAGCGATCACCAGCTGATTACCTTCGAGGTATCCTTCGGTAGTTCAGATATAGGTACCAGTCAAAAGTGTGAAGAAATATCGAAACCGTTTCGTGTGAAGGGAGTCAACTGGGATAGGTTCTGCTCAATGCTACACGCTCGTATGGATAGACTGAACAGACAGCTTCCAGCCCAACGGTACAGTGAACAGTATTCGTCGATTTTGTTGCGCACTGCCCGCGATGTCCTTGGGCACAGCGCGCGGAAAGAAAATGGCGGATATGAGTGGTGGTCCCCCGAATTGGAAACTCATCGACTAACTGTAGCTCGGGCTCGCCGAGAATATCAGAGTTCCCGTCGTGTGGGAGGAGATAGGGAGAAGGTTCTACACGACGCACTTCGGATTTCTCGACAGAAGTACAAGAAGGCGATGAAGGAGGCAGAGTTGGCATTTTACCGGGAGCAGCATACCGTGAGGCCAGTGGGCGTTCTCGCCCACCGCCCAATATACTGAACGGACTCAAGCTCGTGGAAAGTTATACCCAGACGTCAGGGGACACCATGAATGGCCTGCTTAGTTCACTGTACCCGGACGACAGCCGTGAGGAAGATACCACCTACCACCGGGAGGTTCGAGTCGCCGCTGCGTTCACCCCCCATGGGGTGGATTCACCTACACCTGACAAAGGCACCGTTGAAAGGATTATCCGGTGCCTTCCGAACACAGCTCCCGGGATGGATGGTATTTCATCGACCATTGTGAAGTGGGCTTGGAAAGCGTCATCCGACGAGATGTGGCAAATGTTTGTAATCTGCATAGCGGAGGGGGTATTCCCCGACCTTTGGAAGACCGGAAAACTCATCGTTCTGCCAAAGTGCAACGGCAAACCTCTCTCGGACCCGAAGGCCTATAGACCCATAACGTTACTGCCCATTCTGGGCAAAGTTCTTGAACGTGTCATAGTCTCTTGCGCTCCTTGTCTGTACCGTAATATTTCAGAATCGCAGCACGGTTTCTCGCGCGGCCGCTCTACGGTCACGGCGCTTAGTCGGATTAATTCCATTACCGATGCTAGTAACGAGAAGTACGTACAGCTGATACTTTTGGACATCTCTGGCGCATTTGATAACGCGTGGTGGCCAATGATCCTTTTAAAGGCGAAACAGTGCGGTGCGCCGCCTAACATCTATCGCATACTGGTCAGTTACTTCACGAACCGCCGCGTGGGACTCCTAACCGGAGACCAAGCGGCGTGGAAGACCTGCACCATGGGATGTCCACAGGGATCAGTTTTAGGCCCGACATTATGGAACCTCCTCCTCAACGACCTCCTGCTGCTGCCGGTACCAGAGGGGGTACACCTTGTTGCCTACGCCGACGACGTGACAATAGCTATCGAGTCCAGATCGCGCGCGGATATCGAAAGGAAGGCCCAATCCACGTTGGAAGGCATATCCGAATGGGGGAACCGCAATCGGCTGGGTTTTTCCCCGGGAAAGTCTCTGACGATGACGTATAAGGGGAAGTTTGCGAGACCGCCAACTATTCGTTTGAACGGGGCTTCGATAGCTAGTGTCAGTCAGGCCAAGATCTTAGGCGTGACCCTGGATGATGCTAAGTCCTACGTGCCGCATGCGGGTTTTATCGGCGAGAGCGCAGCAAATTGCTTCGGGAAGATGGCGAGAGTTTCCGCATCGACCTGGGGTGTCAAGTTCCGTGCCCTTAGAGTCCTGTATTCAGGGACCTATGTGGCCACGATCACATACGCTGCAGCCGTATGGTACAAACGCTCTTCCAACTTTGCGGTGAAGAGAGCATTGCTCCGAACACAGAGACCGGCGCTTATTCTATTGACGAAAGCCTACAGGTCGGCTAGCTCCATGGCGTTACCAGTGCTAGCGGGCGTTTTTCCAGCTGACCTGGAGGTTCTTCGTGCAGGACGATTTGCGGAGGAGAGCATCCAACTGGCCCCAAAGGAGCGCAGGAAACTAAAGTCGGACATTAGGATAGCTATAGTTGCACTCTGGCAAGAACGATGGGAATCATCGGAAGACGGACGCGATTTATACAAGTTCTTTCCGGATGTAGGCGTGAGGCAAAGTCTAGACTGGGTGGAGCCGGATTATGTGGTATCCCAGATCCTCACCGGGCACGGTTGCTTCAGGCAGCGCCTCCACAAGATGGCGCTGTGCGAGTCTGCGACGTGTCCGTGCGGTGAGATGTACGAAAGCCGAGATCACGCTCTCTGGGAATGTGACTTGTATGCGGACGCTAGGTTGAAGATGCTAGACCAGATCAGCAAGGAAGAACCAGGACCAGTTTATCATCAGGACCTCATACGGACCCCAGAAAATTTCGACGCACTGCGCGAGTTCGCGCACACCTGGCACACCATCAGGCGAACATACGAAGAATAAGGACAGCAAGATCAAGCGAAGCCCGACGTGAAGTCACGTACTGTGGTGTCACGCCCCAGAAGGGGGAGAGTTGGCAAGAGAAAGGGACGCATTATAATTTGTAGGGAGCCAGCGAAGTGCGCGTGCGAAAGAGCCTCGAGCAAGTAGCGCGCGCATCTCCCACGATTCGGTCAGTATGCCGGGAGGCAGGTATGACCATGAGGAGGTGGAGGGAGTGTTCCTAATCATACTCGCTACTTCGTCGTCGGCATTCGTCGAGGACGGACGTGCGCTCGATCGCTCCGCGTATCCCCACCACTGGTGAATCGACCTCTCTCGTTTCATCTTGTGACTCGTCCCATATACGGCGGCGGCCATATTGGTGAGCGAGGGAGATACGACATTTCGTGCTCCCCCCAACCCCTCAGGTTGGCGGTACAGTGTTCGGGAAATTGACCCTTAGTGCAATTCGACAGTCACGATTTTAGATTGTAAGTGCGAATTGGACGCCATCTTTGTGTTTGCCCCCCTCTCCCCAACCCCTCAGGTTGGACGGGCGGTGCACGGGACTTTGACCCTTGGATTAAGTGCGATAGTGACGATTATAGTGATAGTGTCTGTGTAAGTGCGAAATTGGACGCCATCTTGCATTGGGTAACTGACTGTGACATTGACACTGACAGGTGCGACAGTTGACAGCGACAGCCGTCTCTGACATCTGACGGCTACCAGGTTGACGGGACTTGGTAGCCCTGTGTTGCTAGAGTGCAGAAATTTAATTCTGTACTTTTTCTTCTTTTAAAAATTTTCTAAGTTCAATACGCGAACCAGACACGGCCCTTCCTACGTATATGCGAGGGGTCGTGTTTGCCTAAGCGCGTTCTTTTTCGGAGGTATAGCGGGACTTAGAAAATTTTCGATCACTATAGACCTTGACTTTTTTATATGTGTTTGACTATTATAAATTGATCTTAAAATAACTAACTTAATACTGTGACTTCTTATATGTATTTGTGTTGACATTTGTTATTGGACTTTTATTTTCTTTATTTTTATATTATTTTGTGTTATTGTGCTCGGACTATACTGTAATAAAAGCGACCGTATAAATCATGTCGGCCCCAGAAGGGGAACCCCCCCCACCTGGAGACCTGCGCGCTGAACAAGAAAAGGGGTTCTCCCCCCGTCTGTCGCTGGCCCGCTCGCCGCCGCCGCAGCGTCCTCCCCCTCCCAGGGCTGGTGATGCGGAAAAGAAGCGGCCTAGGGACTCCCCCCCTCGAGCAGCCATCGGCAAAAAACGTCGAGAAACGAAGCCGGCACAGGCCCGGGTCGCAGGCACCCCCAATTGGGGGTATCCTAACTACTTCCCGGACACAGTCATTGGCGCCGCCGACACCAGTGCCTAAACCTAAGGCCTCAACTGTGAGGCCCACACTGACGCCAACACCGACGCCAACACCGACTCCAACACCGACGCCAGCACCAGCACCGACGCCAGCTCAGACGCCAGCACCAATGCCAGCGCCAACACCAGCACCAACGCCAGCACCAGCGCCAGCTCCAACATCAGCACAAGCCGCCACTACCGAGGTGGCAACGGGGGACGGCTCCCTAATGGGGGCCTCGAAGACTGCCCTTTTGGAACGAACTCGGGCGGCCCTGGAGGGCATCGGCAGCATTGCGGCCGGTACCTCGGGGGGGACATCAAGGCTGAACAAAGCAGACGTGGCCACAATTAACAGCCTGTGTTTGGAGATCCTGGCCGTCATGGCGGCCACTCGTAGCTCTACGGGACTGTGCGGGTGACCCCACCCAGGAGGAGGTATGGAAGGCTCTCCATGAGCAGAACTTCGTAGCGAACGAAGAATGGCCGCTGGAGAGAATTAAGAAGTCGTGCCGGATTGCTTTCAAAAAATCCAGGAGAGGCCAAAATATGGCAACCGTGGTCCTCGAGTGCCAGCCGGCCCTACGAGAAGTCCTGATTCGAAAGGAGAGGGTTTTTATAGACTGGGACAGCGTCAGGGTCGAAGACTACGTGGGGGTCACCTGCTGCGGCCGCTGCCAGATGTATGGCCACCCATGGAGGCTCTGTAGGAGCAAGGAGCCAGTCTGCAGCAGATGTGGCGAGAAGGGACATGAAATGGACACCTGCAAGGCCACAATCACCGCTTGCGCAACCTGCAAGATATTGGGCAAGAAGAGCTCGGGGCACAAAACTGCCTCCAGAACCTGCCCAGCGCGCCAACATGCTGAAGAGAAATGGGTGGCCACGGTAAACTATGGCTACTGAGGCCACAGTCTTTGGGCAGATTAACCTCCAGGGTAAGGAGACCGCGACAAAAGAACTGCCAGCAATCGCAAAGGAAATGGGCCTGGACGTAGTGCTGGTCCAGGAGCAATACCCCGGTCAGCCATATCTGGTGGAGTGCGAGGCTGTACCAAGGTCTGGGATCGCGGTCTTTCGTCGGGGCATCTCATGTGCTGTCCTGCACCACCTATCGAATTCTCATTGCACCGTGGTGCATCTGCTGGGCCCCCACATCGACCTACACGCGGTGTCTGCATACCTGCAGTACAGCCACGACATAGAGGTCCACCTGAACCACCTGGACCATGTGCTGCGGGTTCTGCAAGGGAAGGCTGTCATCATCGGGATGGACTCCAACGCCCACTCGCCGATGTGGTACTGCGAGCGCCGGCAGTACGTGGGCCGAGGCGCGGAAACCACTCGCAAGAAGGAGCTCATGGAGGGGTTCATCCTGGCAAACGGACTCGCTATTCACAACGTGGGGGGCCAACCATCAAATTTTAACAGCCCGAACGGAGTATCCAATGTGGACCTGACTCTGTCGACTAGAGCAGCGCCGACGATAGGGGAGTGGACAGTGCATGAGGATGTCTGCGATAGTGACCACCGACTCATCACCTATACCCTGGACCCCCGGGCCTCTCCGCGCCACCGAGCGCCGTCGTCAGGTGAAGAGCCGACGTGCTTCCGGGATCGGGGGGTGGATTGGGAGCTATTCCGTTCGACCCTGCACTGTAGATTGGGTGGGCTTAGGACGGGACAGGCGGCTGCAGCGCTCTGCCAGCAATACACTGACATACTGACTGACACCGCGCTGAAGTGTTTAGGGACCAAAGCGAAGAAGAATGACACAGGATATGAATGGTGGACCCCTGCTCTGGACCGGCTTCGCCGGTCATACGCAGGAAGCGGAGAGTAAATTTGGTAAGGACGTCGCCGAGACCGGCAACACTGATCCGTGGGGCTTGGCTTACAGGGTGGCGAGTGGTCGTCGCAGGCCGCCGTCCAACGTGACAAACGCCACCAAACTGCTGTCGGGCTTCGCGGGCGGGGTGGACGACTCGGCGGCTGGACTCCTGAGGGCGCTGTGCCCTGATGACGACGAGTCGACGGACACGGCGTACCATTTTCAGGTAAGAATCGCGGCAGCCTGCATACCGACGGGCTCGGACGCGCTTCCTGTATCGGGTGACGAGTTGGGGGCTATTATTCGGGGCCTGCCCAATACCGCACCGGGACTGGACGGTATAACAGGCAAGATAGTTAGACATGCATGGAAGGTGGGAGCGGCTGAGCTAACGTATGTAATGGGCAAGTGTGTGATGGAGGGAGTATTCCCCAAGGTATGGAAGTTGGGAAGACTGATTGTCCTGCCCAAGGGCAATGACAGACCGCTCACTGACCCCAAGGCTTACCGGCCAATCACACTCTTGCCGGTGTTGGGGAAGGTTTTGGAGAGGGTGATGCTCCGGTGCGCTCCCGGGTTGCAGCGCGGAATCTCTGCGCGCCAACATGGATTCTCCAAGGGACGGTCGACAGTCACTGCGCTTGGCAGTATCATTGATGCGGTGCAGGCCTCAGCGGCGAGCTACGTTCAGCTGATCTTTCTGGACATCTCGGGTGCCTTCGACAACGCGTGGTGGCCGATGATCCTGGTCAAGGCGAAGCAGGGGGGTTGTTCGCCAAACGTCTATAGGATGTTGGTGGACTACTTCACTGAGCGCCGGGTTGGTCTGTTCATCGGGGACCATGTGGTTTGGAAGAGGTCCACTATGGGGTGTCCACAGGGGTCCGTGTTGGGACCCACGCTCTGGAATTTGCTGATGGACGACTTGCTGCGATTGCCACTGCCTGAAAATACCTCGCTGACTGCATATGCAGATGATGTCACGGTTCTCATCGAGTCACAGTCCCGCGCGGGAATTGAACGTGCGGCCGGGGCAATATTAGCCTCGGTGTCAGAGTGGGGGGTCCGTAATCGTCTGGGCTTCTCTGCGACTAAGTCTGAAACTATGACTTGCAAGGGGAAGTTCCAGAGACCACCCACTCTCAAGATGGACGGTGGCTCGATCAGAAGTGTGGCTGAGGCGACGGTTCTGGGCGTGGTTTTCGAACCAGGTCTGTCCTTCACGCGGCATGCGTTATCACTCGGTGAGAGGGCGGCGAACTGCTTCGGTAAGGTGTCGCGGGTGTCTGCCTCCTCATGGGGGATCAGATACCGAGGTTTGCGGCTGTTGTACCGGGGTACGTTTGTCGCCACGGTAACGTATGCCGCGGCAGTATGGTACCGGCGTGCGTCCTTTAACGTCGTGCGTAGCCCGCTGCTGAGGACACAGCGGCCGGCGTTGATATTGCTGACGAAGGCTTACCGTTCCACGAGTTCGGCTGCCTTGCCTGTACTGGCCGGTGAGCTGCCGGCTGACCTGGAGGTCCGTAGGGCGGGGGAGATCTGCGAGGCACGAGTGGGGTGCCCCGGCAGGGAGTTTAAGTCCCGTAAGGCGAGCATCACAGCGGCTGTCATCGCTCTCTGGCAGGAGCGATGGGAGAATGAACAGAAAGGCAGAGAGTTGTATCGTTTCTTCCCGGATGTCCGTTGGCGCCTGAATGCCAAATGGGTGGAGCCCGACTATGTGACTTCCCAGCTCCTCACGGGGCATGGATGTTTTCGAAAGAGATTGCATGAAATGGCATTGAGCGATGTGGGCGCTTGTGATTGTGGTATGGGAGATGAAGACCGTGACCATGTGCTTTGGTGTTGTCCCTTGTATGAAGATGAAAGGCAAGAGATGATGGACGGCTTGGAGAGGACGGAGGTGGGACCTGTCTACTTTCAGGACATAGTCTGCACCGAGGCGAACTTCGCGAGATTGCGGCGCTTCGCGAACGAGTGGCACAGGAAGCGGAGCATACAATAGGCCAGCAAAAGAGGATTACCGTATGGGACTGCCCGACGACGAAGTCCATACGTGTGGCGTCTCGTGCCAATCGGCACTGACTTCTAAAGATAGGATAATGATTCGCGCACCTCCAATCGGGGTGTTAGCAGGGGACATTGTGTGGTAAAAGCCTGCTTGCAGGCGATTCCACACATTTGTAGGGGTAAAGCTTGGTACCGTCATGTGCCTTGCGATCCCCGCGATTCGGCTTGTATGACCGCAAGGTTGGTCAGGCCATGGGAGGCAGGTGGGATTATGTTCCTAATCATCGAGGCCAGGTTGGAATGCTGCTACGGCCCAGCAACGGCAACAGCGACGGTGATGGGGCCACCTGTGGCTACATTAAGCTATGCACATGCGCTGCGTCTGCCGAAAGGTCAAACTCAGACCGTCCCGGCCAACCAGGGGCCTTTATTGGCAATTTACCCGGCGGCGCCCGATACGTTCCGGACGGCTGAAGAGACGAAAACGGAACTGAAGAAGACGGTCGATCCAACCAAGATAGGGGTCCAGGTCACGAGGCTGAAAAAGTAGGCAACGCGGGCGTCCTCCTTGAAACTACCAGCAGGGAGGCAGCAGACAGAATCACGAAGGCAGTGCCGCCCACCCTAAGGGTCTCAAAACCGAAGAAGAGGCGGCCTCTAGTTGCGCTCAGGAACTGTGCCGGAAGTCCAGACAGTGACGCTCTTCTGAAATCGCTCTATGAGCAAAACTTTGCGGGCAACGAGTCCTGGCCGCTGGCCAGACTAGAGAAGGCATTCCGTTTGGCCTTTAAAAAATCTAGGAGAGGGGATGCCTTCACAACCCTCGTACTCGAGTGTGAGCCATCGCTGCGGGACGAGCTTATCAGCCGGAAGAGCATCTTCGTGGAATGGGAGAGCGTACGTGTAGAGGACTACATAACGGTCACTCGCTGCACCAGGTGCCAGCAATACGGACACCCTGAGCGGCACTGTAGGAGCGCAGATGAAGTCTGCACAAAGTGCGGGGAGAAGGGACACCGGTCGGGCGCCTGCAGAGCTGATCGCGCAATATGCGCCACATGCAGGAGTTACAACAAGAAACATGACGATCATGTCACTGGCTCCAGGTCCTGCCCCGCAAGACTATATGCCGAAGATAAATGGGTGAACACCACGGACTATGGCCACTAATGGCTTACAAATGGGGCAGGTCAACCTCCAGGGCAAAGAGACGGCAACGGAGAAAGTTACCAGCGATCGCACAGCAGATGGGGTTGGACATTGTGTTGCTCCAAGAGCAGTACCCGGGGCAGCCGTTCGTCGTGGAATGCGGGACCACCCCTAAGGCGGGAATTGCCGTCCTTTGCCGGAGCATTTCGTGCGCCGTTCTACACCACCTATCCAACTCACACTGCGTTGTGATGCACCTGCTGAGCCCCCGCATGGACCTGCACGTCGTGTCGGCATACCTGCAGTACAGTCACGACATCGGGATCCACCTCAACCACTTGGACCATGTGCTGCAGGTACTACGGGGGAAAGCGGTCCTGATTGGGATGGACTTCAACGCCCACTCGCCGATGTGGTTCTGCGTTCACGCCCACCGCCCAACGTATTGAACGGACTGAAGCTCGTGGAGAGTTACACCGAATCTACGGGGCACACCATGAATGGCCTACTTACATCACTATACCCGGACGACAACATCGAGAAGGACAACACCTACCATCGGGACGTTCGAGTCGCCGCTGCGTTCCCCCCCAACGGGGTGGACGCGCCAACTCCTGACAAGGGAAAGGATCATCCGGTGCCTACCGAACACAGCTCCCGGATTGGACGGTATTTCAGCGGTCATCATAAAATGGGCTTGGAAGGCGTCTTCCGACGAGATGTGGCACATGTTCGTAATTTGTATAGCGGAAGGGGTCTTCCCCGACTTTTGGAAAACCGGAAAGCTCATCGTTCTGCCAAAGGGTAATGGTAAACCTCTTTCAGATCCGAAGGCCTACAGACCTATCACGCTACTGCCTATTCTTGGCAAAGTTCTCGAACGCGCGTTGAGATGAACGAGAGCCGAAATCACGCACTCTGGGAATGCGACCTGTACGCGGACGCCAGAACCAAAATGCTAGACAAGATCGAAAAAGAAGAACCTGGACCGGTTTATCACCAGGACCTAATACGGACCCCAGAAAACTTTGAAGCACTGCGCGAGTTCGCGCACACCTGGCACACCATCAGGCGAACATACGAAGAATAAGGACAGCAAGATCAAGCGAAGCCCGACATGAAGTCACGTACTGTGGTGTCACGCCCCAGAAGGGGGAGAGTTGGCAAGAGAAAGGGACGCATTATAATTTGTAGGGAGCCAGCGAAGTGCGCGTGCGAAAGAGCCTCGAGCAAGTAGCGCGCGCATCTCCCACGATTCGGTCAGTATGCCGGGAGGCAGGTATGACCATGAGGAGGTGGAGGGAGTGTTCCTAATCACTTCTCGCTCGGCGACCGTAGTGAACGGACGTGTGCGAGGTGTGCTCTGTAGTAAATATTGTGAATTTTCTAGATTTTCGTATCTAGATTCTAGTATTTGCTTCCTTGTTATTTTACGTTTTATTATAAGTACTGTGTTGTGCTGTAACTTGGATTTTTATATTGCTTTAGACAATTATAACTGAGATAGTGACTCGATAAAGCACGTGTGTTGCGTTGGCCGCGTGGCTTTTAGGTTAGATACAGTGTTGTGTTGTGACTTGGATTTGGTTTTGTTTTATTATATTGTACTCTATTGGACAAATTTACTAGTTACAGTGAATTGCCCAAAACACGTGTTTCGCGTTAACCGCGTGTGTTTATAGGTTAGAAACGTGGTTAGTGACAGTGATTGACAGGAGTGACAGTGGCAGGTGACAGATGTCCAGTGTTTAATGTTCCCTACTGAGTCGTCAATCCCAAAACTAAAAATGAAAAGAAGTGCTTTAATTCTTTAATTGGTGGAAGAGAGACAGCAGAATAAGGTAATTATTAAAACTGTTTATTTATTATTCGTTTTTCATTAGTACCTAGGTACTATAATTATTTGTAAAAATGTTTATATTTGTTTTCTATATTCTCTAATGTACTTGTTTGCAGAGTCCTGACGAGGCTTTGGAAATCGACAAAGAAAACATGCCACCTAGCCCTTCAATTATCGAGAATACACCTACACGTCTGGACCAGGAATATTACAATGTTCAAATCCCAAGCAAAAAAACAAAACCTTTAAATGTAAGTTATTAATTTTTATTTAAGTCATGGGTAGGCATTTCAATGTAAGTTTTATCTTATGATGAAATGTTAAATTATTCATGTTTCAGGACCCTGAAAAGGCTTGTCAAGAAATAAATACGGAATCAAAAGTTACTGAAAAAACCTCGGAAAGTACATCTGCTGTCCGACCACGTTCAAGAAGTTCCAGTACGAGCAGTTCATCTTCATCCTCAAGTAGTAGCAGTACTTCATCATCTTCAAGTACTTCTGTTACAAATGAATGTCAAAATACAGCTACTCCGGGCCCTAGTATAAGCAATTTAAGATCTCAAACAGGTAACCAACGTTCATACGTTCAATCACCAATACATCCGAATGAAAGTGATGTGGATCTCAGTGACTCAGATCCAACATACCATGCTGTAAATTTCAATCAAAGAAGTAGACGTGTTTCCAGTACTAGCGCTTCCTCTTCTGATTCTTCGGGTCAACCGGAACCTTCAAAAAGTAGGAAGCGTAAAAGGAACCCTGGTAACTGGAAACAAAATCAAGCAAAAATGTCACGAAACTCCGGAAAAAGTTACAGATCTATGTCCAAATAAAAAAAAACATTCCAGCTAGGCATGTGAAAGAAACATGTAGCAAGTGTAGACTTAAATGTTTTGACAATATAAAAGAGGATGATAGGTATAATATGTTCAAAGCCTATTGGGGATTATCAAATTTGGAACTGCAGCGTGCTTTTATTAGATCTTGCATGATGGAAGTGCAACCTAGGTACTCAACCTACAGGTACTCAAATGCTCGAAACCCTCGCCTTCCAAACAACGCCTTTTATTTCACACTAGATGGCAAAAAGATCCGTGTTTGCAAATTGTTTTTCATAAACACTTGTCCAAAGTAAAACCAACAGCCACGGTATCGTAGAGCCTGAGCGTAGAGGAAAGCATGACAACAAAAAAAGGGTAGACCCTGAACTGGTCCAAAGCATCAGGAACCACATAAGAGTCGATACCGAGGGTAGAATCCCATTATTTAAGAGCGACTACAAATAGAGAGTACATTTCTGACAGTAAAACTATAAGGGACCTCTGGACTGATTTTAACAATGATCAAAAAGAAGTGAAAAGTCTGCCACAGTGCGACTATTGGTTATACTTGAATACTTTTAATAAAGAATTCAATATAAGTTTTTTTGTTTGAAAAAAGACAGGTGTGAAACGTGTGTTGCGTATGAACTTGCTCCTGAAAGTACTAAAACACTGCTCAAATCGAACTATGATAAACACCTCAAAGAAAAAGAACTATGTTGCCAAGAAAAACGGACGGACCGTCGAAACATTGACGAGACCCACATTTGTGCTATTTATGATTTACAGTCCGTCATGTTATGTCCCAGTCCAAGTTATTTTTACTATTCTTCAAAAATAAACTGCCTTGATTTCACAATTACAGAATTAAAAAATGGAGAAGATGATAAAAAGTCTTACGGAGACGTTTACTGTTATTTTTGGGACGAGACCCAGGGAAAAAGGGGAGCCAATGAAATAGGTTCATGTATTTTCGATTACATACGAACCCTAAGCGCAAACAACGCAGATAAAAAGTTACATGTAACATTTTACACTGACAATTGCACTGGGCAGAACAAAAATAAAGTTATTGCTAGCCTATATTCATATGCTGTCGCTTATTTTGATAACATCGAAAGTATAACCCATAAGTATCTTATAAAAGGGCACACCCAAAATGAAGCGGATAATGTGCACAGCTTAATTGAAAAGGAAATTAAAAAGAACGAAAAAGCAGGGCCTATATACATACCTGTTCAATTTGCTACCTTGATCAAAAGCGATCGGAAGTCTGGACAACCTTTCATAGTCAAAGAAGTTAATTATGAATTCTTCTTAAATCTCAAACTACTTCAAGAGCAGTGGGGTACAACTTCAAGGAAAACTTCCATAAAGAAACAATACTGTGGAATGATCTTAAAGTACTGAAATTTGACAAAGCGGAGATGTTCCACTTTTATTATAAAAAATCATACTCCGATGAGATGTTTTCTCAAATCGACATGCGCAATAAACGTAAAAAAATGATGAGGTTCAATGAAATTGTAATTAAACAGCTGTATGAGCATGCACTTGAGTTAAAAGAAAATAAAAAAAGGGATCTCAAAGATTTAGTCAGAAAAAAATTAATACCTAGTATTTACGCCAGTATTTACAACACTTTGTGAGGAACTTTAATTAAAATAATAGAACATGGACACATACGACAATAGGGATGATGACTGGGTAAAAAATAATTAATTCTGTTTAGTCCGTCAGTTAGGTTATCAAAAAATATTGGATACGTATTTTTTATTTTATCAAATCAATAAAAAATTACAAAGATAAGTCGCATCAAAGTTCAGGAGTGGGGGCTTGTGACGTCACTACTTTGTAAAAAGTGTACTAAAACGTGACGTCACGCGAAATTTTAATGCACTGTATCTTCGTTAAATTTATTTTAGGAAATAAAGAAAAAAACATGTGTCCAATATTTTTTGGTAATCTAACTGTCGGGACTAATTAGATTTTTTTAGTCATCACCCCTATTACCTATTAAGAGATATTAAAATAACAAACTTTAAAGAAATATGCTGTACCAAAAAGCTAAGTTTGAATTAGTGTAATAAGCAGAGTTTAATTAAAATTAATAAGTTGATTAAGTACAACTGAATTATAACCACAATACTGTTACTGTGGTAAACTGATAGATAAGTTATGCTATTAATACTGTTGTTGATTTGATTTAAATACTTTAAATAACTATTTTTATTTTTATGTTGGATATGTTTCGTTAAATTTAAGAATTAGTTATCTAAACCAGTGAAAACAGAAGGTCACATTGTTTGGTTTGTCTGAGTTAGTGTATTAAGCAGAGTTTAATTAAAATTTGATACTATGTTAAACTGATAAGTTAGTGCTAGTAAAGGCATATTGTTGATTACAGAAGAGTGATATTGATTATGTTTCGTTATAATATTTAAGAATTACTTACGTAAATGTTTGGTTTCCTACCACTTTATGATACGATTTTGATACTATTTTTTTATTGTGATTATTACTGATTCCTATAATGTCTAAGGAGTGATTTATTAAATGACACTTAACACATACTTCACTGTTTTATTTAGCTTTTTTGAAAAAATATACAAAATCTTAAGAATAAACCTGACTTATTTTTAGAAAAAAACATCTTTTTTAAAGCAATGTTAGAAATGAACAGACCATTACATAAAAAGGTCAGTAGAAATAAAAAACTTCTAATACTAAAGTGACCAAGTAATCCAAGTTTTTTTTAAACGTTATTTTATATTGGAAAATCATATTTTTTAGCAAAAACTATATAATGTATCTAAAGCTATTAAGTCAAACATTATATTTCAACAGAAATTCATAACTTTTGTTACCATGTTTTAGTGTTATTGTAAAATGAACAGAAAATGCTTAATACGACGGACACATTTTCGCCTATTCCCAAAAATTGGCAATTTTGACTTGAGTCACTTTCGTTCTCAGGGTGCGATATATGCACTGTTCGGTCATCTGTAGCAGCAAATAAGTTTATTAGCAATGACTGTCGGATATCGAAAAGATCTTTCGCATCAGATGAAGAATCTGCGGATTTTGTAGAAAGGCGTAGCTGCAATGTTATTGTTATAAAACCGGCGAGTCCGACTCGCACTCGTCGGTTTTATTTTATCCCAGGAACGCGAGTGAAATTGCAGGTAACAGCTAGTTTATTTTTATATAAAGTTAATTATATAATAGTAAAGTGTCCAAGTTAACCACAAGAGTTTGATAAACAGTCATAAAATAATGTTGTTGGTTAATAGTAGTTTATGATACTGTTGCATAATAGGGGTTATTAACTACGAGTGTGAGTTTAAGTACCGAGCCGTAGGCGAGGTAAATTCACTTTGCAAAAAAAAAAAAAAATATATTCATATACTTAATCAAATCCGTGTTGCCAACTCCCAAAAATTCTTACCTCTAAAGTTCAAGTTAGGTACAAAATTTGTGACATTGTCATCGTCAAATTGAATTGATTATACTATTGATAGGTCCAAAGTGTACTTTAATAGAAAAAAAGTTATTTTATAGCATTATCTTGGGAACAACAACTGTACTATAATGAATCATTATACACGGGTGTGCCTAAAGTGGCTCATTAAAGTACTGATTTTGATTTCATAATAAGAACATTACGATATGAGAGTAGATAATAGTAGTTTATGATACTGTTGCATAATAGGAGTTATTAAATACGAGTGTGAGTTTAAGTACCGAGCCGTAGGCGAGGTTCTTAATAGTATCACACGAGTTTTTAATACCTAATTATGTGCAGTATCATACAGTACTTTATCTAAACTCATATAAATAATGTTATTTAAAAAAAATGAATTTCTACCAACTTTGCAAAAAAAAAAAAAAAAAATTGTGGCATTTTTGGTCAAAATGATATATGTAAGCAAAAACAATAAAATAAACAGACACAAAATCATATACCTAATCAAATCCGTGTTGCCAACTCCCAAAAATTCTTACCTCAAAATTTCAAGTCAACAAATTAGTCACATTGTCATCGTCAAATTGAATTGATACTGATTGATTACTATTATATATACTATCGATAGGTCCAAAGTGTACTTTAATAGAAAAAAATATATTTTATAGCATTATCTTGGGAACAACAACTGTACTATAATGAATCATTATACACGGGTGTGCATAAAGTGGCTCATTAAAGTACTGATTTTTATTTCATAATAAGAACATTACGATATGAGAGTAGATAAAGTACTTTATGATACTGCACATAATTAGGTATTAAAAACTCGTGTGATACTATTAAGAACCTCGCCTACGGCTCGGTACTTAAACTCACACTCGTATTTAATAACCCCTATTATGCAACAGTATCATAAACTACTATTTTTAATTTCATTATAGACGGGTGTGCATAAAGTTGGTCATTAAAGTACTGTTTTTGATTTCATAATTAGAACTTTACGATATGAGAGTAGATAAACTTATTAGGTAAATACCCTATTGTTGGCATCCATTTTGATCCACGCCTCGTCCTTACCAAGTATATTAAGAAAAATAAAATATGTCAATACCATAAATTTTAAATGTTTACAACTAAGCTCATCATTTTAATTAATATTATGTACCTATTATTGGACTGACGTGTCGAATAAACTTATTTCACTTATATACATGCTACAATGAAACGAATATAGAAACACAGTTTAGAGTTGAGACTCTTGAATTGTATATGTAGGTTATGTAATATTCCGATCATGTTTGCACTCCAGTCTGAATAATATAAACTCTGTCCATTGAGCTCCGTCAAGTTCACAATGTAAGAATGTATAATATTCTCATTAAGACTTATTCTTATCGAAGACAGATTATGCATTTTAAAGGTTACAGAAATATCAATAAAGTAAGTGAGTTGGTACCCGGATAGCAGCAGCAGGGAGTTCCATGTTTCAAACTGAAGAAATGGCGCAAGCACAGATAATAAAAAATATTTCACAGGAAAGCGAAGCGTTGTGCGTCACAGCAGACAAAAAGCTCCAGTAAATAAGCAGTGGTAAAAATTATCTCATTTCAACAAGATAATCTAGGTGTTGTAAGGCTCGAGGAGAAATATGATGCCCCGTCAGTCCCATCAGCATTCTTCCTGAAAAGAACATTAAAAATGCTATGATTACAATCAGGTAACATTGAACAAGCACACAACCATCACAGTCTCAATCTTTACATAGTATAAAATGAAGTCGCTTCCGCTGCCTGTTCACTTAGAACTTCAACTACTCAACGGATTTTAATGCAGTTTTCAGCAATAGATTGAGTGAGAACATTATTATTTACATGGACCGCCCGCCTGCTTGTCTGCTATATGACATTAAAATAATCGGGCAAGTGCGAGTTAAACTCGCATGGAGAGGGTTCCGTAAGTATTTTTAACTAAGTTCCATAAATATTTTTTAATTTGACCAAAATTTGTTGAGGTGACTAAAAAAAGTATGTAGGTATAGTGCTGGATGGTAGAGGGAAATTACTGAATTCATTATCTATTATTGAATTCTTAAAAAAACTCGCAACTTAGCGAGCATCGCAATAGAGGCACTGTCGCACAGCTGAGAAGGAACGTACGTGTACCTAACTTCGCTTTGTAAGAAATTGTATGTGATAATGTCCACTGCAACCCAACACGCGTGGTTTGCTCGAATGTGGCGACCACGCAGTTCAACGCTATGCACGCGGTACACGAAAACGTGCGTAGCTTCACTGCAAGAGTTAGGACCATATAGATTTATCGTCTGAAGAACTGTCTAGCAAAGCTCATGCCAATGCAATTCTTTAAGTACAAAATATTTACGAGAAACACGAAACGTATCAGTTCCAAGGCATATGATTCAGAAGTATGCTGCGTTATAGTTGTCATAGTCGTTAGTTTCGTTTATAGGTGTGCTGCAGTGGAAACGTAGACCCATTTTTCAAACAAAAGAACCCACGCAGAAAATGCGCCGCGTGCTTGTCCACAGCGTTTGCCGCAGTGGGACAGCACCTTAATTTGTGCGCCGCGCCGCTGCGCTCGCCGGTATTATTATTAGTTCATCTCAGACCGATGAAAAATTAAAGACAGATAGATCTGCCATTAAAAGTGAAGTCCGTAGTATGAAGACAAATCGGCAATATAAAGACAGCCGGTCGTTAGTGACGAAGAGCATAAGACGTAATAATAATATCAAAAAACACTTACGAAATTATGCCGTCGTGCATCATAAACAGATGCAAAAACAATTCGTGTTTAAAGAAAAAGGATTTTGAGGTTTTTTTATATTCTTAGGTTTTTTATTACGTTACATTTATTATTTAAGTCGGGGGTTTTTAAGTTATTTTATCCTTTTTCAAATATTTTTTTCTAAAACAGGCCCCCAGATGCTGGAACACATGAATAAGTTGAAGCATGATCACTTTAAAGGTGTATTTTGCGCGCAGTGACCAGCCGCTACCTGTGTCTCACACAATATAACCGGACGACGCGCTTGTCATAAAATAGTAGATTGTCATTGTCAGTAAATAGTCTAAACAAAAGATTTTACAAGAGACCGTTTTATTGTCAACAATTGACAGGGCAAACTATGATAACTGGCTGCAAGCGAAAAGGTCTCAAAACTGATCATGCTTCAACTTTGTTGATGGTACTTCTGATCCGTGTCTGTACAACAGAGAAAACGGAAAATCTAAAGTTCTGATAGCACTTTATGTTGATGATGGTTTAGTTGCAGCAAGCACAGAAATTGAAGGCTAGAAGTTTATCAACGAACTCCAAAATCGTTTTAAAATAGTGACAAAGCCTGCTTCTTATTTTCTTAGTTTGGAGATCGAAACACTGAGTCAAAAAGCTTATACTAAGAAATTATTAGAAAAATACAAAATTACTGAATGTAAACCAGTAAGTACTCCTATCATAAATGAGAATCCACAGAAAGAAGACTTACCTAGAAATGAAAAGGGAAAATTTTAATATTATTATATATATTAGCCTATTTAATGGTTGCTACAAGGCCGGATATTAATTTTGCGGTCAGCTCCGCATCGAGAAACTTAGAAAACCCAACTAAAGCGGACATAATAGTAGTAAAAAGAATACTACGTTAACTAAAAGGTACTATGAACAAAAGCCTAGTATTCAAAAATAATAATAAGGTCAATAAATTTATTTGCTACAGTGACGCAGATTATGTTTATTTTATGGACCGATTAGTAGGCAAAGCCAAAAACAAAAAATCGGACAAATGCGAGTTAAACTCGCGTGGAGAGGGTTCCGTGCATGTTTAACTAAGTTCCATAAATATTTTTAAACCTGAACCAAATTTGTTGATGGTAACCATAATTTTTTTTATTTTTTTTTGGAAATCGTCTTTTCTAAAAATGAAACCAAGCTACATCGATTTAACGCCTTCGAAACCCCCTGTATACCAAATTTCATGAAAATCGTTGGAGCCGTTTCCGAGATTCAGATTATATATATATATATCCATGAATTGCAGGTTTAAAGGTATTAGATAGACTTCTCATGGGTTTTCCTGTAATCTTTAGGTAAAGGACTATTATCTGATTTTTTTTCAAAATGTTTGGCCCAGTAGTTTCGGAAAAAAAGGGGAGGCGGGGGGGGGAATGGTCAATTTTCGCTAATTTTTCGCCTATTTTCTTAAATAACTTCAAAACTATTTATATTAAAATTCTAAAAAATATATATTTAACACCCTGATAAAAAGCCCTTTCATTTGATATGTTACACAATATTGTCTGCAAAACTTTTTTTTTTTATTTTCTAATTTACCCCCCAAAATTAGCCCCCATGTTTGAAATTCATTTATTTACGTAACACGTCCATGTTTGAGTCATCGACTTACATATGTGTACCAACTTTCAACTCAATCCAGTCCAATATTTTCGGACAGACAGACAGACGCATGAGTGATCCTATAAGGATTCCGTTTTTTTTTTTTTTTTTCTGAACCCTAAAAACAATTGCTTTGTCATGAACAGAAGCAGAACTGGTGGCAGCTTCAGAAACTACACGCCAGATAGTGTGGCTACAGAAAATGCTAGAGGAAATCACTAAAATTGAGAAACCTCCGGTTCTGTACATTGACAACGAGTCAACAATAAAACTGGCATACAATCTGCCACATGAGCAACATAGCTGTACCAAACATATACAGAGAAGAAATCTGTATGTGTGTGTCAGCTGGCATGCTTGAGGTCAAACAAGTTACTACAGAGGATCAATTGGCTGATTGTTTAACGAAGCCTCTATATGGTCCCAGGCTAGAAAAGATGACTAAGGCCCTAGGCCTGAGTTCCTTAAAGAAGAGTGGATGTTAGGCTGCCAGTGTTTTATAATGATCTATGATTTGGTTATTCAAAAATGTCTTACGTTTAAATAAAAGATTCTGTCAAGTTTAATTCAATATTCCTAAGCAATCCTATGTCTAGCTGTGGACCTAAAAAGGTTGTTGATGAATGTAAGTAAGTAGTAAAATAGGGGATAGAAATAACCTTAAAATAACATACCACTTGGAAGAAAATGATTCAAACAATAACAGCCAATCATTATCGGCACATGTAGGTCACATCACATGTCCACATTTTGATTAAGTCAGAAGTCTTCCCTGTTCCGCCTATTTCTTGACACGTGGCGGCAGCAACTTCAACACGCACGTTGCACTGAAAAAGAGTACCTATAGGTAATTAAAATAATATCTTACTTATTATTATTATAATCTAAACACAAACGCATTCTTACACGTGGTCTGTATTTGCCATCCCATGCAATGCAAAGGTAGACATTCTGTCTGATAATCTGAACTTATCAGAAATTTTAGCAGCAATACGCGTGCCCGCACGCGAGCGGAGTTGAGCCACGTTGACAAAGAGGATGTGCAGTGTTGTTATCGTAAAAATCTGGGTTGCCGTATGTCACGTTCTGATTTGCCGTATTTTAAGGGGAAAAATACTAAAATGCCGTATATAATTTAAAAATGTTTATTCCTCATTTATTTCTTCTCCATAAAGGTTTCTTATCGTTTCTATAACTTCAGATTCACATTTATCTAGTGTGTACTTGTCCTTGATATCGATATTTTTGTTTTATGTGTTTACCTTTTTTAGTTTATTTTGGCCAAGAAGGTCCTTCAGAGTCACAATCACTCATGTTAATAATTTACATCACAAATAAACACTAATTAAGGAATTATTTCTCTCAAAACCGTAACAAACGAATAAGCTCGAGTATTATGTTTGAGCTATTCGACTCATAGATTCATAGATAAACCTAATACTTTAGTTCAATACGTTGTCTCTTTTATTTTTAACTAAAGCGAAGGAGATAGCACGATAGGTACGGCGATATGAACTTTGTTTTTAGTTGCGAGTCGGGATTTCCCCGGCCATCGGCTGTAAGTGGTACGTTTCACTGCGCTGGTTAAAAAACGTTTCGTTTCACTTACAGCCATTTGCCGTATTTTTTGATACGGCATTGAAAAGCCTGCCGTATACCGTATTTTGTGAAAATAAAACGTGGATTACCGTATATTACGGCAATTACCGTATCAATAACAACGCTGATAAACACTACGTTTTACGTTGAGCCATAGATCAATGATACAACTAAATACAATAGAGACGTTGAGCTGAGCAGTTATGCAGTGTTGCCAGGACCCTTGAGTCCGTAAGTTACGTTTCGTTTCCTGAAATGTTATATTTTTGCTGCAAAAGTTACATTATTGAATTTACTGCGCCAACTGGCCTATCAATTTTACCAATTTTGTCTTGGGGCTTTCCGTTCAGAGTTTGGATTACATGCGTTCGTAAACTGTTGGCAATAAAAATATAGTATTACAAAATTCTCATTGTTCTCAAAAGTTACGAAAATTGCCTTAAATATAAAAACTACTTATATGTTACGCGAGTGGGTCAAAAGTTACGAAAAATGTAAAAAATGTAACCTTCTGGCATTGCTGCATATATGTTCAACATTAGTTCTCTTGGTAGTTTGTGATAATATGTTCCTTCTCCATGCCCTATATCATAAAATAAATAATATCCTATATATACATAGTTCCTTGCATGTTCCATGATGTTCCTTGGTCGAGCAGATGCAGAACGTTAGTTCTCTTCACAGACAGATTATTGAATATAGTGCTATTATGTTTTCTTCTCTTGGTAGTTTGTGGTTGAGCACTTTAATCTGTGGTTGAGCAGACAGAGTCAAAGACGTAGACAGAGTATAGAATAGAAATTGGGATATCTTCGGTAAAAGTAACCGTAAGGAAGTGTTATGACATCAATAAGAACATTTTGTGTCTATTTTAATTTTATACGCAGTACACGGGCGTGGGAGACTGTAATTTAAAGTTGGCAATACCAAAATAAAACTAAGTTGGCAATACCAAAAATGGACGAAATGTCCTTGAAATGTCATTATTTGCTTCGCGCAACCACTCGCAACTAGCGTAGGTAGCTACTTATATAGTGATCTGTGCTCGCAACCTTGAATTTACCGACATTCGATGCGAAACAAAAAATGTTGGGGCTCTGTCTCGTTTCTTGTCGTGTATCCACAATAAGCTATTCTCTTTCTTGTGTGAGTGAGTCCGAAGATATCACAATGTCTATTCTATATTCTGTCTACGAAATACAATGAATTCTCAAATACACATTGACTTTGTTATCTAGATCATACAAAATATTATAATGTAAATCAATACAACACACAAAAAACAATATAAAGATTGGTGCATATTACTGCATATTCACAATCAAATCAATTTCGAATCATACATACCAATATTCTTCAGTCATAGTAGCAGTCATCATAGAGCTCTTAAGGGGGAACGTTCGGTTGGAGCGCGAAATTCAAATTTTATCACGTTTTTTGCAAATTGCAGCTCAGTTATAGGTCGTAAGTTATCAAAATGTTATTGCGAGAAGAATGGTAGTATATTAACTGATTAATAACAAAAGAAATCATCAACATATTCCTCCAAGGTATATTACTGACATATACGACTATTTCATGAAAATGTTACGAATTTCGCGCTCCCATCGCGCGAAACCATAAACATATTCCTCCAAGGTATATTAGTAACATTTTCATGAAATAGTTAGTAGAAAATTTCGCGCTCCAACCGAATGTTTACCCTTAAGGGTATACCTGCGGTTGGAGCGCGAAATTCAAATTTTATCAAGTTTTTTGCAAATTGCAGCTTAGTAACATTAGTAGTAACATTTTCATGAAATAGTCGTATATGTCAGTAATATACCTTGGAGGAATATGTTGATGATTTATTTTGTTATTAATCAGTAAATATACTACCATTCTTGTCGCAAATAACATGTTGATAACTTACGACCTATAACTGAGCTGCAATTTGCAAAAAACGTGATAAAATTTGAATTTCGCGCTCCAACCGAAGCCTCCACCTTAAAGTATTACCTAGTGACCGAACTTTACTCGTTATTTTTATTAAACGACGTTTTATAAAAATGAAACCTAGCGAGATCGATTTATCTCCCCCGAAACCCTTTTCATACTTTTCATGAAAATCGTTGGAGCCGTTTCCGAGATTCAGATTAAATTATCTTGATAGTGTGAAGTAGTTTGTGGATTATATATATGGAAGGAACTGACGCTGAATCAATTAATATTTTTTCTAATAGACTAGGTTCAAACTCGAAAAAATTTATGTAGGGAGTTTGTTCTTTAGTCGATTTTTACAAAAATATAGGCTGTATGAAATTACTTCCGTAGCCAAAAAAGTAAACAAGGAATCCTAAAAAAAAATTGGCTTTGGAGAAAATGGTGGTTGTTGTTGAGAAATTATTTTCGCAATTATTTCTCTGGATAGTGTCTCGAAATCGGCATTTTGAACCACAATTATTTGAAATAAAAATATTATTATGGGCTTTGAAATTTATAATTACCTTTATTGTACTATAAAATTTTAGTATGCAGTTTTTGTAGGCCTAAGATAAAACGCGGTTCTTTTTCCACCGCTTTTATTTTTTTCGCTATAACGTTATAGTATAAAAATTGAGTATTTCGCGTTTTGTTGTCATGTTTTAAATCTACATGCAAGTGTTTCTTGTTACGTGTCGAGTAAAAATGTGCCTGTGATTTGTTTTTCGTGATTTAACAATGAATGAAACTGAGGAATTTAACACTTTAGTGTTTGAAAAAAGGCTTTCGCAGCTGAAGGATACCCAGGAAAGTATTCAGTCGTTGTCATCATGGTGCTTGAAGCAGAGGGTTCACCATAAAAAGATTGTAGCCAGCTGGCTGAATGTTTTGAAGAGGGTTAAAATTGAACAGCGGCTAGTACTCTTTTATTTAGCCAATGATGTTATTCAATACAGCAAAAGGAAAAACTATGATTTTGTGGAGAGTTGGGGGCTTAACCTGCAAAAGGCAACCCCATTAGTCAGGTTAGTTTCAAATTGTTGGTTTTGTATTACTGTAATCATTTCAATAATATTGGTAAGTTTTATGGTCTTTTCATTTTGTAAACATTATTAAAAGTTATTAAGAAGTAATGTTATTTACCAAGCAGTTACTTACATATCTATTTTGTTTATGTTTGAGATTCAACAGTGAGCTGTAAATTATCTAAATCCTTAAACCCTTTACATCAAAATAAAGGGCTTAAATGTTTGACACATAAGGGTTAATTATTTTTTATGTATATTCACCAATTTAGTAAAATCTAATCTGATCTGGTGTTTACTTTAAATTGTACCAGAATAAGGTAGATACTGTGTTAGTTTGTACCATGTAAATTTTATGCTGATCTGATTGCGTGAACATGGCAAATGAAGCATTTTATCATTAATTACTGTTGACAGGTATTAAACAATTACATATTACCCATTGTCAGTAAGTTATATGATTGGAGATAAACCAATCAGTGACAGGTATTGAAAAAAGAAAAAGAAACAAAAAACTAATAAAAGAAACAATAAATAAACCATAATTTTATCCCATTTCAGAGAGGAAAAAGTCAGGACCAAGATCCTCCGAATATTTAAGATATGGGAACAGAGAGCTGTGTATGATGATGAGTTCTTATCTGATTTGACGGGCTTGCTTAGCGCAGGTGCAATTAAGAAAGCTGATGATGATCCATTGGACTTTCAGGTATGTGCCTAATTTATATTTGTTAGAAATACCTATATATAGTTAGTATGATTTGAAATATTTTTTTAACCTACTTCTAAAAGGAGGAGGTTATCCTATGTGAACCTGGCAACTAAGTATTCAATAATTGATTTTTTTTCCATTTGTTTGTACCCGGTTTGTACCGGACTGTACCGCTTTTTAAATCGTTTGTACCTCAAAGGGGTAAGATATATAGGGGTGCGAAAATTTGGTCAGAATCTAAGTAAACAAAAATTCGTTTTTACCCGGTTTAAACCGGATGTAATGGTTTGTACCTAGTCCCCAGAGGATTGTACCGCTTTTCAAATTGTTTCTACCTCAAAGGGGTAGGAGATATAGGGGTTCAAAAATTTGGTCAAAACACAAAGTACACAAAAAATGTTTTTTATCGCTTGCAATCGTTTCTACCCGGACTCTAGAGGATTGTACTGCTTTTCAAATCGTTTGTACCTCAAAGGGGTAGGAGATATAGGGGTTCAAAAATTTGGACAAAACACAAAGTACACAAAAATTGATTTTTATGGCTTGCAATCGTTTGTACCCGGACTCTAGAGGATTGTACCGCTTTTCAAATCGTTTGTACCAAAAAGGGGTAGGAGATATAGGGGTTCAAAAATGTGATAATTTTAATGTATTTTTCCAAATTTTCAGAGGTAAGATTGTGTCTTCGATCATTTAGATTTTTTTTATATAAATAAATATTCTCGATATTATCACTTTTATCGCATTTCGGAATGCAGGGTGAGTGCACTGCACTTGGAAAAATATTGTAAATGTACCGATAATATGCATCATAACTAGATCTTAGGTAAAATATGCTATTACCGCTGAGAATGGCTTAAATAAGCAAATGCATATGCAATTGCATATAATCTGGTCCCTAGTGATAAATCATAAGAATAATAATAATAAATACACATAATAGTTTTTTTTAGTAAAGTACACACCACACCTGTGGACTTAAGGTTGTTTATTAATAAGTGTATAGGCCCTGATTCTGTTGTTTACTAACTAAGCAAAATTTAATCTCACTATCTCTTTCTCACAAAAAACATAAGAAAGGGATAAAAGAAATTGTAGTCTTGTCAAATTAGACCCATTGCTTGATCACCACTAGTCACAAATATAGATGCAAAGCCAGTTATTAACCAAGTGGTTAAAAACACATTAATATACCCAATGAAATTTGTGAATAAAGATGATCTAACTATATATCATTCATCAAAATGATTGTAGACTTTAAATGTTATGGAAAATATACTTACATACAGGTCAAATACATAATATATTAGGTAACCAACCCCCAATTTTACCCTCAAAATTTTGGAGGTTAGATGTTTGAGACTCGGTCACTGTAGGGCAGGAACTAGTATTTTGATCAATTAACCATTTTATATTTTTGTGATTACAGCCACAACAATTAGTTAACAAAATAAAGCAATGTACAGTATTGGAGGCAGATACGGATTTAAGGCTGAAATTCATCCATGATAGTCATTTGCAACTCTCTGATGTAGATGAGTTGCGAACTAGTCTTAAAGGTTAGTGAAAGCTTATTATTTGGAATGATTTATTGATAATCATTCCAAGAAATATCCTAGGATGATTATCAATAATCATTTCAAATTGACAAATATATCATATGCCTATGATATATTTGTCAATTTCATCAACATCAAAGGTTGTGGGTTCAAACCCTACATTTACCTTGAGTTTTCATTGAAGGAATGATGTCAATACAATAATATGATGTCATTGAACTGATCTGATGAACGAGCTGGAAGTAACAAGCTTTTATTTAACTTCACATGTTTAGGTTGAAACTTGAAAGTCAATTTTAACATTTTTAACCCACTTCCCGGTGTTCTACTGACAATACAATATTATTATGGTGTCATTGAGCTGCTCTGAAAAAAAAGCTTGTCCTTAAAATTTTTTTGTTTAAGATCTTATTTATGAGACAGTCTTTAATGAGAGGTAGAGCAAAGTGTTTTTGCACTTGAAGAACAGGTCTAATGATGAAACACAGGCCTAGTAAAAATAAACCTCCAGTTACAGAACACCGCAGCTAAATAACATTGTGTTTCTGCGCGTGAGTTAGGTCACCAGAGGGGAAGGGTCAATGTGTAGTAAGCGTCTATACCCCGGGTGTTGTAAATGTCCATAGGCTACAGAAACCGCTTACCATCAGGTGGGCCGTATACTTGTTTGCCGACTTCATAGCAAAAATCAAAATAGACTATACTGAATTCTGAAATTATTTTGCTTCATCAATAATATTGATTTTTAGATCAAGACAAATATGTTACATCACTAATTTCATTACTAAAGTGCAAGAATTTTAATCACTAAAATACTACACAAAAGCTAAACTATAGTTAGATAATACAATTTAGATTTCCATTCCAAGCAGACAGAAGTAACAAGGATGAGGTGGAAAAGGAGCTGAATGAAGGTATTGTCTGCGTGGAGCGGTATACACAAGCATTGCAGCGTGAAATAGTTGCAAGAGAGGCTTTATTAGCACTGCTGACATCTGCAAATCAGTACTATTCCACACAGAGGGGAGAAGTTAAAGTTGTCGCTTATGTGAGTGTGTTTTATCATTTTGTGTTAAGCCTTTAATTATAGTTAGGTTAAGGGCTTGAGTAATTCCTTCCTACCACAGTTGGATTGTTGTTATAAACCTGCATTTTATAGTTCCTCCTTATTCAAACCTACTTGATTGCCATCTCAATTTGATCCAATAGGACCAATTTATTTAATTAAATGCTGATACTATGCTGGTGTTAAATGCAGTCTTGTACTGTGCTTTTATTTCAACTATTCTCACCTAATTTCAAATGAAAGTCTGAAATTGGAAAATAAAATCATTATAAAGAAATTTATGTTAAGGTACCGAAAATACAAGTTCAGATGAAACTGATGAAACCCACTCTTTTCAGCAACAGACAATTTATGAATGAATAATATAAAGTTACTATCAAAAACATAATGACGTAGGTATTCAAGGTCAGCGATTGGTATTTGTTTCACGTCTAGTATACAACGTCATGTGACAAGGTCGTATCTAGATTCACAAACATTTTGTTTCCATTTTGCACTTCCCTTTTATAGCTTATGTCGTTAAAAACTTACCATTTCAATAATCGATTGTGTAAGAGACGATATTACAACTGGTCACTGGCTCATGATAGTTATTAGTGTATTACTGACTCTTAGGTCCAAGATCTACCACCAATTGTTTTGCCCTATATTATGCCACCAATATTTATTCAACAGGCATACAAAAATTTCGGTGCTCGTGTCCGAGCGTTAAAACGTAAGTTGGACGATCTAATACCGACGCTACCCAGCGCGGTGCCCTCACCGCCGCAGAGAGATGAGGACGTGCCTTCTCCCGGACCCGACGAGGACCTGGATCTGCCAATCCCTGGGGACATGGGAGATGATGATGAATGTCAGTTGATATCTCATATCTATACTTATAATAAAGCTGAAGAGTTTGTTAGTTTGAACATGCTAATCTCTGGAGTTACTGGTCCGATTAGAAAAATTCTTTCACTTATAGGACTACGTTATTACCGAGGGTTACTTTTTATCCCGGGAACGCGAGTGAAACCGCGGGGAACAGCTAGTTTAAAAATTGATTTAAGTTTAGAAATTCATTTCTTTTCTTAAAAGTATGTGATCATTTGTTGAAGGCATAGTTTAAACACTAGAAGTAAGGATAAACTTGCTATACCTGTAACTCGTTTGAGCAAAGTTAGGGATTCTTTTAAGGGGCAATGTATACGCTTCTTTAACAAAGTACCCAAAGAAATTCAAGAATTGTCCGTGTTAAAATTTAAAAAGCTAATTAAAGATAAGTTGTACAAAAAAAGGGTACTATAAAGTTTCTGATTTTATAGAGGACAAGAACGCATTTCAATGAGTTGTTCGCTTCACATGCTATTTAGTGTTATTATAATTTTTGTTATTATTATTGTCATATTGTTAATTTTAATATTTTATTTTATTTTCTATAGTTTTTTTTATATAGGTACATATTTTTTTATTTTCACAAATTTAAAGATTAAAATTTCTTGCAATGAGTTCATTTAATAAAGAAACTTTTGAATTTGAATTTGCAATTGAATTTTGGTCGACACCAAGATGCAAAGAAAAAGAAAGAAAGAAAAATTATTTATTCGCAACACTTTCACCACAATATAAATGCCTCTTGAGATCGGAATTAAAAATAATATGCAATGGATGCAACTGCCCAATTCAAATTCAAATTCAAAAGTGTCTTTATTAAATGAACTCATTGCAAGTATTTTTAATCGTCAAATTTGTAAAAATAAAAAAATATGTATATAAAAATAAACTATAGAAAATAAAATATTAAGATTAACAATATGACAATAATAATAACAAAAATTATTCTTAATATTATTATTATTAACAATGAGCTACGTATTCATATACATATAAAGATTGCCCCTCTCTGAACCAAATCCTGGTTCCTCGCCTGACGCAAATATTCCTTGAGTACCCTATAGAAGGGTTTCAAAATTCAGTCCCTGAGGTTTGAAAATTGAGGAGTTAGTTAAATAATCGTTTTATATATGTTCGCAGTGGCGTACAACATCGACCAAACATTCAACACGTCGCTGGCCCCCGACGGTTCGTTGTACAACTTGGGTTTATCGTCGTTTTTGTCCACCGATAATCCAATATCACTGTTCAACGATTCTGTGGATAATGTTAATAATAGTAAGTTAACTATTTTGATGTTAAATTCGCTCTAAATGGAACAGCTGCACTTGAGAGCCAGCTATCTGTGTGTGCTTCATGTGACAATAGAAATCTAATTGCTACATAATTATGGATTTTATGCAAATTATAGTAGTATTAGGTAGTTCTTAATGATTTTGTTTTGTATTTTCAGCAAATAAAATAGAAGTAATAAACTCGAGACCAAACGAAAAGCAAGATTTCAATATAAACGATTTCCTAAAGACATTCATACCCAATGATAATACAACGACATCGGATAATAATTCAGGTAACTATTTTTTAATTGTTATTATTGAAATCTAAGAAGTCACATCATGGACGTTCCAAGCTTTTGGTCAATTCTGACAGATTAAAATATTAAATGTCTATTAATTAGTCAAAGTCAAGTCAAAGTTTTTATTTGTTTAAATGTGGTTACAAATAATGTTGGTCGTTCTAAAATAGTATCACACATTTAGCCACTTTGGCATACAGAATTTTAATACCTATAATACAATTAAACTAATCATCACTGAATATAAATTGAATGTCAAAAATAAATATAAATCTCAGTACTAAAATTAATCCAATAAAATTACAAAATCATAATTATTAATTACAGTCATATTATGTATACTTATGCAATATAAATAATTAATTAATATTATAAAAACAGATATCGTCGACGGTAGGTTCAATTAAGGTAAGGGACAAAATACAATTGTTCAGGAGAGGCCGACAAAGTTTTTTTTCGGACTAAATCGCCTATAACTTTTTTTACTATTAACTTTTTTTTGTATCTGATTTTACACAATATCTTGTATTTTAGTGCTCTATCTACCTATGTAACATGTATTTAAATAAATTAACTATTTAAGAAATTAGAAGTCCCTTACACCAATGTATTTTGATAGTAATGTCCCTTACACACCAAATATTTTGTAGTCCCGTTCCTTACATTAAATTGACAGAGTTCAAAAATAAATCATCTAATGGTAATTCGATGATTTGAATAATCTTTTGATTTGAAAAATAAGAATAAAATTATTAAAAAAAAATATTTGAGATCCTCATAACGAGTCCTTTTATTTGATATGTCACACAATATAGCCTGCTAAACTTTTTTTTAATTTTCTAATTTACCCTGCAAAAGTATTGATGTTTGAAATTCATTTATTTACGTAACACGTCCATGTTTGGGTCACCGACTTACATGTGTGCACCAAGTTTCAACTCAATCCAGTCCAATATTTTCGGACAGACAGACAGACAGACGCACGAGTGATCCTATAAGGGTTCCGTTTTTTTTCTTTAGATTTTCGGAACCCTAAAAATCATTCACTATCGCCATTCAACGTTCAACAAGATCATTTTCGCACGCGTAGACGCACTCTTTTCGGGAATTATCGATTTTACGAAATTTACCGATGCTGCACCTAAGTTGTGTCATACTGTACGCCCGTGTGTGATATAGTTAATATAGTTAATAGATAAGCGTTCAATGATTGTAACAATATAATGTTATTGTTGCATATAGTGGCGAGCGCGACATTGTCCCAGAAGTCCCAGGAGGCTCTCCCCGGGCTAGACCTCCTAACACCAGAGAGCGCGGGCAACCCGCCGCCTCCGACCTCGTTTTACGGTACCATGGACACTATTAATGGTAAAATCATGTTGTTTACCATCCATACTAATATTATAAAGTACCTAACTATGTTTGTTTGTTACCTTTTCACGAAAAAACTGCTGAATCGATCACGATGAAATTTGGCTATGTTATGGAGAAGGCTAGTTTTTATCCCGAGAACAGCGGGGAACAGCCCGTTAATTAACCAGTTGTAGTATCAGTAAAGCAAATTCATCGAATTCCTAAATGAATCCTCAGAATTATTAATACAGCACTATATTGTAACTTGCTTGTTATTATACAGGACAAAGCAGCACAAAATAGAAATCTATGATTACACTAAAAACCTAGTTTAAATGTTATTAGCTCCATACATTAAAATACTTCTTAAGAGCTTTGTGTATAAAGAAAAACCTAATACAACTTGTTATGTGAGACAGTTTAAAGCCTAGTAAACCCAGGATTTAAATACATATTATGCGTCACTTTATCACGTCGTATAATAGAAAAAGCCGGGGCTTAAAATCTGGGTTTTACAAGACTTGCTTTATACCTTCCCACATAAAGCTATCTTCTCTGTGGTATAAGACAGATAATGAGCAAATGGCAGTAAATTTTAGATGAGACTAAAAAAACGCTTTAAGAAATATTGGTGCTTCATAAATGCTTACCTTACATACCCTAGCTGTATATATTGTTAAATACTATAGGACCATAAGCTAGGCCTGGGAAATTTTGCTTGTTTCTGGTTGTATGTGAGACATTTTATCAAACAGTTTTAGATGATGGTGACCGGCCTTATCACCCGGAGTCGAGCCCATGGGACAATAATGCTTGGACTATACCTGTAAGTGTATTCAATTCATAAGACACAATCCTATTTGGTGCCCTTTATTTGTTCTGCAAATTAATAAGTTATTTGGAGGGGCGCGCCATGTTATCGTAGTTTATCCTTGTAAGACTTTTTTTAAATTGTACCTTATGAAAGTTATGTTAATAAAGACCATTTACTTGTATTTTGTTTGACAATATTTTGGTTAACTAAGTATCAATGGAAGTGAATTTTCTACATATTTTTTTACCTGCTTGAATCTTGCGACAGTTGTCAGTATGCGTGACATGAAACTTTACTATGTAGTAATAAGGGGAATTTTGATTGATGTTTGTGTGTGTACAGACGGGAGTGCCTCCCCCGGTGCCGGCAGTATTCCCGGACACCCCGGCGTCGCCGCCGCCGGGCCCACTGCCGCTACCCATACCACCACCACATAAAACACACAACTTTGCACAGGTAAAACTAATCCATAACATTTAACATTTAAAAAAAAAACCGCTTTGGGAGCGTCCATTAATTACGTGAGATTTTGCTATTGTTCGACCCCATATTTTGTAATAATATCAGCGTGCAAAATCAAATAATATTATTGTTAAATTAAATTCACCTTACTTAAAGAATCAAACTCAAAATAATTAATTAAACAGTTACAATGTAAATTCTTAATTCTTATCAATAGTTATGACGTCTGGGTACGAAATAATAAATTCTGTTTAGTCAGTCAGTTAGGTTATCAAAAAATATTGGATAAGTATTTTTTATTTTATCAAATCAATAAAAAATACAAAGATAGGCGCATCAAAGTTGTGTGTCTTGTGATGTCGATTCTCTGTAAAAAAGTGTACTAAGACGTAACGTCACGTGAAATTGTGTAACGCATTGTATGTCCGTTATTTTTTTGCAGGAGCCTCCCCCAGTAGACGTGGACCACAGGGGGATCTTACCTCCGCCCCCGCCGCCGCCAGTGTTGCCTCTCTTAGGAAGTAAGTTATTATAATATTGTTTTAGTCATATGTACCTACCCTATCAATATTACTAAAACGTGAAAGTAGATTGTTCAGAATCACTATTTGGAGTGGTAGGTACAGAATACGGCAGCTGAAACTTAATGTGTGTTCCTGCGTGTGAGTATTATAGGGAGTAAGTAATCTGTGCCCCAGGTGTCCCATGAGTTTATACGTTACGGTAACCGCTTACCACCAAGCGGGTTGTATGCTTGAATAACGCCTTCGTACTAAAATAATAATAGATTTGAATAATTTAAAATTAAGTTTTATATGCCCCAAAATAAGTACAACCATAAAATCGTTATGCGGCGAAAGTATAACGAAATATAATCATTTTTTTTTATTTCACACTAGATTCCGCCCCGCGGTTTCACCTGCGTTCCCGAGGGATCTTATGTTTTCCCAGGATAAAAAGTATCCTATGTGTTAATCTAGGTTATAAACTATCAGTGTTCCAAATTTAATCCAAATCTGTTCAATAGTTTTTACGTGAAAGAGTAACAAACATTCATCCATCCATACTCACAAACTTTCGCATTTATAATATTAGTAGGAAATAAAAAAAACTTTTGTCTCTAGTACAAACTCAAAAATAATTTATTTAGTTTAGGTCCTGATTAGGAACTTATGAACGTTGAAAATCTTGAAAGTTATAATTGACTATACCACCGGTTCGGAATACACTTATTAATGCTTATTGAATGTCCATAGATTTAGAAGACGTGGACCACAGACTGCTGCCGACGCTACCGCCGCCGCCGCCGCAGGTCACCACTCCCAACAGACAAAGACTGGATGTATTACATAACGGTGTGTTATTATATATTTTTTTTAAATGTATTGTTTTAAAAAGACTAACTAAGTTGACTGAAATTAAGTTAACATATCTGTCAAACTGCTTTGCAATTTATCATTACAATGCCAAGAAGGCAACTGGTTCTCAAGTGTAATTACCGGAACACACCGGTAGGTGCTTAGCGACAGATTTTCAACTTGATTTGGGTGGTAGCTAGCCAGACAGGTACAATGGGGGAATGGATTTGAATAAAACACATGCATGGCATATCGATAAATCATACCCTGGATCTATATTGGGAAAAACTAAGATTGACATTACAAAATCAGAAATTAAGGTGAAGATTAAATAAAATTTAAACATCTTCTTTACAGATGTGGATCACAGAAATTTAATACCGTTAACGCATCAGCCGCCCGCGGCAATGACTATGAATACTATCAAAGCGGACCAAGTAAGTGTTACTGAATGAGGCACCAACTGATAATGTTGCTACCACTAAAATATCATTTCATTAATTGAATAAAATATCAGAAAAAAATTACTCAAATGAATTTAAATAATTACCTTTAGCAGTTTAGAACACTTTTCACAGTAAGTTTAAACAAATATTTTAAAACTATATCCAAACATTATAATAATCACAGTATTGTTTTAGTTTTATCTTACAGGTAATCAATCAATAATCAATGAATATAATAAGCTGTCTTTTGTCTGGAAGTTTCCCTTATAACACTTTTAGTAATCCAGAAAATGTAATGTAGCTGCGAACAATGATAATGAGACTTGAATTTTCAATAAGTTACTATGACGTACAATATACTTTTGTTTGAACGCACTAATCTGTGGAACTACCAGTTGGATACATTATCCCCGAGTGTTATAGGCTACTTTTTATTCCCGAAACATGGGTTAAACCGCGGGGACAGATAGTCTAGTAATAAATAGTAAAAAGTGTTTCTTGGAAATTACTATTATTTGTTTTCAAAAAATCAAAACTCATTTATTCAGTTTAGGCCCTAATAAGGCACTTATGAATGTCAAAAGTTACAGTTTTACAATAGACTCTACTACCGGTTCGGAATACACTTGTTACACTTGTTACGTTTAAAAAATATTCTAATTATACCATTAATGTCAGGATTACAGAGTACCCCCGATGGTGCCGCCGCCCGACATCGTCGAAAGCGTCGATATGGATTTGTCGGAAGACGAGGACCAACGTAAGAACATTTTTTATCTTAAATATAGCTTATAGTTAATCGCAGTTCAGTTAACGTTGTCTATTTCCTTATATTCTGGAATAACATGTAGGATACTTTTTATCCCAGGAAAACATATGTTCCCTCGGAAACCACGGGGGACAGCTTGTAAATAAAACACTTTTTCTTTCAGAAATAATGTATCGGAATCCAACGCAAAACCCATCAGAACTACAAAGGCGTCATAGCTTCAACAATAACAAAGTGTTAGTCGGCGGAAACAATGGAAAAACGAACCACACAAATCTAATACAAATCAACAGCACACAGAAGAACGAACCACAGTCAGCACCGGTCATACCACAGATGTCAAATCCATTCGACAATATGCCACCCGCCTTAAAAAAATTCAACGTACCCTTCCCTAAAAACTTCCCGTTCCCAATCGAAATTCCTGATGAAAACTCAAATGACAGTGCATATGAAGAGGATTTAAGAAGTCGCGGAATAGAACCGCCCCCCACAGATGTCAGAAATCCATCGCCACCATTTGAAGACTTTGCTAATAACAGTGAGTGGCAAAACCAACCGAGACCCTTTATCAATCAAAGGTTCCCTAGAAACTGGTCACCTAGGACTAATTTCAGGCCTCAAGGCTTCGGGCCTCAATTCTGGCCTAGGAATGGACCGAGGCCACCAAACAGATGGATGGGCCCCAGACCGCAAAGATTTTGGTGAATGTGATTCAAGTGATAGTGTAAAAGAGTTGTTATTTGTAGTTATAGATGGATCTATTTTGACTGTATTTTGTTTGTACAGGATTTTGCGTTTGAATGATATGCAATTTAGGAGAAAGAGGTTGTGGTATTGATGCAATTCTAGAGTTTATCGTAATAAATACATATTTACCCAACTGGTAGGAGACTGCCTGTTTTTACATTCTCTTGACTTAATGCGACTTATATTTCTAAGAAGTAATTTATAGGCACGTGAATTTTATATATCTGCATTGGGCAATTCTGGGGGTGACTATATTTCTGATCTCCTTCAGGCTACGGGGAGCTTATACCCTAACGTTTCAAGTTGTAGGAATAATTTTAAAAATTATTGTATAAAGTGCGGCCGCCGAGTGAATACTTTTAACACCTGTACTTATAATGGGTTTATCATAAAAATAACTAAGCTATGCATAAAAACTTTACTTGAAAGATCTATCAAAATCTCATTAATATAACTGGATAAATTGTATATGATAATCAGTAATTATACCATTCCTGTCGCGAATCACATTTTGGCAAACATACGAACTATTGCTGAGCTGCAATTTGCAAAAAACGCAATAAAATTTAAATTTCGCGGGCTACCTTGTAGCATCCCCCTCCATTATTAGTACAGTTGTTAAACGGTTCTCGTTATTCCAGAGGACTCGGCCAAGTTTTGCATCAATATCAACCTAAATTTATTCGATAAGTAAAGACTAAGCAGCTGTCTCTATGAATTAATGTGCGAAAGAGATGCATATGTGAATAGAAGTGCAATGGGAATGATCCAAGTATTTTATGTATTTGACAGTTTATTATAATAACAGAAAAAGTTTATTTGTAAAATTTTGTATGAATTTCCTAAAATTTAGAGTTTTTAAGTATAGGACGAATAGTTGCAATATTACGCTGTGTTATAAAACTATTCATTGTCAGTTATCTTGGTGACACAAAAAATTTAGTAATTGAATCAGGTGAACTTCAATGTGAGATTCATCTTGGCGGGGCTATCATCATATTTGGAAAAAAATACCTGCAGACTTAGAATTCAAATACGTGACAGTGGCCCTGCTAGAATGTATCACTTGATTTCAAATAAAGATGAGTTATTTCAGGTAGTTATTAAAAAGATTAATAAAGATAATGCATTTTTAGAGTCATTCACATTATCTGATTACGTTAAACAATGTTTCCGTTGATAACGGAACCCGTGAAAGTTTCTTCATATCCGTCCATCTGTCTGTCTGTCATAACCATCTTACTAGTGATAGGTTGGGTTCACGTCTCAAAAAATTGGCATATCTTTAGATATTGTAACGTGTAACTTGAACGTAGGGTGATGTTACAAGCTTTTATTTAGTTTCACCTGTCCCGGTGTCTGTAATGAAATTTTGCAAATTAAATTTGACCCATTTCCCTGTTTCTGATTGAGCTGAAATTTTGCATGCATATGTACATCGCGTGACAATGCAATAATATGATGACATGCTGATCTGATGCTGGGGCTGTAAGGTGGCCATAGGAAATCCAACATAAAACGACACAACCCTGTCGTGTTTGGGCTCATTGGAACTGTCTTAACGAGTAGTTGAACACAGCAAAAAAAGTACAGTCGGCAATAAAAGCTTGTACCAAAAATTAAATTTTTGACAGAAACTTATTACTAACTTTTTGTGGTATAAAAACGCAATCAATTAAAGTTCTTACAATTTCCGAGCGCATGTCAGTGACTATGACTGTCTCACTCGCACAAACGGTTGTAGCAATAAACACATCGTATTGTATCTGACACTCGCTCGTAAATTGATAAAATCAATCGCTACATAAGCCAATTTATGTAATATGTGTTATCATAAGATAATTGAATAAACCTGTACAGTTTTTATTTTAATCACATTGTGATTGACTTGAAAATGTATGAATAGATCCATACATGAATTCAACATATTTTTCTTCCTTCTAGTCTGTATGCGTCCTGTTTTATATTGTAAGCACTAAATAGCTACTTTTCGACATTCGAAATACATCTTTATAGCCAGTTTCACGATGACCATAATTGATTATTAGTGATGAAATCTATTGACGGTCAAATTATATAACTTATATTGACAGGTGTAATTTTAATCAGAGTTATTGTTACATTCGTGAAATTGACCTCAAAACTAAGTCGAGTCTCGAGAAAATACCGTGTTAATCGAAACATGCCTTATGTCATTGGCCCACGATTTAAATTCAAGCGTTTCAATCGACTCAAAATTTAACATGACCATAGAGAATTTCCATATCATCCGACTTGTAATAGTTGCAATGAAGTCTTCTTACAATTGAGTTTCAGTGCAAATTTTCTAGAGGATTTACGCTGGTCGTTCTATATATCCTTGTATGTAGCTATAGTAATTTAAATACATTTACAGAGTTATGTGTGATTCATCGTCATAGCTTTTAGAGGTGGAAGCAATGAGTACTTGCGCTGCAGGTCGTGGGTTCGATTCCCATCCAGGACAAATATTTGTGTGCATGAACATGTCTGTTTGTCCTGAGTCTGGGTGTGATTATCTATATAAGTATGTATTTACAAAAAAGCAATATATTTAGTATATCAGTTATCTGGTTTCCATGGTACAAGCTCCGCTTAGTTTAGGATTAGATGTCCCAAGATATTTATTTATTTTTGCTCAATATGAGATACGAGTATCGCTTATAAAGATGAATTTCTGCGAAGTAACGTTGAATGGCAAAATAAAAGAAAGGACTAAAGGAAAGGACTAAGCATTTTTCGCTATTCTATATACTTTAGGATTTAGCCTAGCACGCCCACTTGAAATATTCATCCTGTAACATCTATCTAGTTCGATCAAAATCTATGAAAAGTTTGTAATTTATTTCGTGACCAGACCTCTTCAAGCATTGCAAATGTATTGCATATAACCCTGTAGAAAATTTCATATCGGCTCTGAATTCGGATGATATGTATTTCTATAAGTAATATCTCTGTCACTGTCTCGTAATTGTAATTGGACAAAAGTGCGACAGTAACAAAAACATTTCAATCCTTGCAAGAACTCAAAATTGTATATAATATAGATATACTTACCGTTGATTTTTTGGTTTGGTATTGAAGTGCATCGAAGCATTTACCATATTGTATATCAAATTATGTATTCCTTTCCTATAAAAACAGCCTTTTTAATACGGTAAATTGATTTAATATTAAGTGTTTTTCAATTAGTTATAAAAGACGTTATTTTACGTCGTAAAATTCTGACATGTGCGCAATTTAACGTTGACCGTATGGAAAAGGTAATTTTTATGATAATTCGTATAATAAGTGATCTTTGTAATATTTAGAATAGTTCACATATATAGAAACTCGCTATTGTCTCTAAATAATAATAATTAAACATACATAGGTTGGCAGGCGTAGAGTTTAAATTAGGTAGTTTCATTTTATTGCTTATTATAATAAAGCTTAACAATAAGGTTGTATATTATTTTTATCTCTGGTCGAGGAATAGATAAATAGACGCGTTTAAGTCTCTTTGAATTGCATAATTAGTTGTAGTACAGGTAAAATGGACTAAACCGGTTCTACATGAATGAATTGACTTTGTTTATAACTTTATCTTGGCCCTAGAAATGAGAATCTGCAGAGTCCTACCAAAATTTTGGGGTCCTACCCCCATAGGGGGGGGGGGGGGGTATGGTTAGGAAAGAAATTTAAAAAATGCAAATTTAACAAACTAGGCGAATCTCCTAACACCAGAGCAATTAAGCGACATATCATCACACGGGGTCGTTACCCAAAGATTTATCCTTGACTTATAAATAACCTTCAATCAGACGTATCAAATATGTTATCTTTTACTGAAAGTCCAAGCAAGGGCATCGTATAAAGAAAAAAGGGCATTTTTGAAATATAATTCCGTTAGTAAGCAGAGACGACTTCGAACTATACAAATAAATTCCAATCCCACGGCAAATGGAAAACCACATGATCAGCTTAATTCCGGTATCAGATTACGTAGCAGTTAACTTACAAAAATACTCTTATGTACCCATGACCGGGAGATATGTACATAATTGTATGGAACTCTTGGAAAACTCACTTATGTACTTTATCGCAAGGTGTTCATGAGATGAGATCCGATGATAATCTGTGTCAAAAGTCAGATATCAAAATCATGTCAATCCACATCTTAAATATGTAAGGATTTTTGGATTAAACTTATTAATACTTACTTATTTTTCTGCTGCGGTCATAAGAGTCGTATCTGGGAATCAAATTACCGCTAAACGATTGGATAATGCAGGAATTACGAAATTAAGTGACGAGTGTATCTCGATGACAATCTATTAGCATCAAACTCGCTCTAATGTTATGAACAAGGAAGCCGATGTCATGAAGATCTACATTCCGCCTATCAACAACATTCTCAATATCAACTTCTGAGAAACACCACTATTTTGATTTTGACACTTTGGGTAACATATTCTATAATCTTTGATTTGTTACATTATATTTTATCTATGATTGTTGTTACACATTTTACGGTCTAGCCCCTCAGCTCACAAACGATAATATGCCTTATGGAACTGCATTCCGAAAAATCGTTGATTGCAATCGTGTTTTTATTTTTTAACAAAAACCATTAATATCTCGCAAAATATTGATCCTATAAGTGTGGGTAATATGGGTCATTCGATTCAGCGCAAAAAAATACACGGAAAATTACACTTCACTTGCCTTTTTTTTAATTTGCATTTTTAAATTCTAAATTTTGGTAGGACTTTGCAGATCCTCATTTCTAGTGCCAAGATAAAGTTATAAACAAAGTTTCATTGATGTACTTACATATTTTGCCTCCAAAATATTCAATTTTTCCTGTACTATTGATTATTGAGAAATAAATAGCAAAATCTCTCTTTCTTCGCTAAGTTAACCGATTTATGACCTCCAAATACAATCAAATTGTTATTGAGTTTGAAGATAAGAAATTAAATTTTATGAATCAAGTGACCAAAGAAATCGCGGTCATTGAATATTTATCTCATCAAATAACTTGTACGATATAATAAAATTTCACCTGTATTGAAAAACTACTGGATGACATTAGAAATGCAAGATGTGTTTTTACTTTATATTTTTCTATAGACGTTACAATTTTGGTCGTTCCTTGCCTAATAGGTATATCTCTTGCTTTGCGAATGCTATTAATATCGTTACAGCAAATGAAGACAACTTGTGAATCGTAACTCGACAATGGTGCCGATTCTGTTGTTTACGAACTAAATAAAATTAATCTCACTATATCTCTTTCTAATAGTAAATATAAGAAAGGGATGCAAGATATTTTAGTCGCGTCAGTTCAGTCCGATCACATATTTCAACGTGAATTTAAGCGCGATCTTTGTTGGTCACGACTATTTACCCGTACATTACGACGGCATGGACTAAACTGACAGCATTAAAAATGTTCTATCTTTTTTCAATAAGGTTAACATGAAAGAGTGGTGACTTGTCTAATATTAGTTAAGTTCGTAAACAACAGAATCGGCACCAATATCTTATAGTTGGATAATCGGAATGTGATAAAACTGTGTCACCTTATTTCTTGCACTTGCGCGAAGGTTATAGGCATAGTACAATTAATTTACAGTAGGTAGCGCGTGTGTCGTATCGGCAAATGTAAAATCATGCAAAATTTCTAAAGGCAGCTACGCGCCCGGTACCAAGCTAGTACTTAATAAATACTTATGACCGCACTATACATGTTTTATCGGACCTTATTTAACCTTTTATTGTTACACCACATATGATCAGGCTGGTAATACACGAAAATATTACAATAGTCGGCCTTCTCACTGAATATAGTAATTTTATCATGAGTTTAGGTACTACTGTAAATCGATAGTCGATCGACTACGGTATACCTACATACCTATTGTATGACGATTCGAGCAGCGCCTCTAGTGGACCGTTGTGGAATTGCAGTATAGGTGTTAATTCGAAGCAGGCTGTAGAAAGCAGCTGCCGATAGTACGGGCAGCGGCTGCACATGAAATACATTCCGAATGCCGCGCTGCCGCAGCACGTGTGCATGTATTTCTATGAAATACGTGCTGTTGGCTGCTTTTTACATGCTTCGGAATAGCACCTTATTTCATACAAGTTGTTTCACTGTAGTCGGTAGGTACCTACTATCGATTACATTACCAGTAGTAATGGTACAGACTGCGAGACAATACTGCGCGATGAAAATAGAGGAACATACTGTAGCCGCCATTTTTAATTCCACCTTTATATTCGGGCTATAGATATGTAGTTACTACCATGGTGTTTAATACGGTAACGTAATCGATAGTCGCTATTCGCTAGTGACTACGGTGAACATATTGTATGATGATTCGAGCAGCGTCTCTAGTACCTATTGAATAAAAGTTGTTTCATCGTAGTCAACTGAAAACTCATTTATTCAATTCAAGCCCTGTTAAAACACTTATGATTGTCGAAGGTTACAAATGACTACCACCGGTTCGTAAAACTCCGGCAAGAAATTCAGCATGCGTTCTTTGATGTCTTTCTAGTCGCTAGCGACTATCGATTATGTGTAAATTCATGGGGTACTTAAATGTAAAGATGTAATTTATTAGGTCACTACTTAACATTGTTTCAGAGTTACGTATATCCTGTTAGAAATATCTTTGACCAAGGAGCTGAGACTGTATTCCTGTTTGTCCAACTGGCTGAGGTCTATCAATATATTGTTTTATTACAAGATTTTATTTAACTTGCAGTATTAGTAGGTATGTTTAAGTCAAATCTTGTAAGTCATGACTCATTACCTGGTGTTCAATTGATCTGAAATTTGGTACACATAAGTACATGTAATCCGATGACAATACAATAATATGACGTCATTGGACCAGTCCAAACAAGCATTTTTTACTGTAAATTTAAACTTATTGTATTTAATTTTCGTAAATAGCGAGTTTCTATTTAATGTGGCGTTCTATATATACATGTTTACGTAATATATAGTAAGTTGAAGACTACAATAAGGTTCCTATGTACTTTGCTGATTCTTCTATGCTTTGATGTCTACCTTCAATATAGCGGAGGCCTTACACAAGAGTACAATTTATAAACAGGGTATTGTTAGGTAAATCACAGTCATAACTATGTTAAGTCTAATACAAAAAAAAAGTCATGATAATATACTCACTGCCGTTTGTCTTGGTCAAGTTAGGTCTGCATTTATTTTGTGATGTCCACTCGACAAAACGATTTACCAAGTTTGAAATAAAAACGTTTAATAAACCTAATCGATACGCCTTTTCTGTTTTGTTGTATATTTTGTAGCAATTATCGCTGTCATAAGTCGTGAGTTGTAGGTTTGAATCCTACAATTGTGGCGTGTTTGAGGAAATGTAACAGGATTTTTTCAAAAACTGTTGTTATGCATGAGACACTTTCATGCAACAGACCAAGTGACTGATTCACAGCTGATGTATTGTGTAATCTAGTGATGGTTCACTGATTGCTAACCCTTTCTCACACATCTGAGGAGAGAGAGACAGGAATCGCCGAGTTAATCTATTTTAATTAAAATAATCGATCTGCATATCATTATTCCCTGTGAAGGAAAAATTAACGGATATAGATATCTACAGGTATAAAAATTCAACAAGTTGACGTCCAACGACCTCATCTTCCATGTGAGCATAGTCGATACGTTCCAAACATTGCTTAACTAGATTTTTATTTAAGTCGAATATTGTAAACTAGGTACCTGCACTTTTTACCCGACTACGACAAAGGCTTCGAACATTTTAGTTTAGTTATCCGTAGCCTGGTTACAATTTTTCAAAACTTTCTTTTGACGTATTTGTATATCTCATCAACCCTTTTTATTTTACTCAGACGCTAATCATATCCACATAGTATGAGAGACTGACACGCTTCAGTGGACCAGTACCTACTCCCGAAATAAGGTACCTACGCCTCACATGATATGAAACAGTAACTATATTAATTACGTTCCATCACGACGCTATTCTCAAATACAAACTTCAAATAAGTAGTTTCACTTGTAGTTAGTTGCGACTTGCACAATCTGAAGTAGCCACTTGTCTGGGTATTGAGTACTTAGTTACTAACACTAATACCACATTCTAATACGGTTACACCTGGGTGACGCTAGTTTGAGTTGGTCAAACCAGGTATGGATTTGGGACAATCAGTGAGGGCAAAGAGATGTTGAGCCCTCCGTTATTGATTGCCAGATAGAGAAGTGAAGTTCCATAAACCACCAAGGTATCCTTATAACTAGCTTCGGCATATCTGTCCGTCTGTCACCGTTATTTTACTCGGATAGTACCAGTGATATCTATGACGCAGATAAAGTTACTTGTCAATTAAATTATTATGATTATGTAAAGTTGGGGTGATCTTTGTTCGCATACCACATGAACTGTGGTATTTTTAACACGCGTCGAAAAAGAGGGGTGTTATATGTTTGTAGTATGTATCTGTGTGTCTGTCTGTGGCATTATAGCTCCTGAACGAATGAACAGATTTGATTCTGTTTTTTTTAAAGTTAACGAGCTGTAGTTACGATCCCTAAAAATTCTACTATGTATATAGATTAATTTCTGAGAAAATGTAATAAATCAAATCCATATTTAATTTGTTATATTGTCTTTCATATGTTATGTTTTATAATTTCGCCTATTCTAGGTAGGTACACAACTGTCTGAATGTCCGGCCCTGGTGAGATTGATCGGAGAAGACTAGTTATGCAAGTTTGGCTGTGATCTATTCACAGAACTTGTATTGTTTGCGTTTAGCGAGCAAACTTTAAGGTCCTAGTTTATTGTTAATCTAAATCTAACCTATCTATTCTATGATCTAAATATATCTTTACCTCTATTTGTTATTGGATCCACTAGAGGTAAGTATAATAGGCTATATTCCACAAGTGCAGAGGAAATCGATAAACACAAACGCAGTAGAGTTTAAATTTACTTTAGCGCTACGAGCATGTTTGTTAGTTCCAAAGGAACCTACTACTAGTGATGTTTTAGTTTTCACTGAACTGTGAGATGCGTATTAGCTCAGTTGCTTCAAGTTAGCTGAAGTTGCATAACTATGCATTATGCATATTATGTGATATTTTATAGAAGGTGCAGTAGCATAATATTGTTGAACAACTTTAGTACAACTGTATGAACGAATGCATGAAATGAATATAAATAACCGCAAAGAAGGTTTCAAAGAGATGGCAATATGCACTCGGTCTCAGTACTATCAGTAGGTATTTTGGGCTATACGTCAGTCAGTCAATAGGTCAGTTTCTCCTTTTATATTCATCATATCAGCCGAAAGACGTCCACTGCTGGACAAAGGCCTCCCCCAAAGATCTCCACGATGGCCGGTCTTGCGCTAGCTGCATCCAGCGGTTTCCCGCGACCCTAACAAAATCGTCAGTCCACCTTGTGGGGGGCCTGCCCACGCTACGTCTTCCGATTCGTGGTCGCCACTCGAGAACCTTTCTGCCCCAACGGCCGTCGGTTCTACGAGCGATGTGCCCCGCCCACTGCCACTTAAGTTTGGCAATTCTTCGGGCTATGTCGGTTACTTTGGTTTGCCTGCGGATCTCATCATTTCTGATCCGATTTCGCAGGGAAACTCCGAGCATAGCCCTCTCCATTGCTCTTTGGGTGACCTTGAGCCTTCTTATAAGGCCCATCGTAAGCGACCACGTTTCTGCTCCGTAAGTCATCACTGGCAACACACAATGGTCGAAGACTTTCGACTTGAGACACTGCGGTATTTGAGACGAGAAGATATTACGTAGCTTCCCGAACGCTGCCCAGCCAAGTTGGATTCGACGATTGACCTCTTTCTCGAAGTTGGACCTACCTAGTTGGATGGTCTGTCCTAGGTAAATATAGTCGTCTATAACTTCGAGTGCAGAGTCACCAACCTTTACTGGAGTGGGTGCAACATAGACGTTCGACATGATTTTCATCTTATCCATGTTCATCTTTAGACCCACTTGTTGAGAGACTCTGCTGAGGTCATCGAGCATTGTACTGAGGTCTTCCAAGGTCTCAGCCATGACTACTATATCATCGGCAAATCGAAGGTGAGTAGTGTACTCGCCATTGACATTGATGCCAAACCCGTTCCAGTCCAGAAGCTTGAAGACGTCTTCCAATGCAGCTGTGAACAGTTTCGGAGATATCACGTCTCCCTGTCTCACGCCTCGCTGCAATTGGATAGGTTTCGAGTTCTGGTCCTGGAGACGGACCGACATGGTGGCGTTCTTATACAAACCCTTTAACACCTCGATATACCGGTAGTCGATTTGGCACCTTTGAAGAGACCTCAGCACGGCCCAGGTTTCTATCGAATCAAAGGCTTTCTCATAGTCCACAAACGCTAAGCATAATGGCTGGTTATACTCCTCGGTCTTCTGTATAACTTGCCGCAGCGTGTGTATGTGGTCTATGGTGCTAAAGCCTTTTCGGAAACCGGCTTGTTCGGGAGGCTGGAAATCGTCAAACCTGCGTGCGAGACGGTTCGTAATGACTCTCGAGAACAACTTGTAAATATGGCTCAGAAGTGTGATGGGTCTGTAATTCTTCAATAGGGTTTTATCGCCCTTTTTGAAGAAGAGCACCACCACACCTCTGTGCCATGCTTGTGGCGTTTGACCTTTGAGTATGACGGAATTAAATAGTCTCTGAAGGGCCCTAAGGATCGGTGTACCACCCGCCTTCAGAAGCTCAGCTGTAACTCCATCATCCCCAGGCGCCTTGTTGTTCTTAAGTTGTTTGAGAGCCATTCTAATCTCGTACAGGTCCTTTTATATTGTTGTTACCCAATGTGTCATTTGTCTGTTTATGAAAGACCTTTCAAGCTTTATATAATTAACTTGCATCGTTTGTAGTATTATGCTTTCGTTTGCAGACCTTTTTCAGCCACTTATTGCTCGTATCCGATTGAGCTGAAAATTGGCGTGTACGCAAACTCTGTGACAATATAATATTATGGACGTAGTATATTATTTATTCTTTGATTATGGTAACAATATTGTATAGTAAGTAGTAGGCGTGTCTATATACTTACTATAATTATGTATGAGTACTTACTTACAGGTAACCGACGTCAAGTAGGGCGAGTCTCATGCAGCCGAATAGCCTCAGCCAGCCGAAGTAGGTACTTGATTATTGCTAAATTTTCAATGCATCAGATAAAGGGACGTGTTTTTGCAACAAGGAACGATCTGTTTATTTTGCTAAATGTTAAATAGCATCTGCGGACACTTTCAGCCTGCTGCGATATACGGATGCATATTATTATATGTGGTTCATAGTAAATAATTTAAATCATGGTAGTTATTTGGTTATCTTCAGCCAACTAAGCCTTGAATATACCCTAAGTAGTGCAAGGAAATTTGTTAAAATAAACGCTGTAGGTAATATCTTCACGTCTCATTTACCATAAAAATATCGCGCATTATAAAAATAGGTTAATGTATTCGCTTATTTTTTTATCGGAAATGGCTTAATAAGGAATTCCTTTGAGCGCACCTGTGGCCGGATTTCAGCAATTCAAAACATTCCAATTTAGATGTTGGCTCGGAAAAAGTCGAGGTTTTGCCTCACAAAGAGAAAAATGAAATGAATACCCGCCTGTGGGGTATATTTCGTGCTGTGATTACGTAAATGTGACTTGCAACCGGTTGCTGACAAATTTCCTAGAAGTTTGTATATCTTTAGCTTGTTGTTTTTATGTGGATGTGGTTGTGTGGATTGGCTTTGACTCTGGACGTGCGACGTGGTACGCTACACTATTAACGTTGTTGTTTGGTGCGGGTGGCAGTAGCCAAAGATATATGAAAATTAACTATATGAAGTTGCATTAAGGTTCTGAATCTACATTTACTGAATCATAGAAGACATAAGGCTAATTTTCATAGCTGACTACTGTCACACGCACCAAACTACAACGTAAATAGTATAGTTTCATTAGTAGGTATGTAGTCATTAGTCATAGGTAGTATCTATAAAATCGTTCAACAATAACAATCACTCTCTCGATAGTTGTCCAATAATTACGCAACCATCGCGATTGTAAGTTACGTCATCGCCACACGAGTTAGTATGCAACTCGGCTCCGCGTGGCCTTTATTTATTAGCGACTATTTTTCAAATATTTACTAGGTAAGTCAGTGTGTAACATATACCAGAAATTAGTTTCATCAGTATCACCCTGGAATTTAATCTAATAAATTTTAAGGAGATTCACTTTTTATAACCAAAAAACCTTTTTTTTATTGTTCCTATAGCAAAGTCAGCGAACTTTCTGAGTATTGGAAACTATTATAGTTCTAGGCATTGTGTGCTTATAACATTCGCTACAAGCCTCGTATATTAAATTGAAGACTTATGCTTGTGTCTAAGAACTGATGATGACGAAAAAAAGCAATAATGACAGTATCAGGGTAAGTCGTAACGAATCGTCAGATAATGCTGCCTTTTATGTAATTGTTATTCAAGCTTTGTGCTTCCTTCTCACAACGAGATAACGATAATGGGACCCATTTTAAAATTGAATCCATTTCGTGATTGGACTCTGCAGACGATTTGTATTCAGTTATGGCTGCCTATATTTCAGATCCAGATTAGTGTCGAGGGCTTAGTTTACTTAATTAACTTATCATTAAGTATATTTAAAGCAGACTATATTTTAAATTGGTCATTTAGAAACAATTTTTTGTCTGCTTTTAAGTATCTTTCCTTTGAAATTTCTGGCAAATGATTTTCGATAAGGTACTGTATTTGCCGAATTAGGGTCGACATTTTAGAATCTCATTAGGGTTCCGTATCTCAAACGGTAAAAAAAGGAACCCTTATAAGATCACTCTTTTGTCCGTCTGTCACCACCGATTTTCTCAGGAACGTTAACCTACCTAGCAAGTTGAATTAAAGAAACACCCTCTACTCAGATAAAAAAAAACACTATACCCACCTACTTTCCGAGAATGAGAAATGAAAATTATCTTTTTCGCGATATGAGAGATGGTCCATTGGTGGTAAAATTTGGGTACTTCCACATCCCATAAAGTACCTACCAACTGCATTTAAATTACAGGGTGTATAATAATCATATTATGTATAACAATTTTTTACCGTAACGAAAAAATATTTTTGAAATTCAACCTAGAATAAAGGCCAATGTTGAAAGACTGTTCTAAGGACCATAATGCGTCTTCACTGCTGAAGGTAACTTTCTTACAACCAAGTTGATAAATCAGCCTACAAAATCTGCCAGCTTCCTCCCTGAAACAAGAAATTTCCTAAATGTAAAGCTATGAATATTAACTTAATTTCTCATAATTTAAAGTTAAGATTACAACTTTCAACAAATTCTCCAAAAACTCCAAAGGGCCCAAACTTGTTGCAAATTAAAAATAATTGAGAATGTTAATAAACGCTTTGTTGGTGATTAAATAATTTGGGAGTTGTGAAATTTTTTACATCTAATTAATCCTTCGTGAAACCTTATGAAAGTTTCAAAATTAAGCGATGATGGTTTAGGAGGTCTTTGTTTATTGAACAAGTTTATACCTATGCTTTGATCTTTACTAAATACTTGTACGTAGTATATTATTACTCTGTGCTAAATACCTATTTCTAAAGGGATAGTACATATCGACGGTCAAGTTTCGTAATAATTTGACAGGTAGGTACAATTTTTTGACCTCATAAATTGATGTAAGTACCTATATGTACCTAAAGTCTATCCTATCCTATTATTCAAATCTGCAAAGATTAAATTATCCGCATTTACCTATATATACTAACTAGCTGGTCCCCGCGGTTTCACTCGCGTTCCCAGGATAAAAAGTAGCCTATAACCTTCAGGGATAATGTTTTCTTCCTGCTTTCGAATCGGCATAAAAATTCTTTCATAAATAGGAAGCTACATTACCTATAGATCATTGGTCTTGACCCAATAGGTAAAAAGTGTAAAATTTCGGTAAGTATGATCTACGAACTCCATCATCACTGAAAAAGCTTTCAAAATTGTAATTCCGTAATAATTTTGAATAGAAACAAAATCGCTGTCAGAGTTCAGTTGAAGAGGTCCTAATTTTCCCCACGGGGGTAGGTCGACCGTATAAATTATTTCGTCAAATTAAGGCTCTTATAACCCTTTGAGTGGTATTTTAATTTCGTGAAATGGCTGAGTTTTAATATTTGAAACGTATACGTATGTACGTATACATGTAATAAAACAATTAGGTTCTTTTGTTTTGTTGTAATGTTTTTTTATGAATTACTGTGCAACGGATTTTATATCCTGTGTCCTACATTTTTCAACGCATCGGTTCGAAGCCTCGAAAACGATCTTACTGTAACGTACCTATGTAGCTTTATGGTACAGCTTATTACACACGCGTGCTCCTTATGGTTACGTACCCGAAGGGTCCAAACGGAACCCTATTGCTGTCACTCACGTGTTCGTCTGTCACATGGCCTAGGTTTTACAGCCACAGATTATGTTCGTTTTGACCAATATTTACATCTTCGTATTCCAATTCCTTCACCACACACCCTTTAGAGGTTGATTTTCGAAAAATCCTTTCCTATTTGACGTCTACTTCCCATAAATATCTACCTAGCAATTTACAGTTGAAGTTTTCATGATTTTCGAGTCACAAATGCGTAAATCTAGATAAACGTCAAAACGTTTGTATTTATTCTCAACGATATATATTTTCTGCACAGTCGAGCGGCTGAATGATAGAATAAACATTGAAACAGATACTTTTTGTGGGTGTTTATTGAATTTTCATACGTTACCCGCGGATTTTACTTACCTAATATATACGAGAGAAGCCTTCACACACTCGCAAAATGGGGCCATAAGTTATGCGGAATAGAATTAAGCTTCAAACTCACACGTTCGTTCCGTTATAATGATCTAAATCGGTAGAGTAAAAAAATCCCGACTGATCTATTAACGCACAGCTCAAACCACTGGACGGATCGGGCTGAAATTTGACGTAGGTCGTAGGCATCCGCTAAGAAATGAGTTTTTATTTTTTACCCCTAAGGGGGTAAAATAAGGAATCGTGGATGAAAACGCGGTGGTGGAAAGCTAAACTAGCTTTATTATTCACAAACTGTGAATTATTTTTATTCTATACCTACTATAATAGCTTGTAATTATAATAGTATTTAAAAATAAAAGTAAAAAAAATCTTCAAAATTTAGTGGGTCTAACGTCATTATTTTATACCAATATTGTCTTACAGATGGACATCGCTATAATTTCGCAGCTTGTATCCAGCACATTTCAACATTAACCAAAACCCTTAAGGGGAAATGTATGGCCTTGGAAGACAGAAGGGGATATTATATTAGGTGTTTATGAACGATAATCTTTAAGAAGTATTAAAATATCTCTTTAGCTCTACGCTTGCTTCATAGCTCCATAACGAAACGGAAAAGCTCCTATCTTGAACAACTTAACACGTTTTTTATGGCGTATTCCTTGGAAAACTAGCGGCAATGCGAATAAATAGTCGCTTGGGAACGAGAATTATTATAAATAACACTACAGCGCTTTGCCGGTGTTCTCGACAACGTTTGATATTCATATTGTAAGCTGAAATTTAGTTCAAGAAAATATATACTTTCGATGTAGCTAAACTACTGTGTATTTTTAGGTTCACCAAGGTTTTTAGGTTTTTCGGTGAAATAAATTATATTCACAATAGTATGATACATCAGATTGATATTTACCTATATTCTTTCTAGTCGGTGTGCAAATGTTTGAATTCCTCGACATTAAAAAATAAACATTTTTAGTGGAAAACGTAATAAACAAGAATATTCGACATCTACCGCGATTTCGTAGTATCCCTAGGGATTTCGTCAAATCCCTGATATCCTCATTTCCCTACGACACATAATTATATAATATAGTATTATATACTATTGTATATATTATGAATAAATACAATTTAATTTATAAATTTGAAGTAATTTATACATTATTATCAAAATTTACCACCACTATTTTGTAACACATACGCAAATAAATTTTATTTCGTCTAGACTTCAATGCAACCTTTTGTAAAGTCAAAGAGGTAGCCAGCCAAGAGTCAAATACTTTCAAAACTTTAAGATAAGTTGCATAAATGGCTAAGCCATTTTCCACTCTATTTTATACGCTTAGATCATGTAACGGAGATGCAGCTATTTGCAGGTGTTATCAGTGGATGACGCTCGTTAGGGAATAGCTGGGGACCATAAGACTCCTTCATAGTTGAAAAATATGTAGAGGGTTCTTTACCTTAGGGTTAAAATGTTATACTAGACTGCCGCATTGCAGTTTCATCAATGGTTATGCAAGGAATTTTAAGTGTGAGGATTCGAGTGAAACCGCGGGGAACAGCTAGTTAATATTAGTGTAGATTTCTCATGAATAACATACTACTCTGTCAAGAAAGTAACGGGAAAAGATCAATAATACACAAAATGTTTGTTATTCATCCAAATTTATTTTATCACCTTCAAAGTATGCTCCTTCAGAAACGATACACTTACGCCAACGAATAATCCAATCATCAAAATATTTTTTAAACTCTGATTCCGGAATTGAGTTCAGTTCTCGCCGCGAATTCCCCTTTATGTCTTCTACCGATAGAAAACGGGTGCCACGAAGTGGTAATTTGAGTTTAGGAAAACGAAAGAAGCGGCTGGAGCCATATCTGGTGAATATGGTGGTTGCTCGGTGGTATTTGTTGAGTGTTTGGTCAAAAACTCGTTCGAGTTTTTGGAAAAAAATCAGATCTTTTAGGACTAGCCGAGCGGTAACATGTTTCATACCCAAATGATTAGTTAAAATGGTACGGATTGACTCGTGAGATACATAAATAACAGAAGCAACTCAAACTCCGCGCCAAAATGGAAAACAGTTGTGCCAATCTAACAACAACAAAAAAAACATAAATTTGAATTTGGAACCATAAATAAATCATCCATTCCCGATACTTTCTTCACTGAATGTAGTCAGTCACTCATATTATTTTTGTAACTGTTATGTGATTTTCTATTTCAATTAACTATATGTCCAACAGAAAAGGTCAGTGTGCATAGTTACATCATAAAGTTATGTCGACTTGATGCAGAAAACTTCGTGGTAACTCCCAGGGCGTCGCATTTACCGAGAAGTAGCTTTAAACTTAAATATGGTTTGTTTCGCTGAGGGAGTTGATAAAAAGACTGGCTGGTAGATATAAAAAATTCAAGTAATAAATAAATAATAATAAATGCAAAAGTAAATTTGACCTTCATAAGAGCCCTTCTGGGGCGAAATTGAATTGATTCTTTGACTTCGAGTGAGATTTTGGCTTCACTTCACAAAAAATTAACTTGATTTTGCATGAGGACTACTTATTTATCGAGCGTAAAAGTACAAAGGCTACTTTTAGGGTTCCGAACCTCAATAGGAAACGGAACTCTTAGGCCCTTCTCACACGTCAATTCAATTTAATGTGACATCACACAGCTATAACTGACGACATACCTCATTTGTCAAATTATGATAAGTAGGTATGAAGGAACAGATGAACATACACAAATACTGGTCAAAATCTTAATCCTCCAATTTACTTCGCCGTAGTCGGGTAAAAAATAACTTATTCCTTCTTTAGGCTTAGGTAGGTACCTAAATCTCATTGAATTACATTTCAATGAGATTTAGGTCTTTACCCAATTTTTAAATGACTTAGGAAAGGAGGTTCTCAATTCCTCGGAATCTTTTTTTTTTGTTTTTACATATGTGATTACTCGAAGAAGCCTGGCCTGATTTGGAAAATTATTTTTTTGTTTGAAAGAGTATACTTAACAGGTGATCCCATGGTCATCTGGTCAGGATCTGATGATGGAATCCTGGAGAAATCGAGGGAACTCTTCAAATTTTATAGGCACTTACAATGTTTTTCATATACTTTTAAAGCTATTTAGATATTTGCGTCTGGTAGTCATAATTTACGTTGCTGAGCTGAGCTGATGATGGAAGGTACAACTCCTTAACGGTTAGGAGTTAGGATATAATTGTTTCAATATTATAGGACCTTTTAGACCCTTAGTTATATCATTTGATGTAATGATGGAAGGTACAACGATAGCTTATACTAGGTCAGTCATAAAACATAAGAAACAAAAAATTTAAAAATAAAATAGTTTTTTTCAACGGAATTCTCATTGAGCTATGAACACGCTTAGAATTCGACACATATAGGTAATATATAGGTATATTTATTCCAAATACGTAATATTATATACCTATATGGGTACAAACTAGGTAATCTAGGAAACATCTAGCAGATAGTTGTTTAGACACAGTGAAAACTTATAATGGTATGTTAACTGAGTTTTGTTCTTGAATAACTTGAGAGTATAGCTTGCGAGGTAAGTTTGCTGTCGACAAGTTTTCCCCAATGAGGTTTTGTATGTCTCTCGGTGTATCTGAAGATGTCAACTATTCTACTATACCTATATGTAGTTAAATTCTTACTCGACCAAAATAAATGGAAATAAAGTATTTTTTTATAAAAATAAAGTATTTTTGAAGTAAATAAGTACTTACCAACCTAAATGTTTTCAGTGTTCATATGTATATGTAATGTATTTTTGTCCGTTTCTTTAATGCACCATAACTTCTAATACTTGAACCGATCAAAATGTATTTTTTTTAATCATTGCTGTCACATTCACAGTCTGTAATATTTGCTGTCACAGCAAACATATGAAACGTTTTATAATTTCACTATTTGTAACGGTAGTCGTGTTTGTGAATTTTTAGAGTCAATTAACTTATTAAATCAGACAAATTCATTCACACATCGGTCCGCATTGGAATCGAAGCTACGACTTGTAGTGTGGTATTTAAGGTTTCTAACATCTAGCCGAATAGCATCTATTAGCATCCTACTGACCAAACTTGAACTATGTAAAAGGTACAAGTCAACAGCGTGCGGTACTTAATTAAAGCCGACTGCAAGACGCAGCCAGACATAATGAAGAAGTTACATTTATTAGTTTAAGTGCTCACAGTGGCTTCTAATTGAGCTAGGATGGCCTCGATGTCATAAGAACACGACTTTGTGTAGTCCACGCAGGTTGCTATTTGTCCTGTTTTTATTTTTTTTTGCGATTGACCGTGGCTTGATTTTTGGGCGTATCTGAAAACCAGCGCTGCAGCATCACAGTTACACACTGCAGCATTTGCTGATGTAGGAGCTTTTTTGGCCTCACACAGTGTGTTATGTTTTCATTGTACCTATTTGGTGTTTAAAAATTATGGTTTTGTTTTTGTGTGAGGATAATATATCTGTTTTGTTTTTAATCCCCGACTAAAAAGAGAGGTGTTATAATGATAAAGATTATAAGTTTGTAGTGTGTCTGTCTGTGGCATCATAGTTCCTGAACGGATGAGTCGATAATTATTCAGATTTTTTAATTTGAAAGGTGTTTCAAGAAAAACCGCTCAGCTGTTGAAGATCACCATCTCTATTCTAGTATGCCGGAGGTTTCTTAATTTTTTTAAATTTTAGTTATATTTATTCTATTTATTTTATAAGTTCATTGTTATTAAAGGAACAATGTTTAATGGTCCATTAGTGTAGTTTACACAGTCTCTTACAATAATTAGGGAACGTGGTCACGCAACGGTAATGTAATGAACCGAAATAATTGGATAAACTTAACCTTTAAATTGCGGCAAAATTATTGCTTTAAAAGCACATTATACTTCGCACAAGGTCTGCCTAAATAAAGTTCATTCCTTTACGATCATAGTTTGTCTTTATGTAAGTAACTAAAACATTAGGTGATTGGGTGTTTGCTAACCAATCATTTGCTAATTTTGATAATTGGTAGGTACTAGTTTTACTAAGTTAGCCTTGGTACTTGATCGTTCAAAACAATTATGAAAACTTGTAAATATACTGTCAGGTGTTCGGTAAGTTAATATTTTCATTAACTTTCCCGACCGTCCACTTATAAATTGGATTAGAAATGAAAAGAAATGGCGGCGCTCTGTTTATCTTCCGAGCACTCGAACGCAATGCAAATACTGGAAAAATAATATAGAAGTTTGTATACGCAAATTAGGTAGTGTTTATATTCGTGCAAAGTTCAGCCTACATACCTAATATACTTTTTAATAACCCCCAACCAGTATTTAATGACCACGAATAATGTCATGCTCTCACTCAACCCTATTAATAAAGCGACCACATGCCCCTAGCCCATTAGAATGGCATGAAAGTCCCATAAAAGTGGTATAACTGTCGAGCCAATAAAATTGTTGATTTACTCGCTGACTTATAATATTTTGTTAGACGTACCAAATATTTTGTAGTGCAGGTACAACCACAATATTGAAGTTCTTTTAGTTCTCGTCAATAAGTTTACGAAAATATTCTAAAACATTATGCTTTAATAACTTGCGATGAGACAAAATCAAATATCATAAGATTACACACATATTTCAAAAAGCACACATAATGTCACGGTAAGTCAAAATTTACTCGAATTTTTTTTTTTTGTTTCCAGCTTAATGTAAGATATTTTTTGACCGAATTTTAGATATGGTTAATGATAGACTTTATTGCTGCCTCAGGATTATGTCATACTGAACGTATTTGGACTATGTAGCTAGTCCATGGTAGGAGGATCAATTTTACGAGGGTACATATAGTGAGGTCTTCGGTTTATAGGTGCCCTTAGCACGTTTTGGGATGGACTCTGTTTTTGGGCTTGGAAACTAGCGGTCAAGTTGCCTATAATTACTGAGACTGATGACTGATCATTGATGTAACGATTTAGAGACTTCCCACTGCTCTTGATTAGTTAGTTAGTGAATCATTTATTGCCAGCTCTTTAGACACATTGGCGATCTTCTTGGGTTTTTTTAAACAACGAAGTACGCTGTAAAATTTTACTAGCTCGCCATTTCGATTAGTAAGATCAATTTTATTTCATTAAGTTTTGTTTTCCGCAGTGTCTCAAGTCGAAAGTCTTCGACTAGTGTGTGTTGCCAGTGATGACTTACGGAGCAGAGACGTGGTCGCTTACTATGGGCCTCATAAAAGCTCAAGGATCAATGGAGAGGGCTATGCTCGGAGTTTCCTTCTAACTGAAGTGGCAGTTGGCGGAGCATATCGCTCGTAGAACCGACCGCCGCTGTGGCAGAAAGTTCTCAAGCGGCAACCACGAACCGGAAGCCGTTGAAACCGCTGGATGCGGGTAGTGCAAGACTGCCATCGTGATCCTTGGGGGAAGCCTTTGTCCAGGAGTGGACGTATTTCGGCTGATATGATGATTTAGTTTAATTCCGTATGGAAATCTGAAATTTTAAAATAGGAGCAATTTGATTCGACTGTCTAACCAATTGGTTCATCATACAAATCGGGGCTGCGACCTAATAGCTCTGAATTTGAAAAGATTTATACAGCTCTCATGTGAATTTTCTCGCAGTTTTTCTGGCCCATCTATGTCGTAAGCTGATGGCTTGTACTTACATAGATGGTGACATTTTATGACACCAATCTTTGGTAGCGCTCTGTTATCGGGCTTACACCGTTTGATCACTATCCTTTTACACGATATTATCGTCTATTCTAGTTACGTGAAAGTTGAATTTCCCTTGCATTTACAATTAATTTGTTGATTGAACTCTGTCATTAATAAAATGTGATGTAATAAAACACGTTATCGCGTGATGGAATAATTAATACTGATTGTGTTGGAATATTAATCACGAATCACGAAGGTACACACGCTGAGTTTTACCTTAATTAATAATCGCAATTCTTTTAATTACTTTCCTAGCTAGGACATTTTTCTAATACTAAACTAAGCAGAGATTGTACTATGGAAACTAGATAGCTGATTATTGTTATACCTATAGGTACTACATTTTTATAAATTATAGCTGTTCCGCGCGGTTTCACTCGCGTTCCCGGGATAAAAAGTAGCCTATAACCTTCGGGGATAATGTAGCTTCCTATTAGTGAAAGAATTTTTCAAATCGGTTCAGTAGTTTCGGAGCCTATTCAATGCAAACAAACAAACAATCAAATCTTTTCTCTTTATAATATTAAGTAAGAAAAAAACTAACTTGTTTTAGTATACAAAGGTGGTCTGGTTCGCTTACTAACTATTCAACTAAAAAATAAATATAATAAGTGTTTGATAAATACTAAGGATATGTTCATGACGAAATACTAGATTATATTATATTTCATTCTTTTTTTATCCCAAAAAATAGTATATTTTCCATTTTGTCATCCATCTTATGTAAGGTCGCATACAATACAGCGAGATGTTTATATTATATCGTTTTCAAATACATATTCTCGTTAGGAAAGCACAAAGCCATTAATATTGTATGTCGCAAGCAAATATAACATTGGTTGGAATAAACACAAGTTTGCCTAATCATGATGTTTCCAGCGTCTCAAGTTACGTTAGTCTTGTATAAGTTTCTAGCTCGTAGATTTACGAAGATATTAGGTAGAAGCTATTTTACAATATATACTTGCTTATTAAGTAATTTTAAAATAAGATCATCATGGTAACAAGTACAAAAAATAAATCTGCCATTTAAAAATAAACCAGACATTTTCAGTATTGTTTTCAACATTTTTGGCCCAGTACTTTCGGAGATAAAGGTGGGGGAATCGTCAATATTCGTCTATTTTCTTAAATAACTTCAAAACTATTCAATTTATTAGTTAAAAGTAGAGTAACGTAAAACGTAAAGTAGTACACCATACAACATTACCCAGTCACGCACGGCTGAATGGATAAACATTTGATCCTAAGAAACAATGGTAAAACCGCGAGACAGAAAGTATTCGCTATAAAACAAATAAAATAAATCCAATTTAAACGCAAAGCCTACAAAAAAAGAGTTCTCTGCTCACCGAAAAAGGCAGCTCCATTAACTAAAAATCGCACATCACAAAATATGCATACGACTACTTTAATCATACTATTAATTAATATGCATAATATATAAACAACTTTGTAGTTGCACGTGTGTGTTGTGTAACCTCCGGACTTACTCTCCAACTTGTATAAGTCTTATGAGCTTTGCAAGCAGCCAGGTTGCACCTGCATACTAAGATTGAGAATTTACTAATGTTGCCTTTGTACTTATGGTACATATCTAAACTTAGCGTGCTTACTGGTCGGCCATTGGTTTTACTACGATAATATTGTTTTACGTTGATAAACAAGTAAAAACGACGGTGTGTGGGTGGTCTCATAGGTGCTGAATGGATAGACCGATTTCGATTTAGTTTTTTTTGTTTGAAAGGTGACTCAATCGAAAATGTTCTTAGCTATGTTTCATGAAAATCCGCTCAGCCGTTTGGAAGTTATGACCAATTTTCTAGTGAGTTTTGGGAGTTTCTTTCTCCCTGAAAAATCCTGAAGTAACTCAGGGGTTGTATTTACAAAGCCTATAAGGTAGCATTACGTGAAAGATAGAACTACATGGTTGTAGAAGCTTCTCTCTGTAGTTTGTGTTTGAATTACGTGAAATCTTGAGTATGAAAGGTTCCTTGTGATATGTTTTGTGATATGGGAGAGAAATAAATTAGATTTTTATTCGTGTCATTGTCCTTACACATTCGTCCTTCATAATAAATATGTGCCCTCTGTATTTCCATTTATTTGAAAATATCTATAGCCTGCTTTGAATAATACAGTTTGAATATTTTTGCATACTCGATGTGTACCAGTACCTAGTCGTTCTCATATCGAGAATTTTAAGTAAACCAAAGCCGTAAAATGTGACCGACTTTGATGAAACTCGTAAAACATAGATAAATGGAAGTTTTAGAGGATCATTAAAATTGTTATATTAATAGTTTAAAACATAAGTTATACGCGTGTTTGTGATCAGTTAAGTCCAACCATAAGCGAATGTATTTATTTCCCGATAAAACCAGAGGCCCGATTCTCGTGAATTCGACATGGATGTCGTATGGATGTAGACAGATGTTGGTTGGTCATGTTCTTTGTGACGTGCCACCATATCATTTGTGCAGGTGGACAAATGGAGAACTACTTTGGGTACCTAAAATGCCTACTGAAAGCGAAGGGCCGCCGCCAGAACAGATAAGTAGGTTGCCTGGCCACTACATGCCTATTGTATCAAAAGCGTCATAAGCACTAGAAACGGGCTAGGTTTAAACATAAATATTGTATGCGTACCCTCTCCTAGATTTTGCTATTTTTCCAAATAGATTACAAAAACTCCATGAAAAAGTAGTAAGTAAATATTTCCGTCACGTTTCCGCCCCGTGTAATACCTCGGGTAATTAACTTCTCAGTAAAGTGAATAATAGCAGATCCCTGAGGCGTTTGTTTGTATTTTAAGGCGGTATTAAATAAACGAGGATTAAGAAAAAGTTGGCCTTTTGTCGTTTTTGGAGATCTTTGAGAAATATACGATGAAGAAGTCGCCTTAGCCGAAGGGAAACAACAATAAATACGTCATGCTTCGTGAGTACCTAAACGTTCAATTTAATGTCACATCAAACGAACCGAATATTTCAAAAGTAATTTAGTCTCTAATGTTTCGTAAACAGTAAACGTCTATTTATTGGAAGAAGCCTGTCTCTTAGTTGGTTTCACTGTAAAAGTTTGTCTGTACATTTTATTTTTATTCCTCTTCTATCAAGTTTTATCAGTTTGTATAAAAACTGTGATCTCGGAATTATATAGACAGACTTTATATTATAAAATACTTTCGCGTGGGAAAAGTTACATTTATAGTTTATCTCAATGCGTTTTTATTTATTCAAATGTGAAATCTCTAATGCCCATCCTAACTTACCCACAATCACTCCGTATACGCAGTATCAAGATTGAGCCATTAATAACCGACTTCAAAAAAGGAGGAGGTTCACAAACCGACGCGTAGGACAAAGGTAACTTAAAATTACCTTCGATAAATGTATAATTAGTGTCGCGTGACCACAAGCGGTTAGGTGTATAAAATTATACGCAACATGCAGTTAGAGTTATCAAAACGTGATCATAACGTGATCGAGATGGTATCAAAACGTGTTACGGTGCTATAGGTGTCGGTTACATTATTTCCATGGCTTTTAATTACATGCGATTAATAAACTAATAAGTAGCGAACGAAATCCTTGAAATATATTAATTTTGAAGAAAATTTCATAAAAATACGAATTATCATATTCGAGGATCTTTCCTCTTTACGTCTAAATCTCTAATAATTAATGTATCTCTCTCGTTCATCATTCCCTTTCACTCACAAATGCGATTGACTATAAGCATTCTCTCGTGCGTCCCATGTTTTGCATTAGTAATAAAATTATATGAAAAATCTGAATAATATAAAATGATTACGTTACGTTGCTTATTGCTACGAACTTCGTAGAAGCTCTACACCGTAGGCGATCTACGTTCGTAGTATATTACTTCTGAAGATTGTTTCGAGAGTGGATGGATGTAGTAGTAAATCTTTATGCTTTTTATTTGGAAGATAAAGTATATCAATTATTCAGGCCTTTAGCTAGACAATGATAAAAAATGTAGCTCGAAACGAAATCTTAAATTGGATAAATAAGATTTTTTTAATTTATTTATTTATTTATTTATTTATTTATTTATTTATTTATTTATTTATTTATTTATTTATTTATTTATTTATTCTATTACATGTAAATTTACAGTTTCCAAGTTACCAAAATACTTACATGCTAGTTTGAAAGAAAGAAATTATTTCATATATATAATGGGGCTTATTATAAAATATATCAATATTAGGGTGTTGAGTGAGCATGGTGTTCAACAGTGAGATCGCTCTCGATGTAGGCGCGGCTTGCGCACGACAAGTGCGTACTCCTGCCGGCGCCGCGAACAACCGTCGTCGCCGACGCGGACCCTCAACGCCCACCCCTCCTACTAAATAGCGCTGCGGTACTCCAGCTAGACCTATGCGCCCAAGTGTCTCCGGATTATCAATCTTATTTACCAGCAGGTGGTAGTAGTGAATTAGCACCAACTGCTTCCGTCTGGCTTCTAATGTGTATAAACCTACCATACCCGTCACATATATAGAAGGATATAAATATGGATAAAACCTGTACATTTTTTTATACAAAAAACGCGCAAACTTTCGCTGTATTCTTTCTATCATAAGAATAAATTTAGTTTGATAAGGGTCCCATACGATAGCATTGTATTCGAGCCGACTACGTACGTACGCGTAATATAATATCAATGCAACTTTAGTGTCTGTGAAGGTACTAGCGATCCTCATTATGAAACCAAGTGACTTACTGGCTTGCTGACATATATTTTCTATGTGATCCTTAAAGTCCAACCGGGAATCCATGGTAAGTCCCAAATCCCTTATTTTATTAACACGTTCCAGAGGAGTACCTAGAAGATTATATTGATTACATATTGGCTTATGTACACGCGTGAATGTTATGATTTTGCATTTCGTCACATTAAAATGCAACTGATTGAGCTCACTCCAATCTGTTACCGCATCTATGTCCTGCTGTAAAGTGTCACAATCCTTCAGTTCTTTCACGGAATGGTACAGTTTAAGGTCATCTGCGAATAACAGACATTTAGCTGTACTAATTACTTCTGGCAAGTCATTTACCATAATGAGAAACTGAGTAGGTCCCAGCGTACTGCCCTGACTAACACCCGATCTTGTGTAATAGCTAGTGGACTCAAACCCTGACATGCGAACATATTGACTTCTATTCTGTAGGTAATTTGCAAAAAACTTGAGTAGTTTTGGCGTAAAACCTACTAACGCCATCTTTTCTAACAGTATATCATTGTCCACCACATCGAAAGCTTTTCTAAAATCAAAATATGCCGTATCTACTTGCCGCCCAGCATCCATTTCGATCGTAACGTAATCCACAAAGTTTACATGGCTAGTTGCTGTCGATCTAGATTTTCTAAAACCGTGTTGATTATCGGATAAGCGGACCTTGAGCTGTCTTTTTATATGTCCATCTATAATACATTCAAATAACTTACTGAACACTGATAATACCGCTATGGGTCTGTACATTTCGATGTCAGTTCTTTTGCCATTTTTAGGTACAGGTGTTACCCTAGATGTTTTTGTTGACTGTATTTATCAGACAAATAAAACAACCTTGAGGCTAGAGGCATTTTAAGTTTTTTAAGGGCACGCTAAATTTAGGGACATTACTTTCAAGCCAAAGACTTGCAAGAAAAACATCAAAAGATGTTAATGAGCTTTTTCTATTCTGTGTTTTTCGGTCTATGGTAAACGCAAGCCTATTTTATTATATAAAAAAAAGAATTTCTTGTAGTGGGCTATGAAAAAACCCTTTTACCTTAGCATCAAGGATATTTTAGAAACGATAAAGATATATAAACTATGGAATAATAATCAAAATGTAAATATTATTGATTGCACTGCCGACTATATATCATCAGCTATTACTCATGTATGTCTGTATGCTGTAGTAATTAAGTAAAGCGCAAGTGTTCAGACATGGCGATTTCAAATCATCCTACTTCCTACTAATATTATAAACGCGAAAGTTTGGGAGGATGTATGGATGTTACTCATTCACGTTAAAGCTTTTGAACGGATTTTGTGATGTAAATTGGCACATAGATAGATCAAACCATGGAAAAATATAGGCTACATTTTATCCCGGGCAAACATAGAATCTCTCGGGAACGCGGGGCGGAAGTTAGAACCTTATAAACGTTAGCAACAGCAGGAGTTACTGGCGCGTTGTTAGCCCTGCAAAACTCTTCGCACCATTCTTGAAGAAGCCTTACTGAGTTTCTTGCCGGAGTCTTAACCGGTGGTAGTCATTTATACTAATTATACTGTCGACGTGTCATAAGTGCCATATCAGGGCCAAAAATGAATTAATATGATTTGAGTTTGAAACACCCTATTCCTTGGTTGAGGAAATCAATAGTATTTAGGAATTGCGCGTTCTTTTGATTTTATTGCTCAGAATTATCTAATAATTTATTATTATCTAAGTGTTTGTGTGTGTTGTTTCAATCTTCATTTATTAGACTTGGTGAGGTTAAAGATATTTTTTTTTTAAAGGACTAAAGTTGGTAGCCTCTGATGGCTGCACCATCCTTACCGGACAAAACGTTTTAAAGGAACTCTCTCTATGCTCATAACTTAAGAAGTTCATTAAGACGTAGTTTAAAATCTAATCCAAGCGACACGTCCGCGGGCAATCTGACTCCAGAGAACTTAATTCTGCACTAATTTGAAGTCAGTTTCGTGACGAAATTGAATGGAATTGCCTACGTGAGCCAACGGCATGTAACTACCGGGAGGAAGTTTGCATCTTATGTAACGCTTGTGTGTTGTGATATACGTCTCATTTTCGTTTTAATTATAAACGACAAGCTGTTCTCTGTATTCTCGGGATAAAAAGTAGCATTTGTCCTTCTCCATAACATAGGCTGTCTGCGTACCAAATTTCTTCGTCATCGGTTCAGCGGTTTAGGTGTGACTTTCGTATTTACCTATAATCGCGGATGCCATGAAATTAGAAAATACTACTATAATATGGGACAATAAATAATGATGTTGTTGAATATAATTGACTCTCAACTGGCAGGGTGACCAGCTAATGTGCAAGATGCGAGGGCATCATAAGTATTAGCCGGCTTTCGCGATTTAATTTTTTAAAAGCCCTTGTTATTTCGGATTGTAGTAGGTATTAGAACTTGGATCGGGGCATCTGAAAAATCTATTTAAATTTTGTGTCTAAAAAAAAATCTTCATTTTCTTTTTTTATTGTAAGTGATTAGATTTAAGTTTAGATAAAATTTATTCATTAGTTAAATTGTAGTTTCATTATTTTTTTTGGTGATTACTTAAATCCTACTTAACTATAAAATGTAAAAGGTTTAGTATTTCATTAATTTGTATGTTTAGCACAAATGTCGATAAAATAAAAAAAATATCTTAATTTGATATTACATATTTGTGATCTGTTCAACGTCAAACTATTTTTGATGTACCGATATAAATGATGTGGAAAGTAATTCAACATGGCAACAAATTACCTATAGTTAGAGACATAAAGAAACTGCCATGAGGTAATTAGGCGGCGAACAAACGTTTCTTCCCCCTAATGCCCGGGTGGTGACAGGCTAACGAGCGACCGACGCTCTTTTGTTTTTTAATCCCCTAACTGATGCTTGTATAGGTATGCTCTGCTATGTCTTAATTACAATCAATTTATTAAGCACTAGTATCCAACCTGCGTTTTCACCTACGTTTCTGAGGGATCTCATAGGATCCCGATTACTTATTGTCCTTTACACATTATCTCAGGGCATGATTTAACTAAGTATGTGCTAAAGTTCAGCCGTTTATATGTACTTAGGTACAAGCATCCAAAAATCCTAACTATGTTTATAATATATTTTGTGACTTGAAATTATTAAGATCATAAGGTAGTCAACTGCCTATTTGTCTACCTGTCATAAAAAAAATAAACTTTCAGTTGATCACTAAGTTATTGGAAGCAACAACGGCATAAAATAAATATATTTTGTCAATATTTTTTTTATTCTATTCAAATATTTTCAAAGTGATACAAACTATAATACTAATCACTATCCAGAAATATTTATTAACTGCAGGTTTTTTGCCAAGAAAATATCCTGTGGAAACCTTTCAGCGAATTAAATAAAACTGAAGGTCTGGGAAGTCCAACAATCTGTACCGGGCTCGCGTGGACTTAGCCTCTAATTCCCCTAGTGAGTTCCCATTGTAACGGAATGGATTTTGTCCTAAAATGGGGAGGGGGTGGATATATGTGCTATATCTGTACATACATATCTATGCTTTAATTGCATAACTTTACTTTGAAAATGAATTAATACTATTAGAAGAAGAAGTTCTCATATAATCTACTAGCTGCTTCCCACGATTTCACCCACGTTTCTGGGATGAAGTAGCCTATATACTTGGTGATTTTTTTAATCATTGTCATTTCATTACAGTCATTTTTCAAATCACCCTGTATAGTAGGTACTCAGAAATAATTTAGGTTCCTATTAGTGAAAAAAAAATCCAGAATCGAACCAGTAACTCCAAAGATTTTCTTCTACATCCAAACAAAATCTCTTTTATATAATGATTTTATATTTAGATATTCTAAGGTATATAATTTGATTTTAAGTCTAAAGATTACAACAACTCCATTCATGGAACTCTTCGAAAATAACGTATGTCGTTTAAGAGCACTGCGTTAAAAACATTCATATGACATTACAGAGGATAGCAAGGTTTCCGCCCGTCCGACGAAGCCTTATTTCAGATAGTGTCTTTCAAACGTCCTACGCGCCTCGAAAGATTTACGTACCATATTTGCGAGTAGGGGGTAGGGTAAACCAATGTAAAAAAATCCTTGACTAAAAATCTTCATAGGGACTTCGTATTTAAAAATATGGTGTCATTGGACTTGTCTTAGCGTGGAGCTGAATAAAAGAAGCGTGTCCTTATTTTGTTTAACTTTAAATTTAAACGTAGTGTGGTATCTATACCAACGTTTTATGATTGGTTGTTTTACTCACAAGAATCAGACCGAGTTTGGCACATCTGTGTTCTACATTTTTTAGGAATAAGTGGTTTAAAACTTTTAACAAAAAATAGAACCGACTTCAAAACACTAAAAAGCAATATTTTATGCTTTTTAGTGTTTTGAATTCGGTTCTATTTTAATATCCTAGGTCCTATATATTTAAAGAATTATCCCCTAACTCCTAACTGTTAAGGAGTTGGACCTTCCATCATCAGTTCAGCAACGTAAATTAACGTAACGTAAGTTTTGAATTGTTCTGATTTTCATTATTTGTCGTGTTAGAAACTATAGTAATTATTGTGTGAAAATTTCAATTAGCTATCTATTACGTTCGGTTAAAAAGACAGCCCTATGTAAGTAGGACAGGTGAAAATTTTAATATAATTTTGCCATTTTTAAAATAGCAAACTGTTTGTTGGAGTGCATTGAAATATTTTCACAAATATCACATTGTAAATTAACAAAGTTACATAATTGTCGTCCAATAGGAAAAAAAAATCGGATTGAGGGACTATCTCGACAGACAACAGACAGATGGACAACCTAGTGAACCTAGTGGTAAGGATTCCGTTATTTTCCTTTTGGGCTACGGAACCTTAAAATACGGTTCAAGTGAATGTTTTTTATATCGTACTCTTCTACCTAATTACACCATGCTACGTAAAAAAAAAAAAAAAAAAAACGTATTTTTATATCTGCATAGTTAGTTTATTGTAATTCAAATCACTTTTAATATGTGACTAACTCTAAAACTTTCATACATTTTGTTCGAGCAAGTACCAATGTTTGGTGTTAGTTCCATTGTAAAAGGTGTTCATAACGCTAATCGCTCAAACGGCAGGATATTTTTTTATGAAATTTGGTATTTTTTGGCTTTTTCCCAGTACAAACCCTAAGATCTCATCTCGATTTAATCTATACTAATATTATAGGTAAATGCGATAGTAGCTCTGTTTGTTTGTTACTTATTCACGACTACACCGCTAAACCCATTACGATGAAATTTGGCATGCAGATAGCCTATGATAAGGAGAAGGACATTTGCTACTCTTTACCTATCCCAGAACGCGGCTGAAACTGTGGGGAATAACATGTTCTCCAATAATACAAAATTATGAATTTACATCTTCGTCTGCCGACGACGAGGAGGTTGCATTTTATTTATTTTCGTCTTTCACTACAGACGTTCATTCCAGATAGTGTCACTCATGCGTCTGCCGCGTTTACCGGTGAACTTGCACTCGGGCCATTAAACCAGCATTTTGCACAACGAAAATAAAATATATTTTTTTACTACGAAATCGGCAAACAAGCATACAACCCGTCTGATGGAAAGCGGTTACCGTAGCCTATACGGGTATATATAGCAACACACGGGGCACAAACCACTTACTACGCATAGTCTACATCTATACTAATAATAATCTGAAGAGTTTGTTTGTTTGAACGCGCTAATCTCCGGAGTTACATGTCGGATTCAAAACTTTTTTTTACTCATAGAAAGCTACATTATCCCCGAAGGTTATAGGCTACTTTTTATCGCGAGACTGAAACCGCTGGATGTGGATAGCGCAACACCAGTCATTGTGGAGATCCTTGGGGGAAGCCTTTGTCCAGGCTGATATGATGATTTCAATTTTATTTGTATAGATTGTCTGTCAAGAATCTGACTGTCTTGAAGTAGAAAAAATACATTTATATTTGTCACCCAACCAGAGATGAAACCTCAACGTGGTCTTGCTATATCAATGTCAAATATTATTAATGCACGAACTATAGATTTCATCCACGATTTTAGGGTACAGTGATTCCAAATGCTTGTGCCAAAAAAGGTATTTTATAATGCCATAGAAATTTTTCCAACCTTCAGGGAGCAAGTGGTCCCTACTTAATTTGGGAGAGAAATCGGAACTCAATGCTTCTGCCCTTATAAAAACCACTCTTAAATACCACACATGACTTTATTTTATCTTTGATATAGCCTTTATCACTAAGCGATAGAGGTGATTTCGGAATGACGAGTTTGTTTCCAACGGTAAATGATGTTGTCGGCAATTCGATACGTGATATCCTCAACTTTGCATGAAAATGTTGTTATGTTATTTGTGTTATTTTCAAGATATTTGATTAGTGCGATAAGTGGTTAGTTTGTTGGGTTTCGACATGTTTAGTGGTCATAACCTGTAATAGCAACTACACACTTTTTTCCTGTCATGTAATGCGGTCAAATGAAGTATTACTTTATTAGTATTTTACACTTCATGATTTATTTTCCCGCCATCAAAATTCTAACCGTAGTAAAGTACTTTGTTATTAAGTAGTGAGTAGGTAGTAGGTGTGTACACTTGAAGGCCAGTTCCTTTGATCATTACAAAGTTCATCTGTTTAATCTATGATTCAGTATATTATGTAGATTCTGATGAACTTTATTGCAATGTCATAAGGCTCATTTTCATATCTATCTGCTACTTAAAGCTACAATGTAAATAGTATAACTATGGTGAGATAGTGATTAAACACAACCCAGAAAATTGTTAAAAATATTTTTTTAATTTTTTTTTTCTTTCCACACTGCAGTATCTGTTTATAGAAATAAAGAAAATCAAAGTATTTATTCTTTTGCGCGCCACACAACGCATATTGCTTGAAAGATACCATCATAATCAAACACAAATAATTAACAAAAAAATAATCATTATAAAAACAAGACAAGGCTTTATGGCTCTGTGCCATTGCCTGTTTTTTTCCTTATATAGTTAGTAAAATGTGAAGTAAGTTTACTTCAGAGACTTTTTGGCGGGAACTTGCGAAGTGACGTTGCGTTTTCGTTTTATTTTCATAAAATCGTGTATTTTGAGTTTTATTGAATATTATCGGTGGTATTTTGTCCAATAAAGATCAATACAAGTGCACCAGTGAAGTGAAATGAAATGATTACGTGTATAGTGGCTTTTCAAGTTGTCTTAAGAAGTCCATGAAAAGTTTTAGTAGAACGGCTACCATCGTACTAAAACCTAACTAAAATGACTGACTATGACTCGAAGAAGATTTAACATGACTTGAACTTTGAAACTTGACGAGAATTTAATACATGGAGAATATAAAAATACCTACATTGCTCAACTTGACACTGGCAAAATATACGAAGTATGATGCCAAAATTAAAAAAAGAAAAAAAAAAAGTTTACTTCACATTTTTTTTATGATGGGCAGCTATCAAAATCATTACCATCCTTTAACTTCGGCATAGTCGGGCTTTCAAAACTGACAACACAGTGATTGATTAAGGTATCTTCCTTAATGTTCCTTTAATTGTTAATTACCTGTCTTTTGGTTATAATAGCCACTTGGTCCGAGCCCTGGCCCCCTGACGCCTATTTAATTTTAATTAAACGACAAGGAACTAAGTTCCGGGAAGTGAACAGCATATTTAATGGATACCTACTCACAAGACAAACGCAGGATTTTTATAATTAACTAGCTTCCTATACGGTTTTTCTATTCTATGGTTTTACCCAAGTTTCCGAGGTTTACCCAGGTTCGTTAACAATTTAACGGTTTGATATCGATATCTTATGAACTATCTAAAATTGATACGTTGTATTGTGGGCAGTATGGTACAGTGACAAGGTATCGAAGGTTTACAATCTCACGAGATGGGATGTAAACTAGCGGTATTCGCAATCATACGGTGACATATAATAGGTATATCCTCCTAATATTATAAATGCGAAAGTTTGTGAGTGTGTATGTTTGTTACTTCTTCACGCTCCAATGGCAAAACCAATTTTGATGAAATTAGGTATGGAGGTAGCTGACAATTTGGGTTAACACATAGGCTTTTTAATTCGGGAATACAAAACTCGGGAACGCGGGTGATATTAAATGGCGGAAGCTAGTATGTTATATCGGTCATATTTATCTACTAGCTGACCCGGCAGACGTTGTTCTGCCCTGAGAACAAAAATAAAACTGGGACCTACCTACCTATACCTACCTACCTCTACCTACCCCTACCTACTCCTACCTACCTCTACCTGCCCCTGCCTACCTACCCTACCTACCCCTACCTACCCCTACCTACTCCAACCTACCCCTACCTGCCCCTACCTATCCTATGTCCTTCTCCTGGTTCTAAGCTACCTCCCCACCAATTTTCTGCCAAATCAGTTCAGCCGTTCTTGAGTTATAAATAGTGTAACTAACACGACTTTCTTTTATATTTACAAGATATTATTCAAATCTGTTCAGCCGTTATGGAGCTGATAACAAGCATACACAAACACTAACTTTCGCATTTATAACAGGTATCAGTAGGATAGCAGTGAAGAGTCATTGATGATGGTGACAGATGGTGGGGGACAAAGCACAAACAAAACCCATGGAATCTTAGGCTGAGATCTATAGAGCGTACTTAGATTTTGCTCAGACTTTACCTTACAAAGTCGGTATTTAAAATGCAATCTCTCCGGATGTGTGCTAAGCAAAGTCGTCGATTAGGTGCACTTAACCTAATCGACGACTTACCAAAAACTTGGCTACAAATTAAAACACACAGATAGATAGATTGATAACACTTTATTGTACATAAGTCAACATTTAAAAATAAAATTAAAAGCTTGAATGTACAATGGGCGGTCTTATCGCTAAGAAGCGATCTCTTCCAGACAACCTTTGGATGATGATATTTACTTTATTATGTAGGTTTATACCCTAAGTAAAGTCTGAGCATAGTCTAAGCACGCTCTATAGATCTCAGCCTTAGTCTTAATACTATTTTAGTGCGACATATAAAACACCAAAACCTTTTAATATCTTCAACATAGAGACTTTAAATTATATCACCAAGAAAAATATTACCGACAAAGAATATCAGTGGTAGAAAGCTTTTGTATTTATGAAAGTTGCCTCATGAAAAGAGTATAAGGCTTCAAAATGTCCGACATTTATACGTGTTCAGCTAACTTGAAGGAATGACTCTCAGGGAAGTGGCTTTTCGCCGATTTAAAAAGTCTTTATATGATTCCTTGAGGGATTACATTCGCGAACGAGATTTCTGCTTCAATTCTGTCTACATGAATTTATTGGATTATACTTATCACCTTGGTACATGACGTCAGCGAAAGTGGCCGATGCCAGAAGGGAACTATGTCTAAAGCATATCCAGCCAACAGTTCCACCCAGTATCAGATTCAGATTCAATTATTTGCAGAAATGGGTAAAAAAAATTGTAGATCGTCAGCACAATTCGCCATATTAAATGACATGTAAAATTTACAAAAATATAATTAAAAGTAAAACTAATATTCGATGACGAAAAAAAAAAAATGTAAAAAACATAATGTCTAAAAAGAATACGAATTACGATAACATCATTAAATTATTCATTATCTCGGAAACTAAAAAGTAACCAACCATAAACAATGTCTGAGATATAATTTTGGTCGGTGAGATTGTGGTCAAATACAGGTCTACACAAGAAATAACCCGGACAAGTCCGAGTCTGACTCACGTACCGAATATTCCGTACAGTCGATCTGCTATTGAACCGAAAAAAAACGCTATTCTCAATTTTTTTTAAAAGTCTAATTAGAGAATAAAGAATCTGTGATTCCTTGCTTGTTTGCGGCGTGAGAACTAGGTACTTACATCTGTAAATGCAGTTGAAATTAAATCCTTTAAATTATGCTTTAAATAATTTGTTATGGAGCCTCGGAAACGTGCGACACAATATGATATTACATTCAGTGTATGTAGCTGCAACAAACACTCATTTGAATAACTAAGTAACAATGTAAACACTCATATACTGTTAAAATAAAGAGATTTTCGCTACAGTCGCCTAAAGCATTACCTAATTAGATATCTTGTTTCAACGTTTTAAAGTTTATTTTGCTTTACCAGTACAGTAATTATCTTGTTATTTAATTGCCATTGTTTTTAACGAAGTGAATGTAAGAATTTAGAGGACGTCTGTTCATCCGTCTTCTATGGTCCATCCATCCATATACCTACCTATTATATAATAAATAGTAGCTTAATTTCCGTAAAAACTGGCCATGAATTAATCATTGCAATTTTTTAAGAAACCAAAACAACGTATAATTTAAAGACGTTGCAAATATCAAAAACATTTTCAGATGATACACGACCTAAATAAAAATAAAACCATCACTGTGAAAACCGAAGCGGAAACACAGATGTAATTCACATAGAAGTGGAAATGATTACAAAGAGAATAGTTATTATTTGGATATAATTATGTAAAAGATAGTCCCTAAGATTGAAATTTGATTCAGATGTTTCAATGTCCGTCCGCTGTATCTCATATATCGTAAGAGGCAGACAGTGACAGTGAAATGAAATACTTATGTGTATTTCTGTTGTCGTATATGATGGACCCTTTGTCTGCAAGTCTGACTCGCACTTAACCAATTTATTTAATTGATAAGACCTTTATTCGATTTAGATTATTAGTTAAAACTTTTATACTTATATCCCTAATGGAATACGTAGGGTAGTAACTACCTAAACATGCTAGAATGCAGGTGAAATCACTGTACAAAAAGATAGTTGACTAGCTTCCGACCCGCGGTTTCACGCGCGTTTCCGAGGTATATTATTTTTTCCCGGGATCAAAAATAGCCTATATGTTATTCCAGGGTATGATCTATATATGTGCCAAGTTTCATCCAAATCCGTTCTGTGGTTTTTACGTTAAAGAGTAACAGACATTCATCCATACTCACAAACTTTCGCATTTGTAATATTAGTAGGATGTAACAGTCGTTTCCATTCAAAATAAGTCTGAGGCAACAAAAGGGCTCCAGGATTCATTTGTAAACTGCGCACACGGATTGTTTCCCCTGTCCAGCTGTCCATCCTACCGTTGTACTTCCTAATTCCAACCAACCAGTATATACGAATGTTACTCAGGTACTTGAATGCGGCATGTAACCCACTAGGTTCCGTTCCGCGGTTTCACTCATGTTCCCGATGGATTTTATTTATTCACGGGATAAATGTATCCAATACCGTCAACAAGTAGTTTTAGGTTGGTCCGGACACTGTTGAAATTTATATCGAGGTCCAGAAAAAAAAAAAAAGATGTTTAAGTAGGTACATACATAACTAAACAAATCACATCAGTCATAGGTAAGTACTAGGTAACTAGAATAATTACTGAGTTTGTTTCTATGTGGCTTTCAAACATTATGTATAGGTATAGGACAAGAACGCGGATGAAACTTCAGTAAACAGCTAGTAGAGCACATAGTCATAAAAGCGTCTAAATCTGGAATCTCATTAGAATTTAAGTATACGTAATTGCATATCCATAAATATTCATAGATCAAGTATACAGCTTTCATAAACCTACCTATGTATCTGCGAAAACTCATTATTCGGGGATCTCGAGTGACAATGGATTAAGGATTCATAAAAACTGGTGCGTTGTGGACAGGTCGCGCTGTTCGGAATTAATTTCGCGGAGAGCACCGACGCGGACGCTGTGAAAAGGGTTTCTTGATAACCGGCTTTGCAATGTTTAGGATGAATATTTAAACATACATTCTCTTTTTAATTTTCCGAGATGTCAAATACACAAAGATAATGTGATGTGATGAAAAATAACATGAGTTCCGGTAAATAATGGTTTCGTCTTGCTTGCTTGTACCCTAATACTGAAAATGGTTAGAGACTTACAGCATAGGTACGTCATAGCTGTCATATGGAGAGATGGTTGGATAGTTGGATATGACGAAACGATGGCCCCTTGATGAAGATGAAAAACACATTATAAAGAACAGCTTCATGTAGATGTTGACCTTGACCTTGTTAGGGAAAAGAAAATAATTAAAATTAGTGATATAAAATACTACATTACAATCTATGTACTACTTGAAAACTGCGAAAAGTCCCATATAAAATTTCACCCCGTCTTTTAAGGGGTTGGAGGCTGATTTTAAAAAAAAAATGATGCACATTTTTTTTATTAGTCCCAAATAGTCCGCATACCAATTTTTAGCTTTCTACCTTGAAAACTGCAGAATGCTCCATACAAACTTCCACCTCCCATTTTAGGGAAGTGGGGAGTTAGAAAGAGACAAAAAGTAGCCTATGTCACTCCCCATCCCTTCAACTATCTCTACTTAAAAAATCACATCATTTCGTCGCTTCGTTTTGCCGTGAAAGAAGGACAAACAGACACACAGATACACAGACACACATGCTTATTTTCACATTTATAATATTATAGTAAGTATGGATGTATATTAGTATGGATACTTAGTTGTGTCCTATGACTCCATTATTATTGTGTTGCAATCATAGTCGTAATGAATATTTATGTGTTACTCGTATAACTCGATAACACTCTAAAAGTAGTTGTAAAAAAGAAGAGGTACACAATTATCCTAAAAACTAACATAATTTATTCCTTTATCATTTGTATAATCAAATGGGGGAAAATAAAGGACAAAAGATATTTACAGATTTTATCCTTCAAGGGGATTAAGTTGAAAGGGACTTTTGTAACTTCCATGAAAATATGGGATACGCCTAAGCCGATTTGTATGAAAATATTAGAAATTAAACCTTTAGGGCGGCCCGCGAGACAATACTTTGTAGCAGATTATTTTTGAAGCTTGATTTATTAAAGGTACCTACGTCCTCATGTTGTTGACTTATAAATTTTCCATTTGCCGGTGTACAAATGCCTTAAAAAATATACCTGTTTTTATTATAAAATGGATTTGCTCTAAAAAGTATAAAGTAACGATGGAGGGACTCTACTCAGACTAAGATTATTTGATTACGTAGGTCTCTCTACCTCACGTTTTGAAGCCAGCGAAAAACATCTGCGTTAACTATCCATAAAACAAATGTTAGGTACCTACTCTTTTGCTTACTTCATAAACTAGTAAAAATGATAAAAAAATACAATTTTATATTTTAAATTTTTTATGCACCTATTTTGGAAAACTGAAAACTGAAACTGAAACTTTTCCTCCGAAACTGCTGGACCGATTGAGTTGAAATTTGATACACATATGTAAGTCGGTGTGCCAAATGAAGCCACTTTTTGGGTAAATTAGACAATTTTTGAATCTCAAATATAATTATATTGTTTTACTTTTAAGATAAATCGTTTTGAAGTTATTTAAGAAAATAGGTGAAAATTGACCATTCCCCCCGTATCTCCGAAACCACTGGGCCAAAAATATTTAAAAAAATGTTCTTTACTTATAAGAAGTAGCATGGACTTCTTATAAGTAAAGAACTTAAAGTAATTAGGAAATTACGGAACCCTCGGTGCGCGAGTCAGCCTCGCACTTGTCCGTTTTATTTATTATACTTTGGGTTTCTGAGATTTTCTACAGCAATGTCAAAGCTTCTTCCAAGAGTCCAAATGTAACAAGTTTCGAGAATAATAAAACGGAAACAGCACCTGCGACCCGAGGCGCGAACAGGACGCGCGACCGCGAGGTTCCGGTGAACCACCCCACTTAGCTGTAGGTACTGTACCTAGTACAGCGCTGCCTCACGGAAGCGGACAGACAAAAGTCTGTAGAGTTTGTATGACGATGTCCATATGTATCGAATTATAAGGGATAGTCCTGTTTCTAATAGCAACGCGGTAAGTGATGTTCTGGTCGGAGGAAGTAAGCTTACTAAAAGGAATAGGAAGCCACGTTAGTCCCGAAGGTTATAGACTCTTTGTCCCGGAAACGCGAGTGAAACCGCGGGGAACAGCTAGTCACTAATATAGGTTCTCCAACTTAAATTTGTGATCTAAATACATATTTTAAACTTTCGGATATATTCTATTGTTACTCTGTATATAGGATAGATTTTGTAGTTTAATTTTAATTTAATATTTCATTTAATTTAAACTAATGTTATAATATGTAAATAAAAATAATATTGTTCTACTTTTATTATTTGTACTGTAGGTACTCAGACCTTCCTTTTTACCAAATTTTAATGATGAGATCAACGGGAAGTAATAGTTATAGGTGGTTTGGTTTACTTGCTAAGTATCAAAACGCGTATATACGACATAAATGGACGTATTTTTTTTTATTGCGTTGACTTTGATGCTTAATTGTATAGCTCCAAAGGACCGTAGACCTTAGTATTCGATATTAATTTCAGCTTGTTACCTCCACGCGTTCATGAGAAAAAGGAGTTTGACACACAGATAGAAAAACAACGAAATGATCCCATAAGGGTTCCGTTTTTGTCCTTTTGGTAGGTACGGATAAAAATTACATCCATCTAATATTCAAGATTTTTTATGTGTGTTTTATGGTCACCCTACTTTAGGTAGGTACTATAATGAAGCGTGCTCCAGTGCGGTGGAGGGACATTATGAATTGTCCTGGGATTTGTACAGTTCTTTTGTTTTATCTTGGTTCCATTCCACGACACGCCGCCGCCGCCGTCCCATGGTCTGTTTGTTGGTGGATAGTTATATTTATTTAAACCTATTTACACAATGGCTTTTGTAAGATTAGCAAATACGTTAAAATGTGTTACAGTTCATTCAGAAACTATTCAAGAATGAGGGAATCATAATCTAGATCTATACTAATAATAAGCTGATTTTGATAATGAAATACCTACACAAAGACTCCGGGAAGAATGTACATTCAACATAGGTTACTTATCCCTTCGAACGCGGATAAAACTAAGCGAAACAGCTAGTTATTTATACACAGACTAAACGAATTATATTGTTGCAAATTTATATTCTTAAAAGAGTACAAAAGAACGGATAAAGCATAATCCAATTTCCAATCCAGGTTCTTAAGAAAACCATCTACAAAACAGAATCGACTGAGATGTTCCGTATGTTACTTCGCTTAAAATATTGGAAAAGTAGATACGGATCTCAAAGACTTCCTTTTTCTACTTTTTCGTTTTTCTCCATTGAAACAAGTGATTCTTGAAAAGCCAAGCACTTAAAACAATGTTCAACATGTCACCCACGTCACATTTTCGCCGGGAAATAGCTATTTTCCTTTAAAATAAAATCCTGAAAGTGAATACGCAAGCATTATCAGTTTTGACATTGTTCAGGAACGCTAAAGGAGTGTAGTTTAAGTGATAAGCGGAGCGTTATATTGTACCAGCTGCCGCGGCAGGAACACCGGGAAAAGTAGCCTCTAGCGTTAAAGGATAATCCACCTACCTAGTTGTTAGTGAGAATTTTCAGAATAGGATCAAAAAAGATATACCTACAAACTTTACTATATACAACGAACATACAAACATTTTAAGGAAAAGGAAACCCTCAATGCGGCCACTGCTGCCGATCATCATCATCAGCAATGTATAATAATAATCTGTATATCTAATTCAAAGTACCTGGACTGGTTACTGACTGTCATATTAAGGCTTAGCCTAAATCGTGAGTCCTACTTATTGACATGAAATTTATAGGGGGTATTCCTTGAGAAGTATAGGCACGGGTACTAAGAGAGGGTTTATTAAAAATCTAATCCTATTTATTAAAAGGGGATGGACAACTCGTATAAATTATTTTTCGCACTGCTGCACTTTATAAACGCGAGGCGCTTTCCCGAGGGATTTAATAGGTATTTCTCGAGATGAAATATTATCTTATAGGTATTAATTAAAAGTATAACATGTTATATATGTGATAACATTTAAATCTGTTCCACCATTACGATGTGATTGAGAAATAAACATCATAAAGGTGTAGTTTAAAAAAAATGGCTTAATCTAATGAATAGATGTGACTAAACACAATTCCACTCGAAAACTGCAGGAAGAGACACAGTCAAACCTGAAAATTATAAATCATTCTCCGAATTATAGAAGGTTGAAACTATGGAGAGAAATTGATATCGATCGTATCTACAAGTTCCTATTTACTTCCAATAATAACATATGAATGGTATATGAACACCCAGTACCCACGACACAATATGAATCACCCAAATGGGAAATAACGGCGATAATGGGAGTAACTCCACAATACATGTCACCATGTCCACACCTCCATAAACGGTGGGTGATTATGCGAAATAACCGACAATCGCAAATGGAAAAAGGAATGGAATAGCAATCTATTTCGGCTTATTGCTTGTCCGGATACCCATTTACTTAACACGCTTCCTTTTACCGCTTATTCGATGCGTGGAGGCAGGGCCGTCGTTGGGCAGGGGCATATGCTCGCGTGTACGCTTCAATGTTATAGCCCCCATAATGCCCCATATCTATGGCAACGTATGGAAACGTAGGGGTGAATATTTTGCTGTATCTAAACGTTTAGTTGGTTCGTTTCGTATTTACTGTTGCGTGTTCAGACTTTAATTGGTGTACCTACTTATATATACGGAAATATAGTTTCAGTATGTAATGATAAGGCTTAAAAATAGAATCGCATTGTTGATATATTTTGTTTTATAAGATTCACAGCAAAGCCGAAACGATTCACAATATATATCCATATATTATTTCTTAATATGTAAGAAATAAGTACCTATAATATGAACAATATTTTTATTGCTTTTTAATTGTGATAGCAAAAATCACACCGTGGTATGTGATATTATTTATTTATTATCTGAATTTATTTTGATTCATAATTCAATGCCATTGATAAAGCATTGGATATGGCACTATAACAAGTTATAATTTTAAGAAAAAAAAATAAGGATAAGCTTTTTTTATTCAGCTCCATATTATTGTATTGTCATTGGATTTAATTGTGTACCAAATTTCAGAGTGGGTTAAAATTGACTTGCAAGTTTCGACCAAAACATACATACATAGGTACCTACTAACACGGCAAGTTAAATAAAAACTTGTAAAATAACCTATAACAATTGAAGGTATGTCCTTAGTTCAGCCCTGTTTCCCGCGGTTTTTTCTAATCTCCATTAAGGGCAAGTTTGTTCACACGTACAATCGGTGAACAAAGTTACGAATGATAGAAAAGGACGAATAAAGAAAAACACACGTAGAACTAAGTGTCTAGTTTTTTGGTTCCGACAAAATTTCGCTGAGGTTAATGTTCGCATTGAAGGCCTTAACTGTTTTTTGGTCATTACTTTTCCACATCGTGGTAGAAAAGATAGGTTACATAAGTTATTTAATATATTAGATGCCTATGTTAAACCCTGTTTATTCCAATGCTTTCGACAAACAATATTCACGGTTTGATAGGATATTTTCATTAATTAAAATAAATGTAATTGTTTGGGATAAAAAAGAGATACCTATCATTGAATATCATTTTGCCGATTTTTTAAAAAGTTTAAACCTATGTTTGACCACGATCTCACCGCGGTTTTTTTAATTATGTGGAAAGCACCTCCCAAGTGCAGCTGTCGGAACATACCGGAGAATGACTTGAAGAATAATTGAGAAGTAAAATGTAAATCCGTCATTACTTGTTAAATAAGTTATCTATTCACTCACTTTGAATTAAGAGTTGTGGATTTTATTTGATGAGGTAGTAATAAAATAAAATCAGAATAAGATTAATTTAAGGGTATATTTACATAAAATATTTTAGATTTCAATATTGATTTCTTTCCAGTGTCTAATAGTGAATGTCAATCACCCCTTGATATATTTTTTTTCTTTATGAACTGAACTGAACTGTACTGAACAAATCACGGATTTTTATGGTTGTGTTAAAGTGGAACGTAATATCTACGAGTAGGAAGCTGTAACAATTACGACCACACCAATCAATTTGATGCTTGGCACAGAAAAGGTATGGTGCACACTTTATTTATAAAATTATTTAGTATAACGGTTGACTTGCTCAACTCTGCTGTTAAGCTCTACTTAGTTTGAGTTCAGATGGTCGTATGTGGAGAAACGTTCCAGCATATAATTTTATTATTTAATAATCATTATAAGCTTTACCTAATGTACCTATTTAAATTAAATAAAGCTTGTACTAACTTAGTTTGACTTCAAATTTGATTATAAGAGTAGTATAAGTAGATAGGTAGGTAGGAGCTTTTCGGTGTAGTATTTTCAATGTATGAAGTAGCATACATATATATACACCATACCATAGTATAAATATTTTATTTAATCAACTTGCAGTTTCCACATCACACATAAAAATGATCACATCGAAAAACTTCGCGAATTTAGATATTTAAACGTGATTGAAAACATTTTGATATAAATGCCGTGAGCTAAATACAAAATATACTATAGGTACAAATATTACTATCAGTACACGAGCGAAACCGCAGGCAAAAAGAGGTATAATTATTATGATTAAGATTTTATAACAATTTTCCGATATCGTTTCCATAGATTCCTCTGTTCCGATAAGGGATATTGCAACCCACAGGAGAGTAAATCTACGTTTTGTCGTCTGTCCACAGCCACGCCATCTGTTTGTCGCAAGACGCAACTCTGTGCGGATGTGCAAACGTTTTGTCCTTTTAGGGTACCGTACAAGCGTTGATCGTCCTTGTTGAATAAATAATGTTAGCCGAGTTTAAAGGAATCGATTTTGGACTCTAAACGCTGTGAGCTGATCTGAAACTTAGAGTAGGTAATATCACGGTCAGGTACTCACAATTATGTGTCTATTTAATAAAAAGAGAGCTTTATTATATTCAACGGTAAGAACTTACGTCAAACAGTGAGTCTGTCTATTGTTCTATTTACAAGCGTTTATTTAACTTGCCGTGTATGTTGAGGTCGAAACTTGTAAGCCAATTTTGACTCACTTCCCGGTGTTCAATCATAATAAAACTGAAGAGTTTGTTTGTTTGAACGCGGCAGAGATTACTCTGGAATTACTGGTCCGATTAAAATAAATGTTTGACAAATTTATTACTATTACTTTTTATCCCGGGAACGCGAGAGTCTGTAAGAAAAACTTAGCTTATAAATATTAACTACTAAAAAAGAAGGAGGAGATAGGTTATAGTAGGTACTAATAGCGTAGTAAAAATAGTATTTTTACTACGCAGGTAAAACCACGGAGAGGAGCTAGTATTCAATATATCCAGTTAATTGTTGGCTAGTCAAATTAAAAAACTGAACCCTTCATTCCTTAGTGTAACTCAAACTTGGCCATTCTTAGAACACTTGAAAATAAGGCTTACTATAGCATACTAAGATTAATGCTAGGTGCTTAGTGTCATTGGTGTTTAAAATATACACACATATGATTTTTTATTTGGCATCATTTTTGGTTCTGAGAATTTCAGAAGAAATGCACTAACTATTGTGAATTTGCAACAAAATATGGTTACGGAAAAACTGAGGATTATTTAATGTCCAATTAGAATTTTTAGTGATAAGATAAGACGCTCATTGTAACACATCTCTTAATGTATGTTGTGTGCTAGTACCTACTACATCATATTGTACCCATGTGTTGTATCAATAAAGTGACCGTGCGTCATCTATTGACAAGGTTTATATGTTTGTACCTATTTAATATTGTCCATTTTAGTTGCAAACCATTTTTTAACCACTTGCTAATATCCGATTGCGTGTATTATTAGGTGTGGTACCATCGAACGATGGATCTAATGATACTAAAATAGTACATTTATTAATGGAAAAAACAAACGCATATAAATCTCCTCCTCATTGAAACGCAAACACTCAAACTCAAACACACCCTAGTAGATAAACATACTAAAGTTAATACCTAAACAGCCCCTTTATAACCCAAAAAGCTCTCATACAGTCTAGTTTCAGGAACATAAAACAAAGATGGGAGATAAGTAGACAAATTACCAAGAAATTGTGAAAATAAACACGTCCACATAGTTATTGTGGAACGCGTGTAAAAACTGTCCGACGAGCCTGGAGATTATCACGTTCGCTTTAAGACAATAAACATGATCGTTGCCTGAAACTAGGGTCGCTTGCCAAGGTGAATATTATACAAGTTTTGACATTACCAGGATATTAGGCGAATCAGCAATACCATTATATTGAATTTAGTAATGAAATTAAATTGTATGTACAAACTAGCTCTCCCCCGCGGTTTCTACCGCGTTCCCGGGGTGAAAAGTTGCCTTCGTATTTTTCCATATCATATATCTGTGCGCTAAATTTCATCACGGTCGGTTCAGTAGTAATGGCGTGAAAAGGTAACAAACAAACACACATTCGCATTTATTTATTAGTTAGGAAGATAGGATAGGATGTAAGACTTACCGTCTTCAAAAATACATGGTCGAAAAAATCCTTACTTAATGTTTCATTCAACATGATTTAAGTATAGGCCTGTGTTTGACCACAACCTCACTATGGTATACCTAGCTTAGCATGGTCGGAACTGCCAGAACCATCGGTTTGAATTGACTGAGTCGCCATATTCCACAAAATGTTCGATTTATAAGGTATTATTTCTACTTTCTTTTCAAATATGTTTCAAATACCTATTCATTTTCCCGTGAAAGGAACTCGGCGTGTGAGTAACCTAACCACATTCTTTAATACAAAGGAGATTATTCTGTAATTCGTTCGTTAGTGAAATCACGGTTGTAAGTCGGTGCGCGCGAACGATGCCGCATCGTGACCGGAATATCAATGCGATACGGCTCCTTGGTAGGGTTATCAAAAGAATCTCTTTAAATTTGATTATGCCAAGCCCGGAAAAGTTCACAAGAATCCGGACCCGAGTTTTAATAAAGTTTTATTTCATTATTTTCTATTTGACTAAGAGGAAATAGGGTAGATAAGTTACGCGTATATATTATATACATATTTTTGCTACCTTTTATTAGAATTTAGAAAGATTACTGCTGTTTAAAATCCTCAAAAATTGAATTATTAGCTTGCTATATTAGTTCCATAGAGGTTTCCATTTATCAACGATCTTAAAGTGCTTATCTGTACTAGCAGTACATATTATACATAATCTGTGCTAGCAGTCTGTGGACATAGTAGGTACCTACCTACTCTCAATGTTTGACACAACTTTCTTTCATAACAACTGTCGCTTGCTAAGTTTCGAAGACGCACTCGAGGTGTCCTCCCTCGAGGCCCCTTGAGACTATGCCACTGTCTGTCATAAGGATTCTATGCCAAAAGAAACTCGAGTATATTTTGACTAAAAACTTGTGTATCAAACTAATAATAGTGAACATAACACTGTACTCTTGGCATACGTCCTAGTGTCTATATACAGGTTGGAATACTATATCCAGTATTTAGAGTAGGTTTTTTCTCTCCAGCTATGCTATATGCTATGCTATGCTATGGGTACAGTGTTTTGTTCTCTGACTATTAGTCTGATAAAAATAATTTGTCTTGAGACAATGCTGCCGGTTTAGCAAACCTCATCCGAATTGGACATTGAACCCAGGTGTTCGATAACGCGACACCATCGAATTATATTTCGATATGAAATTGATTTTATTGATTCTATTCAAGGTATTATGCTATCTCTACCTACGTTCATGTTACTATAGCACGCATGAGTTCAGTGGGCATTTTCACAGCACAGTGTGCATCAGGCAGAATTTCATTAAACGTGCAAACTTCAGAGCCAACTGTGATAGCCTGAATTCTGAGTTCCAAATGTAGGAATGGGGCGGTAATGTGAACTAATATAGGGATGTGCGCTCAGTCGGCAACGTTTGATTTATGTCGCTTTATCTGCAAATAAACTGAAGCTCATACAAGTTGAGGTATTAAATATTAGCTTTTGGAGTTTCAGTTGAGTTATATTAGGGACTAAGGGTTTCTTGGAATTAAGTATGCTATGATAATGTATGTCTGTTTACTAATGTTTTAGTTTATATCTTAATCAACACATTCAAATAATAATTATAAAATTTTAAGAAAATGGATCAAATAACACCAAAAGTAAAAATAAAGAAGAGACTAAACCTAAGTAATTTTCGATATTATCCCGATTGTAAAAACTGTGATGACAAGATAAGTGATGATGTCGTGAAGTTGGTAAACATAGAAGACCTAGAAGGAAAATAAATCGGACAAATTCGAGTTAAACTCGCGTGGAGAGGGTTCCGTACATGTTTAACTAAGTTCCATAAATGTTTTTAAATCTGACCCAAATTTGTTGATGGTAACTATAATTTTTGTTTTTTTTTTAAATCGTGTTTTCTAATAATGAAACCTAGCTACATCGATTTATTGCTCCCAAAACCAAGATTCAGATTATATATGCCGTTTCCGAGATTCAGATTATATATATATATATATCCAAGAATTGCAGGTTTAAAGGTATTAGATAGACTTCTTATAGGTTTTCCTGTGATGCGGTGATATATATTATCTGTTTTTTTTTTTCAAAATGTTTGGCCCAGTAGTTTCGGAGATAAGGGGGGGGAGATGGTCAATTTTCGCAAATTTTTCGCCTATTAAATAACTTCAAAACTATTTATATTAAAATTCTAAAAAACATATATTTGAGATCCTCTCAAAAAGCCCTTTCATTTGATATTATGTTACACAATATTGGCTGCAAAACTTTTTTATTTTTTTTTATTTTACCCCCCAAAAGTAGCCCCCATGTTTGAAATTCAATAATTTACGTAACACGTCCATGTTTGGGTCACCGACTTACATATGTGTACCAACTTTCAACTCAATCCAGTCCAATATTTTCGGACAGACAGACAGACAGTTTTTTTTTTTCGGAACCCTAAAAACAACTTGAGGATAATAACTAGCCAGGCGGGTACTACAAAGCAACCCACCGTGTAATGATTTCTTTCACTGGAAGCTCAAAGTCGTTACATTTTCAGCACACGACCTTGAAATTAAAATACTCACTTAGCCTGAGATCTATAGAGCGTACTTAGACTTTACCGTACAAAGTCGGTATTTAAAATGCAATTTTCGAATCTCTCTGAGTGTGTGCTAAGCAAAGCCTAAGTGGACCTAATCGACGACTTACCAAAAACTTGTCTACAAATTAAAACACACAAACATACAATTTAGTTTATTAGTAGGTTTATACCCTAAGTAAAGTCTGGGCAAAGTCTAAGCACGCTCTATAGATTTCAGCCTTAGTTACCAGCAATCAAGTACCTAATAGTAAAAGCATTTTCAATTCTTACGATTTCATGACAAGAAAAAAAATATTCAAATAATATCTTCACTTGCCTTGAATTTAAATCTTTCAAAATAACTTTGGATTTACGAACCCGTTTGACCACCTGCGATTACTGGAAATCGTACTTGGAGTTAAATAACTTTTTTAAATGTATTAGATAGATATATTAATTAGGTGTTATAGCTTGCTCAACTCTGTTCTTACTGAAAACGCTGTTTGTATGACAGCCCGCTTATAGCTGAGGGCGATAAAGTATTCCCTTTTAAATAAAGTTCAAGTGGTGAACAATTCTGGGCTTTTATTGTTGTTATTATCTTGTGAATGTTGTTTATTATCAGCTCTGCGGCAACTTCAAAGCTAAGGAGTCGTTCTTACCGTGTTAAGGGTGAGATTATTGGCTAATGTCTCTTTCATTCAGCAGTTTATGTACTTATTTTTCATTTTTTGTTTCTTTTGTGTTGTTTTTAGTGGTAGTTGACAGTATATCTTTGAACATTAAAGGAATTTACTTTGTAGAATACAACCCTAGTATTTAACGTTTTAACCTCCTTAAAAAAGGAGTAAGTTCTCGATTCAGTTGTGTTATTTTTTTGTATGTTTGTTCACTCATAACTTTTTAGTTATTGTAGTTTGTAGTTAAATTTTGATAGTATACAGAAGGTATTACCTATTTATTTTTAAAATAACGTCGAAGGGAATATATTTTAAGGTAATCACATTCGCCTTAACTGAAAGGTGTTACCTTACCTTTCTTCACCAAAATGGAAATAAGCCTCGATTCAGTTTGCAAGGCAATAGAAATAATACAATTGTTCGTTACGGCCACAAAGGGACAATCTTGGGAGGCCTCCCCTGTTGCCAATTTACCGGAAAATTCCAAACAGTATTAAACTGTTTGGAATTTTCCATATTTCAGTTCCTCCTGTAATGTGCTCGTAGTTTTTTTTTTTAGTTTACATTTTAATATTATTTTCGATCCTAAAATTATCGGTTAATATTTTATGGCAATCGTTTTAAAAGCAAGTTTTCAAACTATTATTTATTAAGTTTATAAAGTGTGCCTCGTCCTGTAAATTTTGAGTAGGCTATAATTAATTATTATATTATTTCAATATAGTAATACAAGCCTAGACCAATTCATCCATGAACATACTCGTAGTTTTGTTATTTGTTATCTAGGAATTTTCACAATAATACCGAAATACTCGGTCAGTATGAAATATGTTGCGTTGGATTTGATTTATTATGAAGCGAACATTATTTATTTGTTTAATATTATACCTAGTGGAACTAGCGTCAAATGTAAACATGGAAAATAAAAATAAAGTTTTTTTAATAAAACTAACGTTATCCAGGATGAATTACAAAATAGCACATAATATGATGACTGACTAAAAAAATCAAATACACACAAACTTTCGCATTTATTATATTAGTAAGATAGTAGAAGGGAACGTGCAGCATTTTGAAACACACGGTGCGTGCCTTGGAGACAGATTGTCAGTCGATATTTTGTTATACAGGATGTTAGGAAGGGCATGTAGGGAAGGGTGTGTAGATACGGTTATTTGTTATCAACTAACCCTTTCTTGCCTTATAATTTTTTTCGAGATATCTATTTTTAACTATTATAATTTTTGGCCGAAAGTTGAACTTTTAGTTCTTTTAAACTTTTAGTTTCCATAACTTTTTTTATGGGTGTCACAGTCCAGTTACTTACTTGAGTTTTTATCGGGAGTGTACCTATGCCTGTTCTACTAACACCAATTTCTGTTTTAAATCATGAGAATAACATTTCCTATGCGCTTTTCCGAACACCCAGCTTTAAAAACATTATTTTACTACAAATGAGGTTTAGAATCTTTATTAATCTTCTTTTTAAACCGTGCCCGTTCGAAAATAACAATTAAAAATATCAAAATTTGAATTGTCACTTTGTAAAACAGTTGATTTTTTACAAATTATTTTAATATTTTCTAAAACAATTTATTTTTTTAACTGTATTATCTGAATAAACGTTTAAAGATGAAATACGAATTAATGAAGCTGATAAAAATGCCGCAGAACGGAAAGATCTTTATTTTACCTTTGATTTGGATGCTGCTCAAGATGAAGAGTAGGCTGAAGAGAATACACTAGAAAAACCAGTGGATCTTGAAATGAATACAAAACGGAACATAGTAGATTAGATACTAGTATTTTTAGAAGTAGACTTAGCTGATATATTGAAGATAGTTTAATATTTAGATCTTTATGAATACCTCTTTGGGATCTAAAGACCAGTAGAAGGAATCAAAAAGCACAAACCTGCTGGTAAAAGATTTAATAAGAGTGTCATTCACAAAATTAAAAGCCTGGACTTCTTGAGCCGGAAAGGGCAGTGAAAGATATAAAAAGGATTACCCTACATTAGGTACGTACCCTAATATACCTATAGTAAATCTATATAATAAAAAGCAATACAGGTTAGAAAACCCGATTTTGCCTATTGGAATATTTAGAGTAGGCCAGACATGGAAAGTAATAATAATGGTATCTAGCCTACCTAAATCTATAGGTGAGGTACTGCATTATAAGATTTTTAACTTTGTACTTAATTTCAGATGGCTGGCCATGAAAATAACTATTTGGTATGTATATAATACATTCGTTTAATGATTGGATTTATTTAGAGGAAATTCACTACATATTTAAATATAATATAAAGTTTTTATTTAATGCTTACTTCCATTTCAGACCATTACTTTTTTGAAATTCTTTATGGAAAATAGTTGCTCAATATTTCCGCCAATGTAAGAAATATTTTTTTATCTTTTGAACCAATCTGGTTAAAGTCACTGGGAGCTTCTGTATGCAAAGCCAAAAACCAAAAGTGTTAAGGGAGAGGCATATGTTCAGCTGTGGACATCCTTGGGCTTATGTTACTAAATAAATATAACCTGTAATATGGAAATGGTAATGTGTGAGAGCGACGGTAACATAGTAAAAGTACTTTGACGTCTTGTTAGGACTTAATCTTTCCATCTATTAGGATTATATCTCCTATCTTATTATCTATTTAGGATTAAAGTCGTGAAGATTTATTTCCTACATAATTTTGAGCCACATTTCACAGAAAAACAAAAGATCGGCCGTAGGTTTTCTATAACTACACTAATTTACGTTTTCAGCATCCTTCGTACAGGCTCATTAGCGAGAACCCTTTGAATTCGACCCCTCGTTGGGGTGATTACGTTAGTCCTTCATGTAAACGGTTCTTTTATGATGAAATGAATCAGTACACTTATATAAGTACTCAGGTATGACTACAATCTCAGATTAGTAGATGATCAAGTGTGATAGCGCGTGGGGTAAGCAGTTTTTTTTATTAAAGTTCGGCAAAAGCGTCTGTCAGATAAAACGCGTAAAAATATACACGCGTCGTCCGTTTTTTCTTTTCGTCGGTTAATTACTTCCTGTGGGGCAGCTACTAATTAATAATGCACCATCTGGTCCCTCGGATGAATGTTTTTTTTTCGTGTACATGGCTCTCCATGTTAAAAAAACGCAATCTTGTGTGGGTTTCTTCAGAACTTTTGCTGTTTTTAAATTTTACGTAAAAAGGTAAAAGGAATGGAACCTTGTAACGATCATATAAAAACTTTTTACATTAATTTATCATTAGCAATAAAATAAGGATGGGTACCTAATCAATATTTTTTAGTTTAGTTTAGTTACCTACGTAGTTGTTGTGTGTATGGCGCTATGATAGACGGACAGACAGACATGGGGCGAAATCTAACAATATACTAATACTAGCACATTGTGATTCCGACGGGGCCGCCAACAATCAATGCAGACAATGTGAAAGCCAGAGGGCCTACTCCGAAAAACTATACACGATAGATTATCATTGTCAAATTATTACCATAGAATTGCAAATAATTTAAGTGTCGTCAGTTCGGCCCTCAGGTTCGAATAGGTGCCTGATAACGTAACGAATAATGTGTAAATGTTTTCATTAATTCTCTCAAGAGTAGGGATAAGTCCTATTTTCCTCTTTTGAATGTCAAACTTGTTTCACGGTGACATTTCAGGAAAAGAAGAAATTTGATAATATGACAATGATATGACATTACTGTGAATGGTTTTTGAAAAATTTTAATTACCTATCCAGATTTATTTATTTTCAATGGAATATTTTTAGCGGTGATCATCGAAATTAATATAGTTATTGGATTTTGATTCTAGTTTAACGAATTAGGCAATGAAAGGATAACCGAAATCATAAAAGTACGAATGAGTGCGAAATATATCACTAAAATTCAAGACGATCATTTAAAAGAAATAAAAGATAATGAAAGTAATACACACAAAATCAGAACAGACTCAATCAAAATTGATATCGTTGATACTGAAAATAATGAAACAAAAAACATTAAAACAAGGACCAATGATGAAGAACACGCTGAAAGTGCAAATAAACAGGGTAAAGATGAAGCTATTTGTTTAGAAGCTTCGAAAGTCAATGCAGATGTTGAGAAGGCTTGTAAAGATTTGATTGGTACAGAATATATGGTTTATGGGTACTACGATAGAGGTCAGAATCAAGCTTCATTACCTGTCACTTGGGTGCAATTTCAAGGTAATTTTTAACACATCGTTAGTTGATAGCCAGTTACCTTCAAAGCATTGTTGTGCAAAACATTCACTATCCCCCTGGTATTGCTCGTCTATAGTCGACTGGTTCGAATAAACTTAAAACTAATAATAAATCAAGAAATATTACTGGGTTTGTTGGATCCTTTTCTATGAATTCTTAACCGTCTTCAAAATGGAGGAGGTTATTAATTCGTCGTTATTTTTTTTTCATGTATGTTCTCCGATTACTCAAAAATTCCTGGACCGATTTGGAAAATTCTTTTTTTGTTTGAAAGGGTATTATACTTTACAGGTATAGGATCCTAGAGAAATTGAGGGAACTCTTTAAATTTTATAGGCACTTCGTCTATAATCCTTTAGGTATTAAAGAACCGTTTAGACCGTTTATTGAATTATTTGATGTGATCATGGAAGGTGCAACGCTAATATGCTTAAACTAGGTCAGTGATAAAATATAAGAAAATAATGAATATCTCTATAATAACAAACATTACAATTATAATTGTTCCTTTGGCCTATTCAAACCTTCCATTGAACTAAATAAGTGATCCGAAGAAAATGTTTTTCAGGAGGATTCGATAGTCATCGTGTTGATCCAACTGGGGCACCTTTAGCCTATGAGCCAAGTTCCCGCAACTCTTTTATTAAACTCGTGTTTTCCATTGTTTTTGTGATGCTTTTGTGTACTGCTGGGTTCACTTTATACGTTTTGTCCACGTAAGTTATTTTATCTATACTAATTATGAAGAGGTATACTTTGTTTTTTTTTAGTTTGGATGTAGGAGCCAATTCGATTTTAAATACTTTTTCTCTGATATGTAGCTACATTATGCCTGAATGCTAACAGCTACTGATAGCTGACAGATTATATTTCTTTTTTCAGACCTGATGTCAAAAATATGTTCCGAAGACATGGTTTTATGCTTGCTCTACCTGCTATGTAAGTAGGGTAACTAATGAATATAAAGTCTTCTATTTTATTTTATTGTATATATAGAGCCTGCCAAAAATGTTTAGAAGAAATGTTGAACATGTATTCTAGAGGGGTATTTTAATGTAATCATTGAAAGGTATATTAATTATGTAGGTTATCAAAGCTCATAAGCTTACAGTCAAGGACATTTAAATGAGTCTAGCTAGTGATCGGTTGGATAAAGCGAGCGAAATCGTACTCTACTACTTATTGCGTAAAAGTAAAAGGTCTAATCCTTTATGCCATATATTTCAGATTATACATTTTTAACAGTATTGTAAGCAAGCTGCAGCGGTATTGAGATCAAAACTTCTTTATTAAAACGTCTCCATAGTCTATTCTATTGATAGAAAAATTAATCAATTTGTAGTAAAACAAACATTGTGCGTCCAATTAATGTAATCTTCAAACAAACAGTTCAGAACGCAGTCAAATGTAACCGCACTAGAAACCGATTAGAAGTCGATTAAAATTATTTTAATATATTTTTCAGGCTTATTATGATTGGCATGAGCTATGCGATGGCTTGTTCAGCTTGTACGAGGATATTTCCATGTAATGTTATCTGTCTCATAATAGCGGTTAGTTGTAGTTCCAATTATTGACGTCACTTACACATCACATTGTCAGTTGTAATTATTCAAAGTCAACAAAAACGTATAACTAAAGTTGGCTTACTTTACTAGTGCCTCCCAACCCGTCAGCTATAGTGTACCGCAGGGCAGTATTATCGGCCCTAGTTTATTTCTGGTGTACATTAACGACCTTCTGGCATAAAAAATCACTAATTTCACTTTGAATGTTAGCGGCGTTCCATCTTACTTTATTTGGTCTGAAACATTAACATCATACCCAAAGAACTTTTAGAAGTGGTAATTATGAAAATGTATTTTCAGGTACTTTGCATGAGTGTAATAACAGGATACATAACTTCGCGTTATGACACCAGTATTGTGTTTTACGCGTTAATTGCCACTGCTGTTACAGTCTTCGTGTGTATATGTCTGGCTTGTACTAATGTAAGCTTTATTTTTATCTGCTTTTAGCTACAATTTTAGTAGTAATTTTTACCCGGAAACCCAGCCGCCTATTTGTTGATTGAAAAAATAGATTAATGTCCAAGTTCAAGATTAGAAAACGGTCTGATATATTATAATTGGGCGTTTATCATGAATAGGAAAATACATGGTAAATGCTTGATTATAATCTTATTGGTGAACTTTGATCTAAGAAATGTTGGCTAAGAATTCATGATTCTTCTTAGACTTTTATTATGTGTATTCCGAAACTGTAATAAAGACAATAGCGTGGCGATACTATGAAAACCCATCTCCGTTTTGATGGGTTTTGGGCCTAAGTGCCCTTACAGAACTTAACTGAATTAATTAGTTTAAGTCTATCTTGGGTACTATTATTACTTATTAATATTACGGTTATGTTTTTGCCGACAGTTCGACTTCACCCAATGGATGTTGTACGTGGTTGCTATATCAGTTGTGTTCGGTGTGATAACGTGCATTATAATGATAACAATGCTTTTAATGAATGAATATTGGAAGCCAGTACATCTCGTTATACTGTTAATTGGAAGTATCCTTAATGTTGTTGTAAGTACTTTTTTTCACTTCAATTCACAAAATTACATACATTACAATACATTTATTTATATTTTTTCCAGTCGCACGGTTGCTGGAAGAAATTTCTATTAGAAATAAGCAGTCCCTTTGTACATTTGTATCTTTTATGTTTTTTTATTATTACTTGTGTGTGTGTACATAAATAAATAAATAAAAATAAATAAAATTAACACCGGCCAGGAAAGTTAGCGCGGCGACGTGGCGGAAGACACCGCCTATCATACTATAGGTTTTGAGGCCGATTCCCATCCAGGACAAACATTTGTGTGCATGAATATGTTTGTTTTATGTACAAAACAGGAGTAGGTTTACTAGTTATCTGGTTTCCATAGTACAAGCTCTGCTTAGTTTCGGATCAGATAAACGTGTGTGAAAAATGTCCCAGGATACAAATATATAGGTATTAATTTAATCTAGAATCTGAAATAAGAACCCATAAACTTTCCAAGATCCGCTCGATATTGATAACTCAGGAAATGGAGGTCCCCATATTCACCATTTAATTAGCGTTTAATAATCATGTCATTATCGCTATTGATATCGTAAATGTTACCTATCTAATGATAAGGTTAGAGCTCCAATTAGCTTAATGAACAGTTAAGCGCATCACACGCAATAAAGATACGATTGTAATATATCGACTCAACAGCCAGCACTATTTCTACTAAATAAGAGAAGCTTATCTAGTCATAACGCTGTCATAATTAAGCTACTTTATTCTCTTTCTAGTAAAAACGTAAGAAAAGGGTATAAGAAATTCGGTCGTGGCAAATTAGTCCGATTGCTTGTTTCAACGTGAATTTTATTGGTCTCTACTATTTATGTTTATATCCTTTTTCAATGATGTTTGTAAGAAAGAGACGTGATGTGAGCTTTGCCTTGTGTGATGCACCTTAAATATACACTATGGCAACTTGCCTTGAAATATTTTTTTTTTTGGTTCCAGATCCTAATAATTGAGCTTCAGACAATTTTAGGCGGCAGAGCAGTTGAAATGGGTGAAGATGACTACGCACTGGGAGCTTATCTCCTATACACGTCTATAATTGATATATTCTTGAAGTTGGTGCAAATGTTGGGCATATTGGACAATTTATGAGGATGATTTGCAAAAAGTTTGAGCGATTTTGAGTTAAATGAACGTGTAAGGATGGCTCAGTTCTGGATATTTTTAGACATTGTTATATTTCTGAATTTATTCATATATATTGTTATATTTAATTATTACGAATTTTATTTTTCTTTCTGGCAATGCAAATATATTCTGCTATTCTTGTTTGATAGGAATTGTATATGGGAAAAAGGAATCACTGGTACCTACCATACTTTATTCCAGGTTATTATTTACCGGCGTGCCCAACTCACTTTCGCTATTTATAATAGGTAAAAATCTGAATTATTAACCGTGTTAGTAATGTGTCTGTGGCATTATAGCTCCTGAACCGATGAAACGATTTTGATTAAGCTATTTTTGTTTAAAAGGTGTTTTCATAGAGATTGTTTCTTAGCTATGTTTAAAAAAAAACTGCTCAGCCGTTTGAAGATTATCGCCACGAGGTTGTAATAAATTTAAATTTATTCTAAGACAAATCCTTGGTTGGAACGACGGTACGGAACTAGCAAATATGACTCCATAAAACGCAGACAGACACGAGACTGGATAAAAATTGCATCGGCGATAAAAAACCTAATCATATCCAGTTAATGTCGCATTTGACAAAGTGCCTGCGACATGGTCGGCGATCCCCACGTCTGAATTCAATTTCCTTCAACATATTTCATAAGGAACTTGCGATTTTGCTAGTTTTCACAAGTTTAACGTAGCTTGAATTTATGTAGTTCAACTACTACTTCGAGGCGGTTGTGTTATTGTTTATTGTTCTGTATGAGTTTATGAGATGTATAGATATAACTAGCTGTCCCGAGGGGTTTCACACGTGTTCCCAAAATAAAGAGTAGGTAATCTATATGTTAGTCCATGGTATGATCTATCTTTGTGCCAAGTTTCATCCAAATCCGTTGAGTAGTTTTTACGCGTAAAAGTAACAAACATCCATACATCCATCTATCCATTTTCACAATTTTTCGCATTTATAATATTAGTAGGATGTCAAAAGGAATAATTGAACCCTTATACTAGTATGATGATGAACTTAGTTGCCCGTCTATCTATCTGTCTGTATCTAGACCTTTTTTCTCATGGACCTCTCCATGAGAAAAAAGGTATCAAGTTGAAACGAATACCTATCAATTATTAAGATCTACGGTCCCTCGGAGCTGTATACAAATTAATCTACTAAATCAACGCATTTAAAAAAAAACATTGCCATTTATGTCACATATTTTGATAATTTGCAGATAAATCAAAGCTTTGGAGGTAGGTACTTATTTTTCGTACCTAGAATCTGACGTTTGGCAAGAAGCAAAGTTTTACAGCATAAGTAAAGGAATAAATCTGAAACTAGTAATTTGTAGTTATATCACATAAATAATGCGATTTGACACTTTTGCAGTTGGAGATCCTCAATCAGAGATGGTCTTTCACTCCGAATTATCTCTACGAAACCCTCTTGGTGCGCGCGTCTGGTTTTTCTTTCCATAGACCCTACATGTGACGTCTTCTTTTTACCATAATACATTTTCTACATTGAAGCACATAATAAAACCAATTTGAATTTCCATTTCCATTGCGTCCAATGTTACAACGTTATAGGAGTGCCGGCCAGTCCCCGGACATTTCGCTTCGGCAGCGCTTATTACGTTATAGTACAGAATATTAGATTCCACCTCCTTCATCAACTATATTAGCAAAACGTTGTTGCACCTTGAGTTATGAGCGCATTGCGAGTCTATAACAATTTCCCTAAACAAAAAACGATACACGACAGATCATCGTTGTCAAATTATGAACCAATAGAATTGCAGCAAACTGACGAGACGTAAATTTTCTCTTGCTCATAATTTTGATCATGTATGGACGACGACAATTCAAGGTAAACTCTCCAGCATCTTATGCGGCTGTAATAGGAGCTATTTTGCAACAAAAAGGTATAGTCTGATCTGTAGCCATGTGTATAATATTATAATGTTCACGACATAAGGATACTACAAATTGCTCTTGATTCCTCACGATGTTTTCCTTCACCGAAAGCTCTGTGTAGGATTCGAGCCTTCGTGACGGCATGTACGTCACTACCAGCTTTTAGCTTTCATCACTTTTGAGCGTTATCGTTTCTGAAATATTTGTTTATGCGGTAGTTTGGCTTCTGTACTGTACTTTTTGATTCGACTAATATTATAAATGTTTGTTACTCTTTCACGTAAAAAGTACTGAACGGATTTGGATAAAACTGGGCACATAGATAAATCATACCTGAAATAACATAATATACTACTTTTATCCCGGGAAAATATAAAATATCCGAGGCTGAAACCGAGAGGCGGAAGATAGTATAACAATATAGTGGTAAGTTAATACCGTAGCTTACAGACTTGCAACTCCAAAAGTATTAAGTAACAAGAGAGAATTAAAACAATTAATAACAAATACCTTGTTTTATATTGGCGGGAAACGTAGATTTGTTATTGCAATTTTTATCTTAGAACCAACATGGTAGAGTACCTACATAGCGTATTAGATAAGGATTGAGTGCCATCACAACTAGGATATCTACTGATAAAGATAGCCTATTCATCGATCCTACGTGAAATCGAAAGCCATTTATGAGAAAGTATTTCAATCGAACACTGTCCGTTGACTTAGCTCTCACAATATACGCTCATCGCTTATCTTAACACCAAGGGACAAGTTTCAATTGATTGAATCAGTGCTTGCCGAGCGATTGAGTATCGAACGGGTCAACTGTGTGAAATATGGGCCTCTGGGTGTGATAATAGAAGCTTTAATATATGTATTTTAATCAATCTTTTCGTTGTTTCGTATTTGATGATGACTCAGCTTTGTATGATAGAAATTAGTTCAGTTGTTTCGAGTACAAAATCACGAGGCGCGGAAGTGCCCCCGCCAAGTCGAGCATTGAGCCATATTGTCTCGGCTTGGCAAAATTTTATATGAAAATGTTTTTCGTGGGATTCGATTATTATACCAAAAATACAACAGTGTAGGTATTTGTTAGGTTTACCAACCTATTACCCACACTTCGATATAACACGAACTTTCCCGTTTGTAATTTTTATACCCCGAAAGTTTCTAGAACATTTTTGCTAAGTATTGTAGTATTCTTGTATACCTAGTTTTTTCTCGCCTTTATTTGGCAACCATTAGGCTCGGAGATCGTGAAAAATAATAAAAAATTCAGCCGTTCAGAGAGGTCACGTATCAAAAGAGTCTGACTGGTGTTCTTGCTTAGAGATCCTCAGGTTATTGAAACGCTTTTAAGGTTTGACAAATAATTATAATATCTTAGTTTCACCGATATTAAAAAATACAAAATATTGCAATTCAAGATCTGAATGTCAATAATAATTTACTTCTATAGCTTTTGTAAGTATGGGAAGAAAACGAAAAAAAGCCTACCTCGTGCCTCCCTTTCTCTCCCCATAAAAGGTGAAATTTTGCACAACGTAGACCTTTATAATGTAGGTAAGGAATAAGGCTGGATTTTTCGAAATAGAACTTAAAGGAGTAATATAGGGGATCGCGGGTGAAACCGCGGGGCAGAAAGCTAGTGATAGAAATAATCATATACTCACTAGCTTCCGCCCCGCGGTTTCACCCGCGTTCCCATGGTATCTTATGTTTTCCCGGGATAAAAAGTAGCCTATATGTTATTCCAGATGATCTATCTATGTGCCAAGTTTCATCCAAATCCGTATATGTTATTAAACATGATCTATCTATGTGCCAAGTTTTATCCAAATCCGTTCAGTAGTTTTTCTGTGAAAGAGTAACGAATATCCATACATCCATACTCACAAACTTTCGCATTTATAAAATTAGTAGGATTTAGAATTACTAAATGTAGGTAGAATTTGATTCATTTCGTTGACCAAAAATATAAAATTGTCATAAGAATTTTCTATGATAAATGTACAGAACCATAACTAACCAAATCATAGACAAACTTCTCAGCTCTGTTTCTCGTTTGTCGAGACGTATTCGAGTAATGGTTTGTTTGAGTTACAGTTGAGAATTCGTGAATATGCCTCAAGTGGTTTTGTTTTGTTTCACCCGTTTTGTTCCAATAGCGGGACACACTTACAGAAGAAGTACTTTTTACCCTATACAGATGATTTGAAAAGGGTTGTGACTGCAAGTAAAATGTAAAATTTTATGAGGACGAAGTTATGACTTCGTCGTAACTCTTTCCTGTTTTATAGAAGCTATAACCTCCATTTATACTATTGAAAATAATTATATTGATAACCATTTAATTCTGCTCCTACGTAGACTCTCTACTTACGATTTGGACGAAACATTGCACATACATAGATCATACCATATTCCGAGATAGAATAACAAATAAGATATCTTTTATTCCGGAAAAACATAAGATACCTCGGTATCGCGAGTGAAACCGCGAGGCGGAAGCTGGTCTCCAATAATTCACAATTTGTGAATAATGTTTTTATTGGGACGAAATCAATCAATCAGTTCATCAATCAACATGTCTTCAATTGAATAAAATATAATATTTTTTGTTCACTGATTTTTCTAGGCATAAAACCGAATATTGGAATATCGGGGTCATATTCAATATTCGGTTTTGTAGAAGGAAAATTTAACTGTTGCTCACGAAAAAAATTGCCAATATTTTATTTCTTGAAATCAGTTTGGATATAGTTTTAGTGATCATACCTATTTGCTCTAGATATTATGCATAACTCCTTTGTAACTGTTCATCATCATCATATCAGCCGAAAGACGTCCGTCCACTGCTGGACAAAGGCTCCAAGGATCTCCACGATGGCCGGTCTTGCGATACCCGCATTCGGTTTCCCGCGACCCTTGCAAGATCTTCGGTCCGCCTTGTTTTCATTACGGTTTCTCATGAGTGACATTATCAAACATACGGATTTCGTTACATAGAATATTTGTTTGAGTTTGAATGATTTAGGTACTTATTGACATCCATCTTAACATCATATTTAAAATGTTTTCATTCGATGGTTTTCATACATCGCATTTACTTTCTAGTCTTGTTCAAATAAAAAAAAACTTCAGATTCAAAAATACAAATGGTGAAACAAAAGAAAAGCGGAAACGGGGAAAATGGCCGTGGGACGTGACTGTCGGCCGAGGGTTCCGCATAAAAAGTAGTTTAAACCGTTTCCGAGGGCGAAATGAATTTATTCGAATGAAACGCTTTGCCGAATCCATGACAAATGACTTCCGATATGAATTTTTGTTCGAGAAAATTTGAATTTGATTGAATGATTAGATGGATGGGGCGCGTGCATTTATTGATGTTCCATTTATTACATAAATTCTTATAAAATTGCCTTTTTCTTGTCAGTCGAGAGGATTGAGAAAATACGAGATAATAAGTCGAGAGGTAGAAATTTAGAGAAGCGTATTGTTAGATATTATAATATGTTGTTTTACTTTTAACCCCAGACGTAAATGACGTGTGTTCTAAGTTTGTTGTATCTGTGCGTTTGTCTGTGGCATGAACGGATGAACCAATTTTGATGCGTTTTTTTTATAAATCATGTTTATCTTCAGCTTCATCATTACACCTTTGGAGGTATGTCTTTTTGCTACTTATTACACAAAAGTTTTTGTAACAATTAAAATAGGAACTTTAAAAGGAAAATATGAATATTATTTATTTTAATTTGAGTATTTTCCAGATAGAGTAAATTTGTTATTAATCTGCAATTTGTGTATAATATTATCAATATCCAGTACTTTCAAACCAATGGTACTTCAGTATCTTCAACCTTCATAAATGGCTTCCAAGGGTAATATGAAAATTTAAGGTTCCAAACCTTGGCCGGTTTTATTTCCTTTTGAGGTATGGAACCCTAATTACCTACCCCTATAAAACGCAAATGATACACGTTTTATAGCTAAAATAGGTACCAAGCAACTCAATATATAAATACCTACCCACCATCATAAACAATATCTAAAACATTTAATACATTCCGTCCATCTGAACCCAAACTTAGAAAATTTGTCGCCAAGCACCTACAGGCGTTTTCCAACAACTGCAATTGAGAGCCAGATCCCTTATAGGCTTTGTGTGCTTACCACCATTGGCTACATCACCACCACGGTGAGATTGTGGTCAAATATTATAGACCTATACTATACTTAGTAAAAAAAAACTAAACAGAGCTTGGATGTACTGCTTACGCAATTCTTTTATATCTTCACTAGCTGTCCCGGCGGTTTCACCCGCCTTCCCGGGATAAAAAGTAGCCTATATGTTATTCCAGGGTATGATCTGTCAATGTGCCAAGTTTCATCCAAATTCGTTCAGTAGGTTTTGCGTGAAAGAGCAACAAACATACATACAAACTTTCACGTTTATAATATTAGTAGGATTAATATATTAGTGTTTTAGGTGATACAATCTCTACTGAGATATAAAAATAATTAGGGTGCATATCAATGTAGGATATCGATTTTGATACTTCCCGTCAAACCAATATAATTTATAATAGGTACCTATAATTAGATTTTTTGACTTAACGTGAAAAATCACTACACTCAATATGCCCACTGGGTTTTCTGTATAAAGATCGAATAAATCAAATTACACAAGGCCTTGGTACAATCAAATCAAACCCAAAAAGTTTGTAAAGTAGCAGTGTAGGTACTATTAATAAGGTTACTGCATTTGCAACCTTGCAAAGTATTTAAGAGAACCCCATGTGTCAAGTTTCATAAAAATTAAAAACATAATTTCAATATAGTAGTTTATGATACTGTTGCATAATAGGGGTTATTAAACACGAGTGTGAGTTTAAGTACCGAGCCGTAGGCGAGGTTCTTAATAGTATCACACGAGTTTTTAATACCTAATTATGTGCAGTATCATACAGTATTTTATCTAAACTCATTTAATAATGTAATTTAAAGGTAAAAAATCGATAATATTTTGTCATAGGTTTTCATGACTCACGGGTATCGATTATTCGTCATTTCCATTGCCGCCTCCACAATTTCAGATCCAAGTTTATTTCACCTTAGTATCACTGCTATTTTACTATCATTTTTGGCCAAAATAAAATATGTATGCAAAAAAATCAATAAAATAAACAAACATTAATCATCATGGCGCCCAAATCCGTGTGGGAAAAACTCCCTACCGCATACGCGACCACAGAGTAAATTTGTATCTAAAATTGAATTGATACTGATTGATTCCTAATTGTTTACAAAGAGAATATAATACTACGTTTAATTGTTTAGTCATGTCTGGCCACTTATAATGTTTTTTTCTTTATTATTTCGTTTGACAAGTTGACTGACAGTAATTGAAGTATTAAAACCCAAAAAACATTATAAGTGGCCAGACATGTTCAAATACTTGTACTTTAATGAAAAAAAGTTATTTTATAGCATTATCTTGGGAAGAAAACTGTACTATAATATAATTTTTTAATTTCATTATAGACGGGTGTGCCTAAAGTGGGTCATTAAAGTACTGTTTTTGATTTCATAATTAGAACTTTACGATATGAGAGTAGATAAAAAAATTTAAAGGAGGCAAATAGAAAGAGAGTTACCAATGAAACTGTTTATGTCTCTTATTATATAGTAGTAACACCGAAAATTGGGTCAAAATTGACTTTGGATACAAAACTCAAGCTAAACAAACAACACATGTTAAGTAAATTAAAGCTTATAAAAATAAATTTGGCTTACATAATATGCTCTTAGTTTTTCCATAATAGGTAAACTTGTATAGCAAATGTACTATAGAATATAAAGACCTATGAAATATTTACTTAAATGGTTAAGGAATTAAAACACTCAATAAAATGCGGGTGAAATCGTAAAATAAAAGCTTTATAAAACTTTGCACATAAGTTTGAGGGTTCTAAAAGAAAATTTCCCTATAAAGCTACATGTTTCCTAAGTGAAAATTACAAAAGCAATATAGAGATTCTCACTGAAGTGTTTTTGGAAGAGTGCCATTGTTTGTTACATTACTCAGTTTATTAGCACAGTTTCGAGCTCCACGAAACAATTTTCCTTAAGATTGCTAAGCTCGAATAAATGAAATAAAACTCTAATTAAGTTTTTAGCTTTACCATTAGGACAAACATGGAGTTTTAGCAAGCCCATAATCATTAACTACCTATAGTTAACTAACTTTAAAATATTGTTGCTTTTAAATAAATTAATATCCTGGGATATTCTTCACACACGGCTATTGGATCCCAAACTAAGCAAGCCTGTTATGTAAGCTAACTGATATACAACTTTATTTGTAAATACATACATATATCATGACTTATATAGATAATAGTTACAATAATTATGTTTGTGAAAAACGATATAATGGCATCTAATGTAGCTGCGTTACCACGAGTCAAAACGCGTATAAACTTTCCTCAATATATGAGTTTTATCACGTCTCCGTCTCCCGGTACGTGTCTCACGCGTGAATCCTGACTCTTTGTAAGGATACGAGCTTATGAATATAATCTTCACTTTATTTCACTTCAGCGAGCTACTTTTAATAAATTCCTGCTCATTAAAACTTCATATAAGATTCAGAAGTTGTTATTTAAATTGTTGCTGGCTAACTTTAAACTATGTGGTATTTTTAACATCATCTTTGAAGATATCAACTAGGTGCTATAGGTATCTTAAATACAATATTTTTTTTTACAAAAAACGATTATTGGTACATAATATATATCAGAAATCATTATGACGGTAAGATAATGAATATTACATTATTTTGCTATAAATATTGAAATTACTCATTCAAAACATATTGAAAAGAAACAAGTACTCGGAGAGAATCGTGATAAGCACATTCTATTGGTGCTATCAAAGAAATGGATTAAATTGAGTTCCCAATTTCGATACGGGATAAGGTGAGCTTACAGTGTAAGCGGATAACAATATCGAAATCTTAGCTCTGCATGGCTTAGAGATTTTAAAAATAGTTACGTGGGGTGTATATAGACAAAAAGACGCGATCAAGACAAACCTTTGTAGTTCCGTACTATATGTCACCGTAAACTGTTATTTTATAATCTATCTCGCGTGATTGTAAACTATCGCGTGACTATGAACTCGATTATGATGCCGGTTAAATAAATAAACAATTTAACGGTTTGACATAGATAGATTATGAACTATTGACATACAGTCAAATAAACTGTAAACTGAAATAAGTAAAACATGAATACATAAAGAGCATTACGTCACATTACGCCTACAGCAGTTTGGCGATGCAGCGATGTTAGAATAAGTAAAATGAATAGTTCTTCGTTACAATAGAATTATACTGGATACCTAAGGACGGGAGGGAATATCCTGTTTAAATAGATGTCTGGTAGGTAATAAAGAGTCTACTATCGAGATACTTGTTTAATAGTTGTGTTATTTTTAAGTATTATATTAATCTAAATATTTATGTATAATTATAATAGCGACCAATTTCGCTTTAACTGTTAATCCAAATAAAATGAGAATGCCCCACGAGGCATCTAATTCTCCTACGAATTCGATATTTTCCCATCGAACGATTGAACTCGATTATGAAATCGTTTCAGCAGTTTGTAAATTGCATGAAAGATTTCACTGATAATTTAAAGAATTGATTGATTGCTTCCAGAAACTTTTATTGGTGATTCGTCTGAGGTAACAAAATAATAATAATGTTTATTTTATATTTATCTTGTAAAAATCAAAGAACTGACACAATACATATTTAAAGATTTAACGCCTTAATGGCGTTATTCAATACTGAAAATGGTTTAAATACTGAAAATTAAAGTAATAATAATTTCCTGGGACGATTTTAAAAAAAAACAGCTATTCTATCTGATCCCAAATTAGGCTGAGATTGAGGAAACTCGATAACTTATATATACTCCTTGTAAATACGTCATGCTTAAATATAACAATAACACCCTGATTCAAAACAAACAAACATGTTCGTTCGTTTATGCACACAAATATTTATGGGAATCAAACCTATCTGCGGTTAATTAATTGCAGGGAGTCTATCTATTGCAAATCATTGCCGTAATTAAAAAAAACATTTATTCTGAAAGAGTGTACAAAAATACATACTTATTGAATTTGACGAAACACCAATCTGTGCGTAATGCATAGATTTATATTTTTACCGGTAATGCACAATATAAGCAGTCTCCTTTTAAAAATGCCGAACCGTATCTACATATATTATTTTGGTTTTACCTAAGGAAGATAGCTGCTAGGCTACAATGATATTTGTATATACCCACCTACATAATAATAATGTTATTATTATGTAGGTGGGTATATACAAATATCATTGTATGTTTTATTTTGACATTAAATATGAGCTCGTACACCCCGAGGATATTAATAAGAAGGCCTAGAAATATTTCATATGAATTTTAAAGTGAACATAATTCGTATGAAACAAGGAAGTATACCCCCAAGGTATTTCCCGCGTGGTTCAATGTACTCCAGATTATTTTATGAAAGTTATTTTAGAATATTTTTTTGCTTTGAGGTTTTTATACGCGTTCCTACTGAAACAAATGGAGTTTCCAGGTATGTACATATTAAGTTACTTATCTAAGGACTTATAATAATATATTCCAAATCAATTTGGCCATTAGTTATTTTATTTATTAGGTAACTAGATGCTTCCTGTGGTTTCACCCGTGTTCCCGGGATTTTTATTTTGCGCGGAAAACATTTTATTTTCTAAAATTAATCTTACTACTTTTATTATACCTCCGTTTTGGAGATTAGCGTAACAAATATACAGTAAAATTTATATGTGTACCAAATTTCAGATCAATTGAACGCTGGGAAGTGAGTTAAAATTGTCTTCCAAGTTTCGACCTAAACATACTGACATGTTTAAATAAAAGCTTGTAATGATCCTAATGAATAAAAAAATTGTATTATATTATATGAAATAGGATAGGTATACCCTTAGTAGTAACAAACAAACGTAAACCCAAATACGCCGCTACTACCGAAAATAAGCAAAAAATAATATAAAAGAGGGTAGACCAAAATCTGGATTTAATAACAATCGAAACTAAAAGAAGACCTGAATCATCTAAAGGCCCGCATTTGACCTAAATATTATTATTTCAGAAATGGTAGCTAAATTCAACGATATTCAGTACCATTTTCTTAAGCGGTGAATCTCCTGATTGGAGGCACTGGATGAAAGCAGCTTAAGACCGTTTGTTGTAGAAATCTTGGGAGCTGATCAGATGTTCAGTAATAGGTCAATATCTTTAGACTAAATACGATGATGATAAATCTCCAATCGACTTAACTGGGTTTTTAATTTATCTCTTTGTATATTATTATAGCTTTAATTTAATTGTCCCATTCAAAAAAAAAGCAAAAGTTTATCCGTTTATCAGATACGAAAAATTTATACAGGCAAATAAATTTTGCCTCAAAGAGAAAATAAATGACACCGACGCAAAATTCCTTTTAAAAAAATAATTGTCCTCAAATCTCGGTACCAAATGAACGGATAAATTCCAAATAGCACACAATTAAGTATCGCCAGTGCGGAAGACATCAGTCACCCGGGTCCGCTTTCACCCGGACACTGGTCCGGATACCCGGGCCCAAGCCGGATAACACGGCCAAAACGGGTAATTTACTGCACCGTCATTTGTAGGCTAGACATGGTTCTGTCTGAAAAAAGGATATTGCAATTGTGTTATAATTATGAAGAACAGAAGTCCACATTGGGCCAGAGAAGTGAGCCTGTCCATCTTTCAAAAATAAATGGTAAAAGTCACTCAAAAATGCATTAAATAATTAATTCTTTACTTTACTTAAATTTATGTAATTACCTTGTAATGATTATTTTCTGTATTGTGTGATAAATAAATAAATTCCTGTGCTGGAAGAAAGTGTTTCCATAATTTGGATCACCTGATTCCTTAATAGAGAAATATGCTTCATATTTTAGGATTCAGGGGCCTTAAGTCCGTAGAAAGTTTGGGTTTCCAATGATTTGGTAGGTACGAGGTAATAAAGAAATTTACAAACAAATATACGTACATACAACATACGCGCGAAAAACATAACCCTAGCTTGGCAGTCGGGTAATTAGATGTCTATATTTTACCGTCACAATTTATAACATTTTTTTATTGTTTTGCAGAAGCAAGCTCAGCTTGAGACGAACGGTAGCTTAGTTGGTTGACGTTCTATAAAAATACGTTATTGACAGCATTGTTTCATATTTCAGTAGTTTCATCCACGAACCCACCCACAAATTAACTTTATTTTATCTTTTCAATATGCGCTTCAGTTTATTTTTGTTTTTTTTTGTGATGTGTCAATTTTGTGTGATTTTTCAATAAATATCTTGATTCCATAATGTATAAAAGGAATATACAAACGGTACGTAAAGCATATACCTACATATATGCGACGCCTAGCTGTAATACAAAGTGCGGGTGATTTTTAACTTGGCATGTTAGCAATGGCTTTTTAATTATCCGGTTCCGTTAGCATCCGGTCTTTAATCCGGCTTAGCTCCTTTTATCCGGGTGTGAAATGAATACGTGTGATTGGCTGTGGTCGAATGTTACTTGAATACTGTAACTGTTGGGTATTTATATAAATAGAGGTTTCGACTTTGATGTAATTTTGAGTCAACCGTACGACATTCAATAATAATTGTATTTTACGTTATGAAACCATAACAAATATTCTGCTGTCCCCCGCGGTTTCAGCCGCGTTCCCGGGATAAAAAATAGCCTATATGTTATTCCAGGGGGCTATGATCTATCTATGTGCCAAGTTTCATCCAAATACTTTCAGTAGTTTTTGCGTGAAAGAGCAACAAACATACATACATTCATACATACAAACTTTCACGTTTGTACTATTATTTATTTATTAGTAGGATTTTATTGTAAAACTAGCTGTATCTCACGGGATCATCCGCGTTCCTGAAACGAAAAGTATAGCACTCGGGGATATTGTAGTTTCCTATCAGTTTTATTTAGAATCGGATCAGTGGTTTCGGAGATTACCCTCCACATGCATACAAACACGCAAAATCGTACTCTCTTTATACAATTAATATTAGGTTAGGGATAAAGCAAACAAACATACAATTTAATTCATTCGATTGGCAACACTGCGTTAATTAGACTGTACAGATTTTCAACTTGAGGGTGGTACTGCAAAGTACCCTACCACCATGCTATGGTTTCCTCATGATGTTTTCCTTCACCGAAAGCTCGAACTCATTGTGGGATTCGAACCTGCGATCTTTAACTCAGCATTCGACGTTACTACCACTGAGCTATCATCGCCAAAATATAAATATCTTTGTAATATCTGTAATTTACACAGAAATGACTACGTACAGCTAGTTTGCCGTAACAACTTCTGATGGCGCCACTCAAACGTGACTTGAATACTAACTAAATATCGAAAATATCGACTAATATGTACTCTACGATTATCCACTCAATACAAATCCACATAACACCCTTATTTCCAAGTATTAAGGCTGTAATTCAAACAGCTGCTTTTAAAATACCCTGCCTAGAGACATACAAACTTATTTTGCGGTTTAGGAATTAGATTCTCGCACATGTTTTCGAATATATTGTATGAGATAGCGTCGTTAGGGAAATGCAACATTAAATTTGCTTATAGGAGTTATGGGACGTATTGTCAAGTTAAATTGAGACTGGAATTATTGTTTTGATTACACTTCAAATTGTTATCTTTGTCGATGTTAATGGCCATTGGTTTTAGGATTTCGATGGCTCAAGTCTAAATAAGTTATTTATCATGATGACATGGGTAATATATTTTTAGTTTAAAGTTACGTTACTTTGTCAGGGTAAAGATTCTCAAATTTCAATGTCTTCAGAATTCTTGAAAAGTCTATGTGAGATACCAACCAACATACACACATATTCGCATTTATAATATTAGTAGGATAGAATAAGTTTAGTATTATCAATAATATAATATCTGTCTTAGATAATTCAGTATCAAGACGAAATGTTACAATTGACTTCCAACGAAAGATCTTTCTTAAAATAAAGTGGTTTCCTTTATTTTATATCCAACTCCCCTCATATTTTATTCTAAGTGACTCTATCTAGTTTGGATTCATTGTTCAATGCTGATTTATTCTATGGATAGTACAGCCTCTTTCTATTGAGAATTTGGTAACTCGTTTAACTCTCACGAAGGCGGAATTAGGGTGCATAACATTTGTTTTAGATAAAAATAAATCGGACAAATGCGAGTTAAACTCGCGTGTAGAGGGTTCCGTACATTAACTAAGTTCCATAAATATTTTTAAATCTGACCCAAATTTGTTGATGGTAACTATAAAAAGTTTTTTTATTTTTTTGGAAATCGTGTTTTTAAATATGAAACCCAGCTACATCGATTTATCGCCTCTGAAACCCCCTACATACCAAATTTCATGAAAATTGTTGGAGCTGTTTCCGAGATTCAGATTATATACCTATATATGTATGAATATGAATTGCAGGTTTAAAGGTATTAGATAGACTTCTTATAGGTTTTCCTGTAATCTATAGGTAAAGAACTATTATCTGATTTTTTTTCAAAATGTTTGGCCCAGTAGTTTCGGAGATAAGGGGGGGGAATGGTCAATTTTCGCAAAAAATAATTATATATCCTCACAACAAGCCCTTTGATTTGATATGTTACACAATATTGTCAAGTTTTTTTATTAATTGTCTAATTTACCCCCCAAAATTAGTCCCCATGTTTGAAATTCATTTATTTTCGTAATACGTCCGTGTTTGGATCACCGACTTACATATGTGTACCAACTTTCAACTCAATCCAGTCCAATAATTTCGGACAGACAGACAGACGCATGAGTGATCCTATAACGGTTCCGTTTTTTTTTCGGAACCCTAAAAATATATAAAATAAAGATATGCTAATATCAATTGTTTATTTATATACCTAGGTTTATAAATTGTTCACAAAAATATTTGGTGTAATAAGATTACATTTACTATAATGTTTTGAATGTAGACTTTGTATATTTTAATTTTGCTTTATTTTTATTGAATACTAGCTATTTCTAGCGATTTCATCAGCGTTCCTGATATTAAATGTTAATAAGCCCTCGGGGATAATGTAGCTTCCTAATTATTAGTAAAAGAATTTTCAGATTCAAACAAACTTTACATAATCATAATATTAGTAACTATATACAGTACACATAAATAATTGTTATTTTTTTCATTTAAATTGTGATGTTAATTCCAATTTGAATTACGTATCCTTACAATAGAGCACGATAAACTTACACCCGGTTCAAAACACGTGTAAATGAAGACAAACACTGAAAAATGTATGGAGCGACAACAAACTGAAGCAAGGTACGGCTTTCTTTTATCTTTAAATCTAATAATAGCGTGTGGACTCCTAGGCTAACTTGAGGCACAGTAAATATTTACTTTAGTGGTATAACTAGAATAGTTTAGACATTGAAAGCTTGTTGATTTTATATTGGCTTCTCTATCATTAAATCTTTTATTAAAATAATTCACCGTTACGTAAACTTGATCATAGTTTTTTTTTAAGTATAATTTTCGTGGCTTAATATGCTTTAAATGATAGATACTACAAAGTTGAGCTACTGTATTTGTACGATTTCATTGTACTATTAGTATGCGAACGTCGTCATGCCGCCACAAATAATGTTTTCCATTTTGTGGCCAGTGTTGTCCGAATGTAGAGTAAAAAAAGGTTTTAGCTGTCACTACGAATGAGAGAAAAACGGAATAAAGAATTATAAAAAAAAAACACAATCAACAAATTCCAACCAGAATTTTGTTATTTCATGTATTGGGAATAGGATGATAAGCCTTTGTTTTACGTCAGCACGTTACAAGAAATAAAATACGTTACCATATTGTTTAGTATAAAATTACCATTTACTTATTAATTATGAATTTTATCTGCGATTTTTTACTATACAATTATAGTCTCTATGATTTACATACGAATGCTCAATTCTAAAACTCGTATTCATCAATATTGTACCTATCCATGATTGAACTATGATTATCTAGACACTGTCCCCGATTCTGTTGATTACCGACAATCTAAACTTATTTAATTTTGATCTCAATAGATTTCTTTCTAACCAAAAACATAAGGGATAAAATAAATTTAGTCCTGTCAAATTAGTCCCATTGCTTGTTTCAACGTGAATAATCGCCACGTTTATTAGGTTACGATGGCATAGACTAATTTGCCAGCTTTAAAAATGTTCTATGTTTTTCCAATAAGGTTTATAAGAAAGAGAAGCGACGTAACTAATTTTAATTTAGGTTGTAAACAACAGAATTGGCACTATTGTAATGCATTTTAACTAAATGAAAGCCTTTGGTGCTTTGGTAGAACGGCACTTAATATAGATCGGTTGATTTTACTTACGGACAAATCGCAAATAATTCTAGAAATTACATATTCACTGAAATAAAAAAAAAACCTTTATACTTTTCCTATCCTGAATATATTTCGAAATATAAATAGACTAGGTGTTCTCCGCGGTTTTACTAGCGTACCCAGGATAAAAAGTTGCATAATTATAACCTTCGGGGATAATATAGCTTCCCATTAGTGAAAGAATATTTAGAATCGAACCACTAACTCCGGAGATTAGCGCGTTCAACGAAACAAATAAACTCTTCAGCTTTATAATATTAGTATACTAACTAATATACCTACAACATTACCAACAATAAACCTACTAATTTGATAGCCATCAAGATTAAACTATTGAACTTTTAGTAGCAAAATGTATAGAATATTCTTCGAAAATCACTTAACAAACTACTCGTCACTGGTTACTAGTTTGAAAGTTCACAGCGAAATCTGTTTAAAATTGACTTTAATAACACATGGTTTGTATGTAAAAATAGCCAAGTCCTGTAAATAAGGTAGGTAATTATAATTAATAGTATATGGGATAGAAGTAATCATCTATAAGAACACTTTTACTTAGTGATACATACCTACTTGTACCATACATTTTAATCCAGCAAGATTGTTTTATATGAAGATAGTAATAATACCATATATTATCATTTAATGTAGGTACTACTGTTGGTTGTTCCAAATAAAATAAAATGAAATAAAATCATCAGATTCTGACCTGATAACTATGAGACGATATAGTTTTTATTTTCATTTGAGAAGCAGGATAGTTTAGTATTTATTTATTTAATATACCATTATTTTTTATAAAGTCACGTTTAAACGGAACGTTTTATAAAAACTCATTACAAACATTTTTTATTTTAATAATAACATTAAAAATTTCAAATGTAAGCAATTAAGAACTTGGGTGGGTGTACTGCCGTGCAACATAACATTTTCAACGCAATTCGTATGCTAGTGTCGCGAGTACAACTTTGCCCTCGACCAATTTTCTGCAGATTTCTGCGCTACAAAACTTTCGGACTTTTCTAATACCCCGAGGGATGGCAACAAACTTCGTTACGTTGCCTCTATCTATACACGCCACGCGATGAACTCAACGTACGTTGTTTCCATTTTGTTGTTTGTTTTATGTTAAGATTTTTTATGCAAGATGATTCGAATTTGAAATAAATTTTGGTACCATGCCGTTGATCGGCAGCAGCAGCCTTCTCGAGATTTTTTTTATATGTAGTTTGTCTATTTGTTATTAATAAATTTATGACAAAAAAATCAGAGGAATCCAATAATTATGTTGCCATATTAATAACTGATATAAAATACCGTAACAAATTCACATTTTTGTATAGTACCTAAAGAATTGTGTAAAAATAGCAAGTGTGGTAAAACTTAGGTTCTAAGATAGCCCTAGCTGTTTCTGTTGAATGACGCTAGAAAGTGACGGATATATGTATTTGAAACATGCGTTACAGACTTACTTTAACCCGTCTACGTAGTAAGGGGACTATAGTTTAGGCACTCGTAGAGATTTGATGGTAGAGTTTAGCTCGTAGGTATTAATTCATTTATTATCCAGCATCGCATCATCATCATCATGTCAGCTGAAAGCCGTCCACCATTGGTCAAAGGCCTCAGCATCGCATGTGGAAAAAAAAATGACAATTAAAAAAGCTTCCGTTCTCAAAATATTTCCCAAATATATTGACAAAGCGCTGGCATAAAATATAACAAGAATTTATCAAGTCGAAAAAAAATTGGGGAAAGTGAAAGGTTCTAAAAAAGGTCGGCAGTTTCAGTGACACACGAGGCAAGTAATAAACATGTGGATATCAACTGATCGGAATACTTTTTCAAGTTTCTTATATTTTTACAAGCTTTTATTTAACTTCCGTGTTAGTATGTATGTAAGTTTAGGTCGAAACTTGATTTTCACCCATTTTTCGGTGATCCAATGAAGCTGAAAATAGGTACTAACTTATTAAAATATGTGTGTGTATGAACTTTGTTTTTATAAAAAATAGTAATTTCAAAAACTCTTTTATTTCAATGTTCGTTTGAAGTGTTAATAAAAACCTAACAGATTATATACAAAAGTGTGTATACATCTTTAGATTTCTACGAAGACAAGAAAATACGTCACGTACCTACGTGGTATACAAGACCTAAATAAATAGCAAATAATAAATGGACACATCTCAATCTTAATGCAGATAATGCGTGGCCACCATTACTGATAAAGCTTGTCATTTTTTTTAACCAACTACAGTAAGACAACAATTTGAGGTTCCATCAGTATCCTCCACATTTTACACCTACCTACTACAAAAAAATATTTCTCGTTTGATTTAACTTTAAAAAAGTTATCAATCAAACGAGAGGTAAGTTGATGCTTTTCTTTTGAAACTTGATAGTCTTGTATTTTATCTTAATCTTAGCGTGGTAAACAGATGATAAAGCATAAATCCTAAAACAGCTTTAGGCTGTTTCTAGCTACTACTTATATTAACCACTACTAACTACTAACTTTAGTTATCGAAATATTTTGTGAGTAAACACATGAATATGTGCATATATTGAACAATAAGTGATTCAGATTTTCTTAAATATAAATGTACCCTGTCACAACACGTTTGACATAACAGTGCTACATTCCTAAATTACTTTCTACAAAAAAGAGAACCGCCTTCAAAACCTCTAAAACGTATAAGATATCAGTGTAGTGCTTTTCCAAAAGTCTAAGTGAAGTGATGTAACCTCATTGTGCCGTCATAAAGCACGGTCATTAGCTCTGTATTATCTTTCATCTACCAAGGAAGGCCTTTTCTTTATCCGAACGGCCTATTTTTTGTGTAAGACAGACCTGAACATTATGAAAAGCGGCATTTAGCGAGATAATTAGCCATTTTGATTTTATAGGGAATATTATGACGATTTTGAGGTACCTACGTATCAGGAGGTTAATATTGAGTTGGTTGTAAATACTGCAGTAGGTAGTAGCTAGAAGTCAAGTTTCGTAGTAATACGAGTAACTTTAACAACTGAAAAACGTAAGTAGGTATCTTATTGCAAAACTGAAATAATTTACTAGCCACATTGACTAACCGTATGTAAGTACAGTTAGCGTCAAAACTATATTGTCACTTTATCATCATTTCATTATAAGCTATTGATATGATCTTGATAGTTTGTAAGAAATATGTGAATTGAGTAATTTGACAAGGTTATAAAGTGATCAGCTACTTTAGACGCTGACTATTCAACGTTTATCATTTAGGAAAAAATCTGTCACAGGCAATTGGGATACAATAGCTTCATAATTGTTGTAAAGCAGCATCCATCCCAATTCATTAACGCTTGAACTGTTTTACTCAACTTACTCCTAAAAAAACGAGAACCCTATAATTAACAAATTCAACTTTCCTCAGTTAATTTTAAAAGGCTTTTGATTAATCAGCACCTGGCAGCGATGTCCGCTGTTCTCGTAGAGTTAAAATGCTAGAATTACCATCACGACCAAATGATTATGGAACTAACTGATGGTTATTCCAGGGTATGATCTATCTACGTGCCAAGTTTCATTAAAATCCGTTTTGCAGTTTTTGTGTGAAAGAGTAACAAGAAGATTGAAGATGTTCTTAAAATTTTCACATCCACCCTCCGCAGCCTGTCCATCCATCCGTTCGTTTCAGCAGGAACCGTAATAGGTAGACAGTTGTCACAGAATGTATATTTCTGTTGTTGCTATAACAATTAATGAAAATAAAATAATGTACGGTTGATATGGAACCCTTATATGTATGCGAGTCCGACTCGCACATGGCAATTTTTTTTTCATAACCTTTTGCTGTACGGTCATTTTTAACATTCATCTAGTATTTTTTATATCTTTGGCTTACCCCATGATTTCAGAATTTAACACCGAGGCGATGTTAATCGGCTATGTTGCTAAATCATAATTAAAAAGCAATTAGTACGTTCCCCTTGAAATTATTTAGCCCTTTTGCGTTTTGGGTAATCGACCGTTCTTAGGACGGTGTGAGACGTTAAAATCACGTATTTTGAGAACGTAAAATTTAAATTACTGTCTTTATTAATTTTAATAAATTAAACTAAATTATTCAAAAATGTAGGACCTTGCTCATTGTAGTTTCAAAGTTTATTTTATTGAGGTAGACGCAATTTTACTCTAAAAACTTACTACAAGCTATATTCAAAGGCGATGATAGCTCAGTGGTAGTGAGGTCAACAACAAAGGTCGTGGGTTCGAATCCGTGTCGATTTTGAGCTTTCGGTGAAGGAAAACATCGTGAGGAAACCACAGCGAGGTAGGGTACTTTGTAGTACCAGACTGGTCGGTTATCACCCTCAAGTTGAAAATCTATCGCCAAGCTTGGAGAACAAAGTCTCTTGGTGGAAAAATGTTTAGTCGACTAATAGCTCGCCAGACCATGTATCTCATGTAACTTTTATCTAATATTCGCGACTGATTAAAGCGTCTGTAACCTACAGATGTTTGTTTGAATAATAAAAAAAAAACATTAAAATGAAACATAAAATTATATAGCACAACTATTAAAATATTTCAACGCAAAAAGCAGCAGTTAGAAATGCCGCTGAATTTTGCTCGAAAGCATTTGAAAATTGAACTGTCAGGAGCAGAGCAGTTGGAGATCGTCCAACTGGCCGACGGTGATTAGATATTCCCGTCTGATACATTATTTATTAAGTCTACACAAGAAAAAAGTATGATGCATGAGTGCATATGTACCAGAATAATCTAGCTCTAACTTTTTTGAGTTCACTGATGTTATCTTTTCATAAAAAGGTATACTATTTTTTTAAGATGATGAATATCATACATACCTAATAATAAATGTAGCAACAGATAAAGAAAAAGAAAAACATATGACGGACTGTGCTCTGAACACGAACCATTAACTAGTGAAAATCAGGTATTGATTGGGCACTTCGCTGACTGAAATAACATTTTAACCCATAACTCGTAGATGATGAATGATCGGCCCTAAGTATGTCCCTACTACAGATCTACAAAAATATTATTGATTAGTTTTCAAGAGAGGTAGAGCATACCTATGGAGTTTATCGCGTCGGGGTCTGCATATGGAGAAGCAAGACGGATGACTCCTCTATTTAAAAGAAAAGTATTTCCGCCTGCGGTCCAACTGTACATGTTGGATTCTGGTATATATGCTAATGCTTGAATAAACTTCATCAGCGCGATGTAGGTTGTATGTAGATTATTGTGGCGCCATCTATCCAACGGTGTGCGAACTATGTATCTGACAGGTCACTACATACATTATATAGAATAGCCAAATATCTTCTGCGCGTGAGTCAAGTCGCCAGAACTCATCAGGGAGGCGGTCGGTACCAGAGTGATACCCGGAATGCGGACTACACGGACTCCGGGTAATGGGTGGCCTGCATGGACTTAAATACCGTTATTTTTGTAAGTCTCTGGTGGTCTATCTCGGGTGTTACATAGGTTCATAGACTACGTTAACCGCTTACCATGAGGCGGGCCGAAAGATTTGCCGTCATTATCTCTTACATTAAAAGAACATAGCAACAGGCATTTCGTTTTATATCCCAAGGATCGTCGGCAGTCACGTGTTAGTATAATACGCCATAAACACCAACTGCGACAACCTATTAGTACGTAAAATTTGTTGAATGAGTTTTCTTTGAACTCGGTCGTTGAACTTTTTGTAGGTACTTTCTAGAATGGGTAGGCATTTTTTTCTTTTTGTTTCTTAGTGTAGAAAGTATTTTTGAAGGCAATTTAAAGATTAAAAAAGGTAGAATAATCATAAGCCTGACGTCCCTAGCGGGGATTGAACCGTTATCATGCGTTTCGTGTGCGCGTGGTGAGCGACTAACGGCTCCGGTACCATTCTGAACAAATAGGAGTGAGTAATCATGGGTTACCTAAGAGAACTGGAGTGTATACTCTGGCGGCAAGACCTAACGTAGATAGTCACTGGGGCTTCGTAAAGGGCTGTCAGGAATAGTGTGCTGCCTTTAGGTATAACCGCAAGGTTGGTATTGATAGTCACTATAAAGAAATCTCAGTTGGTGAAGGGAGACTGATCATAAACTATGCTAACGTAGTAACCTAAAGTGAAGCCGCTAAGATAAATATTCTGACATATATTAAGGGTTTCTCTCGGAAACTGACTATTCGATGATATCGATTTCATTATAAGTATGTACCTAAATAGTAATATTATTAGTAATATGCAGTGATGAAATTTGGCACGCAAAAGGAAAATCAAGGTTAAATATACTCAAAGCCTTAGCATTCAATTTTTATTTTTAATTTAGCGTAAACGTTAAAATTAAGTTCAACTTTAAATATAAATTAAAGGAACTCATTTGTCCGTTTAGTACAAAAGAAGTTTCAAATTAAAAGACGAAAGTGGAAAATAATAGAAACCGTCTCAAGGGGGTAACCTTTACCACCCATGCACCCTTGGTGCATGTCGCATTTCACACAATTTTTTATGCAGAATTAAAAAAAATTGTCTTAAAATGAAACTGATTATTTGAGACAAAATAAAATGCATTTTTATAATTTGTATGCAAAAGATCCACTTTGAGTCCTTTACACTTATAAAATGCAATTTTAAATGAGAAACTCTCATAACTTTTTATCTTTGCATATTTATAAGTGTTATTATCAACGGTGGTTATACCTGCTATTTTATCGTCTATGCATATTTAATAATTTCATGACATGCAAATTTTAAAATCAAAATGCTATACTTTAAATAAATGTTGTTCAATCACGTAACAAGACTACATTTTTTAATTGCAAATTTGAATTTCGTTGGATTATTGCAACATCTCCCTTAAACACCTGATGGTAAGCTATCATCCATCGTAGCCTATAGACCACATGAGGAAATAAACAGTAATAATACACAATGTGTGCTATAGACACTAGCAATACTGCTTAGGCAATGCTTACCCTGCTAAAATCCAAAGAATCATTTTATTTCCAAAAATAATAAGAATTGCGTTTATAGTTTTCTTTTACCTTAAAAATTTATTGCCATCGGCATAGAGCAACACGGCCCCCGCAGCTCCGTGTTTTATGGCCGTCGGTGTCAAATGAAGGGATAATTTGAACAGATCTTCTACGGATCACCTTGTATAAAATATAAAGTTATATCTATTCAACAAGTTTCTAGTCTCTGAGAACAATGTTATTTTAAAGTTAAAGGCAATGTGGCTTATTGAAATGGAGTAATGTGTGTAATTCTGAAACTTACGTGATTTCTCAAATGTTTGCCTATTACATTACCAACTACATAGAAACTTCGATTTAACACCGCATCTGAAGTAAAGTAGACTATAAAATTTAACAATCCTACAGGAAGTTTTATCGCTGTGTCTGTAAAAACGTGACCTATTCAGAATGCTAGCGACTATTCGCTAGAAATAGGTTTTGGTTCGACTAAGCGTTTCCGGTCTCTTGAATCGAATTGAACTTCTTATATAGATGTGTACCTATATTTCAAAAGTTGTCAAGTGTTTTAAAGTGATTGTGAATAGAATGTTAAGGATTTTAGCTGATGGCTCAGTGGTAGCTGAATGTCGTGATAAAGGTCGTAAATTCGAATCCTACAATAAGCTTGAGCTTTCGTTAAAGGAATATATTCTGGAGAAACCATAGCAATGTGGTTAAAATTACCAAGCTAGCTGTTTCCCGCGGCATCATTTGCGTTCCTGGGATGAAAAGTAGCCTGTAGTACTTGGGGATTATTAGTAAAATAATTGTCATAATCGGTCAAATAACTTCTAAGATTACCTCCTACAACCAAACAAACATTGCCTTTTTATTAGATTAGTAGGTATAGATAAGGTCCAGACGAGGGAAAAATATTACCCGTCTAAATGACTTCGTAAGGCAATCTTTTCAATTTGGACAAAAGAGATCGAGTCACATGGCGTAAGTGATATGAAGGAACTAGGTACTGGGATTGTTGCACACAACTTTCTACGCGAGTTTATATAGTAGATCCGCTTTACGGCAACTAAATTATAACCTTGAACTGAAGTATTAATAGCTTACGCTCTTAGCTGAATCTGCACCATTTATGTTATAAATTGCAGAGTCGAACGATCAGACATGATCTTTACTATCTCTTAATCTGTGGTCCAGTATGAACTCTATGGAGCTAAGTCACTTCAGGTCATTCGTGACCAAATAAATTAAATTAATTATTGTAAGTAATAGAGATAGAAACTTTAATCTTGTGCTTGTTATACTGTTTCCAGTAAATGACTCTTAAGCATATGACGTAGGAATGTTTTTTCGATCTGTATCGTCGGCTGTTCATATTTTTGAAGATGGTAGCTTCTCAGTTTAAGTTTCATTACTTAATATTGTTTAGTGTAAAAATTAAGAAGACTTAGATTTATTTTTGGTTCAATATTTGAGGAAGAAGACTAGTAAGCAGTACCGTTATTGTATAACCGCGCGACTTTACGCGTCAATATTAATCCCGTCGTCTCATCATATTACTTGTGCCTATGTATGATTTATGATTCCTATCACGTGCTTACCCCTTGCTAATGACACTACCCATTAGAGCACAGCAATTCTTGCTTTTATCTCATTATAGTAACATTCAGTCTCGTGTGGCAATTAGCGACACATATAGATATTAATGTTACCTTTATGTTAATTTGCAATGGGTTATTAATAATTTTAATGTCATCATTTTAAACTTTAAAATAATGGCATAGATATAGGCTTTTAAAATTTAAAGGATAATCATAATGGACTTTAAAATCAGACAAATCATGACGCGATCTTTTCATGGTGAACGGTACCTTGATCTATTGAATAGTAATCTATAATCTTTGGTATACAGGATGACTTTTCTTGACGATCTTTGGTGATTACCTAAATTAATGCTACAAAGTAAAACAATAGAGAAATCTTCGACTTCGGAGGATATAATGAAGACCCCAACACACTAGAAAAGAGGTGATGATCTTCAAACGGCTGAGCGGATTTTCTAAAAATACAGTTAAGAACACTCTCGTCTAAGATATCGTTCAAAAGACAAAACTTAATCAAAATCGATTCATTCATTCGGAGCTAAGTGTATCTACGAAACATTCTCAGGTAGGTCTTCTTTCATTCAATGCGAAATTTATCCTTATATTTGCTCATCATTTTAATTGTTGAGTATGTGTATACATGGGGCCAATCCATCAACAAACTTATGCAAGAGGGATATCTTGAAAATAGTGCTAGGAGGTCTACGCAACGTTGAATTTTGAGTAACAGAAAATATTGGCATCATGAGTCCGAGGTTGAGATCCAATTTATGTCGCCTACATACCTATATTTGATCCATTTTATGATACATATCTTATAAAATCTTTTCCCTTCAATAGAAATCCATATATCCAGTCTAAATTTGTTTGTTTGTCTTAGTGTATCTGGTTCTTGATCTGTTGAATCATCTCAATTAACGAAAATAACCCAACATATCTACAAATAACATTCAACGCTTCACACACCACTGACATGGCAGTTAATGTCCAATTAATACATTATCCGTTATTATTAATATGTACATTAATGTAATACTATTACATTAGGCTGGGGTTTCATTATAGCTAAATAACCTGTTATTTGGGCGGGAGCCATTAATACGTAATCACATCTGCATGTCTTCAACCTCGATGTACAATGTGGTTATGTTTTGGGTATTAATGTTAAGTGCAGTGCTTTATGTGATAGTATTCGTCAGTATGATAACTTTTACATTAAAAAAAAAATAGAGATTTTCACAACAAACCCTGTCATTTGATATCTCACACGATACCGATACCGATATACACGATATGTTTGGGTCACCGATTTATAGATCTGTACCAAATTTCAACTCAATCGGTTCAGTAGGTTCGGAGCAAATTGGCTGTGACAGATGGACGGACAGATAGACAGACCCACGAGTAAGTCTGCTTAATTTGGAATGAGATAATGTCCCAGAATTTCTTAATATTATAGTTTGCTACTTCTGTTCTTGAAAGGCATCATATAATAAAGATAATAATAATTTCAAAGTAGCATTGGCTAAGCCTCAAAGCTGTATGGAAAACATAAGTAATGAAATTCCTTTAGCATGTCTTATATGAATAATACATGGCCTGCTAAAGCAGAGCAAAAGGCCAAAGCCCAAGAGGTGATATTTAATAAATAATTACCTAAAGCTTGTTGTAGAATATGTGAGGTAGAGTTATTAGTAGCGATGCCCGGTGGCGAGGGGCAATTGTTTAAATTAAACATTTCGTTGACTCGCGATTGTTTTGTAGCGAGTCAGTCGTTGATGCATTGCGATTCGCACTCGTGACTCTAGAAGTCAGGCATCAGACCAGCACGGTAATATAAAAATTCTAAATCTATGGCCTAGTCCCGTTCTGTTTCACTCAGCTAGATTCCCAGCAGCTCGGATTGTTTGAACTAGAAACAATCAAAAAACCTTTTTATTGTTCCATCGTCAAGCGAGACAATTGTTGATCTGATTGAAAGAGACGATTGTGATTTTTTTGTTAGATTGTTGAAACATCTCTCAATCGCCAATCGCTATTAGATTGATGAATTTAGAGGACTAAGCTCAAAAGCGCTTAGTTATTAATTAAGACATTGCGACGTTAAAATAAAATGTACAAACAGATCATACCACAAACAGGTACTTACCATCAAACTTTAATCATAATCAGTTTTGAATCATCCTCCTAACAGTAATACATAGCTCGCCTTATCCAAAGATGAGATTAAAAATCTTATGTATGATTTAATTACTTGTATGACAACCGCATTGTCTGCTTATATTGGCTTAGGCACATTTAGTCGTTGCTCACTGCACATACCTATAATTTTCAGAAATTTATAAAAAACCCCGAAACTCATACTAGAAAAGAGGTAAAGATCTTCAAACAGCCGAGTTAATTTTTTTTGAGATATAGTAAAAATACCAGTTGGCCCAAGTTTGTGCGAATTATACAAAATTGCTTCCAAACTAGCAATAGCTTCTCAAGTTCGCTGAACTTACATTTTGCTCATAAGTGTTTAAAGCTTCAATTTTAATTTATTTTATCTACTCTCATATCGTAAAGTTCTAATTATGAAATCAAAAACAGTACTTTAATGACCCACTTTATGCACACCCGTCTATAATGAAATTAAAAATAGTAGTTTATGATACTGTTGCATAATAGGGGTTATTAACTACGAGTGTGAGTTTAAGTACCGAGCCGTAGGCGAGGTTCATAATAGTATCACACGAGTTTTTAATACCTAATTATGTGCAGTATCATACAGTACTTTATCTAAACTCATATAAATAATGTCATTTACAAAAATTGAATTTCTACCAACTTTGCAAAAAAAAAAAAAAAATTGCTATTTTTGTGACATTTTTGGTCAAAATGATATGTGTAGGCAAAAACAATAAAATATAATCATATACTTAATCAAATCCGTGTTGCCAACTCCCAAAAATTCTTACCTCTAAAGTTCAAGTTACAAAATTTGTGACATTGTCATCGTCAAATTGAATTGATACTGATTGATTATACTATTGATAGGTCCAAAGTGTACTTTAATAGAAAAAAAGTTATTTTATAGCATTATCTTGGGAACACAACTGTACTATAATTAATCATTATACACGGGTGTGCCTAAAGTGGGTCATTAAAGTACTGATTTTGATTTCATAATAAGAACATTACGATATGAGAGTTGAGAAATTATATTATAGTACAGTTTTCTTCCCAAGATAATGCTATAAAATAACTTTTTTTCATTAAAGTACAAGTATTTGGACATGTCTGACCACTTATAATGTTTTTTGGGTTTTAATACTTCAATTACTGTCAGTCAACTTGTCAAACGAAATAATAAAGAAAAAAACATTATAAGTGGCCAGACATCAGGACTAAACAATTATAATTTTAGGTGCAAATTTACTTTGTCTGTGGTCGCGTATGCGGTAGAGATCTCAACTTTGGAGTTTTCCCCCACGTTTTTGGGCGCCATGATGATTAATGTTTGTTTATTTTATTGATTTTTTTGTTTTGGCCAAAAATGATAGAAAAATAGCAGTGATACTAAGGTGAAATAAATTTGGATCTGAAATTGTGGAGGCGGCAATGGAAATGACGAATAATCGATACTCGTAAGAAACCTATGACAAAATATTATCGTTTTTTTACCTTTAAATTACATTATTAGATGAGTTTAGATAAAGTACTGCACATAATTAGGTATTAAAAACTCGTGTGATACTATTAAGAACCTAGCCTACGGCTCGGTTCTTAAACTCACACTCGTATTTTAATAACCCATGTTATGCAACAGTATCATAAACTACTAAAATGTCATTAGAAACATTGAGTCGATATTGCAAATCAAATGAATTCGATTGACATTTTTGAAATCCGATAAATTTAAAAGCAATTGGGTAGAGTGCGCCAACAACGTCGGGACGTACAGCTTAAAATTACTGGATGCGGTAATACTGGTAGTAATCAATGACAGACTAATATCCTACAATGGCTCCACCAGGTGCACATCTTAATGAAAATTGCTTGCTATGGATAGTCCATTTGCCCACTTCAATTGATTCCCAGCTTTGTGGCTGAAACAATGAACCTTTACCGTGTTTTAGTGTTGGATACATTTTCTCCCATTGCTATAGAACGAAAACTATTTTTATTATATTGGTTGATTTTGGTTAGATATATTAGGCCGTAAATAATGTACGCTCCGTCCTTCAAAATTTACTCCAAAAAATTACCTCCTTAAGAGAAACTGAGGTGAAGCCACGGGGAAAAGCAACTTATATTCAAACCTTAGTTTACTATTCAAACCTAGATGGAGAAACTGCTAAACCGCTATATTTAATTGGTCAATAACAGGTCGGTCACCGCCTGCCTGTTGTGCGTTCCAATCAACAGAGCAAAGCTTTAGACAGTGTTTCATTTCAAAGATTAATGTTCAAAACGATTCAGTACAGAAGCAAAAAAAATGTTTTTACATAATAATTGGCGAGGGAACGCCCGGTGCCGGTAGGCGAGCACCATAATTTGTTGATTTATATTCACCTCACTGGCTGATTCCGAACAGTTTATTCGTGTTCTATAAATAACTAATCGAGGGTTGTATCTGTACGTTAGGGTTCTGCGGTTAAAAGGTATGGTCCTTATAAGCAATTTCAGTAGGCTCGAAGATGAAAACGTGTATTCAAATGCAATAGACCTTTGATAATACGTGCTCATCATTACTAGCCCGGAAATCTCCAATGATCAATCCTAGCCCTTTAAATTGCTTCTACAATCTTGAACCGCTTTCTTGTAATTAAATCTAATATAGAGCTCTAAATATTAAACTGAAAACTGAATTGTGGGAAAAGATTAGATCATTTAGAACGTTCGAACTTTCGTTTTTGCCCATTCGGTTTCGACGGTTAACTTTGAGTAGCACCTGCCTATCACTTGTTCAGCCTCTTGCATAGAATCGGGAAGTCTAAATCTAAACCATGTTTGTGCTCTGTCAGTTGAGAACGCTGTCTAGGTAACATTAAGTCACGAATTAACAAAACAGAGCCTGAGCTAATGCCTTCTGCATGGGTGGGCTGCATTAGCACAATGCTCAATATTGTTTAATGTTTGGGTGTGTCAAATTAAATGTATTTCTATCTTTCTCACACTCTTATTTAGCAAAACTTTATAATCAGATAGTAGATGATGATCCTTTTGATATTATAATAAACGTATGAATTAAACAAGGAATATCTTAATAACATAAATACATTGTTTTCCAATCATATATTTTATGATTCTAATTACAATAAGATGGATCCTTAAGACTTGGAACTTGCTGCGTGGCAGTACAGTTTCTTTCTTTCTTGTTTACCATCCACAATCTAACCCTGGTTGTGTATATTTCCCGGTCAGCACTCCTCAGCATCTACCCAAGTCGAGGTCCGTACTTTTTTCTGCCGCTAGTTGTCCCCTTGACCTGCGCTCACGCTTACTCTCCCTCGTATCCTGTAAAGGTCGTTTAGACCAATATAAATAAAATTGTCCATTCCAAAAAAACTCCCTAATATAGCCGTATAAATTTATAAACACGTGTTGCTAGGTTTACGACCAACCTTAATCGTAAGGATTAAGATCGTAAAGGAGGTAAACGCTCGTAAAATACGAATTCTCATAGGATTTCCCCCTTTTGTTTATGTTGCTGATTTTCTAGGTATATAATGTTGTAAATCCTTTTTTCTATAAACACTATGAAGGAAAATTAGACACGGTCTTCAAAATGTATTTAATCAATACATTTTTTTTGATGTTAGGTCTTAGAGGAGGCAAAAAATATTGATACAGATGACTGACAAGTAGCTAAGTAGATAAATATTAACCACTAAGCTTAATTTTCATTGAACTCGTTCAATTTCTTATCTCTCTTCTTCAGTTAAAAACTTACGGTGTTAACAAAGTTACTTTGCTAAGTAGGCTCTAAAGCTTTTCTGTTTACTTTATGCAGTTTATAAGTACAAATAATAAAGACGATAACACCCCAGTGGTAGTGACTTAAAACGAAATCAGCTTAAATCTTGGTAAGCTTCCTTATTTTGATTAAGAAACCATAATCATTAGTTTATTTACCACACGGTAAATTCTATCAGATTTAAGTTCAAATTATCTTCTAGTTATTGCATGTCTATGTTTAAAATTGTATCATGTTTATATTTCTAAGCAGCTGGATGCGGGTAGCGCAAGACCGGTCATTGTGGAGATCCTTAGGGGAGGCCTTTGTCCAGCAGTGTTCGTCTTTCGGCTGATATGCTGATTAAGATAAATATCTAATCAATAAAAGTCTACTTAATTTAATCTTTAGAATTGAAGACAATGCATTACGTGATGGTATTATCAAGATCGAACATAGATGCTTAGCAATTTGAAGCTAGAATGTTATGCGTTGAAGAGTGTAAATTCCTCGCACATGAGTGCACATTCCTTCATATGATTTCAAGTAATTGGATAAATTCTCTTCAGAGTTTTATTTTTATGCTTACACAAAACTAACGTATATTGACCCGTAATTTTACTTATTTCAATGTATTTTTATAGCGAAGCCTTAAATGGAGAGTTATATGTGTTTTACCTATATGTCTGTCTCAATGCTCCTTCGTAACTACGAAACAGCTAAACCGATTTTGATGAATGATATGTCGTTACATTTGTCTTTATTGCGCGAGTGTCAATGAGTGTTTAGCGACAGATTTTCAACTTGAGGGTGGTAACCAGCCAGGTGGGTACTACGAAGTATCCACTACCACCTATAGTTTTCTCACGATGTTTTCCTTCACCGAAAGCCCAAGCTCTACCACTGAGCTATCATCGCCTTAAAAAATATTGATAAATCTATATTAGAACAATAAAAATTACCTCCGGTGATATGATTGGGTTAAATGATCCTTAAACTGGATCGTGGCTCTTCAGAGATAGTTTGTGAGAAATAATATAGCATCCTAGTGATATGCATGTAACAACAGCAACAACTAGTAAAACATACCCTGTACTCATTTCCATTCTTTTCTCATAAAAATATTTAGCAAAAATATAGTGTAAAATAAAATTTACGCGGAAAAAAGGCATACGAAAACGTAAGCTTAGTAAGAAAATATTGTAAAATAAATATAAAAAATACTTTGACATGATCATCATGATTCTTGTTTTTTTTTTAAAAAGGCAAAGGTACAGAGCCATACAGCCTTGTCTTATTTGATCATCTTCACTTAGGTTTTAGTAACTTGGTAGCAGTTCTACTAAAACTTTTCATGGACTTCTTGAGACAACTTGAAAAGCCACTATACACGTAATCATTTCATTTCACTTATTTGGTGCACTTGTATTGATCTTTATTGGACAAAATACCACTGATTATCTATACTCTATACTAATATTATAAAGAGGAAAGATTTGATTGTTTGTTTGTTTGTTTGCATTGAATAGGCTCCAAAACTACGGAACCGATTTCAAAAATTCTTTCACTAATAGAAAGCTACATTATTCCCAAAGGTTATAGGCTACTTTTTATCCCGGGAACGCGAGTGAAACCGCGCGGAACAGCTAGTATTCAATAAAACTCAAAAAATATACTATTTTATGAAAATAAGATGAAAACGCAACGTCACTTCGCAAGTTCCCGCCAAAAAGTCCTGATCATCATGAATTAATGACAGATGATTAAGGTATCAAAGAGAACATAAATGTAAAGTATGATTGATGAGCAATATCTTTGGATGAGCATGACAATCTGTGAAGATAATAAAATTGATGTGTGACCTTTTTACATACATACATGTTCATGCACACAACTGTTTGTGTTTTCGATTCCCATCCAAGTATAAACTGCGGCAGCGTGATAAGTGGAGTCTTAACCAATCACGCTAACTGGCTTTGTAAGAGGTAAATCGCCTGCGAAGTCTTGCACAAGCTACTTCACTATAAAATTAAAAACCTGAAAACAAATAAAAACTTTTAACAAAAAATAGAACCGTCTTCAAAACACTAAAAGGCATAATATAACCATGTAGGAACTCTAATCAACCTGACACTGTTTTCAATTTTTAGTGTCTAATGTTTTATGACTGACCTAGTATAAGCTATCGTTGTACCTTCCATCATCACATCAAATGATATAACTAACGGTCTAAAAGGTCCTATAATATTGAAAGAATTATCCCCCAACTCCTAACCGTTAAGGAGTTGTACCTTCCATCATCAGCTCAGCAACGTAAATGATGACTACCAGACGCAAATATCTGAATAGCATTAAAAAGTATATGAAAAACATTGTAAGTCCCTATAAAATTTGAAGAGTTCCCTCGATTTCTCCAAGATTCCATCACCAGATCCTGACCTGATGACCATAGGAACCAACTGTAAAGTATACCCTTTCAAACAAAAAAAGGATTTTTTAAATCGGTCCAGGCGTCTACGAGTAATCGAGTCACATACATAAAAAAAAAAACCAACGATTTGAGAACCTCCTCCTTTTTGAAGTCGTTTGAAAAAGTAACTAAAAAAGCCGACTGTGGTAGTTCAAAATACACTGAAAAGCAAGAAAAAAGTAAATAATCTAAAACGAATCTAGACATTTATAAAAACTTTGGGTATGTAGCAGGCGGGACCCATTTCACTTTCACTGTCACCTTCTTCCGATGTTCTAATTTTAATTCAGATTATGTACTATTTTCTTGCTTTTAAGTGTATTTTAAATTAATTTTGAACTACCACAGTCGTGATTTTTAGTTTTTTAGGGTTCCATAGGAAATTACTGAACCCTCTGTGCACGAGTCAGACTCTCACTTATCCGATTTATTTAATTACTTTTTTTTTAATTGTCTTAAGATCACATCCCGAAAGCAAATATAAAATGCCCATCTCTATACATATTAATTATCTATAACATCATGAAGATTTTAAATGAGGTTGAAATGGAATGATGCATAGACCCAGGAAGGAAGGAGGAAAGTCATATTTAAATCAATGGTTTAAAAAAATCAGATGAAAGGCATTGTCAAAGAGAATTTAATATTACGTTTTTGGCATTGTTAAATTAAAGTCAAATTGAGGTGTGTCCAAAATTTTGTAATTATTTAGTTTAGCCTAAAATAATTTACCCACTGAAATCGGGAAACCTACGCGGGTAATATAATACCTATATTATAGTGAATAACTTCTATATATTTTGTATTTATATATTGTAATCAATCAGTGATTCAGTGATTTGAGAATTCAGATTGTCGAATAAAACCTCAGTAAATAAAACATAATATAAAAATATCATGGAATCCCCCAATTATGTAGGAATGATAATTATTTTCGTTATAAGTCTCACACTTGTATGTTATTTTATCAGACGTAAATGTTCTTTTACTAGAAATGATCCAGAATAATTTGATGATGATAAAAAATCCCGTTTTTATTAATTTACAGTTTTAGAAATCCTTACATTCTCACACAGATTATGAAGATAGTCATCGCTCTATGGGAGTACCTTTTCTCCTTAGAATTTTCCAGAGAACGCACCTCTTGAAACGGCGGTTTAAGCTTTGGGTCGATGTATCAGGACTTTGAATTTTATGTACAGACTAGCTGTTCCCCGCAGCTTCACTCGCGTTCCCGGGATAGATAGCCTTTAATCTTCAGCAGGGATAATGTAGCTTTCTATTAGTGAAATAATTTTTCGTATCGGATCAGAAACTCCAGAGATTAGTACGTTCAAAAAAAACAAATTCTTCAGCTTTATTATTAGTATAGATAAGTATATATTAGTATAGATTTGCTTACACCCCGCGGTTTCATTCACGTTCCTGAGGATCTTGTTTTCCTGGGATAAACAGTAGGTACCCTTTATGTTACCCCAGAGTATGATCTATCTACCTATATGCCAGTTTCATTCAAATCCGTTCAGTAGTTTTTACCTACAAGAGTAACAAACATCCATAATATAATATTAGTAGGATTACCTATTGTAACATATTTTGTAGTAGGTACCCAGTTTCCTTGTAGGCTGTTTGTACCTACATAATTCTTAAAATAAACGCTAGGCAAAAGGTTGCCGTTTCCGCTACTTTGTGTACAATTATGTACCTACAGTTGTTCTTTATCTGAGGCAATAAAAATAAAGTTTCTTTGTAACTATCTCCCATAGCTGTCTCCGTAACGGCCGCCTGTTGTCTTCATAACATTATGAATTTGCAATTTACATATGAATAGGGCGAGTGTCCAAGGGGTTACACGACTGCACAAAAATAAGAATGTACCTAGTATTTTCAAGGTAAAATATTTTATATCTATTTCGTACCTTACTTATACACACTTAAAATAAATTACTTTTTTCAAAAAAGAGAACCGCCTCCAAAACCCCTAAAGAGTACCTATAAAATAGCTATGTAGAGACTAATCTGACACTGTTTTGAAGTCAGCGAATAACTATTGTTACTATGTTATTTTACTACACCGATTTTTTTAACCGACTTCAAAAAAAGGAGGAGGTTATCGACTGTATTTTTTTTTTATGTTTGTTACCTCATAACTTGTTTCGCTGACTTCAAAATAGTCAGATTAGATTAGAGTTCCTAGATAGTTATTTTATGCTTTTTAGTCCCTTTGAAGGCGGTTCTATTTTTTGTGTGTGTGAAATAATTTTTCGAATCGGACCTGACTCTCTTCAGCTTTATTATTAGTATAAATAGATATAGACACATTCGGACTACATAATATGATCGAACTCAAGCTAAGCAAAACTTGTACATGAAAAGCAGCCTAACTGTTCCATTAAAAATGAATGTAGGTAGAATTTCTGTTACTTGAATATTTTACTCTACATCTCATATCAAGCCATCATTCTCGGAAAAGGAATATTGCGACGAGCGGAAATATTTTCCAATTTTATTGACCTTCAGTTGAAATCAAATTCACAGTTTGGTTTTGCAAAATCTCCTATTTTAAAGATTGACAATATGATGGAAGGTGGTAGGTACCTGTCAATTGTAAGCTATACCTTAGGTAAGCTGTTCTCCTGGAAGTTTTATGTGGTAGCTGTTTCATTCGCATATCTGGGAAGGAAAGTAGCTTTTTAGACTCAGAGTTAATGTAGCTTTTAATTAGTGAAATAATTAATAACTTGGAACATTGCCTACTCCATTCATACCTCTTTATAATCTACACTAATATCAAAGTTTGTAAGTTTGGATGTAGGAATCTCCAGTATTCAAAATTCAAAAATACAAACGTATTACCTACTTGTCCGATTATAAAAATATTTCACTAATAAAAAGCTTAATTATTCCGAATTAGTTAATCCAGGGTGTCAGCTACCTTCATACCAAATTTCATCAAAATTGGTCCAGCCGTTCGAGCGTGAAGAAGTAGGTACCTAACAAACAAACAAACTCACAAACTTTCGCATTTATAATATTAATAAGATAGGATAGGATAGATATTCCTAAACCAATTTTTTATCCCAAGAACACGGGTAAAACCGAAGGAAAGAGCTATATTATAACAGATTGTTGATGCATCCAATTTAATTTGGTGATTGAGTAATATATTTTCATGTCACTTGCCTAATACTGATAATAATGTAAAAGACGGCCTTGTTATTATACACCCGGTCTCTTCCCTTTGAAATATTAAGCTTTTTGTAACATTTCCTTTGATATCGTTTTCGTTTCCCATTACTCTTATTGTAACCCCCATGAAAAATATGATATTTTATTCTTCTTGTATAACAGATACTGATTTTATTTGAGACGATGGGTTCTGTTGATTGGCTGCTCTGAAGTTTTAAATTCATTTAATATGTATTGTTACAATGGAGATTTTTTTTATAACTTTCGCCCTGCGCTAGTTATCTGGTTCCCATAGTACCTACAAGTTCTGCATAATTTGTGATTACCATTACTTAGGCTATTTTACCTTTGTCTAGTGTGCCTTTGTTCACCTGTTTATTTACTTATGAGTTTATACTTAAAAATTAGTTCCACATAATTAACTCGAGCTCTCATCAAGCAAGTACATCCGTAATCATCTTTTTTTGGAAGAACCGCAGTGTAACTATTGAGTTCCTCATAATTAAATAAATTTTACTATAAAGCATTATGAAAATGTACGAGCGATCTCTGAATTGATACGGAAAAAGGCGAGAAAGAGTTTGACAAATATCTATATCTGAACAGATTGTCAGTAAAATATTTACATAAAAAATTTCAATAAGTCAAATATTTTCGTCCTATCTTTTACTCGCGCACATATCGGAATTTTGTATTACGAGTGAAGTTACGAGTATTCTATTTTTTGGTATCCTTTGGGAGTTTGTAATATTTCGTTCGAAACCGACGTACACTGAGGATAGGTACTCGGGTTATAAAAACATGGAGATATATTGCAAATTATAGGCGATGATAGCTCAGTGTCAGTAACGTTAAATGGCATGAAGAGGGTCGCTAGCTATAACATACAATGACCTTGAGATTTAGCTGAAGGGAGATTCCTCTTTGGACTGCCAAAAATACTACTGATTGATATGAAATATACCATGTCCTACAGTTTAGGTACTTGTACAAATAACTAACTAAAAGGAAGATTCTGTTTACATTAACTATTTCTTGTAATTAATGACATCCGAAAAGACAAAACAATAAATCTTACGACTCGGACACAATGATAGAAGGAAGTCGTTACTCTCTTGTACGGATGTTATACACACACCTTTATAGAGGCTAAGTTAAACCTTTTAGAAAGATATAATGGTTTTGTCATGCTGATGACTGACACAACGCAACTATTTTATTTCATTTAATAACTAGCTTCCACCTCGCGGTTGCACCCGATCCCGAGGGATAAAAAGCTCCTAGTCTATGTTCATCCAGGGTGTCAGCTCCATACCAAATTTCATCATAATTGGTCAAGCCCTTTAGGCGTGAATTAGTAACAAACATACGATAAAAAGTAACCTATATATTCCAGGGTACGATCTCTCTATGTGCCAAGTTTCATACAAATCCGTTTTAGTAGTTTTTGCGTGTTGTCACAAAATGAAAATAAATTTTACAAGATTATATTAACTTACTATGTTCGTATGTAAATTGTCCGATGTTTTCAATACGTTACTATTATTTGAGGTCCTGATGGAAACTGCTAAGATAGTCAAATTTGGGCTTGTTTGTATTGTTCTCATGAGTAGATACTTTTCATTACACATGATTAGGTTTTTCACAATATAAGCAATATTTTTAATTTTAATTTATTTTAGATTCTTACTAAATTTATTCCATAAATCAATGATTTGTAATGACATAAACTGAGACTATACTGAAATCAAAGCAACAAAAGCAAATCCAGGGGGCTAGCAAATAGTAGGAAACACAATTTCAAGTCACCCTCAGTCAACGACAAAATATTAATTCTGTTTTTAATTATAAAATTAAATATTTAAAGCTTTGGACCAGCATTTAATTTGCTTTCAGTAAATAGTAGGGCAGGTTTCTCTTCACTTCTGCTCTAACAATGTTCACAAGTTGAGTAAATGTTTTGCAAAATCCATTAGTTAGTTGCTACCGGACCTTTCGTTGTGGGAATTTTAGTTGTGGGTTCTGTTCTAGACAATATACCTACACAATGTTATATATTATTTGTCACTAGCTGTTTCCTGCCGTTTTACCCTTCTTCCTAGCCTAGGAATCCTAGGATGATAAGCGGCCTATAGTACTTGGAAATAATGTAGGTTCCTATTAGTGAAATAATTTTCAGAATCGGACCAGTAACTCCGAAGATTGCTTTCTACATCCAAACGAACGCACTTCACCTCATTAATAGTATAGATTTACTTGTATAGAGTTGCAGAAAAATTTAAGACTCGATAGTATTGTGCTAAATACAACTATCAAACTAATAGCTCTGTGGCAGTGACGTCGAATAACGACGAAGGTCGCGAATTCGAATCCTATAATGAGTATGAGCTTTCGGTGACAAAAATCGTTATGCACTACTTATCTCTAACTTACGAGATCATTCTATGAGATATAGATCCAGAATCATAATCACAAATTACAGTCATTATAAAGTTATTTAAATCTATTTATGAGAAATAAATAGGAATTTAGAATTAAATTTTAAATGGAGTAATTTTTAATGTTGCTCCGTATTCAATAGCTCTTTATACAAAATCCTTACAATAAACTCCTACACTCAGGTGAAATTTTACTAGTCACACCCACGCACGTTTAGTATTGCCTGTAAATCTCAAAGTTTATGATTTTGCCCCTTAATAAAGTGTAATAAGGGTAATATTGTGCGATAGAAGAGGGTAAGAATATAAGAGGAACAATGTTTAAGAAACTCGTGTTAAAGAGATTTAGATAGAGAGTCGGTAAGGTACCTACAAATATATTTAATGTGAGAGACAAAATAATTTCTAATAAATTGGATTAAGTTAGATCACATGCTTTAATTCATTTAAAATTTATAATAAGAATGTCAAAGACGTGTCTTACTTTACGGAAATGGTTTACATTGACCTTGCTTCTGTTGTATACAAAGTAAATTCATTTAATATCACTGTACCTAAGTACTCTTATTTCTTTGTAACATATTTTTAATTTATTTAGATTATACCTATTTAAATTAGTTAATTATTAGGTGCTTTATATTTAACAAAATTAAAAATAAAAACAAAATTACCTAACTATAAATAGAAAATTTGTGCCAAATCGCTGCCCCGCGGAAGTGTGCCAAGAAGACTGGCAGCATTGCCACGCTGGATGGCAATGGCAATTCTTTGAGCAAAGTATGTGCCAGCCTTCTTGTCACGAGAGGCCTCAACAAGACGAGCGGAGACCTAAGAGAAGAAAGGGAGGGATAAAAGATAATAATGCCTGTCAAATTACCAATAGCATACTTCAATGTGATATAAATATAGGTATCCCTATACGAGGATGGCTTACACTAATTTGAAAGCTTTAAAAATGTTCTATCCTATTTCAATTATTTTTATTGGAGAGAGATGTCACGTGATTAAAATTAATTTTGTAAATAAAATTATCGGCACCATTGGTGCCTTCATGTTACGAGTCTAAAGTACCTACCTATCAAAATGTTATTACATTTCTAATAGTAACTAGCTGTTCCTCTCGGTTTCACTCGCGTTCCCGATATAAAGTAGCCTATAACCTTTGGGGATATATGTAGCTTCCTATTAGAGTGAAACAATTTTTCGAATCGTACCTGTACCTCCGGAAATAGCGCGTTCAAATAAACTCACCTTACATAACTCATAACTTCACCTTTACAATATTATAATATTTATTAAAGTATAGTTTACTCATAAAATTATTACATAATTAAAGTTTGACGACCACAAGGTAAAGCTGGGATACTAATGTCAGATCTTCCACCATAATGCATAAAATCCACCCACGTTTATTTCATTTATAATGGATTCTATGTAGAGTAGCAAACATTTGAGTAAGGCAAGCAGTCTCCTTTACATCCGTATATTTTAATTTGCCCATCTTTCCTTTTTGAATAAGTCTAATAATGTCGTTTTAAAAAAGTTTAGTATAAAGTACAATACAACTTTCTATTAGGAATTATACGATTGACTTATACTACGATTATCACTCGCATGTTCTCGACAATATCTCGTAACTCTGTTTTCATTATTATATTTTGGTGCCAATAAATGTTTTTCTATTATATTCCATGCTGTACTCCTTTGGGAAAGCTTCGGTATTCATGGTAACGTGGGTAAACTCCTAAACTAAACTTCTAGGCTGTCTGCTAACTTTGGCCACATCATCACTGACCACCGGTGAGATTGTAGCAAACACAGCATGTGTTGAAGCGCTGGGAACTACTGGAGAGAATTTTATATTGCATAATATTAGGTCCATAACTTATTTATGCTATTTCTTAAAAAAAGACAAATTATTTATTTTTATGTATCAGGCACTGCGTTGGTTCACACCGAGATAGACACCTGACACATAAAACGGATACTGTATTTTGTGTCAAGTATCTGTTTTCTATGGATTCTAAAAGTTCTTTCACTAACAGGAAGCTACATTATCCTCGACTACGCTACCGGGAACGCAATTGAAACCGCGAAGACAACTAGCAGTAAATACGAATGAAACCTAACTCACATAAACACACATGTGACAACAGTATTATTCCAAAGACAACTTAGGCCACTATAAAATAGATTTTAATCTCCATTGTGTCTCGGTGTGAAACAACGCAGTCTCGTGTAGAGGGTTTTGATCAGAATTAAATGTCATTATACGAATAATCTAGATAGCTGCTAGATAGACCTTCATTTATTCTGAGATTATCTTGATTACTCACATCCTTTAAGGGCATGGGTCAACACATTAGTATTAGCAACGAAATTGAACCTTTAAGAAAAATATGAAATCTTTGAAAAATTTAACCTTGCCGAGTTTCTTGTGGGTTTTTCTCAATTTAAGAACTAATTCCCGATCTTGTGGTATCTCTGGTAGCCTTCACTGCTCCGACTAAATCATCACATTTGTTTTTCAATATTATATCAAAAATGCTCCATAAATGGGTGGATATTTAGGGAAAATATATTTTATTGGCCGATTATTTTGCAAGTTGACGTAAGTTATGTACATCATAGACATGGGACAATACCTACGAATAAATAATAAGTCTATTTATTCGTAGGACAATACTTAATATTACCGAAATTTACTATAAATTTCAAAAGTGTCATGAACTTTAGATGAAATTTTCCAAAAGCGTAGTCTGGATTACGAAGATAAAAACACTTATTATCCTGTAAATGCGGATGAAACCGAGGGGATCCGCCAGTAATAGATAAGTATTAAATCCTCCAGTATAAGTATTGCTTCACCCAACCTGTTATTAACTTGCCACTTTAAAAATCCCATCTTTTATATTCTAAATCTTTGTATCATTTATCACTTTGCAACCGTAATCAAGAAAATGAACCGAGAGTAACCATTACCCTGTTTTTTCCTAAATCCAATAAGAAATACTGTCGTCTGCGCACCGTCATTAGTTAGCACGAATTCTGAATAATAATACGACCAACTTAGCAATAACTCTTTGCCATCCAAAACTGAATTCACAGGAGTAGCGTTTAGACAGGATAAGGAGAAGCTTGGAGGGTCTATGTCATTTGGGTGATGTGAACTTCGAAAGTTTCTTTGACTCGGCGTTTGAGGAAATCCTCACAGCGTTTTAATTTCATTTGAGTAAAGTAAACAAGACAGTCTTATTGTTTAAAGTGTTAAATTTAAGATAAAGCTAATTAAGAATCTTGTTAACATGCAAAAAGGTGTATACAACAGGTGGAATAATTACCAAGCTTTGACGTAGAGTATTTGTAAAACAATCTCAAAGCATTTTTGTTATTTATAGATCTGACCTGTAATTTTAATAATCCACTGATCACAGGAAACCCAACCTGATATCATAAAAGTATTTTTTCATTTGCAATAATATGCTTCTTGGAATATAATTTCAAAGTTGCTGGCTCATCAGGGCCTAAACTGAATAAATTATTTTTGAGTTTAAGTTTGACCTCAAAGCCGAGTCCCACCATAATCCATAGCTTGTATTAAGGAGACCAAGAAACTACTAAGCTTAAATTAACAGTCATAGAGTTGGATAAACATTGATTTTTGAAAAGCAAATTATGTGGAAGGTAAAAATATTTTTTTTGGCTCAGCTACATAACATTATTATGATGTTATACATCGATTATATCATCACTTGCATTTAAAGGTTTCCCTGTCACGTAATCATAATCAGTACCATAGTCACTAAGGCTTCGTGTGACTTGATCATGTAACCCTTTAAGTGATATTTGAGGGTTTTTTGTAGCTACATTATCTTTTGTATCTTCGAAATGAACAATTTTCGGCTGCGCTTCGATTTCAGGTTTCAAGGTTTTGTTAGTTATCGAGACATTTTCGATTACGGTCATATTTGGAGTTATCAAATTTCCAATTCTGGCTCTCCTAAAGGTAATGCAGGGCCCATATCTGTTTAAATACGAGTTTGTTATTGCTACTATTTTTTTAAATAATATAAATCATAATTTGAAATAAATATTCATTAAGTTTGTAAAATTTCTACGTTGTCTTCATAGTTTTGAAGCTTTTAAGACAACGTGGAATTCTCGTCCATAGGATGAAGTCTTCTCCTATGTTTTAAAGGTGGTGTAGATGTTTGTTAATTTGCGTCGTAAATGACTTAACTTTGGATGAAACTTTGTACTACTAGAGACGTGATTACCTACTACTACAGTGATTATATGAGTGATTATAGCTGAGGTTAAAGCTTTGAATTTATTTACCGTTACAATTGATGGTACAAACTTACAAAGGATTTTAAATCATACAATTTTGGCTCAAAGAATCAGGATGGCAATCAGTCAGTTCTATTTTTTGTTATTTAAAATTAAAAAAAACAATGTAAGGTTACGTTATCAGTAGGTCCATGTGGTACAGTCTCATATAAATTTTAGGATTCTTTACTATGGCCACTTACAAAACCAAGGCAACTCACGCTTTAGAGATTCTTTTCTGGTCCCCGATGAGCTCTGGCAACATTATTCAAGCGCAGGAACTCAACATTCAGGTACTAGGCTCCGCTATTTTGTAAAATAGAGGTACTCTGTCTAGCTACTCTGGGCTAAACGAACCTATCTTTATGTTCTACCTTTCTACAAACTTTAAAACTGATGTATTGGGTAGGCCCCATACTTACCGTATAGTTTAATTATTTATTTTATTTATATATGCAGCGGAATTAGTTACTAAATATTTGTCTTCCATCTAATCTTATAATGGATTTCCGCCTGAGTCAATTAGTTATGTTAGTATAAATTTTGTTAAATGATTAAACAAATCAACATGAAATAGACAGAAAATTACAAACCTGACAATAAAAATTTTATCGTTTTTTGGACGTTTTATATTGATGCAGTTCAACCTGCACTCATTGGTAAATGTCCTGCCATTGCTGCCGCATACTGGAGCGTAAACCCTTTCACAATTACCACAATAAAGGTTGTGGAGATGAGGAAGATCATCCACGCTGTACGATGATGCATATACTATCATTAAGAGAACTGAAATCACAAAAATCCTATTAATAATAAAAATGCGAAAGTTTGTGGGGATGTATGTTTGTTACTCTTACGTAAAAACTACTGAACGGATTTGGATGAAACTTGGCACATAAATACATCATACCCTGGAATAAAATATAGGCTACTTTTTATACCGGGAGAATATAAGATACCTCAGGAACGCGGGTGAAACCGCGGGGCGGAAGCTAGTATTGCAATATGTTGAAGAATTCCTAAATGGTAATAAACAAAATCACTACCATTTAGGAATGGTTAGTACTACATAGAGTTATCTGTAGTATATTTTATGGCCTAAAAAGAACAATAATAGGTTGGTATGTATAGATATACCTATTACGATTATGGTATTGAATTCCATACACGTAGTAACTACGTACCACTTAATCTGTTCAAAAAAGTTAAAGTATATCCAGAACGATATAGATTTAGAGATAATCAATTATTATTATTCTGTTTCGGCCGATCCCCGAACATGATATGAATTTGTCTACTTTTTTGAGTATTTAAAGCATGATTTCTGAAAGTAGATATGGGAATATTGAAAATCATTGGTATGTTTTCAAGTATCAGTTGTGACCTGTTAACTATTGGGTCTAACTAAAACAAGCTATAGATTAAACTAAAGTGAGCTATAGATTATCCGTGCAATTATTAAAATAAAATTGAGCAGCCACTTACGTACGAGAATAATGTTCATATTATTTTCTCTGCGCCTAACGCAAAAATAAAAGAACAAACGGTCAGCGTTATTAGGGGCCTTAATTAAGTTTCATGGACAATTTAAAAGACATTTATTACAGTAATAACTTTTTGTTTGGATTGCTTAATTGTACTTTAAACGTTATGATTTTATTACTACCTGTGCCTGCGACTTTGTTTGCCTGGATTTTTTAAAGGTGCTGTTAGTTTTAAATATATTTAAGAAATTCAGATTTTTTGCGTTAGGCTATGTGACAGAATTTGTATAGAGAATCTGTCAACTTGACATATTTAAATCGTTGATTAGTGCTATACGACGTTAGTGCAATTGGGCCTAACAAAGCTTTAAATAGGCCTTACTAGTCAACAATTAACAACTAGTTGATAACAAGTAATGTCAGATTTATGATAGAGGCATTGAATCCCTTTTCGTTAAAGGTTTCAAGTCCCGTCAGTTAGCTCAGTAAGTGGCGTACCACAAGTTTACAACACATAATTGTAATTACGTTGTTCTATTTCCACGTGAATTTCATTGCTAGGTGGTACCAGGCTCTGCATTGCCTTTGGTACAAGGGATAAGATCATTTTTTGTACTAAAAATTTGATAAATAACCATACGAGCTACCTCCGATCCTTGCAATTTCATCATCATACGTATTGTATCTGCTATAGGTAGTACTTGGCTTAAAACATAGCTGACTTCTGTCAAAATAATTTCTAAGATATCCGTTGTTTTTCGACAAAAAGTCGTATGCGATGCAAGAATCGGAGGGCCTACTCTATCGTATCTATCGTTGTCAAATTATTAACCAATAGAATTGCAGCAAACCCTCGCTAGCGTTAAACATGTATTTTTTTTTATCATGTATTCATTACATATGCTCCTGAGCTCTAAAAAAAAACTGTCAGCGAATGTCATGTAAGGAGTGAACTGCAAAATACAGACGTTATTGATTATGTCACCCTCTGAAGCTTCATCTCTTAATGCTGAAAGTTTGTCATGAAATGCTGACCTTTTGCAGTTCTACATCATTGACGCTTTCGAGTACGCGGTCGTCACTCAGAACCTTTTTCCTTTTCTTAACCTTCACTTATTGGCTATCCGAGCGGAATGTCTACATATAACGGGTCTTCTATTTTACTGTACTACTTAAACATAGATATTATATTCTATTTGTGTGCTACAGACAGTTTGAATGGCGCCATATTACTTTATGGCGGTATAGCAATGGCTTATTTATTTTTTAAAGCGCAATTAAAACAAAAATTTTATGACACTTCGTTAAGTCCATAAACATCACAAAAAAAATCGTGGTTTGTATCGCATATACTCGTAAATGTTTCGAATTTCTTCGTTAGATTCACTAATTTTGACGGACAGAAAAATAATAGAAAAACAGAATTTACTTTTTATTTTTCTGTTTTTAAAATATCATCTAATGGTATCAAAACCAGCCAGATTTTACTGGAACTTTTTATTTAAAAAATACAAAAAGAGTTTTTCCCCGACCTATTATTTTTATCGAGAATAGGTAATGTTTTTTCAAATAGAAGTAAAATGCAACAGAGATGATATCATCTAACCATTAATTTGGATAACCGTGTTTGATCATTTATCTATAACTTTTCTTTAATATCACCATGGCATGATGTGCTGTGGTAAGAACACTGGCTCTCTGCTTATAACTTGAGAATCGGCAATGTTCGCGTGTTCCGCTCGATTGCAGTTATCAGCCGACGTGTGATTTATTGAACAACAGGATGTTGTATGGCACGGAAGGAAGTGGTGCTCAAATTATTTATTAGACGCTTTGAGGCGCGTCATACAAGTAATATTGTGATTATTCAAGTTATTAATGAATTTTTGGTGGATAACGTTTCCCAAAACGTGTAAATTTTGTTTCTTTACGTTTAATGACAATTTTACTGTTGGAAAATAAAGAAAAAACATAATATTAAGTGCTAGACATAATAAATAGATATAGGCCTGTGTTTGACCACAATCTCACCGTGGTCACCGATGATATGGGAAGGTGTTTGGCAACAGATTTTCAACCTGAGGGTGGTAGCCAGCCAGGCGGGTACTACAAAGTACCCTACCACCGTCCTATGGTTTCCTTACCATCACTACCATTCCGTACCATCATTTTCTCGCAGCAACTCATAACTTGTACAAAACTGTAAAATTAACTGATTTTAAAAGTCAGTAAATATTCGTATTCTATTATGTCCTACTAAAAGCCTATTTATTAGTCCTAATAGAATAAAATACATCTTATATGTAATCCTATCAAAGTAATCTAAAGGTTCAAAATTCTCTGTAGGTAGATAATATGTTAGTTTCATAGTAGGTAGGTACGTATAGGACAATTTAATAAGGTTGTATTAGCTTGCGACTTAAGCAGCCCAGTGAACTTGATATAGGTCACATCCTGTTGGTAATTGTGTCTTATATGTAGTCATGTACTATAGTACATGAGATAGGAGTAATACAGTAGGTTAACAGAACTGTAGGACTCGAGAAGTTTTTGCTTGTCTGCATGTTGGAGTATCTTCAAAAAGATTATCGACCTCTATTTTTTACAAACTTTTATTTAACTTCTCTTGTTATAGTATGACGTTTAGGTCGAAACTTGTAAGTGAATCTTGACACACCTATACATAGTTCCCTTCTAGGCTTTGGGTGCTTACCACCTTCGGTCACATCATACTCACCACGGTGAGATTGTGGTCAAACACAGGCCATAGTAAAAAAAACTTGAGAGGTGTAAATCAAGGGACACCGGGATGGAACGAAAGCTTTCACGCTTTCTATGAGAGAGAGAGAGAGAGACAGATAGAGAAACACGCGCACGCCACACGGCTTACATTACGTAGTATATTATTTATTCTATGACTATAGCAAAAAGTGTCGTTACAACTTTTGGTCTTAATTTTTTCCGTCAACCCCCTTTCGTAACGCGCGATAAGGGACTTCGTTCCAAAAAAAAAACCGGTGTTCAATTTCTCAGAAATTTGGTATAGGTACATAATGTAAGTGTGTAACCAGCCGGGCTATTGCGTATCTTTTGGTGGTAATCAGAATGATCACCATTAATGATTTCATCCAGTGACGTGCTACGACGACGATCATTTTGTGGGCATAGTCGAGTCTTCATTTAAATAATAATGTTCATTACGATTACCAGCAAAGTTACGCAGTAAAGCCCCAGCTTTTAGTCTAGAAAATCCTTAGCATACATTGTTTTAGTAATATATTTCTTCAAAACTTACTAATTGGAATGCATTATTATTTTAATAAGGTAACAAAATACACTGTATTATTTTTCCAATTAAACCAAGTTTGTTTACTGAATACTATTGTACAAGTATTGTACTATCAGACCAAGAAAAAAAGAGAGACCGCCATTTTTAATGTATTCGTTGAGGTTTTGTATTACAAGTAAAGCTACTAACAAGTAAAAAGCGTTTCTATTTATTTTAAAGGTTCCGTACTTTAAAACAAAAAAACGAAATCCTTATAGGAATTAGCTGTCCGCCTGTCTGTCGATCTGTCTATCTGTCCGTGTGTCAAGACCCTTTTCCTCAGAAACGCGCGGAGTCGAATACTAAGTTCGCTCCGTCTATTGGTGAAAATTGCATGAAAATACGTTCAGTAGTCTTTGAGTTTACTGCGAGCAGACAGACAGACGCGGCGCGGGGTCTCTGTTTTATAATATGTAAAGATCTATAGATAAGGTGGGGTCGGGTGGGGTGACATACATAGTTCATTATAATTAATCCTACGTTGAAGTACAAGCGTACGATTTCCGCAAAGTAATATTCTAAGTATAATGTAAGTAATAAGTCGTGTAGGTTTCAGCATTTGAGAGAATTATGACAGATTTGTGGCGGATCTTGTTAAATTGAATACAACCATTTACAATTATACTCAACTGGATATTTTGAACGAAACCATCCTTAGTAAATGCTTAAATCAAAATAAAAGTAAAATCGGGCGGGCTCCTACTAAAACAAAGGTAAAAATATTTTAAAATATATTCACTTAAGTCCAAATTTAAATAGCAGTGTTAGCATTATAATTTGCTTATCTATACTAATTTTTAAGTTAAAGTAAAATATCTAAACAGGAAGCAAATAGGAAGCTATATTAGTAATATAAGCTGGTTCTTTGTTATTAATTTTTGGACTTGCGTTTTATTGTAATTAATTTTCATGTAAACAATAGGAATTTGCAATAATTTTATTTGCACTGAAATACTGCAAACATTTTGTTAATCACGTACCGACAATTCAAAAACAAATGAAACCCACAAAATGTAGTATTATTATTAGGTAATTACCTGATAATGATAATAATAATATACTTGTTGTACAAAATTGCAAAATGCTCTACGTAACGTCATTCAAACGAAAATGATATATAAAATGTCATGAAATGCAATCTGTGAGTGCGAGCGGAAACATTACGCTGAGCGACCACAATGTAGTTAACTCGCTGTGAGTAAAACGCATTCGGTGCCGCGGTATCTCGATGTGATTGGAAGAGGCTTATGAACGACTGAGGTATTTTTAACCCCCGACGCAAAAACGACGGGGTGTTATAAGTTTAACGTGTCTGTCTGTATGTGTTGGGGTGTGTCTGTCTGTGGCCTCATAGCTCCTGGACGAATGGACCGATTTCAAATTATTTTTTTTGTTTGAAAGGTTTGAAAATCACCAATTTACTAGTCAATGTCGGGGGTTGCTTAAATTTTTTAATTTTAGTGATTAGGGCATTTTATGCGTTTGCATAACGTTGTCATTTACCGATCCAACAGCACCATGTAGTTGACATATTCATTATGCGTTCTTGTAAATATGACGATATCATTATCACAGCATAGTAATATTTCTACTGTGTAATTACTATTGTACCTATAGTAATCAATTGACACATTTAGGTATTTAATTTTGCCTGTCTTATCCTGAAGTTAAACTAGTTTGTGTTAGATAATTCCTCAACTCGTTCTGTTCTTACAGGATTTCCTCTGAATAAAACTTCTTGCTGAGAATGCCTGAAGTTAATAATCGGTTACCAAACAAGTGTTTGATTTGTGTTTGTTTATCGTATCGGGCAAGTATCCGTTGCCGGTATGCCTTCTTCCAGCCGTATTTCAGGACTTGTCTCCTTCTACATACATACTAACATAGCAAGTTATAAAAGCTCGTAACAAGTGCAAAAATGATAGCCTTACCGAGAATATCTCAACGAAGCGAGGTGCAAGAGATATATCGCGGGCATTATTGCCCAACGAACAATGGGACGCGTCTGCTAGGCTAGATGTGCAATTACACAGTGTAACCCGTATAGCATAAGGTTTGTTTTTATCTAATGTAACGGGAATCAGATCTCTCGTATCTGTCGTATCCGAGTAGTGTTTCGTATTGAGGAAAAGTCAAAGTGAATCTGTAATGCGACTTAGAAGATGATATTATTATCCACCTTATAGCCTGATGGAACATATTGGCTTAGTATCACTGAGAGTAGTATGAAAATGAAGATAATTTAAAAGATTACACATATATCCTGTTGCAGAAAGTTTCTTCAGAATCTATACCTATATTTTAGCTTTTGTGCAACTCCGAGAATTTTATTTAAAGTGGATCCTTCGGTTGGAGCGCGAAATTCAAATTTTATTACGTTTTTTGCTAATTGATTTCTTTTGTTAATAATCAATAAATATATTACCGTTCTTGTCGCAAAACATATGTTGATAACTTATTTACCTATAACTGAGCTGCAATTGGCAAAAAACGTAATAAAATTTGAATTTCGCGCTCCAACCGAAGGTATCATGTTAAGTTTGATAAAAGCTCCAGATTATTATTTATTCAGAAGACGACGTAGCGATATAAAGTGGCTCTTGGCATTTGACATGAGAAGACGACACTGCTGTCTTACCTGATTTCTTAGCAGATGGCAGAATTGAAAAAAGTCCCAGGTTATGTGCTCTAATTATTTTTTAGTTTCAATTCAGCATCTGATATAAAATAAAATCGTTTCATTTGGTAAATACATTTAGAGCCACTAAAAGTCTAAAAGAGAGACTTTATGAAGTTTGGTAACATATTGCCAATTTCTCTGGTATTGCTAATGAATGATGATGGAATGATCGACTGCTTGAAAGTCTACTGAAATAATAACTTAGTTTCTGCGCGTGAGTAAGGTCACCAGAGCTCAATGGGTATTCCCCTTGAATAGGGTCGGCAACACGAGCTTCAACACCACTTACCACCAGCCGGGATGTATGCTAATTTGATTGTAGAATTAAAATGATATTATAAAGAACATCGAACTAAATACATTTTTTTTTCTAATCCATACCTAATATTTTCAGTCATCATCTCTTCTATTTCATATTTTAGGTACCGATAACCTGTCCATTCCAATCGGCTTCCATGGCGCACCACATTTAGCTTTCACTCCAATTTTGCAAAACAAACACGGATTCTTAATACCCGTTCGAATACCCATTGCATATGCATAGAATACTGTTTCTGTTCGCTGAACGAATATCGACTCGTATTCGTTCCGACAGGCGATATTGGTTTAGCCAGTCGACGAGGTAGATTAGCTCTTTATACGCAAATATAGGTGTAACACTGGATGCTATGATTAGCATTGCGCTGTTCAAATCGTAACGTATGGCAAAAAAATAAATAGAAATCACAATAAATAGTTGAGTCACACGATGTGGATGTACTTAGGTACATCCTACTTAATATTATAAATGCGAAAGTTTGTGAGTATGGATGTATGCTACCCGGCTGAGAGCCCTCTGCGCTCGCCGATTGTTCCGGAAAGGTTGGAGCAGCCATCAGAGGCTACCAACTTTAGTCCTTTAAAAACAAAATGGATGTATGGATGGATGGAAGTTTGTTACTCTTTCACGCAAAAACTACAAAACGGATTTGGATGAAATTTGGAACACTGATAGTTTATAATCTAGATTAACACACAGGATACTTTTTATCCCGAGAAAATATAAGATCCCTCGGGAACGCGGGTGAAACCGCGGGGCGGAATCTAATGATTTATAATATATTATTTGAATACTTGTTTTCCAGTGCGGGTGAAACAGCATTAACTCCAAAAAAGCTACATTATCTTTGAAGGCTACTTTTTATCTCGGGAACGCGAGTGAAACCGCGGAAAACATCTAGTTTGTTTTACAACTGCTACCTACATATAAATATTACACGGATCTAAGTCTTGATAAATGTGCGAATAGGAACGAAGCTTACAGCCATTTTTCCAAAGATTCTTCCGTCGGAAATATTATGGGGTGAAATAAAGGAAATGTAAGTTATTTTTCATTAGAAAGTAAATTTTTCAATGTAGGTACATTTTGTTTTCTTTTATACTACGCAAATAGCAAAACTACCCACGGCTTGCTTCAAGTCAAACAATTCCTTAGAACATACTTAAAGAGGCAAAGTCAGACGGGCTCTAAGCCGCTTGTGAGCTCAGGATCGTCGACAATTCTAATGGCTCGCCGCTGAACCAAGTCAAAAGGCCTAACCCCAAGTGCCTTTGCCCAAAAATGATAGTCTGCTGTCAATTCCAGAAAACATCCCTCAGCATCACGAAGAGCATCGGGATCACTTCAAGTGTTTAAGACTGCTTTAATCCCATTGTCACATGTATAATGAATTGGCTGCTAGACATGACCTGGATGTATTAGACATAAGACCTTAACAACTTTAAAAAATGTATTAGTCTCAGCGCATGTTTTTAATTAATGAGGTGGAATTCCATCCGGACTAAAGGGGCTGCCCCTTAGTTACATATCTAATTGCTTAAGCTTTGAGACTTATATCTTCTCGGTTTATATGTACGAAGGATGTATGGGTTACTGTGTTGTTGAATACAGAGCCGAAGAACTCCAAAAATAGTTCGCACACTCCCATCCTATTCGATCTGAATAAGTCTTATTACCAAGCTTCACTGTCTAAAATTGTAGATCAACGTGTTTATCCAAAGTTAAAAAATACTTTCGAGATTTAAATATAATTTATTGTGAGATTTTAAGAACTCTCTTTTTAAGGTTACTACTGTCGTTAAAAGTGAATACAACAGTCTCATCCACTTCACAAAGTCAAAGGTACTCCTGGAGGATTTGGGTTATGTAATTTAATATACCTAATTAAGTGTTAGTGATGACGTCGCCGCGTCGCCCATTATGTATGACATGTAATTTATGTTTTCTTCTCAAGTATTGTGCCTGCTAATAGAGAGTCAACCATGCGTTAGTATGTTTAGGCTTGTACGTATTATATAATTAATTATTCTATGGTTTAGGCCAAATCTTGTATGTGAATTTTGACTCACTTCCCGGTGTTAAATTGATCTGAAATGTGGTACACTTTTATGTTAGTACGATGACAATATAATAATATTATGGTCACATTGAGATGGTCTGATGATGGAGTGGGAAAGTGGTCATAGACATTTAATAAATTAGGTACATATTGTCGCTAGCATTGGTCTGCAGCATGTCTAGGATAAGGAGAACTCCAAAATCAAACCCAGCTTGAGGTCTCCGATCGTTAGGCGCGAGTCTCGATAAGTGGTAGAGCCTCTGCTATCAGCAAGAGTTTGTTCATATTTTATTTTACTTTTAATATTTTTTTATTATAGGTATATGTTACTAGCATCATAATGTGTTATTACGTGAATTGGATAACCCCGACTCTATGCAAAGAGGCTCTATGGAACGCACGGTACTTAAGACTACTGACTGACTGATAATTGAAAACATGGGTTTTACTAGTCTCTTATAAAAATAATATAACATTAGTCTATGGTTCTGCAGAGGTTAGCCATTACAAAACAGAAGCCGACACACAAAATATTAATGACGGTTTTATTTACGAACATTTTATTTCAATTGGCGATTCTCAGGCGTATTTTTACTACTCACATTACAACTCCGACCTGAATACGAAAGAGTAGCATTTCATTTATTTACCGTTAATTCTAAAAACCTTGAACTGTATTTATAATTCAATAACGTTCAAATTGCAACGGAAAGGTAATTTTTGGAGTATGGCTGAAATGGTATCCTCTTAAAGGTCATAAATAATTTTACGTCACCGTAAAATGATGTCCAAATCTGTAGATAGCATGAAATACCAATTTTCGTTCCTTATTCTAGTAGTATTTATTTTATTTCATTTCTTATAGTGATCCCTTTCTTATTATGATCAAACATCAAAAACTGTGGGTGGCTGTGGTAAGTAAATTGAAACCTTCGATCTTCACTGAAGTTATGCCGCGCAAATCTTTTGTTTTTAATTTATTTTTTCAAATTTGGAATCATCCAAAAAGGCCTACAAATAAGCTTTCTTCAAAAGATTTTAAAAGTGGCCAGTATTTTTTGAGTTTAGGAACTTTAAGTACCTATATAAAATATCCCTAGACTTTTATATCCTGTAGTATCCTGTATCCTATTCTATCCTGTTGTATAATAAGTTTAGTGTATGTTGTTACACTATAATAGATATGTAGTGGGATGGTACGGTTCACCGCAATAAATATAAATAGTCTTTAGGTACTCACGGGTTTAATGTCCACACACAAATACATCCAAAATAGTTCAGCGATAGAAATGCACAGAATAGATAGACACAGTTAAGCAAGCACAAGAGAAGATAGACACAGGCACAATACAGAAGAAATAGCGTAGGTATAGATTTATAGCACAGTTAGGAAAGATATAAGCACTAGAATAAGCGGTATTTTGCGCATAAGAAATTGGCAAGAGCGTCATAGGCTTCTCGTCGCGAAGGCGAAAGGTCGACTAAGGTTACGACCGAGTGCATGCGCTTGCGGTGCGCGGCACGGGCACGATCCCCTCCGGCATACGTAGGCGGTGACGTCGATTCACGTCACAACGGCCGCCCGTGTGGAGTGCGCTTCCACTGACTCGCGGCCACACGATATCTCGTGTGGTGTAATGTAAATACTATATATGTATCTATCTGTATATATTTAATATTGTATTGTAAATAATGTATTGTAAATATTGTATTGTAAATATTGTAATATAAATATTGTAATGTATTGTTAGTGGACGTTGTATTGATTTAGGGAATAATAAAATTATGGGTGTTAGCGATTAGTTGGGAAAGGATATTTAGTGGTAAGGATTGCCACATCACTCCCCCCCAGAGACCGTCTTACGGGCGATAATAATCTGGAAATCTGACCCTTCATCCAGATCTGGTCGTTTTGATCGCGGTGTCCGTGTGTCGCGACTGCTGCACAACTGGGTCCGAATGGGCCACTGGGTCGGATTGAACCCCTGGGTCGTATTGAACATCTGGGTCGGATTGAACCTCTGGTTTGGATGAGTGACCTCTTGGGTCAGGATGACCTATTGGAACTGTGTCAGTTAATATATAGGCCGGTTTGAGCCGGTCCACTGACACTTTGACCACCTTGCCTTTCACCCTAATCTTGAAGGTTTTGTCGCCTTTCTCGACAACTTCATGGGGACCAGTATATGCTGGTTGTAAAGAACCTCGCAGCGCATCTTCCCGAAGAAATATGTGGCTGGAGGAAGCCAGATCCTTATGGACAAATATTTTATCCTTGCAGTGTCGCGAGGCGGGAGTCGGCTGTAATTTAGCCGCGAATAATCTTAATCGCGTTGTGAAGTCGGTGATGTCCGTAGTCCCCTTTGTATCGGAAGGTACAAAAAATTCTCCGGGGAGACGTAGCGGTTCACCGTAGACCAGTTCTGCAGAAGAACTTTGTAGGTCCTCTTTATAAGCGCTTCGGATACCCAGTAATACGAATGGCAGAGATTCGGTCCAGCTACTGTCAGCGTGACACATTATTGCCGCTTTAAGCTGGCGGTGGAATCGTTCTACCAGTCCATTGCACGCTGGGTGGTAGGCAGTGGTTTTACGGTGTTGGAAACCGGCTGTTTTAGACAGATATTGAAACAGTGTGGACTCGAATTGACGTCCACGGTCTGTGACAATATCTGTTGGACAGCCGAAACGAGAAATCCAACCCGTCAGTAATGCCTTCCCAACTGTTTCAGCGGTCATGTCTACTATAGGGACTACTTCTGGCCATCTAGTGAAGCGGTCCACGGCCGTCAAACAATATCGATAGCCTTCTGATGGAGGAAGCGGACCTATAAGGTCAATGTGAACAAAGGTGAATCTAGCGCGGGGTAAATTGAAGGTGCCCAAAGGTGATGACACGTGTCGATTTACTTTTGCGCGTTGACAAGCCAGACAAGCACGTGACCATTCACGGCAGTCTTTGCGCACTCCTGGCCAAACATAACGCTGTGCGATAAGCTTAGCAGTTGCGTTTGCTCCAGGGTGGCTAAGGTTGTGACAGCTGTTAAAGACTTGCCTGCGAAAAGTTTTGGTCACAAAAGGTCTGGGAGTGGCTGTACTCACATCACAGAGTAGCTCGACGGGACTGCTATCGATTTTAAGTCTCTTAAATCGGAGAGATGTTTCTGACTTAAGAAACTGCTGCAGTTCGGGGTCAGAGCCTTGCGATTTGGCGAGTGCTTCGAAGTCAATTGTGGTTTCCAGTTCACTAACACGTGACAAAGTGTCGGCGACGACATTATCTTTGCCGGAAATGTGTTGTATGTCAGTGGTGAACTGGGAAATAAAATCGAGGTGTCTATACTGACGCGGAGAACAGTTCTGTTTCCTCTCTTGGAACGCGTATAATAACGGTTTGTGGTCAGTATAGACGGTGAAGTGCCTCGCCTCCAACATGTGGCGGAAGTATTTTATACCTTCGTAGATCGCCAGTAGCTCACGATCGTAAGGTGAATACTTCTGCTGAGTTGAGCTCAATTTCCTCGAAAAGAAGGCGAGTGGTTGCCACATTCCATCCTTGAACTGCTGCAAAACTGCACCCATTGTCAGATCCGATGCATCTGTTACAAGGGCGAGTTTTGCCTGATGGTCCGGATGTGCAAGCAATACAGCATTACAGAGGCTATTTTTGCACTGGTTGAAGGCTGTGAGTGTCTCGCCGGATATATCGACGGGGTGTGAACCTTTGACAGAGCCAGTCAGTAAGTCGTTCAAGGGACCTTGAAATTTTGCGGCTTGTGGTATAAACCGCCTATAAAAGTTCAACATCCCTAGAAAACGCCTTAGCTCCCTAACGGTTTTAGGCGTTGGGAAATCCCTGATAATTTCAACCTTGGACTCCAAAGGCCTGGTACCAGCTGCCGAGATACGGTAACCTAAAAATGTAACCTCGTCAGCTCCGAACACACACTTTGAGGTATTGATGACGATGCCGTATTTTTGCATCCTGGTGAAGAGCTGGTGCAGATGGGATTCGTGCTCATTCTGGTTACGAGAAAAGATCAGAAAGTCGTCTAAATACGGGTAACAGAAGTCAAGCCCACGCGTCATTTCGACAACGAATCTTTGAAACGTTTGACCTGCATTCCTAAGACCGAAAGTCATAAAAGGGAATTCATACAGGCCAAACGGGGTGGTGATTGCAGTCTTCGGTATGTCTTCCTCGCTGACAGGTATCTGGTTATATGCCTTAACCAGGTCAATGGTTGAGAAGACCTTGCAGCCAGCAATGCTGTGGGTAAGGTCATGCACATGTTTAATAGGGTACCTGTCAGGTATTGTCCTCGCGTTGAGGAGTCTGTAATCGCCACAGGGTCTCCAGCTGTTGTCCTTCTTCGGAGCTAAATGAAGAGGGGAAGACCAAGGACTCTCAGATGGTCGAGCCGTGCCATTGTTGAGCATGAAGTCAAACTCCTGTTTGGCGATGCTCAGCTTGTCAGGCGCTAATCTGCGGGGAGAACAAGAAATAGGCGGGCCGGGTGTTGTGCGAATGTGGTGTACCGTGTGATGTGTAGGTTTGTGTGGTGTGCCAGCAGGTCGCGTGATATCGGGGAATTTATTTAAAATTAAATGATATTTTGAATCCCCGGTTGAGACCTTTACCGAGCAAGTAGATGAAGCTCTTACCATAGAAGCTATAACAGACAATGAGGTAGTCTTATCTACTAAGCGTTTATTGCGGATGTCAACGAGCAAATTATAAAAGCTTAAAAAATCTACACCAATTATAGGTTTTGTGACATCCGCGACTACGAATCGCCATGGGAAATTACGGCGCAAACCAAAATCTAAATTTAATTGTAGATAACCATAAGTGTCAATTATAGTACCGTTTGCAGCTGACAGCTGGTAATTAGATTTGGCACGCTGTTCACGTAGCACATATCGCGGAAACACGCACAAGTCACTACCGGTATCCACTAAAAACTGCACCTTTGAAGCACGGTCAGTGACGAAGAGGCGACCCGAAGAAATAAGACAGTCGTCAGCCGCCATTACCGACTGCCTCTGGGGTTTTCCGAATCCTGGTAGTCGCAAGGCTTGATGCATTTGCGAGCGTTGGCCCCAAACTTGGAGTGGTAGAAGCAGAGAGGGTACTTCCGGTGACTGGACTCAGATCTCTGCCCAGATCGATGACGCTGACGCTCTCTGGAACGAGACTGCGGGCGCGGTCTCCTGTTAAGCTGCATGGTAAGGTCTCTCACGGCCTTTTTCAGCTCAGAGATCTCACTAGCCATCTGCTGCATGCTAGGTCCAGGTGCTGACGCCGCTGCAACTTGGCCCGGTGTGACGATATCCTGGACCCTGTCCGCCAGGTCTGCTAACGCCTCAAGCGAGCCTTCTGGCTGCGAAGCGAGAAGGGTCTGGACGTTGCTGGGTAGACGGCTACTCCAAATAGTGCGCAGGAAGTCTACCGGTATGCCTGGGCCAGCCAAGCTCTGAAGGTGTCGCAGGAACTGTGAGGGCTTGCGGTCTCCTAATTCCTCGTGCATGAGGAGTTGCTTCACGCGTTTCTCATGCGACGCGGAAAGTCGCTTGATGAGCTCATTTTTCAGCTTCTCATACTTGTTTTGAGCCGGGGGAGAAAGAAAGATATCTCTAACCTGCTTCGAGTACTGGTGCTCAAGGTTGCCGATGACGTAATTAAATTTGGTTGCGTCATTGGTGACGTTTCGCGTTCGCAAATTGAGCTTCAATTTGTGCGAACCAAACCTCGGGATCATCCGGCCAAAATGGTGGTATCCGAACTCCGATACGACAAATGTCGGATGAGTTGTCAACGGACACGCACGCCTTTGCTCGACGAGTTTTTTTTTGTTGAGTACGGTTGCTATCCGATGATTTAGCCGTATCACTGCTGTCACTCATAGTGCTTATATTATTTGGTATTCCTGGATATTATATAAGTGCCTTGTACCTGATTTGTGCACAGGAAACAGATCTAGCCCTTCTGGCGGTGTTCTTATCGGGGTCACCAGTTTAGTGTATGTTGTTACACTATAATAGATATGTAGTGGGATGGTACGGTTCACCGCAATAAATATAAATAGTCTTTAGGTACTCACGGGTTTAATGTCCACACACAAATACATCCAAAATAGTTCAGCGATAGAAAGGCACAGAATAGATAGACACAGTTAAGCAAGCACAAGAGAAGATAGACACAGGCACAATACAGAAGAAATAGCGTAGGTATAGATTTATAGCACAGTTAGGAAAGATATAAGCACTAGAATAAGCGGTATTTTGCGCATAAGAAATTGGCAAGAGCGTCATAGGCTTCTCGTCGCGAAGGCGAAAGGTCGACTAAGGTTACGACCGAGTGCATGCGCTTGCGGTGCGCGGCACGGGCACGATCCCCTCCGGCATACGTAGGCGGTGACGTCGATTCACGTCACAACGGCCGCCCGTGTGGAGTGCGCTTCCACTGACTCGCGGCCACACGATATCTCGTGTGGTGTAATGTAAATACTATATATGTATCTATCTGTATATATTTAATATTGTATTGTAAATAATGTATTGTAAATATTGTATTGTAAATATTGTAATATAAATATTGTAATGTATTGTTAGTGGACGTTGTATTGATTTAGGGAATAATAAAATTATGGGTGTTAGCGATTAGTTGGGAAAGGATATTTAGTGGTAAGGATTGCCACATAAGATTTCAAAATTTTTAAACATACCCCGGTCCCCAGGCACGATGACCAAGCCTAGCGGAAAATCATCCATGTTCTTCCATAGTGTATTGGAGAATATGAAACGAATAATTTGACCTGTATGTCACCATAGTCAGATTATGAGACTAAACAAGCACACACGAGCCTAAAAGATATCTCTCGGGATGTTTTGAATGTTTTAAACTACAGCTTTAGTTTCAGTTTGTTTACAGTCTGTTCTAAGCCTATCAAAATTTAAATTTTAAATTCACCTGTTGTTAATTTAACGGATAAAGGTAGCTTATACCATAGACAACTAACTAACCTCTAGAAGTGTTTTGTTAAAACACGGCATCCGTGCCACATGATAGAAAGAAAGAAAGAAAGAAAGAAACCATTTATTTTGATACACACAGCACAATTACACAAGGTACTTACACAAGATAATAAATTAAAATAACAATATAAAAATACTAAAAATTGTGGTGTGTGACATCAAAAATGGACAGCAACTCAGTTGTAAACTGTGAGCACAGTTTGTAGTGGGCTCACAGTACTGATTTTCAGTTGCTGCCATAGGTGACGTCACGAACAACATTGAAAACAATAAATAATAATTATTAAAATAAGAAAACATAAGAACTCAACAAAAATATACAATACGAAATAGGAAAAATATATAAAACATAATTAATCAAATGCGAGAGTACGGCCAGTGTTATACAATAATATTGTGGTAACATTTTTTATGACCCAGGTGACAGTCAGATTCAGAGATATTTATATAATAAGGAGGCAAATGTCAAATGTTGTATAAAATAATTATTGGTTATAAAAATAAACAAAAATGTGGTCAGAAAGTAGCCTTAAGGGACGACACTAAGTTTGCAATTGAATTTTTAAAAGGTGGGCTTTTAGATGTCTACTAAACGTTTTGACATTTTTCAAGGCACGAATTGGCGGAGGAAGGTCATTCCAACACCGGGTCGCCGCAAACTTAAAACTTCCACGGAATGCTGCAGACTTATGACGCGGCATACTTAGTCGTGGTATGGAGCCCCTGTTACCATACTTACTTTGGTTCCAAGAAAGCTTGTCATAGAGATAGCTTGGCTCTTTAGTTTTGATAATCCCAAAGAGTAGACTCGCAAGATGTAAATGTCTTCGTGATGACATTTTCATTAAATTTGCCTGAATTAAATATGGTGTGACATGACTACGAGGAGGTATATAGAAGCAAAAGCGGGCACAAGCATTTTGTACACGTTGGATTAACTTCTGAGTCTTAGAGAACAGGCAAGGGCCATAGACAATGTCAGCATAATTAAGTTTCGATAATACTAAAGTCTCACATAATCTTATCCTAATATCAACACTAAGAAAGTGGCGAACCTGATACAACAGCTTCAGGCGATAGAAGCAGTTACGCACAGCCTCTAATACGTGGTTTTCAAAATGAAGCTGAGAGTCAAATATAACTCCAAGATTTCGAGCTTCGGAAATAAACTCAATTGGTTCATTCATTATCAAAATATTAGGTTGACACTTGCATATATCAGCTACTTGTTTTTTAGAACCCAATACCATATACTTAGACTTGGTTGGATTTAGTACTAAGCAGTTGTTTTCCGACCAAACTGAGACACGACTAAGGTCTTCATTTAATTTGCTAACAGTGCCCACGACATCACTGGATGAAGTATTAATATATATCTGCAGATCATCTGCATATATATGGAACTGGCAATTTTGTATGCAGGTGGCAATATCTGAGCTGTACAGGATGAAAAGCAGTGGACCAAGAATGGAGCCCTGAGGAACGCCTCTGGTTAAATAACTCTGCTCCGAGAAAGCTTTAGAGCCATCACTCTTCCGTACCTCAACTATCTGTGATCTTAAATTTAGGTAACTATGGAACCAACGAACTGTGGAACTATCAAAACCAAGAAATGTTAGTTTGGAGAGAAGTAACGGAATATTAATCGCATCAAATGCACGAGAGAAATCGAGTAAGACCAAGATTGTTCCCAGTCCTCGGTCCTGAGATGTCAAGACGTTGTCTACAACATCAAGAAGAGCCGTGGTTGTACTACGTTTCTTACGAAAACCTGATTGTACGCTAGGAAGTATGTTATTAAATTCCATGAATTTCGTTAGCTGTAAACAGACAACTTTCTCTAAAATTTTTGATAAACAAGGCAAAATACTTATAGGTCGAAGATCCTTGAAACCAGTTGGGTGTAATTTTTTTGGGATTGGTTTGATAAGAGCGATTTTCCAAAGGTCAGGGAATGTCGAGGTCACAATAGATTTATTTACGATTTCTGTTATAATACCAAGTGTATTAGGAAGTGTCAACATAATCATTTCTATATTTATATTATCAGTACCCGTAGCATTGGACTTTAAAGATCTAATAATATTAGCTACAACATCCTCATCAACAGTCACTAAAGAAAAAACAGCTGAGCCAACTCTCAAATGATGTGTGTTTATTATCTAGCTCCTCCTAAACGGCTGGACCGATTTTGATGAAATTTTGTATGCATATTTTAATGAAATTCTGGATGGTTTGAAAACACAATTGGACCCGGCAGGTAGAGCTGCTGTTGGTAGGTATGTTTGTGTTTTCCGGGCAGAATGACGTCTGCTGGGTCCTCTAGTAGATATCATATAATGTTGATATCATTGTTAGGGTTCCGTAGTCTAACAACGAACCCTTATACTTGTTTCGTCACATTCGTCTGTGCGGCTGTCTGTATGTCAGAGCCATTCATTTTTAAACTGCTCATACGGTCTACGACGACAAGAAACATTTTTCCATCTCTTTCTTATCTCTCCAAATGGGTGAACTATCGCTGGATAGATCTTATAATTCTATACTAACGCAGTCGCAAGTCACTGAAACATTCTACCTGTCACTTCGATACTTATCCACATGTTTAAATTTCTATGTCCCAAACTTCTGCTAATTTGTTCAGCTCACGTATAACTTTACATAGATTTTGCCAAAATACTTTTGTTCTAGTGTGAATAAAATTAAACTTTGTTTAACAACTAATTAGCTTACGGTGTTCATTTTAGTGCGTCGTGGTAACTGCAATTTTCACACGAGTAAAGACTAGCAATTTAAAAAATAATTGGCTACAAATTTCGATCGCATTTCTACTTTATTGAAAAGACTTTAAGGTGGAGGCTTCGGTTGGAGTATTTTTACTGATTAATAACAAAAGAAATCATCAACATATTCGTCCAAGGTGTATTATTGCATTTTCATGAATTAGGTGCATTTTCATGAAATAGTCGTATATGTCAGTAATATACCTTGGAGGAATATGTTGATGATTTCTTTTATTATTAATCAGTAAATATACTACCATTCTTGTTGCAAATAACATGTTGATAATTTACGACTTATAACGGAGCTGCAATTAGCAAAAAACGTGATAAAATTTGAATTTCGCGTTCCAACCGAAGGTATCACCTTAAGTTATCTTTTTTTCATATTTTTATAACTCACTCCTTATAACAAACTATCTACCAGTAAAAGTTTCGTCAAAATCGGTCCAGTCGTTTCCGAGATTAATGAAACAAACAAATTAAATTAGTTTTTTTTTTGTAAAAATATATAGGTTTGTAAAAAAATATAAAAATATATTTAAAAAGCTGTTAGTTTTTGTCATTACAAACAGACACTTCAATTTTATTTATTTGTACAGTTTATTTGTTTAATTAATTATTATTATGATTATTATTTTAATTATTTCAAGTATATTATTGTGACGAGTTTGAAACATCACCTAATTAATCAAGTCAGATTAAAGTTCCTACATTCTGTTAAATGTTATTTTTAATACAATCCCATAACGATATCAATGGTATTAAGAAATCGATTATTTAATCTGTCTGTCTGTCAACGCTCGCATCATTCGATTCGTCATTCAATTCGCTATTGCACATTATGTAGGTATGCTCGGGCTCGGGTTAATGCGATGTGCTTGATATTTTACATACGGCACCTACTCATGTTTCGACAACATTATTATTAGAAGAAAAAAATACATAGTTCAATGAGCTGAAGTCACAAAAGAAATAAATAAATAATGGCCGATATTATGTTGTTTAATAACAAAACAAATTTAATCTCACTAACTTTAATCTGTCTAACAAAAACACAAGGAAGGGAAAAAATAAATTTTAGTCCTGTCAAATTTGTCCGATTGCTTATTTCAACATGAATTAAAGCGCATTCTTTATTGGTCTTGAATATTTCCCCGGAAATTACAACGGCATCTAATTTGATATCTCCTATTCTTTTTCAATAACGTTTGTAAGAAAGAGGGGTGACAATAGAATCAACACCAATATAGTTTTTCATTCCAAAAGGAGCTCAACTAAGTTGAATTAATTTCATTGAAGTATGAACACATAACCTTACAGAATACCACAGTTAATGTTGTGTTAAACAAACTATGAGGCAGTGTGTCACATATTTTACGATTTCATCTCAAACACAAAATGATGGTAGATTACGCGATAAGGTTTAGGGCACACTAAAACTTCTTAATGATTTTATTTACGATGCCACATAATTAGAAATGACTTTAGGAAAGATTATATATAGTAGTAGGCAGTAGGGTACTCGGCGGTGGTAGGGTACTTTGTAGTACCCGTCTGGCTGGCTACCAAGTTGAAAATCTGTCGCCAAGCACCTTTCGGTGTGTTCCGACAGCTGCACTTGAGAGCCAGTTCCTTTCTAGGCTTTGTGTGCTTACCATCATTGGCCACATCATTACTGACCACGGTGAGATTGTGGTCAAACACAGGCCTGCTATAAGCTGTCTGTCAGTCAGTCTCGTAAGAATTGGTCCAGCTGATTATTGAATGAGATTATTCGTACAAACAGACAGACTGCAGAAAATTTAAAAACTGTTTCTTGGTTTAATTAATGTCCCTATATAATTACATATGCATATAATTAGTAGATACCTATTTACTTAATTGTATGGATTAAATTGCAGTTTTTCACGTGGAAAAACAAAGTTAACTAGCTAGCTAGCTAGCTATCAGTGACCTCCGCTGTCAGATGGCCGACGCCCAATAGGATAATTATTAATAATATAAAGTATGTAAAAATATCAAATGATACTCATAGTAACATCTAAATTTCACCACATAACTTAAGAACCACAAAAATCAATTCCAGAACTAAATGTTGATTCTACAAACCAAATAAATATTATTACGAACAATCTGAAGCTATTACTGAACATTAAAATGAACGTTCAAAGTTCAGAATTTAATCAAAAACAGTTCAAACGCGAACCGCTTAGTTCGCACTTGCTTGTCACTATATTCGAAGTTATGGCGTTTGAGTTAGTGATACAGTGGGTATTTTCTATATATAATATATTTAATTGCTTTTGTATTTGGGCCACCACATTCAGCCATAATGCAAACAAAGGTTAAGGAGTCTGCGTCCATGCATTGAATTTGAAAAAGCTGGTCAAGTGCGAACTGAATCCTCAAGGAAACTTACAAGGTTCTGTACGATTGGTACAGAACCCTTTCCACAAGAATTCAGTTCTTTTTCACACACAAATGACAGCCAGATACGAGAGTGAGTTTATAGGAGTTTCTCGCATTTCGCTTGCACGAAAGCACCATAATATACAATGGTGCCGATTCTGTTGTTTACAAACTTAACTAATATTAGACAAGTCACCTCTCTTTCATTTTAACCTTATTGAAAAAAGATAGAACATTTGTGATGCTGAACATGGTGTGTGTTTCTAATGCTGTCAGTTTAATCCATGCCGTCGTAATGTACGGGTAAATAGTCGTGATCAATAAAGATCGCGCTTAAATTCACGTTGAAATGTGTGATCGGATTAAACTGACAGGACTAAAATATCTGGCATCCCTTTCTTATATTTACTATTAGAAAGAGATATAGTGAGATTAAATTTATTTTAGTTCGTAAACAACAGAATCGGCACCAATGTCAATGATTATATTATTTTTACATAGTTACTGAGGCATACTTGCTCCTAAAACTAAATACCGTACCTCTGTACGTCTTCTATACCTACTAATAATATACACGAGATAAAGTTTGTTAGTTCGGATTTAGGAGGTAATCTCCGGAGTTATTGGTTTTTCACTGATAGGAATCTACCTATGTATAATCCCCATAAGTTACAGGCTACGTTTCATCTTAGGAACGCGGGCGAAACCGCGGGAAAAAACTAGTATACCTACCTAAAAATAAACCAAATCACTATTATGAAAGGAATAAAATGGGTTTCATTCGTCGGAAAGGATCACATAGAAAACCCATTAAAATACATACTTACTTAACTATAAGGGTATTATAGCCTTAATTTTAGTACTTACATACTGTATATTTCAGTAAACCAAAATGAAATACCTCTAAATAATTTGCGACGTGTCATCAGTAACAATAATAAGCATCACGATAAATGTGACAAATTGCATGGTACACCTTCATTTCCCGTCCAGAGAGGTAGTAGTGTGTCCCCGGACACAGCCAACCGGCGATGGACGTCAAAGCACAGCTCATTTCCTCTAACAGGAAACTGGATGCGAGACTGGTTTCCTCACCAGGGGCGCTTTAGTGAATTTCGTGAGCAAAGAATTATTTGATAAATAGGTAGATGTGACACATCCTTCTAAGTATACATAGGTTATTTATAATTCTCCTGCAGGGCTTTATAGTATGGAAGTAGGTAACCTACAAAATTAACAACTTTTATTTTGGGACCAACTTTGAAATCACTTACAGTTTGAAATAAATATTTCTTATTTCATACATTTTGATCGAATAATTTTAATGTTTTGTATGAGAAAGTTTACCTCAGGGCGATACCAAGGGAGGGAGATGAGTTAGTACGAGTTACGACTAATTGGAGGCGGTCGGATTACTGGTGGCAGCTCGGGCCACTTGAATGAGACGAGACTGAGTGTGTGACTGACTGAGTGAGACGTCGCGACTGTCGTCGCCGTCGAGGACCATAGTTGCTTATATACATTTTTGTTAGTAACTTATTACTTATGCAATTTTATTAATATTTTGCATCTATTAGTTACTTACTCTTTGCCCAACTACATCAATTTCAATGAAATATTTTCTTGGCATCCTCTTTGCCAGTTGGCCAGTTTATCACATGTATTCTTTGAACGTTATGTTTATTTAAAACATTTATTTAAAAAAAATATTTACAATTAATAAAACAAATATACTATTAAAAACTACATATAAAAAAAATCCTCGAGGCGGCCGCTGCTGTCGATCAACGGCACATACCATCCAACCTCTCGCCACGTATAATACCGACTGGTTCCAGTACAGAAGGCACATTGGCGACAACAAGAGCTCTACGGATATAATTGAGAGCCGAGTGACGTGAGATTCGGCCGGCCGGAACCAAGACGAAGACAAATGTACAGGCTGTTGTGCGATCTAACATAGTCCCGATATTTGTGAATGGAATGGGTTGCAACCAGTGACCTGTGTCCCAATCAGAGACAGCTAGCAAGCGTGCGCGATCAGAATCCGTAAATAAATTATGTTTATTAATATAGTTCATATCATATTAATTCCATATTACAAATGTGACTCTTTCACGCAAAAAATACTGAACAGATTCGGATGGAACTTAGTACATCATACCCTGGAATGACATATAGGATACTTTTCCCCGGAAAACATAAGATCCCTCGGGAACGTGGGATATAATATTGAGAGACGTCTTCCAGCTGAATTTTTTATGAGAATAATGTTTCTTGTGTAGTGTTAATTTGCTCCTATCCGCAGTCCAACCGCCCGCCCACCTACTCTACTTCGTAAACTGTCTAAGTGCTCATCACAAACCTATCTGAAGTTTGTGCTTAGTTTCAAAGTCAATCCCAAGTAAGATTGCTAATTGATTACTGAGCCAATGAGATTAGCGAAACGGATTTAATTGTCACGGTCCATGAACGAAGTTCTGGGTGTTCAATATTATTGTTGTGTATTGACAATTTGACAATTATTACGTAGTACTTAATCTTTGAAGTTCTAAAAGATGTATCAATTATGATTTACCGACTAGATCGGTAACCCGCGAGTAGTAAGTAATGGCTTTAGTTATTGCTCTGATATGAAATGATTGATATGTTTTTTAGGGTTCCGTACCTCAAAAGGTAAAAAAGGAACCCTTATAAGATCACTCTCTTTATCGTTTGTCCGTCTGTCTGTCCGTGTGTCAACACCGATTTTCTCAGGAACGGTTGGAGCTAGCAAGTTGAAATGTATACCAGATACTGAGGTCTATAGTCCCTATTAATGTATAAAAATGTTCTTAGTCAACACGATAAAAAGATATGGGAATGTAATCACCTAAATTGATAGTTATTAGTAGCTAATAATCACTCACACTTACATATACCTAGTAATATTGAAAATTGATGCTCAACCTGAAACCTTGAGGGATTCGAATGTACACAGTCTATCAATAATTAGAGCTGGCATTGTATCTGATGTTTACTGTTGTAGAGTTACAAAGGTGAGTAGAGTAATATTTCTGTTCTGTTATTCCTGACGTCTATTATTATTGAGTTGAAAGCGTACTGAAATAAAACCATGGCTTTAGTGACTGGAATTTGGACCGTTTAACGAATTGAATAATTATTTTGCTTGAAAATACTTAATATTTATCACTTTTAGATTCCTTATTGTATCACGCTATTTCTTATTGTATACTCGTCTTGCCTCCCAGATGCACTGGGCACATGTACTAAATACAATCTACATATAAACAAAAATCTCAAGGCGGCCGCTGCTACCGATCAACGGCAAGGTTCCTCTTTGGATGACCAAGCTAACGTGTTGGCGAAAAAAGCTCCCGCCCGCCGGTTCTCCGACGCCCCGAGAAGTTTTAAAGAAGGAGTTTGAGCAAATCAGTGAGCCTCGGACCCATAGTTTTAAGTAATACGTACTTGTAAAATAAACACTCCATTTGAAGACATAATCGTAGCTTATAGTCATAAACAAGTATAGAGTGAACGAGACGTGTTCACGTCAGGTGATCGCGTTGTATCTCTGCTCCGTCGACCGTGTGACTTGATATGACAGCTGGTAGGAAGCTATTATTAACTACATATGTGTTATTAATTGATGTTCGAGGAACACAATCATAATCAAATTGTTTTGTATGGCATTATTTATTGATTAGCAAGATAATATTTCAAACTCAAGCATCATCAAACATTTGGCCAAAAATACTTTCGTATGTCTGTCCAGCGGAATTCCGGCTGTTTTCTGTAAAATTTCAAACGATCATGAAATTTTGTGAGCAATTTCGACAAATATATTTTTATAGTGGTCTACATCACTATAGTATAAATATATTATATTGGTCGCCTAGTGATAGAAATTGAACGGTAATTCTGTTTTTTTTTTTACATTTGAACGTTATGGAGGTTGAAATATTAGCTTTCTGCGTTCCTTCTCCGTATAAACTATGCCAAAGCTCACACTCTTCCCACAAAAGGGGTACAAAGTTTTCTCTTTATGTATAAATGTATAGATTAACAGATTCAAGCATGAAATATGTTCATTATCAACAAAGTTCTTTGTATCCTAAGAAAACTTTAAACAACCACCTCGAGCGAAACATCCAGACACTTTTAGGAATTTTCCTCGAACATCTTGCGTAAAGCGATTTTCGTTGTAAGATAAAAACAGCGCTTTAAGAAATTAAGCGGCCGTAAGAAATTATAATTTTCTTTATTTATTCGAAGTAAGGCCTTTTTAAATAATCGTGTTGTTAGTTAAGTAAAAAGCATAAATTAATGTTATTGTTGTAATCAAGAATACAAATAATCTATCATTTTGAAAAGCCAATGCCTAACGTCGTAAACTCTTATTGAATTTCAAAATTATTAATTTGTATGAAAAGCTGTTAATCAGAGATTATTTAAAATACTTTCATATAAAACTAGCCGTCATATTTACCTGAGATAGCTTTTATGACGTAGGCATCCGCTAAGAAAGGATTTTTGAAAATGCAACCCCTAAGGGAGTAAAATAGGGAATCGCGGGTTCGAAGCTAGGTACAAATAAATTTGAAAAGATTAAATTCAAGGCAAAACTATTTCAAACAAAAACACGAATAATTTCAATGCTGCTAATCAATAGACCCCCAATAAAGTCAAAGTACACATGAACACATAAGATTGTCAAAACTTTTTATTTGAATAATGAAGCCTTTCAAAACACAAATGTTTTGTCAACTTTTGAACTTTTGGGTGGTTAGTTTGTAGTAAGTTTTATGAAATATTCAATGGAAAATGTTACAAAACTTATTTACGTTCAAGTTCAGGTTAGGCTTTCTTTGTACTAGTGCTTTACAAAGTTTAAACACGCATTACATAAAAAAACGGGCAAGTATGTGTCAGGCCACGCATAGTATAGGGTTCCGTAGTCACCCATAATGGCACGTGGACTTAGAAGATTGTGCCCAATACATAATGTTATGATTTTATTTTTAATATTTTACATGTTTACTTATTATTTCGTTATTATTGTACAAAGTGTTCCTCTAGTTAGGCCTCTATAACTCCTGAATTAACAAAGTTATCTAAGCCGTTATAGTTTTCCTTTAAATTTCATCACATGGACTACCATCATAATTTTATTCAGATTTTTTGAGCCAGTCGTTTAACTTTTAGAGGGGAGGAATGCTAGTATATCTATATAACAAGTAGGCTAGGGTAACCGGCAATTTTGTTTAAAAAAAATCTCAGTGTATAAAATCAGCTACAGATTTCATCATAACAATGATTTTAATATAAATGTACCAGTTGTAGGTAATTTTTTTTATACTACGCGAACAGAAATAAAAGACAAGCATTTTATTTATTTTAACTGGTAGGTACACTAAGATCTTTTATTTGCAATGCTGCAAATTTCATTACCTTTCCAGGTTTCGGGATTCCTTTTCTAAAAGTACACTACAAAATGTATTATTTAGGGTTGGTGAAACTAAAGACGGAATATCCCTTGGCAGTTTTCTTAACATATAGGTCACGAGTCAGTCTCGGCATTGCGTCGAAAAAGCTTTTTAAGAATTCTTTGAGTGAACCTGAATGTACCTGTAGGTACTCGTATATATACTGGGCTAATACTGAAGTTTTAAAACCAAGACAAGGCATACTATAAGGTAACTCATTACTTGAAAGAATACATGGTTTCAGTAGCTTCTCTCTGCATATACATCCCCCTCGCTGGCCAACTGACGAATTGTTTGAATAAGTTTATGAAAGATCCGCAAAAGAAAGAAGAACCTTGCCGAGTTTCTTGCCGGACTCTTCTCGGTCAGAGTCAATTATAACTTCTGACGATGTTCCTTAACAGAGCCTAAACTAAATAAATTAGTTTAAAATTTGAATTTGAGATAAAGTGCTGATTCATGCCTATATTTTATTATTGGATTCCAAGAAATACTGGTACATGACCTAAAACTAGTAAGAACTAGAGTCATGGATCAAAGTCACTATAATATACCTACCGTTTGTCGACAATTTATGGAAGGCGTTTGAACTGTTTTGAAACAATTTTTAGTACTAAATATAACGTGAATATACTACGTGTATTATTTATTTATAATATCTTTACTAAAAGCTATTTTAAAAAGTTTGTTTGGATGTAGGAGGTAATCTTCGGAAGTACTTAATCCGATTGTGAAAATTAATTCACTAACATAAGGTTTAATTATCTAAATCTATAATAATACCTATTTAAAAGAGGGAGAGTTTGCTTGAATGTAGGACGTAGGTAATACCCGGAATTACTGATTAGATTCTAAAAAATCGTTCACTATTATGATCATACATTATCGCGTAATGTTGGAGTTTACGTATCTTAGGAAAACGGGCGAAACAGCGGTGGATAGCTAGTTAATTATAAAGTTGCATAATAATCTTAAGTAGATAACCTATTAGATTTTATTTATAAAGTAACAAAACATCACACCACATTTGCTTTAAATTATCCTGACTGACTGATCGTAGATTCAAACACAAAAAAAAAAAAAAATATAACACCGCGTACGGCCGCTTCTGCCACTTATAAATAACTAGCTGTCCCGCGCGTTTTCACCCGCGTTCTTGGGATAAAAAGTAGCCTATATGTTATTCCAGGGTATGATCTATCTATGTGCCAATTTCATCCAAATCTGTTCAGTAGTTATTGCGTGCAAGAGCAACAAACATACATACGTACAAACTTTCACGTTTAAACTTATAATATTAATAGGATGGACGTATCACAGCGCTTCGATGGTATTCAGCCATTTCTGTGATAAATCTAATATTTACAGGTGTAGAAATGTATTTTCTCTGCTACTGCATCATAGTACCTATAACATTCTATTTCATGTCATTGCAAACATCATTAACATTATGTCCCTTTAAATTCTTCCTCGTAAAGCAGAGCTACCTAATAAACGCCAAATTTATACCACGCCATGTCTCCCTTGCTAATATAGGGATCCAACAGGGATTTGCAATAAGTAACATAGGGGGCCCATCTGTTACCCCTCCTGCATTTGAATTACAAACTACGCCTAATGCCGTGTGTAATTCTGTAATTCTTTCCACTGTGCCCCTCCGCTGACTTGGAATTTATGAAGGGGATGATTTTAATTAGGAATAGACTTGAGGAATGGTTTTGGTTACTGGAAGTCTTATTACATATGCATGTTTTTTTTATCGCATTTCCTAACAAAATATGAAAATACCGTAAAAAAGATTTCAAAAAGTGAAATTAAAATTAAAATCAATCAACCAAGAAACACGAAAGATATAAGCATCTTAAATTAAAGAGAGATCAGACATAGTATAATGTGACGTCATATACTATTACGGCCATATGAACTCCACGCTAAATTCTGTTTTGCTAGATAGAGATCTTATATTTTTCCAGGATAAAAATTATCTTATACGTTATACTAAGTGTATGAGCTATGTGTCCAGGTTCATCCAATTACAAAAGTGTTGCGTGAAAGTATAATAGTAATTCTATATAAGTAGTATAGTGTAAGATTAAAAATTTAAAAATGCAAAAAAATTAATATTTACAGTTGAAGTCAGAATTTCGATCCGTTGGTAACTTCATTATCTTTGTTGCTCCAGTAGACCCGAAACTAGATAAATGGCTTTGAATTTTTTTTGTTTATTACCATATCTATAAAACGCTTGCAATTCCAGATATATCACATAAGCTTGCCCAAACCTTTTTACACCGAAGATAAGTAAGATGTTGCTTGAACATTGCGACACCCTTATATAAAATCACGTAACTATAAATATCAATATAAACCAAAATTCCAATATCAAATGTTAAGCAATAACTAATGATGCTTAAAATCAACCAAATTCACATAATAGTTAATAATGAATGAATTTCACCGTGTTGTTCAGTTAAACCACCATTACCTATAACTATGTTGCGGCATTCACTTTGTGAACGCTACATTTCACTGAATTTACTCGTGCTTCGTACCATTAGGCTGCGTTTAGGTAATACATTATTAGTATAAATTGGTTTATTTTAATGTATTGTAATGTAATTACACTATCGACTAATGAAATGACTACTGCAATGCTTTGCATTATATCAAATGAATTTATTCAAGTAGAATAGTCTGACTTTATTATACCGGTTCGGAGGGTTGAATTTGCTGAGAAGAGCCGGTAAAAAACTCAGAAATTATACTCTTTTTAAAACACGTTGAATTAATATTCACAGTTACATTTTAATAATTCAAATTAAATAAATAGTTGGATTCATTGCACAATATTTACATTCCGACTTTATTTTATTTTTTGGAAAGGACTAAAATTCTTACCGAGAGAGAACGAGAAAGAGAACTTTGGTTAAAGTTTCACGAACAAAAGAACCCACTAACTTTCCTAACCCTGCCGGTAAGGTATCCAGTAAGTCCAATTTCACCATAAGAATGAAAATTATAAAAAGGTATCATTATCACATATTTTCGCATCGCACTCACAACATTACTTGCTCGAGTGTGGGCTTCGACGAGAACTCTCCTTTACATTGTTGCACTTTTATTACTCTTGTTGACAATTCTAGTACAGCTTTTAGTCTGTTCTGCCACATCATGTGGAAATAATGACACTTTATCAGCGGCTAAATTGTCACCTTTTGAAATTCTACTATGTATATGGATAGAAAAAGAGAATGAAAAACATTTATTTCGACATACACACAAAAATCAAATATGAATTAACTAAAAAACTCCGCAATAATGTACGATGTCGATTCAGGTTTATTCCGAGGTAAGTAATATTAATTAATAAACAAAGGTATTTTTTTTTTTAGGGTAAGGTAATTTATATACCTCACAACTGATTTTCATATTTTTCCGGTAAGATTGATGCAGCCATCAGTCAGAGGCTACCAACTGTAGTATCCTCGGAAACGCGGGTGAAACCGCAGGCCGAAAACTAGTAGGTATTGATATAAAATCAAATCAGTCAATCTATTCAGTCGTTACTGTGTGATTGATTGCTAAACAAACACAAAAGTTTGCATATTATATCATTTGAATATTGATCTGTCCGTCCTACTTCGAGATGGTATGGAAAAAAACATTTTTTTTCAAGCATCATAATAATTTGGGTGACGTTTTATGACCGCATCAAATCTTTATGACCGAGGGCCATGCGTTTACGGCTTTTAAGAGATATAAAAAATTTACTCCACTTAATGTCTCAGCGGTAATATTTTTAGGAATGTTGGTAGATATGGGTAACAGTTATTAAATAAGGGTTTTTTATCACACCAACTGAATATTAACTTTTTCCACAATTCAATGAAATTGAAGTGTCTGTTTGTATAATGTCAAAATAATAGCTTTTTCCTACATTCATAATGAATGTACCTATAACTACGGTACATAATATAACGGGTGATTTTTTTGCTGGTATCTTTTTGGCAACACTGTTTTTGACAGATCACGCGTGAATCGTGTCTTGTGTCATTGTCAAACTTGTTCAGTTTGGTCTATAATTTAACCATGAATCGACTTACGAACGAACAACGCTTGCAAATTATAGAATTTTACTATCAAAATGCATGCTCGGTTAAGAGAGTGCATCGCGCACTTCTTCCAATTTATGGGCAGTTTGGTCGGCCTACTGAGGCAGCTATTCGGAAGCTTGTGACTAAATTTCGAACCCAGTTTACATTATTGGACCTTAAACCACGAACACGCATACGTAGAGTGAGGACATGTGGTTTCAACAAGATGGTGCCACATGCCACACGGCACGCGAAACAATGGCCCAATTGAGAGCCGCCTTCGGTGAACAGTTTATCTCACGTTTTGGGCCCGTCAATTGGCCGCCTAGATCGTGTGATCTAACGCCTTTGGACTATTTCTTGTGGGGCCATGTTAAGGCTCATGTCTACAGGGATAAACCAGCAACGATTGACGCACTGGGAGCCAATATTGAAGCATTTATTCGTGATATACCGGCTGATATGTTGGAAAGAGTGTGCCGAAATTGGGCCTTGCGAATGGGCCATCTAAACCGGAGCCGCGGCCAGCATTTGCATGAAATCATCTTCAAACATTAAATTATATTGATCGTTCTATCGATTCCAATAAAGATTTCATCAAATTTTTCAAATTTTTTGTGTTTTTTTTGAAAATCAAATCCTATACCTCTTAAAAAATCACCCGTTACAATAAAAACATTTTTTTTTGTCTGTCTGTTTGTTCCGGCTAATCTTCAAAACGAATGGACTGATTTTGACGGGATTTTCACTTGTAGATAGCTTATATTAAATGGAGTAACTTAAACTTGTAATTTTAAATATTAGGGTTCCGCGCAAAAAAATATCTCTGGAACGTAGGTGAAACCCTGGGGACGAGCTGGTTCCATTTGAATTTAACCCTTTTATGTTTCACCTTTTCATCTTCAGCCCCATCGTCTATACTAATATTATAAAGAGGAAAGATTTGATTGTTTGTTTGTTTGCATCGAATAGGCTCCGTAACTACTGAACCGATTTGAAAAATTCTTTCACTAATAGGAAGCTACATTAATCCCAAAGGTTATAGGATACTTTTTATCCCAGGAACGTGAGTGAAACCGCGCGGAACAGCTAGTCACTTATAAGCCTGTGATCAAACAAGATTATATTCACTATAAATAACAGAATATGGAAAAAATATCAGCAACAAAATGTAGTTCCCTCCAGAACAATTATCCGATAAATCCGGAAATACAAGTATCCGTATCCAATATCATGGATACCTGAATATCAACCATTATATTTGAAGCTTGAGACATAATCTTCCCTGACAATAGTAAAAGTCTTCATGTTACGAAAGTCTATCTGTGCTTACAAAAGCAGTCTGTTCTAGTGATTTAGATTCGCTCACGACGTTAAATCCAAGATTTACCACCGATTCTTGGCTCGCCATCCGGTAAAATATTACGAGTAGGTTTTCTTTTTTATAATGATTAGTAAAATAGTTTTGGTTTTGACGAATATTTAACCTTAAAATATATTTAATTTTATTCATGACATCACTAAATATAGGTATAAGAACATTATAGCATCACTTATCGAGAAGGTTGTTTTTAACAAAGATAATGATTTTTTTTTATGTCAGAAGGTTGACAAGTAGGCAGGCGGTCCACCTGATAGTAAGTGGTTACCGTCGCCTATTAAAATGTTGCCGACCTGTTAAAATGCCGAGATGGCAATTACTGGCTCTCAAGTGCAATTGCCGGAACACACCGGTAGGTGCTTGGCAGTTTCAACTTGAGGGTGGTAGCCAGCCAGGCGGGTACTACAAAGTACCCTACCGTCGTGCTATGGTTTCCTCACGATGTTTTCCTTCACCGAGAGCTCAAGCTCATTGTAGGATTCGAACCCACAACCTTCGTCGCGGCATCCGACGTCACTACCACTGAGTTATCATAGCGGTTAAAATATAATATAATGGTAATAATAATGAAACCGCAAAACGATTTTTCATTAATTTTGATCGAGCATTGTTGATGCTTAGTATGTACACAAGTTTTTATAAATTTTTCTTCATAATGTCAATAGTCAAAAAATGCTTGACTGGCTATCTACATAACTTATACATGTTGTGTTTCAGCAGCTATATTTAAAAGTTCTTACTTCGTTTTTCAAAATTACAAGAATGTTCGCAGTCATACGTTCGTCCGAACTTAATTAAATGCTCCCCAAACATTGATCGACGTCCCTAATACCGTTGGGCTAAACAGCTGTTAATTGGACAAAAGTTAAGCCGAAGCAATTAATAACAATAATCTGTGACAGGCTTGATTATGATTAATGAAATTACCTTTGTAGCGGTGTAATTAGTGATTGATTTGTTTAAATTACATAAATAATTTAATTAATGTCGGTACTATAGTTCTTGTGATGACGGGTCAGTTGGCATGATCCCACCTATCACGCCACAGGTTGTGAGTTTGACTCCCTTCCAGGAAAAACATTTTGTGCGCATGAACATGTCTGTTTAACCTGAGTTTGGGTTTAATCTAAATTGCTATTTAAAATCAAAGCGTAAGACTGGGAAAGGACTGACTGACTGATCTATCATCCTACTCAAACTACTGGACGGATCCGTTTGAAATTTGGTATACAGGTAGCTGTGACGTAGGCATCCGCTAAGAAAGGATTTTTAACAATTCCTGACGCATAACCTAAACCGCTGCTCCTAGAGACATCATTTGGAGGGTGTGTTTCTGTGAAGAGTAGGATCACTCAAATGGGTTTTTTGAATGTAGCTTATGAGATCACAAGTGTGGACCATCGCAGGGTGGAGCTAGTTCCTCACAATGGTTAAAAAAAAACACGAAAAATATTTCTATAACCTACCTACCTATAATTATTTAAAACAAATCTACATTATGAAAAATACAGCCGCTGCTGCCAATCAACGGCTAAGTTCAAAGCAAACTGACTGCATTTCCTCTTGAAGAAAATATAACTTTCTAGGCACATACCACACCGCTTAAAGATTTTCAAACACTACATTAAAGTGTCATACGTAGCTTATGCGAGTTCAAATAAATTTCACGGATTTTCAAACCACACCATTTTGCCCATGTCCGTAGCCTGTTAGTTATATCCTCATACCCCACATTCCAGATTCACAGTCACTGGAGCGTAAAATCAGTTCACGCTTGATTTATGCGGTTGTTTCGTAGAGTTTCGGAATTATCTTGATAGATGGAGCTATGTCCGTGTCTTCACCCTTTGGCCATTATGTTAGATTGTTGTTCATTTGTTTAGGCTGATATAATGGTAATTGGCTGGAAATTGTAGCTATGTATGCGTCGATTTTGTGGATTGTGGATAGTGTTCCTATGTGTATGGAAAATAATATGGTGATTAATACAGGATGAATGACAAAAGAGCCCAAGGAGCAATGAGCTATGCTTGGAGTTTCCCTGCGAGATCGGATCAGAAATGATGAGATCTGCAGGCGAACCAAAGTAACAGCGACATATTTGCCAAACTTAAGTGGCAGTGGGCGGGGCACATCGCTCGTACATCGCAGGTGGACCGACGATCTTGTTAGGGTCGCGGGAATCGCTGGATGCGGGTAGCGCAAGACCGGCCATCGTGGAGATCCTTGGGGGAGACCTTAGTCCAGCAGTGGACGCCTTTCGGCTGGTATGATGATGAATGACAAAAAGAGATGACACAAAGTTGTATGTAAGTATCTAGGTTGTTTAATTAATAAGCGTGAAATAATACAAAAATCGACGAGTGTCAAAGTAAATTGAATAGCGCCTATCAAACGGCACTGAGTTTTAAAAACGACGAACATTTCCAAGCTGTGCTTTGGCGTGCACCGACAGTTTACTGTTTTGATGGCGCCGCCGGTGGGAGGTGAAATCCATGGACACTACACTGTAACTTGGAGCTACTACTATTGGTATTTTTTAAGCTTTTATTTAATTTGCCGTGTTAGTAACTTAGTAGGACGAATCTTGCAAGGCAATTTTATTGACAAATTTGATCTATAACTAATAGTAAAAAATTAATGTAAATTGTAGGCAATATTCGTACACTAATAGTCAAATAAATTTTATTTCAAATAACTTACATACTTCATTAGATTACCAACAATCATTCTGTATATAGATAGTCAAAGATAAAAATAAAATAGTCAGCCGGATGGCTTCAACGAATCATTTACTTTAGTAAGTACAGTTTACCGTGCTTTGGTTTCCTCACGATGTTTAATAATATTTTTTTTTCATAACTCGAATAGCACCAATGGTAGGGTTAGCTAAAATCCACAGAGTACTCCTCGTTACGATTTGTACGGACATTTTTCTATTTCTAACAACGTAAACTACAATCAGAGAGTACTGGTGCCTCGTGTCCTCGCGTAAATGTCAGCCACTATCACTTGGCGTGGGATGTAGTAATTAAGGCACCGCTTGATGCACGTCGATAAAGTTTCTTTAGTTCTGTTTCATGGGATTAATTAAAGGTATGCGTTATTAATGTTGATGCCTAATGAGTTTTTTTTTATGTCAACAAACAAACATACGGTCCTGATGGTAAGCGGTTACCGTAGCCCATGGACGTTTGCAACACCTGAACATTTAAGAACAATCATCATCATAAAAAAGCTCAATATTACTTAATTACGCTGTGTGTATAGCCAGTTCCGTAACCTTCCGCCACATGATCACTTTCCACGGTGAGATTGTGGTGATATACCTACCTACCTGTCTATTTATTGGTTTAATTTAATATAAATAAACTGGTTAGTTTGTTTTAAAAAGTATAAATCGGATTCAATGCAATCTCCATACTAGACTAACCAATGACCATTGCAGACGAGGCTTCAAAAAATACACAGACAAATTCTGTTTCGCTTTTCACTTTATTTTAGAGCCTCAATTATCTAAAGGTCTCATTCGATGTTAAGGCATTCAATTGAAGTTTGTTATAAAACTTTTGATTGCTTGGTAGACTAAAATATTATCAAACTTTGAAAGGACTATTATGAGAACCCTTGTGAGTATCAACTAATCCTACTAATATTATAAACGTGAAAGTTTGTATGTATGTATGTTTGTTGCTCTTTTACGCAAAATCTACTAAACGGATTTGGATGAAACTTGTCACATAGTCATACCCTGGAATAACAAATAGGCTACTTTTTATACCGGAAACGAGGGTGAAACCGAGGGGGACAGCTATTAAAATAAAAATATAAACTATGTAAAATAAAACATTTAAATTACCTTTTACTAAATTTTCTCTAAGAACACGTAGGAACCGTCACAGCTACTTTATACAAAAATATATTTTAACAGAACAATATGAGTTGTTATATTAAAACATAAATTTTAGCAGCCTGCTGAAATGGCGTAAAAAACCTCTCGCAAAACTCCAGTAAATGTAATATCAGCAACTATTTTTTGCTGTCAAAGGAAAGTTAGGCAAGCATAATGTTGAATTTACGCTGCTAATTTTACGCAGAACTCCGTAATTTTAAACATATAAAAGGACTGACTGACTGACTGATCTATCAATGCACAGCTCAAACCACTGGCTGTCGGGCTGAATTATGACATAAGCATCCGCTAAGAAAGGATTTTTCCAAATTCGACCCCGTAAGGGGTAATCGCAGGAAAGCTATTTATAACTAAATTTAAAAGAAATTTAACATTTTAGTCAATGTACTTACTAATACTATCTATAATGCCAGAAAAGTTCATACGATCATCATAATAAGGTGACTTTTACTAATAAAGTTCTAGTCCTTGTCGTGTTAGTATGTTTAGGTTGAATCTTGTACCTATGACTCGCTCCAATTTTGACTCGCTTCTCGGTGTTCAATTGTTGATCTATAATTTGGTAGGTACCTACACATAATGTAAGTTCGATGACAATTATTAATTAATATGGTGTCATTAAGCTGGTCTGGTATGGTGCTGAATAAAAAAAGCTTATCCTTATTTTTTTACTTTTAATTACTAATTAACAAATGACTATTTTTATAGCTGTGGAAATACGAAACTTACGCCTAGAAGTTTTAATTAACTTGCATAATATTAATATAATTAAAGCTCTAGCAGAGGCACATTGGATACACAACCAAACACCCGACATATTTTTTTTGATGATAAGATGGGGCTTTTATAATGATATTTCCATTGCATCTGAAAAACAAAAGTTTTCCGTATAATATTTGGGAAACAAAAATTCTGTTAAAATTGAGTTTTAAAGTTATCGTAGGTATTTGACTCTTTCAAAAAAGTTGTTTATGATACTGTAATAGGGGTTATTAAATACGAGTGTGAGTTTACTCGTAGGCGAGGTTCTTAATAGTATCACACGAGTTTTTAATACCTAATTATGTGCAGTATCATACAGTACTTTATCTAAACTCATATGCTTTATCTAAAAATATTATTTTGCTCTACAAAAAAAAAATAATAATATTGATACTTATTGATTCCTGATTATTTAGGTCCAAAGTGTACTTTAATAGACAAAAAGTTATTTTATAGCATTATCTTGGGAACAAAACTGTACTATAATAAATCATTATGCACGGGTGTGCTTAAAGTGGGTCATTAAAGTACTGTTTTTGATTTCATAATTAGCATATTACGATAAGAGATAAACATATATTTTTAACGAATCAATTCAATTTCAACCGATTTAATTCTTAAATAAAACATGTCTATTAAAAAAACTGTTACGTTAAAATTCATAATCATAACGATAACATCGCATAACAGTTTGTGGTTACATGCTTCGGATATATGGTCTAGTGGATTTCAGTGCTCAGTACTTGAATGAGGTTTGTGGACGACCTAACCGCCAACCTCTGAGTGGTGGTTATCCGCAAGCTTATTACCGCTTATACACATAACATTAGTGTTTTCATGTATTAATTATACTTATAGATTATGTTATTTTTACAAGCTTTTAATAATACAAGCTTTTATTTAACTTGCTGTGATAGTTTAAGTTGAAACTTGTAAGTCCATTTTGACTCACTTCCCGGTGCTAAATTGATCTGAGAGGTATACTTACACATAATATGCAAGTCCGGCAGGTAACAATACAATAATACCATACATGGTGTCACAGAGCTGGTCTGATGATGGAGCGGTATTTAGTTTTAATTTAATTTTATAAATTAATCAAAACGAGACCATGGGTCCTTGGGGGTCCGAGCCTCGCCGATTTTCTCGAACAGTATCTTCAAAATTAATTGAGGTCACAGGGGACCGGCGGGCGGGGAGCTTTTTTCGCCAACGCGTTAGCTTGGCCATACAAAGAGGGAACGCTGCCAGCCACCACTTATCTTTTCGTTTCACCCATATTTCAAAAGAAAAAATACATTACACAAACATAATTTAACTCCTTATCGAGATAAAACTTCAACTTTATCTCAACTTCAAGTGAAAAGCTTAATGTAATAGAAAACGTTTCCACAGTTTAATCCACATAGATGAGACCGACTTACCTTCGAGATTATAACAATTATTAAGTTTTGCCTGCTCGGCTCTACCAGCTGCAGCGTAGAAGAAAGAAGGTTTGTTTATTGACGTTATTATCCAATGTCTGTCCAATCCTACTATTCTTTGGATGTGAGAATGTGAAAATGCTTGTTATTTTTTCATGAAAACTTGGCGCATAGATATATCATACTCTAGAGTAACATATAGGCTACATTTTATCCCAGAAACGCGGGTGAAACTCTCACGACAGCCAGTCATGAATATACTACCTAGCAGTTTTTATTTCATTTCGAAACTAATCGGTGTCTATATTGCCACTATCATTGGCCGCCAAAGCATAAAGGAACATAAAGTTCAGAGCAGCGTAAATTTTCAGCAAACGCTTTACAATAAAATATTGTATAAGGATAGCGCTGTTGGTGGCATATTCCAGTCTTTTTGAGTACTATTGTGTATGTGTGTATTTATTTTTTAGGGTTCGTTTGTAAATTATTATCCCTACTGGCTCTGTGAACTGTAGACCTCGCGAGTCTATCTTTGCATAGCTTAAAACATCAATCAAATGCAGGTAAAGTAGCGAACAAAAGCTATGGGCCACCTAAAATCATAGTTATATTCGGAAAGCTGATAAAATTGCCCTGTGATTTAATGTGACTCAGGAAGCTGTAAAATTAGGGAGTAATATGTTTTTAGGCTTAAGGAACTAAAAAAAAAATTGAACCCTAATAGGATCACTTGTGTGTCTGTATGTCCGAAAATACTGGACTGGATAGAGTTGATAACTTTATGGAAACCAAAGTTAGTTTCAGAAACTAAAGTGTACGATTGAGAACTCAGTAGGATAATTATGTTTGGTGAAAGTTGACAGATGAGAAAAAGTTATTCAGCTTTAATACGAAGCCTTTTGAGGTACTGAACCCTAAAAATATACCGGGAATGTAAAAATAATTTATACATAATTATATGCATGGATGTTTGTTCCTATTTCACGTAAAAACCAGTGAACGGAAATGGATTAAACTTGGCACATAGATAAATTATATCGTAATGAAACAATTAAGATATCGGCTACTTCTTATTCCGCGAACATTGCTATGTTAATCCAGGGTGTCAGCTATATCTATACCAAATTTAATAAAATTGAAGCAATGTGTCACGTAGGTATGGTAGGTACTCGTATAATAGCGGAAAGCCAATTCTGTATTTTAAAAGGCGTGTAATTGGCGTAACGCTGCATGATAATGAGCCTATACAACTAAAATTGTTAACGTCTCAGCATATTTCGAGGAAACTTGTACACACGACCACAGATCAAGCTACACATTTTTGTTACAAAATAGCGCCTATTACAATAGCATTAGGTACCGCAGAGTGTAGCTTGATCAGTGGCCGTGTGTACTGTAGCATATCGACGGCGGCTTGCACAACGATCACTTACAGATTCTATTTATAGCCCTAACTAAATTCAGCGACTGAAATTATTGGCGTATTTGCTATAAATATTAATAATAGAGAGAGGTAGCTATTTTTTCGATAAATCCCCAAATAAACTATAGAAATAATACTCTGTTTAATAGGTTTTTTGACGCAGCAATATTTTATTACATAAAAAGCACCTATACAATATTTTACGAAATAAGAACCTATATTTATTTTCAATTTTTTTTTTAAATTTTCCTTGTCAACATTCCACTTTGTTATGGTACGGCGAAAAGTGCTTCGATCTTCTAAAGAACCGGGAAGTGAGTTGAATGCTCAGATTAGAGCGACAGAATTCAGTTTAGAAGAACAAAACTTGATACAATATTATAATTCACATTATGTACCTATTTTATGTTTTGGTTAAACTAAGAATCTGGAAAAAAGGTTTGAAAATTGGTAAAAGATTTAAATACCTATAATGTGTTCCGAAATTATGCTTTATTTTTAAAAACAGATTTATTATTATCTTTTCTGGGCAAACCCGTAGGCAATCCCATTTATTGCCTTTTTTAGCTTTATCGCTTGAATATTTTTTTTCCCTTCCCAAATGTATTCGATAGATAAATATTATCGTTATATTGCCATTGTTACAACCTACTAACCTTAGCTATGATACCAAGAGATTCATCAAAATTATATGTAAACTAGTAGAAAATTTAAACATAACATATGCGACCTAAGTACATAACATAGAATAGAAACCCCTTTATTATTAGTCCCCAGAACAAGCCAAGACACCCTGAAGAAATAAAACGATACGATGTCGATGTGCGAATATGTTTTTTTATAGTGCGACCGGATAACTCAGTCCTCACCTGACCATAAATAGACAGACGGAGAGACGTCGCATTATATAATTAGTTAAGTAGATATAAAAATACGTAGTGATAATCTTGTCTCTAGCCCGCAACTGACAAGGAAATAAAATGCCATTCGATTTAGCATCGAACACATAAAAGCATCAAATTCATCAATCATGCAAGGTGACGTTGCGTTTTTTATTTTTCATAAAATCTGAATAAATTGGCAACGCTAATAGTGATGCCAATCCCTAATATGCAAAAAGAAGCAAGGCTCAATGTACCTACTACGCGTTCCTTCATTTTTGAGATGCGGGTGGATCCCAAGTTTAGACTTGAAAGGCCTTTTAAAGGTAATGAAGAAGAATTCTGTAATGAAAACATGCGGATCGTGCGGATACGGAAAACTACAGAAATATCATGAAGCATGTTTGAATTTAGAAGTGTGCTGTTCGGAAATGGACGTGATTTCCGGGACTGCTTCGGGAAGACTCGATGAGCTCTCCCTGGCATCCAATTGAATAAAGGGCGTAAACAGTTGCCTTTTAGGGTTTTGAAAGACATTGCAGACAGATAATTGACCGGGGTCAATTTATATGGTGCCCTTTCTTCGAAATTACTGGGCCTAATTTTTTTTTAAAAGTACAGAAAATTGTTTTTTACCTATGGATATGTTACAGGAAAACCTATAAGATGTCAGAAGGTTGACAAGCAGGCCGGCGGTCCACCTGATGGTAAGTGGTTACCGCCGCCTATCGCTTTTGCAATACCAGAGGTATTGCCAATGTATTGCCGACCTGTTACAAGGCCACGAAGGCAACCAGCTCTCAAGTGCAATTGTCGGAACACACCGGTATAGGTGCTTGGCGACAGATTTTCAACTTGAGGGTGGTACCCAGCCAGACGGGTACTACAAAGTACCGTAGGGTACTTGGTACGGTGGTAGCACCGTGCTATGGTTTCCTCACGATGTTTTCTTTCACCGAAAGCTCAAGCTCATTGTAGGATTCGAACCCACAACCTTCGTCGCGGCATCGGAAGTCACTACCACAGAGCTACGTTTCTCAAACTTATTAAAAACATAAGTTCAGAAATGTTTATATTGTTAAAATGTCATTGTATGTGAACAACTTAATTAACATGGTAATCATAAAGCAGAATGTGCTCACACTATCCATATCTTAGTTCATTAAGCTACGATGAACTCATTACCGACGGCATTGAAAGCATGCAGTGACTATATGCAATGCTGGGTACAGATACTTAGGTGACATACGGATGGTTCCTTCATTGGTGGTTCAGGCAGCTTAGTGTTGGAATTTGGTGGGTTAATGATTTTTACATACTAGTTTTCCGCCCCGCGGTTTCATCGTGATCCCTTATTTAACTCCCTAAATTTTAACCCCTTAGGGTTGAATTTAAAAAAATCCTTTCTTAGCGAATGCCTACGCCATATAATTAGGTAAGTAGATATAAAAATACGTAGGATATATATCCTTCGAGTGGTTTGAGCTGTGAGTTGATAGATCAGTCAGTCAATCAGTCATACGCTTTCCTTTTATATATTTAGAAGATTACCTATATGTAATGTTAACATTTATAATATTGTTTATTATATAATAATATCTGACTATTTACATTTTTAAATAATAATTTAATACTAACCTAACTAATAAAACAAACTAACTACTTATAAATGTAACTAAAAATAAATTAATTATAAATAAAAAACTTCCCCTAACTCCTCCCCTGGTGGCAGAGTACCAAGAATACTGGCGGCATTGCCTCGCTGTATTGCGAGGCTTATTCTTTGGCCTAAGTAGCCGCCAGCTCTGGCAATAATATTGTTAATATTTAATTGTCAACCTATTTTATAATTTAAAAAGTACTCACATTAATGTTATATCATGAAATATTTTGCAAGCGTTTATTTAACTTGACGTATTAGTATGTTTAGGTTGAATTTCGTAAGTCAACTAATTTCCCTGATGAATTCCAATTAATCTTTGACCAATAATTAAACAAAATATATATATTATCCAACTAATTCAATATTATGCGTATAAACTTATATGAAAGTATTTATACATTTGCATAAAGATAGGCTATTAGTCATCATTAAAAAGTAACATAGGCTACTTTTTGTTCCGGGAGGTAAACCGCGGGGCGGTAACTTAGTAACTAAAAAACTGAAAAAATAATTGAATACATTTTTATGAAAATAAATCAACTTTACTTTGGCTCTATGAGAATAAACATTCAAATATACATATACCTAATCTCACCCAAAAATAGTATCCAATCAACAAGCTGAGATTTACGTTGTCCATCCTCACTGTCAGTGCCTCACATACTAGCCTGTAAAAGCACTAATCTGGGCATGCTCACGGATGTAGCCTTAATTACTGGGTAATGAGGCACACAGCCATCGCTGGGAATCTACTAAACTGTATTTTTTGTATTCGTGTACCAAACACGTAAGTCGAATGACTTCTGATGCCCTAAAACGTACGGGTAATTAATTTGTAATTCACTAGCAGTAGTTACTTAATGGTGAAGTACCTACCTGAAACTTAGTACAAAAAATAAAAAGAGCATAAGTTTATATTATTGAGATTTATTTAGTAAACCAGTATGGTTCAGGGTCTCTAACGCGTATCTTCGGTGGTAATACGTTGACCACTAAAAGATACTCGATAGCCAGGCAGATAGGACAAGATATTATTATGGTCCAGATAAGAATTATACCATCAATATTTAATCTTCTAAAATTGAAGCTTCAATGATCACTAGAATATAATCTTATTTCAAATATCCACTCAAGTACCTTCCCAAGTTAATTCTGAACTAAGTTTACAACGTCAGTGTCTTGTTACTTAGAATTTTACCTAATTTCAAGGCGGGCATAATGACGGCTCATATAAATGCAAATGTGGGGAAGGTAGCTAGCCAGAAGGCTAGTTAGCCTTTGTTAAAACTTGTCAAATTGCTCTTCAAGTTTCTTGGGTCTTCTGAACTTGGACTTGCATGGTTTATTCACAGTATATGGGATTACATAAATGTCTTCAGGTTCTTAATAAGCTTACCTACCACGAAATTGTAGTGTGTGTTCTCAGTCTTGGTACGAATGTACCACGTACCAGGATATAATTTTTTAAGACTTAAAAAAAGTGTTTTTACTCACCTGAGCATAAAATACCTATAACCGTGGCCACATACAACTTGTATATTGGAAAATCCACTTTGACACCATTAACTTTAGGATTATTTTCAAATAGGTACTCTGCATGGAATAAGGTAGCTACTATGTTTAAGGTATTATGTAACTTATATGTTATATTTATCTATCTATGTATGTGCCAAGTTTCATCACAATCCGTTGACTACTTTTTGCGTCACAGAGTAACAAACATTTTCACATCCTCAGTACCTCGAGTGTAAAGAATTGAAGTTAGTAAATGCTTACTATCACGTTTGCATTTATTTATTAGTTCCATGAGTATTCCGCAAGAGAAGCTGTACCAATTTGTCTACAGATAGTAAACACAAAATGTTATAGCTTTACTAGTACTCGAGACTTGATATATCCCGATACTGTGAATGAACACGGCCCCAGATTAAGACATCCTGTACTATAAACGCATGTCTTATGTTTCTGCTTCGCTCATAGTGAATGTTATGTTCATTAGTCTTGTAAATTAGTTATTGAAAGAAGTATACACCTGCCGCGTGTAAACGATATCGTAATGAAAACTGAAACTATCAATTTTAAACGTAGACATAGCGTCTAGACTCTAGAGTAATAATATTATGATACGTAAGTAAGTAGTAGGTACTTTGTTTACATTTTTATAACGAAATAAAAACGGTTCAAAATGTTGTATTGACTCATGGTTTCATTGTTTATAACGATTTTATTTACACCCAGTATACCCTTGAATTCTCTTTACTAACTAACTACTTATCTAAGTATTGTCACAGATTACAGTGTTTAAATTAGGTATTTATGTTTAGAACATGGCCCCGCTCCGGGTATAGGCCTCCTCTAAATTAGTATAGGGCTTTTAGAATAGTAAATCTATATATATAAAAGAAAGTCGTGTTAGTTACACTATTTATAACTCAAGAACGGTTGAACTGATTTGGCTGAAAATTGGTGGGGAGGTAGCTTAGAACCAGGAGAAAGACATAGGATAGATAGGGGTAGGTAGGGGCAGGTAGGGGTAGGTAGGGGTAGGTATCCCAAGGAGGACGATGGGTCGACGTGGTCACGATCCATCGTGCGATAGCACAGCGAGGGTGCTGGGGGGAAGTGTGATACTTCCCCCCGGACGGGCTATCTAGCGCCGCGCGTGGAGGGGGAGTGAGTATGCGTTCTGTACGAGAACCCGCCCCCCTCTACAGCGCAGATGGCGCCCACCGTGGGGTTTTAGCCGGTACGAGTCCGGCAAAACCTGGCTGCTTCCCCCGGGGCGGCTGGGTATCGTATGAGGAGTTCCCCACGAAAAAAAAAAGTAGGGGTAGGAATATGTAGTTAGGCAGGGGTAGGTAGAGGTAGGTACGGATAGGTAGGGATAGGTAGGTAGGTCCCAGTTTTATTTTTGTTCTCAGGGCAGGACAACGTCTGCCGGGTCAGCTAGTTGTTTATAAACATAAAATTATTTTTATTACAAATCAAAGGAAAAAAAAATTGTAAAGAATTTTGGTAGTAGGTACTTACTTGGTAAAAATATCTATGTGTAGATGTTTAAGTTGTAAATAATTTAGTATAGGTATGTAGGTAGGTGAATCAATCAAAAAATTTTACCAAATCCTATAAATATGGCCTAAAAAGGTTGTGGCTATTTAGAAAGAATAAATAACTAATTAAAATTGCTCAAAGAATGTTCTTGAATTCTTAGCCAAATATGTAGGTACAGGTAGGTTGTGTCATACCAACTTAGATGTAGCATCGGCAAATCATTTTCGTACACTTCACTTCCGATTTACACAATTATAAATCATTCATTATCGCGCCATTCAACGTTCAACAGGATCATTTTCGCCGATAATTTTTTAACTCATGAATAATATTGTAAGTTGTGTCATACTATAATACCTAAGAGTTAAATTTTGCCACTTTTCACACCCAATGTTAAAAAATGTAAGGTAACCTATTATGAGTATTGATTTATTATTGAATAAGTATATTCCAAATAAACATATTGATTTCGATTTCTAGCGTACAGAATTCACAACTTACAATATTTTCGTGGAAAAACACGATACCTATCCCTTTGAAGCTTGTAAGCGGATCAAACGTATCCATTATTTTTCATGTGCCCCAGATATTATGATCGGTATACAAACATTAAATCATGTTTAGTATATAAAAAGCAAACAGCTAGCATAATTCGCTTAAATCATTGATATGTACCTACTATATTATGTATAATTATCTTACTAGCGACCCGCCCCGGCTTCGCAAGGTTTGGGAGTGGGACCGCTTTCTCGCCGAGTTTTATCCGCGCGGCATGATTATTTCACCCCCGAAAAGAGAGGGGTATTATGTTTGTAGTGTATATCTGTGTGTCTATCTGTAGTCTTATAGCTCCTGAACAGATGGACCGATATTTGTTTATCTAAGTAGTATTTTGTAGTGAATCTAAGTAAGTAAGTGTAAGACAAGCAGAGGCCCAAGAAAAGTTACTGTACGCATAAAGTTTTCTAGACTGCCTTACTAATTTCATTATTTTAATTAGGTACGCATAGTTGCGGAACAGAATGCATGTACCTACTTAGTTTATTCACTGGCTAAACTATGTTAACAAAATGTTACATGATAAGGGTAACTTTTATGTGATTTTGCTGGAAAAATACTACATTTTTCAGAGCATTTGCGCCTTTGTCAAGAAAACAAAAGAGTAATATACATTAACGAGTCTATTCATAGCAGACATTAGGAGATGAAAAATTATGAATGATTTTGTTGGAGTCTTTTGAAAATATTTATTTTTGTAATAATTTGTGAAATTTGACTGTGTATATAAAAAAATATTGCTCAAAAGATGATAATACATTTACAACTGTTAAGCCTGATGTTTGTAATAATAACTTGAGAGGGAAGCGTTTATCTTGGTATGGACGTATTATAAGGAAGAATGAAATCCATGTGACTAAAAGAGTATGAAAATGTAAATTGATGGATATACGGCAAGAGGAAGACTGAAAAAGAGATGGATGGAATGTGTGAAAGATGATATGAGTAAGTATGTCACAACTTAGATGTAGCATCGGCAAATCATTTTCGTACACTTCACTTCCGATTTACACAATTAAAAATCATTCATTATCGCGCCATTCAACGTTCAACAGGATCATTTTCGCCGATCATTTTTTAACTCATGAGTAATAAGAAAGGAATAACTCATAAGAAAGGAGTGAATGTCGATATGCCGGATAGAAGGGCTGATCTGAATGGTAGAAGAGAATCTACATATTGCGCCGATCCCAAATGACAGGGAACAGGACATATTAAGTAGTTTCCTATTTGTTAATGTGTTACATCTGTTGGTAGATCTAATGAATAATTCATTCAATCTAAGTCATACTGTATGGAGCTGAAAAGGCCTCCTGCCAGTCACCCATCCCATTAGAATAATTTTGTAGCAGTAAGGTAATTTGACATCGAAATATTTTACAATAATTTAATAAAATACACCTGCTGACAAAAACTTGGATTATGAATTGAAAATACAAGCTCAGTTTGTTATTGGAATAATTCTATACTAGTAGGTATTATAAAAGCTGTAGGGTTTCTATTTATGTTTGAACGCGCTTATCTCAAAAAATATGATCTCAACAAAAAAAATTGAAATAGCTTAATTATATTGGAAGGTTTATAAGTTATTTAAAGTTTTAATGCGGTTAGAACCACGGGGCATTACTAGTTATTTAACAAAGCCTGAACAAAAATCCTATATCATTTACGAGTCTACAAAAGGGAGGTCGGGTCGGGTTACAAGATTTCCTTTATTCTCGACCCAATTAAGGTGAAATTGATTTTAGCTTAGATCTTAGCTGACATTTCACATTTTGTTAAGGTTGACATTTTGTTAAAGAATTTAACGAGATAGATCTAATATTGTGGCAAATGAAATAATGATATTTGTGTACGTTTGCTTGATTTATTTTTAGAGATAACGCAATAGCAGGTATATTTTTTAGGTAATTCCTTTACTTGTGCTGTGAAGTTTTGATTTACTCGTGATGTATGAAAATATGCGTCTATAAATGACCTTCATTGCAACTGCAGATCGTTATATATGAGAAGAGGTATGATATGAAGAATTTAGAAAGAACTTGGTAATCCAGTTAGATATCACTTTATTTTATTAGCGAAGCCGATAACCGAGTACCTTGTTTTTTTTTGGTATGAACTTGACGTTATTGTGTGATAATATTTTACTACAATAATAAATCTTAAATTTATTTTTAAACTAAAATGTTGATTATTAAAAGTTGACTTTATTTAGTTTTTGCAATAAAGAAGTTACATGATGTTACGACAATGGTATTCCATTGCAGATAAATGGAAGCCAAGAAACAAATAGCTAGGAAGGTATTTTTATCTATGAAATATATCAAATCGACTCACACATTATTCTCCTCTACAGGAATTCCCTTAAATCCCAGTTTTAGCGATAAGGAAGAAACTGAGCGGAACCCCTGATAAGGTGCAAGTTATGAGCGACAGCCAGAGCTGTGTCAGTAAAAGTGGATATTTCGTCTTGATAAGCTTGTGTAGGAAATCCCCTATTGGAGCCTATAGGTAATATTTTTATTTTTTTAGAAGGCTAGCAAGCGCACAGATTACCATCTAATGTTAATTGCCTACATTCGTTGCCGACCTAGAAGGTGCCACTGGTAGATGTTTGGCGTCAGATTTTTCAGACCACTGCCCCTTATGCTTGTTTCCCAATTTTTTTGTATAAAAAGTGATGATTTTAATCATCCCGCTTCTAGCTTATGGCTTTGACGTCAAATATCCGAAAGGCATAAACAAAAGTCCCGATTAGAGCGGCTGAGTGGCGCGAATGTAATTTATTGGCAAAGTTGCAACTGGTTTTTTCTGCATTTGTACGTCGATTCGAAACGCGGTGTTTGTCGGCTTTTTAGAGATTCGAGAGAAACTGTTTTGTGCACATTTGCAATTAAAAACAAATACTTCAATATTATGTTTTACATCTATTAATTGGAAATACCTAATGTAATTTAATAATGGTTTTGTTTGTTTTTTACTGTATATGACATAGTAGATACATAGATAATATAAAAATACAATTGTCAATGTAAATACCAAATATATAATAAGCTATCTCTACTCCTTTTTGCCATAGCCTAACAGGGTCCTTGTACTCATATTAGTTCACTGTATGTGTAACATTGTGTGTACATTGTGCATTTTATAAATAAATAAATATGGACATCTTAATCAGTCGATTAGGATGTCCATATTTCCAATGAAAGATGACAAGTCTGTCATCTTTCATTCATTACATATTTACCACAGAGTACTTTACGACGAAACATAATATATTTTTACTGACGGATTCGCAGAAACTTATATAAATATCTGTTTCGCCTAAAATTGGTCTATATTTTGAAACTCCATACAAATCTGTCAAATTAGGTAAAACAAATGCCATTCGAAACATACTATGAAACTGCAAATCTGGCAATATTGACCTCCAGATGTTTAACAATCAAACATAGAAAAGGTCGAAAGCGACTCATACAACTATCTTCAGAACAGTAAACAGAATAATCACAAGCATTTTCCAAGTGTCTGAAGTCCGTTATAGAAGTAAATAAAATACAAAATGACAGAGACATACAGTAATTCCTTGGTCCAGCGAAGCGGAAAACTTAACAGGAGTCTTGAAATATATATATATATATATATATATAAATATAGGTATATATACGATTCTGCCTTGATGTAGCAGTTTTTGTAGGCTATATTTTGTATTGATAAGCCATCTAGTTTGAAATCAATTTCTTCATAAAATCTTAGATGTTGTAAAAAACGACGAGCAGATTTTATGAGTCGTTTAATTGGAAATCAATATCTAAATAATTAATCCGCTTTTGGAATTCCTATCATTTTCCTCCAATTTAGGGTAAGTTACTACCTCGCAGTGATTGCTTTCTTCATGGTGAGTACTTACCTATTTAAAGCTGACTTCAAAAAGGAAGAAGATAAGTATTTTTTGAAGCGATGCTTCTTAACGCGCCTTTGAAATGGGGACATTCTACCAATCTACACTAATAACATAAAAAAGGTATGTTTGTAAATTCTAAGTACCGGAAGTAATCTTCAAAACTACTCATTTGATATAAAAAAATATTACTAGGTAATGTAGCCTCACACTCTCAAACATATTATGACCACGGCTTTTTCTTTCGGGATTTAGTTTTTGAACATTCTTTTTATCATTCTTATAACGCGAGTGAAACCACAGAAAACAGGCTAGTTTACCAATAGTTACCTAACTCACAATGTAAAACACGCGGGGCGATGCAGTAAGGTACGTTCAGTCAGATTTTACAGAGGCTTCGCTTGAATAGGGTCACGACATAGTTTTTATTGTATTCAAATTTAGAAATAATTAGGAGTATAGCAACATTGAAATAAATGGCATGTAGGATTGTTATCACAGTATTAAATCTAGGCCATAGAATAAATTAGGTACTAGTACTAACTTAGCTAGACTAAGTAAACACCTATACGTTAACCAACTGTTATTATCAAAGTAGTAATTAATCGTATACATTGTTAGTAGTAGAACTATCAAATAATATACCTAGGGCAGTGTTACATTCGTCTTTATCGTGGAAAAAATCTTTTATAATTAATCATCACTATCCCGTCATTAATAGCTCATATCCGTCCTCATTACGAGGTCATAAGACTCTAAAGAAGTCTAAGGTCTAAAAAGGGGGAGATTGAGACCACAATCCTGGCCTAGTTTGGATTGGCTGATTTCACATGTCTTTGAATTTTGGTACCTATATCCACTGTTGAACGTAGGTTCTCTTTGGTCCATCGAGTCAGGGGTTGTCTGTCTTTTTACTTGATTTATCAGCTTTCATTCCACTGCTTAAGATAAGCCTCTATCAAGACGCGCCACTCCTTTCTGTCCTCCGTCTTCCTCATCCATTCATTCTCTGGTAACTCAGGTCATCTGTTTATCGAGCTGGAGGGCGTCTTAATTAGCAGCTATCTGTACGTTGACAGATGTGGCCTGCTTACTGCAACTTCAGCTTGCTTAATCGAGTCGATCAAGTTTTATGAAATTGAGATACAAAATAATGTCACGGCTTAGTTTGGTAAAAAACTGCGTTTGAATTGAGAACATTTTAAAATTTACTTAATTCCTCGAATGGTCCTGTGCATTATCCCAATTTTGAGCTTACCAACGGCTCTGAAACAAAATAACCCCTAACGTAAATACGCCTTACGCATAGCATGATATATTATATAGAAAAGCCTATATCGGTAATTATGTACATTTATAATCAAGCCAAAGTATTTGAGAGAAGGAAACTGCTACAAATTTGAATTAATTAATTCAGTTTTAGATTAGTATAATCTATGTTGAATAATAATAATGTTAATATATAGGGTAGGCGCCAAGTTATGCGTAGCCTATATTGTTTACCTTGATCGATATGGACTATCTTTACATTACACAGTTACTAACAAAGTCGAACAAAGATATATAATCGAACCTAGTAGTGACTTTGATTTAATCTAAATTTATATTTTTACTCAAACTGAAATTAAAAAATAATTTATTCAGTTTAGGCTCTGTAAAGGCTATAATAACGTCAAAGTTACAATTTTATTGACTACCATCGGTTCGGAATACACTTAATCTGAGAAGACTCCGGCCGGAAAGAAACTCGGCAAGGTTTATTTCTTTTGTGGATCTTTCTTTTAAATTTAAGTAATTACAGTTTTTGTTTCCAGCCATCGTGGAGATCCTTGGGGGAGGTTTTTGTCCAGCAGTGAACGTCTTTCAGCTGACATGATGATGGCAGTTTTTGTTTTATATATTTGTCGCTTGGTCAGGTCCTGTGGATGCAAGTGCAGAGAGAAAATACTACAACCATTACTAGCATCAGTGTCTGCCTGCGATTAGAAGCCAAAGAGTTACATACACTACTTTTTAGGAACACGGGTAAATTTGTTAGAAATAGATAATTATAATAAAATGCATATTAATGTATATGATACATACCTCAATCTCTATGAGAACCTGAACAATAGCACAATAGGTAGGTAGGTACTAATAAAAAATTACACGAGCGTAAAATTTACTTAAAAATCATACGTCAAAACGGTCCTAGGAAGCATTCTCGTCAAAATGGCGGTTACTACAATGTTATTTTAGCCGCCTTTTATTTAAATTTCATATGAAATCAACGCAGAGACAGTAAAATGCTAATACAGAATTCCGCTATCAAATTGAGACAGAAAATTTCAAATTCATTTGGAGTTTGTTAAGGATGGGTTTCGAAGTTTCGTCGCGATTGTAGATTTATTAGAACTTTTTGGTAATAAGTTGAGAGGCGATAATGTTGTAGACAAATAACTTTACGGCTTTTGTGTAGGTATAAGAGTTAGATAAAAATAGAAATTGATTCAAAAAGAGTATACTTATGTATATGTGTAAATTATTTACTAAATTAGTGAACTTAAGGCCATGATATCTCAGTGGTAGACAAAGGTCGCGGCTTCGAAAGCTTGAGTTCTGGGTGAAGAATAACATCGTGAGAAAACTATAGCACGGTTGTAGGGTACTTTGTAGTACCCGTCTAGCTGGCTACCACACTCAAGTTAACAATCTGTTGGCAAGCACCTTTCAGGGTGATCCGACAGCTGCACTTGAGTTTCTTCTAGGCTTTGTGTGCTTGCCATCATTGGCCACATCATATTATTATAATAGTCTAATATTTTCTTTCAGATATAGGATTAAAAACAATATCTGTCTATCTCAAATTGTAACCTAAATTCGTACAAAGTTGACTGTCTGTTTTTGGAAGCCCGATTATTTACAAAATGACCAATTTATTGCTACTTAAATTACCATGACATACCTATAATTTTGTCGGATATTACTATTAATAAGGCTTTTGGAAAAACGCCCTAGTGGAACCAAACCTTATGTTATACTCGCAATCGTCATACTCTCACTCAAGGCTGAGATTTTACTCGCTCATGTATTGAATACGTGCAAATCAAGTAGGTATGTTAACAAGAACGGTTTTAAGCTCTGCGTGGAGTATTCAAATGAGTTGACGCAAAGAACCTTTAATGAGAAACATTATTACGATTCGACTTGAATTTCAATTTTTCTGAAATGTCATTGCTTTTAAAGATGTAATAGAAATCGGGTTTTATGAATATTTTTGAGTACCGAATATACCTATTTAATACACAACACCACAACAACACACACTCACCCTCACACACAAACACAACACACATAATCACGATCACTCACTAAAATAAGTATATTCTCACTCTCTTTTACCCACATAATTACTAACACGATATATATATATATGCACATATATCATACGAAATTGTTAATTAGGCTAAATTTTATTGTATAAGGAAATCGTACCTCTGTACTCACTTAAGTCAATACTGTTCGGAGGAATGATGTCTCCCATATTACAGATTTATTTCTAGCTTGGGTGACAGAACAAAAGTAAAAATATGTATATAAATGTATCTATGTAGTATGAAAACTGTGGTAGTGTTATAAACTAAATAAATTATTATTATACCTAACTCGGTATTGTTAAATATATACCTATATACTACCTACTATTTATTTATTTACTAGTTTCCGCCCCGAGATTCCACCCTCATTCTGGGGAATTTCTGAATTATTGGCCTTAGAACCAATGTCGTATAGTACTAGTACGTAGTATATTATTTATTCTTCGATAGTACTAACCCCCCGGTTAAATATGTAAGTTTGACAGTTTTCAATTTGACAAATTTTGTCACATAGCCACATTTAACCCGTGGGTTAGTGCCGTTAGTGCAATTGGTACTTAGGAGTATTTGATAATTTCAACTTGATATCTCCACGCGGTCCTGAGAAAAGGGGTTGGACAACTTTTACAGGGTTCCTTTTCTTTTTGAGGTACGAAACCCTAAACATGCAGCACCGTCAAATAATAACAATCGACGTCCAAATTCGTATTAATATCAATTTGGAAGGTGATTCAAAAACACTTTTTATGTAGCCAGTTTATATTATAGCCAGTGTCACTGAAAACATTACACTCATTCATTGGGCAGTCGTGTAAAAATAAAATAACATGGTTAGTTAGATCAGACCTTTCTGTCTTCTTCAGATCACAAAAAATGTCGTATGTTTGTTGCCAATGGACCGCACAGTAGGTATAAAAACGATTCGTCTGTCTTGAACACCGTACTCTAGACATCGTACTCGCTTCCTTATTTGTACTGTCGGGGATAAAATACGAGGCAAAAAATGCATAGAGTTTTATATAACGTTTTAAATAACATCAAAGAACGAACCTTCCTCAGGTGTAGTGTGATGTAATGTTTTATCGTAGAGAAATGTTTTTCAATCTCGTTCGAAATCTAAAAACTGGAGCCTTTTTTAATTAGTGTATTAGGGTTCCGAAATACAAAAGAAAAAAACGGAACCCTTATAGGTTCACTCACGTGTCTGTCTCTCTAAAAATACTGGAATTGATTGAGTTGACACGGACGTTTAACGTAAATAAATGAATTTTAAGCATGGGAGCCACTTTAGGGAATAAATTAGAAAATAAAAAAAAATGTAGTAGGAAACTACTACTAGGTAGACTCCTTTTTATTTTGTGAAAAAAATATTTAAAACTAAAGTTTAACCCTAATTTTAACCGACGGATAACCTAACATTACAAATCTACAAAATATAGAAATCATAACAAAAAGTAAACTGCCACAAATAATCGAGCTAAATCTGATTCCAATTGCACTGAATTAATTCTCTATATTAAATTCATTTGAGCGTTTTTCCTCGTATGTCCATATTTTTTGTCGCATCCTCGGGGGATGTCGAACGTGATATTTCTTGCGTCTCCGATAAACTTAACGATATTTCTTGTGAACTGGAGTTCTTGAACTGCTATATTTATTGTATTATTTTTGAAAATCTATTGTTTCTTATCTAAACATCAAGATTTTTTGTGATGCCTTGAAGGTAATGGTTGTAGATTCAATGAGTTTCCGCTTTAGGTGAAGCATCAGGAGGAAACCTCAGCACGTAGCATTCGGCTTTAAGTGAAAACATAGCACGTAGCACGGGTTACTTTGTAGTACTTGCCGCCCTCGAGTTCAAAATCTGTTATCAAACCGGTATGTTCCGGCAGTTGGCAGTTGCCTTTTACGAAATATTATAAAAAGTAATCTCCTTATAATGTTTTGTTCTTGTTACAAGACAACGACTGTGTCCACTTTCACTTTAAGTAGGTACTATTTATTTAAATAACGGTAAAAATGCATTAAAAATTTTAGCAATACTCAGCAAACACAGACAGAGGGTATAAAATTAAGTTATTTTTATACTATAGAAAGAATACAATCCTGACAAATTAGAAACTTTCCCCTTCATTTATTGTATGGAAAGAACTTGCAAATATTCTCAATCAATGAAAATTAGAAGTACAGATCAAACAGATCAACCAGAACCTCTTGAAGTCAACGAAAGCAATAAAAATATACTTATTACTTCCTGTTTCGAACAATAAAATCTTTTCGACTTTCGATGTAAGTTCCAAATGGAACCAAAGAGCAACTCTATTTTAGTTATACGTATTCATTGCTTTTGTAGATGCTATAACTAAGTATATTTCTGGAACGCTTTTACGTAAGAAACAGCAATTTGAATATAATCATATATTCTAAACAACAAATACTTCCAAATTCATTTAAAATAATAATGATCAATGGCTATTTCTCAAAAAAACATAATACAGTACAACCCTGTAACATAGAAATATCTATACTATAGGTATATCCATTCCACCCCATCAAATAGCTCTCACATCCACTCCTGATCGCGACTCCACTTCGAGTGTTTCACTAGAATTATAAGGGCATACCTCTTACCGTTGATGTAGGACGGATTTAAATATTTTATTTAGAGTAAACGTGACTGGTTTTATGTGCTTTTTTTCTGGTTGTATTCTGTAATACTTGCCTACTGTATTATTCTGTAGAAAAGAGGATTGTATTCTGTTTCAAGATGAACATGACGATGATCTAAAATTACGAAAATATTGATGGAAACACTGCAAATTTCAGTTTTTTTACCAAGTTACGGAAAGCCATTTTGTGCCACTGTCTCATTCCTCCTTCTTGTATTATAAATACGATAGTAGATTATTATTTAAATATTAATATCCACAGTATTATTACACATAAAATAACCTTAATAATTATAACGGTAACTAAATAAATCTACAGAACCTAAATCTATTTTACAATAAATAGTGTATTTATTGGTTTGTTATTATTAAACGCACTAATAAAGCAATAGATCCACGTGATTTTTTGGATAGAGACAGGTTATGGGCTGGAGAATAATCTTTATAGACCACATTATATCCAGGGTGCGCGAGTAAAACTGCAGGGCGTATTCACTTTGATGAGACTTGGGGATCACTGGGTACGGAATCCTAAAAAGAAACGAGTGTCTTACATTCATTAAACCTTTTACAATTTGTAGAGATGATTAAAGTACCTACTATAATTCTTTAACCTAAGCTGAGAATTACAGATAACGATACTTCAAAGCTTAAAATTACACAATTATACGCAAGTACATTACAAAATTATTAACCTAGATTCATAGAATGCGTTATTTTAATTAAAACTTTAATTAAGTAAACACTACAATTAGAATCAATTTCAAAATAATTTGACTTCTTCTGAAATTGGTCGTAAAGAGAATTTCTATTTGTACAACATACAATAATTGAGATACATTTCAAACTGTTAGAATTATTTTGTTGAAACATTTACCCAAAGCGAATTACATTTATTAAAGTCAAAGTCAAAGCCATTTATTTAATTTAGGCCCCAGAATGGCACTTATGAAAATCAAAGTTACTGAAGTTAGCATAATGGATTAATTACCTTAAACTAATAATTATGTAGGTACTATTTATGAAACCTATACTACCTTAAATTGTAAACAGGTAAAGTTTGTATGTTTGGATCCGATTCTAAATAATACCAGTAATCTCCGAAAGCTACTTTTTATAAGTACCAGAAACGTGGATGTAACAGTTAGTAAATAATATTTTTAGTCAATGACTAATTCATAATAACATTTATGTGTATTGCTTCAGTAAACTAGGAACTGAATTCAATTATAAGTTCAAAGTAGGAAAACACTAGTAGGTAAATTATTCTAGGAATCAACGGCTCTATAGAAAAGCAATTGTTAACAGTGAATCTTTCTTGGAAAATTATAATTGCGTATGGTTGTGGTCCGATGGTTGTTTTAATACACATTCCTTAACTGTATAACTAACTATAGGTAATTTTATTGTTTGTGTCATACAGCTTGGGGCTTAAAGGAACGATAGCTCAGTGGTAGTGATGTCAAAATCTGTAGCGAATGTCGCGGGTTCGAATCCTACGATGAACTTGCGCTTTTGGTGCAGCTTGCGCTTTAAAGCTACAGGCTACCTACGTGCGAAAAACATTACCCTCCTGGGTCAGTCGGGTAAAAATGAAGGCAATGTGCGATAGCACTTATAGTACGTGAGAGCGTTAATTATATTTCACTGTATTGATTCAATATTCTATTCCCCGCTACAACGCTGACCGCGTCTTTACTCCGTAATAATATTTACTAGCAGCTAACTAAATATTGATGCCTGGACCTTGTAATACGCAAGGTTCGCGGAAATTTCGTTAGTGCGATGCAGGTCAGGTTCTAATAATTTATTTTAAACACTGCAGAGGTATTCCAATATAATCTGATTTTGTTATATCCTTCCAATTTCTATAAAGTTTTCAATTCTCTATAAAAAATATTTGTACTAAGATTAACTCGCTTTCTAACTTTTCTTTTATGATGTTATTAATTAATTAGTTAGTTGTGACGTAACAGGTCGGTGGATCCTCTCAGTCCAGCTAATTCTTTCTATTCTCCTGCAATACGAGATTCAGATCTGTATCGAGAGAAAAGATATAGATAGTTAGTTAACTTTAGCCAAGATACTTTAGAGGTTTTACCTGCCTTCACTTCCATGTTTAAGATACTGATGCACTTTACGCAAACTATTCGTTCTTGTTGCATGTTTTCATTTACAATGCAACCAAAATGTTCACTGGAGAGGCAGTTCCATATAAAATGCAGATCACTTATCACTAAGCCTGCATTGCGGTCTATAGACTAACACTCAAACGATAATAAACCTTAGGTATACCATTCGTATTTACGTGCATGGAATTATACAATACTCTAGTATAATGGAATCGCCCATCAGTTATCCACACAACTACATAATTTGATATTTCTATTGCGGTCAATTGGGTTAAAAATTGGGCATCAGTCTCTCATAAAACTGGTTAACAGATTGTCAGTTACTGTTAGGTCGTAGTTCATAAAAAATCTTTTAAGAAAGAGCATTAATATAATCTATACTAATAATAAAGCTGAAGAGTTTGTTTGATTGTTTAAACCCGGAGTTACTGGTCAGATTTGAAAAATTATTTCACTAATAGGAAGTTACATTATCCCCGAAGGTTATAGACTACTTTATTCCGGGAACGCGAGTAAAACCACGGGGAATAGCTAGTAATTAATAAGTAGGTTAGCCAGCAGTAATCTTTTTCCATCAAGTAGACCATACCTACGATAAAATACTCCCTGCGACCTTAATCAGGTGAGTCTATCACTCAAAGCCGAATCAACATTAACGATATTCTATTATCAAAATATAAGCAGTTTAAAACCTACATGACGTGTGAAGTATCACATAAAATAATTTTATATATTCCCTTATATAATAATACTAAGGTATGTGTCCGACCGTATACAACGCGATTCTTGTAATTTGAGCGAGCGCTCATCAAACTCGCATGATGGATAATTAGGTCTACTCAATTGGATGTGTGTTTATTACAGTCAGAACATGATAGTTTTAATAAGTAAAACTAGCTTTCCGGGATCAAAAAGTAGCCTATGTCCTTCTCCATTGCATAGACTATCTGCGTGCCAAAGAAGAAGTTATGAAAGAAGTCGTGAGGTTTTCTCGCAGTGGTTTAGGCGTGAAAAGGTAACAATGAAATAATAATCCTCACGCATGTAATTAGTAAGCATATTATGCTTCACGATCTCATAGTAGCTACACTATTTATATTGTAGCTTGGTGCGAGTGACAGTACCCAGGGAGATATGAAAAACCAATTGACATAGCAATCAGGTTAATCTGAATCTAATACTGAGTCATAGATTAAACAGAAGAACTCATGGCTCATTGATGGTTCATTTTCATATCTCTCTGGCAACTGTCACCCGTACCAAGCTACATCGTAAATAGTGACGATGCAATTGAAGATTCTGAATGGTGATCACACTCAGCCAAGAATACTGATCTCCAATAAATTCATGCTTTACTATGTGCCATGAGACTATAGGTACTGTACATGGTTGATCTTTTTACCAATTACATCAAATTAGTTTAGTGGCTTATGCATAATAACGTTAAAAATACATATAATTATTACATAAAATTAAATCATTAAGGACTTTGTGTCGGCTCTCAAAAAAACTCTAGCTACTTTTAACTCGTTGCGTATGAAGCAAGTACCTTAGCAGCCTCTGTGCCCGGCACAAGTAATCCTCAGTCAATGTCAGGTAAACGCACCTGTTACCGACATTATGGGATTTATGAAGCGAGGCGTCACGTCTCCTTTCCCCTTCTAACAACACAGGCTGACAGAGACGGATTTATGAATACTATTAAAATTTACGCGGAGATATTAAATTTGTAATTTTGCACGAGTTTGGATGACGAATGTAAAGTGTGTTACATAAACATAGGTCGTTAGGCTGGTTTTATTTCAGTTTCACTGGTAATAGGAGAAATGGCTTCCTACCAAATTGATGGCTCTCTTTGAGCTTGAAATGGTTCAGTGCCTAGGTCTCGCGAGATTTTCATTATTTTACACCTTCTCACACCCCTGAGCCCTTGAAGTTTACCGGATGAAAATGTTGTTCGGACAAAAAGTTACGATTTCATAATAGACAAAAATGTATTTTTAAACGTTTTCAAACCACATATCTCTGCCATTTAAAAAAAATACAAAAATTCCATAAACTGATTCCAAAAAAAAATTTTTATCGAACCTGCTCACAAAATTTCATAGGAATCGGTTCAGCGACCTGTAGAGGAGAACAGCCGGAACAGTCATAAGAAAGCATTTTTGGCCAAGCTAAAACGGAGACGCTTCGCGCTCGCTCGGTCAATTACTAAGTTTTCTTTATTAAAAGTTAGTACCTAAGTTAATGTTATGGCCCAAACTTTCAAGTTATTCGTAAGAAACAAACAAAAAACAAAGTTTGAAAACAAAAATAATTGTGGCGTCCCTGCGTCCTCCAAAAGCAAATATGTGGTAGAAAAATCTTATCTTCCTTGTAGTATCTTAAAAATAAAAGTAAAGAGTGTGTAAGTTGTTCATATATCATCCGTTACAAAGTGTTGGGGAGATATTACCTACCTGCGAGCACACGTTTGAGCACCCGCGACTTTGTCCCAACTGATTATTATTTTTCGATTATTTAAGACTAGCTGTTTCACAAATGTATTCCGAACCGGTGGTATTCACAATATTTTAAATGTGTCCAATTATTTTGGTAATCTAGCTGGCCTACAAATTAGATGACTGATGAGACGTTTTTGTTCAATTCTACTGGTTAATAATTTGACAACGATGATCGAGCTATCGTAAGTCGTTTTTCGTAGTTAAACCTCAAATCTCATCGAGATTGTCTTTAAAATTTCATAACGCAAACAAACAACAAAAAAAGATTCTTTATAATATAGATCGGCGAACGTAGGTTGGTATACCTACAACAGTGAACGGAAGATATTATTTTTCTCCAACGATAGCATTTCCGAGGTTTATTTTCGCTACCGCAGTAGATACTTTGCTTCAAGTCCATTATAGAAATTCTACTTTTATCAAGACCTGGGTTCAATATTCCGAGTTGTGATATCAGTTGAGATAACACAACCTAACACGTGAATCTCGTGTATTATAAAATTTAAATTAAAAACTGACCATTTTCAAAATTACCTACCTAAGTATTTTGGTAAGATTCTAGCTTCAAGCCCTACGCCTCACCCGTGTTCTTCCGATAAAAAATAGCGTATAATTCAATATCCAAGATTTCATTCAAATAAGTTTAACCGTTACGAAAAGTGAAAGAGAAAAGTGGAAAAAAACATATACACAATAATATGGCAAACCTAATTTTAAAAAGAATCTGTAGTACTTTCCGTTGACCTAGAATCATGAAAGATAGACATTGATCCTGAAATTTGCTAATTTGCAGTTAAATTACATAAAAATGTTTTTTTACAAGACGCGGTCTTCATTAACCGTTAAACTGAAACAGCCCATAAAATATGTAACTATAACAATTCAACATGGTTACTCCAGTGACTGTAAATCTAACTTCAATATTAACAAAAATGGTACTCGAGAGATCTCTAAAATGTTTTGTTCCAGCATTTTGTGCGGCAGAACATTTGTAATGGAAAATTTAAAATGCTAAATGTGAATTGCTTTGCTAAATGCTTTGTAAAAATGGTAGTACCCATATAAAGTTTTTTCGTAACATACGTACACACACACGAATAAATGCGAAAGTTTGGGATACGGTGGGAATTTCAATTGTTTTGAGCAAACTAAACTTTTCCTTTGGATACGCTTATACTTAGTTTCATGATTATAGTAGATTCGAGCTAAACTCTAACCCAATCTAAGACTCTACAGCGAATAACTAATATAAGTTTGTGTATATTTTATTGTTCACTCTACTTACCTATACAGGATCCGCATGACATATCTGTGATATCTAATAAGTTTCTAAATTAATTACTAATAAGTTTCTAAACGTCTATTGCACATTTCACTATTATAAATGTGAAACTAGACAGCAAATTTTAATGAAACATGGAACATAGATATATATACCCTGAAAAAATATATAGGCTACTTTTTATCCAGGGAATGCGGATGAAACGCGAAGTACACACGGCCACAGATCAAGCTACACATTTTTGTTGCAAAATAGCGCCTATTACAACCGCATATTGTAGAATTCGCACCTGCGACCTTCGTCTAGGCAGTCGACATCACTACCAATGAGCAATATATTATATTTATTCATAAACATACACACACTCATTTTTCCAATATTAGTAGATTCGTTTGGAATATTGTCCGTGTCTAGTTGTCGATGGTTAGAGCGAAAGTTCGTCCAACTGTAGAATTGTTTTTGTTGGCATTGTTCCTGACTACGTTTGGCTTCTTCCATCCACAGTGGAAAATACTATTTCTGCTTTGGTTTTAATTTGTCAAACGGTTATCATGTAGGTAGGTACTAGGTACTAAGTGTAATGACATGTTTGACATTTTATAAGCACTCATTTGGGCATCATAGATTTTGGATTATAGGTACCTACTAGTTATTTAACTCTTTTGAAAACTTTGATGCACAATGTTTGTTCACTAGATTCTGTCCCGTGATTTTATCAGTATTCTTGAGGGATTTTATTTTATCCCAGGAAGTATTTACGCCCATTCAAAACAAGTAAATCGTGTTTGTAATTTTGTTAAATATTTATTCTAAATTGGACTTTAACATTATTTATTTAGATTATATTTCGTTATTTTAATATTTTGATTCTAGAGTTTCTAATGAAATGAGTTTCTAATAAGCATCTACCGGTGGGTGTTTTACGACAGAAGCACTTGAAAGCCAGGCTTTGTGTGCTCACCACTTTCGGCCACATCATCGCTGACCACGGTGACATTGTGGTGAAACACAGGCATAGGTATACAGAGTAAAAATTAATAGGTAGGTACCATTAATATATATAGGTATAAGTCCAAAATGATAAAAAAAGTTTTTCACGTGCTGTAACGTATGGTTGAACAATTTAACGAGCTTTTGAGAAAATGTAGATATAATATTGCAAATATAAATTTCAATTCACAAAGGTGCAGTATTACTTTTCATTAGCAAGTTGTGAAAGAAATATATCAATTTATAAGAGCAAAAAACTTATAAATTTTCGCATCTCTAAATGTAACCAACTTGCTTCATGTAATAGATGTCCCGGCAATTACCTTATTTTTGTATATTTTATAGCTAACATCAAAGCAGCCGTAAACCACGACTTGAAACATTTGACCTGAATTCAGCTGGGAAAATATTTCTTTTCACTGAAATGTTTCAAGCTTAGGTCATCTTCGCTCTATGATGGACAAAATAATAAAGAAATTGTAAGGTTTCTTGAGAATTTCAAATGGAATTTTCACTCATTGTTAAGAAATATAGCGTAAAAGCGTATAATTTGCCATTTCATGCTTATTAGATGCATATCAAAAAACTTTACATAAATATGCCATCAAAGATTTATGGCTGAACCGATTGGGGTAATTGACTCCTAAACACTTCATACGCTATATTAAAATACAGTTATTTTTACTGAGAAAACTATAGAACTCTCGGTAACGAAAGATAAAGCCTGTGTTAAAATCTAATTAAGCAAATTATAAACATAAGTTGCTTAATTTGAAATTGAAATTATTTCAAAAACTAAATAAAGCAAGAAGTCAATTCTTAAAAATAAGAAGTTATAAGCCTGAAAATGGATTTTAATACCAAAGCAAAGTTGTGGTTACTATTCCGCTACTCGTGTAGGCGGCGTCTGTAATAACAATGGCGGAAATCGATTGTCGTTTCACAAACAGATAGCAAAAAAATAAATTGATGCTGGCCGTGGAAGTTCTCACAAAGCTTAAATAATTATAGTATCAAAAGGAATACTTATAGAACCGACAGCCGTTGGGCAGATAGGTTGTAGAGTATCTTGGTAACCCGACTATCTTGTGGGGGTCCCGGGTAACCGCTGGATGTGGGTAGCGCAAGACCGGCCATTTTGGAGATCCTTGGGGAGGCTTTTGTCCAGCAGTGGTCATCTTTCGGCTGATATGATGATGATGGTGATAAATACTTATAGACGGTTTTCGTTTCATCCTATCCTACTACTATTATAAACGTGAAAGTTTGTATGTATGTATGTTGCTCTTTCACTCAAAAACTACCTACTGAACGGATTTGAATGAAACTTGGCACATAGATAGATCATACCCTGTAATATCATATAGGCTACTTTTTATCCCAGGAACGCGGGTGAAACCGCGGGGGACAGCTAGTTTTCAAATCAGCTACTTTTTAATAAATGTCAAAACGATAGTTTATATGGAATTTTGTATGAAATACTAACCTAATGACGTCATAGTTTCACAGCATCAAATGATCTACTCTTAGTGGTTCTACTGGTAATTAAAAATCATGAAAAGCATTAAATGTACAACATATTTGATGTTTCCACGTGTTTTAGGCATTGGTTAGTGTTTGGTCATTTATTTTTGACACTGTAAACTAGCCTATTGTGTCTTCGGTACTCTAATCAGTATAAAACAAAGTCGCAGTCTGCTTCTAGTTTTTTAATACCGGTGAACTGCTATTTTAACTTAAGTACTAGGTACCTACGCTGAAAATTAACGTGTAAAATAGACGTCTGCATTCTGGAATAACACCACCTTGAGAATTCTTAAGATATAAGACAGCTAAATTTTTTTGTAGCATTATTGTACTTGGGTTACATGCGTAATCAATAAAGTATATTTTATTTTCCGTTACATCACTTGTGCTGCTAACCTTACCTACTGCATCTTGTGGATATTACCACTTACAATTTCCATAAAGTTGCATCCTTAGTACTAAGACGGCGCGACTGAATTTATTTATTGCCCTGTAAATTGTTTCTGCTTCATCAATTTCCAGCTTTCATAAAGTTAACATTAGGTAAGTATTTTTAGATATTTTCTGTATAAACTATTATTGCATCATCATTTTAGTATTTAAACAGGCGGACTCCATTAAAACTGTACGCCAACTGCAAAATTGCACTTATCCAAACTGCAATTTTGGAAAACTGCAGAAGACATAACTGCATTGTAACTGCCAACGGAGTTTCCTAACGTGGGGAAATCATTCTTCTAGCAGTACCAGACTAAGCCAACAAGAAGCCGGCAGCACATTTGTCAACGGCTCTTGATTCAAATACAGCTTTAGTCGAAAGAACGCAGGTTGAAATAGTATTTTACTTATTGGAACTAAGTCGTACAGTTTTTTATTGATTTTTTAATTTGTAAATGTTACTTGATTACACATACCTAATAACTGTTTTTACGAAACTGTCACCGTAATACCGGGCACTCGATTAATATCAACTGAAGTGATTATAGCTACCTCTAATTTCGCAAATCCAACATCCATAATTAAAACGCATCGATCAATATAACCAGTGATCACGTCACACAATTAATTACTCTATCTTATACATAAACTATTAACTAAACATTACAATAGCTTAACTACACCTGAACAAAATTTACTAAAAACTTGCAGTGCGACAATAATTCGAGAGAGCGTACATTTAGTCTATGCCTTTGATCAAATATTGGCACAAGCGGGTATACAAACAACTAATCCCTAAGGAAATAAGGGGATCCGTTGTAACATGGAGCGAGACAGGTGATTGGTTACGGGAAATTGGATGTAAAAAATGGTTAAGTACAACGTAAGCCTGGAGTTAGAGGATTCTGTATTTTCATGACCTAAATTGAGATACATCTTTTAGAATTTCATTTTTCATTGGAAATATTATATTCTATTATTTTATGACGGAATTTCTTGATGGTAAAGAACACTAGTAGCTCGATTGGGATATTCTAATTATACTGATATTTATATTGTTAGTAACATACATACCTACTCCTTCATCAGTGATAAATCTTGAGAAGTATTGAGCATTGAGCAAGCGTACTCTATGACAATGATACGTCCGTTGTCTTACGCGGTCGGCTAGCTATGATTAGTTGACCAACAAATCTAGTAATTTGATGGGGCGCGTATTATCAAAACGTACAAAGAGCTCCCAATAAAAGTACACTAACTCCATTTTATTCCTTTTTCAACGATAGCTATCTCTGTCTGCGGATTCCGCTCAAAGATTCCATGAATCCGACGAACAGCACATCTGTGCACATTAATAAATGCGTGACGGGCTTGCGCTGCTGTGGAGTTAAATTATTAATAAATTTATTCAAAATTAGTAGGTATTTGGAACGTGGTTTAGAGGGTAGTGAGGCGTTTGATTTATGCTTCACTTGTAATGCTTGAAATGTGGTATCATATTGTATGATCACGTAAAGTTTATTATTCGTGATAGTATTATAGCTCTAGAAAACGAAATAAACAACAATAATTATAAATGCGAAAGTTTATGAGTATGGATGGATGGATGGATATTTGGTACTCTTTCACGCAAAAAATAATGAACGGATTTTAATGAAATTTGAAACACAGATAACCTAGATTAACACATAGAATACTTTTTATCCCGGGAAAACATAAGATCCCTCAGGAACGCGGGTGAAACCGCGGGGCGGAATCTAGTGAAATATAACAAAACCAAAAATAAAAACATTTAAATGGATACATTTTTGAAACAGTAAATAATTGATTTAATGCTAAGTAAAACGTTAAATATTTAAATTGTAACATTGTAAAAATTTAAGAATTTGATAATTTTCGAGATAATTCATTATAATGAAAAGTTAATGGAATTTTATGGAAATGATAAACATTATTATTTTATAGTAGGTAATACCAGCTGATAAAATTTCTAGGAAAATTAAGTGCCTAATGAAAGGCAGGCAGGTAGGTACAGAGTTTTTCAATTCATATTCTAGGCTATTTTTTAATTGGAAAAGTGAGTAGAGTTGTGGTCGAAAGCTAGTTTATTAATAAACACGTTGACGTCCTCTCCTTGAAATAGACAATTTTTAAATTAAAAGTGATTTGTATCGCTTTATGCCACAGAAACACTTAAAAAGTTCAGCCAGGTTATAAAACAGTCGGTAATCAATTGTTTCTAAATAAAAACACTTTCTGATTTACGTGCACTGTAAAGTCTTACGTGCAGTGTAATTTTTTTTGACAAGCAATCAGGCGATCCACCTGATGTAAAGTAATTTAAGACTAACATTTCATCTTAAAAAAAATCTTTCATATTAACCTTATTGAAAAAGGATAGAACATTTTTAATGCTGTCCGATTAGTCCATGACGTTGTAATTTACGGGTAAATGGTTGTGACATCATCAGATCAGCTCCAAGATACCAAATTATAGTATGGTTATCAAAACCACTTTATACCTGAATCCCAAGTTTCATTTTGATATGACAATTAGAAGTAACCTAAAACTAGGTTACCTAAAACTAATTTCCAATATTTTATTATATTGTTTGTAAGTTAATTACAACAATTAGCCTGTTAAAAACAAAATAACCCGAACTTAAAAAAATAACGCTACTTCAATTAAAAATAATGATATGAAATTAAATGAAATATTATTTATTCAAATAGACCTTCACAGGCACTTATGAATAGTCAGACTCTAATGCACGGTTCGGAAGGTAGCTTTTGCTGAGAAGAGCCGGCAATAAACTCAGCAATTACTCTATTCAAAATAAACTTTATAATTTAGGTACATAAAATATATCCTGCAAGAGCGAGCGCTACACCCAAGCCTTTTTGTCATTTAAATTATATTTAATTATATTCTATGTAAGCGATATAACAATAAAAACCGCGACCATTGTATGTAGTTTACGAGAAAATTAGTTCCAAAACTAAATAAATATTAAAATATTCCATCTATTCTCAGTTAAAACAGAAACGTTCTCATTTCAGATTCAAATTTATCGTCCAAAAACATTTATATTTCAGCCACTTAAAATATTATTTGAAACCGTTAAAGTGGGTGTTTATGACTTATTTCTTTTTATACTCGAGCTACCGTTTTTAATGTCCTCCCCTCTTTGCCTTTGATGTGGTTCATTTAATTTATTTGGTAATTTGTTAATGGCTTAGTTCCAAATAAGCTAAAAAATGTTGAAAGTTTAAACTGATGCTGATGTATGAGTCCCTATTTTTGTCCAGTATTTATTAGTTGTTGGAACTGTCTACTATTTATTTTCTTTTTCACTTACAAGTTTTTATTTATTGTCTGTGAAAGCTTAGTTTTTTTTAATTTCGAAACTAGCATCTGACACGGGCTTTACTTGCGCTTACTTTCCTCATTATAAGTTCCAAATCTATAAATAGTTCCAGGATAATTTAATATTCCAATAGGTTTATTTTTAAATGTGATCTAAGGGTTGGAATAACTAGTATTATTATAGTTTATGAATAACTCTTATTATGAGACTAACTGTACTAAAAATGTAGGAAAACTTATTAAAAAAAATATTCTTCTTCTATCCCATAAGGGGTTTCGGCCAAAAAGCCATTCGGTTTTTTTCAAATTGTAGCTCAGTAATAGGTCATTTATTTGTCAAAATCTGATTCGCGACACTGAGATATGGCTATAGATCTATCTATGTATTCATTTTTCATTCAAAATATTATAGAACTGTAGTACATTGGTTCCTGCGCGTTATTTATCGAAAAAGAACCAATGTATGGATTTAAATAGTTTAAAAAGCATAATGTATACATACAGTAATCAATTGGCATATATATGAGGCGCAAATTACATTTTGACAAATATACGATCTATTACTGAGCTGCAATTTGAAAATAACCTAAAAAAAGCTTTTCGGCAGATTGACCTTAAAGCACTGCAGGTGAATTAATTTAATAGTTATGTTGTATGTTATTCCACGATATAATCTATACCTATATATTTCAAAATTCATGCATACCGTTCAACCATTACGGAGCTGAGTGGCAGCAGATACACACACAGGATTTAAGCAAACCAAGTAGCTAGTTTTATTAAAATTTTCCGCTAAAAAAATCATAAGATAAAGATTGACTTCATAAATATCATTCCGAAGTTTTAATATCCCAATGGCAACACATTTTTGGGTCGTAACTTTCGACCATACATCTACTAAACTGTTAAGATAGGTGCATATAGATTTCGTTAATCTTCCCAACTTTTTAACATTGTTTATGTATGCTATTTTCGTTTACGGTTTTTAGTAGCGACACGTGTTCGCGACATAATAACATAGACAACTTTTAAAGTAATTTTAAAACATTTAGTTAAACTATAATAGTTTTTTTTATGCTATTGATTGCTTAATGAGTTCATAAGAGGAAGTTTTAAAGTAGCACCAGTGAATGATAAGTTGAGAGGGAACCGTTTTTGGTTCGGATATGTTATGAGGAGGCATAAAACCCAAGTGACCAAAAGAGTTATGATTATGAGAGTTGATGGATGGGAAAGGGAAGACTGAGAAAGAGATGGATGGATTGTGTGAAAGATGATATAAGTAAGAAAGAAAAAACTGTAATAACCTACATAAATTAAAAAAAAAAAAAGATCCACCAAAAAAAAAAACGCCTAGCTGAGTTTCTTGCCGGAGTCTTCTCAGTTCAAGTGTATTTCGAACCGGTAGTAGAGTCTATTGTAAAACTGTAACTGTTGACGTTCATAAGTGCCTTATTAGGGCCTAAACTGAATAAATGAGTTTTTGATTTTGATTTTGAAAGGAGTGATTTCTGATTGACGGATAGAAGGGCTAAATGGAAGAAGAGTATATATTGCGCCGACCCTAAATAATTGGGAATAGGGCAGAGAGATGATGACATAGAAAACACCCCGTAGTCGGGTAAAAATATGCAACAATTAGATTATAATGCTTCCGCATCATTTTTGCATGCTCCAATTAAATTCGATGGTTATTAATTTTTGCCCTATCTCAGCTCATTCTATATTCATAGGTTATAATATAACTTGGATATATAATAACTAACCATAAAATAACCGACGGCAAACGATACAATCCATCATCATCCAGAGGGCTGATGTTTCGATTAATTATGATTTATGGACAGCTAGTAGCAGTTTCCGACATATTTATTTATAACTGATTTAAAATTAGGATTCATAAGGATCAGGTTTTTTTTGTGGTATATTCTTTTACTATGTACAGATCTATCAGATATACAGATTGGTAAAAAATATCGTTTGATAGGTGTCTTAATCTAAAGTGTTTTTAGCTTGTTTTAAGAATATCCGCTCAGCCGTATGAAAGTCATTAAGGCTCTAAGTGTTTAATTTTAGTTATTGAAACAAGAAATTTATCAGATATTTTATGTACTTGTACTTTTGAAAACTTCTTCCTAAATTTGAATGAGTCATGACGACAATATATCACTGGCATGGTACTAACTGAGGTGCAATCCGTGCATTATCTCTGTATGTGTTCTCGTTATGTTAACGACGTCACGGTGGAGTCATGGCCGCCATGTTGTTCATGCTTGTCGATATTGCAAATGGGGCTAATTTTGTAGTTCTGGGAAATCACGTTTGTTCTGGTGTGTCTAATGGTGTGTTTACGTTTTCATTTGGTATTATTTCATATATCACAGTATAGTATATATATTAGGTATATCACAATGTAAGGAAAGTAGTTTAGTAATATAATTTAGTCTTAATATTAACTTAAATTAAACTAAAAATGTTTATTGCTTAATAGGTATTTCGAAAATAGATTTCTAAATTGAGAAATGGTATTCATACACTCGTCATATTTTTGAACGACCTATACAATGTCACCGGACACGGGATAAACAGGAAAAAAACTCTTATCCACATGTCAAGTACTTAACAAAAAAAAATTATCACTTTGGACAGACGGGCGGACAAAGTGAAACCTAAATAATTAGCTTCTTAAATACAAAATAGATTATTTACATAAAGTTTCATATTTACTGAAAAATAATAAAGACTGTATAAAGTTACGTAAACAGTATAAAATTAAGTTCACACAACCAGCGCAAGCGTCATACTTGTACCAACATAACAATATAAGCCAACACACACATATAAATCAATCCACGTATCGTCAAAGCATTTTCTGTTTCGGTAAGCGAAAATTTGAAAAAACGTCCATGTGTGGGGAGACCGATACGATCTCGGCATAATATTCCCATCGGCTGAGATTGTATCGTGTCGCAAGATTCATAATTTATGAACCGGCAATACAGGGGTGCCGAGGGATGTATGGATTGACAGCGATATAAGTAAGTTAGCTAGATGAGCCATATTTGACAAGCCAGTTAGCGCAGTTAGTTAAGACACCACCTATCGCGCTGCTGGTCGATTCCCATCCAGGACAAACATTTGTGTGCATGAACGAACATGTCTGTTTGTCCTGTGTCTGGGTGTAATTATCTATATAAGTATGTATTTACAAAAAAAATGTAGTATATGTAGTATATCAGTTATCTGGTTTCCATAGTACAAGCTCTGCTTAGTTTGGGATCAGATAACCGTGTGTGAAGAATGTCCGAGGATATTTATTTATTATTTAGTTTATAACTAATATTGTATATCTAGAATGTAACACTGCTAAATGTGTCAAAGTAGAGTGGTTTATTAGACGAGGAACAAATAGATCCATGATATATACTAGTTACTTAGCTCTAGAAGATTATACCAAACGCGGTAATAAGATTAAGGGAACTGAAGAAGTGAGATTGATATTCCCATCCAGGACAAACATTTGTGTGCATGAACGAACATGTCTGTTTGTCCTGTGTCTGGGTGTAATTATCTATATAAGTATGTATTTACAAAAAAAAAGTAGTATATGTAGTATATCAGTTATCTGGTTTCCATAGTACAAGCTCTGCTTAGTTTGGGATCAGATAACCGTGTGTGAAGAATGTCCGAGGATATTTATTTATTATTTAGTTTATAACTAATATTGTATATCTAGAATGTAACACTGCTAAATGTGTCAAAGTAGAGTGGTTTATTAGACGAGGAACAAATAGATCCATGATATATACTAGTTACTTAGCTCTAGAAGATTATACCAAACGCGGTAATAAGATTAAGGGAACTGAAGAAGTGAGATTGATAGTTTCTGAAGTTAGTTTACGTTTACGCTTATAGTATTAGTCTACGCTTTTTCAATAGATTTAACGTTTTCTTGAGATAAAATGCGTTCAATGTTTTAATCTTTTATGCATTAGTTACCATTTAAAGATTCTGTTATTGAAAAAAATCGGTGTGTAGGTAATATCCAATTACACTATCAAACACACTTATCCCTCGAAGTGTCATAAAATACTAATATTATGACATTAATGCGTTCAAACGACACTTTGCTCTCAACGCTACATTATTATTGAAACATCGAAAAATAATCCTCTGAATTTCATTCACACAAAGTCGAGCATTGAAACCGAAATAATTAATTAATTTGTTATTGAAATCAGCATAAATAATTATTGTATTGTTAATTCTATGAAAATGTGGACATGAAAATAATGAGCCGTCTATTTTCATAACATAAAAATAAAAAAAAATAATATGTTTTTTAAACTCATTACTCACTCATATCATTTTTAACTCTTTGCATATTGATGATTATTTTACTTTCAATAATTCAAGAACATAAAATTCAAGTCTCATAGTCCAACAAGCAAAAAGCTATAACGTCATTTCCAGTGTAATTCTGTCTTAGAAACCACTTTTTCGGCGTTAACGTACCACAGTACCCCAAGCAATCGATTTTATACGACACACGGCGCAAGATTGTACTGATTAAGACCTACCAGACTATGGTCTGGCTTTACCTACCCTATCTTGTTCCCTTCGTTTACACCAAGTGGGTTATAAATCTTACGAAGATTTTCTTCTTTTACGTTCATTTTATGTTTGTTGTATCTGTTTTGTATGGGAGTTACATTGTTTAAATCACAGTTGTAAAGATACTTTGTCAGTTTATGTTTTGTGTCTACCATCATGTGATTTTCTTAATACTTTTCAGATTCCTTGCTAATACAGGATGATTTAAAATTCGCCTACTCTATTTACGTTGTAACTTGATGCGGTAAGACATTTTATTAAGGTTTATCTGAATCTACATATACCTCCTAAATTATAAATAAAACAGATGAACTTTATTGCAAAGACAAGGCTCATTTTCATATTTCTCTGGCTGTCACACGCACCAAGCTACAACGTAAATAGATACACTGTACAGTACTTTAGGGGATGCAAGTTACTTATCAATAAAAAAAAAAAAAACTATAGACACTAGCTGTTCACTATTTAAGCAGAACTTGCGTTCCCGGGATAAAAAGTAGCCTATAACCTACGGGGATAATGTATCATCCTATTAGTGAAATTTTTCGAATCGGACCTACTGGTTACTCCGGAGATAAGCGCGTTCAAACAAACAAACTCTTCAGCATTATTATTAGTATAGATGATATCTATACTTATCAAAAATATATTATAACTTTCTATTACAATTGGCAAATGTCATTCGATACTGTTTACCAAATAACATGAAAGTGTGTTTGTAATAACATAAACAAAGCTTTTATACGTAATAGGTTTATAATGTAAAGTACATAATTATGACAAGAAAGCTACATTGATTTGTGTAAAATACTACAAGTTATTCCTTACAAGGAATAGGCAATTAGGCATCAATAAACTAACGTAATTTCATGAAAAAAAGATTTCTAATTCTTTCCAAATAAATCTAAGCATCCAAAACACTGTAGTTGACACTATCCCCCCGCCATAATGTGTTAAATATGATTTATACTAGCTGCAGTATCGACGCGTGGCATTTTTGTCACCGCACTATTTTTAGAGGCTGTAAGCTCAGGTCATATAACCAAGGAGATAAGCGGTCGTTACTTTGGTAACGTAGTGTACTAAGTTTAAACAGTAAAATAGTGTTTTAAAGCTATATTTTGTTGTTTCTCGATTTATTTTACTCATATTGTAAGCATAATTTATTAGGCGATACTCAGTCGAGTCACTCAACGACAAAGCCTTTCAATAGAAAAAAAAATGCGTTTGGTAACGTATCAGTTCATCAATCTATTTTCAAAAATGAAATTTATTTGTAAGACGAGGACAATTATAATTAAAATTTGGTGTATTTTTTAATGCTGTCAATTACATGATGGTTGAATGAATGTAGTTGAAAATAATACAAAAAGTTTAGAGGAATGTGTTTTCTCATAGATTTTTTTTATTGACATCATATCTGTGTATTTGATTTTTATTGTGGATAAATATTAAGTAACTAACTACCAATATAGTATGACACAACTTAGATGAAGCATCGGCAAACTTCGTAAAATCGATCGTTCCCGAAAAGAGTGCGCCTATAACATTACTCATGAGTTAAAACATGTTCGGCGAAAATGATTTTGTTGAACGTTGAATGGCGCGATAATGAATATTTTTTATTAGTTGTGTAAATCGGAAGTGAAGCTTCCGAAAACGATTTTCCGATGCTACATCTAAGTTGTGTCATACTGTACTACTGTTGGAAATAGCGGTAGATATTATTTAATGTGTAATATTATGAACTAGCTTCCACTCTTCGGTTTTACCCGCGTTCCCGAGGAGTCTTATGTTTTCTCGGGATAAAAAGTATCCCATATGTTATTCTAAGGTACGATCTATCTCTGTGCCAAGTTTCATCCAACTTTATTGAGTAGTTTTTGCATGAAAGAGGAACAAACATCTTCACAATTTCACATCTATACAAACTTTCACATTTTTAAGTAGGAACTAGGATCTCTACGTTGATTTAAATTGTATTTCACTTCACTATATTACGATATAACTATCGTTGTTTTTATGACCATTGGTTTGCGCTCCAATTGTTAGTTACTACCGTGAAGAGAGTCATTTATCAAATTTAACTGCATTGGTGAGGGTTTTAAGCAGCCATTCTTACCACATGGTTCACGCTAATTTATTTCTATAGGTTTGATGCGCAATTTTTGATCAATTTCGTCAATATTTTAGAAATCTTTTCAGGCAGATGGTTGATGTTTTGGGTCATGAAAGCCTGTAAAATAATGTTAATGATCGCAGGAATTAGTCATATGTGTTAATCAAAAGAATAAATGTGCATAAATGACATATATATGAAGTAATTGTGAATCTCCCTGGTACATTAAAATTTAATTTGTATGTGCACAACAAATAACATTCAAAATCCATTATAACTCATCAAAATTTGTAATAAAATAAATCCCACTCCGCTTGTTATCGCAAGTTATTACTGTAAGCCTGATTAGTTGCATAGTCATTAAATCCAATCTATTTTATCATCCACTAGATTGGCTTTCCTCGCGTTTCAGGAGAAGTAATCAGTGAAACACATAAATAAGAATTGCGCCTTATAGTTTTTTTAATTTATTTTTTATGTATACCTTAATCAATTTTCAAATTCAGCAATTTCCCGACTAAATCATATAAAATTGAGAAATCTATTGCGTAAAGGTCACACACAACTGACTATTATGTATACCCTGAAGACTTTCAAGGCATTTATCGTGGTTCCAGAATTATTAGGTAAAGAAAAAAATGTTTGCGATCATAATATTAGTCAGGATATAGTAGAATGGATGTAATCCTATAATTTGCCTGCCTTTCATCGGGCTCCAATGTTGCATTGTCGCCCCACGCTCCCTATAATAACTGCCTATGCACAATAATGCAGCTTTTGTTATGACGGAACAACTGTAATGCTTTTAAACATTTTCGATTTTACTATACAAAAACCGGCCAAATGCGAGTAGAATTCGCGTTGAGAAAATTAAACCTTTCCTCTAGACCCGCTGATTTACTATTGATTTGTATTTGAAATGCGTAATTTTTTTATGCATCTCTATCTAAGGTATGATGAAATGTGTTTCTTTTTTAAATCAACAATTTATAAATCTAAGTAGGCATTAGGCACTATACTTTCGGATTAGGCCATTCATGCTCAGTATATTTTACATTAGCTGCCGCCCCGCGGTTTCATCCGCGTTCCCGAGGGAACTTATATTTTTGCCGGAATAAAAAGAAGTCTAGGTACCTGTTATTCCAGGATATGTTCTATCTAGGGATGTGCGAAATTTCATCAAAATCCGTTTAGTAGATTTTACGTAAAAGAGTAATAAACATCCATACATCCTACAGTAGGAAGATTGCTCAAGTTAAAAAACTGCCACCAAATACCTACCGGAATATTTCAAGTTACACTAGTACATAGATAGTAAGTTCCAGCCTACGCTGCATGTGCTTGCCAAATCTGGCCATATTGTTACATACTAAGGCGAGATTGTGGTCTAACACAGACCTATCAACAGTTTCCTTTTCGACTACTGAAATTTCTTTATAATAACTAATTGACTCATGGGTGAACTTGCAGAAATCCATTATAAGATTAGATGGAAGACAAATATTTAGTAACTAATTCCGCTGGATATATCCTTCTCTGTCAAGTCCAAAAACAAGGGAACTTATCAGGAAATCGACAAGTGTTTCGCTTCTTCACGAAGCATCATCGGGACGTAGTAGACCCACTGTCGACTATTCGACGAACGCGAACAAACACATGAACACAGTACTCGTATGAACGCGCACACATACTGAGCTCCACAGACGTGTTGACTCGTCGACCGCCGAACAGAAAGGCACTTTACTTTCTTTGTTCGCGTTCGTCGAGTAGTCAACAGTGGGTCTACTACATCCTGATGATGCTTCGTGAAGAAACGAAACACGTGTCGATTTCCTGTTAAGTTCCCTTATTTTTGGACTTGACAGAGAAGGATATATCCAGCGGAATTAGTTACTAAATATTTGTCTTTCATCTAATCTTATGGCTACTTTTGCCCACTATTTGGGGGCAGCGCACTAATCCTGGCACCATAGACCTAAAAACAGTAAAAATAAAGCTGTAGTACATACACAATTCTAAACGCGCGGCTTTGTGGAACAGGATTGCATAAATCCAGCTTAAATCGCTGCAAGCCGCTGCAAATCGGCATTGTTAGGGAGTGCACAGTTGTGTTGGTGGCGTTAGTGCAAATGTGCGTCTTTGTTTAGCGTTCTACGTGATAATGTAGCTAAAGCACTGTGCAATTTTCTGATTACAAACACTGGGTGTATTACCGCCGGACTCCGAATTTCGGGGCTATTCGTCATGGAAATCCATGGCCTGTCCATCCATATGAGGGAGTGGATACATTACTTATGCTATCATTACCACTCTTGTTCATACTTTCACACAAAATCGGTGAAATTATGAACAAGACAGTCTCTTCGATTTTTACACGACAGAAGTACCTACCTGTAGTAAGAAATATTTGCGATTCAGTGGAAGTCCACTTCTAAACATTGGCATCTCTCATTTTTTTTAAATATGATGGGTTTTCGTTTTGCCACAGACTCGCCCATTTAGTGGATGATGACGAAGCCTATGATGGAGCACGCTTGCCAGAAGAAACCAATTCACCCTGGCCTTGAAAATCCCTAAATTATACTATGGAAATACAGACGCCGACAGTCATAACGATTGGTTTAACGACTCGTATCCAGATTCACCCAGGGACCTGTGTTTAGCGTTTTCCGATAGGTGATCGATTCAAGAACCCATCTTTTTAAACACAGCATTTTATGCTGATGCTAGATTTATGCATGCAATGTTACGAACCTTATCACTAGTGCTTGTCATACTTTGTTGACTTCTAATAAAATTTATTGTCATCTACAAATCGTAATTGCAACAAAACCAACTATAGTCGTAGACAAGAGGGAATACAAAGCCAAAACAAGTATTATAAACAAGGTATTCACAACCACATTATGACCGGTGTGTGTCAAGTCTACCGATGACATATCATTATGCAATGTTAATGCTATCTGAGTGAATGGACGTCCCTAGTGGTTATCCGATACATTATTGGTCGTTAATTAGGTAATCAATGCCTTCCCATACTCCCTTGTCATAACAGAATTTAAACCATAGGTAGGTTTTAATTGAATTTATTTTATAACAAGCTGTCCACCGCGATTCTGAGAATTAAAAAAACCTAAGAGTTGCTAATAATTTCAATTTAATAACTCTACCTGGTTCTGAAAAAGCAGTCTGGACAGGCGGATAGACAGAGAAAAAAGTGATCCTATGGGATAAATCCTATAATCTAAAAAAATGATTCCGGAAAGTCCTCTACATGCTAATTATAATCACTTCAAAATAAGATCATCTGCTTTAAAGATTAGTCCGAACAATCTATGAAATTGACATATTGACAGATACCTATACACAGGTATTAGAATGCCTTTGTTTTGACATCATATACATACAGTTAAATTTTATTTAGGTATTTGTAAACATGGGAATGGATACGAGAGAGAAAGTAAGAGAAAACGTAGGTACGGTTTATATAAACCTTAAGACGAATGACAGAGTCTAAGTCATTAGACGCATGAAGCTGCAAAATAAAACTAAATTGTTATTTTAAAACAAGAAACTTACAAAATGGCTATTAACTATTCCCCCACAACACATGTTTAAACTAACTTAATCCCTAACCGGGTGTGCGTGGTATTACCATTTAACTATTACCGCCTTTGTTTGTTCACCCTCTGTATTAAGAGTTTAGGATCTTGTAGCTTTTACCAAAATTGAATTAACATTTAAAAGCAAATATTCTGCTGCAGTTGCATTTTAGAATTCTGAGATTTTTATCCTATAATAAGTAGGTACAGATTTATATGTATATGGGACACTAGATAACTGTATTTATTATACAACGTAGGTAAGTGGGAGTGGGCGGAGCACATCGCTCGTAGAACCGGCTACCATTGGGGCAGAAGGGTTCTCGACCACGAACCGGAAGACGCAGCGTGGGCAGGCCCCCCACAAGGTGGACCGATGAACTTGTGAGGGTCGCGGGAAACCGCTGGATGCGGGTAGCTTAAGACCGGCCATCGTGGAGATCTTTGAGGGAGGCTTTTGTATAGCAGTGGACGTCGTTCGGCTGACATGACGATGATGATACTTCCGGGAAAAAAAAAAATTATCTCCTCTCCCCTTTATAATGTTTGCTGTACTCGATTCCATAAATCTATACTAATAAAAGAGTTGTTGTTTGTTTGAACGCGCTAATCTCCCGAGTTACTGGTCCAATTCGAAAAAATATTTCACTAATTAGGAAGCTACATTATCCTCGAGTACTATAGGCTTCTTTTTATTCCGGGAACGCGAGTGAAACCGCGGGGGACAGCTAGTGAATGTATAACCTAATTACCACCTAAGGTGTCCACATTATGGTACGTAAATAAACAATATAATGAATATGAAGATAAATAAAATAATATGTTTCAAAATACGAGGCAGTAACAATATAACCTGAACATAGCTTTATAAACAATGTGAATAAAACATAATTATGAAAACAACACAATGCCTGTTCGTTTAGGGTAAACAAACACTCATTAGTGTTGTACTCAACAATTTGTAAACAAGTTCACGGTTCGGGCGTATGACAAAATATCTTTAAATCCGCCAACTGCGTCGCAGATGTTTAAGTCGTACTAGGGCCCCAGTGTAAAGTGTTGTATCCCAAAATATATTCGATTCTAGAATTTTAATAATACTACTTTGTTCGGAGTTTTATAATTATATTTATTTATTTTTATTTTAGCATTTTTAAGAGAAACTTACAGCTAATACAAAAATAGTATAGTTAATAATAAGTTTCTTCAGATAATATATATATATAATAATCTAGGTAATTTTGAACACGCTATGAATAAATAATGAATATAAAAAAAGCAAAATAATCCATAATAATATTAAATAAATAAACAAACAATAACCGAGTAGCATAGTTTATATGGATAATGACATAATTATTATACCTAGGTACTACTTTTTATTGAACAACAAAACTAACACAGTTGTTAACTTTTTCAAAATACCAACGTAAACGATTAATGTAAAGGGGTCAAAAATTATCGAAAGGGTCAAAACTGTTTCAGTTTTCGTTACTATATCAACACACAAAATTCAACATTTGAAAATTAAGTAATTTTTTTTACACGTTTATAGTTTTTTAGTTCTCTTTTTTGATTTTTTCGAGATATAAGCTTTTGCATTGCTGTTTCACCTCACTGTCATGTAATAACTTTGCGTTGATTTAAAATAAGCCCTCGTCCACGCCCTACATTTCTTGCGATACACATTGAGAAGAGTGTTCAAAAAGTAAAATAATATCGTGCGATATTCGTCATATACGGTTATATTTTGATCCCAAACTAAGCAGATTTATACAAACTAGTTAAGTTATAAATTACATACCTAATACATTTTTTTTTGTAAATAGGCACAGACTCAGGACAAAGAGACAGGAGGTTCAAACATTTTTTTGTCCTTGATGGGAATCGAACTCAAGACCCAACCACGCCACGCAACTAGGTATCTTATAAATATAGATGCACGCTGATATGCTACTATCCTACGAATATTTATAAATGTGAAAGTGTGTATGAATGTGAAGATGTTTGTTACTCTTTCACGTAAAATCTACTGAACGACTTTGGATAAAACTTGGCACATAGATAGATACCCTTGAATAACATAAAGGCAACATTTTATCCCGGGAACACATAAGATCCCTTGGGAATACGGATGAAACCGCGTGCCAGAAGATAGTGACATTATGTTTTCACCAGCAAACATTATTTAGGGTACTAGCATCAACACCAACCAGTTATTAATCAAACATTTTTAATTAATTTTAAACTTTGTTGGATTGTCGTTAGGGGTGAAATTTATTCAAATAATTTATGTTTTTGTGTGGAGTGTGTGCTAGCTTTGTTTATGTGCCAGTTTTAATAATTAATCAAGTTTTAATTTTATAGTATCCTTCTCAACGCGACTATAAAACTGGTAGATGGTTACAAAAAAGGTTACGTAAATATCGAAGTAAGACCCTACGCACTACCCAAAACCAGACTGTTTTAATTACCTACGCTGTTATCACACGCACACACAGCGAGTATTATTTTTTTCAACGTAATACTATAAAGAGTACTGTTATTCTATACGTTACAGACGACAGCGTTGGGCGACAATACATTCGCGGAAAGGTGTGAGCGCGCCTTTAGACATATCAAAATAGCACAATACATATTTATAATAAACATTCACTAAATAAATAAGAACCATTTTAGTTACTATCTATGTTTTTTTTTTAGATATGTCTTAATTTTATTAATCTAAAAATAATGATAAACGATAACATTTTCGTACAACATTTTTTAATTTTAAATACCAATAATTTACGACGGCATAAAAATACCATAATGGAATGGAAAATCCTGGAACTGTCACTGAAATTTATGTTTACTACATGTGGAGGACCAAACAGGATTGAATTGAATAACATACAGGATTTATCCAAATTGTATTTGTGCTGACCGAACGAATATTGTTCATTCTTTGATGAAATAATCATTCGAATTATCTCAGCGCAAATTAATTAATACATAGCTATGAGTATACGCTGTACCACAACGCAAATTAATTAACTAGGTAGCTAGTTAATTAATTGTTTTGAACTCATATCATGCGCAATGAGCGTAATGCCTGGGGACGTTTTGTTCGGTCACCAGTTTCGTCAAAGTCACTTTAGACCCACTCATGAAGGTCAAAACTTCTGAAACTATTTCAGCAGTTAGCCCTCAACTGTGAAAAACCGGCAAGAAACTCAACATTACATTTTTTGAATAATAATAATAATACAGTTTTACATTAAACTGAAAAAGCTTCGATCCGTACCTGTCATATATCAATGTGAAAAGGTTTGTAATTATGAAGAATGGTAACGTTACATATTTCATTGGGATTTATGTAGGTACTATAGATTTATCTATCTATCTATACTAATAATAAAGCTGAAGAGTTTGTTTGTTTGAATGTGCTAATCTCCGCAGTTACTGATCTGATTCTAAAAAATCTTTCACTAATCGGAAGCTACTATTTATCGTTCCCGGGATAAAAAAGTAGCCTATAACCTTTGGGGATAATGTAGCTTCCTATTAGTGGAAGAAGGACCTCCGGAGATGAGTGCGTTCAAACAAACAAATTCTTCAGCTTTATTATTAGTATAGATATGGATTATCATTATCATTAGGTATCATCATCTAGCCACTGTTTTTATAAAAGTATTTTCATGAAACTGTACCACAGTCAGATTCAAATTAAAAACGAAAAAGGGTTACCCAACAAAAATGTAGTCGTTATTTTAGATGACTTGCATGCCTGACTCAAAGTTTATTTCGGCACCAACTTTTTGACGAATAGTAAAATATATATTTGTCACATACCAACTCCCTCTGGAGTTGACAATGTTATGATTAATGGGCAGGATGCGAGTTGTGCTTGAGCCGACTCATTCCACGTTTAGCCAGTTGAGTCATTCGGAATATTTCAGCGATGCTATAGATATGCCTCTATGGTAAAATATATTTTCAGCAAAACGTGACAGTTTTTTAATTTGGAAAAATAGTAAATTCAATTAAAAGTTTATCTGCAAAAGGCAATAAATGGGCAATGTATGGTTTTCTAGTATGGGAGGGTAAATTCTAGACTTTTGAATTACCTAACCATTTGTATGGGTGCGGAAGTGGACTGTGTATTATGGGGTGGTTCTAAATTGTTAAATACCCGGATGATCTGATACGCTATTTTTACAAAAAAAAACTGTAACGCTGATATAACAAACACTTGTAAGAGGTAAGATTTACACAGGAAATATGACTACGATTATTGGAAAGATTTTGAAATGAGGCGTAGCCATAAAGGGAAAGTAACATGGGTGGACAAATCACAGATGTGGTCCTTTGTGTGTGGTTCCTTGTAGGAATGTCTTTAAACAAACTGGCAAGGCCAGTTGACAGGTCATGCAACTTGTTATAAAAATAAAGCACTTAGGTAAGTACAAATGCTATTGAAAAGGGACAGAAAAAATTAAAGCTGTCAAGTTAGTTAATGCTAATGCCATCTACCTACAGGTTTTAAAAGTTTTAATTGAATTTTTAATTTTGGAATATCAATTTAATAACATGTTCCAAAAATTTACATCTTCGTAATCGAAAAAGCAACAATGTATTATCGATGGGCTATAAGTAGTTGAAGTTATTTTCTCAATATTTCACAGTTCATCAATCATAATGATTGATCTTTCAGAAATGAGGCCAACATACTTTATAGTATTTTAATCTCCATAATAATAAAAATATACAATGTATTTAAAGTCTACGAGAATGATGAATAAAAATTTGTAACTCGTCTAGAGTTAGGTGTTTTTGGAATTATGATAATGAGCAGTCCACCACATTACTCAAAGAACCGATAACTATTAATAGGAGAATTTCCAGTGTTGACAGCATCAAGAAAGCTAGGTTTCTCCAGAAGGACGGAGGAAGGGAAGCTAAATTAGCCACATCTTCAGCATTTTTAATATTAAAATCTCAATTTCATAAAAAAAACTAATAAGTAAATCCTGTAAGAAATGGCTTAATCGTAGTAGGTATTACTATTTATTTGCCAATAATAGCCAGGCATAGCAATTTAGGTCAGAGTCCTGAGCGCAGAGTCACTGAGAACAGGGTCAATAAGGAACAGAAACGTTAATTTTGGGGCATCAGCTTATTATGGTGGCCCGCTTAGTATGTGTAGAAATAATATCCTGCGACATTCTTCACACACGATTATCTAATCCCAAGCCAAGCAGAGCTTGTACTATGGAAACAGTAATAATTAAGGGTTTAGTGACGGTTTCAAGTCTTTTTGTTCCAAGTGATTTCGTGTGTATGAAGAATGTCCCAGGATATTTTCTCTGCTAATACCGTAGATGGATTAGACGGTTATCTTGTTTTGTGTCATGAATGCAGCTGCAATGATATTACATTACTAGCTTCCGCCCGGGTTTTACCCGCGCTCCCGAGGGATCTTATGTTTTTCCGGAATAAAATGTTGCTTATAATAATATGTTATTCCAGGGTATGATCCATCTATGAGCCAAGTTTCATACAAATCACAAACTTTCGCATTTATAATATTAAGGCCCAATTTCTCCAATGTCGTATAGCAAAAATTCGCCCGGTAAATATTGGATGCAAATGCATACAAGCAGTAATAATAGAGTTTTATTTACCTATGTGACAGAATTTGTATGGATAATCTGTAAATATGACATTTTTACCCGGAGGATTAATGTTAACCAACGTTGGTGAAATTGGGCCTAAGTAGGATAAAAGGAGCCGAATACCAAAGAATACTTTGCTTTCTTTTTCCTTTCTATTTTTAGAATGATCATCATCTATAGATACATATAGATGCATTGATATTGACACGATGACGTCACAGTAGAAATATCGACGTCATTGATCATGCTAACTAAGGGTGTATTTTATACTGCATTTTGTACTGAGAAATGATGTTAACAAATTATAACCTCACGATAGCGCAAAATAAGTTTTTATCCTTATTTAAACACAGAGTACATGATAGTATGTGTAAGTTATGGCTCTGCTGCACGCAACATTTTGAGTGCACGGGCGCGTAAAACAATTTGATGTAACATTTATCTTGTGTCAAGCTGTAATACTCAGTTATAATATTTCACGTCATTCGAATGATTTATTTAAGAGGAGTGCCATATGCGCTTATATTAATCTTCTAGCAATATAGAATTATTTGTTTTGCTTGTTTATAGACTAAAAACAGACGCAAGTAAACCATAACTGTTCCAAAAAGACCAAGTACGTTTTTAGTAATAAGAAGTGGCAACACCGAAATGTAGCTTCAAGGAGCATGTCTTCCTTTTTTGTGTTCTTCAATTAAAATAATTGTGATTCCGTTTCATTTATAAAAAGCCTTCTTTTATTTGACCATAATCGTTCCCAAAGTCCCACAATAACAGTATATTTTTGTCCGGTAAGGTTGTTGCAGCCATCTGAGGCTACCAACTTAGTCCTATAAAATATGACTAAGAATTCACGTTTGCTGTGTTACAAAGATAGTATCTGTAGTTATGGATATAAATAAAGAATCTACTATCCTGCTTTGCCTTTTGTAAACTACAGGTAGGTATTTAGGGTTTCGTAAACAAACAAGGAATCCTATAACATCATGTCTTATGCGTACCTATGTCATAGACATTTTATTTGTAAATTGTAAGCTATGACGCTCAATGGTAGGTACCTACACATACAGATAGTTTTTACGTTAGTTAAAGGAAATATTTTTATTTTGCAAAAGAGGCCGAAATGGGAGACCGAAATATCAAAGTAAGGCTACAAGTTTATAAACATTACAGGAAAAATAGAATGATATTTCTAACTAGCACAGTTTTTTTATTCGCGTTCCCGGAATAAAAAGTAGCCTATATATAACCTTCGGGGATAATATAGCTGCCTATTAGTGAAATAATTTTTCAAATCGGGACAGTAACTCCGGAGATTAGCGCGTTAAAACAAACACTTCAGCTTTATTAGTAGTATATAAATTATGATCAAAATAATTATTTAAGATTGAATCATAATAAAATTTATTCAATTACTTATATTTGAGGCCACTAAAGACTACATAAAGACTCTTAGTTATACTATCAGTTGTCTAAAAACAAGAATTAAAAATAAATGTTTATTAGCTCCACAATATCTGCACGAATATTAAATTGTTTAATTTCATTCAACTTGCAACCAAAACATAATAAAACTTTCACGAAGCCATGACGTTGCGTTATTGAATTAATTATAAACTGAGCCCCCATCGACATGGGGATCTAATAATGCAAAACATGCCGTGACTTGTGATTCCGCTTACCATAGCTCTATAGCGATACAACTGTCAGCAAATTAATGCCTATTTTGATATCGAGGGACATTTACACGATTTTACACGGTATATATATTCATTTTTGATAGTAAATATTAGAATTGATAGTTATGTTACTATTATTTATCTACTAGCTGTTCCCCGCGGTTTCACTCGTGTTCTTGGTATAAAGTAACCTATAACTTTTGGGGATAATGTAGCTTCCTAATGTTTTGAATCCGACTAGTAGGTCCAGAGATTTAAACGAACACACTCTTCAACTTTATTATTAGTATGTATATATTAGGCTTTAAGGATGGACGTGGACGGACATAGGTATTACGGATATACGTCAAAATTTAAGATCCTTATTTTGAGGTGAAAAAAAAATGTTATACTATGCCCATTTTACAAAGATTCTCGATGTAGGTAGGTATAATAAAGATTTTAATAAGTTCTTAGTCTGTCTAAGAAAACAAAACTTGAATATATAATTTTTATCTGCAAAATAACACGTTAATAAGTTTAAATAATACTTTATTTTGAAGCTTAACTAATCAAACAAGATTTAATAGTCGTGTAGTGTAAAGTACTCGCAGGGAATATAAATTACCTGTATCGTTTACTCGTAATATAGTTAATAACTAATTGCTACATACAACACTCCCTCAGGACATTTTAAATGGCGAACACTCAATAATAATTGTAGGTAACACCTTACTCTAAATGACACAGCAATTTCACACTAATTGCTTTATTAATGTTGTAATGGCAATTTCCTTAAAAAAATACCCTGTGTATTTTAAGAACGTTGTAATACCTTTTTAAGCTTTGATTAATTAGATTTTTCCGGCGGAACATTTTTTTGTTAACTTTTGATTTACCTACCTATTTATTTATTAGAATTGATGGTTTAAACTGACACCTCAAAGATCAATGACCTGTTAACCTTGAAATTTAATGCGACTTCAGAAATCTTGAGATCCATTTCATTAATGTGTTTTTGTCTGACGTGAAGGAAGTAAAACTTGTGTCGAAAAAAAGCGGTGTAATAAGTTATAGTATACACCTATCTGTCTGTAGCATCATAGTTCCGAATGAACGGATTTTGATAATGATTTTTTCGTTTGACAGGTATCATAATCAAGAGTGTTCTTAGCTATGTTTCAAGAAAATCCTCTCTGCCGTTTGTGAGAACATCACCTCTTTTGTAGTGTGTTGGTTTGGGGTTTCTTTAAATTTTTAATGTCAGTTACACGACATTTAGTATTTTTAGAGTTTTTATAATAGGCTTTTGGCTTGCAATCTTATCCTACTAATTCACGTAAATACTGCTAAACGGATTTGAATGAAGCTTGGCACTAGATAGATCATACTCGGGAATAACAAAAATGCTACTTTTTACACTAGGCCACTTTACCTCACAGGTTCAATTTGGACTACCTACTTGCATTATTAAGCTTTGCTCAATGTTTATTTTTAAAGGATCCTTTTATGTAATGAAAATGCTGTATGTGGGTATCTTGCTTTAATTACGCAATCCTATATTCTGGGTTTTTCCTCGTTGCTTTACCTTTTAGAGGGTTATTTTTTCTCCAAAAATAAACTCGTTTTCATATTCACAATATGATCTAATATTGTTTGTATATTCCTATCTGGTTTTGGCTTTCAGTCAATATTTATGAATACTACAATATCTTAACCATATTATTATAATAAGGTATATTATTTGTTTGACTAGATATACCTAGGTACCTACCACATAAAATATTAAGAGATATCAAGTCTATTTAACCTGCAATATGTATAAACTAGCTTTCACCCTGCGGTTTAACTCGCATTAGAGAAATTTATAACATATTTTATTCAGAATCATCAGAATGGCTCAATGACACAAATGCCAAATTTCAGAACAGTTAAGGTCGGTTTCATGTAACGTAAGGTCATAGTTAGGTTACGGTTATAGTTAACTTTCACTCTCGAAAGAAAGCAAACATGGGTTGCTTGTGTCACTTTAACTAATTTTTTAACCGTAACCATAACCGACCGAGAGAGATCGGTCATCGTCAAAGGGACTCTACGGTCAAAGCATGGTTATAGTTAAGTTAACTTTGACTATAACTTTAACTAAAATGTACGAGCAACCGGCCGTAAGTGAGTAAAAATTGACATATAAGATTCGATCTAAACATACCAACACATCAAGTTAATTAAAACCTTGTAAGGAAACAGTGTTCTCACATTCTGACATAAAAAATATAATAAGTCAAACAGCGGAACAATATAATAGAATCCAAGAATAATTAAACATAACTCACCATCTTCGTCTCACCAGTTTATCAGGATTTGCTATAAAAAGCCATTCGTCTTGCTTTTTGGCTATTGTGAAGCGTTAAATACTATTTATAACGGAGTCGTGAGATTTAGTAAAGATTAAGTTGTTCGTACTGTGACACTGAGAAAAAAATGTATTATCTACATTTAATTAATGAAGCTTAATTGTACAAAGAATGATAGCTGAAGGATAAGAAATGTTATTAAAATCTTAATTACACTCAATGAATGAATAAATTAATTTGTTCAACAGTAAAATATCATAAAAAATTTATAAAACGAGAAATTATGTGGAATCAAAACGTAAACCAGAGGACGTAACGACAAACCTTTTTAATTTAATTTAATCTATCTAACGATGTTATGAAATAGATAATCTCTACATAGTATAAAAGGAATTCGCCCTCCGTGTCTGTCTGTTTACTCTACTCTACTCCGTGACTCCTTCTAAACCGGATTTTGAAGATATTTTTTTCCGGAAGGTTTATATGTATAATAAGTACAATCATAATAAAGCTGAAGAGTTTGTTTGAACTCGCTAATCTCCGGAGTTACTGAACCGATTTCAAAAATTATTTCACTAATAGGAAACTACATTATCCCCGAAGGTTATAGGCTACTTTTTATCTCGGGAATGCGTGTGAAACCGCGGGGAAGAGTTAGTGTATAATATTATAAAAGAAGACAACCAAGTCACCAATAAAGAACCTGTGCGTAGCCGGGACGGGTCGGTACTCGGTAGTATATCCTACTAACATTATAAATGCGAAAGTTTGTGAGTATGGATGTTTTTTACTATTTCACGGAAAAACTACTGAACGGATATGGATGAAACTTGGCACATAGATAGATCATACCCTGGAATAACATATAGGCTACTTTTTATCCCGGGAAAACATAAGATGCCACGGGAACGCGGGTGAAACCGCGGGGCGGAAGCTAGTATTATAATATATCAAATCTAAACAAGGTTTAGCTTCTATAAAGGACTGACCTTCTAGGGATATGCGGTAGTTAAACCTCCAATATAGAATTACCACTGCCGTGTAGATTTAGGACCACGGAAAGGTTAGTAGGCCTTTTTTCGCCTGATTAGAAAACGAGGGTCTACTTTTTCTTTTTAATAAAATTCCTATCGGAGAGTACGATAGAAGGGCCTCGACAATGTTTACTGACGAGACAGCGCGACTGACAGCGTTGTAGTGATCTACATTTTTTAAATCATATTTAGACAAACGTATTATAAAAATCTAATTTTTTAATGTGATGAAAAGATACTTAAGAAAAAGTCATGATTTATTTGGTGACAAAAGATCAGAATGCTTTATAATAAATTTCCACCATCATTCGTCCTTTCTAATAATACCTAATTAGAAACTAGCTTCCGTCCCGCGGTTGCACCTGGGTTCCCGAGGAATCTTATGTTTTCCCGGGATAAAAAGTAGCCTAGTTTCAACCAAATCCGTTCCATAGTTTTTACGTGAAAAAGTTATCCAGCATACATCCTAATATGAGTAGAAAGTAGGATTCAATTAAATGTCTAAATAGATTTTGTACTAAAACATAATCTAACTACCGCTTAAACGCAAAATTATGTGACTGTTCCAAAAACCTAAATTCCCTTTTATAAACTGTAGCCAATTTAGCACATTCGTTCTCTAGGGAACAATGGGAACACGTAGATTATCTAGATCATTACTCAGGCATAATCACAGGATAGAATAATGACGGTAAAGGCACTAACTCACACTATCATAATGTTCGTCGGCTAAATATCTGTGCTTTATTGCCTGAAAGAGGAAACTGTTGGCGTTGGATTTACTGATTTGTGACATGGTCAGATTGTGCTTTGGGAATTTTCTTTCCGGCTATCTATTTTGGAATTATATGATTTAATGAGAATCTATATATCGCACGCATCGTACGCATCGCATCATCGATAATAAACCTGTATATTAACTAAGCAAATGGATTAGTATTACTCATGCTATCCGTACGGTGCGGACTAACGGACGCATTTGTACAAAGAATATTACAATTCGTTTGATGCGATGCGTACGATACGTGCGATGCGGAAAGGTGGGCGTTTTCCTTTATGATTTTGTGCTAACTATAGCTACATCATCACAGACCACAGTGAGTTTTATATACTCACTTGTTTACAACTTAACAAAGTGAATTTGGAAAGTGCGACACAAAATTTCTACAATGCGGATTTTAGGTGCAGCTGTCTGAACACAACACTGAACCGGTAGGTCTAACCTATTTTGAACTTGAGGGAAGTTTGGATGCAGTTAACATAATCAACTGCGCAGTCGGCGTGCAGTTGGCTTGCAATTTTAATTGTCAGTGTAACTACTAACTATGATTATGGCTATTTTATGTTTACACATTTTGATCCTGTATAAAAATTAATTATTCATAGCTATACCTATATAGGTATACATTCAAAACATACATTTATGTTAAAACATTCATTACAAAACTTGAAGGTATTACCACAATGTTTATAATGATATAATTTAAGCTAGGGTTTAAGTTATACGAAGTTTTAAGTATCGCCCCAAAAAATCATCTAAGTATGGTTTATTTGGTTTTTAGGAATGAGTACTAAACATACATTATCAGAGCTATTTGAGCGATGTAACGTCATAATGATTATTTACAACAGCATTATGGTTTTCCCCTGACGCTGTATTATGTCGATCCATCATGGGAGGCTATGGGTAACATGTGCTCGCGGATTTATTGTGAAACAACAGGAAATGGGATTGTACAGATAAAGGTATTTGTGGCCGAAGGAATTTTATAAATATCTTATGTAGGTGAATGATGCTATGTCATGAGTGAGAGATTATGTTTATTTTATTTTTTTAGAGTTAAAATTTTTAAAGTCTAGCATGGCTATCCAAAGATTGTTAGAAAACTTATCGAAGATCGGTAGCATGTTCGGTTTTATAATTTTGAACCAACGGGTTAAAGTCTGGCAGCTGCCATTTCAGAAATAGACACAAGAAGTATGGACATTCGTTTGTATAAATTTTACTTCACTCTGGATATAAGTATCTTCATCTTTTCGTGCCATAACCTCAGGGGATTTCAGCGACCATCAGTCGGATCTAGCTCTTATCCTGTGCTAGTCTGAAGAAGGAAAGTCGGAAGTATGAAATATTTCGGTGAAGGAAAACATCGTGAGGAAATCACATCACGGTGGCAGGGTACCTACTTTGTAGTACCTGTCTGGCTGGCTACCACCCTCAAGTTGAAAATCTGTCGCCAAGTACCTTCCGATGTGTTTCGACAGCTGCACTTAGCCAGTTTCCTTTTAGGCTTTGTTTGCTTACCACCTTCGGCTACATAATCACTGACCACGGAGAAATTGTGGTCAAAAAGGTCAAACATTGGCCTAAATATAGTAAAAAAAAAATAGACAAATAAACACAACATGTGTACAACCACAAAGCGACTTTCAGTAGTGTAGGTCCATCATTCACTATCCTGGGATATGAGACTTTGGAAGACAAAAATCTTTTGACGAAAGTGTTTCCTTGTATTTTTTTAGGACATCACATTTTTTCCGAGACTTATGTTCATAAAAAATTAATAGACTAAATATTAAATATTTTTTTTTACATATTTTGCTATGTACGGCCAGTTATTTCAGACCACGCTTGCGGCGCTACAGAAGAGCGGGGGCGGAGTTACGATACAGAGCGATGTACAAGTGCCCTCCCCCTTTCCCCTCTAACGTCTAATCAATTAGAATTGAAACTCAGTAACACTTCATTTGAATCCGACGATCCTAACAATACATTTAAAACATTATTTACAGCAATTTGTAATGGATTTAATAAATGTTGCCCAGTTAAATCTACTATGGTAAATAATAAATTAAAATTCTGTGACTGGGCAACTAAAGGGTTAAAGGTGAGCAGGGACAACATGTATGAACTTTATCATAAAAAATCGTATACAAATAATGAAGAGTTTCATACATATGTTAGGAATTATTCAAAGATATTCAAAATAGTCTGCAATAAAGCAAAAGCTATGTTCATTGCCAATAAAGTTAGTAACTCAACTAATAAAATCAAAACTGTCTGGAAAGTCATAAATACGGAGACTGGTAAAAATAAAAAGGAAGATGAAACATTCACTCTTAAAATTAATGATAAACTTATCTCTGATAAATATGAAGTGGCTTCGGCTTTCGAATCTTACTTTTCAACGATTCCTACTGAAGCTACTAAGTATCTTGCATCGTCCCCGGTGAAAGCGGAGTGTCTGCTTACAAATAATTTTACTAAACATATTCCAAATTTTTTGTTTAATTTCATTGATGCTAGCGACATTTTAAGCGCTTTCAAGTCTTTAAATTTGAAAAACACAGAAGACTTATGGGGTTTGTCAGTTAAAGTCATTGGCTCAATTATTACTAGTATTGCTCCTATTTTAGCAGGTATTTTTAATCAATGTATTGATAAAGGTTCTTTCCCTGATTTGATGAAACATAGTAAAATCGTTCCCATTTTTAAATCCGGTAGCAAAAATAATGCTTCCGATTATAGACCTATCTCAGTTCTCCCAGCGCTAAGCAAAATCTTCGAGAAAATAATGCTGAATCAATTGTTAGCTCATTTCAACAATAACCAAATTTTACATGAACACCAGTTTGGATTTACAAAAGGGCGGTCTACGACTGACGCCGGAGCTAAACTTTTGAAGTATATTTTCGAAGCCTGGGAGAACTCTCAAGATGCGGTTGGCGTATTTTGTGATCTTTCCAAGGCATTTGATTGCGTAGATCATCACACCCTACTTTTAAAACTTCGACACTATGGCGTTCGCGGAGTGGCACTAGATCTTGTAGCATCTTATCTGTGCAGTCGCCAACAAAAAGTAGGTATTAGCGGTACTACGTCCTCAGGGTCTTTAGTTAAAACAGGCGTACCGCAAGGATCCATTTTAGGCCCATTTTTGTTTTTGGCATACATCAATGATCTGCCCTATATGGTAAATGAATTGTGCGATATAGTTTTATTTGCTGATGACACTTCTCTAATCTTTAAAGTGGATAGAAAAGACACAGAACTTACGCAACTCAATAACACGTTATCCACTATATCGAAATGGTTTGCGGCCAATAATCTCATGCTTAATTCCTCTAAAACTAAGTGTATAAGGTTTACTCTCCCCAATGTTGCTAGGAATGACAGTCATGTCCTAGTCGATGATGTTAGACTCGAACTAGTTGATAGGACAGTTTTTCTCGGCATAACATTAGATACTAAAATACAATGGGGTCCTCATATAGAAAGCTTAGCTAGTAAATTGAGTTCCGCCGCTTTTGCAGTTAGAAAAATTAGGCATATAACAGATGTGGCTACAGCTAGGTTGGTTTACTTTGCATATTTCCATAGTATAATGTCCTACAGTCTTCTGCTATGGGGCTCGGCTGCGGATTTGGAATCTATCTTTATCTTGCAGAAAAGGGCCATTCGTGCAATCTATTGCTTGGGTCCTCGCGAATCCTTACGAACTCGGTTTAAGGAATTTGACATTTTAACCTTACCGTCGCTATACGTTTTTGAAAATATTATGTTTGTCCGTAAAAATTTAAATCTATTTGACACAAACAGTAGCCGCCATAACCTAAATACAAGAAATAAAGATAAAATTGTTACACCTAGATTCAGGCTAGCGAAAGTCAATAAGTCTTTTCTCGGGAACTGCATTCGCTTTTATAATAAAATCCCATATGAAGTAACTAAGATGTCTTATAATAGATTCAAAGAGTATGTTAAACATAAGTCGATTGACAAGGCCTACTATAAGGTGGCTCATTACATAGAAGACAAGAATATATGGTTGTAGTAGCTTCCCTCTGCACTTGCAGCCCCCTGGCCAAGTGATAATTGTATGAAGTTTATGTATATTTAAAACAACAACTGTAATTACATAAATTCAAAAAAAAAAGATCCACAAAAAAAGAAGCCTTGCTGAGTTTCTTGCCGGAGTCTTCTCAGTTCAAGTGTATTCCGAACCGGTAATAGAGTCTAAAAATTGTAACTGTTGACATTCATAAGTGCCTTATTAGGGCCTAATCGGTAGCATGTTCGGTTTTATAATTTTGAACCAACGGGTTAAAGTCTGGCAGCTGCCATTTCAGAAATAGACACAAGAAGTATGGACATTCGTTTGTATAAATTTTACTTCACTCTGGATATAAGTATCTTCATCTTTTCGTGCCATAACCTCAGGGGATTTCAGCGACCATCAGTCGGATCTAGCTCTTATCCTGTGCTAGTCTGAAGAAGGAAAGTCGGAAGTATGAAATATTTCGGTGAAGGAAAACATCGTGAGGAAATCACATCACGGTGGCAGGGTACCTACTTTGTAGTACCTGTCTGGCTGGCTACCACCCTCAAGTTGAAAATCTGTCGCCAAGTACCTTCCGATGTGTTTCGACAGCTGCACTTAGCCAGTTTCCTTTTAGGCTTTGTTTGCTTACCACCTTCGGCTACATAATCACTGACCACGGAGAAATTGTGGTCAAAAAGGTCAAACATTGGCCTAAATATAGTAAAAAAAAAATAGACAAATAAACACAACATGTGTACAACCACAAAGCGACTTTCAGTAGTGTAGGTCCATCATTCACTATCCTGGGATATGAGACTTTGGAAGACAAAAATCTTTTGACGAAAGTGTTTCCTTGTATTTTTTTAGGACATCACATTTTTTCCGAGACTTATGTTCATAAAAAATTAATAGACTAAATATTAAATATTTTTTTTTACATATTTTGCTATGTACGGCCAGTTATTTCAGACCACGCTTGCGGCGCTACAGAAGAGCGGGGGCGGAGTTACGATACAGAGCGATGTACAAGTGCCCTCCCCCTTTCCCCTCTAACGTCTAATCAATTAGAATTGAAACTCAGTAACACTTCATTTGAATCCGACGATCCTAACAATACATTTAAAACATTATTTACAGCAATTTGTAATGGATTTAATAAATGTTGCCCAGTTAAATCTACTATGGTAAATAATAAATTAAAATTCTGTGACTGGGCAACTAAAGGGTTAAAGGTGAGCAGGGACAACATGTATGAACTTTATCATAAAAAATCGTATACAAATAATGAAGAGTTTCATACATATGTTAGGAATTATTCAAAGATATTCAAAATAGTCTGCAATAAAGCAAAAGCTATGTTCATTGCCAATAAAGTTAGTAACTCAACTAATAAAATCAAAACTGTCTGGAAAGTCATAAATACGGAGACTGGTAAAAATAAAAAGGAAGATGAAACATTCACTCTTAAAATTAATGATAAACTTATCTCTGATAAATATGAAGTGGCTTCGGCTTTCGAATCTTACTTTTCAACGATTCCTACTGAAGCTACTAAGTATCTTGCATCGTCCCCGGTGAAAGCGGAGTGTCTGCTTACAAATAATTTTACTAAACATATTCCAAATTTTTTGTTTAATTTCATTGATGCTAGCGACATTTTAAGCGCTTTCAAGTCTTTAAATTTGAAAAACACAGAAGACTTATGGGGTTTGTCAGTTAAAGTCATTGGCTCAATTATTACTAGTATTGCTCCTATTTTAGCAGGTATTTTTAATCAATGTATTGATAAAGGTTCTTTCCCTGATTTGATGAAACATAGTAAAATCGTTCCCATTTTTAAATCCGGTAGCAAAAATAATGCTTCCGATTATAGACCTATCTCAGTTCTCCCAGCGCTAAGCAAAATCTTCGAGAAAATAATGCTGAATCAATTGTTAGCTCATTTCAACAATAACCAAATTTTACATGAACACCAGTTTGGATTTACAAAAGGGCGGTCTACGACTGACGCCGGAGCTAAACTTTTGAAGTATATTTTCGAAGCCTGGGAGAACTCTCAAGATGCGGTTGGCGTATTTTGTGATCTTTCCAAGGCATTTGATTGCGTAGATCATCACACCCTACTTTTAAAACTTCGACACTATGGCGTTCGCGGAGTGGCACTAGATCTTGTAGCATCTTATCTGTGCAGTCGCCAACAAAAAGTAGGTATTAGCGGTACTACGTCCTCAGGGTCTTTAGTTAAAACAGGCGTACCGCAAGGATCCATTTTAGGCCCATTTTTGTTTTTGGCATACATCAATGATCTGCCCTATATGGTAAATGAATTGTGCGATATAGTTTTATTTGCTGATGACACTTCTCTAATCTTTAAAGTGGATAGAAAAGACACAGAACTTACGCAACTCAATAACACGTTATCCACTATATCGAAATGGTTTGCGGCCAATAATCTCATGCTTAATTCCTCTAAAACTAAGTGTATAAGGTTTACTCTCCCCAATGTTGCTAGGAATGACAGTCATGTCCTAGTCGATGATGTTAGACTCGAACTAGTTGATAGGACAGTTTTTCTCGGCATAACATTAGATACTAAAATACAATGGGGTCCTCATATAGAAAGCTTAGCTAGTAAATTGAGTTCCGCCGCTTTTGCAGTTAGAAAAATTAGGCATATAACAGATGTGGCTACAGCTAGGTTGGTTTACTTTGCATATTTCCATAGTATAATGTCCTACAGTCTTCTGCTATGGGGCTCGGCTGCGGATTTGGAATCTATCTTTATCTTGCAGAAAAGGGCCATTCGTGCAATCTATTGCTTGGGTCCTCGCGAATCCTTACGAACTCGGTTTAAGGAATTTGACATTTTAACCTTACCGTCGCTATACGTTTTTGAAAATATTATGTTTGTCCGTAAAAATTTAAATCTATTTGACACAAACAGTAGCCGCCATAACCTAAATACAAGAAATAAAGATAAAATTGTTACACCTAGATTCAGGCTAGCGAAAGTCAATAAGTCTTTTCTCGGGAACTGCATTCGCTTTTATAATAAAATCCCATATGAAGTAACTAAGATGTCTTATAATAGATTCAAAGAGTATGTTAAACATAAGTCGATTGACAAGGCCTACTATAAGGTGGCTCATTACATAGAAGACAAGAATATATGGTTGTAGTAGCTTCCCTCTGCACTTGCAGCCCCCTGGCCAAGTGATAATTGTATGAAGTTTATGTATATTTAAAACAACAACTGTAATTACATAAATTCAAAAAAAAAAGAGCCACAAAAAAAGAAGCCTTGCTGAGTTTCTTGCCGGAGTCTTCTCAGTTCAAGTGTATTCCGAACCGGTAATAGAGTCTAAAAATTGTAACTGTTGACATTCATAAGTGCCTTATTAGGGCCTAAACTGAATAAATGAGATTTTGATTTTGATTTTGATTTTGAACGTCGCAGGCGTGGTGGAGAACCTGTCGCACCACACTATAGCTTCCGCCCGCCGATTTACTCATATCCAGGCGGATGTAATCTTTTTTGACAGGTTCTGGAATATAATACTAATAGAGAGTGGGACAAGTTTTCACATTTTAATAATTTCGACGTTATTGAGAATATAAATTTACAATAAATTATTGATTACAAAAGACTTTGATTATATTAGTTTAAATTCGTAGGTAAATATGTACATCATAAACTTATTCGTCAAAAATGTACATACGTGATCTTACTTATTTCGGCAAATAATATAATATTCACAGCGTCTAAAAAGGGAGAGTATCCAGTTCTAGACGACCCTCTATTTGCTTACAGAACTATCAGCAGTCATATAACTTATAGCTTAAATTATATTGGTTGGTAAACCATACAGTGTGGTAAAATTCCATAGGGAGATAATCGAAATATCTCCCCTCTATGTCATTTTGTGTTAGCTTACCCTACTGTGATATATTAGGGTGTAAAATTCCTACCAATTTATTGAGAAAAGTGTACGAAGGAGGGAACTTTAATTTAATATTTCAGATGAATTGGCATTTGACTGTATTTGTTAGAACCTGAGATGGTCTACTCATAAAGTAATTTGAAACAAAACATGAAGTTGGTGCTCGCACCAAGATTTTTGTCCCAATATTTAGTAGAATTATAACACTGACAATAAACAGAGTCGTTTAAATAATAATTATATTGGCTAGAGTAGATTAACGATTAAAATACTATTCGTTGCGAAACTAGTTAAAAACCTGTATTTCAGCAAACAACGACCCCGCAGTCATGTGGTTTCTGAACTAGCTTAACTTACAAGCTAACAAAACTTTGTTTTTATTTATATAATTTGGCTAACCGTCAAATTAAAATCAACAAAGTATATATAAACTTATGTTTGCGAACGTTCTTATTTGTGTGAGGGAGAAAGAACATTAGAACTATTTTTTTATATAAATAAAATTAAACCTTCAAAGTAAAATCGATTTAAATATGAATCTGTTTTCTCATTTTGTAGACGTCCAATCTAGAATAGATATCTTATGTTATCAAATCAAACCACGTCTCTTGAGGATTATACTAAAAATAAATAGGTTAGGAAACACAAACAGACTCTAAGTGCAAAATTTTGTGAATAAAAGTTAGGAAACTCTATTTAACCAATAAAACTTCTTAAATATACCTTTTTAAGAAGTTTTATAGGTTAAATAGAGTGGGTGTGAAATCGTAATGTAAACTGAAACTATCAACTCTGTGCACTATTTTTGACCCCACAGCGTGAAAAATTTACGTTAATCTTTTCAAAAAAGTTACGCAACATTACAAAGTTCAAAATATGTATATAGTGATAGTAAGCAAAGTCATATTACAAAGAAACTCATTAAAATAAAATGTTAGCATGCAACACTGATTTGGTTTTCCTCTAGTAAAACAAGTATCACCTTAATCTTATTAACCTAATTATTGGTCCCAAGACTTGCTCCTTTACAGCATGAGGTTCAAGAATGGTGTGAATAGATTTTGGCAGGGTCAACAACGCGCGAGTGACCGGCTGGCCGTATGCTAGTTTAATTTGCTTGCTACCTCAGTCGTAAATAAAGAAAATCCTTCCTCCTTCCTTTAATCTTTTTTCTTGAAATATTTTTCCTGAAGACGAGAATTAAATGCTCAATGGTTTATTCAAAGCAATGAGTAAAATAAACTAGCATAAACTATTTTATTTGCACTTGTTTAAACTCTATATAGGTTAAATAAAAAACAATGAAATTGAGTACATTATTTTGTGTAGGATGAGAAAACAAACAGAACTCCTATTTTTTTAACATACGTAACAAAGAATATCTATTTTTAGTACGATTTAACATAACATACCACTTAAGAAACATGAGGGTAGTAGCCAGCCTGATAGGTAGGTACTACAAAGTACCATACTACAGTGATATGGTTTCTTCACCGAAAGCCATTATAGGATTCGAATCCGCAAGTTTCACCATAGCATTCGACGTTAATACCACTGAGGAATTACCTTTAATCTATAGTTAGTTGTATGGAGTTAAACACAATGTAAGTTCACCAGTTCGATGATGGAAACGGCATGTATCGATATAGGTAGCTTCTGGCACAATATCTCGTGATATATAACCAGTTGGATTGGATTGGTAACACGTTAAGCCCCTAGTTGTAGTTCCTACTCTAGGTACAGAAGGCGATTTGATTTGGATTCTATTCGTTTTTGTAGACGAGCAACTTTTTTGTATCACTTATATGATCAATAGTACTTACAAACTAAAAATTTTTTTATCTCGTCGCATCTCTTTCTAACCAAAAGAATAGGTAGTTAGTTTAAAAAATAATAGTTTGGCTTTCAATTGCAAAAAGATTTTACAAATCCGACTGGTAGGTCCAATGATTTGCGCTTTCAAACAAACAAAATCTTCAGCTTTATTATTAGTATAGATAGATAGATATACTATAGATAGATAGATTAATCATGGATAGGTTTATGTTGGTAGTTCTTGACAATTTTTCATCAATCTGTATTGTATGAGACAATCAAAAAAATTAGAAGCTGTCCTTAGTTTCCCACAAGTCCTGAAATAAAAATACCTATCTACTTATCTCCGGGTCTACCACTCTCGCAATTTTCATTAAACACTGGACGTTTAGAAAGAAAGAAAAAAGAAAAACACTTTATCTCTTTCATGCAATCCGAAGCTTATAAAACGAACACATAAAGAATTCAATATACAAATTTAATAAAAAATATAAGAAGGCTGTATGGCTCCTGAACCTTTGACTGTTTTTTTTTAACATAACAAAAAATTAAGTACATCGTAGATTGTAATTTTTAACCAGTGCATTTAGACGTGAAAACTGAACTCCACATGCATAATATATTTATGTAGGATTCTATCATCACAGAACAACTATACATGTCTCTGGATATTTAAATAAAACCTTCCTCTAGAAACCTGAACCTAAGATGATACTTATCTTTGAAAAGCGCTTCAAAATCTGTATTGTGGTTCTCAAGTTATAAGATTAACGGACAAATTGACCTACATTATTATTTGGTTGGTTAAATAAACGACGGGGTGTTCATGAACTCTAATGCGGGTGAAACCGCAGGGCGAACACTAGTAGTTTATAACGTTACGTTAGTCTATGTCAATGTCATTTTATGGGTTTTATTAGTAGTGACCAATGTAGATGGTGATTTACAATGACTTTGAAACTAGAAATTAGACTAATTTGACAGAACTATCTTATATTTTATTTATTGTTAGAAAAGAATACAGTAAGAATAAATTAGTTTAGCATCAAATCTATTTGATTTCAGTATTATGATGATGTTTATAACGTAATAAATAATAATAATAAATATCCTGGGACATTCTTCACATATGGTTAACTGATCCCAAACTAAGCAGAACTTGTACTTGTAATAATATAATTCAGTTCAGAAAACAAAACTAAAACATTTCTAATTGCTCGTATGTGCACACATAATCTTCACATCGACACCCTCAAGCGCATCACAAGTAATAACTCACTTTCAACATCAATTGCTCGTCTGCAATAGCCCTTAGGTTTCAATAATGGTCTTTCTGATAAATGGGATGGGTGACCATTACAATTTATGGTTAGTTTGGTTTGTGGCATTGATCATAAAATAAGGAATCTTGTAGCAAGACGTTGTACAATAAAATCTTATCAAATCTATGAAATAAGTACCTTTTGACGTTTAAAAATGGCAAATCTATTAATATTATTGCGCTGCACTGACTTACTCTATGACACGTACGTCCGTAGCCTAGCGCGTTTGGCTAGTTATGATTAGTTGACCATCAAATCTGGTAATAAGTGAGATACTGAAGACGCGGCCTGCTAGTGGACGAATAGATACTTACACTTATATGCATACACTTTCGTAAGTATGTGACTACACACACTTAAACAGTAATTTGGAAGGCCTTATGTTAGAGTAGTTTTTCTCTACCTATTATTATAGATCGATTGTTATTTTGCTCAAATAAGAGCACATTTTTTGGCCTACTTGCTTTTATGATCTGAGGTTTTGGCTACCGATAGTGTTTTCAGCTTGGTGATAAAGTTTATGATAAGATTGGTTTATGGGTGTTCCTTGAAGACCGCCTCGATATACCTACCATAAAATATTCAGCCAAGTAGGTATAGAATTTTGAGCCATAAATCAATATTTTTTAATCTATTTGCAGAGAGTTTGAGAGAAGAGTACCTAATAATTTTCTATCTCAATTAAATAATACTGAGAATTATGAGAAGCCAAAAAATAAGACAGAGTAAGATATCGTTAAAAAATTTCATTTTTGTTTCCTGTATTGGTTTGTTACCCACACGTTTACATGCCATGTTAAAAAAAGGGTCACGTTATTTTGTGTATTTTTTTACTGTAATTTTTCCGTACCGAAAAGAAAAGAAGGAACTCTTTGGCGTGACTCTATATGTATGTCACGACATGGTAGAAAATCGGTAAAGGAATAAAAACATTGCGAGATCATATTGCCACAGTGGTGGAGTAGTGAACCTACTTAATTATTTTCAGTTACAGCTTTTCAACTTTTTAACAAGATGAAAATATTATTCGCCAAACACATAACTTTATGAGCCACTTTAGGTTTTGTACGTTTACCACCTTTAGCTAAAAAATATGGGTACCGTTGGGTGAAGGCTTATATTTAGTAGTGGACATTTCTAGGCTGAATATATTGTTACGTACAAGTGAAGGGTCAAGATTTTTCTAGAGAGATCCTTGTATTTGTTTTCGTCGGCGTTAACAATGCCGCTATTCGAAAACAAAGGAAAGACCCGCCTATTGTTTCGTTTATAGCCCTATTGTTATCGGAGTTTTATGGCTCTGTTTACTTTCCCACGCTTGTTTGTGTCGGACGGCCGCCGAAACTTCCTCGCGAATATTCTGGAGATCAGGAGGCTCGAATATAAAAGGCGAGCGCCGAGCCAGCAACGACAGTTCAGTTCTACGAGCTACCAAGTGAACTTCAAAGCGACTTTAAAGTGCGAATAGTGCGATACTCAGTGTGTTGTTCAGTGCTATAGTGCTATTGTAGGACAGTGATTAATTGCGATAGAGACGTTTATTAATTGTGACTGTGACATTTTATTAGTTAATTAATTAATTATTTGTGTTGATATACTGACTGAATCCGTTCGTTAATAAAACTTTTCTACCGTAAATCGGCATAATTATTCGTACCCACCCCGGATACGTAACAATTGGTGTCAGAAGTGAAATGCCGATCACACCACGGGAAGAAGACCGCGTGATGACGAGACGTCAGGCGGCGCTCGACTCATCACGACGCTTGGACCACGAGACAGAGGCCGATACTCCGACTCCACCGGTGGACATGGGCGTAAGTGCTACTCCAGGCCCTTCATCTGGATTCGACATGTCTGCTCTGTTGGCACTTCTACAGAAAATAGAGGCTAAACAAGAAGAAGGTCAGCGCAAGATGGAGGAAGGTCAGCGCAAGATGGAGGAAGGTCAGCGCAAAATGGAGGAAGATCTAAGAGAAGGTCAGCGCAAAATGGAGGAAAGCCAGCGCAAAATGGAGGAAGGCCAGCGCAAAATGGAGACCAACCTGACGGAGACCCTACAAGGTTTGGGCAACACGGTGTCTCAGCTTCAAGGAGACATGAAGGCAGCCACGATAAAGATCGAAGAACATGACGACACCTTTAAAACCCATCAAGCTGCCCTCAATGCTCATCAAGCAGCCCTCGATGCCCATGATGCTGATTTGAAGACGATAAAGACCGCCATCCAGAAAGTGGAAGCACGTTTGCTGTTACCGCAGCTGGGGTTGGTACTGCCAGTGCACCATTCAAGATGAAGTTAGATGGCCTTCATTTTGATGGCAAATCATCATGGGTAGCTTTCCGACAACAGTTCGAGACACTTGCCAAGGGAAACGGTTGGAGTGACGAACAGACTCTAATGGCGCTGACGCTTGCTTTACGAGGTGAAGCAGTCCTCGTACTGGAAAGCCGTCCTGCTGAAGGTAGAACCTTGAGTGAACTTTTCGAAGCCCTGGAAACAAGGTATGGGGAGAAACATCTGGAGCACTTTTACAGTGCGCAACTCAAGACCCGCCGGCAGAAGTCACACGAGAGTCTTCAGCAATGGGCTCTAGAGATTGAACGCCTGGTGAACCGAGCATGTGCATCTACTCCAGAGCTGATTCACCACCAGTTACTACGATCTTTTGTTGATGGGATCAGAGATGGTGAAGTGCGAGCTGCGGTACGTTTGGCACATCACCAAACACTGAAGGCTGCCCTAGCACATGCCATGGAAGTGGAAGCCGTACGCCACGATTCCACGCAGCAGGTGCGTGAAGTGATAGTGTCTGAGAGACCTGTAGCACCGGAAAATGGAAAACCACCTGGAAAATTCGGAGGAATTTTCAGACCGAGACTTGGATTGATGTGCTACGAGTGTGGTGAAAGAGGACATATTCGCTCTAATTGTCCGAAGCGAAAAACGATGGTTGCGTCCAGTACCCAAGTGGACGCTGAGGACCAGCATTTAAACTAAGTGGAGCCAGGGCTGCGGGGCGGGCGCTGGCTGGTCATTGTGGAGATCAGGCCCCTACTATCACCGTTTCACAGGCATCCAATGTGAACAGTCTTACCATAGAAGGACAACTAAATGGAAAACGCTGCCAGTTTACAATTGACACGGGAGCGTCACGAACTATAGTACGTCCAGAACTGCTTAGACGTACTGTTTCATGGGAAAAGCCATCGTCATCTTGTCTCCTGCAGACAGCTACCGGCCAGCCAGTTCCCGTCCTTGGTGACACAGACGTGGAAATGAAAATTGGAGGGAAGATCTATTCTCACCCAGTTTTGATAGCAAGTATCACCGACGACTGCATCATTGGATTGGACTTTTTGAGGAACTATCAATGTACTGTCAACGTGGCAAAAGGTGTTCTCAGTTTTCCTGATAGAGAAGTGTTCTTGGATGGAGGAGTGAGTGGAAACGTCTACTGTTTGAGAGGGACGACCTTGCTACCCAAGTCAGAAACATTAGTAGACGTCCGATTTCCTCAGAAATCCCGCATGGAGCGAAGCGTGATTATTGAAGATACAGGAAATCATCCTGGATGGATCACAGCAAGAACACTTGTGATGACAAAGGAGAGAACAAAGGTTCGCATCATAAACCTCAGCAATTCTAGAGTGTTCCTGAAGAAGAATTCTGTGATTGGGCAATGTGATAGCGTGACAACACTGGAGAAGGTGAAACAAATTGACACAAAAATCTGTCAGCGAAATCACATCGTGCCACTACTGGAAAACTGCAAGGAGCAATTAACTTACATGGAATTTGAGAAGGCAAAAACGCTGTTACATAGCTTCAGTGACATCTTCGTGAAAGAAGACGGCGACCTTGGAAGGACTGGATTGGTGAAGCACCGTATAGAGACTGGAAATACAGTACCAATCAAGCAAAGACCTCGACGGGTACCACTGGCAAAGGAGAAAGAAGTAGCCGACATGATTGAAGATATGCAGAAGATTCGAATCATTGAACCGTCCACAAGCCCATGGTCATCTCCAGTAGTGCTAGTTAAGAAGAAAGATGGCAGCACCCGATTTTGTGTTGACTACAGAATGCTGAATGAAGTCACCAAGAAGGACAGCTATCCACTTCCTCGCATTGACGATACTCTGGACATGCTCAGTGGAATGAAATGGTTTTCCACGGTTGACCTTAAAAGTGGTTACTGGCAAGTGGAGATCAGTCCAGAAGATAAGGAAAAGACAGCATTTTCAACTGGAACTGGAAATGGTTTATGGCAGTTCAATGTTATGCCGTTTGGGTTATGCAATGCTCCAGCCACTTTCGAGCGACTAATGGAGAGAGTACTGGTTGGATTGCTTGGAGACGCTTGTTTGGTGTACTTGGATGACATCATCATAATGGGCCGTGATTTTACCGAGCATCTGAAGAACTTGGAAAAAGTGTTCCTGAGGATCCGAGAGGCTAATTTGAAGTTAAGTCCACAGAAATGTGCATTATTTAAGAAAGAAGTTGGCTACCTGGGACACATAATATCAGCACAAGGAGTACGAACTGATCCGGAGAAAATCAAAGCTGTTCAAGACTGGCCTACTCCAAAGAACAAGACAGATGTAAGAGCATTTTTGGGACTTTGTGCTTACTATCGCCGCTTTGTGAAGAACTTTTCAGCAGTAGCAAAACCATTGCATCGGCTCACAGAGGAGAAACGTAACTTTCTTTGGGACAGTAACTGTGAACAATCTTTCAAACAGCTGAAACAACATTTGTGTGAGAGCCCCGTGCTTGGATACCCAAACAGAGAAGGAAAATTTATTGTTGACACTGATGCGAGCAATACAGGAATTGGTGGAGTCCTATCCCAAGAACAAGGGGACAAACAAATAGTTATTGCTTATTTCAGTAAGTCCCTATCAAAGCCAGAAAGGAATTACTGCGTAACTCGTCGGGAGCTGTTAGCTGTTGTAAAAACATTGCAGCATTTCAACAAATACCTTATCGGAAGACCATTCACACTTCGCACCGATCATGCTGCTCTAAAATGGCTGCTGCAGTTTAAGAACCCGGAAGGACAAGTTGCAAGATGGATAGAGCAACTTCAAGAGTTTGACTTCGTAATTGAACACCGAAGTGGAAGGATTCACTCTAATGCTGACGCTTTATCACGACGGCCGTGTCCTGATGAATGTCGCCACTGCATGAAGCAAGAATCCAAGGAACTAGTCAACGTTATCAGGACAGAAGCATTGGATGATTCCTGGAGCGGAGAAGCCATGAAATCTGCTCAAAAAGAAGACAAAGATTTAGAACGGATCCTGGAATGGAAAAAGGATAACCAGAAACCTAGTTGGAGTGACATTTCAACAACAAGTCCTATAGCAAAAAGCTATTGGGCTCAATGGGACAGCCTGGTGATTCAAGACGGGGTACTGTACAGGAAATGGGAGACCCCGAATGGCAAAGAAAGTACTCTACAGTTAGTGGTCCCTCGCAGCAAGGTACCATCACTGCTGCGATTTGTTCATGATGGTGTATCTGGAGGACATCTTGGAGTAAAGAAAACCCTCATGAAAGTAAGGAAACGCTTCTACTGGATTCACTGCAGGGAAGATGTTGAAGAATGGTGCAAGAAGTGCACAACCTGTGCCGTCGTTAAAGGACCACAAACAAGAAGTAAGGGGAGACTGAAGCTTTATCAAGTTGGAGCGCCTTGGGAAAGGATCGCCATCGACGTCGCTGGACCGTTTCCTGAGACTGATGATGGTACGATTACCATGATGTACCGATGTACATCATTGTAGTCCAAGACTACTTCAGTAAATGGCCAGAAGTATTCGCGACCCCCAACCAAGAAGCTAAGACTGTAGCAAGAAAGCTCGTTCAAGAAGTGTTCTGCAGATTTGGTGTACCAATAGAAATACACTCAGACCAAGGAAGGAACTTCGAGTCAGCACTGTTCCAGGAAATTTGTCGACTGTTTGGGATACACAAGACTCGGACTACACCAGCGCATCCACAGTCGGATGGAATGGTCGAGGGATTCAACCAGACGTTAGAAAATCACTTGGCCAAAGTGGTGGAAAGCCATCAGCGTACCTGGGACCAGTATATTCCTCTGTTCCTGATGTCCTACCGCTTAGCAGTTCATGACAGCACAAATGAGACTCCAGCAAAGGTCAATTTTGGACGAGAACTACGGCTGCCAATGGATGCAATAACTGGAACTCCACCTGGTACACCTAAACCAACTTCGGAATACGTTGCGGATTTACAAGAACAATTGGACACAATCCATGACTTGGTTCGAGAGAACAGCATCAGGACTGGAGAAAGAATGAAGACACGGTACGATCGCCAGGCCAACACCAATGGGTTTGAAGAGGGAAGTCTTGTATGGCTTCATAACCCATTCAGGAAGAAAGGAAAATCACCAAAGTTCCAAGCTCGCTGGGAAGGCCCATACAAAGTGATAACGCGAATCAATGACATCACGTACCGCATCAAACAAGGACAGAGAGGAAAATTGAAGATCGTCCACGTCGACCGCCTGGCGCGATATCATGGATCAAATGATGCTCGGGACGAGCATGACTAAGAGGGGGGCAATGTTACGTACAAGTGAAGGGTCAAGATTTTTCTAGAGAGATCCTTGTATTTGTTTTCGTCGGCGTTAACAATGCCGCTATTCGAAAACAAAGGAAAGACCCGCCTATTGTTTCGTTTATAGCCCTATTGTTATCGGAGTTTTATGGCTCTGTTTACTTTCCCACGCTTGTTTGTGTCGGACGGCCGCCGAAACTTCCTCGCGAATATTCTGGAGATCAGGAGGCTCGAATATAAAAGGCGAGCGCCGAGCCAGCAACGACAGTTCAGTTCTACGAGCTACCAAGTGAACTTCAAAGCGACTTTAAAGTGCGAATAGTGCGATACTCAGTGTGTTGTTCAGTGCTATAGTGCTATTGTAGGACAGTGATTAATTGCGATAGAGACGTTTATTAATTGTGACTGTGACATTTTATTAGTTAATTAATTAATTATTTGTGTTGATATACTGACTGAATCCGTTCGTTAATAAAACTTTTCTACCGTAAATCGGCATAATTATTCGTACCCACCCCGGATACGTAACAATATGATGACATGCTTACACAAATATTCCTTAGCCAAATTATTATTATCCAAATCGAACCGTGGCGAACTTTCCAGACATCCTTTTGGGTTAGCGTAATCAGGTTTTTGGGAACGAAATCAAATAAAATATTTTAATGCAAAAAGACTTTCACAAGCACTTATGAAATATTTGACTCTAATGCACGCTACAAAAAAATTACATTGCTGAGAAGAGCCGGTTGTTAAAATAAACTTATATCGATTACAAAAAAATGGCCCGCAAAAGCATGAGCTACACCCAAACCAAGTCTGTCGTTTGATTATTCGTTAATATTGTAGTATTTGTTTAGGAATTGTTAGTCGTCCACCGTAATAGTTTCCTTCACCGAGAGCTCAATTACTTAACCACAATCACTGTCACAAAGGCACTACGTATTATATTACTATATGCTCAACAAGTAAATCAGATTTTTATAAAAAGATACTTGCCATTATCCCTGAAGACTAAGGCAGATTTTGATAAGGAGTACGTGACAGTTCATTCATATTTCATGGAACATAATTTAAACCCCGACGTGACAAATCTTTAGCATTATCGTTGTGTCCCTCATTTTGCTTCACAGCTTCATCAGTTCTATACACTAAAATATGTACACTGTAGTAAAAATACTATCTATTTGTGAAACTAAACCAGGAAAAACATAAATAAACTAGAAATAAATGAAATTATCTAAATATTCTTTTATAAAAAGTATTGCTGGTGATGTACGGCCGTCATCACAATCCCACTTTACCTCTACGCCCACTTAATTTGTGACCGTAGCCTTAGGTCTATTTCTCTCAAAGCTTTCCTGTACATATAATTTCAACTTCAGTAATATTGTACGAAAATTTAAAGATTTTTTACAATACGGTACTGAATAGATAAAAGAAAATATAAAAGTGCTGGGATTTTCAATGTTCTTTTAGATTTCAATGAATTTGTCTCATTATTTAAGTTCTAGCCGTCTGTAAAATTTGGATTGAATAGTAAGTACCTCTTCATAAGTCAGCCTTAGAAATAATATTATAATAGGTTCATTCCATTTTCCTTTTCATTACTCCATAGCCAGTATACTTTTTGAAAGTATGTAGAAATTAATTTTCAAGATTATATCCGGTCATAGTCATAATCATCGGCCACATTATCAGTGACCACGGTGAGATTGTGGTCAAACACAAGTCTATATAATGGTAAAATAAAAAATCGTATAAATTCTAAACTACTTAAAAACATCATTTATTAGAAAAATATTCATAATTATTAGAGTCATAATATTATTGAAGAGATTGATCCTTATAATATACTCTCTCATTTGATGTTTAAGAACTCTAATGTCAGGGAATAACTTTATAGGTTAACCTATAAAGTTATTTTATTCGAAGTTTAGCTCTATCTATGATATTTTTTTTACACATGCGTTGATATGGCCAAAACAAGAAAGCTTAGAAGAGATATATTTCTCAAATGATACTAGCACTTGAGGAAGTTCGTATTTTTACAAAATTAAATAGTTAAATGTGTATAATTCGGACATAAAATTTAATCAAACTCTGGCCGAGTTTGGATGTTGTAAACACATCTAAAGACGTGAAGGGAATTCGACTTAGCGCCACTCTCAGTGTTTTGACTTTGTAAATTATAAACATACACAATTTGGATAACACAATTCTGAGATGAAGCAAAGTTCAGAGGCTTTGTGGCAAAAGCTCTTTGCGAAGTCTTTGTGTTCATATGCTGGCTTAAACTTAACGTAACGTAAATAACGTCAATTATTGAACCTGATTTATTGGGGGCCTTTGACTTATTATATTTAAATAAATGGCAATCTTTGGGTTATATATAACTTAGTCCTGACTCATCCATCAATGCTTAGCCTAAACGCCTAAAAAGCTGAAATTATATGCAGAGCGTCCATAATAATGTAGACAATGAAGATAGCTGGATTTTGAAATTCATACCATTTGGGGCGGAATACTAGTATATTATCTCGCATTCCTACTTATAGTGTAAAATTAATTTGTTTAAGTGAGTTCACCGTAATAGATTTTCATAAAATTTGGTACACTTACATTAAATGAAATAATGAATTTTCGTAGGAAATAGTAATCGTAAACGCCCAATTATAATTTATCGGACCGTTTTATTGTCGATGGACACAACCAACCACAACCCAATTCGTGCTCGGCCTCTTGAGGCCTCTCATCCGATGAAGATGAGGGCCATAGGTCTTCCTCACTTTCGTTACCTTTGGAGCAGTGTGCACTACTCGAGCCCCTTGGCTGGGCGAAGGACTCCACTAAGTCCGTGACCCTGGGCTCATTACATGGGGGGAGGTTATTTACCTATATATTCTAATAGATACCTAAGCTAAGTTTTAATGAATTATTAAACTATCAAATAATGCTCAATTAAAATTCATAACTTTATGAAGCTAACATAAACACAAATATTTTCATAGCGCTTTGGTGTGCTTACTAACAAACAAAGTGAAGGCTTTGCCCTTACTATGCGTTGAATTATTAACACCCTCTTGGAAGAAAGGCTCAAGTGAAGATGTCACTCAAATACCTACATTCACTAATTTTATTCCATAAATAATAAACGAGAGATAAAAGCTGTAATACTTTTTTAAATTGGGACTATGACTTTTTTATGATAACTAGGAGATTTTTGTTTCGGTACTCGTCGTAGAAAATACAGTCTATATAAAAAACTTCCATATGACTGCCGAGCTTACTGATTTACTCACTTACTCTTTTAGTTTCCATGATGAGTTCTCTTAATGTATCGAATCATTTTTAATTTTTTTCTAAATTTTTATTCTGTTATATTTGAAGTTTTTATTTCACCTAGCTTAAAAAACATTACTGCATGATCGTGGGTTTTTCAATAAATTCTTTTTGGCGATTGTATTAAAAGACATAGGTAAAAAATATATATATTTGTTTTTTAGGTTTTTGTTACCGACCCGATTTCCTTGCGGCTCAATGTTGTTGCAACAACATAATTTAATTCCAAAACCGATAAAGCTGGTAATATTTTTAAAGAATGTGATGGTCTCTTTATCTTTTTGGTAGTTTTTGGTACGAAACCCTAAACATTTTCTTCTGTAAAATATTATTTTCTTAAGGCTTCAACGATTTTAATGAAACTTTGCAAATTGCTTTTAGAATGTTGTTTATTTTATCAAACGTCAGTATTTGCTATTGACAATACGAAAATGTATTGCAATTTACGGGATAAACACTTCTTCGTTTGTTCTTGTCCACAATTTTAGTTTCATAGTGGAAAAAATAAAGTAATTTAAATAACTTGTGGACATTTTTTCTTCACTGAACACAGACATAAAAAAAATACTATTGTTCTTAGCATTTGTTCGCGTTGCTTATTTTCAATTACTTACATTTTGTCCAAGAAATCTTTGTTATTCTTTTGTTAATTTCGTTATCGTAACAAAAGCAATGAAATGGACATTGATAGTATGTTCATATTAAACCTATTGTATTTCATTCAAATATAAATTCAAACTTGATAATAATAAAAAACGCAATTATTGAGTAATTAGAAAGATAAAAAAAATTGCGTACAAGATGGGTATGGTATGGGATTTAGGTAGAAGATAAAATATTAAAATTATTTATTTTTTAGGTGAATATATAACGAAATATTCTGTGAATATTTCAAGCGTATATCTATTGCCGTTATCTAGAGCATAGCTGGTTGAAACATATAGGTACATACCTTATTTCGATTGGATAACATCCATCCATAAGAGTTACTATCTCTCATAACTAATCTATCCTGGCTCCATTTGCTACCTGCCTCAATCTGGAAAAAATATAAACTGCAAGTTATGGGTTATGCAAAGTAGTTAAAATTTACATAGTAAGGGGGTCGATTCATGAGAACAAAACGGTTGTATTTAGTTAAGAATTAACGAAAAACAGTTCGTGACGATGAATGTAATTCAGGTGTTAGTTCATAAATATAGTCTTTCAGTTTAAGTGTATTCCGAACCGGTGGTAGAGTCTGCTGTAATAATTGTAACTATCGACTTTCATAAGTGCCTTATCAGGGCCTGAACTGAATAAATTAGTTTTGAGTTTAAATAAGATATTAAGTGGGTATATTTTGACGAAGAATTACCACTTAAAACAAAAATGACATGGAAAATTTTAAAGAGGGAGAGAGAAGGGGTTTTTTTTTGCAATTTTCCAGGAGCGCTGTCGGTACGTATCTATTGCAAATATATTTTTATCTACGTCGGACTATTTACGAGCTATAATGTTGGGATTACCATGAAAAGTCGAATTAAGAAGCAACCCTAAAATTTTGCAATATTTTTATGTTAGATTATATAAAGATCAACCACGTTTTTTGGTGTCAGATGTTTTTATTTCAATCTTACACATCAGAAGAAATAATTGCATAAGAACTCCGTAAATGTTAGAACATAATAAAATATCACAACAATTACAAAGAGTTTCGATTACTATTCCTACAAATAATGCATTGAACCCTAAAAAGAAAATACAAAAATCTCCCTCGAGACATCTGAATTCGGAGTCATAACTCAACCTTTTGAAAACTACTGTCTTCAAGCAATTGTACTACACCTACAATACTGATAGTAGTCAATATATCAAACGATGGACAAAGGCGTCGGTCGATATTTCACATTGTAAGAGAAGGCTTTTGTTCAATCGACCATTGTGTCTCGAACATTAAGACGTAAAGAGAAATTTCTGTTTCAGTAATGAAATTATAATCATCAATTTCAATTTTAACTTCTGATTTGTTTAATTTACCTTTAAACTAGCTATAACGTTGAGTTGACATAAACTAAATTGAATTAGCCTGACAAGTGCGAGTTAAACTCGCGTGGAGAGGGTTCCATACATGTTTTACTAAGTTCCATAAATATTTTTAAATCTGACCCATAATTATTGTTGATGGTAAATATAAATTTTTTTTTTTGGTAAATCGTGTTTTCTAAAAATGAAACCTAGATCGATTTATCACCCCCTTGCATACCAAATTTCATGAAAATAGTTGGAGCAATTTCCGAGATTCAGATTATAAATATACATGAATTGCTCTTTTAAGGTATCAGATAGACTTCTTATAGGTTTTCCTGTAATCTATAGGTAAAAAACTATTATCTGTATTTTATTCAAAATATTTGGCCTAGTAGTTTCAGAAATAAGGGGTGGGGGGGGGGGAAATGGTCAATTTTCACAAATTTTTCGCCTATTTTCTTAAATAACTTCAAAACTATTTACCCCCCAAAAGTAGCCCCCATGTTTGAAATTCATTTATTTAAGTAACACGTCTATGTTTGGGTTACCGACTTACTTATGTGTACCTACCAAGTTTCAAATCAATCCAGTCCAATATTTTCGGACAGACAGACAAACGCACGAGTGATCCTATAAGGGTTCGGTTTTTTTTGTCTTTAGAGTTCCGGAACCCTTAAAAACCTTCATACTCAAATTCAAAACTCATTTATTCAGCTGATTTATTCTATATTCTATAAATATACAATATTTACAATTATTTACAACAAATATACAAACTATATATAAAAAATTTCCTCGAGGCGGCCGCTGCTGCCAATCAACGGCAAGGTTCCCAGAAGGCTGGCAGCGTTCCCTCTTTGTATGGCCAAGCTAACGCGTTGGCGGAAAAAGCTCCCCGCCCGCCGGTCCCCTGTGACTTCAATTAATTTTGAAGATAATGTTCGAGAAAATCGGCGAGCCTCGGACCCCCAAGGACCCATGGTCTCGACTGCAAAAGGCAAAAATAAATAATTTGGGCCAATAGAAGCGTATTTTTTGGATTTAGAATTTTCCGCACCAGCTGCAGCCGCTCCTGCAACTCTACATGTCGCTGGCAAGTGAGATGGCGCAAGTGTATCAACACATGTGGCATCCCACACCAACGACTTACCGACACTCCATGGGATCAAAGACATACCATCCGGTCTCTTGCCATCGCCACGCATAATACCGACTGGTTCCAGTACAGAAGGCACATTGGCGACAACAAGAGCCCTGCGGATTATGTCATTGAGAGCCGAGTGACGAGAGATTCGGCCGGCACTTAGAGAGCACGACAACCCATGGTGGCCAAGCTCGCCGATGAAATCACCACAGCGGCAGCGATGAGGATGATTGATCCTGGAACCAAGACGAAGACAAATGCACAGGCTTAAAGTCATTCGATCTAACATAGTCCCGATATTTGTGGATGGAATGGCTTGCAACCAGTGACCTGAGTCCCTATCAGAGACAGCTAGCAAGCGTGCGCGATCTGAATCCGTAGAAAAATTTGTGAATAAATTTTGCCAAATTTTTTCGCAAAGGGGCTTGTCCCACGCTCTCTGAGAGCTACTCGAGGTCGGAATATTTGTGCCTGGACAAGCTGTCCGCCAAGCATCTCTGGCATCAGACAGGTAAGAAACCTCAGCAGATCCAATAGAAGGGTTCAAAACAGATCTGACAAGGTCACCCACGCTGTATACCGAGGACAGAAACGCCGGTAATGATGTGCTCGAAATTTTCCGCACTCCTAGGCCGCCATAACGTATGGGAAGGGTGGCCTGAGACCAAACTTTGTTTTCATCAAAACTGCAATTTAGGATTTTAGAAAGAGAAATTCTGATCATATCATCCAAAGTATTTAAAATTTGATCAAATTTGAACAAGTGAGTACAACGGAGTAAGTAGGTAAACTTCGGCACAAAAAGACAAAGACGTACAATAAAAAATGCATAATGGGCATTAATCTCATAAAGACGATTGGAAGAGTCGTTAAAATTTTGAATCCTTTTCTCAAAGAAACCGGGAATGGATTCATCTAAGACAGGAGCCCCAAGAAGATGAAGAGACTCCTTTGAAAGTAATTTAATGTTAGGAGCCAAAACATCAAATTTATGAATAATTTCTGTTTGTTCTGATTCTGGAAGAGAATCTAAAACAAGGAGCTCGCATTTGGAGCAGTTAAATTCTAGCCCAATTTTTTTAAAATTTGCTGTTAGAGTTTCTAAATCACTTAATACAGAAATCGCGTCACCTCCCAGAGTACCATCGTCCAGATACCAAACATTAAATTTAGATTTTAAGCTGGATATAATCGGATGAATAGCCAAACTGAAGATAGCCGGACCGAGAGGGTCGCCCTGTTGACAGCCCACTGCGGAAACAAGTGAATGTTCCCTAAAAAAAAGTTTTGACTGGAACCCATAACATTGCCAAAGGTATGAATATATTTCTGGACAAATATCCTGTATTTGTGTTAACATAGCGGCCCTATCGACGGAGTTAAATGCATTTTTTATGTCGACCTTGAGCAAAACATCACCTCCGTTATTTAAAAGGAAAGTCCGAGCCGCATGAACAGCTGCCTCACATCCTCCCTTTGAGCCGAAACCAAGTTGAATTGGCTGAAATAATTCAGAAACTTTCGGGAGAATGTGACGGCAACAAATTTTAGAGGCCATACGACGGATAGTATTACCCACAGCGATGGGTCGTATACCACCGTCCTTTTTTGATAAGGCGCAAAGGTTGGCCCCATAAATTATCTCAGTGATGGGGCTCGGTACCTTTCCTGCCAACATTAGATTTATAAGAGAGGTTAATTTTGATAATAATTTGGTACCAGCGTCCCCGGCGGCACCACAGATAAGATCTTTGAAATGCTGTGGTGTGAAACCGTCGAGTCCGCCAGCAGAACCAGGTTTAAAAGATAAAATTACACTCAAAAGATCTTGATCGTTACAATTTAGACAAGTTTGGTCGAAAGAAGGGGGATCGGGGAGGCTAGCATTTGGGAGCGAAGGTGGATGTTTTGATTCCAAAGCGGACAGAGTTTCAGGTGTGTCTAAAGCGACGACATCACTCGAAAATAACAGATGTGCTGCACCTTTGAAGTCGCCGTCATTGGCTTTATTTTCAATTTTTCTAATGGTATTGGCCAAATCATTACTATTATTAATATAATTTTGACGTTTAGGAAAATTTGGAAAATCCGAGTCAATAACTGAGTCTAAATGTAAACAATTATTTTTAATTTTTTGAGTGAGAGAGATCTCTTTGTTGTGGCTACTGGGGACATGCAACACTCTATATGAAAACATGAGCAAATCTTCCCAATCGCTTTCCAAATTTTTATTTAAAATTTTATCGATACATACACATAGAGCTGAAGCCACGCAGAAACGTGCTCCACGTGGAATCCGCCTAATCAAAGGTACATTATTTTTGAGAAAACTAATCTTTTGTGAAAACGAAAGGACAGAATTTGAAACCGAAACACAAATATTGGGGATTTGGACAACTTTGTGCACCTTGCCTATATGAATTTTTAAACCACGATTTCCGCGAAAAAAGCGAGGCTGAGAACATTGCTCACATTTTAATAAATTTTCCTGTGATGCGTCACATACCTGACTGCTTAGTTGTGGGTCCGAACTGGTGCCAGGGTCAATGTTTATGGCCAAAAGTGGCATGTATACAGGTAATAATAAAAATAAACTATGCTATGCTTGGAACTTGATAGGAAGTGGACGGCTGCCCATGCCGAACGCGCAGGAAGAGTAGAAAGGTGAAGCGCTGGAGGCGGATCACCTCCCGGCAGGATAAGGGCAGCGTTCACCAACCACCACCCTGAAACAAAACGAATAAATAAATATTAAATGAATTTAATTTATGTTGAAAAGAAAATTTTGAACCGTCAAGGTTGACGGCTGTCACAATTTTTTTTTTTTATTTTTTAATTCAGCTTATGTAATAAGGCATTTAGGTATGAACGTGGAAGTTACGATTGAATCTTAAAAAACTGAGTAGATTTCCTCGTTTATTATTATTTTTGTTTGTTAAAACCGTATCAAAATCCGATGAAGCAGAGAAACAGACAGAAATAGACGGCGACTTTGTTTTATACTATTTTGTAGATAACTACTTGACTTATTAGTCAGTATCTCTAAATATCTTGGCTGTATAAACAGCCACGAATATTTGCAAGCATATTGGTTGACAAAATTATCTGTGCAACAAATGTCGCTCTTATGAGAAAAATGATGAGTTTGATATACCGATAATTTAATTGCACGCATATCTCCAACATTGCAACATCTCCATACTACATAATAATATCTCATATACATGCACTTGAGAGGTAGTTCAATTATAGGCTTTGTGTGCTAACCACCATCGGCCACATCATCACTGACTACTGTCAGATTTATATTTTTCATGCTTTTTTTTTTTAATATTGGTTATCAAACATTTTTTGTACAATTATGTTGTAAGATTTGAGCTCATCCAATTATTTTCATTATATAATATACACATTCGCCAGTGTTTTCACAAGTAAAATAAATCTTTTGTTTTCTCCAAAAAGTAATAGATAATTGTGTTTATTAGCTCTTATTATTAGATTTTCTTCAACTAATTGTCGGGTTGTCTGACCCTTGTTCAAACGGTTCAGTAGGTACTTAGTTAATTTATATCTACTATGGTTTATAAATCCATGTGACTTGTATTTATTGGCATCGAAGAAGGATAGCTATTTGATTCTCAATATATTTTTTTATCGTTTCTAAAATTGTATTCATTTCAATACTCTTTTTAATTAATTTAAAATAAGGCTATAAAGTTATAAACAAATAAATAAAACAAGCAATTTGACAGAAGTAATAATTTTTATCCCTCTAAGTGCTTTGTTAGAAAGAGATATACGTATATATAGGTATATAGTGAGATTGAATAAGTTTACTTTGTAAACTGGGTTTTATTCTTTTAATATAACTTAATACCTATTTCTTATAACCCCTTATAAACACAACCTTAATGCATAATGTACAAAACAGTCTGTTCAAATCACTTAAGCTTTTAATGTCTTAACACGAAACTTTTAGGTTATGTCCAATGGTTACCTATATCAAAAGGAGATTATTATGACAGCCTGTCGACCTGATGTCGGTACTTAATCCGTGACGTAGGCGCAGGTTTTAAGGTGTGGTTGTTATGCTAGCGAGAAACAAGGACGTTGAGTGGAATATTATTTTTAAATGTAGATATTTTTAGTCAGCCTCACTGTTAAAGCTTAACCTCGGAATTGTGTGACCTTTTTGACATTATGTCATTCATGGAATAACTAACAGGTACTCTTTATTAATTCCTAGGAAATATAAGATCCTTCGGTAGAAACCGTGGGCTGGAAGTGATTTATAAGAATTTAATTAAACATTTTGTTATGTTATTTTTATTTTTGTCTCAGTTGTTATGAATACACAATATTGTCATTTTTATTTTTCACTGGCTTCTATAAAGTTGGTTCCTGGAATTGGATAAACTCTACCTACCCAACAATTATGTTGATCCGTTGCTCCATAGCTGCGTCAAAATATGACAGCTCATGAAACAAAGACAATTTCGCATTTCTAATAGATTTGGGCTATCTAACACAAATATAATATATTTTTTATGTATGCAGTTAGTTATTCTGATAAGGGCATTAAAAACGCTTCAGCCTTAATATTGGCGGCGAAATATTGATTTCCTCTGGAACGCAGTAAAAACCATGGCATGAAAATTATCTTAAACCTACAACACTATTCAGAATTCAATTCTCTAAAACAGAAAACGCAGTGCGAGCCTCAAATCAAACCATCCAGGATGTAATGGTCGACCGCAAGAACAGATTTAAGGGAGCTGTGTACAATGTCGCTACGTGACTTGGCAGTAAGATAGCCTTTACAGTCGTCTGGACTGCGGCGGAAATTTATCTGAGCTCTGAGCTCCTATTTTATTGAGACACAAGAATGAGTTGTCCTAAATCCGGTGATTTTTCCTTTGACACGTCATAAGCGAGCCAGCAAAATTCTGAATCTGAGTCTGAATTTAGCAACGTTTTATCTTGAAACCTACCTAAATAAGCAGTTTTATTTATTCGGTATTCCGTGTGTGTGTCGTGTACTTTTTGTCCCTTTCTAACCCCCCACATCCCTAAAATAGGGGGGGGGGGGGGAGTTTGTAAATAAAAATAAATAAAATAAAAATAGCTTTATTTCTGAAATCATTTTAACAGATTCTTACGCCGAGACTTCCCAGTAAGTAATCGAAGATACTTGTGTTGGGAATGACTCGCAACTTCCCAATTGGATTACAATGATTTCACATTATTTATAAGTATATTTCACAATTTAAAGTAAAACAGAGTAAGATTATTATTATTAAGGGTTAGTTAGTGTGTGTGCGTGCCTGCATGTGTGTTTATGTGTGTGAGTGTGTGTGTGTTTATGTCTGTGAGTGTATGTGTGATTGCCTATTTGGGACTGTATATTTGTATATATTGTGCGAATTACTCCTTTCCATTCAATTCATGTTATTCTAATAATTAGATTTTCAACTTCTTCATATGTTTTTAATTGTAACCAATCAGTCACTACTTTTTTACATTTGTTTAATTGCATAGGATATATATCAAGTACACGATTAATTTTATTGTAAAGATAAGCGGACTGGTTATCAAACTGACGACTGGCAAAAGCGGTGCGAACAGGATACGATGTTGCAACAATGTCTTTTCTTCGCTTTTTTGTCTTAGCCTGGTCAAACTGCATTGATTTATGATATTTGAGTATTAGATTAATAATGTACAATTTTCTCACTGACAAAATGCCGCTGATCTTGTACAGGGTATTTGTAGGAAACCTATAGGGCTTTGAGTACATGACTTTAATCAGAGATCTTTGCGCCCGTTCAACGTTTAGGAAACTGGTCTTGTTCGCACCTCCCCACACCGTAATGCAATAGTTAATAATGGATTGTGCCATAGCAACATAGATTTTATTTAAAAGAACGGGCTTCATCACGTGCCTCAAAGACTTAAATAACCAGATCAGTTTCCTAATCCTGTTCATTGTCACTTCAATATGAGAGTGCCAGCTTAGTCTCTGGTCTACCATTATACCTAAGTATTTAGTACAGGTCATCTTTTGTAAAGCTGGACAATCGCAGTTTAGAGATGTAACATCTGGGCAACTATGAATTTTGACGCAATAACCATCTCCAGGCTGAGAGGCAATACTGGGAGTGAAACAGATATAGTTTGTTTTTGAGATGTTTAACGTTAGGTTTGTATGGAGCATTCCGCAATTTTCAAGCTAGAAAGCTAAAATTGGTATGCGGACTATTTGTGACTAACAAAAAATCGTGCATATTTTTTTTTGGAAATCTGCCCCCAACCCCTTAAAAGAGGGGGTGAAATTTTATATGGGACTTTTCGCAGTTTTCAAGGTAGGAGCTATATATCGGTACACAGACTCTTTGTTACCAACGAAAAATACCTGCCTAATTTTTTTTGGATATCATACACCACCCCCTAAAATAGGGGACGGAAATTTATGTGAGACTCTCCGCAAAATTAGTACAGAAAAAAAGTTACGTGGAAAATAGTTAGGTAATAGGGGTAGGTAGAAGATGCTAGGGGTGGTAGAGGTAGTTAGGTATAGGTAGTTAGGTCCCAGTTTTTTATTTGTTCTCAGGGCAGGCAACGTCTGCCGGGTCAGCTAGTACAAAATAATTATAATAGTCCTCCCAAAAGCTGTAAAAACAATACTTATGCATCATGCATATTTAACGCAGCAGAACCCATTGAATGTGACTGTTTTACTACCACAGTATAATGATATCAATTTAAATAATCCACCAAACAAAAATGAAAAATATTATTTACATCGTCCGAAAATGGATCCTACCTATATTGATTAATTGCTACCGGCCTGCGGGCCGTTGCATTTTATGTTATACTGCTGCCAAATAAAATACGAGTTAAAATACCTTCAAATATGGCAATTTAATTACCTTTCTGTAGTATGATCATAAATGAACCGCTAGTAGTATTGGTGTAGTTTTACGGTATGTTTAAGTCAATTGTTCTATATCCAAAATAATTGGTGGTATTATGTATAGGTATTTGTTGTAAATAATTGGGTAAATATAGGTAGGTTAAGATACTACCAGTGAAGTATAAAAAGATATTATAATATTATATAATTTCAATATTAATAGCTAAAAAGCTAAATTTGCCACTTTCTTGTAAAGTAAACTTACGGATTTTACTGAGAATAAATTGCTTTATTATACATTCTTCTTTACACCATTTACCGCAGTAGTACCAACAGTTCAATGGCTTCTTTAAGTAATTCTACAGAATAAACAAGCCATCAGATAGGCAGAGAATTTCTCAGGCCGCTAGGAGAGGCAATTTGTCTAAATTACAGATTCTCTCCGTTCGCAAATGATAGGTAATTCAAACAATACGAAGGAGAATGTTATTTTTATTGTAACATATCTCGTAGAATGGAAATATTTGTACAAGCGTATTTACCTTAAGCTGGAATAGAGATTTTGTTTATATCTTTGAAAATAATTAAACTGGTTGCATAAAATTTATAAGCTAGTAAAAAACGGGCAATAATGTTAATAACTTCATGAAATGACGCGCTGGTGATATGATACGCCTACAGATATAAAAGGCACTTTATTTGCTGTTTAGTGGTTTTGCCAGTGCATAACCGCTAAACAGCCTATATAAAAAAACTTTTAACAAAATATAGAACCGCCTTCAAAGGCACTAAAAAGCATAAAATAAAAAACTAATCTATATTTTTTTTGAAGTCTCCTCGATTTCTCCAGAATCTCATCATCAAATCCTGACCTGATGACTATGGGACCAGGTGGTCCCATAGTCATCAGGTTCCCAGGTGGGAAGTATATCCATTCAAACAAAAAAATAATTTTCCAAATCGGTCCAGGTTTCTTCGAGTAATCGGGGAACATACATAAAAAAAGATGCCGACGAATTGTTGACCTCCTTTTTGAAGTCGCTTATAAAGAAAACTATAAACGTAAAAAGTTACGAGGTAAAATCAGCAAAGCTCATACGTAACTCCGAGGACACTATTTAATCAGAGTTAAGTAGTGTAACACATTTAACTTTAGAAAATGAGCATCAAAATGAGACGGATTTAAACAAACTTTATAATACTTTACAGACTTAAGTTTCATGAGAGTGTTTTAGTTATTGTTTAATTAATTAATAATATTCTTATATCTACCTATTTGTTTTAATAGCAAGGCAGATAGTGATGTCAATGTGTATTAGGTTAAATTTAAAGAGGTAAATTTTTTAAGTTCAGTGACAGGATCCAGATTCACCAATTCGATTATAATATTATTATTATTTCTCTGATTTCTATCATTAGGAAGCTTCATTATCCTTGAGTGCCATAGACTACTTTTTATCTCAGGAACACGGGTAAAAGTGCAGGATACCGCTAAGCCTTAATATGCTGATGGCGAATATAACATATCTAGGAAATTAGTCCTATATTAAAGTTTGCGTCAGTCGCATAATTTCTGACACCTATAACTTATAATGGGGTCTCAGATAGGTACGCTAATTTTATATCGATAGGACCATCACTATACTATGCCTAAGAAAATACTAAACCTCTCCATGAAAATGATTCTTTGAAATCAGTACTACGGACAATTTATATCCTAGCCACGACTCAACAAAACAAAGTGACATATAGTGTACGACCGCCATGTTTAATCCCATTCTTTATTTACACGCATATCCGGATACAGAGATGGTGATGATGGAAATATTATTATCTGCCAACCACAAAGTGCTATAGTATCTCCCTTGTTCATATCCCTCAGTTCTACCTACGTTATTTTAATATTTCTATTTTTTAGATAAAAAGATTTTGTTGATGAATAGGGTAGTTGACTGACACATCAAATCAGCTACTTTTTAATAAATGTCGAAACGATAGTTTATAAGGAATTTTGTATGAAATATTACATTATGACGTCATAGTTTCACAGCATCAAATCATCTACTCTTAGTGGTTCCACTGGTAATTAAAAATCATAAAAAGCATTAAATGTACAACATATTTGATATTTCCACGTGTTTTTAGATGTTTTATGCATTGGTTAGTGTTTGGTCATTTATTTTTGACAGTGTCAACTACCCTATTATAGAATAATTTATTGTAGGTATAGAGCATTTTCTTACACGAATAAAACCGCGACACGGAAGCTAGTTCATGATGTTTATATTTTAATAAAATATTTTAAAATAGGTACGTATAAAATGTGTGGAGTAGGTAGTGTACCCCCACTAGACGAATGTTACATTTTCTTTAATTATAATAGGTTAAATAATAGTAGGTACATTATCATATAAGTGCGGTTTTTTTAAATTTATTTATTGCAGTATTAAAATTAAAAAATTACATAGCTCTGTGTAGCTCTGTTCCCTGAACTAGCGTCAGCTGTGTTTCAGTCAGTGAGATTAAAAAAAACTAAAAACGTAATTCACCAATAAATAGGTCGAAAAATTTAATAATATTTATTAAAGCATACCAAAGCCTCTATGGCTTTATTTGCAGAAGATGTGAAGGCATGTCGTTTATGAGTCACTTCTTAGCAAACGGCGTATTAATATTCAACCAGCGTTTAACAATGAAAAGATCCTATTCAGAATGCACGCCACATTGTAAATTTCAGCGGCATACCGCCTGTCTTATGACTTTGTCATACCATTGGGAAAAATAGATATGAAATTTCTGAGCGTAGTGTTTTAGAAATAGTTTGTAATAGGGATACGTCTGTAAAATATATTAGTGGTCCATTAAAGGACAAGGTTCCATTAAAAAAATAAATAATAAATATTTTATCGTTTCAATTAATTTAATAAAATTTTAATTAGATAGTTTGTGCGATGGTATAGTCGGGTTACGAAAACCTTCGTCAGTTTTCAAATAATCTATCAATGAAAATAATCGTCAATAAAAGTAGGGCCAATATATTATATACCATTGACCTATAGTCTAGTTTCATATCACCATCAAATATTTTTCATTATGAAGTTCGAATAAAATTATATTCTATTTAATTGTCAGTATCAATGATTATATTTTTAATAGTTCAACTGTCAGTCAACAAACGAGAATGCGATATTCTGTTTTGTTTGAAATTAAATTTGGAATCTATACTAATAATAAAGCTGAAGAGTTTGTTTGTTTGTTTGTTTGTTTGTTTGTTTGTTTGAACGCGCTAATCTCTGGATCTGCCAGTGGGATATGGAAAAACCTTTTTGCAATTGAAAGCCCATTTATTAAGGAAGGTTATAGGCTATAGAACATCACGCTACGACCCTCAGGAGCTGAGCAATGATAAAAAGAACGTTAAGCGGGAGCATGTATAGCATGGGTGAGCGATGCGACGCGGTTGTCAATGGATGACAGCGGTCGCCTAGGTAACAGTTTTTTGTTATTTTTAACTGTCATCGAGGTTATCAATTCGTCGGAATCTTTTTTTATGTATGTTCCTCGATTACTCGAAGATGCCTGACCCGATTTGGAAACAATACATACAGGTGGTCACATGGTCACCAAGTCAGGGTCTGATGATGGGATCTTGAAGAAATCGAGGGAACTCTTCAAATTTTATAGGCACTAACAATGTTTTTCATATATTTTCTAAAACTATTCAGATATTTGCGTCTGGTAGTCGTCACATGTTGCTGAGCTGATGATGGAAGGTACAACTCCTTAACGGGTAGGAGTTAGGGGATAAATCTTTAAATATTATAGGAACGATGATGGAAAGTACAACGCTAATATGCTTATTCTAGGTCAGTGACCTTGAGAGTCATTGATTACACATAAGAAACTAAAAAATAAAAAATAAAATACTGTTAACAAAAAAAAAACCACAAAGGCAAAACTAATAAGTATAATATAACTATGTAAGAACTCTAATCTGATAGTTTTGAAGTCAACGAAATTAGCCATTGCTGTTGCATCATCAGATATTTATTGCTGCTACACTATTGACAGGTAGAAGGACGGCTCATTACACTTCTAAACAGACCCTTACGGTATTTCTTGAAAAAGACAGCGTACGCTCTATACGTAAAAATGGACCATTGGGCAAGGTTTTACAAGATGCAAACCTAATAATATGGGATGAGTGCATATGACTCATAGAGCTCATCTAGAGGCTTTAGATAGAACTCTCAGAATTATAAAATGCACAAATAGCCATGGGTGGAATAACTTTGATGTTTTCTGGTGATTTCAGATAAACGTAGCCTGTTAGGGAAACTAGAGCAGATATTATTAAATCTTACTTAAAATCTTCCTCATTATGAAAGTCTGTTGAATTATTGAAACTGTATACCAAAATGAGGAGTCACTTGGGTAAAGGAAGCACAGATTTCCCAATAAAGCTCCATTTAATCGGGGATGGGAAAGTACCTGAATCAGATAAAAAAATAGCTATTGACAAAGACCTTGGTAAAATCGTAACCAACATTGAAGACCTGATCTGTAGAGTATATCCGGATATAGCCAATATCGACCAAAAAAAACATTAATGGATGTGTGAGAGGGCAATTTAATTTAATTAGCTGCCAGAAATATAAGCGTTGCCGCCATCAACGATAAAATAATGGCAAAACTACCAGCCGACAGCGTAGTTTTCGAATCGGACCAGTAACTCCGGAGATTCGCGCGTTCAAACAAACAAACAAACTTTTCAGATTTATTATTTAATGCTAAATAGCTTTCCACCCGCGATGCCACCCGCGATCAGTCAGTCAATTGACCAACTTCAAGCGGAGGTTATCAATTCGTTGAAATCTTTTTTTTTGTATGTTCCCCGAATACTCGAACGCCTGGACCGATTAGGAAAATTATTTTTTGTTTGAAAGTATATACTTCGCAAGTGGTCCCATGGTCACCAAGTCAGGATCTGATGATAGGATCCTAGACAAATCGAGGGAACTCTTCAAATTTTATAGGCACTTACAATGTTTTTCATAAACTTTTCAGTTTTAATATAGAATGCTAAATAGCTTTCCACCCGCGATACCACACGCGATATCACCCGCGATCAGTCAGTCAGTCAATTAACCAACTTCAAGCGGAGGTTATCAATTCGTCGGAATCATTTTTTTTTGTATGTTCCCCGAATACTCGAACGCCTGGACCGATTTGGAAAAATATTTTTTGTTTGAAAGGGTATACTTCACAAGTGGTCCCATGGTCACCAAGTCAGGATCTGATGATAGGATCCTAGACAAATCGAGGGAACTCTTCAAATTTTATAGGCACTTACAATGTTTTTCATCATACTTTCTAAAGCTATTCAGATATTTGTGTCTGGTAGTCATCATCTTATGTTGCTGAGCTGATGATGGAAGGTACAACTCCTTAATGGTTAGGAGTTAGGGGATAATTCTTTAAATGTTATAGGAACGATGATGGAAACTACAACGCTAATATGTTTATCCTAGGTCAGTGACCTTGAGAGTCATTGATTACACATAAGAAATTCAAAATTGAAAAATAAAAAACTTTTAACAAAAAATAGAACCGCCTTCAAAGGCACTAAAAAGCAGAAAATAACTATTTAGGAACTCTAATATGATAGTTTTGAAGTAAGCGAAATAAATCTGCGGTACCATGATATCGGTTCAAATTTTTGTTAAAATTTTTATATATTTAGATTGGCTATTGGACGCTGATTAGTGTTATTATCACCATCGGCATCAGCGTAGGCATCAAAGTGACCATAAGAAAGATCTTGGGAAAAACGTAACCTTTTGATGGGTTGGTCTTCTGTACCAAATTTGGCATACTGGTTTCCATTTCGATATACTTCAAATACAAATGGGTATATTTGACCGGCTGCAACTAACTCGCAGAAATGTAGAGTGTTGTAACATCTAATTTATACTTTTCTTTTGTCCCATGATTGTTGCCAAGACGGTCATGAGACATAACAGCAAATTCATCCCAATTGTTCGTCATATGCATTGCATTGCACCAAGCTTTTATGTAAGTTCAAAAGCAGTATTGATATCAACTTCGATGCAAATCACCCCCAAAATAACTTTCTACCCTTTTTTAACCCAGTTAGGCGATGAGTTTCAATAAAATACAAAACACGTCTTCCATCAATTATCTTAAAGAATGTTTATGCAAAATTTGAAGTAGATTGGACCAAGGAATCACGTTGTTCCATACAAACTTTGTCCCAGTTTTTCAACCCCTAAGGATTTCGGAAGATCCTTTCTTATAGGATGCCTACTTCATACGAAGAACACACCCTCTAAATTTCAGGTCGCTACGATCAGCGGTTTAGGCTATGCGTTGATCCGTCAGACAGTCATTCAGGACAATGCATGTTAAATAGATATTAGACCACCAAATTTATGTAATGGTACCAGACTTCAAGTAAAATTTCTAGATTTCTGTCATAGTAGCGATTGATTTTGACTGAGCCAGCAGTTGGGCAAACAGTACTGATACCTCGCATTCCGATGATACCCACAGATTTACCATATAGATTTAAACGAATAGGTACAATTTCCTGTAAAATTACCTACCTATCGTCTGAAGTCAATATAAATAAAGCACAAGGACAAACTTTTAGGCATGTTGGAATATATTTAAGAGAAAACTGTTTTTCCCATGGACAATTATTATGTTGCCTTATCTAGATCAGGTTGCATAGCCTACTTTTTATTTGGAAACGCGGGTGGAACCGCGGGGGACAGCTAGTGACTAATAATTGCCTTGATGGAAGCAAATGTCGACTTTAAGGTGACGAATCTTTTCTTAACCCGACTATACATGGTATTAACTAAAAATAAAGTTTATTATTACTTTTTTTTGCACCATTTATGTCATGGAAAAGAAAAATCTTTAATATCATTTGGCTGTCCAAATCCTGTTGGCAATTTTCACAAACATTCACTCACTTCCACTAGTTTAGATCGGAAAAAGCGTCGTTTTTAGTGACAAAGTACGATATGGAGTAGTGTTACGTCAAAAGCCACACTCAATATAATTGGGAACGTTGCCACCCCTTTTGTCTTGGGGCTATGTTGTATTCAGGCGTTACTAAGCGTTCTCATTTATGTTTCGGACGATTTAGGTGCTTAGATCAAATAATATTATCTTAATCTTGGCTCTTATTAGATCTTCACGCTCAAACGGCTGGACCAATTTTGATGTTTGGTATGGAGGTAGCTGATACCCAGGATTAACACATAGGCTACTTTTTATCCCTCGGGAACGCGAGTGAAACCGCGAGGCGGAGTAGTACAAATTCGCAGGTACATCACCATCACTTATTTTTTATGTGCATGCATCGATAAATAAATTTATAATTTTTTCAGCAAAACTAACATATCATTATGGTAATTTAAGATAAATAATTAAATCTAGTCTATTGATCTTATAATCATTGACGACTAGCTTTCCGTTCCGCGGTTTTACCCGCGATCTCCTATTGTTTGCTCTGTGTGTTGATAGATCAGTCTTAGTCACGTTTTCCTTTTATATATTTAGAAGGTATAATCTCGGAAACCTGGTTTTCATTGACCGTTGTTTAAATAAAATGAAGAAAATAAAATCTACGAGGTTGTTTACGTGTGCCTTCTCTTTCTTACTTACTCTTGTTACAAGAAAATATTTTGTAATTAACCTCAAGCAATAAAACAAAACATTGTCGGCAAAAAGTATCTAAAGAAAACTCAAAGCTAAGCACCACCCTTATCAAGACGGAAAACCCTTTTATGTGTGACTTGCAATACTCAAGCCTGATAGGAAGTCCACGAAGTAGTTCTTTGTTTGTTTTGATTCTCATTGTTTTGTCACTCGATTATGTTAATGTGTCTAATGTATCTTACAAATATGGAAAAATCCATTAAATATATATTTTCTTCACGTTGTAATCAATATGAGATATAGTATGACACAACTTAGATGAAGCATCGGCAAAATTCGGAAAATCGAAAAGAGTGTGCTTATAACATTACTCATGTATTAAAAAATGTTCGGCGAAAATGATCTTGTTGAATGGCACGATAATTAATGATTTTTATTAGTTGTGTAAATCGGAAGTGAAGTGTAGATAAACGATTTACCGATGCTACATCTAAGTTGTGTCATACTGTAACGAAGATTATCTACTACATACAAACTTACAAATATTACCTCTTCATAATCTTAATAATTATGAAATGTACCAGAATACGATAATAGACTAGCTGTTCTCCGCGTTCCCGGGATAAAAGTAGCCTTATAACCTTCAGGGATAGTGTAGCTTCGTATTTTTGTTTTATTCGAACCTGACTGGTAGATCCAGAGATTAGCGCGTTCAAACAAACAAATTCTTCAGCTTTATTATTAGTATTAGAAGTTTTTATTTTATTTTTAGTTTTATCAAAAATAAACTAGGCTATTTTGTTATGTCACCATGGCTACGCCAACCTAACTTTTCCCGACGCGACACGTAAAGATTAGGGTATATTTATGTTAACGCAACGACATAACTTAACGGGATTCAACACCCCTAAAACAGTAAAAAGTAACTACCGTGCCGGTGTGAACGTTACCTATCTGTTTTTATTTCTTTGACCGCCAAAAAGCTCGTAAATATAGTTCGACGACATTAATACCGCAGTCGGTTGGAACACCTACTACGAATTCTGTAGAGTGTGCTACCGAAATTCGTAGCTGTCTACGAAAAAGAGTAATGTGCATGAAAATGTTTTGTTATTGAATCTATAAAAACTATTAACGGAATGGATTTTGCTTGTTTTGTAAAAGAATAATAATGCAAGTAATGATAATCTATTATTAATATTTAAATAGTTCATGTAATCCAGATACATCAATGATTCCAGTGTGGATTGCTCGTTTATCGAATTTTACAAGTAACATTTTTTAATAGAGTATAATATACCTACAGAATAACTGACGACATCGTTGTTTATAATTTTAGTATACCTACTAGTGTTCCGGGAATAAAAAGTAGCGTATAACCTTCGGGGATAATGTAGCTTCGTAATAGTGAAAAATTCAAATCGGACCAGTAACTCCGGAGAGCGTTCACTAACTGCGTTCAAACAAACAAATAAACTCGTCAGCTTTCAGAGTATAGATTTGAACACGCAAATTTAAGTCATTTTTTTTACGCTAGATAGCCAGTTTATTGAGCTAGATTATAAGCTGTATAACATCCTGAAATAACCACGAAACCGGTATTAAGAATGTTTCAGAACTACTACGGCTTTCATCTGCGAGACTACCGTGTAACAAAATGGTAATGAACTTCATTGAATTTGTGTCCCATTTTCTGGAATTCTATTGAATTGAAACACTACGCCGGGAATACACGGATGAGTCAATGAATGGCTTACAGTAGTTCTGTAGTAACGGTAGTTCAATTAACAAAACCCTCGTTTACTGAGTTTTAGTCTTTTAGTGTAGAAACGGTTTAGATTGAACTTGGCACATAGATAGATCATACACTAAAATAACATATTGGATACTTTTTATTCCTAGAAAATAAAATAATCCCTCGGGAACGCGAATGAAACCACTGGAACTAGTAAAAAAATAATAATATCAGAGGCCACAATAAACACAAATAACCACTTTCATCAAGTATCCATTTGATCTCGATGGATGTTAAACACTTCAATAGCCTATTAATGCCCAACAGGATGGTCCGAGACTTTCTCAGTATTTTTGTGGCCAGTTTATAAGCTCCATATAGATTTCACTAGCAACCCCTCCCACTCTACGATATAGCTGTCCCCCTCACTCCTCCATACGTACGGACACCCCAGTGCGTTAGCGTACCCCGCGACGTTTGGACGACGTCGCGTCCCCATTTTTAGAATGATATGAGATCGCGATAAAAAAATTGAATATAGAACGCAGTGACATATTTTATTTTTGAGACACAAATACTCGTAGTGCTGCGTACATTTTAATTTTGGATCGTGCTGGAAAATGTGAAGTGTTATGAAACTTATTTCAGTAATTAACAAGTGCTTTAAAAAGTGACAGATAAGTGGAAAGAAAACAACTAAACTTAAAAGATTTAACTGAAACATATTTGAAGGTATTTTTTTAACATGATGCATACTAAATAAATTTTAAGGCATAATATAAAAAAATTATAACAACATTAAATCTTAAATTAAATCTTTCAGTTTATTTGAATATTATGTTATTTTTGAGAAAATTATCGTAGATATCTAGTTTTTATTTTTTTATATTTTTTAACATTAACTGTAATAATTATTCATCCGATATTATGCTTTAATATCATATATCATTTAATATCATTGTTATAGTAATTTTCAAATAATGACGCTAAAAATATAAATATTCAAGCATCAATAAGAGATTGCTTGAAAAGCGACGTCGACTACGATTGCCGACGGAGTGTTGTGCGTGGGGAACTTTATTTTATAAGGTATAGTCTAAATCGTAATTAGTCACACTAGCCCACGTATACTTACGTCTTTACATCGCCAATGTGTTATAATAAGGATGAAAACACGATGGGCTTGACCCAAAGTTCATTAAACACGATAGTAAAGCCTCAAGTAGAAAATCAACAATAGATTTTCATCAGATATACCTGTATAGATATGGTGGCTTAATGCTACCTCTTGCCAGTTTCAATTTGATATGATATGTAAATGATTAGTGCTGTTTTTTTAAAGATATATCTTACTAATAATAAAGCTGAACAGTTTTTTTGTTTGTATATTTGAAGGCGCTAATCACCAGAGTTACGGGTCCGATTTGAAAAATTATTTCACTAATACGAAGCTACATTATCCCGGAAGGTTATAGGCTACTTTTTATTCCGAGAACGCGAGTGAAACCGAATATAAGTACAATATATATTTTTTATCCAAAAGGATTTATATCTAAAGACCAGCAACTGTAATTCTCTTCTAGATTTTTTATTCTAAGTATTCTCAGCCTCATCGTTACCTACCATGATAATAAGCTTAACCAACAAGATAAAATCCTACAGTAGAGACTAAAGAATACATAAATCCAGATACTACGTCCTCTTAAAATATGCGCTTGATATTGGATATAGGTGAGTTTAGACCATTTATATTTTACAAAAAAATTCTCAAAATCTACGTCTGAGATTGAATGAACATATAATTCTGTCTAGCCTTTACAAGTTTTACCAATAACTGAAAAAGGTCAATATAAAACTACTGTGCATTTTATTTGGATTATATCATCTGAAACCTAATAAGATGAAATCGGTGGTAGATCCGAGCACGATACTATGAATTAATTTCATAGACTTTATTACATTCGATACCCGATATTTACCTATAAAGCTACTTATTTTTTTACGTAAGATATGTAATATGCAACTATGGAATAGTTTTTTTCAGCTTTTAATATTGTGTAAGATACCTACCTACATAGCATACTTACATAACTATACGTATACGTATAACGGTTAGTTATTTAAAAAATTGTGAGTCGGATTCGCACATGAAAGGTTTCATAATATCTAACATAATTTTATTTTCATTATTTGCTTTTATAGCGGTGACTGAAATACACATCATGTGGAAATTTCAACTGTCTTCCTGTTACGGTTTATGAGATACAGCGATTTTTAACGTCGAGCATGTCGTCGTATTTTGGATGGGACCACCTTTATTTTATTTTATCAGAAATACATATTCTGCAACAACTGTAACTAGGTACCTATTACCGTTCATGTACAGCCCGCTGATAGAAGAACGGAGGGACAGACCATAGCGGTGGCTTAGTTAAAGGGTTTTGTTGGCATCCTGGGCTATGGAACCCTAAAAATAGTCAAATTAAATTTAAATAATATACCAAAAATTTTTATGAGCCTATAATTTAAATAGTTTCCATGATAGAGTTAGTCCTATTATGGGTTAAAAACTATAGGTAACTAAAAGGTAAAAACACTTAATATATGTAATCGATTCCTTTAATTACAAAAATGAGAAGCCTACTTTTACTACGTTATTAAATTTTCTCATTTACTCAAAACTTTGGGTATCTTCTCAAAACTATGTAAAGGAAACATTCTTACTTGTAAAATGTTGCCTAACTTATTTTATAACAAAACAAAGGCTTTGTTAATTACTTGTTTCTTTGTCTTAAATTGGTTTGAAGATAAACACGATACTTCCTGTGTTAGCTTTGACAACTGTCAGTTACAGATTGATAAACAATAAGTTGCCTGTGAAAAGCTTTAGTAGGCTTCTGTAGGTTGATTGTGTAACACTCTTGAATTCGAAATCAAAGCCTATTTAATAAAGGACTAGCTGTCTCTCACTGTCAGATTATCCCACCCCTCACAATGAAATAATGCTTTAATGGATTTATATAAACGCTATCTTTCACGCCGCGGTTTTATTCGCGTTCCCGGGGTAAAGTAGCTTAGTCATAACTTATCTTTATGCAAAAATCACGACACACAGTCTACACTAATTTATCGAGCCTTTTCAGGAAAAACATCGTAAGCAACAATTTGCACTTTTTCAGGAGAGTTTTTACATTCCTAATTCAAAAGTAGGAATTTCTGATATTTTTATAAAATAATATATAATGGTTAGGAGTCTCCGCAATAAAGTATAAATAGTCTGATTAGGAGTTAACGATAAAAAACATTTTTATGATTTATGGCGCTTACGATGTTTTTCCTAAAAGGCTCGATATAGTATGTTTGGATTTAGGAAGTAGTCTAGAAACTAGCTAGTAAGAATAATAAAAAGGTCAAGTTAGTTTGCTTGCTCTTATGTCCGGTTAATCTCCGGAGTTACTGGTTCGATTCTGAAAATTCTAATGTTATAAATGTGAAAGTTTGTGAGGATGTATGGATGTGTGTTACTCTTTCACGTAACAACTACTGAACGGATTTGGATGAAACTTAGCATTAGCGTAACACACAACATAGATAAATTATATTCTGGACTACTAATATAATCATAAGATTTCTTGGGAACGCGGGTGAAACCGCGGGGCGGAAGCTAGTATGTCTATGTTTTCTCAAATGTTTTGTATAGCTCATTAATCTTAGTGCAGTCAACTCCATTTTCAGACTAATTCATCCCCAGTTCTTTCCATTCAGTAGCATTTAAAATAGCTTATTCCACTCATGAATTCCCTTATAACACCGCTTTGCGATTTGCCTTTAGCAGAAAAGGTTTTGTTTACGAGCTATTTACTTTTTCATACGGAAATAAATGTTTTTATCCTACCGCTTAAACCTTTACGGATCCTTCTTCCGGGCCTAATGTGGAGTTTCATTAAGTAAATAAGTTTTTTTCAAAGGCTATTGAATTTTTACAGTCTGTCGGCACAAATTAAAGGCAGTACAAGTATACATGTGTATTTTGTAAGTTAAGTCAAAAGAAGTATCAATTTATGATTTGTGTTTAATGATAAATGATATTAATGTTTGGTAGGTATTCTTCATTCAAAATTTGAAAAATGTTACAACAAGAGAAACCTTTAAACTCTCGAATGAAAAACGTATCAGTTTTTACTATAGATACCTACCTATATTGATGCTACGTCAAGTGCTTGCTGGAGTCTTCAGTTTACGTGTATTCCAAGTCAGTGGTAGAGTCAATTGCAGCTTTAGAAGTTCATAAATGCCTTATCAGGGCCTAAACTGAATAAATGATTTTTGTGTTTGAGTTTTGGCGCGAATCAAAAATGTTAAATGATTGTTTTATGTTGTTCATAACGAAGCAAACTTTTAACATGTAAAGCATTATGTCCCACCTCCATCTTTTACTGGTTATCAATTATTTTCTCGCTCAAGATACACTGACTGTAGATAGGTTCTGTCCGTGTCAGTAAAAGACATTGGTTACTGAAAATTCAGGCTTTTAGTTTCATCCTCAACGAAGTTATAGGGGGTTGAAAATGGCCTGTACTGGTACGGCCGTGCCGCTTTTTTGCTTGACTTGGGACAAGATATGTATATAATTATTGATCACTGCTAAGAAGAACAAGCGACGAGAAACTCGCTCAGCGACGCTCGCTTTACATAAGATAGGAGCTACGGACAGCCCCCTATATCGGGGCTGTATACAGGTGGATGAAATTGTGGAACATGTGTTACTGCACTGTACAGCCACGGAAAAAATCAGAACCAAGACGGGATTGCGGGAGCCACAAACCGTGGAAACAGTTTCAAGGATGCTTTCGCCACCATTGTTAATAGCAACACCCACATCACTAAAGCAAATTTGTCAGCACCCCAAGGCTACACTCCGCTACTTTAAGGAGTTAGGATGGCTTGGGTAAAGCTGGCAGGGGGGAATGCACAATACACCCCAAGCGGGACGTCAGTGCAGGCCTCATCGCCCCCATTCAGAATAAGAATAAGACGCTCGCTTCTCATTTTCAGTTAGACTACCTAATTCGATCTCCAAGTGCTTCTCGCTAATTGTCGGCGGTAGGACAGGTTCCTAATAAAGCGAAACCACTAGGTCACTGAAAATAATTAAATATTATGTGCGTTCTAGAAAACGACTTCAAGAAAATAAAAATCTTTATCTTTAAAATAAGCTTTTTCCAAGTAAAGAAACATGGACTGGCACTATTAGGACTTGTGGCCTAAGGGTTGCATGTAGTAACTAGAAAATAATTTTCCTTGAAGAACCTTCCTTGTTTCTTGCAAAATCCATGAATAAAATTTAGGTCAAAGATAAGGACTGATAGGTTTTGATGTGTCAGTTTGTATGTACTTATTAAAATATAGCCATATTTTTTTATCGTGATAAATTTGAAGCCTACATTTTTTACACTTCAAAGGGACTGTCTTAAAGTTTGATATTACCTATGTTCAGCTTGATAAATTGTCATTATGATACGATATGATACGAAATGATTTTATACATTAAGAATTTGCAATGTATGGCCCTTCGTGATTAGAAACAGTAAGCCATTACCTTAAACTGTTGTATATAATAAATGGCAAGTAATGGCTTACGTTATTAAAATTCGTAAAAGTGGCTATAAAAGTAGGTAATCCATAAAATATTAATTGGAACATGAATTAGATTATTTATTGTTAAAATTCTATTTCGCCTGAAACCAATTACGTTATAACTCCCTCCACATATCAATTTTAATGTCATAAAAAACAAGGATCAAATCAAGTCCTAACCAAAAAAAATTTGAAGTTTCTCAACATTTTTTTTTTACTTTGTATAGGCCTGTGTATGACATTGTAAGAACAATCTTCATTCATGGTCAGTGATGATGTGGCCGATGATGGTAAGCACACAAAGCCTAGAAAGGAACTGGCTCTCAAGTGCAGCTGTCGGAACATACCGAAAGGTGCTTGGCGACAGATTTTCAACTTGACGGTGGTAGCCAGCCAGGCGGGTATTACAAAGTACCCTACCACCGCAATTAATTAATTTATTCTTACTTTATTCTTGCATTACATTCATATTTTATGGAATTCAATTCAATTCAAAATCTCAGTTTACAATTCATTACAGCAATACATAGAAATCCTCTACTGGCTTGGTATATTTCTTTCCGAGAGCAGATTGTATTAGCAATTGTAATGTTTAGAGATTTAGTGACTGAGATTGCTTAAGTAGTAAATCCTGAGTTGAATGTAACTCGAACATAAGTCTTTAATCCTACAACTTTTGAATAATTAAGCTACCTTTATAGCACAGATTCGCTAACACGTAATAGCTGCACGATTTTATGTATCCATTTAGAAAGACAAGGAATTTGAATATTGAATTGTTATCTACTGAACGATATCCTTTATGGTTGATGATATTGCAAAATTTGCGAAGAAGATCTGAAAATGGTTTTAGAAAAGGACAATTTAATGTATTCTTATTACCATCTCTTCCCCAGAGTATAAATTGACCTCTCGCAAGTAGACCTTATGGAATGTTTTCAAATTAAAGTAAACAAATAGGAGAAACCACAGTAAATAATTTCACTCAATTAAAGGCTCTAGAATGTAATATATAAATCAGTAAATTAATTATGTTTTATACAACTAACAGAATGGTAGATTTATACTGATATTGCGTTTAGGAAGCAGTATAAAACAGTATAATCAATATAATGTCGATCCCTTAAACAAACAGATTAAAATTCGATTCTCAAACTCGCATAGCTTGAAAATGATTGATTATTCGATACATTAAGCAATGGAAATAATAATACCTTTATATACAGTTATATATGATTATATCCATGCAAATTCGAAGTTGTTCGTTTGAGCATAACTTATGGACGCATAAATTTTTTTCAAGACTAACCCCGAAATGGTTTTAAATAACTAATTTTAAAATAATTAATCGTAGATTTATGCACTATTATTTGATTTAGTACTCTAAACATCCAGTCAATTAAAGCACTTGTTTACACCGTTGATTAAAGTTTGAAATTAGTCACTGGGTACAAATTTGAAATCGTTCACAAGCAATATAGATAATTTATTCACTTGTCGGTTTCAGATAACAAAACTAACAATTACACGTAATGATTATGTATTTCGCTATTAATTGATTCTATTTTTATACATTTATATTAACTTTATAACAATATTTTGAATTAAAATTACGAAGACTGTGTTGCTTGACTGACTGACAGCTGTCACCTTATTATGTTTGTATGTTATGTATGTTTATTTCAATTTGGGTTATGTAACATGCAGATTAGATATCTTGAATTCTGACTGGAATATAATATTCAAAATTGTACTATATACCTCTCTTCATGGCTATCCATAGTATGTTGTTTGTAAGCGTTCCAAAATATTAATATATTATTTATTATAATCATTTCAATATTCTTAAAAAAGGTCATTGATCCAGCGCGACCGCATAGGCAAATGGTAATGAATTTAATTGAATTTGCCCCCATTATTTGAAATTCTATACTATTTAAAACTGTATAGAATTCCAAATAACGGATGAATAAAATCAATTGATTGACATTTGCTTGTCTCACAAATATAACTCAATTCTATAAAATGGGAGAAATTACGTTCATTACCATTTTCTTATGCGATAACCACCCCACAGGTCCTATTCAATTTTCTAAATGTAGTCGTTTCTCATAAATATTTCTTCGCTACATATCGATACTTTGATTTCAGTTGAGTTTGAAGAATGACAAAATCGTCAATTTTTCCATGTTTAGACGCATGCTATTGTCTAAGGGCCGGTTGCTCGTACATTTTAGTTAAAGTTATAGTCAAAGCTAACTTAACTATTACCATGCTTTGACCGTAGAGTCACTATGACGATGACCGATCTCCATCTATCGGTTATGCAACCGACCCTAAGTTTCCTGTTCTTTAAATATAACCTAATTAAATAAAGGACTGTTACCTACCTAACTGTTTTGTAGTGCTAAAAATTGTTTATCCAATTTAATTTTAAGTTTTAAATTCCATCGCACGTAATCATGGACTGAAACTGATTGGGTAGATTAGATCGAAATTCTAAATAACTATTAAGGCAATTTATAAAATTTAACACCCCTTCACACGCACAGCTTTTTATTAAAGGCTGTTAATGTTTTATGAGCTTAAATTAGAGGTTCTTGAGAAGTAAAGTGTTGGGATTACGGGGATTATTTTAAGCCTTTAGTGAACTAACTAAACTAAACGAATATATGCCTTATTCCATATCAAATAATTACCTACTAATATGATGTGTGCGAAAGTATGTGAAGATGTATGGGTGTTTGTTACTCTTTCAGGTAAAAACTACTGAACGGATTGGGATGAAATAGTATACATAGATAGGCTACTTTTCATCCCGAGAAAACATAAGATCCCTCGTTTAAAAAAAAAGTTAGTCCTACTTATCCCACTTCCTACTATTATTATTAATGCGAAAGTTTGAGTGAGTATGTTTGTTACTTCTTCACGCTCACACGCTCTATATCCTTCGGGGATAATGTAGCTTTCTATTAGTAAAATAATTTTAGTGAAAAAAATCGAATCTGACCAGTAACTCCAGATATTAGCGCGATTAAACTAACAAACAAACAAACTCTTCAGCTTTATTATTAGTACTTATAGATAGATTAAGTAGGAGGATATTAGTAGTTAGTAACACTGTTTTATAACAGACTATATGTTCATATGCTGATTGTATTTATTAGCAAATTGTAACTACTCTGTCGAAAATATACCTATACCGTATTTTGCTTACAACTAATAAAAAAAAACTCAGCCTATTTTCAGATCCATACTTTTGTGAATACCTGGATATAATCCACCAACTTTTTCCTAACTACCTACGCTTGTATTACGTAAAGGCAATTGGACTATACCATTCAAATAATAAAATCTCTTTCGTGTGTCCGCACCTGCCTTCCTTTATAACGTTCAGAGTCGTAACTACTTATGTATTGTGTCAATGGTTTCGTAGTCACCATATTATTATGTGTATTTTATGATACTTTATTTCATGTCATAAAGAATGGGGGAGTGTAGACAGTTATGAAAGTGACATTTTATAATTTTCTATATTTAAGAGCTTGGTTCTTGTCGGTGTAGCTTCTTCCATTCTTGTTTATAGTAATGTAACGGGTCTATTCGCGCATAGAATATTGTCAAAATATAATTTTGACTAACCTCGACGTTTCGATCAAGTTGATCGTGACCACGATCAATGCAACTATAAGTACCTAATCAATGCAAAATATAATTTTGACTAACCTCGACGTTTCGACCAAGTTGATCGTGACCACGATCAATGCAACTGTAACGGGTCTACCGTTACATTACTATAAACATGAATTGTGTTCGCGAGAGTTTAAAAAGTATACTTCCATTCATCTCTGTTTTGATTTGAGATTGTTACCTGCATCTCCTTTTATAGGCCACGTTCATCGTGGCCTATAAAAGGATATAAGGATATAAGGCCTCCTTATAGAAAACATCGTGAGGAAACCATATCATGATTATGGGGAAGTTTGTAGTACCTGCCAAAAGCTGAACCCTCAAGTTGAAAACTTTCCGCCGAACACCTAATAGTGTGTTCCGACAGTTGCACTTGATTGCCAGTTCCCTTTTAGGCTTTGTATGCTTATCATTTTCAGCCACATCATCATTGACCAACAGTGACATTGTGGCTAATTATAGGCCTATTACAAAGTAAAAAAAAAAAGATTTTGAGAAAATTTCATAAAATTTGTTTGTACTCCTTGATGTTTTTCCACTACTTAAACAACTACTACTACTACTACTTTAACATTATTTTTCATACTTTGTATAAATTTCACTAACTGGTATTTTAATTTATAAAATGGGTTTTATTGGTACAAATTAATATAAAAGACCTCAACCCTAGCTTGGAACTCTTCGTAATATTCGCTTGGAGTGCTAATCCGGTTACAGACGACTTGTCCTTGGCTTAACGAGCCTGTAATACTATAAGGTCTATTTGTATAATCTAGTTATTGAAAGGGTTAATTGTATGTTTTTTAACAGACTGCGCCAGAAGGAGGGTTATGTTTTTATAGTAACACTCCGTGAATTATTTGAATGAGTTCACTTGCCTGGCTTTTAAATCCACCCACATCTACCATCCATCAAATCCACGTCCAATTTTGCTTTTGTTTTTATCACTATAGGTATTGTGTTTTTTACATTAATACGGCTTTACCACTATTCTTTGTTAGTATATTTTATTTTTTCTGTTTTCTAGGCCAAATTCAATGGCCAATAGGTGTATATTAATTTGAAACTCAATTATTTTTATCGATAGCAACTAAGAAAAGACAACTGATGGGATATAAAAAATAAAATCAATTGCTTGGACAAGATTTTCATATTGTTTTCACAAAATAAACGTTTTATAATGCAAATTTTATTGTTTTAGACACTTTTTCAGAATAGCTTGGTGTAATCGAGTTAAGACTCGATCTACAAGTTTCAAAACCCACTTCCGTCAGATAAGAATTTAAATGAAATGGATTGAACTCATAAAACTTTGCGTGCCACTTTGAGTTTTCACACAAAATGGTGAAATGAAAAGTAAATATTCGTTGGGTATCTTTGTAGGTACTCTAAGGAGCTTAATGTTATATAAATGTTAAGTAACGCTAAAACGTTAAGGAAACTATTTAGAGGAAATATGAATAGATACATACAATCACATATTTATAAACAAACAGATTTCATGACATAGAATAACTCAAACATGAATTGTTTCGACAAATATGAGGAAAACGGCAAACATGAGAGAAAATGCGAAATTAAATATGTCCAAAAAATATGTCTGTGTGTCACGTAGCAACGATAAAATAACTGGCAAAAGCGAGAAAATGGGTGAAAACACGTTTCATAACGGGTAAAGTTCAACTTTGAATGTAATGAAATAATAACCCATAAAATATTACAAGCGTGTCTGGAAAAACATGAAAAACGATGGAAAAATAAAATATCGTTGTGTTTTGTGGTTGGTTAATTGAAATGAAAGAAATGTGAAGTTAAAATATTTAAGTATTTTATAAAAGAAAAAATTCAGTAACTATAAAATCTTAGGATCTAGCAACTTTAAAATTTTCTCAAAAGTTACTTAGATATAATATTTTTTTTTTAAATATCAGGTATCTGTAGTAAAAATAGTTTATTTTATTGTTAAATAAGTACTGCCACCTCATAAAGGACTTCATAAAACAAAGTCCCCAGCCGCATCTATATGATCTCGAAAAGTTAGTAATTTTTCTCGTGATTTCAAGGTTGGTTAGTAAAAGTAGTTCATAATGATGAGTAGGTACAATAATTCCTGAAAATCTACTCATTGAAACGTAACCCTGTATGTTCAAATTTAAAGTAAAAACAATAAGGACAAAATGACACCATAGTATTGTATTGTCATCGGATGTAGGTACCTACATACTATGTGTAGGTACCAAATTTCAGATAAATTAAACACCGCAATAGGGTAGTTTCCTGACATATCAAATCAGCAACTTTTTAATAAATGTCAAAACGATCGGTTACATGGAATATTGTACGAAATACTAAGCTATGACGTCATAGTTTCACAGCATCAAATGATCTACTCTTAGCGGTTCTACTGGTAATAAAAAATTATAGTAAGCATTAAATGTACAACATATTTGATGTTTCCGTGTGTTTTCAGATGTTTTATGCATTGATTAGTGTTTGGTCATTTATTTTTGACACTGTCATCTAGCCAATTGTAAGTAAAATTGAGTTACAAGTTTCGACCTAAACATACTAACAAGTGAAGTTAAATAAGGGCTTGTAAAAAAGAAAAAAGAGCATCGAATTGACAACCTATCTACCACTCTCATTGGAAATAACGCCAAATGGCAATGAATAAGCCCTATAGTTAAATTATGACTACCAAAAGTCAAAAGAACGATCAATTTTAAATTGAAACCGTATATTTTTGCTCGCTTCACAGTTCGTTGCGTAATGCTGCCTTTGCGAATCGACATGGGGATTTTTATTATTACTTATAACTTTTTTTTATCAATATTTCTGCATGTATGAAAGCCAATAATTTGATCTTCTGTAATATATAAATACGGAATTTTATTCGTTGTTTAAAAAACAGGTTAGTCACACCTTTTAGATTTCTTTCGATGATAGCTCAGTGGTCAGTGTGACATCGAAAGTGGTAATAAAAACATCGGAATGCCGAGACGAAGGTTTTCGGGAGCTTTCAGTGAAGGAAAACATAGGCACGGTGAAAATCTGTCGCCAAGCACCTTTCGTTGTGTTCCGACAGCGGCACTTGAGAGCCAGTTCCCTTCTAGGCTCTGTGTGCTTACCACCATCGGCCATATCAACACTGACCTGACCACGGTGAGATTGTAATAGGGATGATGACTGGGTAAAAAATAATTAATTCTATTTAGTCCGTCAGTTAGGTTATCAAAAAATATTGGATACGTATTTTTTATTTTATCAAATCAATAAAAACTTACAAAGATAGGTCGCATCAAAGTTCAGGAGTGGGGGTTTGTGACGTCACTTCTCTGTAAAAAGTGTACTAAAACGTGACGTCACGCGATATTTATACGCACTGTATCTTCGTTATTTTTTGTTTTCAGAACTAAAGAAAAAACATGTGTCCAATATTTTTTGGTAATTTAACTGACGGACAAATTTTTTTTTTAGTCATCACCCCTATTAAACACAGGCGTAGGAATGAAGCAAATATGATATTCTTACTTAAAAAAAACTAATTACCCTTAGTAATCATATCCGTAACTAATTAAAATAGTAATCAACCTGTAGGTATATGTAGTACCTATACACATAATGTAGGTACAAAAAAATCCAAATTCACCCCTTTAACCCAATAGGCAAAATTTTGAACAAAGTCAGGAAAGTTTATGATTGTTCCATTTTACCATACTCCATTAATATTTGCTATAAGAACTGCATAATAAGTTAGGTCCATAATATAGGGTAAAAATCCGATAAAAAACTATAATTCCCAAGTCCCAACACGAAATCATTGCATCGGGCCATGTTTTGAACCTATAAACTGCAGATGGCTTCGTAACAAACTATTCGTGACACAAATTAAAATGTGTACCAGTCACGGAAATTGTAAAATAAAAGGAAACTTCATTTGTTCTATGTAATTAAGAAGTTTTTGTGTAGGTATTTGTGTTTGTGGTAGTTGACAATCAAATAGTACATACATAGTCCATGAATAAAAAAATATTGAATAAACAAATCCCGACTATGTATGTACGTGAAAAATTGTTATAGGTACATAATATTATGTATACTGAAAAAAAGATAGAAACGAGTTGCTAAATATATTATTATTTTATTTTGAATGATCATGGTTGACAGTGTTAAAAAAATTGTCGGATGCATCTCTTCGGACTCTACGATTGTTACATAATACTTTCTATGATTCTAAAAATCAATCTAAATGAACCCATGAGTAACAAAGTATAGGTTTTTAAATATACGTACCGTAATGTGAAATTATACAAAAAATGGTGATACCTATTTGTATTTTTACGTTAGTCCCGCAACGCTCCGCTCCGGTGGATAGGCGCCTAAAGCTAGTTTTATTTAATCCAATCTCAGAATGTAAAAATATATATCACGAGTACGACTGGATTTCTCCTATAAAAGTAATCGTGCTACAGACATGCGACAGACACATAAAAAGCAGCCGTCAAAGAAAAGGTCTACATTCCGTACCCGAATCTATATAACTCTTATTTCACATATTCTCGGATCGGCTTGGATTCCTGCTTAGATGTTCAAGGCACGTCTTTACAGTTAAAGTATATTGGTATGTCAAAATATTTGTCCAATTCATTGTGTATAAGTTAAATTAAAAGCAATAATTAGATTGACAATCTAATTATTTATTTTTATTGCGGTCGTTGAGAGAACTAGGCTGTACCCTTTTTTTAAACCGTTTCTACGATTGGTTTGATAATATTTTCTATGATTGTAAAAATCAATCTAAAATAACCCATGATTAAAAAATATATAGGTATTTGCCGATTTCGTCTTCCTTATAAATAAGTACGTACATATTTGTTTGTTTACTCACTTGTTTGACTAGATAATTAACTTTTAACAAAATTAATTACTCAATTAAAATGGGAACCTTGGAGTTATACTGAGCCCAACGCGAAAATAAATTATTAAAATCGGTTCATAACCAAATCGATTAAAAATGCATAACTTGCCCAAAAACGTCATGTTATATCACTAAGATAAAGATCCGCCAAACTATTTTCAATAATATTGGATCCAATAGACGCTTTCATTTAACTTTATCCCGTAAATTCCAAGCTTAAATTGAACAAACTTTGCTCATTGTTATTGACATCCACGCACACATGTAAGTGTAAACTTGAACCAAAACTAGGTACCATATTATTGTAATTAATTTGAAGTCACATTGACTGTTTTGTTAGTGAAACAGTTGACGTATGCTTTTGCTATTTTATCGCAATATTCATGAGCTTACAGTAAAAACTTGTAGCTATATAATTAGACCAACTGTTCCCCGCGGCTTCACTCGCCACCTTCGGGGATAATGTATTCCTATTAGTGAAAGATTTTTTCGAATTGGAACAGTAACTCCGGAAATTTGCGTGTTCAAACTAACAAACAAACAAACTCTTCAGCTTTAATAATAGTAGGTATAGATAACATAATATCCAGGTAGGATAGCATTCATAGTATCTGAATCTAGTAACCCATCAAAAATAAAATACCTTCGCTATATAAGTATGTTTCTGGCTTCCAAAACACGGCTTTATTAAAGTTAAGCAAATCAGATATAACAGACTTACTTATAACACTCAAATATGTACATTAAACATGAATACGGGTTGAAATAGGAGTAAATTAAGTGTCTAACGTAGGTACACGACCTTTTGGCTCTTAGACATTTATTTGAGGCGTGAAAATAAATAAGATACATGTTTGTTAGCTGAAAATATAATGAATCTATTTTCTGTTGAATCGAGTCACACAAATTGAATCACATTTACGTCTGCGTATTGATAAAATAGCAAAGTAGAAAATAAACTATTGAATTTTATTTTAAATCATATTCTCACATTGTAAAGGACGTTGACACGATCCCTTAGAAGCTTGGACTATAATTTTATTGAAACTAAACAAAAACATATGTATTAATTGTGAAGTTTGAGTAATATTATAAATATAGGTTTCTTTTATTTGATTATTTATTAAATTAGATTGTTTGTCTGTTTACTTGCTAGAGACCAAAATCCAAACATGTATTTTTAAATTGATTGTCTGTAAGTCTTTTTAATGATTGGACGCACTAATCTCAGAAACGGCTTCTATAGTCGGGTAGACGATTTTTGATAATTTCAAAATTTTATCTCGTTTAATCTGTCAACCTGTTTCAGTAGTATGACAGAATATAAATAAGTTAGTAGGATAGTAGAGCCAAATAAAATAAAATGGGAAACGTAGGGGATTAAAACCATAATGTAAGCCATAAAGTGTCTTTTACGGCTTATATTATATTATTTTAATTTGATTTAATTAACTATAGGTAATATTTCCGTATTTAATAAGAGTCTTCAAAGTCAATTACCCTGCTAAATTGAAAACAAAAAGCCTAATACATAGGCTGAGCATAATCGTTTAATAAGATTACCAAATACTGTACACTTAATTAACATATAATACATAAAGTGTACGTACAAGCGATCTTGTGCCACGATCCGCTTACGATTTATTATGGGCCGTTTCATTGTGATATTGGCATACGGACGCATACATTTTATGTAGCAGAGACGCTGATAATCTTTTAAGTTAGAAATTTTAACACCGTAGTGCTACTTTATACATAGCAGTTTTCATGATTTGCCATTACCTAGTAGAAATTATTTCTGTATCCACGGCGGAACATAGCTGGCTTTTATAATCCTAAGATGCAAACAAGAATATGACCACCTAATGGTGAGCGGTTACCGTATGGCGCTTGCAATACCAGGGGCATCATCACACTCCATATGTTTTTAAAAACCCCAAAGCTTATAAATGGTTTTAGGATTGCAAAGTGTGTGTGATTTCTCATTGTTTCATGATATTATCTATCACTACAAAATAAATGGTACGTAAAGTGAGTAAACTTATGACACAAGACTAAGACAAACTAACACTAACATAAGACAAGCCAGTTGGCGCAGTTGGTTAAGACACAACCTATCATGCCGCTGGTCATGGGTTCGATTCCCATCCAGGACAAATATTTATGTGCATGAATATGTCTGTTTGTCCTGTATCTGGGTGTAATTATCTATATAAGTATGTATTTACAAAAAAAAAAAGTAGTATATGTAGTGTATCAGTTATCTGATTTCCATAGTACAAGCTCTGCTTAATTTGGGATCAGATAACTGTGTGTGAGGAATGTCCCAGGATATTTATATTTATTTACTTAAAAATCTATATTTATTGTTCCGAATATAATGAGGAAATAATTTTGCATATAAAATTTACGCGCGGCTTTACGCATAAATTACCGCTGTACCAGTGTGACTCTAGAATTTTAAGGCTGTAACATGAATATAACATAAGTTATGTTTATGTTATATGCGTTGTGTAAATCAGGCTTAAGGCGTTTTTCATCATATTTAAGTAAGCGATGTGAAAGTCATATAAACAGAGTAAAATGGACTTGACGAGATTGTGTCCTGAGAAAAATGGGTTTTATATAATTTATAATACTACCTATATGTTTATAAAAAAATCCTCGAGGCGGTAGTTAGTGCCGATAAACGGTTAGATTCGCACTAGGCCGTAGGATTTCCTATTTGATGTACATAAATATCAATATGTGTCACAAATAAATACAATTTCTTTCTTTCTTTCTATTTAGAAATTTGATGGCCAAGCTAATGCGTTGGCAGAAAAAGCTCCGTCCGCCAGTCTCTAGAGGCCTCGATACTCTGACTGCTCTCAAAACCTACCACGTCTCAGTGACCTAAATTATTAAGATTAATTCGCTCCCATTCCGGACCCGGACCAAAAAGGTCTCAAATTCACGCACAAATCGAACATAATATTTGGTTTTCTTCTGCCACGGACCAAGGGATATTAATTAATTATTATCATTTGGATTAGACTACAATTTTTATATTGCAATAAGTTGACTTGTTGTTGAAGTCTCTAGCACTACCACTGAGCTATCATCATCTTAAAATGTTTCATCATCTTGATGACAATGATGATGAATAGTAAAAAGGATATAATCATTAAATTTTGTGAATAGATGTTTGTTCAACTCTGTGTTGTGGGGTGGGGGTGTAGGGTAGAGTTTTAATTGAAGGCCTTTATAATTGCCTCACAGTGGTTTATTCCAAGACCCTTGTTTTAGGAATCAATAGATGAGTTTACATAAAAGTTTATTCAAATGGGGAGGGATGTTAGTATAGCTAGTACTATTAACGGCATAGCAGTAAATGATGGCAATTTCCAACATAGAATTAAACCAAATAAATAGTGTTGATGATGGAATATGTAAATGTGTAAATTTCCTATAGAGTAAATAAAAATGTTTGTTGAAAACACAACCAATCTACTAAAGTTTCCCGGGGGTTCGACCCGCTTGATACAGTCGAGGTTGTTAAATGAAAATGATGTGTGGTCTAATCGTAAGCTTATCATTTATTGAAGTAATTTTTTTCATATTTATTCGGCCACATATAGTCTAGTATATAGCGTATTTGGTCAGACGACAATTTAGCTTCCTTTTTCCACTTTCTTAGTAATAAACAACTTAGAAATAAGAGTATGGGTATATTTGCTGAGGATCTTTATTTTTTCTTTTAGTTTACTCATTTAGCTTATTATTAAATCGCTTGGACAGTTTCTCTACTACCATAAGCAACTGTTAGATGACCATTTCTTCCATTTTATTATTGAAATCAATTTGTGATTTATGAAACATCAGCCATAAATAAGCCATCGACAACTTACGCGGACGCTCAGTTTGTGGAATTTCCAGTTTGTTTTCAAGGGAGTACAGGAAAGGACTTTTCAAGAAGAGATTTGGGCTTGCATCCAAGTGTAGAGAGCGTCTGGTATCCTTGAGGCCTTATACTTTTTCGGTACCTTAGTAGTATAGAAATATATCTATAATCTTTTGACTTGGACCACAGTCGAGCAAAGGTTCATTTTTGATATGCGGTGAAAGACGTCGACCGACTTCACTATGATTGGACGTAGGCCGCACATAAAAATTAAACATTGACCTCGAAAAATTCTCAGAATGAAATTTAATCAATATTGGAGAAAATATAAACATAACAATAATAAAGAAAATTATGAATGAATATATAGTGGCACAAGTTAAGTTATTTTGTAAAAAAATATTAATAAGTAAAATGAAATAAAATTAATACTAAAAATAAAGAGGGCTAAATTAAATGATAAAGTCAGAAGGCATGCGTCCCAGAATACTGGTAATTATAGCATTGCCATCCATGTGGCAATGCTGATTCTCTGACCCAAGTATACGCCAGCATTCTGGTCATGAAATGCTTTGACCAGGTGTAAAAAAATATATTTTTCGTGGTTGAAAAAATACTTACGTAATAAAGACGAATAACTGGTTAACTTTTGACTGTACCACGTATCATATTTGAAGCCCACATTATTATTGGTAAATTGCGGGATTAGTCGGGACTATACCCCTATTTTGGGTTGGATTTTGTATAATTGAATGGAGAGCCAGGCTAGGATAGGTATTATGTAGAGATGATAAGCGTACCCTCACGACCTGTTTCCATACATGTTTACAGATAAAATGTGTGTCCATTTACAGGACGAGAATAGTGTGGGGCTAATTGTCATCTGGGACAAAGCAGGGCTGAAATTTAGTTAGTTAGACCGTAAGTTGTATTCTTTAAATTAATGATGGTAGGTACAATTCTAATATGCTTATATGGTCAGTGATAAAACAGAAACATAAGGAACTAAAAAAAATCATTTAACAAAAAATAGAACCGCCTTCAAAGACACTAAAAAGGATAAAATAACTATGTAGGATATCTAACCTGAAAGTTATAAAGTTTTTTTTTTTTTATAGTTTTTTATATCATTTTTAATTTTTAAATGTTTTGACGATTAAAAATACCTACTTGTAATATCGTTGATTGAAGATTACCGTTGACTAAATACCTAGGTAAAATCTAGATTTCCAATCTATAAAGCTTTAAGCTGGCGTTAAATCCATCAGGAAATATGACTGCAGGATTCCACAAGTAAACGGAACCTGGACGGAAAGAAATTCTTGCATCAATGAATACTGAAATTGAATTGCAAGACGAGACTTTTAACTTTTACATTTTTATCAGTATATATTTATGGGTGAATTATTCTGTGGAAAAGGCAAAATATTCAAGTATATATTATTATGTTTTTTTGCCACTATAATAATAAAAGGGTTAATAATTTATTTTGTATTTTTATCACTGTACACTCAACTTGACCTTATTTCAGCATTTTCAATATTGACGTAAATGTTTCCGTTTTATTGTCTTCTCTGTTTTATTACAATAATCTATGTCAAGTCATAAATGGAGCCCTAAGTTGTGTCATATACCGAAAATGTACGGGGTTATTGCTTGCAAATAAATATTTAAGGCGTAACATGACAATGCTTGTATGCTCATCAAAAATGTATTGCTTGGCACCGTCCTATTTCTTTATGGTTTCCGTCGGGATACCATTTGTCGGGCATTTCGGTGCTGTTTTATTTATAAGATACCTACTAGGTAAAAAGTATGTTACTCTCTGACCCATACATAACCTATCTCTGTGCCAAATATCACATAGATCTGTTTCTTAATTTTTGCGTGAAAGAAAGACCAACATACTTTCACATTATAATATCCTAATGCTCTTTTTCTATATTTAACGGTATTTTGATAAGTTGATCAAAGAACCCGGTAGTTCAACAGACCGAACGGTCAGTTGGTCGGTCATTAAGGTTACCAAAAGGCAGCACTTGCATTTGACAAAGGATCAGAAAGGGCAGGATTATACAGAGAAATATGTTCAGCAGGGCACATAACACACGGTGTTCAAAATTCAGCCTTATCATAAGTTTTTTTTATTTAAATTGATGATGAAGCATAGATTTAAGTTTGCTTGCCTTGTATATCTATATCTTTATCTTCTAATAATAATAAAATATCTACTAATAATAAAGCTGAAGAGTTTGTTTGTTTGTTCGCGTTAATCTACGGAGTTACTGGTTCGATTTGAAAAATTATTTCACTAATAGGAAGTTAAATTATCCCCAAAGGTTATAGACTAATTTTTATCCCGGGAACGCGAGTGAAAGCTTAGGAAACAGTCCTACATAAAGGTTATCAAAGCCAGGAAACAGTCGTGGAAAGCAATTTCCACATTTCGCAGTTATGCTTCAAAATACCTTACATCCAAATTGAGGTAAGGAAAAACAACATAGCTTTAACTCGAAGCTTAAACTTGATTTCAAATCGCATCTCTCATATTTTTAATCACCGATAAAATCAGAATAGGGTCACGAACGAGGATTACAATCAATGCAATGGGAATTTGCAAGTCTGCATATTTTTCGTTTCACTTTGATTTAGTTCTGCTGGATTGGATAAAAAATTATTGGTAACGAAATTAGAGAGGTGGAAATCAAAATCAAAAACTCATTTATTCAGTTTAGGCCCTAATAAGGCACTTATGAACGTCAACAGTTACAGTTTTACAATAAACTCTACTACTACTAATAAAATGTTTGTCTACTTTAATTATGCTTAAAACTAGCTTCCAGCCCGCGGTTTCACCCACGTTCCCGAAGTATCTTATGTTGTCCCGAAATAAAAATATATAATTCCAGGGTATGTATCTATCTATGTGCCAAGTTTCATCCAAATCCGTTCAGTAATTTTTATGTGAAAGAGTAACAAACATTCATCCATACTCACAAACATTCGCATTTATAAAATTTGTGGGATATGAACTGAGTTCCCAAGAAACATTTCTTTGTTGCTTTTGGGATTCAGTTTTAGTACTCTTTTGTATTCTGTGGTTTTAGGCAAAATGTTACAGATTGACAGATTTGAATATAAGCTCTATGACACGGCCATGTTTATCTCGAAAATAAGAGCTATTAGACGTTGGCGAAATTCGGCCATCGTCTCTTTCTACACAGTTGTCTATTCATCAAGGCCAAATAGAAGGCGTTTAGTTGGTGACCGACCAATATCGAAGTTGGCAACCTTGGAACGCTAAAACGTCACCGACTTAATGCTCTCTATTTACCCTTATTAGATGGCTTTAAAGTAATATAAAGTATAACTTTTGTTTCCCTGTACTAAAACCTCGGCTGACCTATTTAAGAATTATGGGGGTGTAAAATAAGATGGTGTAAGACATCGTTTATGTTAAATTAGAATTATAGATTTCAATAAGCAAATTAAAATAAAACTATCACTTTTCCTACATAGGTAATACGATATATTTTTCTCTAAGTAGGTAGGTACATAGTCAGATTAAAATAAATAATTTAAATTATTTTGTCCATTATTACCTATTTCATTTGCTTAAAATAGAATACCGAAATTCATGAAGAGTTCATGTCAACGACTAGAAAACTTGTGATAATTAAAACAATTTTAAACTTATTTAAACAATTTTATAGCTCTTTAAATAAGTTTGCGAGTGGTATGATAACAACATAAAATAAATAAGAATGAAATATTTCACTGGTTATTAATTTGGTAGCAATTATGAACCACACTGAGATATTCGAAATACTCACGCGAGGTAAGCCGTTATACCGTAAAACTAGTTATTTTATATTGCTACCATAATTACTTAGGTCTTCGAAATATGGCCTAGAGGGCTAGTTACCCAATGCGGTAATACGAAGCTTCTGTATTAGGTATGGTCAGTTACAGATTTTTGTAGGGTTGACTATTCACTTTCTTTTGTCGCAATCGCTAAAGGCTAGTATGGTCAACCACCGCAAAATGTTTCTGATGATAAATGTTTAATTATTAAAAAAAAGAACTAAAATAATAAACTATAAACTAAAAAAATACCAAATACCTATATACAAAATGAAAATATTTTGTTCCTTTATATATTTATCAAACTCAATATTATAAATAGAATATTGAGTTCAGATCGCTGCCCGTGGGTCCCCAGAGGGCTGGCAGCATTACCGCGCTGGATCGCAAGGCTAATCCTTTGACCGAGGTAAGAAACAGCCCTCTGGTCACCGGACAAATTTATGAGGCGCGTCGAGAGTTCTTTAAAAAAATAACACGTTCCATTATACATGTGGTTTATTCCTTGTGAAATATCGATATCTACTAAAAAATGGTTTTTCGAAAATCAGCTCCTAAGGGGAGGGTGACCAGTCCGGTATATAAATTTTTTTGTAAAAAACTATAACAATAAAGAATTCCGAAACAGATTGTACAACACATTTTGTACCTCGTACGGAATGGCACTTGAATATGTTTCACTCATATTTCCTCATCTTACTACAGGACATGAATAAAACATTAGGGTATTTGGCATCGACCGACAATTTTTTCTTGTATTCCGATGTTCCAGTCATGATAGCGATCTTGATTGCTTTCCTTTTCTTTTTAACTTTACCGAGCCGTTTTATTTGACGGGTGTTTTTATTATGTCGTAATAGGCCACTTTTTTTAGGAAGCATTCGATTTAATGTTCCCAAATGTTATTTTAAGTATTCATAGATTGGGTGGAAAGGAATAATATTGAATGGAAGGCAAATGGGAGTAAAATTTGAAGCAGATGTATTTTCTTTATGAGGAATATTCAGGGTTATGTCTCCTGCAGTATTTATGAGATTGTTAAATGTGTGATAAAAGTTGCTCATGAATGAGTTATTTTATTTATTCATATGAGCAATTTTGCTCCGCGAGTTTTATTAGTTAAGAGAATATTTATGCAAAACGCAAAAATACACTGTGTTTAGACAGTTTTTTATACGAATCCATTCATATATTTATCTATTCGAAAAAATATAGGTATGTTATATTTTTTTCCGATTCTTATTTTACAAACTAATAATATAACATTGGGACATAAAACAATAACAAGTCACGTAACGTTTCGCCACAGCGAAGGTAATATTTGAATATGGTGCAATGCATGAGTTTCTGGTGATTAAATCATCTTGATGAAAGCCTACATATATAGCCTTTGGGGATAATGTAGTTTCCTATTGGTGAAATAAATTTTCAAATCGGACCAGTAACTCAGAGATTGACGTATTCAAACAAACAAACTCTTCAGCTTTATTATTGGTATAGACGTAACTTACCTACTACTTTACTCATAAACATAGTCACTTGACTATTATCATGATATTGTTTCACGAGAAACAAACGAAGGCAAGCATACAAAAGGGGATGTTTACTCAATAATTTAAACCAGTCAGAAAGCACATACAAAGAGATTGCCCTGAATACCTAAATAATAGTTCAACCAGTATCGATTCAGACTGAAATAGCACAGTCTTACATTAAAGTTAATGCGGTAGACTTGAAAGTTCCTTAAATTTACTGTCGGCAGTTGCTAAAGCCCTCTTTAATGATAATTTATATGTCGGGTTTGAGATACCATATAATTTGACAAGCCTTAATTAGTTTCGATTTACCTATTCGATGTGTCAACTGTGTGATTATAATGACATCATTGTACTTTTTTTTATACTACAAGCAAGCATACAGCCCACCTGATGGTAAGTGGTTACCGTTGCCTATCGCCATTTGCAATACCAGAGATATTGCCAATGTGTTGCTGACCTGTTACAATACCGAGAAGGCAAACAGGCTCTCAAGTGCAATTGCCGGAACACACCGGTAAGTGCTTGGCGACAAATTTTCAACTTGAGGGTGGTAGCCAGCCAGGCGGGTACTAAAAAGTTTGTCCTGTCTATGAATGCTATCTATTATTAACAGGATCAATGATAGGTCTATCATTATTATTTTAGCCCTCAAATGTCCAGAAGGCTAGGTATTCATAGGATTAATTTAAAAATTTGTTTAGCCCTTTGCTGCTTTTATTCGGTGTTGAACTTAGGTCTTTCGAAGATTTTTATAATATTCGTTAGAATGGTTGAGAGTATCGATAGGAGTCTTGAACTTTGGGCTCCTATGGATCCGCCTCCTCATATGCCCTTATATACTCATATTCATTAATAACTTTCACTGTGGTATCGACTGTAATATTGCGAAAAAGAAACAGGTGTTCCATTCATAAGTTCCATAATATGTACTCGATATGTGTTAAGGTTTACCTAGCATCCAGAGAAAATGTATTATTTGTGACAGAGTATTCAACATAAATCGTATACCATAAAAAATATATTATTTAAATGAGGTACCTCAAAATAAAGTACTGGAAATAAAGCATTCCTCAACAAATCCGCATTGTGGAAGTATTTCAGCATCGCGTAATGAATGTTGTCACATACAACAATTTTCGCAACAAACGGTTTGTGTGCAAAAGTTGGGTCCCTACTATTCGCGGTAAAGGAATGAGCGTAATGAAATAATAGGCTATCCATAATTAGCTGTAATTCGATGGATATTTATGATATTTTTGAGAGAGTTTAATGTTGTTTCATGAAGGTATTTTTATCAAGTAAGGTTTTGACTTTTATTAAGAAAAGTCTGCATTTTTTTCGAAATTTGGGATTTATATACTAATAATTGAGCTGAAGAGTTTGTTTGTTTGTTTGAACGCGCTTATCTCCGGAGTTACCTACTGGTCTAATTTGAAAAAATCTTTCACTAATTGGAAGCTACATTATTCTTAAACTACGTTTTACCTCGGGAACGTGAGTGAAACCGCGGGGAAACTAGTAATAAATAAAAGTGAATCATGCTGATTAACTTATAGCCATCTCAGAGATATGTCTGCAATAATGTATTTATTATTCCTCTTGAAAAGATTGAGCGTTTTCATACGCAATTTTCCTGCTTCCAGTAGGAGCCCAGCTGAAGAATTTTTTTGGCTAACACCCAAGTAAAAAGGCAAAAGTTTATATTACCCTATAAAGCAAATGTTGTAATTTTATTTGCAGAATAACTTACAACTGTACTCATGAATATAAATTATTGTATTTTACGAAATTATGTTTTGAAGAAACTTTAGGCAGATTATGATGTTTTTGTTACATTAAAATTTGTAATAATATAAAAATAAAACAAAACAGTTATTAGTTCACTCTCCGCCTATTACAGACATTTACATCAGCTTCATATAGTCCTATGTTTCGTATAGCATTTCATCAACATAATAGGTATCTTTTTCGCCTAAAATTACGAAACTCCATAGAAATTTGATGGAACAAAAGCTAGATGACAGGTCGATGAAATGTCATCCAAAACATTATGAAGCTGCAAATGCGACAAAATTAACCCTGCAGATGTAAATAAATTCATTAATAATACCCTGCATCTAACTGAAATTTATTTTTCTTTTCAGAATGAACTTCTCATCGCCGATATTAAAAACTATAAAGACGGCAAGATAGTGAATAGTGAATTGAACAATGACTATAAATTTAAGTGAGAAATGTAAAATAATATCCTGTAAATGTGACACCTAAAAACTAGTGCCAAAACAATGTTTTGCTGTAGAAAACTGGAACTACTCTTCGCCACTATTATTCTATTACTCGAAGCGGAAATGTTTGTGAACATAGGTGCTATGGAGTCGAAGAGGTCTTCCATTTTAGTCACTCAGAATGCAGATGATTTGAGGTCATTGGAGCTGTGCACGTCAAAAAACCAGCAGAGACTCGGCAGTGTATTTGGAAACTTTACAAGACATCATAAGAAAGGTTGGTTAGCTTATTGCTTCATTATAATGATCGGTTTTAATAGGGTAATTTTGTTGATCACTCATTTTAAGTTTTGTCTTGTTGTTTTCATTAGTTTTAGTTAGAGATAATCTTTAACTTTGTTTAACTTGAAAAACCTAAGCTTATGAAAGATTTAAAGCAATTTAATAGTAAATTTTAATTGATTTAATGTTATAATTTCAATAGGTAGACATTACGTAATGAAACTGCAATTTTTAAAGCAATTAGCTCAAAATCAATTTAATTTACTTAATTGAACTCCTGATTACATGTCAATATTTGCCACTTTTTCAATTTTATAAATAAATACCTGTATATCAGGGTGAAATATAATTAATTATATTTCCTAATACCTAAATATTTCAAAATCCGTTTTAGGCATTTCAGTTAATGGGAACGAGATTGATCTAGATTGAATTGGTTTCTTCAGAATTTCGTTTATCGAATAATCTATCAAATACCGCCCTAAATTTCCTACCATTTCAGAAATTGAATTTATACGCTTAAACCAAATTACTAAGTTGGCAAATCTTTACTATTCGATAGTTATTAGTGTTGTGTTGATCTGATACATTCAAACTCATTTATATAGTTTAGGCCCTGATAAGGCACTTATTATGAACGTCGTAACAAACAAATGACTCTACCACCGACGGGTTCGTACTACGCGTGTAAAACCGTTTAAAATAGTCCGTCCGTGTAAACAAGAAAAAAATATTATTACGTAGATGTACCTACACACGGCCACAGATCAAGCTACACATTTTTGTTGCAAAATAGCTCCTATTACAACCGCATAAGGTGGCCGCAGTGTGTAGCTTGATCTGTGGCCGTGTGTACAAATATTAGTTTATAATTTCAAATTTCATAAGATTTGTTTTTCACAGGTCACAGAAGAAGAACAACAACTACGACAACTTCACAAACAACAATCACATATATGATAGAAACAGAAGTTGGAACAACAGATTTATATCCAACAACAGAATTCATAGTAGACCCTACATATCCTAAACTACCAAAACCACTTCGACTATCAGATTCAATGTTAGATAATGAATATGATAATGTACATATAGATAATGTTATAGATGAAGTAAATGAACTACTAGGTAGAAGACACCATTCAAAGTATAATAAGGAAATTATTGTCGAATTAGATGAAGCTTCATTATCGAAGACTCAAAATAAAGTTAAGAAGATGTATAGAGACTCTGCAGGGTCAGCTGTTAATAAATTAAGTGGTAAAGGTAGCAAAACTGGTATATTTCTGACTGACAATTGTACCACGGTGATAGCTCAAATAGGAACTACTGCTATACTACACTGTGAAGTTAGTGATATCACCGAAAATACGGTAAGTGGAGATAGTTTTGTAAGTAATCTATATCTATATACTAAAAATAAAGCTGAAGAGTTTGTTTGTTTGTTCGCCGAAGGTTATGGGTTACTTTCTATCCCGGGAACGCGAATGAAGCCGCGGGAAACAGCTACAGCTAGTCATCTACATAGAGATTCTCTAAAAATCAATGTTTTTCTGCCTGATACTTTATATGACATGCATTAAATTGCAATGAAACTTTGATGAGTTCTTGTGCGCAAGCCGGGAAATGTTTCTAGAACAACGTGATTAGAAACATGCTTTCCAGACGTTACACCGTGAGCTTTGTGCTGTATTAGTACTGACTAATAGTAAGGAAGAATAACTTATACACTAGAAAATTCATCAGCTGCCTGCCCTGTTCCCAATTTTTTTGGGACTTCGCATTAAATTATCATCTTCTATTTAGGTCCTCTTTAACTCTTTAACAACTAAGACTCTTGTCTAAAATATGTGTATTGTATTCAGAAAGAGCTTGTAACAACGAGTATTGCAACGGAAAATAAAATTAATTGTAAGGAGAATATTATTTTTGTTTATATAAGTCATCAGTCATATTTAATGTAAGCGTGTCAAAACTATCTTTTGATACTTGAGATCTTAGAAATCGAGAATTTATAAACTTTTCTTTTATTAGGTCACGTGGATAAGAAGAAAAGACTACTCTCTCCTTTCAGTTGGATTGGTCACGTACAGTGCTGATAGCAGATTCTTTTCAGCTCATGGAAGACATGTAAAGGTAAGCCCATGATTGAATTAGTTTCTGGATTTCAAAAAAAGCTTAGTTATTGTTACCTACTTATAAATAATGTAAGGGTTTATTTTGGCATTTTATTCTACCATAGTTTTCTAATTTAACTCGAATTGATTAATAACTTCTGACAGACACTTAAAGCTTTAAGTCATAGCATGAAGAAGAACCGCCTTGAAAATGTTTAAGTAATATTAACTGCAGCGTCTGTGACGTCATTTGATATTCCAAATAAAACACTAAAATTTGGCTTGTTATTATCAAAAAGCTTGCTTGTACTTTGAATTCAATGTATTGCCTCACACTTCTTAAGAAACTAGGTAGTCGAACAACAACTTTCAGTAGGTATAATGCTCGTTCAAAGAGCTCATAACTGAACAAAGTGTAAAAGAAAAATCTCCTGAGGATAAAAACTTCACACATTTATATTCTTTACGTTCGACGTTTTTAATTTGTTTGTTTTTATGATACCATGCAATAAATTTTCCAATTATCTTTATTTTCGAAGTAAAATTGTGTAGTTATTCTTCGTTATTTTATTTTATTATTAGATTCCGCCCTGCGGTTTCTCTTCTCTTATGTTTTTTCGGGATAAAAAGTACTCTATGTATTAATCTAGGTTATAAAGTATCTGTGATCCAAATTTCATCCAAATCCGTTCAGTAGTTTTTGCGTGAAAGAGTAACAAACATCCATTCATCCATCCCCCCATACTCACAAACTTTCGCATTTATAATATTAGTAGAATTAAGATTTGTTACATTCAACCAAAATACTTTAGATATTGAAAAAACATTTCATCAAAATCACTTATGACCACAAATATTATGTTAATTGATCCTCAATAGCTTTGTAACAACTGTTGTTGCATTTTTATTTATGTTACAAAGGGACTTAATGTTATCTGGATTATAATGAATACCTGAAATGAAATGAAAACATTCATTACTGGTCTGTGAAGCGACTCGACTGTCCCAATGGTGCACCCTCATTATTTTTACTTGGAAAAGTGTAGTGAAAATAACAAGAAATATAAAGGAAGCTGCAAAGGAGATAAAATATCGTCGTGATAAATTTATTCAGTAAAATTATACATTTACCTACCCGCGTGGGTAATGGTAGGTAATGTATAATTTTGTACACGTGCCTACGTGTTATGGTCATCATCAGCCGTATAATCTAAAAAATACTAGGATTCCGCCCCGTGATCCCCTATTTTACCCCCTTAGCGGTTGAATTTTCAAAAATCCTTTCTTAGTGTATGCCTACGCCGATCCGCCCAGTGGTTTGAGCTGTGCAGGAATAGATCAGTCTATCACACTATAATTTCCTTATATTTTTAGCGATACGTAGTTCTAAAATAAACTCCCGGGAATGTTATTAATGTTGTCCGTAATTAGTAGTTATTTGCACTCTCGTGATCTCTTTCTGAGTATATAATAATATTCTATTTTAATTTAATGAAATAATCAAATACCTTCGTGGCATTATCATCGAAATCCTTTATCGCGTGATTTTATTGAGTTACAAATGTAAAAACAAACTTTTTCATTTATTATTACAAGTTAATAATATAATATGAAAAGGTGACAGTAAATCGCAATGATTTGAGGTTTTACTAATGCTTTAGTGTTAAATTCCTATTCAACAAAGAGGATTAGAATATTGTACGCCCGGCGTTTATTGGTTTCGACAGGCAATTGGGCATTAGCCAATCTAAAAGCATAATTCTATTCCATACGTGATTGAAATTACTAGTAAGGCTTCGTAATAATTTTGGTTTACAACTAAAATTCGATATTATTTTAATATGAATGGTCGGACGTATTCGTATCATTTTGACAAATAATATACTCGTGTATCTAGCTTGAATGTTTTTTTACCCAGAGATGTGTCCAGAGTAATAAATAATGTAAATCAAGACCACGAACTGGAAGACGCAGCGTGGGCAGGCCAACAGGGCCAACAAGGTGGAGCGATGATCTTGTGAGAGTCGCAGGAAACCGCTGGATGCGGGTAGCGCAAGACCAGCCATCGTGGAGATCATTGGGGGAGGCCTTTGTCCAGCAGTGGTCGTATTTTGGCTGACATGATGATGATAATGTAAATCAAATTAAACCCTTCCCGAACTTTATCAAAATCTCATAACAATAACATTTAATTAATCTTTTTACGTTAATGAAACTAAAATCTGGAACAGATATTGTAATATTATCAGATCTGTATTTACACTTTGTAAACTCTCGTTACTGTCAAATAACGTAGCAATTGCTGTTCGTGGTCTGTCGAGAGCTTTCAATAAAACTTATTTTGTTGTTTAATTTACTGATAACAATTACAACTTGGTTGCTTTGAGATTGGAATTAGAATTTGTTTTCGATTGGTTTGAATTTGTTTTTGAACTTCAATCAATATTTACTATGTAGGTAAAACGAACGTGGATTTCGAACCCGCTGTTCTAATATTTGTACCATCCGATATTTGTAATCCAGCATATTATATCAAAAAACCATTTCATGAAACTAAATTTTCAACGTTATAATTTTCAGTTTGTTCAAATATTCGTCTTTCTCGTTTGTCTCTATTAAGCCGTAGATTATAATATTTACATGTAAAATAACTATAAATTAGTGTTTGAAGTTTTAAGAAAATAATAGTCTCTTCTAAATTAATATTTATGACAGTTTTGATAATAAAGATAGTAAGCGAATATAAAGTGTAACCTATTTCAAAAAATCTTAAAAATAATTTGAAGCAACTTGTTATGAAATGGTCCTTAAACTGTTGATGTGATGTTAATAATAATTTAAAATGATTAATACAATTTTATCTTAATGAATACTCTGGTTCTACTACTGTAACTGTTTCGGGAACCAGGATGGATGTGAAGATGTTTGCTACTCTTTCACACAACAACTACTTAACGGATTTGGATTAAACTTGGCACATAGATCAATCACACCCTAGAATAACAAACAGGCTACTTTTATCCCGATAAAATATAAGATCGCTTAGAAACGCGGGTCATACCTTGAGGCTTTTTAAATTGATTATTCTTTTCTAATTTGTCCTAAAGGATTGGGCGCTTCATATCAGATTTGCTACATCTGCTGATGCTGGATACTATGAGTGTCAGGTTCCTACACATCCGCCGACCAGTATTTTCTTCAAGCTTGTTCTTGTTGGTAAGTTTTATACTCTTTATTCCTTTACAAATTCGAAAGGTTCAATATTTTGGTTCAAAACTTGTTTCGACTCTGAAAGCACTTATGAAAGTTAAAACTGTTTCTACTATTAAGAATAGAATAGAGAGATGAAAAAAATATTACACGTTATTGGCAATAGCTCTGTTATACTTTTATCGATTTAGGTATTATATGTATAAAACTGATACTAGAAAATAATGATACAAATTAATATTTTCCAACAGCTGCATATGCAGAAATAGTTGGTGAATCAGAGAAGATCATCCATGAAGGATCCATGCTCAGGCTGGTATGCATTGTGAAGAGGTCTACGGAACCACCTTCATATGTGTTCTGGTACTTCGAGAACCGGATGATCAACTACGATTTAAGTAAGTAACCTACCTAGATTTATTCATATTATAACCTGAGTAATAAGCTCCATATTAATTTCGTGAACTATTAAAAAAATCTGAATAGAGAGAATTTCAATATTTCATCTTGCTTCCTCGTAATAACTAATTATTTGACGCTTACCTGTGGAATATATAAAGATTTCATAGAATTTTGCCTTTGTCTTGAATAAACTTACCTTTCACGAATTTAATATCTTCTTAATTACTTCAAAATAGTAGTTACTATATTATCATATCTCTTCAAATTTGTAGGCCTTTAATGGTGAAATTTACTATTAGGTACACCGGGATGATGAATGAGCACATATGTTTTAGTCTTTTTAAATATTATGTTTTTAAGGCTATAGTAGGTATACATTGAAAGTTGACACGGTACCGCCCGCGACCGTGTCTTCCCAATGGGGGTCGTCGCTGACGATCTTTCAGTCACGCTGTGTCTGTGAGTGCGTTGGTACGCTACGCACACAATATGCTATATTTTTTTTTTATTAAATCATAAATATAAATTTTAATTAAATTCAAATTTCACTTAATAATTTAAAATTTTAATTAATTATAAAATTCTATTAATTAGGCGTTAACACTGTCTTTTCATCTTCTATCATTAATACAGTATTCTTGTTTAGATGGTGTAAGCGTCCACAATGGCAGACAAACCAGTGAGCTGATGATCGGCAAAGCAGAGCCGAGACACGCTGGCAACTATACCTGCGTGCCAGCTAATGCAAAAGCAGCATCTGTCACCGTTCATGTTATACAGAGTAAGTAGATCTTCATTATTTGCTTCTTTCTTATAAGCATGAGGGGATAGTTCCGTATATAAACATTGATGAGAAGCAGATAGTATAGTCGTCTCTTCTAACAGTTTTCTGTCATTTTTAATGTTGCGGCTTTTACTTAAAAGTGATGATTAAGTCAGTTCGGAGTGGTCGTTACGGTCCATTTTTAACACCCGGCGAAAAAATAGGGGTGTTATAAGTTTGTAGTGTGTATCTGTCTTTAGTCTCATAGCTCCTGAACGGATAGACCGACTTTGATTTCGTAATTTTTTTTTGTTTGAAAGGTGTCTTAATCAAGAGTGTTCTTTTAGCTACGTTTTAAGAAAATCCGCTCAGCCCTTTGTCAATTAATACCAAATTCTTAAGGTGGGTTGCACCATCCAACGTTATCGTTGTGTGTCAGAGCAACGGTTTTGCTAGCAAAAGATAGTTTTGACAGACAATTCAACGATATAACGTTGGATGGTGCAACCCACCCTTAGTGAGTTTCGGGAGGTTATTTAAATTTTTAATTTTAGTTACATTATTTAACGTTCAGTTCAAAACTTCTATTTCATACTATAAGTTACCATGTACATTGTGTCTAAAACGATACTTCAATAGTTATTTAAGGCTATTCTTATAGCTATAATCTTTGTAAAGATTAATGTCAAGAAGCACTATGGAATAATGTTAAAACTTTGGCCTTCTATTTCTATTTTCATCATGTCATAGTCCCTAGTGAGTACTATCGCAGAAAGCTAGAAGCTGGCAGCTTATTTTACCTTTAGTACCTTTCCTAACATAAGATGCTAAGTAGAAATGTCGCTTTTACTAAATATATTTTATGTATATCGGTTTCTCTTTTACGGGTTTTACGGTTAAACGTGACGTAAAATTAATTAGTACTAGATTCCGCCCCGCGGTTTCACCCGCGTTCCCGAAGAATCTTATGTTTTTCCAGGATAAAAAGTATCCTATGTGTTAATCTAGGTTATAAACTATCTGTGTTCCAAATTCATCTGAATCCGTTCAGTAGTTTTTGCGTGAAAGAGTAACAAACATCCATCCATACATCCATACTCACAAACTTTCGCATATATAATATTAATAGGATTTATATTTTTAATACTACAAAAATATCGTAAGAAGATTATCAGCAATATGATTAGGAGCATGAAGCTATAGCTTCTTTGACCCTAAATGTAAACCTACTGTAGCAATTGAGGTGACAAGCATATTTGATTCACTCTAAAAATAGATCCATTATGACACACTGATTAGAGGTTATTGTTAGCATTTAACATTACTTATTTTATTCTGCTGTTATGATATTCCGTACCTTAATTACTTTCACAAACCGTTTTGTATTCCACATAAAATTTAGTTGAGGTCTTAAATAAAACTCAATTAGTACAAAAGGACATTGTTATTTTCCTTTCCTTTAGAACCCGTAAAATAAAATTATGTTGGTTTGTGTCTTTTGTCTGTTTATTACATTTAGTCATTAGCCTTTGACATAAGGTCGGGTAAATCTCATCAGCTTATTTGAAAGGTATAAGGAACGTCGTGTACGTGTTTTTATTAGGGGTTTGAAATATTTAAATAGGCTTTACAATTTTGCGCTATTATTCCAGTAGGTACATACTAGACCTTAGATTAAATGAGACCTCGTATTTTTTCTGCGAATCCAAAACCTTTGTTCGCCCTTTTCACCACAAAATTGAATAAAGAATTGGAAAATTGATGGCTCATAAAATATATTTTTAATTAGCGGTATTAGAAAAAAAATATTCACCCTAAAAAAACAAAGCCGATTAAGGTCAGACTTACTCATTTATTCCGAGGTTCAGACGGACTTAGTATTTCCTCGGGACGAAAATTATCTTATTACCAGGACCTTAAGTAGTAAAAACGACTGTTTAGCCAACATGAAGTTGAGAGTTAGGTATTAAACATAAACAAATATTTACATTTATAATATTAGTTGGATGTCATTAAATTCAACTTAGTTTTCAGGTTCTGTATCTGAAAAAGAAAAAACAGAATCTATAGCGAATCACACACCCCTCCTCTCCTTTTAAAGATACCTATAATTTTGATTTCAACAGGGTGAGTAGATATTAGGCCATATATTATAGGAAAATTGCTGGTTTTTTCGAAGCACATTGTGCAGATTTAATTTGTTCTGTACATCAAGTCACTTGGATGTATAATTAAGGGGTTAGCAAAGGTTTATTAATTAGGACCTCAAAATGAGTCCAGATACTTTAATTTATATTTGGCCTATCGACTTTTTGCTGTTTTAGTACGGAACTCTAACTCTTCACTCTGAAAAAAAAAATTGAGCAAAATAAAAACTAGTCAAGGGGACTAGTTTTTATTTTGCTCAATTTTCTTTTTCTCGCCATGATTATTTCAACTTTAACTTTTGGTACTCTTTTTATTAGACTATTCAATATTTACAACGAATATACAAAATCCTCGAAGCGGCCGCTGCTGCCGATCAACGGCAAGGTGCCCAGAAGTCTGGTGGCCTTCGCTCTTTGGATGACCAAGCTAACTTTTAATTAATTAATTAATTTTGTTCACAGGTGAAACGCCAGCAGCCATGCAACACGGTAACAACTCATCTGCCCCCATACAATTCACACACATACATATACATTTATTTATAATTTTAGTGGCAATTAGAATGGTGATCACACAAAACCACCAAGATTTTGGATAATGAAAATACATAATATGTGAATATTGATAAATTAAATGTGTATAAACAAACGTACTTACTCTAATATTAAATTAATTGTGTTTATTTAGCTGAAGATTGACTTTACTATCAAATTGTATAACATTATATAATTTGTTACAATCTTTAATAAAGAAACTGTAATAAATATTTATTTAGAAGAAATAGATTCACAAAAAACTTTAAATATTAATTTATTTTAACATTAACTTATTAATTATTTTAACATGTAAAATATATTCTGGAAATGATGGATGGAATGATGACTCTAAATTTTGAAAAGTGAAAGTTATGTCGTTGAAAAAAAAAAGTATGAAATGTTCGTATTATATAACTGTTGTTACTCTTGAGATATTTATGTGTATATTAGATATTCTATTAATATAATTTTAACCAAAAGATTTTAAGATTCAGCCAGGACTTAATAAAATTTGTCTACATTTTACTTAAAAAATAATTACTTCTTATTTTGATATTAGTATAACCTGTGTTCTCATACTCGATCAATTTAACAAAAAACATTAAGAAACTATTTATTTCGAATATCAAGTCTATCTGATTTCCTGTGCTAATTTTTGTAATAATTGAATAAAGATATCAGCTCAAAGTTCCAATGAGGTCTTTTGAAGTATGTTTTGTAAATATTACAAGAAGTTATTTTTAATATTTAAAGTTTTGTCTTCAGCTGTAAATACAAACTAGGTTAATTTAACAAAGTTGACAATTTACCAAAATTATTTAAAAAATAAAATAATTAAAAGTATACCAATTGAGTACAATAATGTTAATTGTAAATAAATATGTGAAATATATTCATACCTAAATATGGTGATGTATAAGAAAATGTAATTAACTGTCATTTGATTTTACGAAATAAAAAACAATTTTGAATTGAACGTGCCAATATTTGTTTTATTTTTATTGTATTATTTTTTAAATACATATTTTATCCACAAACCCTACGATGTAGTACTCTTTTTTGTAATCTCATAAAGGTATGTCAAATTTTTAAGATAATTACATAAAACTGCTCACAGGGTACGCCAAATTATAAGGATTTTTTTTATGTTCAATGAAATAACTATGTAAATACAATTATATTATTCTGAAAGTGTTTTATAATTCTAATATTCATAATATTATAAACAAAGGTATAAAACGTATACGTATAAAGCTATAGCCTTAATTAATTGCTTTAAGAAAAGAGGTTTGTTAACCAAATTGGATTTGTATTTTAAGGATACGAACAGCCGAGTCAATATTTAAACAGGTAGGTAATTTAATGCAGCCAGGGATCCATAAAAAAAAAACAAATACGGAACACCCGACCCCATATCAATTAATTAGGGTCCCATGATTGACGGAAGTGGTGTTTTGTACAATTTTCTTGGTAAGTGGACCCGTCAGGAACAGATGTTTGTATGGCCTTTGTTTAGTCGACCGTTCAGGGAGGCCTATTCATTCGGCATACACAGCATTCTACTATTATGCATAGTTGTTGACTCAAGCAAATATAGTTCAAATTAACATAGCTTTTACGCTTAATTTAGCATAAGATACCATGATATCAAGTCTATCTGATTTTCTGTGCTAATCCTAGATTCCTTATTATTTATAAGGAATCTAGGATCCCACCATCAGATCCTGACCGGATGACTATGGGACCCATGTGAAGTATAACTACCTACCCTTTCAAACAAAAAATAATGAATTTGCCAAATCGGTCCAGGCGTCTTCGAGTAGGTAATCGAGGAACATACAATAAAAAAAAAGATTCCGATGCATTGTTAATGCCTCCTCCTTTTTGAAGTCGGTTAAAAACATAAATATTAATGAGTGTTACAATAGACGGATTTATCACTTAAAGTGATCGCTACCAGACCAACCATTGGATGTCGATACATAAATAGATAAAATTTTCATTAGTACTGAGAATTCTGCTCACCTCTTCAAGGAAAAAATACGCAAAAACATATTTTTCTTACATCTGGTAACAAAAATATTTTTCAAGCACAAGATGAAAATCGATTACCTTAAAATAAGGAAACACATTGCTCTTAGTACGAAGTTTAGATAACAGGTTGTTTTAATTGAATTATTGAGATTTTCATACAAAAATACCATCCAAATTTCTGGCTCTCAAGTGTTAGTGTATGGTGATAGCTTAGTTAATAAACCTTTTCAACTAAGGGTGGTATAGTCAGCCAGGCGATTGCTATAAAGTTACACCGTACCCATTCAAGTGGATAAAACAGGAGCAGTGAAAAATGTGCAATCCAATTTCTTGAATGTTTTCGCCACAAACCACCAGGGGGGTAATTGTCTAAATCCAATTAACAGATATTGGACTCTAGATAGTTAACATAAAGCATTATTTTATTGTCCACTGTTTAATTAAAGCAAAGTCAATATGTATACTGGTTTTATTTAAGTCACCATTTGAGCTCCAGGATGTTGCCCGCGTTCCTGGGATTAAAAGTAGCTTCCAACTTAAAAGAATTTTCAGCATCAGTTCAGTAACTCTGAAGAATACCTACTGCATCAAAATAACTTTACCTACCCCTTTATAATAATTAACTTTTAGCAATATTTTATTTTAATTTTTATTCTTTACTAGCTGTCCCCCGCGGTTTCACCTGCGTTTCCAAGATAAAAAGTAGCCTATGCAACCTGATCTAGATAAGGCAACATAAAATTGTCCATGGGAAACACAGTTCCCACACAGTGTTTTTAGTGCCTTTAAAGGCGGCCTATTTTATGTTAAAAGTTTTTTATTTTTCAATTTTAATTTTTTTATGTGTAATCAATGACTCTCAAGGTCACTGACCTAGGATAAACATATTAGCGTTATGCCTTCCATCATCGTTCCTATAATATTTAAGAATTATCCCCTAACTCCTAACCGTTAAGGAGTTGAACCTTCCATCATCAGCTCAGCAACATGTGATAACTACCAGACGCAAATATCTGAATAGTTTTAGAAAATATATGAAAAACATAGTTAGTGCCTATAAAATTTTAAGAGTTCCCTCGATTACTTCAAGATCCCATCATCAAATCCTGACTTGGTGATCATGTGACCACCTGTAAGTATAGTAGTTTTCAAATCGGTTCAGGCATATTCGAGAAATTGGGGAACAAACATAAAAAAAGATTCCGACAAATTGATAACCACATTTAAAAATAACAAAAACTGTAACCTAGGCAACCGCTGTCATCCATTGACAATGGCGTCGCATCGCTCACCCGTGCTATTACATGCTTCCCGCTTAACGTTCTTTTTATCATTGCTCAGCCCCTGAGGGTCGTAGCGTGATGTTCTATAGCATATAACCTTCCTTAATAATTAGGCTTTCAATTTCAAAAAGGTTTTCCCAAATCCCACTGGTAGATCCAGAGATTAGCGCGTTCAAACAAACAAACAAACAATCTCTTCAGCTTTATTATTAGTATAGATATAGATAGATAGATATAGATATAGATATAAAACCTCCTTCAAATACAACAAAGAAACAAATAGCTGAAAAGCCCCGTGAGAAGCCGGGGCGGGTCACTGGTATTTTAAGACATAAACCGATGTGACCGATCTACTATCATTTAAATCCTGTGCTCAGCTTTGCTATGTGTGTCGAAGTTCAATTTTAACCATAGATTAAATATTTATTTATATTCTGTATGTTATTAAATTAATTAAAATGTTTGTGTACTATACTGAATTTACCGGTATTCCAGTTAATTAAATTTGTCCGGAAATGTGGCTCCGTAACCTGTATGTAAAGTATTGACGCAATAAAACGCTTCCTACTATCGAAATAAAAAAATACTGTGGGGTATTTAAAAATAATAATAACAATAGAAGGGTGCTTTAAAAAATTAAGAAAAATATACAAAGGCTCCTTAACTTAGCTTTGATTAATGATTATGGCTAACGAGGCTAAAATTTAATGGATATTACAATTTTGTTTTTTCTAATGTCCCATTCAATATAGTAGCAAACTTATTTAACTTATACTTATTTAATCATTTATTTTGATCACTATATTTCCTTGTGATAAGCTCGTGGTAAAATAATCTCACTTTCAAACTAAATAATAATTTAGTCAAATGTGGCAAACACAAAAACAACCCAACCCACCAAGTAAATAAAAAAAATTAAAAAAACATTGTCTTAATGAAAATGACCTCATAAACAACCCCCGGGACATCAAAGACCTCATTACTGGCTCGTATCGTAATACATTTGAACAGAATAAGAGTCACTTCATACTATCAAGCATTTCGTTCCCGTTCGGTTTAGACTTCCCCTCCTCTCAAAAGTTGGGAAGAAGGTCGTGACCTCTTTTCGATAATTTGACATCATTAACAATGAGCTATTATTCATTCATAATCATCATCATATTTAGCTCATGAATGTTATGTGCCACTTGTATACAATGGCTCATAAGCTCAACAGGTGTGGCCAAAATGATGGAGATCAAAATAAAGAAAAATATAAAACAAATGGTTTCAAACATGATGAAATACAGTATTGTCAAATTTTAGGAACGTAACGTTAACCACTACTTTGAAGCAATCCATCTTAAGAAATTATAGCTTCAATCAAAATTCCTACTAATATTATAAATGCGTAAGTTTGTGAGGATGTTTGTAACTTTGTCACGTAAAAAACTACTGACCAGATTTGGATATAACTTGACACATTGATAGATCATACCGGGGAATAACAATATAGACTACTTTTTATCCCAAAAAACATAAGATCCCTCGGGATAGCGGATGAAGCCGCGGGTTGAAAGCTAGTATGTAAATAAGAAAACAAAAGGATAAACACAGCGTTTCCATAATGATAGTCTGAAGTGTCCTTAAACAAGATTGATGCTAATTAGCTCACATCATCTGTAATCAAAGTGTCGTTAACGCAAAATGTCCATTTTATCATGAAACTTGGCGTTTAAATGGTGACGTGTCGGCACATTTCAGCTGAATCTACATGAAATTAATTGGTACAGTTGTGTAGCATCATTTTTAAGCAATGCAATAACAATGTATTTTTAAATCGACGTTCCTCTTTAGTAGGCTGTAGGTAAAATGTTAACAATGTTTCAATTAATCTATGCTATATGAAAAATAATAATACAAAACAACTGAACCGTAATAGGTTGTATGCATAAATATATCTGTTTGTCTTGTATCTGGGTGTAATTATCTATTTAGGTAAGTATTAACAAAAATAGTATATCAGTAGGGTTAATTTTGTCACATTTGCAACTTCCTAGTATTTTTCGGAATGCATTTCAAAAACATATCTGTTTCGTCTAAAATTGGGCTATATTACGAAACTCCATCCAATCTAATCCAACAAAAGATAGTTGACGATGAAATGCCGTCTGAAACATATTATTAATATTATGGAGCTACAAATGTGATAAAATTAACCCAACTTATATGAACACATCAATGCCTTTTCGGCCTACTAGAAAGAAAGAAATATATTTATTCGTGACAAAACAACAGATATAAAAAATATAGAATATAACATGTTAAGAATAATGAATTACCACAAATCGGTCCTCCAACTCAGCATATCGTTGGTTATTGTAGACATGTACAGATAACCAACGCTGCTCTTCCGTTGGGGCCGGTTAGTGATATCACGGTATACCTACCATTTTAAATCACCCAGTATACCAAAACACAATCAACATTATTATAAAGCTCGTGGCGGCTACTGCTGCCGATCATCGGCAAGGTACCAAGTTCATCTATTTAGTATAATTTAGTTAATTCTTTCAAAAAGTCAATTGTTTTAGTTTTGACCCCGACGTGATTTGAACACGCAACCTTCTGATCTGGAGTCAGACGCGCTACCGTTGCGCCACGGAGTCGTTGAGAGAAGACGTAATAAAGTTTAATGGATTATGTGTCACTAATAAAATTTAGTACACGGTATCCGGCATTATCCAGGTAGTTCCAAAAATTACATCTACACGATTAAAGAGAGAAGGTTTGATTTTTGTATGATTGTTTGAAATGGATAAGCTCAAAAACATACGTAACTGATAAAATTTTTTTTTTTAACAAAATACAGAACCACCTTCAAAAACAAAACATAAACTAACTATCAAGGACTGTTTTGAAGTCAGTGAAAGCGTAGTTCGTGATCCATGGGAAATGTGGTAGGTACCGCAGATTTTTTTTATCCCCTAACTGTTAAGGACTTTACCTTCCATCATCAGCTCACCAATATGAGATAATGACTACCAGACGCAAACTTAAAAAAAAATGAAAAACATTTAAGTGCCTATAAAATTTGAGGATTGCCTGGGGTCATCAGATCCTGAGCTGATAAACATGAAACCATCTGGGAAGTTTACATTTCAAACAAAAAAAGATAATTATGATCATAAAAAAAATTTCGTCTTCGAGTACCTAATCGGGGAACGAATTGAGAATCTCATTTTTTGAAATCAGTTAAAAATAATATGTACCCCATAATTAATACTCCATAATAATGTAATGGTCGACGTCACATTAATTGTATCGAGCTTTATTATACTCGAATTGTGGTCAGCCGTGGTCAACCGAAACATGTGATAATCTTCAATCATTGTACCGAACAGGTTATTAAGTTAATAGTAGGTAAATGTTCTGTGGTAAAAGCCCATTTGTATTGTATTGATTGAGAAAATTATCATCATTATGTGACGAGCCGTTAAGACACCTTAAACAATCATGCCACACATGCCCATGATAATTGGGTAGTTTACTGATATTAAATATTATATTTATTTAGATAATAATATATTAATATACGTTATATGCAATAACTGAATTCTGAATTACAATCAAATTTGAAATTGGTCTAAAAATTAAGAACTTATAGCCTATTGAAGTTTCTCTTTGTAAGAGAGAGATTATTAAATAAAATAATGTCTCTCTTACAAAATGAATTATATACTAATACTATTAGCAAAGAATAAATAACTATCAGTAATTAATTTATTTTTGTTTCTTGTAATTAATTTATTTTTGTTTCTTCTTTTGTAGGTACAAACATATTGTTATTTTTTTTTTGTTTAATTTAAAAAAGCGATAGAAGTTGTTGGTGTTAGTAGTGATTGCCTTTAATTAAGTGAGCACAGGGCATGTTATTTCTATAGCACTATCTTTAGTCATAGTTGTGTGTATCATTTGTTGGCGATCCTTAATAAATAAAATGAAGTTTTGCATGCAATTTATATAGCGATACTGAACCGTAACGTTCCTGCTTTGTATTTTTATCACTCTCTAATTGAGTATTTCAACGTTCATATCTTTCTCGTTTCTTTTTTTTATGTCAACAGGTTGACAAGTAGGCTGACGGTCCACCTGATGGTAAGTGGTCACCGCTACCTATGGACATTTGCAATACCAGGGGGATTGCCGATGTGTTGCCGACCTTGAAGAGCTTTTTTCACGCCCCTTTTGAAGAACACCATATCGTAGCGCTGAGAGAAAACCGTGAACATTTTTAAAGACATTAAATCACTTTATACCAATGTGGGAACTTTAATCTGACTATTTTGTAGTCATTCAGTTAACTAGTTATCATAATACAAGCTCAGCTTAGTTTGGGATCAGATGCCCGTCTGTAAAGAAATATTATGCCAGGATATAATTATTATTATAGCTTATCCTTACGGTATTCAATCACAAAGTCTCTTTATTAGCTTGTTTCAGTTGCAGAAATTAATGAAAACTCTAGTCCTTGAAATACCGTAAAAGATGCTCCATAATATTTAAAAAACCGTAGCACTTTCGTAGTACGTAGCTCCTCTCTACGTCGTAGCATATCTACGAAAATATTCCGATAAATCAGTAACACAATCTCCATAGAACAATTTTTAAAACAAAAGGCTGCAGGAGGTTAAGTGATCAATGTCCAAGGAGAGTTGATATAAAACGTCTCCAATTCCAGAACCATTGAGGCTCATACATTCACGGTAATTACAACCTTATTGTATGGAGGTAAAGATAAAAATGCTATACTATATTGGCCTTGTAAAATAACAACTGTTGAGACCTTAAGCTTTGTACATATGGGGTAGTTAGATGAAATCGGTGTGACCACAATGTACGGTGGCATACGGGCAAGGTTGGGGATTAGCCCATGCCTCTTACGTGCGGCTTTACGAATCTCAAAGGATTACTTATTCTTTTGTACCTTTTGTTATGTTATAGGATAGTGTCGTTGAACTTTGTGAACCTTTTTAAACTAGGTACCTATATTAGAAATACTATAAGAACTGTACGTTACTTGCCATGAACTAGAAGTTATAGTTTACAATGTTTATTTTTACTATATGTTTCTGGTCTTTCTTGGGGTATAAAATAAATAGGTAATCTATTCTTGTAGAACAAACAACCATCTAAAGGACTACTTTGAACAGTTTGTAGTATTTTCTAGTTAGGTTCATATAAAACGTCCTTAAACACTTATCACTTAGAAACACTGAGTGAGTTTCGAACTACAGTAACAGTTTTCTTATCAAAATATTAGTCCAATCACCAAGAAATGTTCAAGTAAGAAATTGTAGTTCTGAATAGAAACTTTCAGTGACCTATATAATAACAAAATTGTTATTGTTTCCAATAGTGTGAGCTTACGAGAGATTTTCATGAAAATACTCGTAATAGAATTTTCCTCGCTGTCGTTTTCTCAAGTTGCGGACATGGCATGGGGTTTTTTATGAAGGGTGTGAAAATATTTTTGCATGATCAGCAACGTACGAGTGTTGCAAGCGTCCGTAGGTTTCGGTAACCGCTTAGAATCAGGCGGGCCTTATTTTTGTTTACTATAGTTTTTCTGCACTGCACTATATCTGAACTTTAATCCATTTAAAATAAAAAACAAAATTAGTTGAATTTATTGATATGAATTTTGCAAAGTATTAATTTGTACAAAAGATTCAAAATGTAATAAAAATAAATTTGATCTCTAGTTCAACCACAGAAGGTTGCCATTCTAATACAATATTACGAGTATTTGAGTGCGATGTTGAAGTTTTTACTACATAATCGCCATGGGGAGCGAATTTTATTACAAAACCATAAAAAGACCGTTTAAGTTCCAGCAGTTGGACGGTTGAGTTCATTTAATTTAACAATAAAATTTGCAATGCGGTGGATGAGGTTTAGTTTTTAACTTAAACAATTATGTTGGTGAAAGTTTTAATTCGCTGCTAATCACGTAATTTAATAAAATAACTTTTAGACATATTTAATAGCAAATCAAACTTTCACTCCCATAATACGTGAGACAGTTTAATGAAAATCTGGCAGTCTTACGAAATAAAACAGCTATTATGTGTTAAAGATAAGTTAACACTTAAAGCATTTTTCTTTAAGGACAAGCTTTTGTTTCAGACCAGCTCATTGACACCTTATTACTGTATTGTCATCGGACTTACCTATATAAGTAAGCTTTTATGCTTTTATGTACAGCTTTTATTTAATCGAGGAGGCTCTCCGCGAATGACAGCTTACTAAACTGACGGAGACAAAAAACTATTCCTCTTCATAGTCTCTAGTTTAACATATATTTTTTACAAATTTTTGCAACAACGAATGCCGAGAAATACTTAATCTAGAATCATTATTACTCGGATATCGTCGTATTTTAAAAAGTTGCCATTTCAATATATTTACTAAAATATTTACCTACAATATTAAAACCCCTTAAATTATTATCCCAATTGTTACCCTACAAAATATGGAGTAATTTATCAGTTTCAATTATCAGGCCGTGTCAGCCGGCTGAAGGTATAGGTAGCTATCTTACTGTGCATTAATTACACCAGTATAAATTTACATGTTAGTTATTTCCTCCGAGGTTCAATCCTTAGACCTCATTCGCACCAGCGGTAAGCCACGCGACGGCAAAGCGTAATGACTGTCAATAGATTTTATTAAACTATAAAAAAAACTTTCTATTACAAAAATATCATTATACTAATACTAGAGGGCCCGGCAGACGTCGTTCCGAAAAATACATGTATACCAACAGCAGCGCCTCCTACCGGGTCTAGGGTCTAATTGTGTTTTCAAACCATCCACTGATGTATACACACAACATTTCATCCAAATGTGTCTAGCCGTTTAGGAGGAGTTAGATAACAAACACGTACAGAAGAATTATATTATATACTAGTGACCCGCCCCGGCTTCGCACGGGTTTTCTTGGCTTTTCTGTAGGTACTACAATATGCATGTATTATATTATACATACTATAAACCTTCCTCTTGAATCACTCTGTCTACAAAAAATCCGCATCAGAATCCGTTGCGTAGTTTTAAAGATCTAAACATACATAGGGACAGACAGACGGGAAGCGACTTTGTTTTATACTATGTAGTGACTAGCTGTTCCCCGCAGCTTCACTCGCGTTCTCGGGATAAAAAGTAGCCTATAACCTTCGGGGATAATCTAATTTCCTATTAGTGAAAGATTTTTTAGAATGGGACCAGTAGCTCCAGAGATTAGTGCTTTCAAACAAACAAATAAACTCTTCAGCTTTATTATTAGTATAGATTAAGATGTAGGTACAGTTTATTTGGTAATCTCCAGAACTACTGATCTGATTCTTTCAAAAATAAAACTAAGCTACATTATTCCTGAGTCCTGGGTGAAACCACGGGAAACTGTTCGTATCAAATAAAAATTACTGAATGAATCTTACCATCTATGGTCATCTAACACGTCATTTTCAATTAAGTTTTTTCCAAATTTATACTAAAGCACTATTCAGATTCACAAGTTCACGACACAATTTAACATTATAATGATTGTACGCAAACCAACGGCCGTCGTAAGGTTTTTCTGATAGTGCGAATGTATCCCGTCATAAGCAAACCGAAAATGCGCTCCCTGATGACCTATATATTTAATTCATAGGGTTACCAGTGCCCAATTATTATTTCGGGTCCAGCAATTTTTGGAGAATTGGCACTTTAATTGTAGCAGTAAGGGTATAGAATTTTCGAGAGCTTACTGAATCAATTTTCTAAAATCTTTCACTTTGATTTTAGCGTAGCTTGGAAAAACTGAATTTGCTGAAAAAATCAATCTTTCTCTACTTAAGGTTACCCTAAGGAATTTATTTATTAAGAAAAATGTTATAACTTTAATTCTCAGCCGCCAATTGATTTTATTTAACTAGTTTGTAGGTAGCTAGAAAATGATCTAATTATTAAAAATAGTAAAAAAAACAGAGGGAAATAACTATTTCTATGGAGAATCGATAATCAGAACAGGCATATTAGACTTAACTAAATGAAGAAATCATTGTCAGAAGGTTCCCAGAATACTGGCAGCATTGCCACGTTGGATAGCAATGCTGCCATTAAATAAATAATTTTAACGAAAATGATAACTAGGTAGATAAATTCGTAACGCATATTTTGTAACCTCTATATTTTTTATGTTATTATGTAAAGCTATGTCGAGAAGGCAAATAAAAATATTTTGTATACCTACAATCTACATAAAATCTATCCAACGTCCAAAAAATAAATTATACAGTACGATAATCTTATTTAATAATCTAAATTAAAACTGTAACCAACACTATTATTTACACACATACCTAATCTCGACTAAAATTTTCACGCAAGTTGTAGGTACATCCACAACAAAGAGTCGGAACAGGAAATGACACATAAATTAGTTTACCTAATCTGGGGCTTAAAAATTCGTTGGTAGCTTTAGCACGCGTTATATACTTGAAACACACTACTTATGTGAGCAGAATATGTGCAGAAACCACAGTGGTTATCCATGGTTGTCGCTTTTATATGAGACTACCTGTCCCCCCGCGGTTTCACCCGCGTTCCAGGGTTATTTTTTATAAAATTTGCAATTAAGAAAAAACGTAATAAAATGTTAATTTCGCGGGCTTTTAATTTTATTTATTTAGATATTTTGGGCAACTCAAATGCCTCATTATATAAGTTCGACATCCAATTAATGGTACTGATTCTGTTATAAATTGCACAAAAATAATCTAGGTGTCTTACAAACATCTATGCCTCTGTTTTCACGTTTTATATTAGAGAAATTGGCCTACTTAATTCAGGTTTGAAAATATATTAAAATTAATTTCATCGACTGAATATTATAAGGATTTCGTATTCCCATATAACATTTGATGTAATGACAATTCTAAATATTGCCAATGACTCATGTATATTTTGATAATATTCACCCATGTTATAAGTTTATCGCTTCACCGCATGTTCTCGGACATAATCCTTATGTAATTCCACAACCCCTCGGCTTTTTACGTTTATTCTTGTCCTTGGCATGAAATGTCAGTCTATTTTATTCTGGCTATCAAAAAATTGTTTATTGACCCAATACTTCGGAAGTTAATCGAGGGACTGGTACTTTGAGTCACGTTTTATGGTACATTTTATTATATGTTTTTTTGTAAAATTATTGATCAAATAAAACGTAGTTACTGCGTCCATGGGATAAATGAAATAAAAAATATTAAATATGTATTATTTTATGTATGTAAATGTTTTAATATTTTATGCAAGTTTTGCGCGTTCAGGGCTGTGATTGGTCTGCCCCAATACTGCAGAGCTTCGGCTGTGTTCGCAGAAGCACACACACGCGCGTAATCTGGGCCAGCTTGATAACGATGATTGGGGAAGGTTGTACTGCCCTTTCATTCAGCATTGTTCTAGCAGACATTTCACTTTTTTTAATCAAATACATTCGACTATTATGAAACTACGTTGCATGTGATTAATTTAAAATTTAACTCGAAAATTGAAAAATAAATATGGAGTATCATAAATGGATTTCCATTTCCAAACTAAAAGCTTTCAACACTTGCCACTTCTGTTTATATAATCAAAACGCTATCGGCCTATATTAATACACTTTTGAGGCCAGGGTAGTATGACGTCGGCCGGTAATAAATCATGCATTGTTACAGACGACAAAAGAAGTCATTTTTGGTTGGAAAGTGCCCCTATTCAAGAAGCCATCCCTAATATTTGCAAAGTAACAATGCCTAAGGTCAGGCGTGATTTCAAAACACACAAAGGTGAGGTTTTAAAATAGCCTCATCGTGTTAAAATTTGTGGAGAACGTTCGACATATTAATTTCAAAATCCAAGACATGAAAAGGGAGTTAAAGTTTATATGAAAATCGTAGTCATCGTAATCGTAATTAAAGTGAATAATACACATTTCAGTATTCTTGGAAAATTTATCCATTAGAGTTTTAAATAAGGATAGAAAGTTTGTTTAAAAATCTGTAATATTTAAAATTAATGTGAATTAATGTGTAACTGTAATATTAATATTTGATAATTGTAGTTGAAAATTAAAATACGGGTCTATTTTCAAAGGTGGCAATGTTTGTATGGGTATTTGTTTGGTCAGTTTAATTAAACAAACTTTTATACTTATAAGCTTTCAGAAAAAAAGTCCAAGTATAAAATCAGGAGCATTACGAAAGGTATTTTCCCAAATGGTACCTAATGGTGGTAATTTCAAGATAACAGTCGACAAAGTCTTTATTTACACTGATCCATGGTGTTAAGTGACAACAAGGTTCTACTATTTGTTATTAGTAACATTATTTTTATTTTCGAATCCCCTTTGTGTATATTGTGGGACATACAGAGTGAAAAATATTGACGGTTTTTTGCATTCGTTGGGTTGATTATACTGAACTATTTTTGGTAAGATAGTAACGGAAACTCTAAAGTAGCGGAAAATATCAAAGTTGGTCGGTGTTATTGTAAAAGATTTCAGAATGTTTGGTAAAAATAAAAATTAAAAAAAAATCTCTCTAACCATCTTTAAAAATCATCCACCCCAAATCTTCCCTAAAAATTAAGATCAAAAAATAAAAAAACTATTAATATAGGTACTAACCTATATCATTATTTTATGATATACTTAAAATTATTTTTTATTAAATTCCTTAATTTTATTTTCTATTTTTATAAAGTCATAAAGCCAAGACGTGTGAAAGCGATAGCAAAGTGACTAAAAATAACTTGGTAGGGTTACTCACCGAAATCGTAAACCCAGTTTTATTGACAATTCGTTTTCGCTGATACGGAAAGACGTCGTTTTTTCAGGCTTACACACCTGACTTGTGTATTTTACACAATTGAAAAATCCTGAGTGAAGAATTGAGGCTTTTGTTCACATAATGTTAAAAAAAATGAAAAGGAATATGTAATTGATCACGGACTGACTTTTCAATTGCAAGCTTTTTCTTGGAAATTAGAAGAGAAGAGGTAGAAGAGTTTTACTGAATGGGTGAAATAGGAAGGTAATTTTGTAAAGAAATAATATACCTATTTTAGTGTTTGAGTCTTGACATTATGACCATGACTATACTTACCACGATCGGATTTTCTGCCATTCAGCCCCAGGGGCTAAAACTCACATTGGTGAATTTAGGCAAAGAAGTAAAATGGATCACAGGGATACACATAGGACACTTAATATCCCGGCAATGAGGGTGTGAAAGTTATGTATGTTCCGCATATTCAGATGAAGATTTTCTTGATTCATTAGCGACTCAACGGATTTTAATGAATTTTGGCAAACAAATAGAATATATCCTGGACTCACACATGATACTTTTATATTAAATCAAACTCAATTTCAAATTCTATCTTACTTCCTACTAAAATTATAAATGTGAATGTTTGAGAGAATGTATGGATGTTTGTAACTCTTTCACGTAAAAACTAGTGAACGTATTTGGATGAAACTTAGCACGTAGAATAGATATAACCTGGAATAACATATAGGCTACTTTTTATCCCGTAACGGCGGGGCAGCAGCTAGTTAAAAATAACTGTTGAATAGATCACTAGCTGACAGGGATTTCTAAACTTGTTTCGTAAGAAAAGCCCTCAATTCAAAAACATGATAATTAAGTATAGTGACTTAATTTGGAAGCTTTTTCCAAATGTCTCCAGAAAATAAATGTCCCGGTAGGTACATTGCCAGCGCCGCAATTTCTGCCAGACTCATTTTACGTCAGAATAATTAACAAAACAATCGTATAGAAAGGGTTCTTGTATTTTTATTGAATGCTTTTAAATATTTCCTAACAATTATTCACTGCTCACGATCCATTTATTTCAACGGGTAATGGAAACTCTATTTTGATAATCCTAAACAACAAAAAACTTACAACAAAAAATAGAATCGTCTTCAAAGGCATTAAAAAGTATAAAATAACTATGTAGGAACGGGATTTTGAAGGTTTCATTCACTGAAAAGAGCCGGCAATAAGCTCAGTAATTACTCTATTCAAAATTTAGATTTTACATTCTAGTTACACTGATAACATTTTGTCACAACAATCATTCAGTTTTTACCTTTTTTTTAGCATTCATTCGTACAATCACAACAAATTGCATTCAAATATCTGTGTTATACGTTACATTGTCATAATTTCCAATAACTTTGATTGTATTATACTAACCACAATCGAAATCAAACCCATAATTCCATCATCAAAGACAGCAAAACTTCAAAGATGACATAGATTCAGACAGTCAGCACCCTTTCACCGACCGTCCTCTAATTAATTTTCCGTCGACACTTTTAATGCGATTGAGAATAACAAAGAGATGATCTTGACAAAGACAAATGAAACTTCGAGGGACGTTCAACTTGTAATGGAAGTGATTGCCTTAATTGAGTTTGTGTTGTAGTTGTAAGTGGTCAAAGATGTACCTACATCTTTAACAAACCACGTTACAAATGCTCGCTTATAATTAGGTCAAGAGCTACGATGTCTTTACAGTCGCCTTTACAATTTTTTATGTCTTTGCCAAAAGCCATCGTGTGTTGAAAAAGTTAGGCTCTTTTCTTGAACATCAATCATACAAGAAAATTTTATAGACATATCCATTGATATAATTATACTATATTTAACTATAATATGAAACAAATACGTTATATAAACAAAAGATCAATCAAATTCAATATCCTCATAGGTTCTTATATTGATAATTGATTAGCGTCCCATTTAGTCAAATTACTTTTTGTAGTTCAAGCAAATAAATTGACCAATAGTTTACTTAACTTTGACGTACAATATAATCATTTTTTATTGATAACTACACTGATTATGGTTGGTGCATTCGATCTACTATAATAAATCTTTTAATAGAATATAGAACCACCTTCAAAAACACAAAAAAGCGTAAAAAACTATGTAGGAACTCGAATCTGACAGTATTGATGTCATAGTAGCCTATATGTTATTCCAGGGTATGTTTTTTTTAGGCACCAAGTTTAATTCAAATCCGTTTAGTAATTTTTGCGTGAAAGAGTAACAAACATTTTTACATCCATCCTTCACGTCCATATAAACTTTATCATTATTTAATTACTACTAGTAGTATGATGAAATTTTAAATTCACTGCCTCCAGTGCTCAAAGTGGCCCAAACGCAACGTAACATGCGTGAACAAAATTGTAAGTAGATTAAAGTTATTTACCCACATGTAAATAAGTTATGAATTTACAGACACATTTTGAAACAATTTTACCCTTGGGCTTGATTTGACTTAGAGGCTTAAAATCTAAAAGAGGTGTAAAGATAACCTGAGAGGTCAACATCGCCATATTTGCAGCTTCATAATATGTTTCGGATGGCATTTTATCGACCTTGTAACTATCTTTTGTTTTATCTAATTTGACAGGTTTGGAGTTTTGTAATAGCACAATTTTAGGCGAAACAGATATGTTTCTGCTCATCTATCAACCAGCTAGTAATTAATATTTTCATATAAAATAACCGGCTGGAACATTGAAATACCAAGATGTCATGAAAATTATCAACTATAATTTATAAAACACTTTATCTTTTTCTTTAAAAAAATATTTTGTTAGCATCTAATATACTGTCCGAGACAAACATACAAGAAGTAGGTATAAAAGTAAAAACTCACCATCAATGTACTACAATGACACAACCTTCATTTCAGCACGCAACAAGAACATTAAAACCTTTACAAAGTAAACTTTTGTAACTGAAAATCCTTCTACAATCAAATATAGACTTTATTTCCTTCAAATTTTGGATAAGGAGATCGATTTTGAAGAAAAAATATTATTGTTAAAAAGACTGAAGCGATCATGTAATCAAGTTGTGTAGAATGTTTTATATCAAAAGTTAGGTTTTTGTAATGCATTATTCGCGAAAGCACACGACAATTTTAGGTACATAAAGTAATCATCATCATATCAGCCGAAAGACGTCCTCTGCTGGACATAGGCCTCCCCCAAGGATCTTCACGATGGCCAGTCTTACGCTACCCGCATTCACTTCCACTTCAGTTTGGCAATTTGTCGGGCTATGTTACTTTGGTTCGCCTGCGGATCTCATAATTTCTGATTCGATCTTGCAGGGAAACTCCGAGCATAGCCCTTTCCATGGCTCTTTGGGTGACTTCAGCCTTCTTATGAGGCCCAACGTAAGCGACCACGTCTCTGCTCCGTAAGTTTGTGTGTTTAAAATAATAATAAACAGAATACACCTGACTTTTGATTGTGAATTTTACAGGATAGTCATACGGTTTTAAACTGCTTGTGAAACAGTCGTTTGCGTCAAAAAGACCATACACCGTGAAAACCCGCAATACCCTCGAAAATTCACAAAAAAAAATTATATTGATGAAAGATAGTGTCATTGTTTGTAATTTGGAATTGAATTGGACCAGTCAAATCACCGCTTAAGAAATTGTTCATTTTTATTATTTTGTATAAATACGAGAGGGTAGTACTCTTGAGAACAATCGATACAATAGCTCCGTATCAATTAATTTCAATACGAAGGTTTAAGTGCTCGTGAAGTGTAATAGAGTGTTGGATTCGTTAATTTAACAGTGTAACTACGTGTGACAATAATAAGTTTCATTGGATCAATACTGTTATCGTTGTTTGAAACATTTAAATATCTCATTCATTGCTATCACTACCTTGTACCACTGTACGCGCCCTGTTGATCTACGAGTGAGCGACAATATCGTGATGGCTAACTTACAACGCACGCCGCCGAACAGCTCCTCCACACCGAATCTTACTGAGTTAGAGGAGTCTTGTTTCATAAATGCTAAGAAGCGCAAAGCAACTGCATTCATTAATTTTGAAAATAATTCGCCTAACTCGGATTTTAAACGAGAAATTAAGTTGTCATTGGATGCATGGAAAGATGACTTCAGAAATAGCATGATTGAAGCCATAAAATCTACGGTAAATACAGCCATAAAGGATGAGATGTCTGTAATAACATCAAATATTGCCGAACTTCAAAATAATTACCAATCAATATGCTCGGAAAACAAGGCGATCAATGGAACTCTTACACATTTAAATACACGCGTCGACCAACTCGAGACCAGCGCAAATTTTTGTTCCCACCGCCAAGATGTTTATAATGACAAATTGAAGCTAATTGATGAACAAAACAAAAAGTGTTTTGATTTGGAACTCGAGCTCAGCAAATTAAAATCAAATGTGAATGGCTTACTGCGTGAATCTAATAAGAAACAACAATGGGATCGACTTTTGAATTTGGAAATTACGGGTTTACCAGAAATAAAAAACGAAAATGTATTGGATTTATTTTCCAAAATTTGTCAACATGTTGGTGTCACAATATCGTCGGATGATGTCGAATTTGCCAATCGGATCCAACCGAGGAAATCGATTCCTGGTTTACCTCGAACCATCATAGTAAAGCTAAGACGTCGTTTTACTAAGGATAGCATCTTATCAGGATTGCGGAAAACTCGTGGAGTGACTACTTTGGACATTGGACTACCTGGAGACTCGAGACGAATTTTTGTCAACGAACATTTAACACTTGAAAACAAAATTTTGTACAAAAAGTGTTGTGAAGAAGCTGTTAAAAAATGTTATAGTTATGTGTGGATAAAAAATTGTCGTATTTTTTTGAGAAAAAACGACAATTCTTTTGTTGTTACTGTCGACAGCGAGGAAGATCTAAAAAAGATTGTATAAGTATAGCTTTAGTTTTTATTTTTATTTTGCTAACATTATTAATATGCATGATTAGTTTTCTTTCTGAATGTAAAAAGGTATTAGTCCATTACAACAGACACTTAAAAAATTTTTCATGTGAAGCAATTTCTTACATTTCTATTTTTTTATGTTTAAAATTAAAAGTTCTAGTATTCCAGGGTCCAGATTTCAACTATGTGATATTTTGTTGTTATAAAGTTTATAATTACTACTTATATTCCTTATATTACTTTCTTTTAATAACTATCTTTTGTGTCAGTCTGAAATGTTTGCTGGCAAAATATAACAAGGCGTATGTTAATTATTACTCAATATTAAAATCAGTAGTCCTCACTAAGATCATATTCAACATCAGACTGAATAACAGCAAAACATATTTCATTCATTATTTTTTTAATATTTTGATTACAGCAATCATATTATTCATATATTATTATTCTATTTACAAACTAGATATATCTCACATTAATATAACTTACAATCTTCTTAAATCACACATAATCGTATTTTTTATAAATGGCACAGACATAGAATTTTTTTTTACTCAAGTACATAATATATTTACATTTCTTTACATTGACGGTTTTGATCGTGAGTTAAATATGTTTCATAGAATAACACATGTTCTTATGGTGATCAGTAGCACGAATAATGACAGGCGATTGGTAAATTTAATCAATACAATGAATCATAGTGTTAGTTTGTTGTTTTTCAGTTTTTTATTCCGTATATCAATCCACGAACTTACTATGTCAGCAATAGATATGTTAACACAAAAAAATCTTATTACATTATACTATATCAATGAATTGCTAACATCAGTTATTTTATTTAATTTATTTATACGTAGTTACATCTATTTATTACCTATCTCTAATAGCTGATAAAAAGTTAAAAATATATTTTCAAAATGTTCGTGGTTTGAGAACAAAATGCTCTGATTTACATTTAAACACAACAAACAAAATATTTGATATCATTATTTTAGTAGAAACTTGGCTTAATGACAGTTTTTTAGACGGTGAGCTATGTGACGGATACTATGACGTCTTCCGTTTCGATCGCGACACCAAAAAAAGTTTGAAAAGCATAGGTGGTGGTGTAATGATTTGTATTCGTAATGACTTCGGCGCTACTTTGGAGGATATTAATTTGGAAATATACGTTGAACTATTGTGTGTCACTATAAAGAAACATATACTTAATAATACCAAGGATTTACATTTAATAGCATCATACATACCGGGTGGTATGCCACTTCAACCATCACAGATTGAGGCAGCTCTTAAATTTATTACTGAATTTTATGAATCGCATACGCAAAACAATTATATGATAGTTGGTGACTTCAATCTGCCATGTATTAAATGGACTGATATGGAGGAGCCTGTTTTTATAAAGTCGGGATCAGTAGCTATACAGGACGTTGCTTTTAATTTTGTTAACAGTTTGAGTTTATTGGGTATGAAACAATACAACTTTGCAAAAAATCCTCATGATAATACTTTAGATTTAGTATTTGGTACATTTTCATTAGATGTTACAAAAAGCCATGACCCTTTGCTTCGCGAGGACAGTTTTCATCCCGCGCTGAGTATTGATGCCTCGGATATTTTAATGACACCATTGCGAGTCGCGCCATCGATGAAGATAAAATTTTTCAAAGGTAAGTATGACTTGATTAATGAATTCTTACAAAATATTAATTGGAACCAGTTGCTAACTAATAATACTTTAGATGAGGCAATATCAAATTTTTATAGCATTCTTTATACTAGCATTGACAAATTTATCCCGAAAAGTTTACAAAAAAATAATAAACAATACCCATATTGGTTTAGCCCATCTCTCAAAAAAATTATAAGTGAAAAATTTAGAGCCCATACCCGTTGGAAAAAATATGGTAACCCGCGAGACTACGATGAATTCTCACTTCTTCGCAGAAGGTATCATAAAGTAAAACAAGAATGCTACTCATTACATCTCGACACTACAGCTCGGTCGTTAAAATTATGTCCCAAATATTTTTGGCAATTTGTCAAATCTAAAAAAGGAAGCTCAGGATATCCTAAACACTTCACACACGGTGATATTAAATACTCTGATGGGGCTAGCATTTGTGACGGTTTTAGTAACTTTTTTCAAAATGTTTATATACCACCTTTAAGTTCGAATGAATATGACTTACTGCACCTTGGAGCTGACACATTATCTCAACCTAATGATAACACAATTCAAAAAATACATATTAATGATGAATTAATAGCAAAATATATCAGTAAGTGTAATCCTAACAAGGGTGCTGGTAGTGATCGAATACACCCTGTTTACGTTTTAAGATGTGCTAAATCACTCACGCCACCACTCAATATATTATTTAACAGATCCTTGAAGGAACATAGTTTCCCTTCGATATGGAAGGAAGCACATCTTATACCGTTACATAAAAAAGGTACAAATAATAAAATAGAGAATTACAGAGGAATATCAATTTTAAATGTTTTCAGTAAGCTTTTTGAGCAAATAGTTTATGACACAATCTACCCGATCATTCATTGCAACGTACCTAATGAACAACATGGGTTCCTGCGTGGCAGATCAACTATCACAAATTTAACTCTTTTTACATCTGCTGTGTTGAACGACATGGAGACTGAAGGACAGGTTGACGTGGTTTACACTGATTTCGAAAAAGCTTTTGACAGAGTGGACCACGTCATCTTGCTTTCGAAATTGCTGTGTCTCGGAATTCGTGGTGACTTACTACGATGGATGGAATCATATTTACATAATCGTTCGCAAGCTGTTGTCATGGGAGGTCATAAGTCACATTTCTTTACAGTGGTATCAGGTGTACCACAAGGTTCACACCTAGGGCCTTTGCTGTATGTAGCTTTTCTTTATGATATCGCTCATTGTTTTCATCATTCTAATTTCTTGATGTATGCAGATGATAAGAAAATTTACATGAAGATAAAAACTATAAATGATTGTGAAAATTTACAAAATGATTTGACACGTCTCACTAACTATTACAAATTAAATAGAATTTCAGTTAACATAAAAAAGTGTGAGGTAATAACTTTTACAAGACGGAAGAAACCAATTATATTTAACTATGCTTTCGACGGAGTTCAGATTGAGCGAGTACAGGCTGTACGAGACTTGGGAGTTCTATTAGACAGTAAGCTTACTATGCGAAATCACATAGATCAAATAACAAATAAAGCTTACCGTATTCTTGGATTCGTGCTGCGTACGTGTCAACCGCTACAGGATATCGCCAGCGTAATCACTGTATATTGTGCATATGTGCGCAGCATTTTGGAATACGGTAGCTGCGTATGGTGTCCTCAGTATGTGAAACATACCGAGTCCGTAGAACGCATCCAACACATACTTATCCGCCATTTAAATTATCGCAGCAAGCGCACATCATCCTCATATAAACTAGACTGTAAGCATTTTATGCTGCTAACGTTACAAGAACGCAGGACTTTGTTGGACTTGTCTTTCTTTTATGATACTATCCACAGTAACATCGACTGTCCTGCTCTTGTCAGTAATATCCGTCTCAACGCACCGTCACGTAGGACTCGTCACACCAGTCTGTTACATGTTCCCTGTCATAGGACTAATTATGCTAGTAACTCTTTCTTTGCTCGTGCTGCTGATTCATATAATACTAACTTTTCCGACATTGATCTATTTGACTCATCAAAAACTGTTGTTAAATATAAAATCAAACAACATTTCACGAATACATGATACTTCTAATTTGCCTGTAGGTACCCTACTTAATTTGTTATTATAAATTATAACACATAGTTGAATTCTGATTCCTGTTACGACAATACGGATCACACTTATCGCACATGTACCTGTGTATAATGAGCATTGTGAATAGCATTATTTGAACATACCTACCTACTAGTACATATTTATATATAAGTTTAATGGAGACCTGTTATTGGCGGTATTTCTTTGTTTTTAAGTTAGTTATAAGTATTCTTATAAAAGCTGTTGGTCTCGTGAAAAAAAAAAAAAAAAAAAAAAAAAAAAAAAAAAAAAAAAAAAAAAAAAAATCAAGTATAAATAATCACAACAGATACAAAAAAAATAGTTCTCTGTATTTTTAACAGATTGCAAAAAAGGAGGAGTTAAAAAATTCGTCGGAATCTTTATTTTATTCTAGGAGCTACCATGATATTTTCGGTTCTATTTTTTGTTTAAAGTTTTTTTATTAATTGAGGTCACAGGGGACCGGCGCGCGGGTAGCTTTTTCCGCCAACGCGTTAGCTTGGCCATACAAAAAGGGAACGCTGCCAGCCTTCTGGGAACCTTGCCGTTGATTGGCAGCAGCGGCCGCCTCGAGGTTTTTTTTTTATATATAGTTTGTATATTTGTTGTAAATAATTGTAAATATTGTTTTTTAATTAAATTAATTTATCGTCTTTCCTCGTTTTCGTATCTTCACTTCCTTCGGTCACTATCATCACTTATCATGGTGATTCTATGGTAAACATAAGCCTTATGTTAGAAATAAATCGGACAAATGCGAGTTAAACTCGCGTGGAGAGGGTTCCGTACATGTTTAACTAAGTTCCATAAATATTTTTAAATCTGACCCAAATTTGTGGATGGTAACTATAATTTTTTTTTTTATTTGGAAATCGTGTTGCCCCCGAAATTTGGTATGCAGGGGGCATACCAAATTTCATGAATATCGTTGGAGCCGTTTCCGAGATTCAGATTATATATATATACCTATATATAGGTATATATCCATAAATTGCAGGTTTAAAGGTATTAGATAGACTTCTTATAGGTTTTCCTGTAATCTTTAGGTAAAGAACTATTATCTGAATTTTTTTCAAATTGTTTGGCCCGGTAGTTTTGGAAATAAGGGGGGGGGATGGTAAATTCCGTTTTGTTTTTTTCGGAACCCTAAAAATATATAAATCCACTAGTTTCTTTCAGCAGCGTTAGCGTACTAGAAAAGATTTAGCTTGCAGCTTAAACATCGTCTTTAATGACCAACATGGGACGAATAAAGTTCACAATTTAAGGAGACAACGTTAATGCCTTACTCAGTAGTTAGGAAATGTGCCTAAGTCTATGTGCAAGTCTTTGCAATCTTTTGGGAGTTCTTAGTCTAAAAGTTGGATTTTAAACTATGTATTCCTTTATTAGATAAGGAGTTAAGCTTGCATAAGTTCGCTCGCTATTCAATATTTTACCACCTAAGGGCTAAATATAAAAAAATCGGCCTTATTCCTTGTTCGACTTATGGCTTGTGCCGAGCGTTGATGAGTCTTACAGTGGGTGAGTCAAGACTTTTATTCTGCTTATAGGTACCTATGTGATATCGTAAAGAAAACTGATACCATGGATTCAGTAGATACATGACTATGAACTCTAATGAAAATTTAATTTTTCTCTCAATGCAAATAAATGTGAGACTTTTTTTTATTCAACTCGCATCATCAGGCCAGCAACTAATACTTACCAACAAAGGTTTTATTTTATACGACAAAATATGTCTCAAGGTTAGGGGCGTGGTTATAATCACCATCCTTTAACTAGACTCCCGAAAATCATTGGAGTTAAATCGGCCTCTAAAAGATTTCCTCTTATCTTTCTTCAGTGCTATTAAGGTAATAGCACTGAAGATGACTAAGATTATCATCTTATGGATCGCTTACTGCGGATTAAATAAATAGGTTGAAGTTTTAATATCGTCAAAAGCTCTTTTTATCTCTATTACCTTTTTTTTTTTTACTATGTATAGGCCTGCGTTTGACCACAATCTCACCGTGGGTAGTGATTATATGGCCGATGGTGGTAAGCACACAAAGCCTAGAAGGGAACTGACTCTCAAGTGCAGCTGTCGGAACACACCGGAAGGTGCTTGGCGACAGATTTTCAACTTGAGAGTGGTAGCTAGCCAGGCGGGTACTACAAAGTACCCTACCACCATGCTATGGTTTCCTCACGATGTTTTCCTTCACCGAAAGCTCAAGCTCATTGTAGGTTCGAACCCGCGACTTTCGTCTCGGCATTCGACGTCACTACCACTGAGCTATCATTGCCTTAAAACTACTATGTACTTACTTATGTCAGAGGTCTGATAAGCAGGTAAGCAGCAATAAGTAATAAATAATCATAATTAGCAACCCTTCGAAATATTTACAAATTATATAGGTACACAAACCTTCCTCGTTACGCGTTTCTACTAGTGTAAAATACTTGAAGAAGTAAACGGAGAAACAGACCGAATCAGACAGCGAATTTGTCTTATAGTATTTTGTAATATAGTTCAGTCTTAAAATCCAAAATCTAATGATACAAAAATGAAGGCTAAAATCCTAATTACGCAGCAGTGTTGTATACCCACGTTGGTCAACAACTTTGTATTTGATGGTGTAAGTTATAAGATTAAACGGGTTTACCTTACTGATTAAGCAATATAATTGAATACCTTCCACTCTGGGAATTCCATCTTTTCCTTCGTATAAAGTCACCCTCCCCTTTAGCCACACGTCACGAGGTAAATTGTTGTCAGCAACAAAAACTACATCTCCCACTTTGATGCAAGGTACTCAACCAGCCATCCTGACCAAAAATGTTCGGCCTCTGGCTGCTCTCTTCCAACGAAATCTACCCTGAAGGTCGCTGTCATTAACTTTGAAGGTACGTTATTGATTGAAGACGTTAGGGACGTCTTCAATTAGGAAATGAAAAGGAATGAAAAGCTCTCCCAGCTTCGGGGTACTCAGGATCAGGAGAGACTTGCGCTTCCACTTCAAGAAGGAGAGTAAATAAAACTTCGTCTGTGAGTGCCTTTTCCTTGAGAGTCACTTTTAGCGCAGTCTCCCAAGCCTCGCCCATAAAAGGAGCAGCTCTATTGTAAACTCAAACCGACGAAGGCAGTTCCACTGTCAGAAAATTTTTGACGTGGTATTCCTCGAGTAAAAAAACCTTCTTAGACTTATCATAGCCGCATCTGTTGTATGGCTGAAGACTACTTCTAAGTACACAGCTCTCGTAACCAAGCACGCGTATAGCACAACATATCGCTTTTCATGTCTTCGGACTAACTAATGTCACGTCAGGATTAAGGCCCAAAATACTATCGCACATATTTTAGTTTTCATTTCACTTTCACACCATGCAATTTTCCAAATAAAACGTTAGCAACATAGATTAAAGGTATTATTTTGTTTACTGCCTTACATAATATTTTCTTGGTTATAAAAAAATCATGTCTGAGTTAAGGTAAACGCTTTCAACTTATAAGCAGACCCACTAAACTCCGTACATTAATCTCTGTTGAACTCAGATTTTCCAAAGTTAGGGGGCGAATTTTCAACGCAAAATCGGAAACAATTTGCGAATAACAACAAACCTCATAATTTTAACCCCTCACCTTTGCTACCATTGTTCTGAGCTCAGGATCACGGTAGGTACATACTAACAATAACAATGTTGTATTTGTTTCTTGGGTAGCAATTGACTCCTAATTGTTCGCTATAATTTAATTTAGTAATTTATTACGTCTTATGGTACTGTATTATTTATTTTACGTACAATAAATTATTCATAAACGAAAAGTTTTCCATAGTATTATTTTAGCTTGTAAATAATTTTCAGTCATAAATTTTATTCCTTCTAGCGAATATAAATATTGGTTTTAGGCAGACGCGGAATGGATTGTAATTTAGATCATGTATGTGATTGCCTTCACCCTTATTCCTAAAAAATTAATGATAAAAATTAGCCTATGCCCTTCTCCATATCATCGCGATCGGTTCAGAGGTTTAGGCGTGAAAAGGTAACAGACAGAGTTACTTTCAAACACATTTTTATAATACATTGATCCGATTTGAATGAAACATGCAACAACACAGTAGACTTACTAAGCATATTTAAATGCTAAACTAATTTGTAAATAATATCATTTTTGAAAATAGGCTGGAAATATTTTAGTGTTGTTTTCTACTTTAAAATATTTTTATGAAGTACCTATACATATAAGATATACATCAATGCCCTTTTGTACTCTACTAATATCTCTCTGTATAATACATTTTATATCAGGACAATATTAGTTCCCTAGGGTAAGTACGCGGGTAAAACAGCGGAACGAAAATTAGTGACTTCTAAAAACTCCCGAGTTTTCACTCAAATTAAGTAGGCAGGTACCTTTTTCATTATAAATACCTGGCGTTAAAAGGTTCACTCTCTCATTTTTATGTTATTCTCTTTGACAATTTAAAGTTGGACTATAGTCTGTAATAGAATTAACTTAGGATTCTGTGGTCCTACTGAATGTTCTTAAGTGCACTTCTCGACTTCATTGAATTAAAACGGTGGTTAAAGATGGCTGCGATGTAAAACTTCTATTATTAAATATCCCATTAAAATTTCAATAGTTTTCAACTTCCTTATTACCCTTTGCTAATGGTTAACTGATTTAATGTAAAAATATATGCAAAAATTTAAAGTCGTATCTTTAACCCATGCAGATTTAAAAATAGCAGTTCCTCGAATTCCATTTGTTAATTTGTTTGTGCGCCCCTAACATATACCTAGTCGTAGGTATCTGCAAACCAAAAATAATCTCTTCAAACAATTAATATTTAATTTAGGCATGATAGTTAATATTTCTCGAATAGTACCTCTGTCTATGCAAAAAGCTTATTAGTCACTCACATAAAAGTAGTTCAAAAAGACATAATGTACCTACTATCAAAAAAGTTAAAGCATGATCACAATGCAGTGACAGCGGCTATCTGTGCCTCACACAATATGACCAGATATTGCGCTTGTCACAAAAATAGTCTAAATGACTGATTTTGCAAGAGTCGGTTTTTATTGTCCACATTGGACAGAGCGAACTATTATAATTATATGATAAATGAAACTGGCTGCAAGTAAAAAAGTTTCAAAACTGATCATGCTTCAACTTTGTTGATGGTACTTACCTAAATATCTTTGACATCTGTTTACCGAATACCCGGTCGCGTCTCAACCCTTTTTGCCCCAATAATGACGGTAGGTCAACATATTTGAACCTCTCGTGATAAAAACCCAAAAGGTTCAACTCAGGGAAATTGCTTTGTGGAATTTTTTGAAAGCAATGGTCGGGTTGCACACGATGTTGCGGAAAAATATAGTCATTTTGAAAATAAGTGGTTGAAAAATATTACGAGCGAATCCCTTGCAATGGGTTTTGCAATAAAATATTTTCTTTTTTCGGCTAATATTATTTGTGTTCAGGATCTCTAATAGGAATGACTCCAAAAAAACATTTTTAAACCTGCACATTATTTGCTTTAAGCTCGCTCTGGGACGCAAGTGATGTCGAAACCAAGGATGTTACAGGCTTACCCAAAAAATGTCTACTCACACTAGCCTTGTAAGTGTATGTGAATAGGTGCCAGGAGAGACAAACCGAGCCGAAAGTGTATTCCACTTCTTTGCTGATACATTATTCATAATAAAGTTATAAACTAAGTTGTAAGTCATACTACTAAATATCCATTTTCTGTTACCTATATTAAAACTACATAAGAACTCTGAACCGTTTGTGGAGCAAATCCATAGGGAAAATGTTTATTTAGCATTCGATATTTCTGTGCTCAAGCCCGAATAGGGTAGTTTCACTGACATATCAAATCAGCAACTTTTTAATTTATGTCAAAACGATAGTTTATATAGAATTTTGTATGAAATATTACACTATGATGTCATAGTTTGACAGTATCAAATCATCTACTCTTAGTGGTTACACTGGTAATTAAAATTCATAAAAAGCATTAAATGTACAACATTTTTGTTGTTTCCGCATGTTTTTAGATGATTTATGCATTGGTCAGTGTTTCGTCATTTATTTTTGACAGTGTCAACTACCCTATTAAATTTGCAGGGTAGCAGTTAAAATAGCAGATAGAAATTTAAAATAATGCATTAGCATGTGTCTCTCATGTCATTTATATAAATAAATTGGCCAAGTACGAATCAAAATTCACATACGGAGGTTCTGTACCATAGTACGACAGAAATAACTTTAGTTTTTAACCTTATTTTATTTTCAATATTTGTTGTTCTGGCTCCGTTGTTGCTATAGGTTCCGTTGGCATCCTTTAGGTAGTGAACCCATAAATTGTTGAAGAGTCCAAATTAAAAAATGAAAAGCTACATTTGAAAGCCATAATTTTAATACGAGACTAATTCAAAGCGGTAAAAATTTAAAGCTATACTAATAATATTGAGGTCAAGTTTATTTGCATTTTAGGATACAAAACTACGTTCAAAAATTGCGTGGCAATATAAAAGGTCGTTTTTGGTAACCTTTTTACTATTACAAACGGTCGGGCACATTTACAGAAACTCCATGATATTTGACGCAGATTAAAATGGTTTCATTCAAGCTAGTCGGGATTTTGATTACACGGAGAAGGTCATTGAGTTATTGACGTGCTATATTTTTTTTAATAATGCCTAGGTTTAAAATGAGATATACATTCGTTATTAGTTCAAACATACTTCACCCATCGGTTCTCGTGTATGTCGCGCGTCCCTTAACCTCTATATTAGAGTAATATTGTACTTAAAAAGTTAAAGTTTATTTGTTAATTGGAATTATTGATTCGGTTCTGAAAATGATTTCACAAATAAGAAGCGACATTAACTATAAATGCGGTAAAAACCGAAGCCAATTACCAATATTTTAATGAACACCTTTACTATGAGAACAAAGTAAGTATCCTCTAGATGTAAAATTAATTACAGGTTTAATTTAACTTAGTTTTTCGAATTTTCTTTAAACTCTCAGTCTCAACTGCAGAAAATTTCATAAAATAAGTTTGTTCTCTGTTAATAACATTATCCGACACCAGACAACTCCCATGCCAACAGATTATAACAAAAGCCAATTACTATGAATCATACAATATCCTGGCAACACCAACTTTTATGACAGGAGCTAATGAAAAAACTTTCGCTTGCAAAGTCGCGAAGCGATCTTCACTGTATTGCAAAGTTGGGGCCTTAAGAAATCATTTGACCTTTATCAAGTGCTTGCGCTGCACCTAATTTGGTTTCTTTTCGCAATTTTATATTATTTTGGATCTCCTTCAGGGAAATAATGGTCGTTAATTAAAATTCTCAATTCTCAATGATTTGATGGAGAATTTACAATAATTTTCTAAACATACCTAACTGGTACTATTTTGCTTATCATATCAGGAAAAATACAAACAAAATTTTAATACATTTTGATCGAACAAGATTGATGTATTGTATATGAAAAGTTTGTTTTTTTTATTAATTTTATTTTTGTTTTAACCCTGTTATATTATCTGTGACAACAAGAAAATACATAAAAACGTATGCTCTTCGTAATAAGTAAGCATTTTATTAAAATTCTCGGCTATGTTTATAATGCCATGTTAACAATTTTCAAAAGACATTATTTTTTCTCGGCTAACAGGAAAAATCTTGTTTTTGCTAATGATGTTAGATCTTAAGGTATACGGGAGGGAACTGTTATTAAAATTATTATAATGGGCGTAATCCTATCCTACTAGGTATAAATAAATACGTTAATTGGAATAATTATTGATAGTCTGAAGAAATAGTCTTTGATTGTCTTTTTTTAGAAAACTAACTACATTTCCCTCACTTTCTAACCTCCTGTGGGGCTAATATCGCCACTTTACGACGAAACATATTATGAAACTGCAAATGTGGCGATATTGACTCCCTGATGTCAAGGAGCCGGGATTTTAAACTAACTTAACCCGTGTTAACCCAGAAAAGACAGTTCACACACGGTTATCTGATCCCAAACTTAGCAAAGTTTCTACTATGGAAATCAGTTAATTCATACATAAATAGGTAGTTACAACCAGGCTCAAAACCTCTAAATTCCATTCAACCATTTCATGTAAGTAATAAATCAGAAAATATCTATAAAAAACCTCAAAATTTTCTCTCCACATTAAATTATTGAAGGTGGTAATAAAAATTCGCCATTAACAAAGAGTCGGGTATCCATTTTATTATTTAGCCATGCCCTTTGTCTTTTGCGGTCATGAATAATAAATTTGAAGGTCTCACCAATCGGAAGGAAATGTACTGATAAATAGGGGTCAGGAGTTAAAACCTCAATATGTTATGAGGGCAAGAGAATGTTTTATAGAAATCGATTTACTACCGATTTTTTCTGTAAATAGGATTTATACTAGCATTTACATTTGTAAGGGATAGAGGTTCAAAAGAAAACTAGTTTATAAAATCTAAATACGAGTTACGCCCTCAATTGTATTCAGTGGCTCTTACCGATAACCGGTTCGTTTGTCACAGCACTAGTAGGTACGGCAGATCCACAATATTCTATAAAAATTCCACAGTTCACAGTTGGTTGATTAGATTAGGTTAGCTCATTATTCAATTTTATATTCAATTTACATAAATTGGAATATAGTAACTTATGATTATTAAACTAAAAAGAAAATTTCTCCCGTCATACTAAAGACTAATTCCCTCTGAAAAAATCCATCCATTTTTATAGTCAATTATTGATGGTGCAAGTTTGTACAACTTCATCCATTATACTAGGAACTGCCCGACAAGACCTTCTGATCATTATTAACAGCGACCATTTTAATTGGACACCTTTTGCCTCGTCTTCCGAAGGGAAAATATACGACACGAAGGAATCTTTAAGTTACGGCACAGATCTTTTGTAATTTGTTGAAAGAACTTCTTGGAGTGTAAAATCTATTAAAACTAGGAGAGAGCATTTGGTTTGAACGTCTTTTTTCGCCCTGTTTTGTCATTGTGGATAAAATATGGGCTGGGGTGCTCTGAAATATTTAATTCAGAGATTTTGCAGAACCGTGGACCGTAATTGAGAATGAATTGGGGATGAGTACAATGAACTGTAGTAGGTAATATAATATTTTGTCGTTAATACTCGTAGTTATGAATTATTATTTTCTACTTGATATAAAGGAAAATATATCTTCTGTACTCAAACAACACATCCCTCGTAGAACTGACGGCCGCTGGGGCAGAAAGGTTATCGAGTGGCGACCACGAAACGGAACACGGAGTATGGGCAGAGGCCCTCCACAAGGTGGATCGAAAAACTTGTGAGGGTCGCGGGAAACCGCTGGATGCGGGTAGCGCAAGCCCAGCCATCGTGGAGATCCTTGGGGGAGGCCTTTGTCAAGCAGTGGACGTCTTTCGGCTGACATGATGATGATGACTCAAACAACATTCACAAGGATAAAAAAAAACAACTGGTTAACTATCAATGAGATGCTTCGTAAAAATACTTACTGTAAATAAAACTAGTCCGTCTCGGAATAGACGAGACAAAATTAGATTATGTGGATCAATGGAAATCCCGACGGATTACAAATTAAATAATGCAGGGTAGGTAGGATACTTTCCTTTTGTCAAGGACACCGGTTAATCTCAACCTATAGCTGAGGGACTTGATTAATTCAGGTGAAAACTGTCGACAACACTTTGAGCGTGCATTTGCTGTATTCATCGAAATCGTTGCAAATACTCGTACATACAGTCATCTTTCCCATAAACATATTAAATAAATTACAAGGTGTTGGAAGAATAGCCCGTACCTATGCTATCCTACTAATATTATAAATGCCATAGTTTGTGAGTATGGATGGATGCATGTTTGTCACTCTTTCACGCAAAAACTACTAAACGGATATGGATGAAATTTGGAACACAGATAGTTTATAACCTAGATTAACACATAAGATCACCATACCAAATTTAATTATGATCCGTTCAGCCCTTTTTGTCGTGAATAGGTAACTATTACATTCGCATTTATAATAATTACGAGTAGTATGAATTAGTATAGAAGTTTATGGATAAAGAAAATATTAAATTCATTCAACTCAGAGTGCGGTCGTGCTACGTACCTACGTAGGTGTTTACTGTATATACTAGTATGTGTGTGTATGTGAGAGGAAAATACCAAAATAGGGAAGTGGACCTCAGAGACTGTGATCAATTATTTGGCAATCATTTCGTCATCAAGTACTTGATTAATATTTCGTTTTATATAGGAGGCGATTCTATGTTATTGTTTGAATAACTCTAGGTACTTGATTTGAAATGAAATATTAGTCATTTTGAATATTGTAGGTAAATGCAAAAAGTGAGTATGTTTTTAGGGTTGCCAAATGGCAAAAAAGTAACCCTTATGGATTCGTCATGTCTGTCCGTCCGTATGTCACAGCCACTTTTTTCCGAAACTATAAGAAACTTGGTAAGAAGATGTATTCAGTCAACCGCATTAAGATTTTCACACAAAAATAGAAAAAAAAAAAACAAAAAATTTTGGGGGTTACCCCCAATCTTGTCGTCATCGGTTAAACGACATAAGTGTACCAAAGAGAACAATTAAGCAAGTTTCGACCTAAACATACTAACATGTGAAGTTTAATAAAAGCGTATAATAAGTACGACTCAGTACAGTTGGCTTGTGTTAATAATAGACATTAAAATTAGTATAGGTACATAATCTAAAGAGCCCTCAACACAATCTCGTTTCACGCAAACTTAGGCCCTTTACTTATTTGTAATTATAACTTAGCGTTTCGGTAAGTTCAATAAACTGTGTACATAAGGCATACTGGTATAGGTATATAGTTTGAATGAGTTCAGTGACCCTCCCTACATGCTGTATTCTTGATTAATACAGCATGTAGGGAGGGTGGTAGGTATCATTTTATATCATTCAGTAAATTGGTAAGTACATTTAGTGCCTGCTTGTCCAATCTCACCTACAGTCCAAAAAAGCCGATAAAATGACGATAGAGAATATTATGAAATATTCATGAGATTGGTTTTTCGGTCAAAATTATACCAAAAATTTTGTAGAGTGACGGCAGTGATGCGACTATAACTTAAGCGCTATCTACACATTTCCGGGTACCCGGCCCTGCCGTTCCGGATCTGGGCTATCCGTGTTCCGAGTTGTTCGTTATACTATGATGTATCCGGACGCCCCTGACACGGAGCTGTGTGAACAAGTTCGTACTAATTGTACGTAACCGATTTTTTGACAGGGCCGGGTCACCGAAAATGTGTGGATAACGATTAAAACTAGCTGTTGGAATAGTTGCCTTTAGCATTTGGGAATAATGTGCTGTGCTCAGAAAATTACCTCCTAAATCCAAACTTACAAACATTACTTTTTTATAAAATTTGTGTAGAAAAGCCAATCTCGTGCCAATATTGTACCGGCAACTCAAGAAAAGGCCTTATTAGTTCACGTTACAACAACATAATAGTGTCGCTGGCTTTACAATCTGTGGCTTTACCAATGTAAGCCACTTCTCAATTAGTGACACTTCGTTTTTTGTAAAAAGAAACATTAAAAGTACTTTTCCTGTAACATAAAGTACGTCACCTGAAAGTTATCAAAGAAATTCCTTTCAGTTATATAAGGAAGCTCTCAATTTAGAACTTTCTTTATTCATAAATCATCTCGCAATATTTTAAGGGTCCCTTTGTGACCCTCCAATTAATTTATAGGCCAAAGTGATCTCTAAATGGAGCCATTTAGCTATTAGCTATATTTGAAATACTAACCTACTAAACGTTATACTAATACTATTTTAACCCTCATCATATTTTAGAAACTAATTGTCTCTCGCGGTTTTACTCACGTTAGTGGGACAAGAAATAGCCTAGATTTCTGCCTGAAAAGTCCTCTACCTATTTATGAAAGTCATATCAAAATCTGTTTAACACGACAAAAAAACGTGTCATTATCATCCCCCATCATGTTCCCAATCATTTAGGGTCAGCGCATTATGTAGGTAGGTACTCTTATACCATTCAGCCCTTCTATCCGTCTTATTGGCATTCACCCTTTTCTTACTATGATCTACATTCAATGTCGGGTCAGATTGACAGATTGGTACTTCATTTGTGTAGAAATAAGACAACATTATATTCGCTTTTCAATTTATAGTTATTCCGCCAACGCGTTAGCTTGGCCATACAAAGAGGGAACGCTGGGAACCTTGCCGTTGATTGGCAGCAGCGACCGCCTCGAGGAAATTTTTTATATATAGTTTGTATATTTGTTGTAAATAATTGTAAATATTGTATAATAATAAAAACTCTTTAATTTATAGGAACTATATAATACAGTTCAATTCGGATCAGTTTAACACAACGATAGTGCTTGGCGACTTGGCTCGATTTTCTACTTAAAGAAACCTTCGCCAGCTGGGCCAGTAAGTAGTATAAAGTGGCCTAGGCTACCACCGAGCTATCATCGCCTTATTAACCCACGACGCTAAAACGACGGGGTGTTATAAGTTTGACGTGTCTGTGTGTATGTGAGTGTCTGTCTGTGGCCTCATAGCTCCTGAACGGATGGACTGATTTTGATTAAAAAAAATTTTGTTTGAAAGGTAAATTAATCGAGAGTGTTCTTAGCTTTCTTCTAGAGTATCTTTAAAAAAAATCCGCTCAGCCGTTTGAAAATTATCAACAATTTTCTAGTGAGTTTCGGGGGTTTCTTATTTTTTTAAATTTTAGTTGTAATATCAAAAATACTGATAAAGAATTTAGAACCAAAATCCAATCAGTGATTATATAGCGTGACCTGAAACTTCATGAAGCGCTTGCACTAAGACCGTTCCATCAATTTAGCATGAAATTGAATTGTGACGTTCCCCACACCCACTTAGCGGGGTGGTTTGCGGCTTGTCTGATATTTGAAATTGTTCGCACGCGTCCAATGAAGATAACAGGCTATAGCGCTTTTAGATGGAGTTTCATAACATGATATATTAAATAGTTAAAATATAATCAATATCCTGAAACATTACTTTCATAAACCTTAAAAATTGCCCATAAAAGTATTTTTTTTTTTTAGGTTACCAAAATATATTATCTTATTGTCATAATTACATAGGTTACAATTCGAAATTCAATGGTGAAAACCATTTCAAAATCCGTTGCGAGGTTTAGAATGTGTTAGTGGAAAACAGGCAGACAGACGCGGAGGGCGACTACCTTTTTAACCGACTTCAAAAAAGAAGGAGGTTATCAATTGGGTGGTATGTTTTTTTCTTATTTTAATATTTTTTTTGTGTTGGGTTCAATATAGCTCCCAGGTGCTCCCATTTTAATTTTATTGTTTTTGAAGGAGGTTTTACTCTTTTTGTTAAAATTCAAATATAGGTATACTATGTAGACATAAGGATATAATAGCAACGAAATAAATTAGAAAACCTATAAAAGCTTCAGTACTTCTCTTTCAATTCATGATTGAATTTGATTCCATTTTAATTAGCAGGCAAAGTGGCTTGACACCTTTGGCCATTGATACCCGCCGGAGCGTAACTCAATTTGGATCGCATCATGATTTTCTAATTAGGTACCTACCTACCTATTTAGAAATGTTTCGACTCGTACATTTCCTGATTTTACACGTAATTTGATTCTATGTCGACTGACCAAATTACTTGAATTAATTGATATTGCAGAGATTAGGGACAAAGACGAGACTCGAAATATTTGATAATAAATTCTACTTTCCAAATAAATTGCTTGGGATGTAATCTGAATCATCATCATCATATCAGCCGAAAGACGTGCACTGCTAGACAAAGGCCTCACCCAAAGATCTCCACGATGATCGGTCTTGCGAATTGCGGTCAAAAATTACTTATAAGATTTGCAGGCGAACCAAAGTAACCGACATAGCCCGAAGAATTGCAAAACTGAAGTGGCAGTGGGCAGGGCACATCGCTCGTAGAACCGACGACCGCTGGGGCAGAAAGGTTCTCGAGTGGCAACCACGAACCGGAAGTCGTAGCGGAGGCAAGCCCCACCACAAGGTGGACCACAAGGTGGACTGACGATCTTGTGAGTGTCGCGGGAAACCGCTGGATGCGGGTAATCAGAATGTAATCGCATAATTTTAAATTTTTGTTTCAAATTTAGTAGTAGATACAGAAACTGCTATAGGATACATCCCAGGTACCTACGTGGTACGAGTTATCCCTTGTAGGTATAGCTATTTCATTATGACGTCACTAACACTGTAGGTACTAAATCAAACACGAAATAATATATTTATTTTGTTTACCACACTACCAATCCCTGGAATTTACCTATAATATTTTTTTCCAAGAAAACTAGTTGAACAAAAGTTCATAGGCGTCCCCTCGGAGAGAAATCCAATAGTTTTCATTTCGCCTTGTAATATAATCTGAGCTTTGTGAAATGAGTTTTGGTGGTATATAGATTTCAATTCAAATCCTACAAAAACAAAAAATCTAGTCGTTTTGTACAAAATTACTGTTTGTTCAGTATCTGTCGGTAAAATATAAATCTAAATTAATATGTACATTTATAATAATAATTTATTCAAGACCCTTTCTTATGAAGATAAAATAATTAATATGTACAATATTTTCGTTAGGTATCATTTACATAATATACCTGAACTATATATATTTTTAATTTTAGTTCAATTTGTAAATTAATGTATAAATGGTAACATCAGATCAGTTGCCTGCTTTACGTAGAGCTCTGTTCAGAAGGAAGTACATAGAGTTGTAAAAGGTTGCAGTGGAATAAGTTTTTTATTGTAACATAAAAATTTCTCTGGATGTTCCACATATTGCTTACTTGACAAGAAATTATCAACTTTAGCGTTAACTATATAAGGTAAATTTTACTTAGAATTTGGCGCTAGTTAGGAATTACATTATTTAGTTATAGAAAGCTAAAAATAGGCGGCTACTTATGTGACTGGCTCCTAAAATGCTATCAATAAGCTAAGGTTATAGGTTAGTTAGTTAGTCAATGGGAATGACGTTGTTAACCATGGTGAAATTGTGATATAAGACAAGCAAAAATAATTGAGCATCAGCAGGGCTATTTTAAAACACTCTGATTCGACATCGAAAACGGATTCGAAAACTACCGAGACGTATATTCCCGCATTAGCTATTTTAATCTTCGAAATGCACTCCATCTATCCGCTATAGAATCTTTTTGATCTGTCATCCGACTCATTTTAAATAGTTTTTTGACAGGAAAATCGGAATGGAATCGACATTGCAAAGTTTTCGTTCCGATTCCGATGTCAAATCCAAATGTTTCAAAATAGCCTGCAGTTCCTTATAAATTTCAAACAACCACCTTCAGCGATATCGTCATATATAGATGATATTCTTATAATTTTGCTGTCAAACGCAATTTAGCCGTGTTAGATTGAATAAAGTACAAAACAATCATTTATTGCCGACGAAACTCGAACAATTCCTCATGTCTGAATATCCTATACCTGAATAAAAACATTTTCGTTGTACCACAACAAAAGTATAGCAAATTCAATAGATGGTTGATAATAAATGAGCCTTGTATTATGCGAATAAATCATTCTGTACTGAGACGGCCCAGCACCTATTGTTAATATATTTTTCATAGTAAAACTCTGCACAGTTGAAGGTCACGGTACTAGCCAGAGTTAGGACAATACTAGATGAGTCTGGTTATGATAGTTCTCTTAATTTTTCTGCTACGAAATCGGCAAATAAGCATACGGCTTTACCATATGAACCTATGTATGACGTATCTACTAACGGCTGCAACACCCGAGACATTTCAGAACAATAACTAAAGCAATTAGTTAAAGTTCGGCATCACTCGCAAGTTATAGACCCTTGTTCCTCTCCCTGGTGAGCTCTGGCAATGTTACGCATAGGAACACAACATGAAGTTATTTGGCTGCGTATTATTGTCCAATATGTCCTGCATTTGAGGCCACTCTGATAGCCCACTTTTGCAGTTATATCTGCTATTTTAGTTTTATGTCACGAGATGAGACGCGTTTGCAACTATATAAGTTTGAGTTTCTTTAGATACGCGAGAAAGGTAAGGATATTATACAGTATCTCTTATTTGAAAGCTTTAAATATCTACTAGGGGTTGTATTTAAGAAATTAATAATTAATGGTTCATTGGAATATCTCAAAAGCTCTTCTAGCTAAATTCGCTAATCGCCTATATTAAAGTGGATATCTAGTAGGTACATAAGTAGGTACGTCAGTTGACATCTGCGCCAGGTACGGTTTAAATTGTTAACAATCAAATATACATATTTGTATTTGAGTATGATAGGATGTATAAAATATGCACACCGCTTACGCTGTCTTTTTGTACGCACCTAATTTGAAAACGTATTTGTACTCTTGTCATAAATATCTTTTTGTTTCTTTCTATAATTAATAATATATATTTGGAGAATAAAGTAAAAGATTTAACGACACTCAATAAAACCACGGTCAGAATTTAAATATAATCGACAAAATGTGAGTAAACTTGAAGCTTAAATAATTAATGAGAGAGACGACAGACTACCTTAACTTGGTAACAATAGCTCAATTTCAAATTCGCAAGTCTACAAGTTACATAATCCCTTCGAGAACTTATAACATTTCGAGAGAACTTCATTAGCGCGATTCAGAGCTCACAAAATTTGTCATCATAGCGTTAAGACGTAACAAAACTTTAAAGCGTTCGTCCTACTTTTCGTCTGTCAACGTGGGTATTTAAATTAAGGTCGTTTGAATACTGACACAACGGGAGTGTTTGCGGAATCGTAGTTATTATTCGGTCATTATTCTCAGACTTGATGCTGCGTACTAAAATTTTTATTACGTACAAATTTATCCTTGTACTAGACGTCGCCTTGCCTGGAAAACACACGTATAGAAGAATTATTATATATTACTCGGCAGCAGAACCATTTTCAAACCTTCCACCCAGGAACCTATTTAAATAAACACAAAAAATTTCATCCAAATCTGTCTAGCCGTCTAGGAGGAATTAGACAACAAACACACATACTGAAGATTAATATAACATTACGTACGTTGAAATAATAAAATAAAAAATCGACCTACAATAAATAAATACCAATAATTATTACTCAGGAGAATTTCTATTGAGCCATAACTTTAATAATAACTTAACTTTTTTCTGTTTTTCTAAGAAAAAAAGGACAGTTAAATTAAGTTTAGGCTTGTGTTTGACCGCAATTTCACCGTTGTGAATACACACGCAAAGCTTAGAAGAAACTAGTTCTCAAGTACAACTGCCAGAACCCATCGATAGTTGCTTAGTGATAAATATCAAACTAGGGATACTACTAACTTGTATGCTTAAGATGTGAGTACTAAAGAACCCTACCACCGTTCTATAGCTTCCTCACGGTGAATACTTTTATTGCTGATTGTTGTATTCGAACTTTGTCAATACCGATAATAATCTGTCTACCCTATATTATGATGAAGTAAAGTTTGTTAGTCAGAACTTAATCCGATTCCAAAAATTAATTCACTAATAGGGAGCTATATTACCCTGGAGTACTAATCACTAGAACATGGGTGAAACTGCGGGAAAAAGCTAGTCAAAATAGTGTTCAAGATGCAATGCTTAACAAAACCATAAACATGCCGCGATATCACTCGAAAAGAACGCGCATTAATAGGCAATCACACTAAAATGCGGAATTAACGCTCGACTTACTAAAGCGCGTGTGCACTGAAGAGACACTGATGCGCATGAGTCCATAGCTTTGATATTCAGAATTGATTTAAATTCATGCTAGAATGAACGTGAAACGAAGGTTTCATGTGCTTGATACTGTTATTACGGATGAATTGGTTTATATGGCCATAAGTGGTTGGTTGTTGCAACCATAGTTTTATAAATTAAAATAATAAATTAATAACCTTAATAATTTAATTGTAATATTAGTATGCATGTGTGTACCAATTCCTAAAGTATTTTCACTTCACTACTTCTGTGATATTTTACATACCTACATAATTATTTTAATTCCAATGCAGGATACAATTTTTGGATGTGACGTTGCAGAAAATATGCAAATGAGTACTGAAATCCGCAACAGAATGTGAATGTGGCAACTATGTGTTATGGCAAAGCGGATATCAAATTGCTTCTATTTTAGAGGATGTAGGTTTGTCGTGTAGAGTGATAAGAAGAGCGGAAGCGATTTTTCCTCAACAAGTGACATGAGCAACATGGAAGACGCCAAGGGGCACTTTTATTATTTTCTCGGAGATAATGTAGCTTCTTATTAGTGAAAGATTTTTTCTAGTCCGACAATCAAACAAACTTTTTAGCTTTATTATTAGTATAGACAATTATAGATAAAAATAGATTGAGTATGCTAAAATTCATTTTTTTTATGCAAGGTTTTCTGCCTCACACTCGGGTAGAAATTAGCCTGGATTTAAGTTTGAGCTAAATGCAATACAAATATGTCTCAAATATGAGGTTAAAATATTCACCTCATTACGGAAAGTAATTACTTTTCGTTTATTCCATAATATAAGGTCTACCCCTACAATCCAGTTCTGTCTCGTGATTTTGCATAATGCCCTGTCCACATAACCGTTGATAATGGACTAGTAGGTACCTACTCCACCAATATAATACACTAACACACGTTTAATGTTAATTAAATCAATTTATTACTAAAATCCAAAAAATAAATATGATTATGAATATTATAAACAGGTGAAAAAAATAATAACTAAAATTAAAAATCCCCCGAAACTCACTAGTAAATTAGTGATAATTTTCAAAAGGCTGAACAGATTTTCATGAAACATGGCCAAGAACACTCGGGATAAAATTATGATACTATGACACAAAAAAAAACTAAACGGAAGTCGGTTCATCCGTTTGGGAGCTACAATACCACAAACAGATACACAGACAGACACGTTAAACTTATAACACCCCGTCGTTTTTGCGCCGGGGATTAAAACGTATATCAGATCATCCAGGTTATAAATAGTTAAGAATCAGCAAAATACAGTCCACTTCCGCGCCCATCCAAATGGTTCGGTAATTCAAAAGTCTAGAATTTATCCACCAGACCGAACCACTGATCAGAATTCAAAATCATGAAAATTCTTTCATTGATTGTAGCTAAAGTAAAATTACACATTAAATACAGGTCGTAGATAAAGTTTTTATTTACTTGGTTTTCATTTCGTTAAAACATTAAAATAATTCATAAAATTATGTTGATTCCACATAACAGCACCTACGGCGGGACTGCTTTGTTGTGGTCGTGACCTCGTATTTATTATGTTTGCGATGAAATAATATGGTCACATCTCTTTGTTTAATACTCACAAATGATTAATTAATGCAATAATTGTGAAAATTATTCCATTGTAATGAATTTTAAATTGAACTCGTGGAAAAACATTAGTTTATAAATACATGTAAATTTTAATGGAATTCATAATCAAATAATGTAGACAGCTTAATTCTTTCAGCAATTCCAATATCAATTCTTACCTGTCGTTTATGAATAAAATAATGATAGTCCCTTTATTGGTCGCATTCACCTAATAGGTCACTATGTGTTACTTTACAGAAAATTTATTTAAAGCTATATCATTAGGTACTATCCCTTATTTAGAGAACTCCAATATCAATTTACAGGAAATACCTTGCAGACCTTTTCATACATTTCAAATCGCACGATTGCCTTAATCTCTACGAAATCCAACTTCAATACGTCATGGTGGGGTGTTTTTACTGAATTTTGCAATACGAGTAATGCGGCATAATAGCGGCATGTCACGACAGAGCCGTTGGGGAGAATGCTCCAGCTGTTCTAACCACGAATAATATTGCTTTTTGACACACTGTGATGAGGATTGTTAAGCAGTAACAATCAGGATTTTTTATTGCGCACTAAATTTAGGTGCCAAACTCATTAGGTATATTTTTTTGTCTACATATAATCCCGTTTTTGACGATAATCTCACAGTGGTCCTTGATTATGTAGCCGATGGTTTTAAGCACACAAAGCTTAGAAGGCAACTGGCTCTCAATTGCGTATTTTTGGTAACTATGAGGATTCTATTTTATAATTATGATAATGGCATCATCAATATATTTGCTGAGATGTCCACAGCTGAACATCCGTTTCCCCATGGTCTCTTTAATAAATAATCTTGAGCTTCTAGTGTGTCTGATTACTCTATATTCGTGAAATTTTTTGAAAACCATCGCGCTTGCACTTCTGATACAAAGTTACAGCAGAATAAAATACTTACCAATTGTTGGCTATTCTGAAGACCTGCATGTATTGCATCGTCATAATTTGACTGCAGAGCTATGTAAAACTACCTACATATTAATATAACTATCTCTCATACTCATTATTAGACTACATAGGAAATAAAAAATAATTTATATTTTGTGAAAATGCGCATTTGGAATTACATGAGCAGATATGAATTCCATTATTTTGGTCACGAAATACTTACTGCAGAAAAAACTAAGGTCTCAGATTACTAAACTAAGGTATTTTCAGTGATTACTACCTTTAAGCAATAATTCCTTAACTCGGCGTAATTTATAACTTCTGCCTAATTACACCATTAATTGCAGCCTACGAGATAGTAGGTACTGTAACGAAACTGCATTGCATTTAAGAAAAAACTTTTCTTAGTGGATGCCTACATACTTTACAAGGAATACACCCTCCAAATTTCATGTTTGTGCCCCAAGGTTTTCTGCGTTGATAAATCAGTCAATCAGTCAGAAAAAGAAATTATATAAGGTATTAAGTGGTATCAAGTATAGGGCGCAAAGCAAGTGTTATAAGACCAGATTTTTAGATAATCTGGCTCTTTCCATTATATTATGTAAGAACATGACGTATATATTTAAAACTGTGTTTTAGACATGCTTTCAATATACGTAATAAAGATGACAATGAAGAACTTGTTTAGATAAAGTATTTACCGACTAATTAATTGTAATTAATTAACCAATGTGTACACGAATCACCAGACAAATTGCGAATCACAGGGATGTTGTAATATCAATTAGTGAGTAATGAACTTAATAGCATTACATTCACTTTCACATTAGAAGATTTATTTGGATTCAGTGGCGAATACTCATTGGCCCTGTTTTGCATATAAAACCACATTAGCTTTACCTCCAATCACTACAACGTTAAACCATACTGCATTAAAAATAAGGTTGAATTATGTTTTGAGAACGATAAATATAGCTAGGTTTTTCTGAACAGAACGTGGTTCTGCCAAATTGTTTCTTGGATTTCTTAATAGGAACTACGTCAGCCAAATGAAGTGGAAGATTCAACTTCTCAGGGGAATACGAAATGAGAGTTTTCTTTAACGTTGGAAGATAAAAAATACATGTAATTTGGATGGGATTTGGAGCGCTTGGTTTCGATTACTAATGAATCTCAGTAAGTTGATTCCATCTGAGCTGCTGTTGACGGGTAAAAATACTTAGGTCTTCTTAAAATTTTGAATGGTTACTTAATTTGTAGAGAGTACGCCGATTGGTTTCTCTGGTATAAAATAACTGCTCAAGTGAGAATAAAGTTATAATTTTATTGGATTAAATAATACTTAGTTCAGTCTGGGATCGCTTCATCGACAAGACTTCAAAACCAACGTTTGTGTGTCGCCTTTGATGCCAAGATGATGACTACCAGACGCAAATATCTGAATAGCTTTAGAAAGTATATGAAAAACATTGTAAGCGCCTATACAATTTTAAGTTACCTCGATTTCTCCGGGATTTTATAATCAGATCCTGACCTGTAGACTATGAAACCACCTGGGAAGTATATCCTTTCAAACAAAGAATAATTTTTCAAATCGGTCCAAGCGTCTTCGAGTAATCGGGGAACATAGGTACATAAAAAAAAAAGATTCCGCAAATTGTTAACTTCCTCCTTTTTAATGTAGGTTAAATATAGCTTCTAATAGAGCAGATATAAACTTTACAAAGTCAATAAACTGCCTCTCAAGCAGTTATAAAGTACTTGTCATAACAACAAATATATTAGAAGCAGCTAAACTTTCTAACAACTTATTATGAGAGCGGGTCAAAATGATACTTGTCAGTTTCTATTTGAACTCGTAAACCCAGTTTAAGTTTTCACATGTAGGCTTTTATGACTACTAGTCACGTAGGGTAGGAAATAACATTTCTATAATGGAATTTTCACCGAAAATAAGCTGTAGGACTAATGGAAGTGTTCTAAAGTGCTTTCAAGAAACTTATTAGAATGTTATTCTAAATTTGTATTTTAGTTATTTTCTTTAATTAAATATTTTCAGGATTTATCTCAAAAGTTTAGTGGGCTTTCACAAATTAATTTTAACGCAATTAATTTTTGTTAAGACTCTAAGGTTTAAAATGATTTGTACCTAAACAAACGATTTTTGTGGTTGATGAGTTGGTAACTTTTTTTTTATACTACTAAGGTAGCAAGCAAGCATACGGCACCTGATGGTAAGTGATTACCGCCTATCGCCATTTGCAATACCAGAGATATTGCCAATGTGTTGCTGACCTACTATAATATTGTCCTAAAAAGTTAAACATTAGGTACTTAATAATTGTGACTCATTTTCATCAGCCCCTGCAATATAAGATGATGACTACCTACTTTTGAATTGCTTTAGAAAGTATATGAAAAAAATTTTAAGTACCTATAAAATTTGAAGAGTTCCCGCAATTTCTCCAGGATCCCATGATCAGATCCTGACTTGTTCACCACCTTTGACGTATATACTTTGAAACAAAAAAAAAACCAAGTCGGTCCAAGCGTCTTCTAGAGATCGAGGAGTTTCAGGATATAATAGACATACATCGACTTATAAAGATTCAGAAAATTTATTTAAAAAATAACTTAATTTTCGCCAAAACTGAATTGATTTTATTTTCCTTGAAAACAACAATTTGTAAAATTAAATACTACCTATATTATCACAATTTACTTGAATGAACAACATTGTTATTAATTAAATTCAAAACTAGCCTGTTACATTTAAAATCATCAACACTCAGTTTAACTAAAAATCAAGTATCTACATAAACACTTCCCCGAGTGTTTGCCGCCCTAATAGCCACTTTATGTATAAAGACCAGCAGCAATAATGGTTAACATGAAGTGCGTATATATTTTTATCTACTCTCATATCGTAATGTTCTTATTATGAAATCAAAATCAGTACTTTAATGAGCTACTTTAGGCACACCCGTGTATAATGATTCATTATAGTACAGTTGTTGTTCCCAAGATAATGCTATAAAATAACTTTTTTTCTATTAAAGTACACTTTGGACCTATCAATAGTATAATCAATCAGTATCAATTCAATTTGACGATGACAATGTAACAAATTTTGTAACTTGAACTTTAGAGGTAAGAGTTGGCAACACGGATTTGATTAAGTATATGATTATATTTTATTGTTTTTGCCTACACATATCATTTTGACCAAAAATGTCACAAAAATAGCAATTTTTTTTTTTTTTTTGCAAAGTTGGTAGAAATTCAATTTTTTTTAATTACATTATTTATATGAGTTTAGATAAAGTACTGTATGATACTGCACATAATTAGGTATTAAAAACTCGTGTGATACTATTAAGAACCTCGCCTACGGCTCGGTACTTAAACTCACACTCGTAGTTAATAACCCCTATTATGCAACAGTATCATAAACTACTATAGCACAATGGGTAGCTAGCTAGGTACATATGTCAACAGTAAAACTGTTGGGAGTAGAGTCGTACTATCGTTTCGGTTTTGCTGCAAAAAAATCATTTTGTTTTGCTGTAGTGATGTCGTAGCGCGTAGATACTGGTAGTAAAAAGTATTGATAAGTTTTAGTATTTTTTTTTTGCTATGGATCTATAGAGCCTTTTTTGACCACACTCTCACAGTTTTAAGTGATGATGTGGCTTAAGATGGTAAGCACACACACGCTACAAGGCTAATCAAGTGTAGCAGTCGGATAAGATATTTATCTTGAGACCTTACCACTAGGCTACCTACCTATATTAAGAGGTATCACGGAACTATTAATGTACCTAACTAATGATTATTGACAATTTATGTTGATTACGTGCCTCGTTCCCATTATTGTCATCTCACCTTATTATCATGGCTATTGTTTTAGTGCTATCTAAAGCAACATGATGAACTCGTTCAGAAAATCCTATAAACTTTGTACGAGGCTTGCGTCTGAGAAAATGAAATTGAATTTCATAAATAAATATATCGTTACGTAATGATCTATGGGAAGCAATCTCAAACTAATCCATATGAAACGTGGCCTCAAAATTCTGTAACAGATAAAATCACATCAAAATATACCACGTAAAATTTGCATAACTGCCACCGCCAAACAAAATTCAACTTTATGTGCTTAACAAGAAGAAGTCATTCAATTCCCCGAGTGTTTGTAGAATTACGAAATTTTTCCACCGTTACATAATAAAAAGTCTCTCTAATCTCCAATATCCGACGTAAAAGAGGAATTATCATATAGATAGCTCATTTAGTTTACTTTCTGTCATTCTACGCAGGTATTATAAAGTGTCGCGATTAAGGACACCAGATGAAATAAATATTGTCGCAGACCCTCACAAAGAGAAAATTAGGGCTTATAAAAACTCGGAAATGTTTTTGCTTTTGTAGGTGTCTTCTTTACCTGATTTCTCCATAGCAACAAACGTCTGTCTTCTATTAGAGCTAGTCAAAGAAACTAAAACAGGGTAAAACCTATTCTCATATTTGTTTCGCTAAAAGAAGTCCCAATATTTTTATAATATAGAAATCGTAATTGAAGGTCAATGTAAACCTTTTTAGGACTAAATATTGTGCTATTTCTGATTCTATGAGATTCATTACTAATATTATAAAATGTGGAGGTGTTTTTTTGTCAGTTTGTTTTTTTCACGCAGCTATGAAGCCATGGATCGACGTAATTTTTGGCCCAGAAATTGGTTATTCGAGTAGGCCCAAGAAAACAGGCTTCATTTTATGGTGAGATACGAGTAAAACCACAGGGCTGAATCCAAGTTGGAAATAAATATAAACTTACCAGCACGTTTTTGTTACAATGAATACAATTTTCATGTAATAATATGCTTTATCTACTCTCATATCGTAATGTTCTTATTATGAAATCAAAATCAGTACTTTAATGACCCACTTTAGGCACACCCGTGTATAATGATTCATTATAGTACAGTTGTGGTCCCAAGATAATGCTATAAAATAACTTTTTTTCTATTAAAGTACACTTTGGACCTATCAATAGTATAATCAATCAGTATCAATTAAATTTGACGATGACAATGTGACAAATTTGTTGACTTGAAATTTAGAGGTAAGAATTTTAGGGAGTTGGCAACACGGATTTGATTAGGTATATGATTATTGTGTCTGTTTATTGTATTGTTTTTGCCTACATATATAATTTTACCAAAAATGTCACAAAAATAGCATTTTTTTTGCAAAATTGGTAGAAATATATTTTTTTTAAATTACATTATTTATATGAGTTTAGATAAAGTACTGTATGATACTGCACATAATTAGGTATTAAAAACTCGTGTGATACTATTAAGAACCTCGCCTACGGCTCGGTACTTAAACTCACACTCGTATTTAATAACTCCTATTATGCAACAGTATCATAAACTACTATTATATCGTCAAACTACTAATGTCATAATAACATCATGAATTTGATATCCAGTCGACACGACGACCTCTAAAACACATAATTCTAGTATTTTCATTATTACAGTCCTCCATTAACTAACAATTTGAACAAAAACTAGCCAAGTGCGAGTTTCGCTCGCCTAGGGAGGATTTCATACAATAAAGTGTTTGAACAGGTACGATGAAAAGCTTGTGTTTGATCTCATTGGTGCAAGTGCAAATTTAAATGAAGGCGTACCTGTATTATATCATGCCTATAATTCATGGTATGATAGGTATGTACAAAATAGTATCAATCAACTAGACGGCTAATAATTTTTTTTTGTAAATTATACCCCCAAAGGAACAATTCCATCAATAATTATTAGGTTGTAAAAATCCAGATGAACAAACGTGTCGTACAGATCGTAATCTGGGCATGGAACCCTAAAAACTCATGATACGGATCTTTATTGCGTAAATTACGCAGGCGTAATCGATGTTACACCATAATATTAGTGAGAAAGTACTAAATAACTAAGGTGACATTATCAAGTTGAAATCGCTGACTGGGCCAGTATAATAAATAACTTAAATTACACCCAAACGATGATAAGAGCCCCTTTGCTAATGAATGTGTCAGTGATGAACGAAGAGCTGAATAGGCTCTTTTGTACAAAGAGAATATAGTGTAGGTATCTACTCCTAGGACACTAGGACTAGGACCTACACTTCTCCGTCAATAGGCTGACAAACAGGCAGACAGTCCACGATGGCAAATGCCACCTACCTCACCGCCGCCTATAGACATTTGCAATATCAGAGACAGTTGCCAACCTCAAAGAACTCTGTTTATGCCCTTTTTGAAGAACCTCATATTATAACGCGGAGGAAAAACTGTAATGGAATTTCGTTCCACAGCCGAATGGTCTGCAGTAGGAACGTCTGATGAATCGTTGTGTGAACGATCGAAGCGCCTCGACTCGCACTTGGCCATTTATAGATGCTCATTGAAAAGAAAATTACTTTGGCTTCGTGGAATAGCATTAACGTTTTAGAATAACTAACTGAGGCTCGTTGATTACTTATTACTTTTTAAATGGAAAACAAATGTAGGAAACATCATAAGGAAAACAAAAACAAATGAAAACACATTCCGACGCCACAACATTACGGTGACAAGAGCCAACAAACTCCGTTGTAATCTGTGATGTCAAAAAGAATTACGACAGTTTTACTCTGTTTAATTTGACACACTATTCAAAGCTCTGCTTGCACAGTACACATATTTCGTAATTTTTACCGCAAACTTCAAAATACTAGAGCTTTTCAAAATGGTTGTCTCTTTAAGGTTTTAAGAATTTAAAAAAATATGAGGGCTTTATTTGGAAAATACTTCCAACTCATTTTTCCAAAACACTTTAAAATATTATAAAATTTATTATAAACGACATTCTAGGTCAAAAGGGTTCGACGTGTAATACCATTTCAGACAAATTGCACTTGTCATGCTACTCTGCAAGTTTGGGGCTCACCGCTCAATGTAGGCCGCTTGTAGGGTTGGCCTATTTAATCAGGATGTCCCGATTTCAAGTTTTTGCGTTCTTTCACCCTTAAAAGGTGTTGCAATTTGTTCTGATGGTAAAGTTTATAAGGCGTGTTATTGTTTACTAACCCTTTCTAATTTATCGGTTTTTTGTGTAACATAAAGTTGCTGAACCGGTATAAAAAGAAATATTTTATAATAATAATATAGTGTTTGATAAATTTATTTTATATTTTGGAATTAGTTTAATAAACTCGTGTATAGTTTATAATTTATCAATTTCTATATAAACTGTAGGTACAACCCTAGAAGTTAACACTATAGCAAATTGATTTTGTCAATATCACTATATCAAAGGAGCTATATCTCTCTGAATCGGTTATACCTTCGATAAGAGCTTGTCGCAAATTATACAACATATCTATTGTAAGATTTACCTACATGTTTAGTCTGTGCACTCAGCACTTGCTTTACATAAGGATACCTTCTTATAAAATCAAAATATGTTTTTTCTTCAAGGTACGCTACAATCCCTTTGACTTGTTAATTTTCAACTATGTTGATTACTTTAGTTCTAAAAGAGATTCTAATTTGTGTAAAAGATTCTAAGAAAATTGATAATGGATTTACTCTCGATAATATTGTAGCTTGTTCATTTATTTATAATGCAAAAGATCGCTTAGTAGTGATTATTCTAAGTAGTGGTTCATTCACAGGTCTCCTTATCACTGGCCTGCTAATGCCTAGAAAGAGTGTGCTGAAGAGAGTAGTGGCCAACGTTGTCTGCTGACTTGTAAGATGATAAGAAAAGGTTAAAATATAATATTACCGCCTCCAAAAATTCGATCAATTTTTTATCTTCTATGTTCAGAATGTATAAGATCCCTACGGTCTTTATTTGCCTATAATATTACTGACCTTACTTTCACAGCTATTTACAATAAGTTAGCAATTTTCCTTTGGAAATAAAGTCTTCTTTTGCGTGTGTTTTTACATTATCCGTAGCGCATAGTTTCTTGGATTGTTATTGTTTCATTGAAACAGTAGAATAAACTGTATGTTATGAGAGAGCTACTATGTTTTGTTTAGTAACATACCCATTTACTTTTTATTTTTGTTTATAAAAGATGATTAACTATTTACATTTGGTTGATGATGGGCCCAAGACTCGTCTACAATTCATCTCCACCTCACTTTAGTTCTAAGTATTTTTCAATGACTGCTGCAGGCCATTGCATATAAGAACAATAGAAATTAGGAAATATTTTTTTGCCACCCAAATAAATGACGCCGAATCTGAAAATATTTCACTCACGCTTTTTTGCTAAGTCAATGGGTAATTGCTTTATTTCCAGCTGACCTATGACGCACCAGTTTTTGCCTGATATTAAATTTCATTTGGTGGCCAAGCCAGAGTTTAGTTTTTACATTCGTATTTTGTGTATAAACCTATACCTACACTATAGTGTCGTATCAAGTAGTAGATATTTATTCATTTATTTTTATTGAAATATAGTTGATTTCAAATTCTCTCAAAAAGAACATTTTCAGATTTTCCCGAACTTTTAATTTTTCGGGACAAATTTTCAAATTTTTCTTTCCATAAAAACCTAATTCGAACTATTACAAAAATTTTAAAATAATAAATTTATCATTATTTCACTAATAGAAAGCTTCAACATCCTAAAAGTGTTGTCGACCATTTATCCCAAGATCGCAGGTGAACCGTGTATAAAATTCGTCTTTGAAATATTTCTATCTACAACCCATTTCATTTTCCTAGAAATCGTAAACAAATCACGGTACAAACTTTCCAAAGCACATATTACGCACAGAAATCCCGCAGAAAATGCGCAGATGCCACCAAATTGCCTGTAAATCAAGCAATTTGTTTCACATCCCAAAATAAATCACTCGGGATGTCCACAACATCCATCATTTTTGGAGGACCTGCATTCGGCAACAGGTGGTCAACATGGCCTTAGTTTATTTTAGACTAGTGATGTGACACCACTTGGAGTTTTATCGACTATAATCACAGCAAACACCTATTCGTTTATTCCTATTACTCGTTTACTTTGAATTCTAAAGTCTTTAGAAGCAACATCTTCATTCACCCAGTAAGTTGGTGGATATAATACTTGCATCGACTATCAATCGACTTTCAGTTCCTCATTTACCGTTACTCTGGTGGGCGCCACACGAGGACCTGTCCAATACTACGTCTGCAATCAGTCATTGTTAAGAACCTCCAAACCGCGGCTAACGCCCTAGGCGCCTGGTTTCGGAAATGGAGGATCGAAATCAACCCTGTCAAAAGCCAGGCGGTCCTATTCTACAGACCCTACCATCGAGGTACCCCACCCCTCCAAAGGCAGTTACTCTATTCGGGGAACCAATCCCCTGGGAAAGGCAAGCCAAATATCTCGGAGTAAATTCTCGATGATGGTTTGACCTTTGATGCCCACATTAAAGCGGTCCGCGCGCGCGCCGCCTTTGTGTTAGGGCGCCTCCACTTTTTATTGAATCATATGTCTAAACTTGCCCTCAAAAGCAAGGTTAGACTATATACTACGTGTATCCGCCCCATTATGACTTATGCTAGTACTGTGTTCGCACATGCAGCTCCTGCACGGATCCATAGCCTTCAGGTGATTCAAAACCGTTTCATGCGCAAAGCCACGGGCGCCCCGTGGCTTTGCGCATGAAACAGTCTCGGAAATCTCCACATTGATTTTTAGGTCTCCCCACGTTAAAACAATTTATAAAACGCGCCTCACGTAGATTTTTCAATACCGCCGTAAATCACCGCAACCCTCTTATAGTGAAAGCCGCAACGTACACGCCCTCTCGTATACTCCGTATCCTTAGACCAAGGCAAGCCCTCAGCGAGCCGGATGACCCCAAAACATTAGCTCAGATCGAAGCTGACGAAGCCCGTAAAAGTACACAACACACTACACAAAACCGATTACGCTACCGTCCTCGACGGCGAGGACCGCCGCGACGTCCCACTCAGTCTCGTCCCGTTCAAGCGGCCCGAGCTGCCATTAGTAAGCCGACCGCCCCCAATTAGTCGTAACTCGTACTAAGTCCTCCCCTTCCCCCGGTAACGCCCTGAGCCGAGGTTCGTACCCCATTCGGGGGTGCGCTCAGGCGTGGTTACCTAAATGATACCCGGCTGAGAGCCCTCTGCGCTCGCCGATTGTTCCGGTAAGGTTGGAGCAGCCATCAGAGGCTACCAACTTTAATCCTTTCAAAAAAAAAAAAAGTCTGCAAGCAAACTAACATACGGTGGTAAGCCGTTACCGTAATCTGTACACTCACAGGGCGCAGACCAACACTAATCCCCTCTTGTTGTTGTCTTGAGTTTTGGCGACCTTATTCACGCACAGCATAACATTATTTAGCTGCGGTATTCTGTAAAGTGTTTGTACTTCCTCAGTTGAGTCGCTTGATCCTCGGATATTTTTTGCCCGATGATGTAAGTAAAGCAGGTAGTTTCCATTTATACAAGTAAATATTATTATAATAAGTATGTACTCACTAATTACAATAGTACCTAGTTTTAATAATATTCCAGGAAACTTAAACTTTTACGTTCACGTAAGTGTTCTTATAACTTGAGTGTGAACTATAGAATAACTTAACTACTCCAATAATATTCCAGTCAAGTTTGTAAGTTCTATTTATGGAAACTGACCCTTACGAGCCATTTATTCGTTGTATTCAATTCATTGTCTCGATACCATTTACTATTAATAAATTTTATTTGATGTACCAGCGGCAATTGAGTATATTAATATTTTAATAAAATGGAAATATATAGCACTCGCTCAGTAAATGTAATAACTAAAAGAAATTGTCAAGGCTCGAATTAAAAATGTCTTAAAATAGATATTTAATAGCATGTTTATTAGACAGAATAATATTCAGAGTGTTATTATTGTTAGGTCACAGTATTAATATATAACTTATTAGGGATTCTTTATTTACCTTGGATTTTAAATTTCTGATTGTTCTATAATATTGCCATATTTGACGAGCAACGAGCAGCGAGTGTATTATCCGCCTAGCAAGCATCGCTGAGAGCGTTTTTCTTTGTTAACTCGGCAGTGAGACAGGTAGACTTAATACCTACCTATTCATATGATTTGGTAAAGTTTAGGTCGAAACTTGCAAACTTTCCGGTGTTCGATTGTTGTGAAATTTGCTATACTTGTATATACCTATAAATCTGATGACAATACAATAATAATAATGGTGTCTTGAAGCTGGTCTCAAAAAAAGGTTTCCCTTATTTTTTTTACTTTAAATTTTAACTTATTCATTTTACAGGAGTGCGATTCCCAACACTACTTCAACAAGGAACTATCGGACAAAACATATCTCGTTAAGTTGCCGAAAGCCTACACTCTAAGTTTGTACAAGATTGCCAAAGTTGTCAAATTGAGTTTACAACTTTATAGTTTCCAGCTATTCCGTGAAATTGTAACAAGAAACACTTCTAACGATGACATTTTACCTGAATCCTACTTCGTCCGTAAGCTTTTGTTTACGCCTCGTGTCATACCGGATATTGATATATCTACTGGAGATAGAAATAAAACACTGTGAATACAGGAAATTACAATAAAATAAGGAGATATAAATATAATGAAGCTAAATTCTATATAACAGCAGTTGTTGTTTTTTTTAATGACTAAAATTGGTAGTTTGGCTTCATCAACCTTAACGCAACAGAAATACACATTCAGTGAAAAAATCAACGGTTTATGAGATACTGCGATTGCAAAAAAAAATGAAAAAATGTTTTTTCTATGGGGACTTTTATTTTTAACTTTATATTGTTTGCTGTAGTAGCGGTAACAGCAATACATATTGTGTGAAAACTGTTTACCTATTACGGTTCACGAGATACAGCCCGCCGACACGAACGGACGGACGGGCGGACGGACGGGCAGCGGCTTAGTAATTGTGTACCGTGGGCACTCTTTGAAATACAGTCTATAGCAACAGCTGGTTAAACTAATATTAATCTTATACAAATACCAATAAACACCCTTTTGATTGTTTATGAAGTTTGTGAAGTGGAATTAAATCAAATTGCTATTTTGTATTTGATGTCAATAGCAGTTGCAAATATTGGCACCAAAGCTATGGATAAAGTGCAAAGCTCTCAACAGCTTCGTAAAGAGAAGCTACTACTAATGACTATACAAGAGCTTAATACCTAACTTAATTAATTTCCATAATAGTGAGATACAAAGTGATGCTAAATCATTGCTACTTTTTTTTACAAAACTGTTTCACTCGCGATCTTCTTTACCCCCTTTAGAAGTTGAATTTCGATCTCTCATAGTATAAAAGAAACGGTTTTCACCACCATAATCTTTTCCATAAACTCCCTAATGTTTGTACTAGGCGTTCATAAATTTGTGAGTGAGTCATGACTTTTTTTAACATAACCAAAAAAAATATTTTTTATTTTGGATTGACTGAATTGAATAATCTTGGGATATACTTCACATACGGCTCTGGCCCCAAACATAGCAAAGCTTATAATATGTACAAAAACCTATATAAAATGAGATAGGTAACTAATAATATAGATTGACTTACTGATAAACTTGAACTGAAAATTTTACGTAAATTATATAATTAATACCGTTATGTAAAACTAAATATCTAGTACCTATTTCTATGAAAACGATCAAAAAGAAAGAACCTTTCCATTTTCAATATTCGGTTAAGAATTTTTCCATTTGTGAGTTCTACAAGCGAAGTCATTGAAAAATCGAGTCGAGTACAAAGTTTGCGGAACAAGATCTGAAGATTTCCTTTCAAAACTTATTTTCTAAGCGTCATTCTCAACACCTCGTTGTAATGCCATAGTAAAGACAAATTAGAAGATTAACATCGAATGAACTTTCAAATTTATGAATCACATTTATCTTTAATTTAATAATATTTTTAAGTGTACCAGAGTAATCGATGGTAGATTTTTGAGTTAGTACCAACCTATTTAACAAAATATTTATATTGAGTGATCGCAATACAGATTCCATTTGTTTTCATGGCCGCAAAGTTTGATGTTATTTTTCTATGAATTTTTCATCATATTCATTCTTCAATTTTAATTGTTATTATCTATCTATGTAGGTATATGTAGCAATCAATAATTTGGCCTCACGTTTTATTTTTCTTTGCATCCTTTTTAAAATTCAACCTCTAAGGGTGTATGTAAAGCTACGCCCAACATGATTTGATTAATTTCGGCAAAGATGAATCTGAATCACAATGATAAACAAAAGACAAAATTAATTATGCCGAAAAGATGGTGGTACGATGGAAAATACCTAGAAGTTAATAAATACTAAAATTAGTTGACCTTTGATTGACCCATTAAAATAATTAGCTCATAGTCTCACCTATAAATTTTGAGCTACTGTTCATACATCTTTTTTCGAAACCCATAATAAAGGGTTGGCCCAATTAAGGCTAATGGACAGACCAAGTTCTGGTAGCTCAGACACTTGATACTGGGGAGTAAGTCACAGAAATTATGCAAATTGAATTTTACTAATATTATAAATGTGAAAATAATGATAAAGTATGGATGTGCAGAATGTGTTACTCTTTCACATAAAAAGTACGGAACATGGGGACACTTTGGGGGGTAATAAGAAAATAAAAAAAAAGTCTTGCAAACTATATTATTGTGGTGACATTCTTCAAAATGAAAGGGCTCTTGGTCAGAATCTCAAATATTTTGTTGATAAAAAAATTGTTCACCCTTATCTCCGAAACTACTGGGCCAAAAATTTTGAAAAAAAATAAGAATATTTGAAGAAAATAGTTTTTTACCTATACATTACAGGAAAACCTAAAAGAAGTCTATGGTATCTAGAGTAACATAGAAAACCTTTTTAGGATTCACCGTTTGTCATGATATTCGACTTTGCTACCACTATCATCGCTTTTATCTCATTCCACGTTATATGGAAGTCCAAAGAAAATTTTATCGTTATTTCAAATGGTCATTGTCGGGATAACGTAAGTGGACGAGTATTTTATTTTATTGATCGTTGAGTAAAAACTGATGTGTTTTGCCATAACAGGAGGATTATTGCGAACATAAATAACACACAGAGAATAACCAAAATGTTTAACAAGATAAGCAATCCCTTTGTACATATATTTTTTTATTATTACTTGTGTGTGTACATATTATATAAATAAATAATTCATGTAGATCTGACCAAGTATCAAAAAATGCTGTCTTACTAACTAACGCTAACTCTCTAATAAGCCTTCAACAACTAAAAAATCTCTGCTAAAAAAACAGCAAGATTTGAATAAAATTTTAGGCCCATATATTTGTTTGCTATCTTAGTAGTTTAAAAAAAAAGTTGAACATCAAAAAAAGTATTATTTTTATCGACTCACCACCGCTTCTAACTTAAACCTTCCACAAATCCTTAATAATGGTTGACAATCCGGAACTGACGATAGCCTACTGCGAAGCCAGTTACTGCCTCTTGCAATTAATAGCAATTGTTGTGAATGATGTCATTATGCCTACTGGCAACCATTGATTTACATCCTTTGGGATACCCTTTGATATTAACTTCATTGTTTATAATCTATGGACTTTTTTGAATGTGAACTTTATTTGGTTTGCGTTAAAAACCACTCAAAATAAGTGCTTGAAATTGAAAGAGATTTATGAAGTTTATTTTCATAATTTCAGAAAACTTTCTCGTAATGACATTTTTTACGGAGGAAGAATGAGGAAAAACTTTATGAAGCCTATAAACACTACAACTGCTAGAGTTGTGCGTGATACCTCTTGAATGTATTTTAAAAGTTTTTATTTACTTTTTATGAAATTTATACTATTAGGTAATTACTACCTGAAAAAACTTTCCGCATTGAATCAAAAACTGAAGTCACAAAAAATGTATCACGTCCAATGAGAGTTTTTTCATTCACGATCTGTAGGTACACTATTTACGTTATACCTCCAGCACAACTTTATAATCCAATGACTTTAGAACAGAACAGAATATAGGAGAGAATTCCTAAAGTCAACTCCAAGGGTTAACATGACCGTGTTGACACTTAACAAAATGTTAATTGTACAAAAAGGCCCTTTTTAATTATCTAAAGGAGTTTAATACCCCTTTAGCTAAAATATCAATTTCTTTCCACGAACATTGAATTTTTCAACATTTAAGTAAGCATTATCTTGGTTTTAAAAGCTTTTTGGTATTTTTCATAAGGATAAAACAGAGGAAAACCTAAGGTTAATGAGTTCATGTCTCACTGCGTGACGTAAAAGCTTTAGTATTTTCATTTATATTACAAATACATGAAAAAGTAGGTGAAGCGTATTAGTTGCATAGAAAATAAGGATTCCGTTACTAAAATAAGGTGTATTTTTTTTTTACTTGAACTCCCAATGTTAAAAAAGGAGAGTTAATTGTTTACAATTACGGTTTACGTTGTTTATATGATGCAAAATACGAACATAATAGCTCTAACTTTTGTTTGCCATATACCTAGTTAATTTATTTTATTTATTTATTTGATATTACACAACATTTACAATATTTTTTATTATATATATATATAATGAGTTATTTACTTGCACATTTGCCAATAAGGAATATCTATTTAATTAATTAAGTATGAAACAAAATATCATACACGGCCAATATCCAAAAATCCTATCCTTAAATAAAATCTTAGAAGAAGAATTAAAGTTTTGATTTCGGGAGGTTATTAAATTTATGTTAAATTTAAAAATATTCTTCTTTTCAGGCAAGATTTTGGATTTCATATTGAAAAACGATCAAATCGTTTTTTGATTTCTTAGAGAACCCTAAAGAATATAGGTTCAGAAACCTTTAAATTTATCAATTTAATCTACCTACGTCAATAAGTCCAGACAAATACTTACTTAGATGGTTTTGTACACAAACCTAAGACCTTTTATTTGAACACATAAAAACATTTTTATCTTTGCTTTTCGAATGTAGAAACATATACTTACCTACTTATTTACAAAACATAATTATAGCATTTTGAATTTTTTCATATAAAATAATAATAGTTCACCTTAACTCAAGATTCTCTAATACTATTATTGTGTATTGTCATTCAAATTTCACCTGACCTGTCTTTTCTGAATCAACTCGCAGCATAATCGCTTTTTCGCACACTCATGATGGCTTTTACTTTTGAACAATAACTATTTCTATCCCGAAAAAACAGATAACCCAACCAACATTGTAGTTTGTAATATAGAGAACAAAAAAATTATGTTATCACAAGAAAATAATCAATCTTTTAACGCAGGTAAAGCCGTAGGAAGGTAAGTTCGTTAATAATAATAATCCAGCTTTCTCTTTAACAAGCGGGAACAATTTACAAACTTTACCGATAGCTTTGCAAGTTGTGTTTCAGAAAACAATGTAGCTTTGATTTTCAATTAACATAATAAGAACCTCGGTGAATATAAAAGGATCGTTCATCCAGTTTTAATGAGAAATAGAATAGATGGTACAATAAAATTCCTACCGTATTTAACCGACTTCATAAAAGGAGGTTAACTGTTCCCCGATTACTCGAGACGCCTGAACTGATTTTGAAAATTATTTTTTGTTGAAAGGGTATACTTCCCAGGTGGTCTCATGGTACTCAGATCAGGATCTGATGATTGGATCCTGGAGAAATCGAGGGAACTCTGCAAATTCTATAGGCACTTACAATGTTTTTAACATACGTTATAGCTTGTTGCAGGTGACAGTAGGGAGGGGGGGGACAGAAACTTAAGTTAGTTAGGTTGGGTACTCCGCGCTTTATTTTGCTCAACATGTAGAGCGTATGTGTAGTAAGTACAGATCCCGCAGGTAATTTTAGTTGAAACACCCGCAGGAGATCTTACTTTATGGGTAGGTACATATAAGCACAACAACTGAATAATATTAAGTTAGTTAATCATTGCAATCACATAGCAAGTTATGTCACAAAAACATGGCACTACGCGAGCTCAGTTCCTGGCGCACCTACCTACTACTAGCCAGTGCTTTATATTTCCATTGGTCCGGTCGGCAAATAACCTCAGGATTCTGTTAGCGCTGCCTCACATTCTGTTCGTCAGGGAGTACACGTTTTTTCTTATTATCACAAAGATATCGCAAGTACCTATGTGCTTCAGCAAACATCCCTGATGCGCTACAAAAGCGAGGCAGCTTCAGCAGGTCCCTGAATATATTATTGTAGAGGACGCTAAGATCCCGCGCTGTAACATCATGTCAGCCGAAAGACGTCCACTGCTAGACAAAGGCCTCCCCCAAGGCCACGATCCACGATGCTCCACGATGCCCGCATCCAGCTGTTTCTCGCAACCCTCACAAGATCAGCCTTTACAGCCTTTCTGCCTCAGCGGCCGTTGGTTCTACGAGCGATGTGCCCCGTCCACTGCCACTTCAGTTGGCAATTCTTCGGGCTATGTTATTTTGTTGCGCGCTGTACAATGTTTCAAGTTTAGAATCACACCGCGATAAGATTTTTTTCAATAGAAACTTTAACACTCACCAATCCTCGATTGAGAGGTAGTTCAAGACATCTTCTTTTAGATAGATTAACGTAGCAAAACTTTTTGTTTAAGTTACATAACAAAGTGTTACGTATTAAGATGTTATGCAACGCGTATGCACCCAGCGGCGGCGCATGACCGAGCATGAATTAACACTAACTACCCAAACTGCCGTTAAGTTGTGCCTGTTTAAATTCCTGTGGTGTTTTAGCTTGTCCATATAACTCGCAAGTGATTTTTTTAGAACTACCTTCAGGAGCAATTTAATTTGAGTAAACTAACTTCTAAGCAACTGACAGAGAAAAGGATGACAAAAATATGGCTGACCAATAAATAGCAAACGAAGAAGAAAGCAGTGATAAAATTTTCTGTGAAAAGATTTTAAATAAAACCGGCCGATTGCGAGTCTGACTCGCGCAGGGTTCCGTAATTCCCTATGTTACTCTAAATACCATAGACTATTTATAGGTTTTACTGTAATCTATAAGTAAAGAACTATTTTCGGTATTTTTTTCAAAATTTTTGATCCAATAGTTTCGGAGATAAGGTGGAGAGGGGTGGGGAATGGTCAATTTTCGCCTATTTTCTTAAATAACTTCAAGACTATTTATCTAAAAATAGCATGAAGATTAATTTTGGTGAAGAGGTAGAGTTTGGATGTAGGAGGTAATCTCCAGAAGTACCTACTCTATTCTAAAAATTATTTAATTAATAGGAAGTAAAATTATCCTTTTCATCTCCATAGAGGACGTGGGTGAAACTGCGGGGGATAATTAGTATAATATATAAAGATAATTTTGTACTTATATATTTAAGTTTCCACTTAATTAACCTCGTAGTATGTAAAACCTACTTTAAATTACTACTTAATTACGCCCACTTTGGAGTAAATTTTATTTTTGTACAAAATAAATCCTTGCCAACAAAATGTCGAAAGCCTTTTTTTCATAATAGTGTCAATAGCCCTTAAATAATTATTTCAGTTTCCATAGTATACTTTAGCGTTCCACAGCACTCAATTTTTTTAGTTGAACCGAATACCAGCTTTAATAAATTACCATGCTCCAATTAAAATCAACATCTGCCAAGTGGATTTTATTCACATTTTCTCGGCGGAGGTAAAACTGTAGGAGTATGGTATTATATTTTATCAATTCCAACCAACTTTTGGCTTTTTTTCCTATATTTAGTTACAAGATTCATATGGTTGCACAGTTTTTTTTAACAATGAATACCAGTAAAACGGGGTCGAAACCTACAATGAGCTTGCGCTTTCTTTGAATGGAAACATCATGAGGAAACCATAACACGGTGGTAGGGTACTTTGTAGTACCTGTCTGGCTGGCTACCACACTCAGGTTGAAAATCTGTCGTCAAGCAACTTCCGGTTTATTCCAACGGCTGCACTTGAGAGCCCGTTCCCCTCTAGGCTTTACCTAGGCCCTCCAGCGGTTTTACGCACATCTAGCGGTTTCCCGGGACCCTCACAAGATCTATTTTAGTGTCGGTATAATAATTATCATTTAAAATATTCATTGTGAAATTATAAAATATCTTTAAAAGCATTTATGTAGGTATATACCGTAATGGAATGAATACAATTTATTCTCAATTTACTTTTTGCAACAAGTAAAAGGAAACCAAATAATAGCTGTTTCATGACGGAAAAATGTCGCAAAACCCCGCCATGTTTAACGAAGACTGATAAGAAACAATTAGATAGGTATTTTATAAAATATCCAATAATGCGTTCGTTTCTCTTTTTTTTTCCACTTCCTGTTTCCTTGTACAATCAGTGGTAATATTAAAAAATAAATTTTGCTACAAAATCGGAATTTCCAAAAAATAGAGCTGTTGTTAACATTTTAGTGATAGGTATTAGTTAGGTATTCGACATTGGAAAATATTGTATGGAACTCAAATTTTGCAATTTTCTCTACGGGATCGGGATTAAAGGATTTACAAAGAATAACGTTTTATATTCAAAGATTTATTAGTCAAATTTATGTTCGTATTGATTAATTATAAAGAAGTTGGTAAGAAATAGTTTAATAAGAATTAAATCCTACTCTAACATTATAAATGCTAAAGTTTGTGAAAAGTGAAACTAGGCACAAAGATAGATTCCCTGGAATAACAAATAGGCTACTTTTTATCTCGGGAAAACAAGATCTTTCAGGAACGCGGCTGAAGCTAGTTTGAATATATAAAAAAAAAAAAAAAAAAAAAGTGTGATATTAGCTATTATTACGTAGGCTTCCGTTATGAAAGGATATTTGAAAATTCACCCCCAAGAGGGTAAACCTCGGGACGGAAGCTAATAATTATAAAATCGTATTAGGTATTATAAAAAGCTAACGTCAACTTAAAAAAAATACAATAACTGATACAACAAACTATTTGATCGCGTTTATAACGAGCGCTTCTGCGGCAGACTGTACGTGACGTTGAAGACAAGTTTCAGGAAACTTCAGGAAAGTCACTTATAGTGATTTGGCCACCTATTTGCACGTGACAAACACACGGAAACAGGTAAACTATGTCGGTAAGGATATATAAAGTAGCTTGATGTCACGACAAGAACAAAATCATTTAGATTTTAAAGCAGTAGGTATAACTACCTGGATTTATAGCCAATAGTTGAAATCTTGATAGATCCTATCTTTATTTTAAACTAAATTTCCGCACCATAGTTTCTATAAGAAATTTTATAGGTAATTAGAATTTTACACCTTAGATACCAATATTGGAGTTAGTAAGCAACCTTATTGTTTTTTTAATAAAATAAAGCCTATGTTCTGTGATAAAATAGCAGTCTACTAGTGAATTATTTTTAAACTAGGTTAGTAGTTTTTAAGTTTATTAATTACAAACCAAAACATTTCTCTTTAATATATTAGTATAGGTTATACTTTTGAATGATTAAAAATAATTTAATATCAATTCCCGTCAGCCGAAATGCATCAATATCTAGAAACATCAAAATCTGCTTAAACTTTAAAGGTCGTCTTTAAAAAGTGACGCTAATAAACGATAGATAAGTTTTGTGATTTGAATTGTACAATTATTTAATCTGTTTGTATTATTCGTTATCCTGCAGTTAAAGTTTGGTTCTACAACTATAGTTTGTTAAAAAGTCTGCTACCAAACCACTGCGGGGAAACTTTATGTAGTAGGTGTAAAAACGTGCCCTCACACTAGTATGTGTGCTCCGCGCAACTTGAAATTCAGACAGCACGGGACGTGGTTTGGCTCTTGGAGACTACTGTCTCTGTATTTTGCTCGCATTTTTTGGACTCAAGGCCAACATTCTTATTTTACTTGCCCATTAAAAATACCTATATTTACTGAAATATTTCCTTAAAAGCACTAAGTCTCTGTGAAATTCAGAAACAAATCTATCATGTTCTAGGTCTTAGTAATAATCGTTCCTAGTGACAAAACTGACACTCCGATTACATTCCATAATATACAACTATCAAATAATAAAGGCCATTAATTATACGCATTAACAATAGTTATAGACGTAAGCAAATTCAGTCGGGTTACTATTCATCTGTTAGGGATCGTCCGTCAATGTGACGGAGACAAATCGTGGGTTGCGCCAGATTAATCGGTAAAGACGCACTTCACGGCGTTGTCAGAGCGAACTGAGATGGTAATCAGGAATTCTGCCTTTTTAGTGTCCCTGGTACTGTATTTATAGAATGATTTATTGGTTTGTGGTTAGTTGGTACTTACACATATAAGTCCAGATTATTGTGGTAGTTTATTTTTTCACCCACGAAATAATTATAGATGTCAGAAGCTCGATCCCATTATGTAGTTTCTGAGACTCGAGGACTCTATTCCCTGAACCACAGGTTAAATCCTAGCACAGAAGTGGATGGCTACTTGGTCTGAGCACCTACACTAAACTGTACATTTTATTACCTGTAGGTAAGTATTCCTTTTTAAACCCAGACGACCCTATTTTCTAGTGTCAGAGGTTTCTTTTTAATTTTAGTTATGTATACCTACTCAATAAAAGATTTTAATTTTCTTTGATTTAATAATTTCGGGTAAAGTCCCTTTAAAATAATTTTTCTTTAGACTCAAATGTCAAAAGTTCACGACAACAAAAGAATCGACGGCACAATACGAATCTGATAATATTATTTCATGAAAATGTTATTAATACAAAAAGAATATGGGCCGCTCCGTAAATTCATATTCAAAGTAATTAATTAATTATCATCACCGACTTGCAGATTAAATGTCAAATTATTATTAATAGTAATAATAAAATTATATAATTAGTTCGTCAAAATTATCTCAACATGTCTTTCAATTTATAAAACGCCTGAATCTAATAATTAGATTGTGATTACTTTACATGAGCAGGCTATTATAGCACCATTTTGACAATCCATACTAATAATTATTATACTTTCGAATGTGAGTTTGTTTGTACATCCCCAGTATCATCCAAATTCGTTCAGTAGTACAGTTCGCGTCACGTAAAAAGAACGCTGGCAATAGGCTGCGCATTTGGCGATTAATCGGTCTATTTGATGGTATGAGGTCCGATATACCTACCAATAATCAATATACGAGACCCAAAGAGCCAAAGGCTAGTTCAAAAATAAAATAATAGTCCTAGTTCGTTCGTGCGCGAGTGTAGACAAGCGCAAACACACCTCTTCCACTTTCTTCCAGCGTTCTTTTTAGATGACGCGACCTATATTTTACGTGAAAGAATAACATAGGTACCTACTGATACATCCATTGTAACAAACTTTCACTTTAATGCCATATTATGCCACCTAAATTAGGCAAAAACAAAACTAAATCTCTCTTAACACCCACCCTCTAAATATGGGAAAATCCATGAATTCCTCATGAATTCTAAGCCGACTTGTTAGTAGTGCGATGGTGTCTATAATTTGCTAAATGAAATCCCTCCGGAGCTCAACTATACTGGTGAGTTTGCTTTTAATGTCTTAGCTAAGGAAGCAATCAGGGAATCATGGATAAGGCAATTAAATTAATGGGTAATTGCGGTTAAATTATGTTTGTAATTTCATGATTTTATTGTTTCTTTTTTCAATTGCTCTTTCAAATTAATAATAATTAATATCTAAGAGGAAACCTGGTCAGCTTAGTGCGAACTTTGCTGAGCTGGTCGCTTTATGGGTTTTTTACGAGATTATTTAGTATTTGTATAATAATAAGTTGACATCACAGAAATTGACGAGAAAAAAAAGGTCATACTTAATAATCCTTTAAACTCTCCTTAGTTAAGGATATTATTAGAATAGGGTTATTTGCGAGAACGTTGCATAGCTGGGTATTTTTTTACTATCTGGATGTGAGGTGTCCTAACTTAGTTTTCGAAGCTACTTTCATCTCAAATAAAAGTGTCATGAAAATTTTATTAGGTTTGATCGACAGTACAAAATGGGTAGTAAATTTGTTATGTGATTATCACTTATTTTATTACTTTCGCCGCAAATAAGACATTTGATAGACACCATTTTAAATATTTAACAATTGTATAGTTACTTACCTTATTAAAAGCTTTTATTTTTTATGTATCAAATTTATATTTTTAAAGCCAAGAAAGGGACAGATATTTCAGTACAGCTGTCAGAATACGCCGGTAGGTGTTTGGTGATAGATTTTCAACCTGAGGTTACCAGCCACCTTTTTAGAGACCACTACAAAGTACCTTTGTACGTATGATTTCCTCTATATGTGGTTCTTTAACAAAAACTTAAACTCAATGTAGGTTTCGAACCTGCGACTTCCGTCAAACTACCAGTGAACTATCGCCATACAAGAGGAATTCTTTTTTAAGAAGTATGTAAGGCACAAGTCGTTTTTACACTCAGGTTATCAATTTTACATAGGTCAATAAAAATAATTTGCATTACCAACCAAAAGCTTTAAGTTAAACTTTTTCATTAAAAATGAACATTCCAATTTATGAAGATAAAAGCGAAGACTTTATGAAATCTAATCTTATAAAGACTTTAACAAATCTACATCAAAAGCAATGACAGAGGGATTTCTGGAATATCATATTTCATGAACTTGTCAATTCATTTTTAAGTTTGGGCATCGTTAAATATATGTTTGTTTCGTGTAGACGAGCAATTGAGTAATGTATTTTTCTACTATTATTAAAATTTCACAATATTATTTTTAATATTAGTAAAATCGCTTACACAAATTCCATGTTGTTTCTCGATTGGTCAGTTCTTTTTTTGTAAGTGGTGAAATAAAATATTACGATTAAGAAACATTAAGTACGTACGTCAACATTTAAGGAAAGTAGGTAAGTTAATCGTTATTTAGAGACAATCCACCATAATTCTTAACCACAAAGGTATTGCAAAGTTCCTGTGAATGACATTTTAATAACAACCTTATAATTTAAACATAACGTACTTACTCTTTAATTAATGAATTTTGATGACATTAACATTTAATATCCCAGTAAATTAATTAATTGGGAACTTGAACTTTGAATCGTAAAGTGGCTCGTCTACAACACATGTAATAGGGGGTAACTCACAATTTCAATGGAAGTAGAAGCTAAATTTATTTTGGAAACTTGCTAAAACAAAGATAAATTTAAATCGACTCCACCAAGATTAATGTGCCAAGTTTTAGATGGACCAGCGGTTGATGGGAATAAATGTCGTGTCGGGTTTCCAATAACAGATTATTTGATGAAATTCAGATTTAATTTTGGGTGATAATTTTATTTGATATGTTTAGGTCACAAATCACGAATTACAAAGCCTAAAAAGTGAAACTTTATTGGGTGTTAACAATTTTTAAATTCAATCCTTAATGAAATGAGAAAGAGAAATAAGGACTGAATTTTATTATTACTTTTAATTTCCATTTTTGCTAAAACAAGTACGTCTAATCGCAGTTCACAAACTATGCGGCAGTAGTCCAAACCTTATTAAAAGACGAATGTTCTGACTACGTCTTTTCTCAAAATTTCGGTGTTAATCTGTGGTAATATTTAGTTCAGATATTTTTTTTAGGTAGTTTAGTTAATCATATTAAAATAGAAAAATAATTACCTTATTTAATCATTTAAATAACAATACGGCTTATGTGCTTATAATGTTGCAATTAAAACGCAAAAAATATCCGTCAAACATTCAAAATGGCGACTATCTTACTTTCTCTACCATAAAAGAGATTACATACATAATTATCTCAAATATAATTGGAATGTAATTTTAAATCAAGTATATTCGACATCCAGTAAGATGACAACGCTTGATGAATAATATAAGCTCTTTTAATTTGCCACAGTTGATAGCCACACCGTTGACTTATGATTTATATACACGTTGCAAGTGACCTAGTTATAATGTATGTTAGAACACGTGAGTTTGGTACGAGACATGAGCAAATAGCGGCCACTTGTGGTAAAGCTCTCTCGTCTTATTTTCAACGTGGTAACAGCATTCTTAGGATATTCTTTACACACGGCCGTATGTCCCAAAGTAAATATAGCATTATTCAAAATTATTTATTAAACAGTGGTGATGATATCAGGGATAAGGCTCGTCTCATTGCTACTAGCGAACGTGAGTCGGGCTACTGGTTACAGGCAACACCTTCGATTAATATAGGAACGCTACTGGATAATACTAGCTTTTCTATTGCAGTTGGTTTGCGTCTGGGCGTCTCCAGAACCGAACCTCACCAATGTCACTGTGGCGGCGGGGTGGATCGTTTGGGTCACCACGGTCTATCCTGCCGTCGTAGTGCTGGGCGTCTTTCACGCCACGCCACTCTAAACGATGTCATTCGTCGGGCCCTTGCCACCGTGAACGTGCCGGCTATTTTAGAGCCGAACGGTATCTCGCGTGACGATGGAAAGAGGCCTGACGGTATGACATTGATTCCTTGGAGTCGTGGGAGGCCGCTGGTATGGGACGCCACATGTGCTGACACCCTTGCACCCTCCCACGTCCAACATTCATCACGGGTGGCGGGCGCTGCCGCAAACGCTGCGGAAAACCTCAAGCGGAGGAAATATACTTGTCTTGGAGATAGTTATATATTTCTTCCGTTTGGGGTCGAAACTATGGGTAGTTGGGGTCAAGATGCTCGCAGTTTGGTTAGGGAGCTGTCCAGACGCCTTATTGATACCACAGGTGACCAAAGAGCTGGCACTTACCTCGGACAGCGCATCAGCCTCGCAATTCAACGAGGTAACGTTGCCAGCTTTTTGGGGACCCTGCCTGCAGGCGGCGATTTAAATGCGGTATATTATTTATAGTTACTCTGTATATAGGATAGATAGTTATAGTTTAATTTTAATTTAATATTTCATTTATGTTATACCTAATAGTTGTTATGTTTCAAATAAATAAATAATAAATAAATGAAAAAAAAAAAAAAAATATAGCATTAATAGAGAAACCAGATAACTGATACACTACTGGACATCATATTCTTAATATACTTGATTTATAATAATATAGATACTTATACTTCGAAAATTAATCGTCTATTGTAGATTTTAACCAGAGTATATTTTTTTGCGAAATTAAGGCTATACAGTGTTACTGACAATTTCACCGCCTCTATTTAAATGCAAAATCTACGTTTAAAACTATTATCATCATTGCCATTGCATACAATTATCATTGATTTTTTGGAGGTACCGAATAAATATACAATAATGGTGATAAGTATAATAAGTAGTTAATTGAATATTAACTACGATTACGCTTTTAGAAACTAAAGGTCAGCGACCACAACTATTTTATCGCCACGCTAATCGCTCCCGCTGACTTTTATGACATAATTGTCATTCGCTTCCCCGTAGGTCCACCCAGTTCTCTCAAGGGTGCCACTGTGTGCTCAGCTTAGAATGAGTTATGAACAAGCTGGAAAACTTTTTTATAGGTTTTCCTACAATATTATTTAAAAAATAATTTTATTATTTACAGGAATTCAATGTAATTTATTTGTACCTAACTCTAAATCATATCAGCTGCAAGACGTCCACTGCTGGACAAAGGCCTCTCCCAAGGATCTCCACGATGACCGGTCTTCCGCTACCCACATCCAGCGGTTTCCCGCGACCCTCACAAGATAATCGATCCACTTTGTGGGGGGCTGCCCACGCTGCGTCTTCTGGTCAGTGGTCGCCACTAGAGAACCTTTCTGCTCCAGTGGCCTAAAGAGATCAGAAAATCTTCACTATATTTACATTTTTTTTATAAAATGGAACAGCAAATAGCTATAATATAATAATATATTATACCTATATATGTGGAAACTAGCTTTCCGTTACCATAGGGGCTGAATTTTCAATAATTTGTGCAAATTAGCTTACATACCTAATTTCTGACAAATTCTAACTAGAACTGATATATAAAAGGACATTAAAAAGGTCAGCATTTAGATATTTACTCTATAAATCTCTGTATAAATGTTAATGTAAAGGATATGTGAAAATACATCATTGATTGAAAATCAGATTCGACCCAGAAGAGTGTCAGTTAAAATATGTGAGTGGTACGAAAAAGGTTTCGCCACCCCATAAGTTAAAACTTGGATATTGGGAAGATAAATTCCATTCGGAATGCGGGCTATTCATCTTGTAATAGTCACTGAGAGGGTTATAAAAGCAGAAATTCTCCTACGTGACGTTTTGGTACTAAAAGTATTTTATTTATCTAGGTATACTAATCTTCTATCTATTACTAATAATAAAGCTGAAGAGTTTGTTAGTTTTAAACGCGTTAATCTCTGGTGTCATTGTCCGATTCAAAAAAATATTTCACTAATAAGAAGCTACATATCCCCGTAGGTTATAAGCTACTTTCTATCCCTGGCACTCGAATGAAGCCGCGGGAAAAAAAACAAAATAACATTCGGTCTTAAAAAATGCGTACGACCTTCCTTTAACTTTTTTATCGTGCTCTTAGTTACGAGTAGTTTAATTTAGACATAACCTTATCGTAATGAGTTTTTTATCGCGTAAATTTAATCTCCTAAATTTCTCTTTACTTAAAATTATTAATGAGAAAAGCTAGGACGGTTTAAATTCTAGACATGTTCAAAACTATATTTAATTCGACTAGTTGTCTTGCAGTTTTTTATTTAATCTACTATTATTCACGTAAGTTTTCAAACAATGATTTTTGCAGTATTTTAATTAACAATTACGCAATTTTTTTACCCTTTTATTTGGTATCTAAAAATAGGTTTTAGGTAAAAAGTGATATTATAGCCACAGGTGGTAAGCACACGAAGCCTAGAAAAGAGTTGACTCTCATACTAGATACCTGACGACAGAGAACTTCATTCTATTGACTATAAACAAGTTCACACAATTGCTGCTACAATATATCAAGCCTACCTAAACCTTGTATTTTATGACCAACAGACTTTAAAACAGCTCAAGGCATATCATTCGAAGAACTCAGAGCAAAATATAGTCTTCAGGATCCGTACGAGTTACCAGAAACACAACGCCTTGAAGATTTGGAAAACATACATAATTGTAAATGTCCCAGAGTTTACTGGCCAGCATGTGATACCGAAGGTGTTACTTACGTCAACGCGTGTATATTAAATTGTCTGAAAAAAAAGTTGAAAAGAATGGGACCGTGTATAATTTACAGAAGAAATAACACACCAATTATAAATGTGGTGGTCCCCACTAGTTGGGAATATCCACTTAGTGATGACTATAATAGTACTAAGGATTTTAAAAATACTAAATACTTTAATAATAGTTTCAGTAATACGTAGTTGGTTGATTGTAGTAATAGTAAGCACGATGCTCGTAATAGTACTAATAATAATAAATAGTATTAGACCTATAGAATATTTTTTATTAAACTAATTTAGCAATGAAAATTGACACACACCTATTTTGATTATCATAATAAAACTAAAACGTCAATAATGTTATCATGTGATTTTAATATTATAATTAAAATTGAATAATAACTGTGTTTTATTCAATTGAAATCTGAATTAACTAATAGAACATTATCCCCAAAGGTTATAAATATTATAGGCAATTTTTTACCCCGAGAACGTGGGTGAAACCGCGGGCGACAGTTAGTTATAACAATCAAACAGGAAAGTCTATTTCGTTATTTTAGGTTTTATGTAAATTAAAATAAAGCCCAATCATTATAACTTATTTATTTGATTTAATATAAAATAATATAATATTCAGTAAATAAAAATGTTACATGGTCCAAGTCTTACTTTACTCACTTGGTGTTTTGCATCATTCCTAAATTTATTGGCACAAGCCATCTTACATTCATTGGTGTATGTTTTGTTATCGTCACCGCATACCGGTATATAGACTCTAGGACATGAATCACAATTATTGGCTAATATTATTTTATCCAGACCTGGTACGTCAACTGCAAACAAGTTGAAGAATTCAAGAAACGGTGGCTGCTTTGGTTTTTTGGTTATTACCAGTTTTGTAACAAAACATATTGAGAGTACTGAAAAAAAAATCTACTTTCAGAATAAATTATTTCAATAGGTTACATACCATTTCATTACATACGCACAACATCACTCAAAAACTGTCGTGTGTGTACTTATGTAGGAGCCAGATAAGGGAGGAGATTTTATTTCCTCGGTTAAGAGGTAAAAGTCAGATCTATAAATAGAATGAAAAAGGAGATGGCATACCAGCTTGTCTTGAAGCCATGTGTTCCTGAAATGACGCTTTAGGCTACTCCAAAATACAAAAACTGCCCAGTTGGTACACAAATAGGGTAATAAATCAGACCCGATGAATTACAGGCCAAAAACCAACACCGCTTCTCCCACACAAATGATGAAAAGTTTATTGCTAATCGGATGATTAAACTCCCCACGAATGTATTTATAATTATATTTATTTTATAAGATTCACAGCAAAACCAAAAAAATAGTATTTTAGATAAAGATTATTAAAATCATGATTAAAATACCTCAGAGATTACAGAGGACCACTTAATGTAAATTCGTATAAGTTACCACTAAAACTGGCTACGATTGGCTCAGAACCATTTGTTGTAGACATAGAGTAGACATCTTTCGACATTTATTAAAGGCACAATCACATACATTGTGTCACTTGTAGAGGTCACAAGATATCCTACACATCAGTCACCATCACGGCAGAAATGTTCATGGCAGATCAGTGGCATGCCGGTGACCAGTGCCGTCACCAGTGTAGAAGAACGTTTAATATTATAATGTGAGTATACTCACCAATTAAAATATTATAATTCTTTAAAATGACTTTCATTTTATTGCAGAACCTTCAAGAGGCAAGAGCAAATTGCTTTTGAACAATTAGAATTGTAATTGCAAGATTTTATGATATCTCTCTTAATGACATCATATATTCAGTAATTAAGTTTAAGCATTCAACAAATTAGAAGACTGTTATTCATTTCCCATCTCTAATATTTTAGATAAAGACCGGATTATATGCAACATTAAAAGCTTGCAACACTAAAGCTATATATAGGTACATGCACATATGCATAATAAATGCATAAAATTTACTTATTTTTAAAATATCCAATATTAAATGATAACTTTTGAAATAGCGTGCTAAGTTTTAATTTTTGTATTGAGTGTCTTCTAACGCCGAGACAAAGGTCTTGGATTCAAATCCTATAATGAGCTTGAGCTTTCAGTTAAGTAGAAAATCGTGAGAAAACTATAGCACTGTGGTAGGGCAATTTGTAGTACCTGGTTGGTTATCATCCTCAAGTTAAAAATCTATCGCCAAGCACCTTCCGGTGTGTTCGGACATCTGGACTTGAGAGTCAGTTCCCTTCTAGGCTTTATCTGCGGTGAGATGTGGTCATACACAGGCCTATTAGCTACATAGTTAAAAATTATATCGTGATGGAACTATAGAAATAATGGGAACGTGGTCAAATCGTAAATCTGCCGACAAACTTATATTGGTGTGATTCGGGAACAGCGCTTAATGGTCAAGTCATGTCCTTAATTATGAGTTTGATGAGGTTATGAGTGCTTACCAACTTTAGTCACATTCTTTCCATGGTTAAATTATCGACAAGCATAAAACTTTCCATTATAAAAAAAAACAGTTTCGGTTAAGAATAATAGAAAGAAAGCAATAATTTATTTTGTATTTTGTATGAATACATAGAAGATCGGTATTGTACGTCATTATTCAATATGTTGACACCGAAATGTTTCGATATTGTACTATACGGTATTGTGAATGCATTAGGTAGGTGCAACTATGCACACCAATGCGCATTTTTTTACCTGCAAACAGCAACATTTCTAGTTCAAATAGCATATTTTAATTTTTCATATTCTATTAATCCTACGAATATATCTACTTAAGTTTTTCGCAATCTAATTAAATAATTTGTGATGTTAAGAAACAAAAAAGTTTCCACGGCAACAAAATAGCCAATATTTCCAAATAATGTATCGTATCTGAAATAGGGGCCAGTAAGGGCGTTTTTCTGTGGCAAATCACACTACCTGACCTACAATATTTTCACCAATAGATAAATTGATTCATGACAGGAAGGTTTAGGTGTATAATTCAATGGTTGTGGTTTTTCAATTGACTTAAATTATGATGATTACTGTTGACGATGTTGGTAAAAATAATGCCACGCGGATCAAACTAGGCGAGCAAGCGGTTGTCCTATACCGTGCGAAGCCGGAGCTAGTGTTAAAATAAGATTTTTATTATAAATTCAGATTCGAATGTTGCGCATAGAAAATCATTTTCTAAATAACGTTTCCGCCATTGCGTCTTTGTGCTTAGTTATTAAAAGTATAGGTAAGCGTTCGCTTGGAGTAATGTCTCTCTGCCAGATGGAATTTAATAGAATCTAATAATAATACTCGTTCATCTTGGGAAATACTGAGGTTGTCATATTTGTTGGATGTATTTATATATAGGCTTCGCACGGTGTCGGACCGTTTCATACGTCATGATTTTTTCCAACATCTTCAACAATTAAGATTATCTGAAATTCAGTTGAAATATCAACCAATTTACGCAAAACCACGAACGTTTACAGCTGTTAAAAACTTAAATTAATTTTAATTATATTATTACATATAAAACAAGGAATTATGTAATTATCACTGAAGATTATTATTTAGTATTATCTTCCCATCATCAGAGAAACTTTTCCAAACGCTACTTTCCACTCGAGATACTCGTGAAAACAAACTGATAAAAGTAACAAAAGAATCAAGATACTGAGCATTCTACGAATCTCTCTAGATAGGTATTGTGCTGAACTAAACGGGGCAAATAAATGGGACATCTCAACTATCAGCCATCTTCTTTACAATTCATTACACTGTTTTTATTGTAGAACATACAAAAAATATTTATATTATTTCGGTTAAAATTGACGTGAAATTGTATTTTGTTGACCCAGGAGGGTAATATTTTTCGTGCGTAGGGTATGTGTTTGTATATCCTTTCCATTGTGAATTTGTGACCTCCTGTAGCCTAAACGGCTAAACGGATTTTGATGCATGATATGTCGTTAGATTTGTCTTTATTACGTGAGTATAGAATGGCGGATTTATGGCGCCTAGATGAATGTTTTAAAAAAAAATCTCTCCCTAACCTATGGAGTGGTGGATATCATAATGAAGGGTTTTAAATGGTGATTACAAAAAAACATACAAAATATATATTTCAATGTAATTAAAAATGAGAAATGATAAAAAAACAATCCCCAACTTTTTTGCGTACCGCAGTCGTGTTTTTGAATTATTTTATAATTACACGACTTATTATTACAGCTTCTGAAGTAATTATGGCCCAAATATTTTACAATAGAATAAATACAAAAGCCAAATTCTGTATAACGTTTAAGAACGATTTATGAATCTCACGATATTGCTTATTAGTGAATAATTCATTCACGAACACACGGTTTACTGTAAATAATAAAGGTAAATATGACAGATTGAAAATATTCTTTCTCTAATATTTGTAATATGAAAAGTGATGTAATTAAAATTCGTGGAATTTGCCTTAGAATCAGCACCAAGTATACCTAACTCTATTATGTGTATCTCTCTTTTTACAAAGATATTCAGCGATTCTGACTCCAAGGATCTACTACGTAAGAAAAAAGTAGTGGACGTCATTTACATATTTGAATCCCATTTCTTTAAATTTCTTTATGGATTTATATTTCTCATTAAAATTATCATAATCATAATCAAGAATAATCACACATTAACATTTAATTCCGCGGTATAATTTCACTGGTCAGGTCACCTGATCAGAAGTGAGAAGGAATGCCATATTATTTCCTTTGAGATAGCTTTGCCAAAATATTAAATGTAGTTATTATCAATATTCATAAATTTAAACGTACTTGGATAATTATTTAACAAGACCCCCTTGTTTTAGTCTTTAAGCACCTACCTACCTACTAGGTACTATAAAATCTTATTCATAAATCTACGCCCAGCGAAGCGGGCGGGTAACGGCTAGTATTAAAATATAGTTATAGATAGCAGTTACATCTCGTAAAACATTATGCATTATAATAATATTCTTAAACTTTCAAAGCAGTGTATAACTTTGTGACTTTCTCAGTTAGTAACAACAAAAGAACATTCCTCATTTTGCAGGCGTCACTTTTACAAATTACCTTTTTGCCAACAAAAACTTCTTGTAATGTTTCCTAATGAATTATTCATCGTTCACTTGAAGTGTTCAAGCCTTTCCTTGGCTCTAAGTTTATTTAGAATAGAATAAACAAATATTTAAATTTTGTTTTGTTTCTACAATTACTTATTTTGGAACTCCAGTAATTATGAGTAGATAGATGTAGGTAATTCTGACCATTTTGCACTTGACAGAAAAAAAAATCACAGTGCTTTGTAGTAAACCTACCTATCTATCAATCTGGGTACCTATCAATCTGACCGATGCATTTCAGGAGCAGTCTTTCAGAGTTGAGCCTTAAAATCTTTGTAGACTTACCGCCTTCGGCTACTTGTTAACATGTTACTGGTAAATGATACATACTAACCATTATAAAAAATATCCATAACTCTGCGTTATTTTTCACAAATTTATATACTTTAAAGCCATGCTTTTGACCACAATCTCATCGTGGTCAGTGATAATGTGGCCGATGATGGTAAGCACACACAGCCTACAACGGAACTGGCAATCGAGTGCCACAGTCGGAACATATCGATAAATGCTTGGTGACAGATTTTCAACTTGCGGGAGCCAGTCAGGCGGGTACTTACTACTACGTGTGCTATATTTTCCTTCATCGAAAGCTCGGTGATATCATGTAATGGGATGCTTCTTACAGTGCAAGCTAAAGGTACCTAAAAGACTAATTAGAACCGTACATCATGAAAGGCTTTTAACAGTGGTAGCTTGAAATCTAATTATCATCAGAAATGTTCAACTTAAAACGACGTAATTAAAAATGTGTATTAACGAATTCAATGAATCAAATTTTAATATTAATGATTAAACGCTTAATATTTTAATATTCCACTTGTGAAGTGATCTGACCCTATTCTTTACAAAGATAATTTATGCAATATAAACTCTATTGGCATTTCAATTAGGTTGTATAAAGAGATTGATAAATATTTGAAGGTATATGAAAATATAACAGAAATCCTATTCAATATAACTTCTGTACAAACAAACATTGCCTTAAAGAATCCATAATAAATTCCCTTTGTACACGTAATTTGCATTATTTATTGTTTGTTTAAAGAACTTTTGTTCTTTATTGATTTTATAACAAAGTGAAAGTAACATAACTTACAGCCAATAAGTTCTTAACGAAATGTCTGTAAAGTTTTCAAGTGGAAATGAACTTTTAGTAAAGAAGGTAAAAGGTATTGTGGCCTTTTTAGTCCTTATTTCAGTTTTAGGTATTTCTAAGAGTACCTATTTTTTTCAAGAGTTTGCGGTTTCATCTGTGCGTTTATAGATCACTATTATGAATGTCACAAACAATAGGTTCTACCACACCAAGCTGTGAAGGCGATGGTAGGTACCTATATTACTAAAAGTCCAAATTGAGCGAGTATATAACGAAAAATCATTTAAAAAAGTATTTTACGAAGCATGTACTTAGTCGCAAAATTACATAAAACTACTACCTATTAACTTATGCATTTAGGAATTTTTTCATGTACCTTGCTAAGCAATAATGTTTTAATAGGCTTTCACGAAGTATACATTCAATTCTACAATTTGAATTGTACTGCATAATTAATTGGTGGTATCTAAGATCATAATTTACTATGTTTCTGACATTATATTTCAATTTAAATTACACAAATTATGGGCGCCTCGAATATATTTTTGTATCATGTAAGTTATATCCTACTAGCGTTCGCCCCGCGGTTTTACCAACAATCCCCTATTTTACCGTCTTAAGAGGAGGCTCTCCGCGAACGACTCCGTCCCTTAATAAACAGGAGAGGCGCAATTTTAGCATAAAATACACCTTTATGTTATTTAAAAAAAATTAAAACTATTCCCTTTCTAATAGAATTCAAAATTATGTGTTAACATTTTCAAGTCATTTGGATGGACCAAATAAGAGAAAAAATCATTCTTAGTTTTAAAAAGGGCATATTCATGATTTTTAAAGTAAATTTTTGAAAAATCACTTTTAAGTAACCACTTCAGGATAAGTATCCTTATCTATACTGATAATAAAGCTGAAAAGTTTGTTTGTATGAATCGCGCTAATCTCCACAGTTACTGGTCCGATTCGAAAAATTCTTTCACTTCACTAAAAGTAAGCCACATTATCCCCGAAGGTTATATATAGGCTACTTTTTATCTATAGAACGCGAGTGAAACTGCGGGGAACAGCTAGTTAATAATATTTTTACTTTCAGGCACCTTAATACTGTTATTAATGATTTTGCAAATCCAATCCCAAAAAACAGCATCACCTCTCCAATTTCAAGGGTGGTACATGAAAGAAATTGTTGACGATTTACCACTGCTGCATGAAATAAAAAATTGTGAATGTCCCAGGATATATATACCGGTGTGTGGAAGTGATAACCAAACATATACAAATGTATGCTGGATGAATTGTGTAAATGAAAAAAAAAATAGGAAAATAATGGTTAGAGAAGTGGGATTTTGTACCATGTATTTAGATCCTTACGATTATTGATTGTATTAGTTATTTTTGATTGAATAAAATAATTTTGATATTCAGCCTTTGATATTAATTTTATTTTTCTTGCTTTGTGCGATAGGGTAACCTTTAATTTGAGGGAGCATTTCGTTTACCATTTAAGGTAAAGGTTATTTAAATGTATGATTTGGTTATCCGTAAAAAAAGATATGTTTGGGATTTTTATAATGTTACCAAATAAAATATTCAAATAAATTCAGAATTATAAAATTATGTTTTAAGTTTTAATCATTCGCTGTAGGCTATGTTTAGTTGTCTGGGGTATGTTGTAATTTCATTTAGCTCTAAGCGGAAAGTCCGATTTTTAGTCAGTTTGGGTCTAAGCTATGATTATTGAGAATCTGATCTGCCGTTTTCAAGATTTGAATGTCTTTAATTTAGCTTATACTTATGAATTCATTTTTTTCAGATTCAAATATTTAATAGGATGGATCGGCCTTTGACTGTAGGAACTAAAAATAATACCGAAAACTCGCTTACCGGGAATCGAACCGGCTAAAATCCGAAAAAATAGCATAGCGAATAAAATTAAAGAAAAAACAAGAAATCTAATCTTATAAACTCTATGGAACAAAATAATTAACACTTTAACACAAAGTGAGATTAAAAAATCTTTGAATGCACATTTATTGTTTCTTTTACGTAAAACTTGCTATCTCCAGTATTTAGAGTACTTTTCCTCCTAAAATTCCATCCTGTATACTTTTACGCAAAATAGACTAGAACATCTCATACTCCATATAATTTATTGTGTTCACAGGGGACCGGCGGGCGGGGAGCTTTTTCCGCCAACGCGTTAGCTTGGCCATCCAAAGAGAAAACGCTGCCAGCCTTCTGGGAACCTTGCCGTTGATCGGCAGCAGCGGCCACCTCGAGGATTTTTTTTATACATAGTACCTAGTTTGTATATTTGTTGTAAATAATTGTAAATATAGTATATTATAGAATAAATAATTTATTGAATACTTTCATTTCTTAAAAGATTAAAAGAAAAAGTTTTATTTTCAATCGCTTTTTTTCTCATAATGCAAACACATTAAAAATTCCCATTGGAATCGTACCGGTCACCAATCATCGAGCGATAGTTAATTACCAAATTAAGTTAATTGACTCACTAAACGCCATTATTGTATTAATTAATAGCTTCTTGTAATTAACAATATACGGTATGAGTTTATACTGAGAATCGTTCTGCCATTGAAAACATAACTTTAGAAGGAACATGCTTAGAATTTGTAAGTATACTTAGTTTACTAAAGTCGTCCACTCTTCTTATATCTCCATTTCTCGTTGTAGTACTTATAATATTTTTCATGATATGTAGAAGGTATAAGTGCCCTTTTGTATGACTATACCCTCTCAAAATTAATTGATTTATTTACGCTACACGTCCGTGTTTGGGTCGCCATCCGTGTTTATATAATGTATATCAAAATTTCAACTCAATCGGTCCAGTAATTTCAGAGTAAATTGGCTGTGACAGACGGACGGACAGACTGACACACGAGTGATCCTACGTTATATTCGTCTTTATTGCGTGAATGTCAATGGGTAGGTAAATTAAAATTAAAAAAATTTTTTTTAGGATCAAACTGTGAATAACGTCTCAGGATCAAATTACAGTAAAACTAAATAAATCTTTTTTTTTTCAGATGTAATCTTTATTATTCTACTTTTCATAAACCAATATCTAGGTCAGCGTTCTAACGCTGGGTGGAAGAGTCTGCCAGACTTAGCAATACTTCGACCATGTGAAGATTGTCCCGATGTCTACTTCCCGGTGTGTTCATCAGATAACATAACATACATTAATATATGCCAGTTTGTCTGTCGGAAAATCACTACGTCTACAATTGTAAGAAGGGGTGTTTGTATACACTTTTAAAAAAGAAAATTATTATGCTAGTAAAACTTTTTGATGTATATTGTATCATCCTACTTATCCTACTAATATTATAAACTACTGCCCTTGCTTTTACTGTTTATTGGAAACATTAAGTTGGTAATATCTAATGTTTGGCAATCTAAACCACTATAATTTATGTAATCTAAACTAAAACTAACTACCTATATGTACAAAAAGAACTTAAAGTGAGCGCTTTTGTTTTTATAAAACTGACTATATTGGGTGCCGAAAAGAACTGGAAAAGGTTGATTGGGATCAAGCTTCAGTCAACCTTAACTGCGATGACTTTGTTCATATGTTTTATGATCAACTTTACTTGATTATAGAGAAATACACACCTAAGTCTAAATGTAATAAGAATAAATTTCCTATTTGGTTTTCCTCAACAGTCAAAAAGCTTTTTAAAAGTAAAGACAAATACCATTCTCGATATAAGCTATATAGAAACCCGCGTGATTACGACACTTACTGTTTATTAAGGTCCAGAGCGAAAATATTGAGTTCTAAATGTTTCAAATCTTACATCAATAACCTAGAGAATGATTGGTGTCCAACATAAAATCATTCTGGCGATATGCTAAAAGTAAAAAAGTAACAAATGATGTTCCCAATCACATGCACTATAATGCTCGGACTGCGAATACCGGTAAAGATATTGTCAATTTATTTGCTGACTATTTCTCGTCAGTTTATGAGACGCGTTCGACTGTTAATTACACACCAAAATTCTCTCCATCTAATTATACCCTATGTCATTTAAAACTGGATTTGAATGCCCTTTTGAACCGTTTACAGAGAGTGGATATTACTAAAAGCACTGGTCCAGACGGAATACACCCAATGTTTGTTGGTTTATGTGCCTCTGTATTATCGAAACCACTACCTACATATTATATTTAATAAATCCTTGAAGGAAGGAGTTTTTCCATCCCTATGGAAAATAGCTAGAATAGTCCCCATTTACAAAGCTGGTGATAAAAGCGATGTTACGAACTATCGTCCGGTGAGTATTCTGAGCTGTTTCGCCAAGGTATTTGAAAGTATGGTATATGATCATTTGTATCATCAACTATTGCATAGACTTAGTGACAGACAACATGGATTTATGTCGGGGCGATCAACGAATACCAATCTCCTTAAATATACGAATTACCTGTGTGAATATTTTAATAAGAAAATTCAAATTGATTCTGTGTATACAGATTTTTCAAAGGCCTTTGACCGGGTGAATCATTCGATTCTACTTAAAAAAGTACACCACTTAGGTATCCATGGCAATCTTCATCGTTGGTTGAGGTCTTATCTTCTTAATAGGTCGCAATTGGTGGCTTTGTATGGATTTGATTCTGCCCCATTTCTGGCTCACTCTGGCGTACCTCAGGGTTCAAACCTAGGCCCACTCCTATTTCTAGCTTTTATTAATGACCTTCTGGAAGTAATCACCAGTGAATGCTTGGCGTACGCTGATGATATTAAAATATTTCGGAAAATTCAAGGCAGTAATGATTGCATGCTTTTACAAAGAGACGTCGAAACAATAAATAAGTGGTGCACTCAAAATTGCATGACTCTTAATATTAAGAAGTGTCAAGTAATATCATTCACAAGAGCGAGAAACCCTATAGTATATCATTATAATATCCAGGGAGTCAGCTTTGAAAAAGTTGACGTCGTTCGTGATTTAGGGGTTATGTTTGATTCGGCTTTATCTTTTAGGGCACATTACGACTATATCGTAAACAAGGCTATCAGAAGTCTCGGTTTCATTTTTCGTACCGCTAAACCATTCAACAAACCGCGTTCGTTGATTGCGCTTTACATGTCCCTCACTCGTAGTATATTGGAATATTGCTCTTCTGTATGGTCTCCCATTTACAACATACACACGGATAGAATCGAATCTATTCAACGCCGATTCATGAGAATGTTGTGCTCGAAGTTTGGTTTGCGTCGTAAGATACATGGCTACGATGAAAGATTGTCAAAATTTGGTATGGTAAGTCTCGCAGATCGTAGACGGTTATTAGATATGTGTACTCTCCACAAGATAGTTAATGGTGGTTTTGACAGTGAACTGCTAGCAAAATTAGATTTTAAGATCGCAACACGCTCTGTTCGGGACCCCAAACTGTTCAGAATACCGATGGCCCGTAACAACGTATCACAAAATGATCCATTGATTCGAATGTGTAAAACATACAATTGTGCTAGTTTTAATGATGTTCCTGATTTGTTTCACGGTAGTTTTGGTTGGTTCAAAAGCGAATACATAAAAAAATGTTTAAAGAACTGCTAATACCTATTTTTTGTTTTGTTAATACTTTCATTTTTTTTTTATATGTAGTATTATCCCTTTGTTTTACTGTTACATTTATTATTTAATATTATTATATAAGTAAACTTATGTAGGTACGTAGTTTATAGCTGTGAAATAAGTAATTAGCCTAAGTTGTGTGCAGTTGTTATTGGATAGCAGATTTATGTAATATTTTTCCTATTTTATGTTTTATGTGTTATTTGTAATTTGTTATCTGTTACTGTACCTTTAATTAAAAAATAAAATAAAAATAAAATAAAAAGATATCTAAAATAAAAGCTTATCAAAATTATCCATGGTACCCGTTGCCCTGCTGAATAATCAAGTTTAGCCTCTGGGCGAAAATGTCCCTGGCTCTCAAATCCCCAGAGGCTAAGACCAAACGTTTCCATATGTCTTCCACTGTTGATTTTGTGTCAGATGACCAAGGTCCCATGGTTTTTACCGCAAGTGCCACAAATTCGTAATCGTCAAGTAGACCTGAGTATTTGCGGCGCTTACTTTGCCCGGTGCAATGTAGATACCAAGGTGGTGATTTCAAGAGAATAAGACAACATTTTCGATGAAAACTCTCAGTCGACTTGATTTCTTTCGACATCTTGAACAATCAACGTCAACCAATTAACACAATACAATATGTAATGCAATGCCGCTAGTATTTTGGGAACGATGTCTTCAGACAGCGACTTTTTCATTTAGTTTAGTCCTTTTTATCTAAGTAGTTTTTAGTTTTTCTTACATATAAAGTTAATTTGTAATCTAGAATATATATATTATGTGACATACAATATGAAACTAGGTATATGTATAAGCCTTCCTCTTGAATCACTCATATATTGATGAAAACCGCATTAAAATCCGTTGCATAGTAAAATCTAAGCATACAAAGGTACAGACGGCGAGAAGCAACTTTTTTTATACTATATAGAAAATATGTTTGTTATCAATCAGCTCCGTAACAGCTGAACATTGATTTGTTCCAAAATACGGAACTCAACAAACTACTACAGAAATTGAGACCACTGAATTCAAATCCGTGTAAGAGAGACAGAGATATTCCTTTCGTTAAGTTTATAGTCTATCATTCTACCAATCTCATAAGGTGCAATCAACGCCATTCAAAACCATGAGAAACAAGCCGTTCCTTATTGAATATAATAATAATCCAGGGGGGAATCCAACCACATTTTAATTACATTCCGACGAACGCAAGTCTGGCATCATAATAAAGCAAACCTACGCGGTTGGAACTGTTCGCGTTTTCAAGTCATGAGTGGAAAGAATTTCATTTTATAATTAATTTGGTTTTAATGACGAAGCTGATTAATAGTGGGTGTCCGATTACTGACCTGAAGACTGTAATAAAAGGATTATGGAGTCAGTAAACTGTTAAATATAAATATGTTGACAATACCTAGTTAGATAGAATAGTGGCGTGAACCTTTACATTGACGTTAAACGTTACGTTACCATTAAAATACATGTAGGTATTTAATAACAACATATAATCAATAATATCTTTAACATGTTCTTAGATACACGCACACGTTCGCCTGGTGGTAAGCGGCTGATGACCTTACTCACGCGCAAGATTAGAAACATTATGTTCCTTATTTTATGAAAAAGCACTTTGCTATACTATTTGTACCTAAATCTCATCTCTCCTGTAACATAGACCATTGGCTATACCTAAGCCTTAGAGAGTAACGTCAACGCGACAAATAGTGATCACCACAGCAACCTCTACCGACTGAATAGTGATTAAGAACCTGAAACAATCCTTACTAATCCCTACTAATATTATAAATGCGAAAGTAACTCTGTCTGTCTGTCTGTTACGCTTTCCCGCTTAAACCTCTCAACCGATCGCGATGAAATTTGGCACGCAGATAGTATATGTTATGGAGAAGAACATAGGCTACTTTTTATCCCGGGAAATCATGAACCTCGGGAACGCGGGTGAAACCGCGGGGGACAGCTAGTAATAAATAATACTCTTACGAATGTTTCAGCTCTATCTAAATAAATAGGCAATGTTTTAGCTCCATCTAAATAAATAGGTAATGTTTTAGCTCCATCTAAATAAATAGGCAATGTTTTAGCTCCATCTAAATAAATAGGTAATGTTTTAGCTCCATCTAAATAAATAGGTAATGTTTTAGCTCCATCGTAATAAATAGGTACCATAAAAGTACAATGGTATGTGGACTTTCTCAGGCACTAATGAATAGTCTGAAACTAATACTGGTTCAGAAGGTTGTACTGAGAGGAGCTGGCAATTATCTTAGCAATTACTCTTTTTAAAACCTGTTGTGTACTTAGGTGGGGTTTTAGTCATTAGGTTACATAGAATAAAGGGTAGGTAATAAGGGTGCCTAATATCTAAATAATAAAGCAAAGCACCAACTAACGTACACTGCCTAAGACAAAAATCTGAGGTATTAAAATTGAAATTATGTAATTTACTGTGAAGAAAATTGAACAAAGTAATTTTCATAAATAACAAACAAAATTTTACTAAATCTTAGTTTTGGAGTTGTTCAAATTGGCGTAAACTTCACAATGAATGTAATAGACTTTATAATGGATAATACAATTATTTTGTAACGCTTTTGCAACTTAATTACAAAGTTTGTAATAATAAACAACTTTGTTACTGACACAGTTGTCTAACCTTTATACTCTATATAAACAGATGATAGGTACATTTATTTCCTTGCCATAATACGATAGATCAAAGTAAAATAAGACAAAAGGAAAATTCAAAGAAACGAAAATAGATGTTTGTATACCTATCGATTGAGATATTCTTAGAAGTATCCGATGATCTGGTTCGCGGTTCGCGGCATTTACTCCCAGGTTTGACCAATCCTTTAGAATCTTAACACGGCAAACCGTCAAATTGTGAACAGGTATCATACTTGAATGCGACAAAATGCACCTTGCGCGCTGATTGGTTGAACGTCATATGCCTCGCGCCGCCATCATTGACTGTCATTCGTTAGTCGCCGAACATATTTCACTAAATAAATAAATCAATATAAGTATTTACTGACAAGAATTGCTCATTTAAAGTTATAAGATTCCTCCATGTGCAAGTAGACCTCGAACTTGGGCGGTTTTTGATAAGCAATTTCGTCGATACAAATTATCGTTCGGACCATACAAAGTTGTTCCATAAAAACTTGAGAATGTTTTCCTTCAACTAAGACCCTTAACGATGCAACTTTCCCCAAGTTTTATTAAGTGGAAACTCTGGTGATTTGTGTAATTAATTACAATATCTATGCATGGACACGATCGTAATATTATATTTACGCTAGCTTCTGCTTCACAGTTTTACCCGTGTTCCTAAGGTAGGCACAGCGTGTTTGTTGAGCAACGAAACTCTACTTTTTAGAATACTATAGCGAAATAACTTGAATTCTTGTGCGTAAATAAGGTCGCCAGACGTCATTAGGATCGGAAAAAGAGTCGGTACCTTACGCGTGAATGATTAGTATTGTTTAGGTATATTAATTCGGGGATAGGGGATGTATAGAGATAAACTACGATAACATGGCGCGCCCCTCCAACTTACTATTTCAGTGGGTGTAGTCACATCCTCACAAAAGAGTTTATATGTAGTTGTAAGTATTCGTCTTCAGTATTGGCCATCTTCAGTATCTCACTTATTACCAGATTTGTTGGTCAATACTAATAATAATGAGCATTAATGACGTGGAGCAAAAACTTCTTGGATTTATTTTTGTTTTACGGCCCAGTAGGTGCATGACACATGCGTGATAAGTCTCTACCTAATACATTTCTAACGTTTTGACCGCTGTAGGGGCGCGCCATTTTAGTTTTAGTTCGTAGTTAATCTTTACTAATGGTGTCGATTCTGTTGTTTACGAACTTAACTAATATTAGACAAGTCACCTCTCTTTCAAGTTAACCTTATTGAAAAAAGATATAACATTTTTAATGCTGTCAGTTTAATCCATGCCGTCGTAATATACGGGTAAATAGTCGTGACCAATAAAGATCGCGCTTAAATTCGTTGAAATATGTGACCGGATTAAACTGACAGGACTAAAATATCTTGCATCCCTTTCTTATATTTACTATTAGAAAGAGATACAGTGAGATTAAATTTATTTAGTTCGTAAACAACAGAATCGGCACCAATGTATATAATATATCCATTCTTTCATTTCGAAGCAATGTGATAAATATCTATCCAAACATTCGTTTTAATACAAGTTTTCCATCTATAAAGAATTTTTTATGATATCATAACGAAGGACATAAATTTTATAAAGTAGAAAAATAAATGAGTGTGGGTATTTTATATTTTTCACTAAAAGTGTTAAAAATGCTAATTAAGTTTGTGCAACCGGCTCCAAGCGGCTTTATAAAGTAGGAATATCATTAGACTGTTCATTCGCTTCACTAACAAACTAGCATAATGCGTTTTTAACTGTATTTCAAGTACCTACGTTCATTTAATTACGGAAAGTTGTGTTTTTTTTAAACTTTATTGTATAACTGGGTTAATTTTTTACTTGTAAATATTTTGTAAATAGATTAGGATATGACTTTTTTACGATTTAATGTATTATTGTAAATATTTAATATTAATTACATGATAAATAAATAAAATAAATATCCTGGGACATTCTTTACACACGGTTATCTGATCCCAAACTAAGCAGAGCTTGTACTATGGAAACCAGATAACTGATATACTACATATAGGTATATATGACGTCACTTATCTTTTAATTTAAAACTTTTTAGTACTTTAAAAAGATTTAATTACGGTCTAACTTGAAGTAATTACATGAACTTATTCCTGTTTTAAAATGGTATACAGTTCCCCTGATGTACTACGGTGATGTTGTTCCCCGTGTCATCGCACTCCATCTGGCACAGATTATAGTAAGACTTGTTGTTACTGGCACACACTGGATCGTAGATCTTCGAGCATACACAGTTTTTAGTAGAAGATGATGATGGCCCTTCGTTATTTGTGATTGAAGTAGTTTCTATTCTGGAAACAAAAAATATGTTTAAGTGACTGACCACCTGGCTGTCTGACACTCTCGAGTTGAAAATTTGTCACCAAGCACCTACCGGTGTCTTTCGACAGCTGCATTTGAGAGCCAGTTCCCTTCTAGGCTATGTTTGCTTATCACATTTGGTCACCTTCACGGTCAGTGGCGTATACATAATAAAAAAATCAAAAATATATAATACCTATTTAGTATTTTAAGAAATGAATCAGTTGCTTCATAAAAACAACCTATTTCAATAATAATATTAAAAGTTGATATGAGATTTATTTCGCTAGACACGTTTTCACAGGTAAACAACCACCAATTTTGATGCAAATTGGTAAAGGGATAGAGATAAACCAAAAAACACTTTCTATAACTGGAATATAGGTGAAAGTGCGGAGCAAAGCTGTAGTCCAAATGACCGTTTCCTTTTGTCCAGCAAAAGACATCTGGGATCCCAACTTCAAATTGGTGCGAATGAACGCAAGTGTCAGTCAATAAATCTCATTTAACCCTATCCTGAAGTGACGACTGACGACAAAGATACCGACCCTTCTCTCCGAGCTCTCTCCCTCGGCGTCTCGACTATTGAGCCCATAAAGGGGGTGATGTGCTGCCTCCGATGTATTTCTAGGGCATAAGTTGTTATGACCGCGGTATCTGTAAATTGGACGTCAAAACAAAAGATTTTTATAAGATTAAAATAAACTGGACAAGTACGAGCCACGCGCACCGTGGGTTACGTACAGATTTTTTTTTAGTTCTATTTATATTACGAAAACTACTGAACAAATTAGAATAAAACTTAGTTCATAGGTAGATAACAATAGGTAACTTTTTAATCCGGGAAAACATAAGTTCCCTCGGGAACGCGAGTAAAACAATGGGGCGAAAACTATTTAGTCTTTTATAAAATGTCTAAGTATATGATATTTCAGATAATTTGGATTGAAAGACAATCTCTAATTGAGGATCTACAACGTATTTTTTTAATGTGATAACTACACATTATCAAGTTTTAGATTTATTCCTTTACTTATGGGACCTTGCCTAGCAGTAGCTTATAGCGTAAAATTACTTACAAAGTATCAACATAATTATGCGTACATAGTAGTTTTGATAATAATCTCAACTTGTATTCCTGTTGAAATATAGACAGATGGACGGACACTGACGTGATCCAATAGATAGGGTTCCTTTTTCATCTTTTGAATTAAGAACCCAAAAATATCAACAATCAGTTGATAAGTCAATAAAATTCAGGGATCAGGTTTATACACGTCAAACTATTAGGTACCTACTATATTATAACTTGATATTTTTCTTTATATCACTTATTTTACTTATTATTCTTTATGGCGAAGATAGTTCAGTGTTAGTGACGTCGGATGCCGGACGAAGGTCGTGGGCTAGAACGTTCGGTGAAGGAAAACATCGTGAGAAAACCATAGCATGGTGGTAGGGCATTTGTAATAGCCATCTGGCTGGCTACCACCATCAAGTTGAAAATCTGTCGCCAAGCACCTACCGGTGTGTTCCGGCAATTGCACTTGAGAGCCAGTAATTGCCTTCTCGGCATTGTAACAGGTCGGCAACACATTGGCAAGACTTCTGGTATTGCAAATTGCGATAAGCGACGGTAACCACTTACCATCAGGTGGACATCAGGTGCTTGCTTGTCAACCTTCTGACATAAAAAAAACTTAATCAAATGAAGTTACACTTACGTAAACATAATAGGACCAACCACGCCATGTTTCACATGGAAACTATCTGAACCCTGATAACATTTCATTACTTAATTACACAGTCGAATTCATATCAACAAATCAAATCAGAAATGTATAAAAGTATACTTAACTTGATTGGGTCAAATAAACCAATTCAATTAGCAGTTTGGTCTCTTTATTGATGTTCCTTCATGGTTTCTTATGGACTCAAAACATTCCATTATAATACCACTAGCTCTCCCGCGATCCCATATTTTATCCCCTAGGACCTAGGGTCTAGGTAATGGATTTTCGAAAAATCTATTTCATTGTGAGTGCCTACACTTCTCAAGGATATCATGATCACAGATTTCATGTCTCTATGACCAGTGGTTTAGGCTTGTGTTGATGTCAGTGATTGTTTATTTGAACGCGCTAATCTCGTGATCTACCAGTCGGATTCGAAAAATTGATGGTATGTGGTTACCGTCGCCTATCGCCATGTTACAAATCCAAGAAGGCAACTGGCCTATTTTTACTTATTGACTATTTACTAATATGTTTACTGCTCCCCGCAGTTCCACCTACGTTCCTGGGATAATAAGTTTAGTGTCCTATGTTTATTGTAGTAGTTCAGGCCACCAATTTACCAAAATTCATAAAAAAAAATCGTAGCTTTCTCCCTGAATGGTAAAATTTTGGAAAATCTATTCTTAGAAAAAATAGTCCACTAAATTCTATACCTATAATGTATAGTTTCGAGACAATCGCTCAGTCCAAAAAAATCCCAAACATCAATTTAAAAACGTTGAGAAAATCAAATTAAATACTCAGCTAAACAAAGTTATTTCTGTATAATATGAAAATGCCGATTGTGTATTACATAATAAACTCAGAAACAGCTTCCCCTACAATTCAGTTTGCGTAACAAATGCGAAATCAAATTGCGTCATAAAACCTTGTAAGGAAAGATAGAAAGGATGTTAAAAAAAACAAGTTGATGTCAACTTACTGATCATATTTTTTTATGAAATTGCACTCCATGAAAATGTCAAGATAGTATTTTTCCTTTGGGTAACATTTCCCCTCACATATCTACGTAGATGTAAGAGGTGTATATAACAATCTGAGTGAAATACAGCCCTTCGAAGTACGAGTATTTCATGACGTACCAGTAACATTTATCACCCGATACCGTGAAAGAAAAAATGCTCTTACCTGAAAGAATTCTTTTATGTGAAAAAGTGATACCATATGTATTTTTTCACGTGAAAAATAAATCTTTGAGTTCACTTGTTTATTAATAGAGACCAATGAATCTTTCATTTGATATTCCAGACCTGAAAATGTCTGACGAGGTTAAAACTGAGGTTAAATAAAGTTGAAATGGATTGCAATTTATTAAAAAGTACTACATTTTTCATACAGATTTAATTAATTTCACGTGTCGATCCTCATATATTCTGATTCTGTATATAGGATGGGCAACTTAACCGTGAGCTTTGAAGTAGCTATATGTGACAAACATTTTGACTTTCGAACTAAAAAAATATTCATAAACAAATATAAAACCATAGCAAGAAACTGTTGATTTTTATTCACGTGAAGTTAAAGTTACAGGCATTCATTTGACTAAAGTATTCAACAACTTTTCAAAGGCCCGCATTTTTATCTCGTAAGGCTAAACTTTGTATAAATAAGCAAAATATATACAAGAAATCTCTAAGCAGAATCTAGGACTCTAGTGAATACGCTATCCCGTACAATATAGTCCAAATATAGCAACACTGGCAAGAGTGTATAAAGCTGTGTACATTCGTCTCAATCCATTCAACGCGGGCATCTCCCTGAAGCCTGATCGATCGCGAAATGTGAGAGACGATTTATAATAAAAACGTACAGGCCTTTGGTACAGACACACATTGATATGCCGACTATGCAACCTTTAACAAGGAGATTTCAAGTTCAGTTAACTAGGTGACATTCAAATTTAATATCGGCTGTTCGAAATATAAGTATGTACTTACTAAGAAGACTCCCTAAGGAAAACTACCAAGACTTATTTTTATGGAGCATAGTTACCGCTTTAGTTAGATTTTTTTTACAAGATAAGAATATTATGATTAGTCATGATGTGAGTAAAGAAAGGACTGGATTGGATCTGTACCTACTGTCAATATTTTTTTTAACTTGAGAGTAGAAGTCAGCAATATACAGCAATGTGGAAAGAATCCTCCAAGAAATATTCTCGCATTTGGGCTACATAAGCGACGAGAACTAGATTTATCAATAATTGAATCATAAACAAAAAAACACGAGCAGATCCGAGAGGGACAGCTAGTTTATAATATTGTGAAACATAGTCCATAGATTGACTACCTACTCTATACCTACATAAAGGAAAACTTGAACGCACAAAGAATAAAGTTCTTGAGAACTTTTATTAGTTAGCGATTCAATAAGTTTCCTCAATAGAAAAGTATTTCAGTGTACTTGCGTCGTTAGGTTTGTTTCTTTATTATAATTTGGAGAAATATTGAAGTGAAAAAAGCTTTTGAGGATCTGAAACTCTTCATCATCATCTTTTGAATATTAGCTTAGACATAGAACAATAAAGCAGACCATAATTCCATATTTTTGAATTTTTATTTAAACAGTATTTTTTAATTAAACAGGCGGAATTACGCGGAGTCTAGTTCAGGGCGTTATATTTGGCTGATGACGATATATGAGAAATTATGAATCTAAATGTAGGTTTTCGCTGCAGTCCTTGTTGCAAGAGATTTGTAAAAAATATATGTTATACTAGATAATATTATGAAGAGGGATAGTTTTTTTAGTTTGAATTTTTCATTCATCATCATCATGTCAGCCGACAAAACCTGCCCCAAGGATCTTCACGATGACCGGTCTTGAGCTGCCTGCATCCAGCGGTAGGTCTGTATCCCGCAACCTTCACAAGACCATTTTTCATTATTAGTATTTTTTATTAGTAATCCTAATAATTTGTCTGAAAAATATCGTGAATTAATTATTTAAATTAAAAATTATTTTTATAAAACATCCAATATTTTCAAATTATAATTAACAAATACATACATAATGCATTCTGAAATCGAATAGAAAGGGACTAAAAAAATGGATTAGATTTTTAAATGAAATATATGTCTTTTACTAAGAGTACCCTTCGCCTGTTTCGCTTGAGGCTTCCGGCGACTGGGACTGCAATAAACTGGAACCGCGGTCTCACTTGCCAGATCCATTTCATTTGACTTGTCCCCGTCAGTATAGTAATGTTTAGCTGAACTTTTAGCGCCTTACCTTTGGCAGGTGCCACACTTAGATCCTTTTAGAGTAGTATGTTATTACAAACATTACATAGAACATTAAAACGTCCAAAGAGTTCCAGTAAGTATGTTGACTGATCTCTACGTTCGTATGTCACACGAACACAGTATTTGAAGAAATATTGATGCAAACGGTATTTTCCCTCGCTGCAATCTATTTAAAAGATTGATTGTAACCAGCTTATCTTTATTTTTAAACTCTTTATTTTCTTAACTACCAGTACTGAAACAATAAATCTATTTTTTTATAAATGGAAAAAGTTACCATTAAAAATTCAAATCCTTCATTTCCAAAATTCATTTTTAAAATACAAAAAAATACCCTGCATTATACATTAAATAGTGGCAACGGCATTCGACGACCACCATTCCAGCAGCTGCAGCTGATGTAAATGTGTCGAAGCCGTCCTTCTTTCGTTCAATATTCAATGTCTTTGGACCGTTCTATTTTGCGGCCAATATTCAACTTTTTCATCAATATCTCGTTCAAAACATGTTGCACTTTGTCAGTTGTTTCATAAAACAAACTTGCTACAAAGGCTAAACTTACGGAAACTGAATTTAGATGAGTTGAAATATTATTTTTAGCTTCTGCATCGGAAATTCGCTAGGTTTCTTGGGAAAATAGTTTCTAACCGTATATTTTTTGTTCGTCAGATATTTTTATGTATTTATTAAATTTTATAATTTAATCACGATTATACGGCTAACAATAAGGTTCGTCTAATCTACATATACGGAATCATAGAATGAAGCAGATAAACATTATTGCATTTTCATCTCTCTGGCTACTGTCACCCGCACCAATCTACAAAATAAATAGATAGTGATCAAGTTAACAAATAGACCACAGATTAAACCAATCCTTGATAATATTTCATAGAACTGTCATAGTATAATATTTTGTTTCGACAACCGTCATGTAGGTAAATGACAACAATTCAATTTATACAAAGTAAACATAACTAAAATTGCCGGCTGTTAGCTTAGAGATTATGTAAACATAAACAAAGCTCTGTTTTGATTTTGTGGAACTGAAACTAAATTTTCATAAAGTGTGGGAATATGTTGTGACACTTGCGTCAAAGAGTTACAAACTGTGTGTAACTGAAATAAGGTATAATAACTCCTCCCTTTTCGCCCACAACAACAACAGCTATGGTACAAGTCCGTGAGTCGCGGCCGACGGCTGACGCGCGCGGCCATAGTCAACATTATGGGAATGTATGTAGCCACTTCCTTGCGTCTGTCGCGCGCGTCATCCGTCGGTCGCGAGGCTTGGAAGCCTACCATTACTCTAAAAGTATTGCCCCGCCATTCGCTGCTTTTTGTATGGTCACAAAGTAGGTTCACTTGTTTGTACCTAGGGTATGAAGGTATCTTAAATAATAGACTTTTAAAAAAAGCGTAAAAAGAAGTAATAAATTTAAATGGCACCACCTTGGAGCTATACAGAACCCAGCGTAAGAAGAATTATTAAAATCGGTTCATAGGCAAAAAAATGAGAACCTCCTCCTTATTTTTTCTTGAAGTCTGTTAAAAATAAGTATGCAATAGGGTGATTGAAAATTTGAATTGAAAACAATGTCCAGCTATAGGTTACTGTATAACAAAATGGTAATGGACTTCATTAAGGTGAATCGGCCGAAAGGCCCGCGAAATTCAAATTTTATTAGGTTTTTTTCAAATTACAGCTCAGTAATAGGGTATGTTTGTCAAAATGCGATTTGCGCCTCATTAGTATGTCAATTAGTTACTGTATTTCTACATTGTGCTTTTTAAACTATTTAAATCCATACATTGGTTCCTTTTCGATTAATAATGCGCAAGAACCAATGTACAGTTCTATAATATTGGAATGCAAAATGAATACATAAATAGATCTATAGCCATATCTCATTGTCGCGAATCACATTTTGACAAATAAATGACCTATTACTGAGCTGCAATTTGAAAAAAACCTAATAAAATTTGACTTTCGCGGGCTTTTTGGCACATTCCGCTTAAACTGGGCCTCTATTATATTTTTAGACGAGTCCATCAACGGTATTTGACTCGTTTGATATTCGCATGTCCCTTAAATATACTAGAATTGCAGACAGTGGAAGCTAAGGTCTCACCTCGCTAGATCAGAATGAAATAACCATAAAAATTATGATGAAGTAGGTAGTCGTGCGTTTCATATCGCCAAACGCTGATTATTATTATTTGATCTGGCCAGACCGTACCGATGTGGGCAGCGGGTATTTTCCATTTCATGAAATACAACCATTTCACGAAAATGTCGGCCACATCATGAAGTGATCAATTTTAAGATCTGGCCACGACATATAGATGGAGTACATTGACGGTCCAAATCGTCAATGTTTTCCTAGGTTGAAGTTATTGCTTTCGCAATATTTCTCCACTTTTGGCGGTTTGTAGCGTTGTCATTACACTGTACCATGGTGGATTGGGTTGTCATTAACAACAAAATCTTTTCATAGATTGTTCGTATAGTATAGGTAGTAGTGTATCAAAAATCTAAGATGTGTCTTTCATATAGTGGTATTATAAGAAATTAAGTACGCTTCGATTGATCTTTGCATTAATATTTCAGAACTAAAACCGACATGAACTCAACTAAATTCATACGATAACTTTATCAGTGCTAAAGTTATATGAGTTGGATATCTGAAAGCGATTGTTAACGATCGATGTCGCTATTTCCGACGTCTCGTAAAACTTCAAGTTTCTTAATACCACCGCAAAAAGGTACAGTAAAACATAAAGTTTTGAAATATGTAGTGCAGACAGCCTGAGTTGCCGAAACTATGTCGAGAGAGCTCGGTGCACTTTTATTGTGAAAAAAGTCCTGGAAGGACGCCAGCTGGACACAGCAAATAGTAAAGTTTGGTTGCAATAGTCAGTGTGAGGGTACTGTACAGATCTTTTAGTCGGTTTCCATAGTTACTACGTGGTTTTAACGCGTTGGTTCATGGTTAGGACGTGCGTTCTGTAACTAAATATGAAAAAAACCATACCATGGGAACTGTACCATGGGAACTGCTGAATTCAGACAATTTTTACTTTCGAACGCTACTATTTTAGAAATACGGCATACATTATTAGTGATAGTTTAGGTACGTAGTATATTAATAGGGTTTCAGAACCCGAAAGGAACCGTTTGTCGCAGCGGTATATCAAAATCATCCACATTCGTTCATGATTGACAGGATGAACAGATTAACATTCAGTTTTTTAGGTAGTTCATAACTATTAGGTATGTTTCAAAATAAACAATTTGATAACGTAATTAAAATTTTATATTATTTAATAACTAAAATTGTGATACAATTGTACAATTATTGCTTCCTACTATTTACATGATAACCAGCCGTTTTTGCTGAGTGGTATCTGAACCGTGAAACTATTTGCAAACTACCTTAACAAAAACTTTACTATCGTACGGTTTCTAAAGATAGTACCTAGCTCGGATGTTGGCTGAGTCTTATCATTGTTAAACTTCATAAAATTACGGGCTGAAGATTTTACTTCTTTTTTATTCGCGATAATAGTTGTAAATAGTAGTCGTTTGGGTTCAAATTTATCAACATATTTATGAGGATAAGTTGACTAACTGACTGAGTTTTCTATCAACGCACAGCCATTATGACAGGCACCTGCTACACCTCCTCCTCCGGCTCCTGTTTCACGGATGAAAACGCCAGTTCTACTATAAGTTAAAGCTCAAGGTGGGAAAACACAGACCTTATGAGCTTATGACCTTCTACACAACATTACGTAATACCTAGTGTGTTTGTAATCTAAAACTAATCTAAATAAAAATTAGTGTGGACAAGCGCGTAGGATTCATGTCTTTACGGTTCCATATAAATTTAATGCTCCAATTGTAAAAGGTAAATGTAATCGCATTTATTTTTAAGTGCCTATAGAAGATATTGATTGATATTTTTCCTCACTTGAACTGTAAGCTTGTTGTCTTTCGAAACTCATAGTATATTTTACTTGATCATTTTATTTTTTTAACTATAGGTTTTGATGAGTGAGTTTGCGAGTATCAAAATATGTATCATATTTTAAATGCGTGAGCATTGGCCTTAGTACTTGATACTATTTTCAACTTGATACCTTCTCCCGTTCCAATAAAAAAGGTCTTGATAGAAGGACAGACAGATGGACGGACAATAAAGTGGACCTGTAATGACTCTATTTGTTCTTTATGATGTACGGAACCCTAAAAATTTATTTTTTACTTGCCTAAAATTTTTTGTACTAATTATTTTTAATTACTCTCCAATTTTAATTTAAACTTAAATCTTTGAAGAGGTACTACATGAAATTTTCAAACGAATAATTCTATTAATAACTCAAAAAATATCTCAATTATAAAAATACAAAAGACTTTTCAAATATGAAAATACTTCTATTCACGATATTCATTACAGATAATTTCTTTATATCCTATAAAAAATTGAAGCTATTATACTGGAGCTTTTTCTTCATGAATAAAGCTTGCTTTGATCCCGGGTAAGGCGTTTCATCCTTGGTTAAACATTCACCTATTATCGGGGATTTCAAGAACATTTACTTGATGCATCCCTGCTTTGACTGTCGAAATTTGGTTTAAGTGAGAGCTTTCATTCCAATTTGTGACTTCTGTCCTTTAATTTGTGCCCTATTATGAAAAAAAAAATATGTTTATAACACAAATCTTTACATCAAACAAAATAAAGGAGAAAGGTGACTGACTGATCTATCAACGCACAGCTCAAACCACTGGACAGAATCATACTTGGCTATTATGACGTTGGTATCAGCTAAGAATTTTTTTAATAAATCGACCTCTAAAGAGAGTAATATAGGGAATCGCGGGTGAAACCGCTGGGTGGAAAACTAGTCTTTACATCATTAATCATCAAATAAAATTGTTGGAAATAAATTTGAGCAAATTAAATTTACAAATTATGACTTTTTTTTTTACTCTATATAGACAGAGCAATTTAAACCTAAATGGAAAATTGTTGTCAAAACGGCTTATCCGATGTAAATGAATTTTACACCAAAAAAAGGAGGTAGATTTTTTAACAATTTGTATTACTTAAAATTATGATTATATCAAAAATTTTAAAGTAGATAGATAGATAGATAATACTTTATTGTCACACCACAATGATTACAAATGTATACAAAAAAAACTTAACCTAAACAATGAAAGTGTCACAATGGGCGGCCTTATCACTAAGAGTGATCTCTACCAGGCAACCTTTGGATGGAGAGGAGTTAAAAAACAATATAAGACGTAAGTAATAAATAAAAATCAAGCATAAATCCAAGGCTCCTAAATCCCACCTAAGCTTTGAGTATTTATTTATATGGATAAATCGTCAAGGTCATTGGCGTTAGAGATCCTCTTAAAATGTCTACTAAGAGAAAATACAATAAATATTTTATTTTATATCTACTATTACAGAATAAATATTTCTCTGTCTAGCAGTATGAGCTTAATCAGGAGCTTTGTGTTAGTTATTACTAGTGGAGGAATGTGCCTTGGGAAATCACGACAGTTAATAGCATTTAGATAATTAAGTTCTCGTGAATGATGACTTGCAACTACTAACTAATATTATAACTAGTATTATTTTTTGTTGAGTTTCAATGTAGGAGATAATCTCTCGAACCAGGAGTAGACCTAGAAATTATAATAAGTTTCTCAGATCAGCTCAATGAGTATTAAAATCGCCGCACGCACACAAGTAAAGTTGCAATAAGTATTTCCTCATACATTGAAGCAACTTAAATAATGGAGAAGCGATCAGTTTAAGATTAGATGATCTTCTTTATTTAGAAAAGCGCTGCAGCAATTATAACCGTATAAAGTTAACAACCTAACAAAAAGTTATGAAACTATCAATTAAAAAGTTGCCGTACCTACTCCAAAAAGTTTCAGACTCATAAACGAAGGCAATAACTGTGTTAGCGATTACGTTTCACTTTTCTTTTTTTCGGTAAATTTTAGGGCTTACTTCATGATGGACGATTATCGTGTTCGGAGAAGCTTTCAATTGCATTTTTTTAATCAAACTTTCCATTCTCTTTTCGTCGGTTCATAATTATTATTGACTGTAGAATAAAAATACATTTAGATCGGGTGCATAAAGCGCGGTCATAGTAAGGTTATAGTTAGGTTATGGTTATAGTTAACTTTAATCGAAGGCAAACTGGGTTGCTCGTGTCACTTTAACTAAAATTTTAACCGTAACCATAACCGACCGAGGGAGATTGGTCATCGTGAAAGAGATTCTACGGTCAAAGCATGGTAATAGTTAAACTAACTTTATTCTGTTGGGCGTCGCCGCCATTTAATACAGATTTATGATACATTTAAGACAACCGTCTGACGGCATTTAAACGCTTTTGTTTCTTGGAACTTATTTTGAAAATGTCATGTGGAATAACAAAGCTAACTAGCTAGCTAGCTATCAGTGACCAGTCAGATAGCCGACGCTCAATAGGTTAACTAAAATGTACGAGCAACCGGCCTTTAGTAAAAACAACTTTATCATATTATGATGAGTCATCAATCAGATATTGTAAAACGTGCTTCGAGATTCGTAATAGGTACATTACATATCGTAGCAGCAGAAAGTAAACACGGTGCCGCCGACAGCTGAAACAATGGCCCAATTTTATTAAATCCTCTCAACAAAGTTAAATTAATCAAACATCTGCAATACTTTGGTGCGAAACAGGGGAGATAGGGGAAGCATGGCACTTGGCATCTCGGCATTCTAATTTATTTCCTTCATTCTGCTTTTTCTTAATCAATTCTGGTTTGACAGTCGCTGCTTAAGATATTTGATTGGAATTTTATTCCAATATCTGTGGAGCAAACACAGAAAGACTTCCAAAAAACCCGGCCCTTATTAGATGAAATTACCTCACTTTAAAAATAATTATTGAACCCCACATATCTTAGAGCATATTTTTTATCTTTCAATTTTGTTCAATTGATTTAAAACTCAAGGTCACAGAATATTACACAAGTTATTGGTACCGATGTGATATATAAATTCTTAACTAGAGTCCACGAACAAATGTAAAAATGTTTCTAAAATAAAATAATCTATTGCACCTTTCCCGATTTTATAATTCAACTAGATATCGCCCCTCGGTTTCACTCGCGTTCCCGAAGGATCTTATGTTTTCCCGGAATAAAAAGTATCCTATGTGTTAATTTAGGTTATAAACGATCTGTGTTCCCAATTTCATCAAAATCCATTTAGTAGTTTTTGCGTGAAAGAGTAACAAACATCCATCCATCCATACTCACAAACTTTCGCATTTATAATATTAGTAGGATATATCCCTTAATGCCATTTTCACCCAAACATTTTGAAGCGGAACGCAAGCACTGCCTAGATACGCTTTTAATTCTTACAAATTGTTCAAAAGACAGCCGTTTTACTTCCGCAATGCGGTATTACGAAAGAGGGATTGTATATAACATACAACGCGCTATCACACGGTTTCCTCTCCGATTTTAAAATTAAGTATAGATAAGGTTACATTGAACTAATACTTACCACGTGAACTTTGCCTGATTGCATACTTAACTTCAAAAAGTTCGTTTAGAAGAGAGAATGGAGGAGCAAGATAGGCGTATTTAGAAATTTACATTATAATGCATATTTATAATTTTGACTGAAATTGAGATTGAAAATGAATATTTTAATAATGTTGGGAAAATAGTGATTGATTTCGCACCCGTGTTCCCGAGAGATCTATAGGTCAGTATAAAAAATAATTTGGGCCAATAGAAGCGTATTTTAAAATTTTGAATTTTCCGCAATACTGATAGAAAATACTGATTTATTTCTATCTCCTAAGAAGTACCTTCTATCGCTCCAACAACGTCACCGCTACACCATGGGAGAACTCATAGATGACTATAATACTAGAGAACTGCCAAAGCTAAAACAAAAAACTTAATCAACAGATTACCACAAAGTGTCAGTCTACCTTAATGTAACTACAATTAGACGGTATGAAGTTATATGCGGGTAACCGTTTGTTTACACCCACAAGTCTCTTGTAATAGATCGTAAGTAGCAGCCATATTGTAAAATCCGCCATCCTTACTTCAGGAATGCTATCACTTACACTAGTGTTGCCAAGTGATAAGTTGCCTAGAATTTTCGTACACTTTTGTTCCAATTTGGATGAAATAAAAAAATATTATTCTTTTATCCCGGGATCACAGATAAAGTCACGGGGCGGCATCTAGTATTACAATTAAGTTACTGTTTAAACATCTTTGGACTTGAACAAATTTTAGACACATCGTTTCCTTTCCGATGACGAAAACCAGATTCTTTATATTTTTTTACGTCCGTCCGAAAACTATTATATACCTACATACATCATGGTGTCAAAGCAAGGTTACGTTGAATAGGTATTAAAAAATCACGGTCACGGTTCTCTTTGGCAATTTTAAGATAAATTTTACTATTAACGACATATAAAAGGCCTAAATGACTGTGTCGATCAGACCAAGGCCTTGTAAAGCACGAGCCAAGCCATCAGTAAGCCATAATATTATGTAGAATATGAACTGACTAGGCATATTTAAATACCTACGGATATTTTTGGATTATACTGCACGTAAATTTAAATTGATTGCCCTAAGCTACAAGGTAGATCTTGTGAAGTTCGCGACAAACCGCTGGATGCAGGTAGTGCAAGACCGGTCATCGTGGGGGAGGCCTTTGTCCAGCAGTGATTATGCTGCTGACATGATGATGATGACCTAAGCACAATAGGTAGAAGCAATACTTTTTACGCTGTTCTACAATAGCGACTGAATAAAGTTTCCAAGTTGTATAAAAAAATCACAAGGCATTCTTATGTTATGGTATATAGCCAACACATACGTAAGTCCCAAAGAGCAATGGAGAGGGCTATGCTCGGAGTTTCTCTGCGAGATCGAATCAGAAATGATGAGATCCGCAGGCGAACCAAAGTAATCGACATAGCCCGAAGAATTGCCAAAATTAAGTGGCATTGGGCGGGGCACATCGCTCGAAGAACCGACGGCCGCTGGGGCAAGAGTTCTCGAGTGGCGACCACGAACCGGAAGACGCAGCGTGGGCAGACCCCTTACAAGGTGGACCGATGATCTTGTGAGGGTCGCGGGAAACCGCTGGATGCGGGTAGCGCAAGACCGGCCATTGTGGAGATCCTTGGGGGAGGCCTTTGTCCAGCAGTGGACGTCTTTCGGCTGACATGATGATACGTAAGAACCTATACAATATTAGGAACGTGTAGATAAAAGATTAATTAGCAGATAGGCGTGATATTTAGCATGTAATCCTCAGGTCGAACGCAACATTTTTTTTTCATTATAACAGACTGACTCATATTACTAGCCGAAGCTACGTAGTAGTACCTAACTAGGTCGGTGACAGTATTTCTTAGCATAGATTTGATGGTAGCCAATCAAGCAGTTTCTGTAAGATAATGGGTACACAGTTTTTTGAACATAGCCACATTGATTCCCCTCGTTGACCGAATGGAAGAAATTGCTCAATCCTGGGAATGATTTCGGAATTAGGAATGGCACAATTTACACTTCTTTGTTTAGAAATTATTGATAATTTCCGGAGAGACGGCGTAATACTCACTTTATCACTTTGAGACTTACAAATAGATTACGTCAAGGTAGATGCCTTATGGTAGAAGCATAGAGAAGATAATATACCATAGTAGAAGGTACAATTTGAATGAAATTGGTAGGCATATAGGAGAACTTAATAGTTTATACCTATTACCTTTTGAAATAAAATAAATCTTCCTCTTTGCTCAATAGGGCATTTTTAGAGTATAATATAGAACCCAAAAACTACGTATCCTTAAACTTTGTGGCCATTTAACTTTTACGTAACTCAACCTTACCGCAAAAATTGGCCTTAAAAGCAATTTAAAGATTAAAATCTGTTAATCCTAATACCTCTTCAGGTAGGTAGATAATCGCAAAACGCTCAGGTCGGCAATCTTTACTTATCAAATATTAAATGAACTTAATTTTTGATAATCTTTGAAAGAAATTATATTTTAATGATGTCGAAGTATCCTTTAGAAGGAAATTACTTAATTTTGTCTTCAGTTTAAAAGGTTGATTAGGTATTAAAAGTAAGTAAGTATTCGTTTCATATTTTACTAGCCCTGCCGACCTTAGAAGTCATCTTATTACAAAATATTTAAACTTTGTTGTTATAGACCTCAAAAAACATTGTAAAGTAGGTACCCACGGCCACAGATCAAGCTACACACTGCGGCACCTTATGCGGTTCTAATAGGTGCTATTTTGCAACAAAAATGTGTAGCTTGATCTGTAGCCGTGTGTACCTATGTCTACAAAAAGATATTATTTTGTAATTTTTTGTTGTACTCTAAACTATATAAGGATAGTAAATAATCAAAATTAAAAATATAAATAAATAATACCTATGTGAGATCTATATTTTGCTTTGCAAGACGTAGGTACAAATTTAATGATATACATTTTGCACGGTGCACCCTCAAATCGTAAATCTATCGCCAAGCACCTACCGGGCGGTGTATTCCGATAGCTGCACTTGAGAGCCAGTTCCCTTCTAGGCTTTCTTGTGCCACGTCATCACTGACCACGGTGAGATTATAGTCAACCATAATAAAAAAGAAATACAGAATAACTGTATTCAAACATTACCTTTATTTAAATTAAATCATATTGGTCCGACTTGCAAACGACTATAGAATGGAATTTTCCAATTACTTAAAGCATTGAACATGACTCGCAAGTTGATCGTGCTGAAAGTCAAGAGGTGATTCATTTACCTTTAGTACTGTATGTTGACTACTTGATATATTTAGTACCTACATTATGTAACTGACACTATTTTATTAGACACTCATGTTTATTATCTGTATGTTTGCACTGAAACAATCATACAATGGATTCTCACTATTATGACCATAATGATGTCTCTTGGAACTTCTCTCTAGGTATTATCAGCTATATAGCTAATATCAACACTAAGAAATAGAACTAACCCGCCCAAAGCGTGTGAACCGTGAACATAGTAAAGGTTTAAGTTACATTAAAGGGTTAGTTTAGTAGAGTACCTTTGGAGGGAGGTCCTAATGTGTAGAGGTTCCTAGCAAAGCCACCGCAGGGGTCAAATGACATGACTTGCTGTACTTTAAATTGTGACGGCGTGAGTAATGAGAAGACAGCGATTCTGCTTCATGTATCCGGCTTGAAGGACCATAGCGTTTAAGCGTTGTCCTAAATTCGTAGTCGTTCTCTTCATTGCTAAAAGTTGTGTTCATCCTGAAACGCCATTGTGACACTGATCACAAGTAGTCTCCCTGCTCCGCTGTCACGTTTATAAATATTTTATAAATACCAGGGTATTATTATATAATAGAAACTAATAACCAATACTGAAAACCAGAATAAGTAACAGAATTAGATATATTCATTTTTTTTTTCAGAAAATAATCTAACCGGTTGTCTTCATTATGGAACCGTGTCGTCGTATAGATATTCATTAGCAATACTATAGGGATTAATGTCTCATAGACAACTGCAACTGCCAGAACATACCGGTAGTTTCTTGGAGACAGATTTTCAACTTGAGGGAAATTCATTAATTGATTACAAAATTCAGAAGTTTATATAATGTACCACAAGAAAAAAGGTTGGACATAACAGACGTCCATACCTCGTCCACTTTAGAAATAACCCGAGCTGGGTTCGGGTCGTTGTTTAGCGATTTATTTACACCATGATTGTCGATTTTCGGTATTGGTACCAGTCCCGTCCTAAATGTAGATGCTTCTAAATTTGAAGTGTTCACTTAAACGATGTCGTATTAGATTTGGTTAAAAGCCTCTTTGGAACTGGTCTGGAGATAGTGGAGGGCTATGACCTTACTGTACAGTTAGTACATCAAGACTTCATAGGTATGTTTATATCAAAATAATGCTTATTTCAATGCTTTAGATGTAAGGCTGTTTATCTAATTTTCACATTATTTCATTCAAATGCTACATTTAATTTAATGATTTCATTCAGTCGTTTAATAGTTTCATTTCATACTTTACCTACCTAAATAACTGAAATGTTCAGGTGTGTTTCAGTAAATTTAGAATTTTACCCTCTATCTTTTCAGCATGATGTGACATGATAAAAGTATTTTTAGAAGTTTCTTACAAATTTCGTGAAATTGTCAGCTAAATTTTAACTTTCAATCATAATTTTAACCAGTCAAAGCATCCTTCATTGTACAAGAACATTTATCACTAAAATTCCTTCATTTAATCAAAACTATATCAAGACAAAAAGCTGTTCTATTAATTTTAATAATATGGGGAAAATTACAAAAAATATTGCAATCTGTTTGATCTCCTTCAGAGTAGTACGTAACCTCATTGACATTATTAATCATTGTTATGGGTATTAATAATAGCGGAGGTTCATTTCACATTTTTATTTTTAAATATTACTTGACCGTGTGATTGTTATTTTTACGAGAAAATTAAATTTCTAGACAGCATTGTAAATTCACACCTAGCTAATATTCCTTATTTACTAGGTGACTGACTTATTAGATTAATTAATAATAAGAATGGTAAAATCTTTAAGTTCGAAAAGAAGAAAAGGGACAAAATCAACATAGACTTTATATTAATTGTGGGTAATATAAGAATGCACAGGTATTAGAGTGTGGCTAATCAGGGTTTTATAGAGGTTTGACGGGTGTGTGTGTGTTATGTGGGGGTGTGTGTGAGATTCAATACGTAGTACCTACCTACCTATTATATAAAGCCGGACACTTGTTTCCTTACTTTGTTGTATACCGAAAAACCAGAGGTGAATTCGTACGTACCCTAGTAAATTGCACCCGTGCGAAGCCAGGGCGTTGGTTTTAAATAAACGATACTTTAAACTAGTTTCTCTATAATGAAGCACCAAATTCAAACCATTTTATTTAGTATTAAAATTAAAATATGTAGTTGAGGTTACAACGCGTCCGTGGAGCTTAAAAGTTTTGTATAATGACCAAGTTTGGTTCATGTAAGCTTAAATGAGTTAGTTAAATAGAAAGCTTAATTTTGACTTCATAATGTGTTGTTACGTGAATTAGCATCGTTAATAAAGATAAAAATAAATATACTAATTATGACTTTGCAGACATCCCTAATTTCAAACTAAGCCAATTGACTAACATTATACTGAAATATACACGTAATGTAATGTTATTATTTTTAAGTTAGTTAGTAAGTTATAAGCAGAGCTTTCGAAAATTTCCTTCAAAACTAATTGAGGTCACAGGGGACCGATATTGTTTATGCCTAAAATAAATGTAGCAGAGCTTGAACTACGTGATCAGTATATTAGGTGAAAAATAACCCTCATAAAATAACTTTGTTGACTGTCTGTCTATCTGTGAGTTAAAACTCTTTTGTCAGGAAGCGAGGAAGTATCAACACAAGCAAAAAATTCGAAAATTAATAAATTGTAGTTAAATAAATTTACTCTCTTATCTTTATCTCTATTAGTAAATATCCTTCCATCCAACATATCTGTACGGAACCGTCTGTGGACAAGCCACACTCGCATTTGGCTGTTTTTTTTTTCATTTAGAAGTCCGGAATCCTAAAAACATATTTTCCACTGCATTGCAGTATTTCAATTTATTTTATTCAAGTTGAGCACAAATATAACTTTTCATGAATTCATACTTTCGAAAACACAATGGAGTATTGTATTTGAAAAATAGGAACTCTTTAAAGAGGCAGGCGTTATAAAACTTGATAATATCGTAGCAGACATTGGCCTTGGAATCCAGACTTTGTAAAGAAGTACTTCAAAAATATTTCAGTATTAACTTCCGGTTTCATCTCCAAACCAGCTCGATCAATACCAAATTATAATATTGTCTTAGGAACTAATACATTGATATTAGCAAAGTTTCAAATTGATACAATATTTAGAAGTAGGTTCCCAAGGGACAAAAAGTAATGAGTGTCTATGTATCATCCAGGGTGTCAGCTACCGCCACACCAAATTTCATCAAAATTGGTCCAGCCGTTTGAGAGCCTGAAGAAGTAACAAACATACTTTCCCACAAACGTTGGCATTATAATATTAGTATTATGATTTTGAATTTAATAGTATTTATCTACTCTCATATCGTAATGTTCTTATTATGAAATCAAAATCAGTACTTTAATGACCCACTTTAGGCACACCCGTGTATAATGATTCATTATAGTACAGTTGTGTTCCCAAGATAATGCTATAAAATAACTTTTTTTCTATTAAAGTACACTTTGGACCTATCAATAGTATAATCAATCAGTATCAATTCAATTTGACGATGACAATGTAAGAATTTTTGGGAGTTGGCAACACGGATTTGATTAGATATATGATTATTGTGTCTGTTTATTTTATTGTTTTTGTTTACATATATCATTTTGACCAAAAATGACATTTTTTTTTTGCAAAATACTACCGATTTTTAAATTTTTTTATATTAAATTATTTATATGAGTTTAGATAAAGTACTGTATGATACTGCACATAATTAGGTATTAAAAACTCGTGTGATACTATTAAGAACCTCGCCTACGGCTCGGTACTTAAACTCACACTCGTATTTAATAACCCCTATTATGCAACAGTATCATAAACTACTATTTTTTTTTTTTTTTTTTTTTTTTTTTTTTTTTTTTTTTTTTTTTTTTTTTTTTTTTTTTTTTTTTTTTTTTTTTTTTGAAAGGACTAAGTTGGTAGCCTCAGATGGCTGCGACAACCTTACCGGACAAATCGGCGAGCGCAGAGGGCTCTCAGCCGGGTAATATTTAGGTAACAACGCCTGAGGGCACCCCCGAATGGGGTACGAACCTCGGCTCAGGGCGTTACCGGGGGAGGGGGAGGACTTTGTACGAGTTACGACTAATTGGGGGCGGTCGGATTACTGTAGGCAGCTCGGGCCGCTTGAACGGGACGAGACTGAGTGGGACGTCGCGGCGGTCCTCGCCGTCGAGGACGGTAGCGTGATCGGTTGTGTGTAGTGTGTTGTGTACTTTTACGAGCTTCGTCAGCTTCGATCTGAGCTAATGTAATAGGGTCATCCGGCTCACTGAGGGCTTGCCTTGGTCTATGGATACGGAGTATACGGGAGGGCGTGTACGTTGCGGCTTTCACTATAAGAGGGTTGCGGTGATTAACGGCGGTATTGAAAAATCTGCGTGAGGTGCGTTTTATAAATTGTTTTATCGTGGGGAGACCTAAGTCAATGTGGAGATTTTCATTACGCATGTACCACGGGGCGCCCGTGGCCTTGCGCATGAAGCGATTTTGAATCACCTGAAGGCTATGGATCCGTGATGGAGCTGCATGTGCGAACACAGTACTAGCATAGGTCATGATGGGGCGGATACACGTGGTATAAAGTCTAACCTTGCTTTTAAGTGCAAGTTTAGATTTACGATTTAATAAAAAGTGGAGGCGCCCTAAAACAAAGGCGGCGCGCGCGCGGACCGCTTTAATGTGGGCATCAAAGGTCAAACGATCATCGAGAGTTACTCCGAGATATTTGGCTTGCCTTTCCCAGGGGATTGGTTCACCGAATAGAGTAACTGCCTTTGGAGGGGAGGGGGTACCTCGATGGTAGGGTCTGTAGAATAGGACCGCCTGGCTTTTGACAGGGTTGATCTCGATCCTCCATTTCCGAAACCAGGCGCCTAGGGCGTTAGCCGCGGTTTGGAGGTTCTTAACAATGACTGAGGGGGACTTACTAGAGCAGTAGACCGCGGTGTCGTCCGCAAAAAGTGCTAACTGCACCTTGTCGGTCTTTGGCATATCACTCGTGTAGAGCGAAAATAGCAAGGGGGACAGTACCGAGCCCTGTGGGACACCGGCACCGATAGGGTGAGGGGAGGAGAGTGCGCCAGGAATGCGATATCGAAAGTGGCGATTTGACAAATAATCTCGTAAGATGAGCACGAGTCTATGTGGGACACCTAAGGTAAATAGCTTAAAAATTAAGCCATTGTGCCACACTTTGTCAAATGCCTTCGCGACATCGAAGAATAGGACACCTGTCATGTTGCGCTCTTGGTACTGAGAGGAGATGTGTTCAACAATACGATGGACTTGTTGAACACAAGAATGTTTGGCTCGAAAGCCAAATTGTTCATCAGGGATGAGATTATTGGCGTCGGCATATGTTTTGAGGCGGATATAGATCAGTCTCTCATACATCTTGCCCAGGACATTTAATAGACTTATAGGGCGGTAACTGGAGGGCTCGGACCTGGGTTTGCCGGGTTTATGGATTCCAATGACATGGGCCTCTTTCCACTGATGTGGAAAAATATTACAAGAGAGGGCAGCGTTAAATATGGAAGTTAGCAGTATTATGAGGTGGGCGGGGAAGAGTTTTATCACTTTGTTAGTGATTTTGTCCGAGCCCGGGGCCTTCCGCGGGTGTAAATCCCTGATGATCGATTTGACCTCGTCAGGGGTCGCCGGAGGGAGGGGGTCATCCTCTTCGCTGAGAGGGGGGGGTGGTAACGGGAGGGCGGCTCTCCGTTCAACTTCAGAGTTAACTTCCTCCAGATGACTCGGGTCTATCGGGAGGGTACTGGGCGTGCACTGAAACTCTAAGCTTTCAGCGAGGCATTCTGTCTTATCATCGTCATCAAAAGCGGGAGGGAGATTGGGCCTATTTAATGGGGGCATGGGTGCTACCGTGTCCTTGGTAAGGGCACGAGAAAGCTGCCAAAAGGCTTGGTGAGAGGGTCTAATGTCTGTAAGGGTCTGGTCCCAGCGGGCCTGTCGTACCTCATCGATGCGTGACTTAACGTCACGCTGGAGAGCACGCATACGGATGCGGTTTTCCTCTGAGGGGAAACTATCATAGGCGCGAGTGGCGGCATTTTTCTCTCTCAACAAGTCACGTACGTCATCGGGCAAGCGCCAACGTTGATCACTCTCTGCTGGCACTGTCCGTGAGCAATCGCTAATTAACGATTGCACGTGGCTAGTGAGTGAGTCGATTGCGCCGACAGCCTCATCAGCGGTGTTGAGGCTATCTGGGATCTGATCAAGGTGGACGGAAGTGGTTGACTTGAGGCTTTCACTCAGTCTATTCCAATTCGTCACGACCTTTGTGGGGGGGGCTTGACCTGCATCAGGGGAACCTATGCGCCCTGCTAATTCTATGATAACAGGTCGGTGGTCGGATGTAAGCTCGTGTAGCACTGTTACGTCATGCACACGTAGGTTTACATTCCGTAACAATGCCACATCAAGAATATCAGGTCTGTGTGTCAGTTGGTGGGGATAGTGCGTCGGGTCCAGGGGTGCGATAATGTCTATGTCTAGAGGGTCAAGGAGGGATTCTAATAGTCTACCTCTGGGGGAAGTTGAGTGACAGTTCCAGAGTATATTTTTCGCGTTCAGATCACCTGCCAGAATGACAGAGTTACCTAGCGCGAAAATAGACTCTAGATCGCTTTTGAGTGGTGAATCATTGCGGGAGGGAGATATATATGCTGATACTATAATTATAGGTTGGTGTCCTGTCATGCCAAGCCTACAAACCGATGCTTCAATGCACTGGAGGGAGGGAGGCGGATCCATGGGGGAGCAGTACAAGGACCTTTTGTAATAGATAAGTGTGCCTCCTAGGGCAGAGTCAGTCCTGTCATTGCGGACTACTTGGTAGTTTGCAATTTTAGGGTCCCTAAGAGAAGGTTTGAGGAAGGTCTCTTGTATCAGGAGGACGTCAAGTTGATGGTTTCGCAGGAACTCTGCGATATCATCGCGTTGACCTTTAATGCCATTTGCATTATAGAATCCTACTTTGAGGGATCGGGGTTTAATTCTACACGTCACGGTTGTATTATCCATTATGGTTTTACGCGGAAGTTGGAAAGGACTGTCACGATGCTTTGGAAACGCATCGCGATGGAAGCGAGGGCACGACCGTTGCCCTCGTTCGCTCTGATCTGGGTCGCGAGTTCCCTAATTTCGTTGAGATCTATTGCCTCAGCGAAGCGCTCCACTAAAGCGAAGTCCGGGTCTTCGATCAGTGGTAGTTTAGGTGCGTTTGCGCGGCGGTTTTGGGAGGTTGCTGGGGGGGGACGTTTGGGTGGGGGAGGGGGAAGGAGAGGTTGCGTGGTTGCGGAGACGGGTTTAGGGGGTGGGGCAGTTGGGGGATTGACTGCTGGGGTTTGAGGCACTGAAGGTGCACTAGGTAATGCTGGAAAGTCCTTGTCGTAGTTGACAAGATTCCAGGGCGAGGATTTTTGTGGGGCTAGGACAGTCTGGGAGGGGTCAGTGAGGGGGGCAGTGCGCGTTGAGTTGCGCGATGTGCGCGAGTTGCGCGGGGGGCCCGAGTTACGTGATTTGCGGGCGGGGCGAGGGGCTTTCGGGCACCCGCGGTAATTAGCGGGATGGCCGAGTTGGTTACAGAGAACACAACCTGGCTCCTCAGTACACAGGGCCTTGTCTTTCGGCCTATCGCACTCAGCGGTGGAATGGGGCTTAAGACACTTGACGCATCTGGGGGGGGCGTGACAATTGCGGGCGGTGTGGCCGTACAATTGGCAATTGTGACATTGGGAGGGGTACACTCCCTTGTGAGGTTTCTCAAAAGAGATACCGGACAGATGACAGACGTGGCTGATCTTAAAGATCTTCTTAGCCTCGTCGCATTGATCTAACTGGGCGAGAACCATATTATACGGGGTATGGCCACGCCCTTTGTACATTCGATGTACGGAATGTACGGGGATAGATTGGTCCTTGAGGGACCTCTCAATGTCCTCGGTGGTTATTTCGTGGGGAATCCCCTTAATTACCACACGGAGGGCACGCTCCTCGGGGAGGCAGAACGTGTGAAAGGCTACTTTCCTCTCCTTGAGCAGCTTAGTTAGGGCTCTGTGGTCCTGGGAGGTAGACACTGTGACACGGATTCCGTGCTCAGTGGGGTGAGCATTGGTGAAGTTGATGTGTGCTCCCGGTGCATTACACCAGGATGACACATCGGGCCATTTGCCCTTATCTTGGATGAAAAGGGGCGGGGGTAAGTCCTTCTTCTTTGGAAGCTGAGCAGCAGAAGGGGTGGGTGCTACCTCCATGAGAGGAGCAGATACTGGGGTATCCATGAGCGGGGGAGGGGAGGAGGTGCCTTCCCAGGCGGCAACGCGCTGGGTGGAGATGGGGGTGGGGGCAGGATCAGTGTTTGGAAAGCAGTCGGGGGAGGGAGGGGTCACAGGGTAATCCTCCGGGGGAGAAGTCACCTTAGCCGCCTTGGCGGCCGCCATGCGGGCCTTGCGACCTCGCTTACGGCCGCCAGGGACGAGCTGGTAGCTATCGTCCTCTTCTGACGATTGGGTAGGGGGGTTGGTTGGGATGGGTTCAGCGACTGACTCGGAGATGGACTGGGTCGACATCTCCGAATCAGCGCGGGAGGAGGGACGGCTTTGGGACGGGGTGGGGATCTGGTGTCCCGGGAATTTAGCTTGGAGGTACCGAAGTACCTCCTCGTCTAAGAGGATGTCCTCGAGGGACAGAGTTGGAGGTTGGCTGGCCATGGTGGCCAGCCGGGCCTTGCGGCCGGGGAGCTAATCTAAGACGACACTATTGTGACTTCGTTCGCGTGGCGTTCCTGAGAGAAGAAGTCACAAGAAACTTCAGGCAATCGCCCTAGCTAAGACCTATCCTAGGGAGAAAGAACATCCAGAGTGCTTTGCCAATACGTTTGCTAACAGCTTCATGTTTTATTTCACTTTTGGAGTCTAAACCTTTATCTTATTTTTTGATGTCCTAAATTTGGAAGAAAATTAAGGGTTATTTTTTAAACAATGACTAGTTAGCAAACTAACGATTCACCTGCTTTTATCACTTGGGTATAACAACAAACTAGTTTTTAACTCAGACTTTAACAGCAGAATTTAAAATTGTAATTCGTATAGCACACAAAATATTCAACATTCTACATGAACAAGCGATACCACGAGCTTCACTTTTGGCAAATAAAACATAAGCCGCCATAAGACTAGCATTCACGCCCGAGCGCGATCAAATATTCATAAGTTGCGGTGTCAAGTGCGACATGGAGCAACGTGTTAAAAATTAAACACATATAAGTATTCATTTCAGCTATACAGTCTTATTATATCAGTCTTAGTAGTATAAAATAAAGTCGCTGTCTGCCTCTGTCTGTTTCTCCGCTTACTTCTAAATCACGCAATGGATTTTGATACGGTTTTCACTAATAGAAAGAGCGCTTTTTTCACTAAAAGAAGGTTTGGCGTGGGTTTGGGGCGGTTCTCTGTTATTATTCATTAAAATCATATAAAAAATCTATCAAATATGTAAAATTCTCGTGTCACAGTGTTTATCGCCAAACTCCTCCGAAACGGCTTAACAGTTTTTATATTTGTGTATATTCGGTAGGTCGTAAACTCCTCCCGGGATCGCGAGTGAAACCGCGGGGAATAGCTATAATATATATATACAAATGAATAAAACTGAAACGACTGTTTGTAATGTTAAAATAACAGCTTTTACTAAATGCATATTAAGAAAGTATACCTACTGTACTAATACAAAAAAAAAAATATCTGTTTGATCCGGCAAATTTGCAAAACGGCTGGACCGAAACTTGGTTTCATCATCATCATGAACAATCTATAGAATTGTACTGCTGGATATTATTTATTTGTTTAGTTTAGTTTTTATAAACTGAAGTCTTCATAACATGACCTCTTGTATGTAAATAACTGCTGGATTAATGCTGCTTTTTATGAATATTTATTGACGCAGTTCTCCACCGCATCCACGTGTTGCTTTTCGCTGGTCTCCGTTTGACTGCGCTTACCATGCGGTATCTCTACGACTACGTACTCATCTACACCGTCAGCTTATGTTCAATGGTTTGAATAAAGCAGTAGAACTCACCTTAGGTTTATCCTGCTGACCAATTTTGACTACGAGACCACCTCTGAAGATGTATGAAAAAAGGTGTCGCTAACGAAGGTTCGAATCGGGACCACTAACTCCCGAGATTAGCGCGTTCAAACATACTCTTCAGCTTTCTTATTAGTATATACCTAGATGTCGTTTCCAATCCCCGATGAGATGGGTGTTATAATTTGGTAGTGTGTATCTGTGTATCTATGCATTGCATATGTGTGTTTGTCTGTGCCATCATAGCTTCTAAATGGATGCACCGATTTTTAAACAGTTTTTTTCATTTTAAAGGTGTCTTAATCGAGAGTGTTCTTCTTCCTCTTTTCTAATGTGACCTGGTTTTTCTTAAATTTTAATTTTAGTTATATCAATATTCATTGCAGAAAACCCTCCGTGCACGAGTTCGACTAGCTCTCGGCTAGTTTACTATTTTACAAGCTTTTATTTACTTTCACCCGTCAGCGCGTCCCGGTGTCTGTAATGAAATCTTGCATGTTAAATTTGACCCACTTCCCGGTTTCGGATTGAGCTAAAATTTTGACAGAAACCTATTTGTTTCCAATTATTATGTTCATAGGTATTTTGTTTTTGCGCTTTACATATAATAATATTCTTAATTACATAATAGTAGTTTATGATACTGTTGCATAATAGGGGTTATTAAATACGAGTGTGAGTTCTTAATAGTATCACACGAGTTTTTAATACCTAATTATGTGCAGTATCATACAGTACTTTATCTGCTAAAAAATTGCTATTTTTGTGACATTTTTGGTCAAAATTATTTATGTAGGCAAAAACAATAAAATAAACAGACACAATAATCATATACCTAATCCAATCCGTGTTGCCAACTCCCAAAAATTTGTCACATTGTCATCGTCAAATTGAATTGATACTGATTGATTATACTATTGACAGGTCCAAAGTGTACTTTAATAGAAAAAAAAATATTTTATAGCATTATCTTGGGAACACAACTGTACTATAATGAATCATTATACACGGGTGTGCCTAAAGTGGGTCATTAAAGTACTGATTTTGATTTCATAATAAGAACATTACGATATGAGAGTAGATAAACAGATAAATTGCATATCTTTTGAAACAATGCATAAAGTACTCTTAAATAAAAATTATAAGCCAGAAATGTAAAATCATAATTTCAGCTAAAATACCTATGTCAGTTCATCACAAAACACAAAGGGCGGCCTGCACTCTATTGTAACTGCCCCTAAGGTCATTCCTTTGTTACAAGGATATTAAGAATGAAGGAACTCGGATCCCCTACATTGAGGGTAATCGCAATAAAAAATTAAGGAAAAAGTATTATGAATTCTGCTGACGGAACTTCTTTAGGGATTTTTAGGGACGAGATTGTTGGATGTGTATCACTTAAATTAATTAGATAAGAACTATTTATGGTTATGTCCAGTTTATCTGGAAACTTAACCAGAAAAATTAGTTGATATCAACTTTTTAATAATTGATAACATTTTTGCGTTGTTTCACGAATTGACAGTTCCTTTCTTGATAAAGCAATAGATAAGTTGTGTTTAACGAATGTTAAATACCGTAAATAACCTACATGTCGAAAATAAACTTTATAATCTCTTTCTTCTACATTCAATTTGAAGGTCCAGAATGAAAATATATTCTTCCATGATTATTATAAAAGCATAGATTTCAAAAAGAAATTAACGATTTAACTTTCGTTAAGTCTAATATCACAATTTAAAAATAAAGAAAAAACATCAATATCTAAGAATATAACACATTTATTAAAATGTTATATCGCATTACTCAGTGTCTCCATTTTAAATCTGAGCTTATTTTTTATTTTCAATACCCGGGAGTCTTCATGGCCGACAATTAATTAGAAATTTTATTTATTACTTCAAGCTGCGCTAAGAATTTTATACAAGACATTTATCACGTCCTGCAGTTCTTTACCAACTTTGAAGAGGAGGTAATAAACTTACATATTTTTACATTATTAACAGACTCTGTAAGTAAAAAATCTCAAGTAATCACAGGCATACAATTCTATCAACGAAGCCTATTTACTAGTCGTAAAGAAAATGGATGACTGCATATCACACCTTACCGTATTGTCAAACAACAAAAAAAAACATCTTGAGGAAACCATAGCTCGGTAGGGTACTTTGTAGTACCCGTCTGCCTGGCTACCCTCATGTTGAAAATTTGTCGCCAAATACCTTCCGATGTGTTCCGTCAAATTATAAAACAAATATGTAGTTATCAGTTATCTGGTTTCCATAATTACAAGCAAGCTCTACGTAGTTTGGGAGATAACCGTGTGTGAAGAATGTCTTAGGAATTTATTTATTTAGAAACTTTACAATCGATTCCATTAGCGACTCTATATATATGTTTCTGAACTACAAACTGCGCTCACCAAATAGAGTCGTACTCGTAGGTATGTAATTTTCATAAGATTTTATCATGGTACGTCACGGTGTGACACGCAGTTCCGCGGACCGTAATATACGCAAGGAGAGATCGTAGATAAGTGTGAACAGAGCCTATTTTTCTCACATTTACCCAAGCGGGGCCCCCCACCCATCCTTTTTCTATATTTATTACACGAACCTTTCTTTTTGCAACTTGATTTAAACGTTCCCTCTTTGGTTCTATCTTAATTGGCAAAGTTCCCCGGGGAAGCTATTCTGGATCCTGTTTTCGTGACTTTTTTGATGACTATCGTTTAAGTTTAAAACGACAACCGTATGCTCGAAGAAAATAAATTGGAACTATTTTCTGGTCGTTTTGTTTTTCTTTTATTTGTAAAGGACGGCGGACGTGGTGGCAGAGAACTCTGTTTGCCATCTGGCTACTATTGGTAATAGCAGTTTGTAAAAGAGGTCAAAGTAACAAGTACCTATCTGTGGAAACTACAACGTGCTACCTTCCTTTTATCGGAATGTTGTACAGCTCCATGACAGATGGACAGAGTGTGGGCTTAGAAATGGTACCGTTTTCAATTTGACTACGAAATTCTATAAATAAAACAAACCAAATTATGCTCTATGTTTACTTAACTTTGCATTACAAAACTCTTAACTATTATAATTAATTACATCTCCTTATACTATTTAAACTAAGTAATATCACATATCATCAGCGACATTTCAAATATCGATATAAAAAAAACATACAAATAATGTAAACAATTTTTGAAATTGCTTATAGATTTTTGGCAATAAATTATTGTAAAAATAATCAAATAGACGGACTGCAAAATATTTTTTTTTAATAAATAACGGAAAAAATTTAAATACTGCATCCAAAATAACAACAGATAATATCTGAATCAGAATGTATAAAAATATTACAGCCCAGAATATTTCAGCATAACGAACCAAATTCAAGCATATCATAATTTATGATATCAAGCAAAGTACAGTTACTAAATTTTAACTGTTATTATTATTATAAAAAAACATAATATTGCATGAACAAAATGAATGAAATGTCATTTAAAATAGCTGTCATTATGTCATAATATGCGGTAGGTAGAATTGTATGTAAGTACTGCCCATTAAATAGTTTCAACTAAAATGAATCGAAGCCTACAGCATGAAATAAATAAATAATCCATAAGTACACAATCGTATTTGATGCTATTAAAATCTCATTGTATTCCATCTCATTATTAGCTTTATTATAAATTCTAGTTATACAAATATCTACGTTCCAAATATCAATTTTAATATCCAAATATTACAAAGTAAAATAATTCCAGACGCATCAATTTTAGTTGCAAATGAAGTTGTGTTATTTAACACTACTACTGGCCACCAATGGGCTATAGAAATTATTGAATTGTCGTTTGTAGGTTTCTCTGTAGTTTCCAATTCAACCATATTATCTGGCATATAATTACCGCACGTTGGGAAATTACGTGGTACAGGCGCCATATCTTTATGTTCACCAACCTTAAAAACTAGAGCCATACCTACTTCTACATGAAACTCTATATGACAATGGAACAGCCAATACCCTGGATTATCTGCTTTGAATCTTAGAACAGTGTAACCTCCATCTGGTACAGTAACAGTATCTTTAATCGGAGCATTCTTCAGATTTCTCTTCAAAAGACCAGCTTCATCGTAAGCCTTGACTTCTTCAATTGTAGTCTCATTTCCAAGTCTTCTGAGACCTACAACTCTAAAACTGTGACCATGTAGATGGAATGGATGATTTGCGTCAAAAGTTACTCCTTCATCAACGATTATAATTTCGACTACTGAGTTTAACTTTACGGATAAGACGTGTGAGCATTCACAGAAGCCTGCTTTGCAAGTGTCACTGATGCTGGAAGCGTTGCAGAAGTTACTGGATGCAGGTTTTGCGATCATGAGAGGGCTTGTGGGCATCTTCATAGATATGTGGTTGAGTTGAGGCGTGTACAGGCGATTGTCTGGGTTAGGAACTGAAAAGAAATGGGAGAATCTCAAGTTATTGCATTCATTACTATTGTTACAGTATACATAAAATCAAATGATGCAAAAAATTCAAAACTTGTATTTTCATAGTACAAGTTTAACCGAATAACTAATATCCTACTCCTTGCAAATATAGTAATAATACCATAGACATCTTTATATGCACTTTAAATTTCCCCACTGTTCTGAATATAACCTCCACGCAACCTATTAAAATTGAAAAATAATCTTAAATCTTTAGAAATCATACTTTTTCTAAAATCTATATTACTTAGTAAATGTAACGTGAAAATATCTAAATAGTATAATTATGAAATACTAATATCAAAACTATTTTCAATCAAACTTGTAAAGAAAGTTATTATAAATCCAATGGATAGGTAAATTATTCAAATCTCAGACGAAATCTATTTTAAATTAATGTCCTTTCGCTTACTTCAATAATTTTACCAAAAAAATAACTTATTCTTGGAATTTTTTTTAACAATTCAAAGAAATAACTAAGCAATTATACAATAAAATTATCGTTTTAATTTGTATTCAACGAAACTTAGAAGATTGATACTACATAGTTAAATTAATTTTATTATTGAATGCAATTTCATCAAAGCTTACCTAGGGATTTTAATTATTATTTTTTTAATTTGCAATGCAATGTGTGGCGTCAAATTGAACTTTGAACTAAATCGATTCCGTTAAAAATTGGCTTAGAAGTAGCTTAAACCTCAGAGATTAACAATGGATGTTTTGTGCCCCAAAAATATGGGTAAATCTATGAGAACAGTGTGTATAAATACATATATAAATACTCTAGACATTATTAGTTTTTACTTCTGTGCTGTTTTTATTGTGTTTTATGTAAATTTGTGTGTTCAATAAGTGATTATAATAATCACGGAAACAATAACAACAAGAAATAAGCAGTCCTTTTGTACTTTTGTATTTGTTATGTATATTATTTTTTTACTTGTAAATTTACATAAAAAAATGTAAGTAGGTACCTACCTTGGTAATATCCATAATAAGGCGACCTATGGAAGTGAGAGTTGTTCTTTGGATAGAAGTCGTAAGCCACGTAGAACTGGTAGTCGGCCACTTCCTTAAGACTATCGTCGTAACCAGCTAAGGATTTCATTTCTGCTACGCTGATGGTTTCATCTTCTTCCTCGCCTTTGTTCAGTGCGTTTAATTGCTGGAAATAAATATGGTATTATAATTATATTTTAGGGTTTCGTACCTCAAAAGGATAACCCTTATAGGACCACTCATGTGTATGTCTGTCCGATAATTTTAATATAAATAGTTTTGAAGTTATTTTAGAAAATAGACGAAAAGTCACCATTCCTCCTCTTTATCTCCGCTACATTTTTATTGTTATGCATTGTTTTTAATTATTTTTTTAGAGTTAGTAATAAAAATATTTTTTCAAATAAGATTTAGTTATAATACTTATGAATATATGGACTCTAATATGGATTCAGAAGGTGGCGTCTCCTGAGGAAATAATCTCAGCAATAAGTACTGTTTCAAAACAGGTTAAAAATTCATTTCATAAAATTACTACTGCTACACTGATTTTAATTAATTTCTCGGCAGTAAATCTACATGGTTGACTGTATTAATATTCAATAAGTAAAGCGGACCCCAGCAGACCCCATAAACAGCAATATTGGAGGAAATTCGGCGACCGATCACACAACGCCGACTTACTTAAGTCTGCCATAAATAAAGATTTAAAAGGTTACTAATAAATAAAAAAAATAAAGGATAATAATAAATAAGATTTTTTATCAATGCAACCATTGACAAGCTAAGCTCAAGCAATATTATATTGATAGACGATATATACTAAATGTTTTAATGTAATGCTCAGGCTCCTGAAATTTTATAAGTCTATTGATAAATGATGCCTATAGGTAATATCCAACCAAAATCAATTTGGATAATGACCAGAAAGCTGGCGTATACTTGGGTCAGAGAATCAGCATTGCCATCCAACGTGGCAATGCCGCTGGTATTCTGGGAACGATGCTTTCTGACAGCGACTTTTTCATTTTGTTAAGTCCTTTTTATTTAGATACTTTTTATAAAAACTTGAATTTAAATTTAAACCTGAATAATAAAATAGCATACATTTTAGTGATTATAAATATATACAACAATTGTATTTAACTACCTACTTAGTCCTAGAACATAGTAAAATGACAACAATTAAATTATTACCTAAACAGCTAACAACACTTAGGACCTAAATACCAAATGTTACAACGTTTAATATATCAAGTAGCCTGAACATTTACTTTGGCTAGTAAATTATTCTAATCTTCGTATGTAAAGCCCGCCGCTGATAGTGTCTGGCCTTCCGCCAGGGCCCACTGCGGTATTATGGCCGATGGGATAATTTCCCCGCATCTACACGCCATTTGATTTTGCAACCTACTGCTGTTGTAGTGGTAATGATATTTAGGTTCTGATCAGAGTGGTTTCTGACTCGTGGACCTAAGCATTTACTTATATTTGTTGCTGATTTTGTTGTTTCCAAACTATATAGTCTTACATATCTTTATGTAAGAAAAAACATAAGATAAGTATATATTTAGTCTTGTCAAATTAGTCCAATTGTTTGTTTTAACGTGAATTTAGTTACCAATCTTTGTTCTTTTTTTTGGGTAGGAATATAATGAAAGTAGGGATGAATATTTTCTCGTCTTTTCCATGTTAAGGGATGTCATTGAATAGGTCGTTCAAAAATATTGCGGGGGTGTTAAAATCATTTTGCGTTTCATGGATTTGTTTATTAATTTACGAAAATGTATCCCGTACCGGTGGTAGAGTCAATTGTAACTTTCGACGTTCTTAAGTACCTTATCAGGCCTACACTGAATAAATCATTTTTGAGTTTAAGTTTGTTTGGGAATGATTAAGCTTTCAGACAGTTTTTAACCGACTTCAAAAAAGGAGGAGGTTCTCAATTCGGTTATATGTTTTTTGTTTGTTCACGCGTAACTTTTTTCTTATGAACCGATTTTAATAATTTATCAAAATTTAATTATTTTCGCGACATAACTAACTCAACTTACAAGACATTTAAAATGATATGGTTTTAAGACGAATTATAGCCATTTATTTTTAGTCAGTAGTCATCTTTGATATTTCCAGAACAATGATAAGCTAATTTCCAATGGCTATTCAGCACGTTTACCTGATTTGTGAAAACCAGAGTAACTCTGTTATAGAAGTTCGGCTAGTACCCTTCTTTGGGTGGAGAACACAAGCAAAGTCAGAAGCGGGTTTAGTTTTTTTTATATTCCTAACAATAAACAAGCATACGGTCCGCTTGATAGTAAGCGGTTACCGTAGCATAGAGGCTTGAAACACCCGCGGTACTACTCACGCGTTGCTGAACCTGCAAAAATATTCTCATATCCTTCGAAAAATGTTATTATTCATTATTGTGACTCCTGGATGAAATCATTACTTTGATAGACTCATCTGAAAGCTCAAGTATTGAGAGCTGTATAAAGCAATTGCTTTAATATTATTGCTTTATATTGCTTTATTTTAATTTGAAAGTATAAACAAACACAGATATCTGAAGCATGTTTCATTTCTTCGCTATTTTGTTGATTATTATTATGGTCAAGGTTCAATATTCTCAGTTTAAGCGAATTCCGAACCGGTGGTAGAGTCTATTGTAAAAATTGTATTGTAATTCTATTGACATTCATAAGTGCCTTAATAGGGCCGAAACTGAATAAATGAGTTTTGAGTTTGAGTTAAGGTAGGTAAGAAGTTACCCGCTATCGCTATCGCTCCCGCTTTTTATAGAATCACTACCCTATTGTGTCGTGCTAATGTATTAAGTTAGCATTGTAAATAATAAAGTTTACCTTATTAAGCAGTTTGTTTTATTTCCTTCAGGCGGGTTTACGTGACTGTGGTGACATTTTTATATAATGGAAAACTTAAAATTGTTGTTTAATTAGAAAACACATTGTTTTGTTATTCTGATGTAAATTAACACTATTTTCAATTTAGTTTGTGTATGTGTCTGAGGATTTTATACACGCATACCCAAAAAGATGTACCTATGTTTGTTTAATTTTACTTTTTGTAGGTACTTACCTACACAGCATGTTTTTTTTTTATTAAGTATAAACTAACTTCCTGCGGGCGGAAGTTCACGCTTGTTCCCGAAAGATCTTTTCCCGAAGATAAAAAGTAGCCTATATGTTATTCCAAGGTGTGATCTATCTATTTGTCAAGTTTCATTCAAATTCATTCAGCTACTAGGTACTAGCGATTCAATTAATTTACTATCTACATAATAACGAGTAGATGTACATAATCATTGTTGTGTATGTAATTTACTATATTTTTGAGTGTAATACATATATCTTTCATTCTTTATTTTTTAAAACAACCGAATAATTTTTTAATTCCAAAATACTTCAGTAAATATTTCCTGTCATCTTTAATAAATACAAGGAAAATCTTGCGGTCCCTGAAAAGGTCGCCCGAACCCTTTAAAAGAAACCCGATCCAATATGACGCATACATATTTAAAATATTGAAAATATACTGTAAACATCCTATCATACGTAAATAAACTGGAACTACCAACTGTTTTACGCATATTTAGGGTTCCGTAATAATTCACAAAATTATTTTTAGTAGAGTACGCATCAATAATATCAAATTCTTCTCAAGATTTATTAAATCTAAGTTCAATTGTTACTTTTAGGCATTTATTGGAGCTTTTAGAAAAAGTTGAATACCTATAATTATAGTTCCTGGAATAATATTTGTGTATTGATGAGTCGCGCATCTCACTCGCGAGATAAAGGACTAAGATTTATCTGAATTCGATTATTCACTGTCATTTGTTTTTATATTTGTAGCACAGAATTGTTTTGACCGAAAGATGGCGACTATACACACCGTATTTTAAATAATATGTTACCTTATCAAATCAAATCAAATCAATTTATTTGCATGAATACAGGTAGGTTAGGGTACGTTTGTGATGTAGGTGTAATAATAAATAGTTCAAACAAACCTTCAACTGACTTACATGAAAAAATGTCTCATAAATAAAATATTTTGAAATCTCAGAGAATCTAATTTATAAGAAGAAATATTAATTTATAAGGAATCCTCAGTAAACTTATCAAGGCACACTCTACGGCTATTTTATGATCACTAGAGGTATTATAGGGGTATACCCAACACATAACACGAGGTACTACTGAACCAATATTCTTTTATAGGCATCGAATATGACCTCGAAGAATAGTGAGTCTTTGCGTTGAATATGTTAACTTCATTGGTTATGTTAAACTATTTTGGTACATTTCCGGCACATTACGAAAAGTTATGAGAAATTATATTGGGCCTAAAGGAAAACGGCATCATGCTTATGTAATGGTAAATAATTTCTCTCTATGTGTTATTATAAAAATTGTGGTACATAATTTATGAGGTAATAATTAAAATGACATTGCATCTTAATCTTTTTGTAGGTCTAATCCCTCAAATTATTTTGGAATCCGCAGTTAAATACATTATAATTATTATGGGTAGTCATCTATACCAGTCTTTCTCAAAGTGGGTAATAACCCTCCCTTGTGGGCCCTGTAGGCCTACAGGCGGGCACTATTATGGCACGCTATAGGTAATTAAATTAAAATAATAATTGTCATTAGTGCCGATTCTGTTGCTTACGAACTAAATAAATTTAATTTCACTATATCTCTTTCTAATAGTAAATATGAGAAAGGGATGCAAGATATTTTAGTCCTGTCAGTTTAATCCGATCACACATTTCAACGTGAATTTAAGCGCGATCTTTATTGGTCACGACTATTTACCCGTACATTAAGACGGTATGGATTAAACTGACAGTATTAAAAATGTTTTATCTGTTTTCAATAAGGTTAAAATGAATGAGAGGTGACTTGTCTAATATTAGTTAAGTACGTAAACAACAGAATCGGCACCTGTGATGTTTAAAGATGTGATAAACTTAAAAAAGGGGGGTGTTCAAAAATTATATTCTATTGATTATCTAAGTTAGTAATAGTAAGAGATTCTCAAACTTATTTCGTCTACGGGCGGAAGTTTGAGAACCTCTGATCTATACTGATTTAATAAATTAATCAATACCACACCTATTACCAATAAATAGATAGTTTGGAGGTAGAAAGTAATCTTCAAAAATTAAAAAACAACATATGTACAACCGAATTTAGAACCTACTCCTTTTTAAGTCGGTTAAAAACATTAAACTCACCAATCCTTCGTTATGCAGTTCTTCCCAGATGGGATCACCTGAAGGTTCATTCTCCATTGCTCCCTCATAGTGCAAAACTGCAACTTGCTTAGCTTTTGTGAATCTGTGAAATATACATTAATGATTACTTACTCTTTTATGATACTTTAGATGGATTATAAATTTATGAGGTGAATCACAATAGACATGGATATATCTTCTTCTCCTTTATAAATATAACTTGAGAAACGCACTGACTGATAATAAACTCTTTGGTTTGGGATCAAATAACTGTGTGTGAAGAATATCCCAAGATATTATTATTATAAATACCTAGGAAACCGCTGGGTGCAAGTAGCGCAAGACCGGCCGGTGGAGATCTTTGGGGGAGACTTTTGTCCAGCAGTGGACGTCTTTCGGCTGATATGATGATGAAATACCTAGTATATCAACGCATAACTCAAACCACCGCTGGGTGTAGAATCCGTAGGCATCCAAAAAGGAAAGGATTTTCTAAATTCAATTTATAAGGAAACCGCAGGGTGGAAAGCTATTTGTATAAATTCTGCCGGAATTACTGACTGATTCATCAAAGCCAAGTTTGTATAGAATTGCTAAAGCTAAATGTATATTTTATAACGTGATCATCCACTAAGAAAGACATTTTCTACAAAAGTGAAGAAGTGAAGTGAAGAATTGACCCACTATTTTACCTAAATTAGGGAGAAAAATTTTTACACGGGATTTTTGTCATCATAATATCAGACAAAAGACCTCCAAGGATCTTCACGATGGCCGGTCTTGCGCTACCCGCGTCCAACGGTTACCCGCGATTTTGTATTTTAGATATTTTTAGCTTATTGGTTGTTAATTGACAGGGACTCCAAACATGGAATTAGATTCTCTTCCATTATTTGAATAGCTAAAAAAATGGAATGTTTATTGTCCTACTGAATTTAATGCTTTCATGGTATAGTTTTACCACTCGTTTTTGCATACGGTATTGGAATAAAAAGGTCCCCAGACTTTCTCCGCTCCACTACCAAACATCCGAACTAACGAACTGCTGAACTTTCAATGCAATCGTTCGGTTCAAATTTCAAAATTTCGATGTCCAGTACTGTGTATTTTTTAAATCAATCCATTGCTCCATTTCTGCGTGTAAAGGAATGGCAAATAAACCCACATTCATTTTTATTGTAGGTATAGTTGGGATAAAAAAACGGTTGCAACTCAGTCAGTTAGGCAACCTTTCCTTTTATACCTATATATACCTTATTTCGATTAGATAACTATTAAATTCAATTGATAATTTTAGCACGTTACCACAGATTATGTATATAACGTTACATTCTAATTTGACCTTGAGATTTATTCCTAACACAATCAAAGAAGTTTCACTTCAAAATATTTTTATTTTTTACATACCTTTCGTCACAATCCATAAGACCACGGAATCTGATCCAGTAATTATCTATTTCATTGTTGGCCTCCACAATGAAGTCATAACGTTCGCCCGCGTACGTTACAAGAGATGTTGCTGTAACAAAGAAAGAGGTTTAATGGATGTTGTTTTGACATGTCGTTGGCCTTAAGAAGTTTAAAAAAAGCACACAAAAAAGGTAATCAATTATTTAATTATAACAGTAGTGGGCCAAATCATATAAAAAACTGAAAACTGACTAAAATAGAGACTTAAATAGCATGGAAAGAGCCAAGTGAAGATGTATTCTGATGCAGCTCCATTATCAGATAAGATAGAATACCAACCAAAATTAAATCGTAGTACCACTTTAGCTCAATTGAATTATAAATTGGGCCAAAATTTAGATCGCAGCTGTATCTAGAGTTTACTAATTGAATAGAGCAAAGCACTAAGGTTACCAAACCAATTCTGTTCGATTCTCAATAATTGTAGCCAAACGTTTTCGATTTCGTACATAGTTACTTTGGCGATAGATATAGATTTAAAAAAAATAGTAAATCAACTAGATAACCATGCATCATTATGGTTTTTAGGTTTTATTAACCCCAGAAGAAATAAATCGGACAAATGCGAGTTAAACTCGCGTGGAGAGGGTTCCGTACATGTTTAACTAAGTTCCATAAATATTTTTAAACCTGACCCAAATTTGTTGATGGTAACTATAATTTTTTTTTTTTTTTTGGATATCGTCTTTTCTAAAAATGAAACCTAGCTACATCGATTTATCGCCCTCGAAACCCCCTGCATACCAAATTTCATGAAAATCGTTGGAGCCGTTTCCGGGATTCAGATTATATATATATATATATATATATATATATCCATGAATTGCAGGTTTAAAGGTATTAGATAGACTTCTCATAGGTTTTCCTGTAATCTTTAGGTAAAGAACTATTATCTGATTTTTTTTCAAAATGTTTGGCCCAGTAGTTTCGGAAATAAGGGGGGGAATGGTCAATTTTCGCCAATTTTTCGCCTATTCTCTTAAATAACTTCAAAACTATTTATATTAAAATTCTAAAAAAAATATATTTGACACCCTGATAAAAAGCCCTTTCATTTGATGTTACTCAATATTGTCTGCAAAACTTTTTTTTTTAATTTTCTAATTTACCCCCCATGTTTGAAATTCATTTATTTACGTAACACGTCCATGTTTGGGTCATCGACTTACATATGTGTACCAACTTTCAACTCAATCCAGTCCAATTTTTTCGGACAGACAGACAGACGCACGAGTGATCCTATAAGGTTTCCTTTTTTTTTTTTTTTTTCGGAACCCTAAAAAAGGTTGTAAGTTTGTTGTGTGTCTGTCTGTGGCATCATAGCTCCCTGATAGGATGAACTTAATCGAGAACTTAGATCGAGAATGATTTTAGCAAAGTTTCAAGAAAATTCGCTCAGCCATTTTAAGATCACACAAGTAGATAATGAAACATTTTTCGAGAAAGTATGAGGTTTTTTTATTGCTTCAAACTTCTGACACACATTGCGAATACTGTTTACATTTGTGCTGTGGCCAAACTATGGCGGTTGCTATATATAATAGTAGGGGTGGATTATGCAGATTGGCCTCGTCGAATGGCGAGAATTAACTAAAGCTGGTATTACAAGGAGATCCGGTTTACAATTCAACAGTTCCTTGTTAGTGAACAATTAATTTTCCTGATGCTATTTACAAAAACTGTAGCTTTATTGTATCATTGTTAAGCTCAACATTAATGTTATACGTTAAATCAATTGTATTTTTTCAATTGCAGTTTTGTAAAGTACATTTTCCGTAAATCATTCCAAATTGATAATTACGCTAACGCATAACCTCATAAAAGCTGCCTAATTAAGTTTTAGTGGGGATTTCTTTCGTATAAATCGTACTCTGTCTTAATCTGTGACTGCCTCGTACAGAGTACATATTATGATATAGATTAGAACTGCGTTTTTTTTTCCAATATTTTTTTCAAGTCGTAGTTGGTCGTAGATAGAACAAAAGTTTTCAGCTTTTGCGTTAGTTAACAGCACCCTCTATTTCTAAAACTTTCGAGGGCTCTCCGGTTTGACCCTCCGTCTAGTTCTACCCACTACATTCATATTCAAAACCAATACAAATAATCAATTTTCCAACAAAAAGGTTCGCGTTTGGTAACAAAGGGTTTAACAAATAAACAGGTTCTTGTTTGCGACCTTTGTTAAGGTTTTTCCTTTAAAGGATTTTAGCACTTACTAAATCTACCGAAACGTACCTTCGTTAGAGAACTTGAATAAGGTTTTTACGTGTTGATCGATTGAGGTCTAGTGACTTAGTTTTTGGATTTAACAAGCGTGAAAACTAGACATATTTTTACTGTTAGACGCTCGTGTTGAACTACAATCTCAGTATTGTATGTGAAAATATTTCCCAAATACATAACACTCAAAAGAGTATTGTTTCTCAAGTGCAACTGCCAGAATACAGCGATTAGGTGAGAGTGGCTTAGGAACAGATTAGCTAGTTAGTGTTTAGGGTTCCATACCTACCCAAAGAGTGACAACGAAAATTCAGCTTCTATACTATAGAATATTAAAAAAGTTAGGTTTATACTATAGAATATTTAAAAAGGCGGGAATATTAAAAATCCTATAGAATCTATAGTTTTTTTAATATTCCTACCTTCTATATAGGTTATACTTACCTAGCTGAGCCTAGGTACTTATTTGTTTAAAACAGAAGCCTATTTATTCAACTGCGGATTTAGAGAATTCATACACACACAGTCTAGTTTGTTTTCAACTTTCGGTTTACTTTTTGCTCTGTTGAATTTTCCCATTTGTGGGTTTAAATAAATCGATGTGCCTATGATATTAAAAATAACTTTTTAGATAGCTTTCTAGCCAGCCTTCTAGGAACCTTGACGTTGATTGGCGGCACCGGCCGCCTCGAGGATTTTTTTAAATGTATTTTGTATGTTGTTTATTTGTTTTAAATAATTATAAAATGTACTTTTTAGTAAGTAATACATACATATTTGCTTACGTAACTTTGATTGATGACTTATATGACAATACCTCTGGTATTGTAAATGGTGATAGGCGACGGTAACCACTTACCATCAGGTAGACCGCCTGGCTGCTTATCAACCTTCTGACATAAAAAAAACACAGCAAAATCATTTCCTCATGATATTTACGCCGTCGCTTACAAACAAACGATTTTATTTGACAGTTTGATAAAGCAACTAAAGTATGATCAAATTTACTTTTCGCTTGATAGAAGGAGATTTTCCAGACGCAAATGTACCTATATTTTGGATTTGTTATAGCAAAATACTATGGTAGCAAAAGCCGGTAGGTACCTACCTACCTAGGTATATTATTACGTCGTTCCGACAGACAGATTGACGAACACTCATTTTAGAATTAAAATGTATTTATGGGGAAATTATGAGGATATTCTTTTGACATGTATACGATATTTGAGCATTAGGTACCGTTTACTATTCATAAGGTAAGGGGGCGTCCATTAATCACGTGAGGTTTGATGTTTTTTCGAGAGAGTGTGAGATTACACCCCCTTAAACACCTCACGTAATTAATATCCATTAATTACGCCTCCTAATTTCATTCCTATCTAATTCACGATGACGATCTACATAGTTTATGTATAAAGTCTTTTAAAAATAAATGATACAATGTGCAAATCACAATAAACATAATGATAAAGTTGTGCGGGTTTGAATTACTATATATATATATATATATATGATACTAGCTGTTCAAGCAACTTCAGGGATAATGTAGCTTACTATTAGTGAAAGAGAGATTAGCGCGTTGAAACAAACAAACAAACTCTTCAGCTTTATTATTAATACTTGCTGTTCCGCGTGGTTTCACTCGCGTTCCCGGGATAAAATGTAGCCTATATATAACCTTCAGCTATAATGTAGCTTCCTATTAGTGAAAGAATTTTTCAAATCGGTTCAGTAGTTTCAGAGCCTATTCAATACAAACAAACAAACAATCAAATCTTTCCTCTTTATAATATTAGTATAGATAGAGAGAATAATATAGATAGGTAAATCGCCTATGCGAAATTAATTTTGGTCCTTCGAGCCGGATTAATAATAATTAATTTTCTAAATTTGCCTCGTATGAAATGCGATGCAATTGAGTGAACAGTAGCATCATAATTTGATAGAAATACATTTCAGATTTTCTTGGCAATCGATTGGTGTGTGTGGCCACAGATCAAGCTACACACTGCGGCACCTTATACGGTTGTAATAGGAGCTATTTTGCAACAAAAATGTGTCTCAATTGTTTTTCTTCAAAATAAAAACATGAAACAGCTGAGAGATAGCTTCGATCGGGCCAACCCATTTTTATCTATCAACTATTTTTTATAAAAAATACATCATAATTGTTCGTGACATCCACGTCATGCGGTTCAAACTAAATCTAATTTTATAACAAAGCCACAAAGGTTCCTACCCTAAAATCAATACTTAAAATAAAACTAATATATTAATACCCTTATACTAATAGATCATTAAGGGTTCAAAGGCTGTGCAAATGGTTCGAATTTTGGGCAGTTTCCCAAATTTTAACTGGAAAAAGCCTGTAAAATCTGCCTTGTCGTTTAAGACACTTGAACGATTCGTTTGAATATAACTCGTTCTATCAGGTTCACTGACCGCTCAATTTGAATAGCTATCCAGACACTTGATATTTTAACAGCATTGTTGAATAAAACTTGTGTAAAATTTCGAGCTCTTACTGTCGTAGTAATCATTACTTGGTGTTGGAGGCTAAGATCTACTTATGGCTCTATGATCCAATTACATAAATTCAAAAGAAAGATCCACAGAAGAAAAAAGCCTAGCTCGAGTTTCTTGCCAGTCTTCGAACAGGTGGTACAGTCAATTGTAACTTAAGACGTTCATAAGTGCCTTATCAGGGCCGAAACTGAATAAATGAGTTTTGAATTGAGTTCCTCCCAGTTGTAGTTCGATGGAGCATTTCTCAATAGTACACCTATACTGAATAGTTCTTGTCCACAATATATCCTACCTAGCTTTACGTCTTGATAAAAGCTGCTTTTGATAACATAAATCCTAGTTACTACCCCAAGAGACCTTTTTCTCTCGAAGAGTAGGTAATACACAAAGTTTCATAAAAATAAATTGTTTAAAAATGTTTCTCCATACAAACTTTGCCACCCTTCATTCAAAAAGAATGAAACATGTTTATTGTAAAAAAATAATATTTTAGTAATCTTACTTATTGTTTTAGGTTTGACGTCGAAAGGAACACCCACACCCTTATCAATGTGAGACTAAAAGTAATTTAAGAGCTCCAAAATTGTTACGTATACCACCTACTTACGCCCCCAAGGCCCCCAGGTAACTGGAGGGACCTTTTATACTTGTAGCTCCTGCAGGGCGATTGTGTAACTTGATTCCGATTCATTTTACGATTTTGACGAATTGTCAACCTCCTGCTGTTTTTAAATTGAAAAACGAAAGAGCTAGACTGCAATTTCGTAGAAATATAAATTATAACCAAACAATCGCGCACATATTTTCTTATGAAATTGAAAAGATACTAGTTTTGAAAGAAAATACAGTGAGCTTATTTTTTTAAACTAAATAGTCAGTTGATTTCAGAAGTATTTTCAGGCATCGATGTAATTGAGAAGGTTGTTCTCTTTTAGCAAAAAAATATTATTTCTAGCTATCCCCTTTCGAAATTTCCAAACTGAACGGAATTGAATGCGAAGCGAGTAGGCACTTGGTGAAATAATTCGGGAGCTTGGGGGCAATGTATGGCAACCTTAAGGTAATAAGTACCGGTCTGTAGTGTATAGAGGCTGGGACTAAAAACTAATGAATTCCTAATACTCTCATTACACCCTCTGCGGGAATACGACCGTGGCAGAGTACAGTTAAAAGCAGTAATACAATAAAACTAAAAAAAAAAATATTAAAAAAATATAGTATCATACTAGTCAAAGATATATAATTAATTTTTAACAGAGTATATCAAATCGTATCAACAACTAATAAATATCAAAATCAGAGCTAGAAAAATGACATAAATAAGCCTTAGATTCTAAAGTACAATATTTAATATAATATTAATATTTAGTTTTTATAACATTCATTTTTTTTTCGAGTCACTTAAAAAAATGTGTGATTGAAAGTTTGTATGTCCTTTTTTCACGAAATGTAAGAGAAAAAAATTACTTGATATTTTACGTAAGTAGATGGCAAAGCAAATTGGCTGTGCCATATTAGACACTACTACCTAAACGAGTAAAATTACACGTTGATAGAACCTCGTGTTAGAATTGTATATTTTTGAAAGTCTAACCGTTATTGCTCTACTGTCTATAAATGAACGCTAGTTTCGGTTTATGTGAAAGGTTTCCTTACTTTGTGTGTCGGGATCTTTTGATAACAACTTAAGCTCCTTGTGATAAGATAACTTTCCACGCAATTTTCCTTTTCTATTAGGGTTCCGTTTTGTATAATAAAAGATACAATAATAAGAGTAAAACTTTAAATAACATTCTGGGACGTTTTCTCACACACTGCCACCTACCAACAGACCTTGTACTCGCACCTGCCTGCCCTGTTTCCATTATCATTTGGAGTCAGCGCAATATGTAGGTATTCTTCTACCATTCAGGCATATCAACAAAATAGGAAAATCAATTTCGAACGTGTGACCGAAAAAGACTTTAATTTAACTTGGATTCCGCACCCCAAAAACTGTAAATGCTATGTAAGAACGTACCACATCTTTTAATCCGAGTTGGAATCCGAAAACTATCGAATGCTATCACAAACCACGACTCACGTGATCTCAATTCTACAACCACGTAGCGTATAAGATCGAATTTGATCATGTCTGCTACGATTTTTCCAATAAAAGTTCGCATTTACGAAATTGAAAAAGTTAGTCAACGGTGCAAAGTCGAGTCATACAGTTCGACTAAAAGAGGCTTAAGTTTATTGCACTGAGCTGCAACTTCAAAATCCAAGAATCATTTATTTTTCATTAGATAGGTAATGTGTGTCAAAGTATTAAGTTTAGTAGGCAAACAAGAATACTACCGCCTACTGATGATTCTAAATTAATATTTTCTCTGCATTCTTTATAGCCCGACATTGCAGTATATGCCGGATCATTCCCATACATCATCCTCATAACATAGAATTACCAATTACCAAAATCATAAAAACATATCAGCAAGGCGTATCCTCAAAATAACGCTTACTAACCGTCAATCTTGATTTATGATTGAGTAGCTTCATATTAATGTTTCATAACTGAAAATACTATCGTTTAGTGGCAGTTTTACTTTTTAAAATATGAAGCTGCAAATGTGGTGAAATTAATTCCCCAGGATTATCAAAACACAATATTAGTGTATGATGAGATGAAATGAGATAATTTCAGTTTAACATCTTGTGTGTATTGATATAGACAAAAAAAAGTTTCGATTGATACGTCGCAGCGTTCACCCTATATCACACGAGAATGAAATCTCCTTTGTCACAATAGGTACCTATCTATACGTACTAGGCTCTAAAAGCAACTGATACTATCACGCTTTCAGTCACTCCGGTTTTAGCTCAACCAATATGTATGAAGGAATATAGAGTGGGTAAAAAATTGCCTGCTGGCATAAACAAACCCGTGTATATGTGTCCTATACAAACTTAATGCTCCAACTGCAAAAGGAAGATTGTTTTTGGAAAAAAAACTATATATTATCTATGAATGACTGCGCTGACTTAGAAGCTTGAATTTTGTGTGTTCATCTTCAAGAAACCGTATATGAGTACAATTACCTAGTATTTTGATATTTCTAACCGTTCCTAAGAAAAAGGGTTTCGTAGACGATTGGACGGGCACAAAGGTGATTCTTTATGGGGCAGAAATTAGCGCGCCGCTATCTCGCTGACAAATTTCAATATTTATGAAACTCACTGAAAGTAAATATGAAAAATTGCGAGTGGTCGATTTCCTAACAATAATATTACATTGATTTCCAACATAAAATTGGGATGGGACGAGATTTTATGTTTTGCCCAGTATTCTTAGCAAATCGTACACTTGCGATTTTTCATTTTTACATTCAGTCATTTTAAATGTCTTTTAAAAAAAAATATGCGCTTGCATATTTTTTTTAATAATTAATTGCCATTTTATCACTAAATATTTTGTGTCTCAAAACTTTCCTATAAAAAATGGAAATCCCTCAGCAAAGAGGAACCATTAAAACAAACATAATGTAATTTTACTTATCTAAAACTTGTTAGTGGTCGGAGGAAATTAAAATGGCGTATAGCAAACATTCACCCGGGCAACTGGAAGTGATATTAGTAGGTATTAAAATCAACATCACATTTTGCACGGAAACGGAAACGTTGCCGTTTAGTTGGCCGGTCCGCAGAAATGGGAATAAACAATCATAGAAGTGTCATCAATACCTTGCTATCAGCCGGTTTCTTCAATCTTTATTGACTTTAGGTACTTAACTATACGTTATACTTTTAAAGTATATACATATTTAATACTATGTTACTAGTCAACTAAATTAAGTTGAAAAAGTAAAATATTTTTTTGATGTAACTGAAAATTGCAGTTTGACGTCTGTTTTTACTGCATACTAACCCTAAAAAGTTTTGTTTTCATGCAACCGGCTGTATCTATAAAATGCTGACGCAATTCTAAAACAATAAGTAATTACTTCCTAATCTCACTTAAAATGCTTAAAGAAAACTTACTTTACATGAATTCGCAAAATGTTTTGTTTTGCCTACAAAATGGTAATGCAAATTAAAGTATACTTATTTTTATGATTTATTTTTATAATAAGTAATAGCTTAATTAAATTGATAGCAGTAGGTACCTATTATTTATATATCTTTTCAGGATAGACTTAATACTTATTCGTTATAAATATCGAGAAAAAATCTGACAGCAAAGGGCACTTCACTTCTAAACATCTTTCTTTTCTATGGCCAGTTCGGTACTCCACTCACCCCCTTTTGAAATTTACATATTCAAATGTGCAGGAAGGATCAAAGAGCTACTGAATCCGTTACCGGCCAGACGTTTACTCAAAATGTTAGCTGGTAAGGTACCTATGTTGGATGCTTGGAATAAAGACTGCATAAACTAGCTACATGTTATATTGCCCATTTTGACAGTCAACAGATAAAAGTTTTTTTTTTCTGACCAGATCAATGCCACTATATTATTATACTAGCTTCCGCCCCGCGGTTTCACCCGAGTTCCCGTGGTATCTTATGTTTTCCCGGGATAAAAAGTAGCTTATATGTTATTTCAGGGTATGATCTATCTATGTGCCACGTTTAATCCAAATCCGTTCAGTAGTTTTTCCGTGAAAGAGTAACAAACATCCATACTCACAAACTTTCGCATTTATAATATTAGTAGGATTGTCACATTATGTGTACCAAATATCAGAACAATTGCGTAAGGAATTGATTCACAAATACCTTTTACTTTATACTAAAAATATATTGTTTCCTCTATTTTATCCAGCATAGATATTTGATTACTTTTGTTTCCTATTTCAAAACCATCAGGGTAGGTCACTTGGGGATTAGTACAACCCGAACAATTTCTATTCCTGTCTTAGTTCTGTCTAAAAGTATCTGAAATAGCAGGAAATTGCTTTATTATGTTTTAGGATCTTTCTAATCTAACAGTAACCTACTTATAGGGTTTTAGAAATGAAAATCAAAAGCTTTAAGTGTCTCAATTAAAATAGCTATCTATTCATATCTTTATAATTCTAATACCGCATTTTACTAGTGAGAATAAAATATAGAGATATTGTTTATTTTCGTTACGATAAATATAATTAAAAAAAAAATCTAACAGCTACCATATAATATTTTGTTGCCATTACATTGTATCAACAATAAAACTAGTGTTGTAATAGCTGTTTACATACATACAAACATTTCAGCCGAAAAACGACCACTGTTGGACAAAGGCCTCCCCCAGGGATCTCCTGGATCATTTGGGGGGATATGCCATAATCGCCACGCTTGGCAGGCGGGTTGGCGATCGCAGTATGGTGTTATAGTTCTCAGAGATACGCTGCTGCCCGTACTCTGGTATACCTTCCCTCGGACGACTTCTACGCCCCCCACGGGATGAGATGGGGTGGTGATATTCGTCGCCGTCACCACACAGCAATATAATAGCTGTTTATCGATCATTCAAAAATGTTATGGTAGTGGATAAATTGAAATTCAAAACAGTTATTAAAAACTATATATTATCTATGAATGACTGCGCTGACTTAGAAGCTTGAATTTTGTGTGTTCATCTTCAAGAAACCGTATATGAGTACAATTACCTAGTATTTTGATATTTCTAACCGTTCCTAAGAAAAAGGGTTTCGTAGACGATTGGACGGGCACAAAGGTGATTCTTTATGGGGCAGAAATTAGCGCGCCGCTATCTCGCTGACAAATTTCAATATTTATGAAACTCACTGAAAGTAAATATGAAAAATTGCGAGTGGTCGATTTCCTAACAATAATATTACATTGATTTCCAACATAAAATTGGGATGGGACGAGATTTTATGTTTTGCCCAGTATTCTTAGCAAATCGTACACTTGCGATTTTTCATTTTTACATTCAGTCATTTTAAATGTCTTTTAAAAAAAAATATGCGCTTGCATATTTTTTTTAATAATTAATTGCCATTTTATCACTAAATATTTTGTGTCTCAAAACTTTCCTATAAAAAATGGAAATCCCTCAGCAAAGAGGAACCATTAAAACAAACATAATGTAATTTTACTTATCTAAAACTTGTTAGTGGTCGGAGGAAATTAAAATGGCGTATAGCAAACATTCACCCGGGCAACTGGAAGTGATATTAGTAGGTATTAAAATCAACATCACATTTTGCACGGAAACGGAAACGTTGCCGTTTAGTTGGCCGGTCCGCAGAAATGGGAATAAACAATCATAGAAGTGTCATCAATACCTTGCTATCAGCCGGTTTCTTCAATCTTTATTGACTTTAGGTACTTAACTATACGTTATACTTTTAAAGTATATACATATTTAATACTATGTTACTAGTCAACTAAATTAAGTTGAAAAAGTAAAATATTTTTTTGATGTAACTGAAAATTGCAGTTTGACGTCTGTTTTTACTGCATACTAACCCTAAAAAGTTTTGTTTTCATGCAACCGGCTGTATCTATAAAATGCTGACGCAATTCTAAAACAATAAGTAATTACTTCCTAATCTCACTTAAAATGCTTAAAGAAAACTTACTTTACATGAATTCGCAAAATGTTTTGTTTTGCCTACAAAATGGTAATGCAAATTAAAGTATACTTATTTTTATGATTTATTTTTATAATAAGTAATAGCTTAATTAAATTGATAGCAGTAGGTACCTATTATTTATATATCTTTTCAGGATAGACTTAATACTTATTCGTTATAAATATCGAGAAAAAATCTGACAGCAAAGGGCACTTCACTTCTAAACATCTTTCTTTTCTATGGCCAGTTCGGTACTCCACTCACCCCCTTTTGAAATTTACATATTCAAATGTGCAGGAAGGATCAAAGAGCTACTGAATCCGTTACCGGCCAGACGTTTACTCAAAATGTTAGCTGGTAAGGTACCTATGTTGGATGCTTGGAATAAAGACTGCATAAACTAGCTACATGTTATATTGCCCATTTTGACAGTCAACAGATAAAAGTTTTTTTTTTCTGACCAGATCAATGCCACTATATTATTATACTAGCTTCCGCCCCGCGGTTTCACCCGAGTTCCCGTGGTATCTTATGTTTTCCCGGGATAAAAAGTAGCTTATATGTTATTTCAGGGTATGATCTATCTATGTGCCACGTTTAATCCAAATCCGTTCAGTAGTTTTTCCGTGAAAGAGTAACAAACATCCATACTCACAAACTTTCGCATTTATAATATTAGTAGGATTGTCACATTATGTGTACCAAATATCAGAACAATTGCGTAAGGAATTGATTCACAAATACCTTTTACTTTATACTAAAAATATATTGTTTCCTCTATTTTATCCAGCATAGATATTTGATTACTTTTGTTTCCTATTTCAAAACCATCAGGGTAGGTCACTTGGGGATTAGTACAACCCGAACAATTTCTATTCCTGTCTTAGTTCTGTCTAAAAGTATCTGAAATAGCAGGAAATTGCTTTATTATGTTTTAGGATCTTTCTAATCTTGTAACTAGGTTCTTATAGGGTTTTAGAAATCAAAATCAAAAGCTTTAAGTGTCTCAATTAAAATAGCTATCTATTCATATCTTTATAATTCTAATACGGCATTTTACTAGTGAGAATAAAATATAGAGATATTGTTTATTTTCGTTACGATAAATATAATAAAAAAAATATCTAACAGCTTAACCACATAATATTTTGTTGCCATTACATTGTATCAACAATAAAACTAGTGTTGTAATAGCTGTTTACATACATACAAACATTTCAGCCGAAAAACGTCCACTGTTGGACAAAGGCCTCCCCCAGGGATCTCCTGGATCATTTGGGGGGATATGCCATAATCGCCACGCTTGGCAGGCGGGTTGGCGATCGCAGTATGGTGTTATAGTTCTCAGAGATACGCTGCTGCCCGTACTCTGGTATACCTTCCCTCGGACGACTTCTACGCCCCCCACGGGATGAGATGGGGTGGTGATATTCGTCGCCGTCACCACACAGCAATATAATAGCTGTTTATCGATCATATGGTAGTGGATAAATTGAAATTCAAAACAGTTATTCAGTTTAGTTTATAGCATTTAGGAACGTTAGAAGTTACAACGGTTTGGATGGTACTTACCTATAGTTCAACAGAGAAATTTGAGAAAAAAAAGAATAATAGATGATAGATAGACTAAGACACAGATGTTAATAATTAATATTTCATTTGTAACAATTCTACACATTTTATTATTTACGTATATTGATCGTCCCAAAATCTGATAATATCCAGATTTTGGAAAGTCTCGAGGTCCAACAGAAGAAATATAATTATGGTTAACGATTCGTTAATACATGTGAAACACTTATCGATAACAAAAATATCGACACTGGCACATCACTTTCGCAAGCATCATCAAATTTCGCATACAATGTAAAATATAATAATAGTTACAGACGTCCCTGTAGTCGTTAGTTAAACAGCTTAAACTTTATGAAAATCACGGTACATGTATTAGAGAGTACTGAAATTAAGGTAAATTTATGTTAACGTAAAACGGTTCTTAATGCTTGCAGGTATTTGGTTTCATTTTTAAACGACCGTTTATTCTAGGAACATTTTCTGAAATTTCTGGCTACAAAAATAAATAAAACTGCATAGACTATAACTCTATGCAGTCATCATTCATTTCATATTGTTTTTATTCTCTTCTCTTGTAGGTATTCCAAACTATTTATTACGTTAATTTCATCCTACTTGTAATTATTGCATCAATTTGAAAGTTTGCAATGTATTGTGTGTATGGTACCGTGATAATTAATTCCGACGATAGTGATAAAGCCTTAGTTTTATATAAACCCATATTTTGAAGTGTTATGGTATAGTAGGTAGGTAAGTACCTGGATGTTTTTTTTATTTCTTGTGTAAAATCTTTTTTTTTTTTCAGAAAACATAAAAAACAAATCCTTATCTAAATACAAAATTCCATCAAAATTATTAGAGCAGTTTCCGAGATACACGACCGAAATTAATATATATACAAGAAGATAGTTTCTATGAAATATATATCAAAATTACAAACAGCCGTATGACAATAAACAGAATTTCGAAAGACTTATCGATAACACACATAAAGATAAAAGCTGCAAAATATGAAGCCTGCAAATAATCAAAAGAAGCACTTTAACTATTAGACCGATAATGAAACCTAACAGTGTCTCATCATTTTCACCGGAAAATATACGAACAAGACAGCTACAATGAAATTTCATTAGGAATAGAAAGCAGTTGCTAAGTTAATCAGGTGGGTTTACACTGAGAGAGTTTTGCGGCAAAGTGACAAGTTGTAAAGTTAAATTACTTATTTATAAGCAACAAGTTTTTACACTTAAGGGTAAACCTTCGGTTGGAGCGTTAAATTCAAATTTTATCACGTTTTTTGCTAATTGCAGCTCAGTTATAAGTTAAGTACTGAAAATTATGAAATTCAAGATCTCTGATCTGACACATAAAAATAATTGTAAAGTAAAAATAAAGTAAAGCTAATATACAAATTAAATATAATAGTATTCTTATAACAAGGTTACAATAATGTGCTAGCTCAGCAACAGTTGTACTTTTAAGATACTTGAAGCTAATAAGCATTAAGTCACATCTCTCTTTCACTGTAAAATGGAGAAATAATTTGATGTATTAACATAAACTAACACAGCACAAGCCATTTCCAAAAGAACACCTCACGAGTGAGTACACTCGCCCAGTCTAAATATGCCTAATGAGGAAAAAATGCCAACGAGCACAGAACAAAGAGATCTTGGAAATTTGAATTTAAATGGACACGAAAATGAAAATAAAGCGAAAACGCTATGAACTTCTGTTCGTCGGAACTTAGGTAGATTCATTCAAATTCATTATAAATTTAGGAATTGCCCTATTGTCTTGATTTGCCCCTTAATTGTTTGAGGGAAGTTATAAATTGAACCTGACGTACCGGAATTCAAAATCAAGATCAATACGTTATAAGATATACCTGTTAATAATGAGTTCTGTTAATCTTACAAACGACTAATCCAATATCGACGGAATTTTGATGAAAATGTGCCTAAGAAAATACCGAATCATTCCATGAAAGACCTCTCGAAATCTGTATCTGAGATAACAGAAACCCATCCTCTCAGCGGCGGCAGTTTATCTAATCATAATGTTTTAGACTGGCTGTTTACCGCGTTCCAGGATAAAAGTAATCCAATAAAAATGTCCTTCTCCATAGGCTATCGGCGGCGTGCCAAATTTCATCGCGATCGGTTCAGTGTTGTATAAAGTAGTATAAAAAGTCCGTTTCACATAAAAGTCCCATAGAATGAATTGAAATCTATACAGGTATAGTATGACACAACTTAGATGAAGCATCGGCAAACTTCGTAAAATCGATCGTTCTCGAAAAGAGTGCGCCTATAACATTACTCATGTGTTAAAAAATGATCGGCGAAAGTCATCTTGTTGAACGTTGACTGGCGCGATACTGAACTATTTTTATTTGTTGTGTAAATCGGAAGTGAAGTATACGAAAACGATTCGCCGATGCTACATCTAAGTTGTGTCATACTGTACCTTATTTCCTGTGAAATAGAGGTGAGCTTATGGGGCTTCTTTCGTAAGACTGTCATTACTTAGTTTCTTATGATAAATGTTATGGGTACCAACAATGTCTATTTTCCAAATCTGGCTCTTATTAAAATAAGCTAGAAAATTCAGTAACTACACTTATTAATGCCGTGTCACAGTTGAGAGTTCCCTAGTTTTGTTTTCGTAATTTACAATTCTGTACCTACAAAATCCCAGTAAGCTAGCTAGTAAATCTGGATTAAATTTATTTCGTTAGACATAAATCTGTGCTTTATGAACGCTTACGCGCTGAAAAGTAGCGGATTTATTCTACATGTACTCGTAGTTATGTAATAAGTTTAACCTGGTACTTTCAGATCGACAAATAATTTTAAACTAATACTCTTATTACCACTGCTAACTATAGCATCGGCCGCAGTCCACTTACAACTAATCACAAACACAACTTTCAAAGATATCTCTTACAGTATCGAATACCTACACTAGACACATCGACAAAATGATCTTCCATTAATTCGCAAACCAGTTACAATTTAGACTGGCATCCAAGAGAGCGTATGGATTCAACTGCTTTTTTGGTTAAACGAATCATCTTTAGAAAACACTACCAAGAAATCTATCTATTCCCTTCGTTATTGGAACTAAGACTTAAGTTCTAGCAATTCAACCTAATAATTAATGCCTGAAAGTGGAACATTTCCAGAATTCCTAGTAGCTCCGTTAATAGCATTAAATGTACTTACCAGTAATAGCTTCCAAGTCGTACCCATCTGAAGCAATGATTGTTATGTTATGTCCATCGACGGACATTTCTATAGGACAGTTCAGGAACTCCGCGTTGATCACTCGAAAACGGTACTTGTAGCCCTGAAACAAAGTTTTGTTTTAAGAGGCAAGCAAACAAAAACGTTTCCTTATTCTTTTTTTATGGTTCATAATCATTCGCAGGGATAAAAACGGTTGATAAAAGCGGGGGATTTGTTCTAAAAATACTATCTGATATGAAATTTGTACGAGGATTTACCTGCTTTTATGAGCAATAATATTAAAAAATATATTTTTCAAGCGTTATAGGAGAACAGATAAACCCAGTTGCAGGAATATTTTGCAAAGAATTGCGAATAGAGAATTATTCCCTCTTTTGAATTTATATTACAGGTAACATGATCTTCGTCATTATTACCATTGAGTTATCAAGCGGCTTAGCAATAGGACCGAAAATATCGTACCTGTTCAACATTAAATCTAGCAGTATTCATGTAGAAAGGTTTTTCTTCTGTATCGTTAAAATTGAAGACTCTGAATCTGCCCACTCCGTTGATCAGGAGTGTAGGAGGCTTATTATCGCCCGTCGAGTGATGATGGTCCGTGAACATATCTACTGACATCACGTGGATCCAATCTGTTACTATCATTACGTGTTCTGATCTGTAAATAATGTTTTATGATATTTTAAATTTCTTAGTAGTCTCTCTTTTAGTAGTTAAGTATTATCTTTACATTTCACTTTTATATTTGTTACTTTATTAAATAAAAATGTAGCTCTAAGCTAGCGATATTGCCTCTCTCATATTTGATTAATTTCTATCGTAACATCAGATTATTATATCCCCCAGGTCTTTTACGAATATAAAAAAATATAGATTATAATTATTACCAAAAAAGATATAGGTAGATGGATTATTTAAAAGATGATAATGAGGAAGAAAGGAGTGAATGCCGATATGACGGATTGAAGGATTGAGTGGAAGATTACATATTATTTCCCCGACCCAAATTGATTGGGAATAGGGCAGGCAGATTATGATACTTATTTCAGGTAAAACTCAATATTTTATGAATAACGGAGAAGCAAAGATTATTTTGTAATAGACAGACATTAATGGAAATCACATAATTATTCTGTAAAGCCTCAAACTCCAGCAATAAATATAATAAAATAAACTCGAGTACCTTCATTCGCTCAAAATTCGATTTAAATAATTAAGAAATAGCATTCCAAATATTACAACTGCACTGCTAAATTGATGAATAAAGTAATTGATTCAAAAATAAAGTATTACTCTACTATAGAAACACTACTGAAACTGCAGATTCTACGAAACAGGAATCCAACCTGAAGAATTTACATAGGATTTCGAATAATGAATCGAACTGAGTGCCAATTGCTTTTTATAGAGTACCGACCAATCATTGTTACTTTAGTGAGTGTTCTTTTAGTATACGAGTGTATTTAGTCTAGGTAAAAGGGAATGCACCATGTGAGCAGTATTCCTCACTTTACGTGCCATTTTTAGGGTTCCGTACTTTAAAAAGAAACCCTTATCGAATCACTTCGACATCAGTCTGTTGGTGTGTCAAGTCAAGACCCTTTTTCTTAAGAACTCATGAATATCAATATCAAATACAAAGATCTACGGTATCTTAGAACTGTAAATAAATCAACGCAATCAAAAAATACTATAAGTAATTTATGCCCCATATTTTTTTAACAAGCAAGGTCTCAGCACAAAATGTGGCACAAGTAAAGGAATAAATCCGAAAATTTAAAAATTGTAGCTCTTTAACATTACCTATTTTTTTTCTTTTTTCAATTTCACCGTATCGTTTATTAATGTATGGGAGAATATTTTCTCAACTAAAAAGTCAATTTTATCTTTTAAACCTACCACTTGTCTTGTGATGAAACAAAAGATTAGTGTAAATAACTGTGTAAAGTAATTAAACACAGTCCATCACAAAAACCGTAAGAATACCTACCGTTTAATATTCAAAACAGATGTGTACCTAACGATGTCAATAAACTACAATAACCTTAGATCCTAACAAAACGTAGCAATTATTTTAAATCCTTCCTCATTGTGTAATATCTTGTCACAACCAGATTGAAATAATACTCGAAACAATACGTAAAAGACACGAAACATAGTTTCTATTATTGGAATTTTTTATGATGACACATATCTACAGCGCGCTGCCGTACCGTGAAATGGCACGAAATGCCGTGCCGTGCTACGGTGCCGTGCACGGTATCGTATATCAATCAAAAAATCTAATTCTTGTATCAGAATCTCTGAAACGATTTTCATGAAATTTAGTATGCAGGGGGTTTCGGGGGCGATAAATCGATCTAGTTAAGTTTAATTTTTAGAAAACACGGTTTACGAAAACAAAAAACGAGCAAAGCTCGGTCATCCAGGTTCTTACCCTTATGTGTTGAACGAGTATATTATCTAAACTAGTAAAATCTATATTAAGGTAATAAGCTATTGTGGTGCGCCAGTATCTCGTTCCCAAATATAATTCAAACTAAATTAATATCAAAGTATGATATATAAGTAGGTATGGAACTCATAAAATCACGTTGCATAGAAAGTTTCTTCGGAACTTTTGTTTTGTGAGTAACTTTTGCAACTTGTTTTATTCAGAAAAATTTGATAGAACTTGGTTGAGACACGTGCAGGCTTCTTATTAAATACGATCAATATATACTGTATATCTTTTCCACTGCTATAGAATCAATAGATTTGATATTTGTCTCCTTCTTAAGACCGACTGAGCAAAACTAGAATGGAACAGAACTTTAACAACTTTTCTTACCTATCATAATCATACAGGTGACCATGTGGGTCCTGGCTCTTCGGTTTCCTGATGATTAAGGCACCAGCCGCACCATCAGCTCGCTGCATGCCAGAGTGGGAGTGCCAAAAATGTGTTCCAGAATGGGACGCATTGAATTGATACCTGGAATTGAAATACATAATAATGCTTTAAAGTAATTATGGTAGGATGATGATGACTTAGAAAGAACGAAATGAAAAGCTCGCAGATAGCATATGATCTGCAGAAGCACATAAGCTACTTTTTATTCGGGGAACACAGATGAAACCGTAAGATGTAAGTAAGGTATATCACAAAACTAAAGAATATAATCGTGTTATGTGTCAACCATCATGTTGGCAGGTTGGTCATCTACATGTCAATATCTATGTACTTTATTGCGTCGATCCGAAATCATTGGACATTGAACAGGCTAATATAATTTGTTTGAAGAAAGATACCTAAGGAGGAAATAAAAAGCCACTCGAGCAATATTGATGCATAGAATTTTCCGAAGTCACAGCGCAGATCTCTTGTAATTTATAATATCTACTTTTCTACGGTTCCATTTAGATATATGAAGATATATTTCTTGAGCAGCAGTTTTTAGATCTCCATGATAGATGAACAGATATTTTTTTAAGGATAACTTTGATACAATCTCAACAAAGTCTAGAAGGAATCGAGCTGTAGCCAGCTTAAGGGAATACTTAGGTACCACATACTAGACAAAGTGCTATAGATTCCTCACGACATTTTCACTTACATCTACACTTACGAACACAGTATCACTATATGAATTTGAACCCAAGCATTTGATGTCACTACTTTAGATTTAAATGCGTATTAAATGATGATTTGCAGCTACAAAATCTAATAACCTAAACGTTGTCTCCGGAGTGATGGGACATTGTGTAACGTAAGGAGTACCATCCATGTACGGCGTCCCTCTCTGATGCTGTCCATGCCAATGCACTGATGTACCCTCAGTCATCAGGTCGTTCTCTACATCCACTATTATACGATCGTGCTGGCAAACCTGAAACCATATGATATGATATGCAAATTATGACAAGAGTAACGGATTCTTCAAACACTTTGTTTCGATTAAAACTGGCCAAAAAGAACTACGTGGTAATCTAGAGATGGTATATGTATTGTCTATTTAAACTTAAAGTTATCAGCAGATAAGATGGATTTGGTCCGTATTGATAAGTTAAGTTAAATTCAATTGTTACTTTATCGTTAGGTTATCGTTCCGCTGTTCGGAAATTGAATTGTTTATTCGGATTTTTTTAACCTTGGATGACATTAACTACGAATCGAAAATGATCTCAAGTACTTGAGCATCTTTGAAAAGTATTATTCTATTAGTTTAATCTTGAGGAAACCTCATTAGTTAAATTAAATTGTGAGCTGGTTAAATTAGTCATGTAGTCTTACAAAATAAAAAGAAAACACCGCTGAAAATGCCAAATTTTTCAGTGCTACACAAAATTTCACAGAATAAATTAAGCGTTCTGCAAGGTAGTTGTTTTTCACAACTTTAGCCTAAAGCTGAATACATTTTTTAATCCCAAACTTGTTTTTCATAGAGGGATGCTAAATATAAAACCTCGAACCTCTGTTGCCCAAAATGTAATTAAAAATGACTGTAAAAACTCCTTTTGATAAAAAAGCCATCAACGGTAACATAAAAAAAAAACTTTGTATGTAATTGTGCTTTGTAAAATGAATGTTTTTAATTTGGTATTTATAGTACCACAACAACTTTTTATTAAAATGAAACTGTTGAAATCATGCCATATTACTGTAGGTAGGTACATACATACATAACTGAACAGATGGAACATATTTCTAGTAATTTCATTATTTTTTTTCGGCTCACCTCAACAGCTGGTCCCGGCATTTTCCTATTTATAACATTAAGTGGTCTGCTCATGCCGTCAGCTGGTATACAATCAATCCTACCACAATCAGTTGCATTATAAGGACAATTGTAGCAAGCCTTACTCATTGTATGATACCATTCTAAATTAAAATGATAATAGCAAATCATAGGTTCTTCTCCCTCCAAGCACTCTCGATGACATGGATGAGGTCCATCTACCAATTCTCCGGTAACTTCATCGTATTGTACATGAGCCCTAATGTTGCTCTTCTTCTTAATTTTCCTATTTCTAATCATCTCAAATGTTTCATCATCTAATTTTCTTACTGGGTGTTTAACTGGTGCGGTGATGTTTCTTTTGATATCATTGATGACGTCATTAAATGTACCGTCATTTGTTTTCACTGGCATGATTACTCTTGAAGCGCTTTCTGGTGGCGCAAATTTGTTAAGAATCTTTACTGTTGGCACATCTCTCTCATCAGCATCCATAGCTATATCATCTAAATTTTCACTTTGAGCTCTCGCTGTTCTAATATTAGTATCATTTTGTATTAAATATTTATTTACAACTGTGGTGGTTTCTATGTGGTGGGTTGTGGTATCGAATTCACTTTGAGTATTGATCGATTGGATATCTGTAACAAATTGAAGATTTTTAAATCGTTATGCGAAATTCAGTTAGATTTGATACACTAATAGTTGTTGATTTCAATAAAACATTCTGACTAAATTTATTTACATTATGATATCCGAGCATAATAATGGTTTCATAGCCTGCCTTAATTTAGAGTCATCAATGGAGAATCACCAAATGCATGCATGTAGTTGATAGGGTAGTCGACTGGGCACCTAAACCTTACAGAATACCGCAGCCAAATAACTTTATGTTGTGTTCTGCGCGTGAGTAGATAAGGTTGCCAGAACTAATTAGGGAGTTAAGAAGGTTCGAAAACAGGCGACTGGTAGGTACCCATATCTATAGTGGTACCGCAAGCCGAGGCGGGACGCAGATCTGTTGATATGATATCACTAGCATCCATAAGACGGTAACCGTTTACGGTTGGCCGTATGCTTGTCTGCCGACTTTATTGTATAAAAAAAAATGTAGACAGTGCAAATTGCTTATAACTTGACGTCTTAAAAACTAGGTTTTATTATAACCCCAGTACTTTCTGTTATATGACGTAGGTAAGCAAGTGACGAATATAATTCCACCTGGGTTTTACTAGACTTGTTTTAAAATGACTCATATAATAAGGGGTCTAGAGTCTAAGACCCTTGTTGTAAAGATTGCTATTGTTACTCATCGCTTTGGGCGTGATGACGTCACTATCCCTTATTGGTCTTCCCCTCTAAGACTAAGTACCTACGTAACTATTATGTTTGAGAAGCGTTGCTAAATAGCAAATACAATGCCATTTTTAAAAATATTAACTGCCAATTTACCCACCTCAACTACATATATCGACGATGAAGTGATAAGATCTCCTCACTGACATTATGGCGATTTCGAGTTATTTACGTAGATAGACTTTGAAAAATCGTTTGCGTGAGCTGGTAAGAACAGTTAAATTTATTTTCTATTTTTTTAACGAGTTATTGATTACCGACAATAACTATTATGCAATTGTGCATAAAATTTTCTGGCAATAGCTCCTAATAAATTAATAGAAATGTAAAGTTTTTTTAGTTTCCTGTAAAATTATGTTTATGCACATAGGAGTTCTTGTCACTTCGTCGTCGATATGTAGGATAGACGCATGATCGCATAATATAATCGTATAGAATTATATTGAATCACGTGTACAAATGATCTATTATTATTATTGAATTAACTAATGACTAAAAAGATATTCAGTGATAAAAACGCTTTAGACTCATCTTAAAAGCTATTAGTTTTTCCATATCAATGACGTCATGCATTCGTTGTAATGAACATCTTTGTGGCTTGAATGATCTAATGATAGAGATTCTAATCGGTAAATCTTTTTATTGCTTCGGTAAGTACTATACAAAAATACCTAATTCATCGTTCCTGCACACACATAACTTATTATATTAATAAAGATTAATAAATATAGATAAAGTTGAAATAGTATACCTACTGATAGTCATTATGACGTAGGCATCGGCTAAGAAAGGTTTTTCGAAAATTAAAGTGGTAAAATAGGCGAGTCTCTGGGTACCTACTTAAGATATAAGTCCATAAGTGACACATTACCCATGTTCTAAAACGCTTATCCTACAGATATGATATTTGAGCGGTGTGTTCCTTGTGCAGTGTATATAAAGTACCTACCTACCTGTTAAGAAAGGGATTTTCGAAAATTCACTCAAAATTAAAGGGGAATGCGGGTGAAACCGTTAGGCAGAAAGCTAGTTTAAAAATACATAGAAAACATTAGCCATCCATACAGATAAACAAAGAAAGAAACATAATATAATATCTTCGGTGATCGTAGGTATCCTAATTTCAAAATGCCGGCAAAACTTTTTTACTTGGAAAAGTTGCTTTCGGCATTACGCAGGAGCTTTTATCTGTAAAGTTCAAATTGAATTCAAATAAGAAAACAATTTTGTTTTTATTTAATACAATTTGTATCATTTGTTGGAGATACCTCCACACTAGTATAGCCATTTTGATTGTATTTTACTTACCTATATAATAGCTCTGTTCATGAATTAAAAATTGTTTATAAGTAATTACTTGATTAGTGAGTGTGATGATATATGTATTGATTTTATAAGTAAATCTGTCTGTATGTTTATTAACTTTTCCCGACTAAGCATTTCTAATACTTAATCGCGATCAAATTTTGCACCCGTAGGTAATAGCCACTGGTCTGGAGAGAGTCATTAAGTATGGTGACAGTATATTCACACACAAGTTTCTTCATTGTATTTTTTTCATCAACCAACCTTGAAATTAATTTCAGTGAAAATTTAAAAGAACATAATTCGATCTGAAATAGAAAAGTTACATACAAATTAAAAAAAAAAAAACATTATTATTAAACTCCGACAGCATGGTTATTCCCTTGGCAAGGTGAAACTCACAGAAACCCCGCTTTCCAGCTATAACCGGACCCATAACATCCGGGTTATTCCACACCACAAGACATCATTTCGCATTCCTTGTTAATCATAATGAAACTTTTTGCTACCTTAATTCGTTTTGTGAATAGAGCACGCGAGAGTTTTTGCAACTCTATATAAAAAGATGTTACAAATTGAGCATCCAAATCGCACACGCATTTATTTAATACTAACTGTTCCCCGCAGTTTCACTCGCGTTCCCTGGATACAAAGTAGCCTATACCTTCTAATGTAGCTTGCTATTAGTGAAAGATTTTTTCGAATCGGACCAGTAACTCCAGAGATTATCGCGAAACAAACAAACTTTTCAAAGCTTCATTATTGTACAGATTTGCTGACTTTGTTCTGTCCTTTAAGTTCACGCAAAAATCCGTGGCATATTTTTTGTTTGCGTACCTAATAATCGAAGAATATAGGTACGATCAAATTCGAAGGCCCGTAAAAAAATCCTACAAATTCATACAAAAAACCACTTATAGTTTAACCCGATGTTGTCAAATGCCCAACCATACTGCAATTACCAACGATTAATTTATGCAGGTCAAAAGGTTGTATCGAATAAAGTAAAATATTAACTATGTTTAAAGGCAATTCAATTTATCTTGAAGTGCATCCGATTGCATCCACCCTCATGCCCGCTATCGATATCGGTAGCCGGTAGTTGGGATTCAATCGCACAACTGTCGTGCAACTATCGTCGCCACACCAATCAAGGTTGTACAGACTTGCTCAGCTTAATCGGAACCATTCATCTAGTCTCGAATACTGCGAGTGATGTGTTTTGATATTTGAAATGTGAAGGACTACTTCGTAACTGCGCAAGTTAAATAGTAAGGTTATTCGGTTAATACCATGTCGCTTCCGTTGGTTCATAGAGCAATATAATTAAATACGAATTATTTTTTCCTAGCATAGTTATATTCTGTTTGTTATGCAACCACTAAGAATGTTAAGGTTGCCGCATTTAGAATATTTTAACTGATGTTTAAATGTATTCCATCTAATTTTAAGTGCCTATTTGAAGGTATTTTGTGATCAGCGAATGAGATATATCAATTGATTATTGTATGTAGTTATTATATTAGTTATTTAGTAATAAATATTTGTAATAACGAACCAATTTACAGTTCTCATAATAGAACTGTAAATTTCTAATGCAAAATGAATTTATAGATAAATCTATAGCAAACTGGGGACCATTCAACCTAAAAATTGGATTTATTCGTTGTTATCAGAAAAATTACAAATTTTTGTGAAAAGTTTTAGGCTTTTTTTTATTCCACGAAGTCTTTAAACAAAAATACCTACGCTCCACCTGGTCGTAACCGGTTACCTTAGCTTACTGTTCTGAGTAGGACTCACACGTTAACCCCTCCCCAATGAGCTCTGGCGACCTATTTCAGGAACACGATATTTAGTTATTGGCAGTCTGTAAGGTTAAGGTACTTCCTCAGACCTTATTAGACAGCTGTATGAAACCATGAAGTGAATTTATTTTATTATTTTTAATTAAAATTATCAAAGTATCAAGGCAATTTCATCCAGGTGCACCAGAGATATGGTAATTCATTGCGCGGCTGGTCTCGCGCGGTCTCCCATACGGCACTACAGTCCCTGCCATGCGACTATTGGTGCCGATTCTATTGTTCACAAACTAAACTGATTGTAATCACGACACATCTCTTTCTTTGAAAAAATATTTAATAAAGCTATCAAACTATTTGGGGAAAATTGGAAGAAGAATTGTGACGCCTTGTCACGTGAGATTCTTTTAGTATTATTTAAATAAAAATGTTTGTGATGATGATGTCATTGTATTGTTTTAATGTCGCCAAGTGTTCTCCCTGGTATTTCAGGCGTAGGAAGCATACACTATGGTAACCGTTTACCATCAGTCGGCCCGTATGCTTTTTGCTAGTAGTAGACTAAAACATTCTTCACAAAGGCAAATTTTAATTTGCATATTAAAATACATTCACCTCAAATCGCAGAGCAATAAATCATGCAAAAAAAATTGCAACCAATAAAAATACACATAATTTACGAGGTGGCAATTCTGCAAATCTACACCCAGCTTAACTTTCGACCCCTGAGTGTTATGAATATTGAATGTATACTGGCTTTTCTGTTGTTCCAGAATAAAAAAAATATGGAGGTATGAATGCGAACGCTGCGCTCAGACTAGCTGATTGTGTAAGTGTCTCGTAATCGGATACCGATAACGATGGCTCTCAAAATCATCTTTTATTTTTAACATTGTCTATCTTATTTGATTCCGATGACTAATTTCAAATTATTAATTATTAAGAGAAGTAAATTACAATCGCAGTTTAGTTGTTGTTCACCTAAGATAGACAATATCAAAATTATAAGATGATAACGAGAGCCATCGTAATCGGAATCAAGTTACAAAATCGCCCTGCAGATCTAGTAAAAAATAAGAAGAACAAGGTTTTTTTTTATTCAGCTCAATATTATTTTCGGATTTACATACATTATGTGTAACAAATTTCTGATCAATTGAACCAAGAAGTGGGTTAAAATTGACTTGATTTTACCCACTTAGGCTTCGATTTTCGAAAAATCTACAATATTTAAACCTAATTTATTTTGGGTTTAATATTTTTTGATACATTTTTCCGCGGCCGAAATGGCGAGAATTGTACCAATATTTTGGGAAACCAAACCTCCTTGGGCTTGTTTGTCCTTCCTCACATAAGGCTTGTGTTTGTCTATAAGTTCACAATGGTATAAGATCATATCGCCAAAGATAGTACAAGCACGCTATGCCTGGAAGAGAATGCGCTCTAAAACACACAATTAGAAGCGAAGCCACTGAATTTCAACTTTGAGATTGTAACCAGTTGGTAACCAGACTCTCTACTACTAACTAAGTAGAGTTATTAGACTACTAACTAAGTAGAGTTATTAGACTACTAACTCTACCTTGCTATGGTTTCGTCAATCTTCACGATATTTTCCATTACCATAAGCTATAGGATTCCGAATATGAACTATCACTAAATTATCGTCCCCAAGAAATAAATATTGGATATCCTTATTCCATATGCAAATTAAACTAAATTATAAATAGTTCTCCAGTTAACAATATTTATAGCTGTGACTTGTTTCTCTTTCCTTAAAAAATAACTGTTATAACGGGTCCAAGAAAAAGGCAAGGCAACCTAAAAAGCTCCAATATTTATGGAACCCAGAATACCTAACGGTTATAGGTTCACAAATAAAACTTACTTATAAATAAAAGCAGTGCGAACGCCCAATATACTTGGTCCAAATTTCGTTTTTGATGCATTGTTGCTAATCTGAAACAAAGATAACGATTTGTTAGTAGTATAAAAAGTAATAATAACCACAATAATTCCGAATCTAGTAAGTAACTTATTAATAAATGTTTTGTATAATATACGAGCTGGGGGCCTAAAAAGAGCAATCAAGTAATATTACTGGATAGCATTCAATTCCCAAATTCAAGTGATTCATATATATTTATTGTTGCCCCTAGGGCATATACGAAAATGAATATAGTGACTTGGCAATCGTACAGCATAAACAAAGCTCTGCGCCGTAGAAATACCTTTTCAGATCGCTAATAAATTGATTCGCTAATAGATTGAGTAATTATGTTGCCGTCCGATTGTCAAGTCACTATACCTATAAATATGTATTATAGTGAGTGTTATAATTTATGTCAAAGTTGTTGATAAAGTGTTTCCATAATATCTAAAATTAATAGGTGATTCCTACCAAATGACTTGGCTATACATAGATCAGTTTTTTTTTTAAAAAGAGTAATCGAATTAGTTAATCGGTTTCCGAGATAAACCCATATTAACATTGTCAGAAATGTATTTTATTTACTGTAGCATACATGTGCTATTTAAATAACGATCAATTTTGAATTTGCCCAATGATGGTCATGAGAACATAATATGTTATTTCCCAACAATAGGTAATTCCCAAAATATAGGATAATAAAACGTCTGTAGGATTCCCCCGGCCGGTTTTTGAACGACCATACAGAGAGTGATCAAAGCACTCCATAAGTAGCTTTATGTGTTTCTGAACAAGTTTTGAATTCTTTTTATGTTTTTCCTTTAATTAAAGGCTGTTCATGCAAAACGAATTAAATGCTTCAATTTATTGCAACTATGAGATCATTAAAAAACGATTGGGATAAAATGAAAAATAGTTTTTTTTTACCATGCAGCAATAGGCCTGTGTTTGTCCACAATCTCAGCATGATCAGTGATCATGTGGCACTAGGTAAAAAACACACCAAAGCTAGAAGGGAACTGGCTCTCAAGTGCAGCTGTTGGAACACACCGATAAGGTACTAGGCGACAGATTTTCAACTTGAGGGTGGTAACCAACCAGATGGGTACTGCAAAGTACCCTACGACCATGCTATGGTTTCCTCACAATGTTTTCCTTCATCGAAAACTCAGTAAAGGATTCGAACCCGCTTCTTCCGTCATAATTATAGTTTAGTAAATTTTTCCATGTTATTAAGTTACGCATAATATTTATTTTTACTTATGATGCTACCCGCATAAACAAATAAGATTGTACCTACGGCAAGCAGGTAGAAAACCTTGCAATTATTTATGTTAAATCATTGAATATCTATTAATGACGCAATTGGATTGTGTTGATATAACGGATTTAAAAAAATGCGTACCTTGGTTTCTAACAAACTTATGGTCGTATAGATAGATTCTTACTTTGGTTTTGTATGAATATAGGAGTATAAAAACCGGGACTGAGCTTCGCCTTATCCAAAAGTGAAACACAAAATATCAGACATATGTTTACCGGAGTGTTACGACAGCTGTATTTGAAAGTCAGTACCTACTCTTTTAAGTTTCGTGCCCCATCGGCCACATCAAAAAACGTATTATTAAAAAAAACTCCTGATAAAAGAACACCTTGAACATAAAATGAATTTACTTTGATCGGACTTTCAAAAACTAGTGGTAATCCCAGTATATTCCGTTAGGATAACGATATCAGAATAATGTAAATGGTATACAATAAAGGTGAATTTCAGAATAAAAAAGCCGTTATTATTTTAATGTCAATTTCCAACTTTATATTGGTCCATTAAGTTTAAAATGCTGAAAAATATACTTAAAGTTAACACGAGTTCTTCCGCTTCGAAATAACATAAATAAAAGTTTTCAGCAGTCGCGTCTTCGAGTCGAAAAGATAAATAAACTCATTACAAAGTAATAGCTCTGAAATAAGAAAATTATGTTTTCTTAAAAGTTTCCAAACAATAAATGGATTCCTTTTGAAAGATCTTATTTATTGTTCTTTATTTATCTATCTATACATACTAATAATAAAGCTGAAGAGTTTGTTTGTTTGAACGCACTAATCTCTGGAGTTACTGGTCCGATTCGAAAAATTCTTTCACTAATAGGAAGCTAACTTATTCCCGAAGGTTATACGGGGCGTAAAGCTAGTTAGTAGGTACCTTATTTTGTCCCATTTTTTCACATTTGTAACGCTTGTTATGAACGGATCTAATATGCACTAATTTTACCCGCGCCAGCGTCCTACTAATCCATACTTTCACGGTTAAACTGCTGAACTGATCGTGATGAAATTTAGCACGCAATGATATGGAGAGGGATATAGGAAACATAACATAAGAACTCGGGTAATACCAAGAGGCAGCTTAGTAAGTTATAGGTATCCTATCCTATCCTATTAATATTATAAATGCGAAATAATAATTGAATTTACACATAGGTTACTTTTATCCCTCAAGAACGCGGGTAAAACCGCGGGGCGGGAGCATATTATAAAAAATCAAACATCACGTAACCTATGTAAAGTATGCATATTCAAATATCTGATTTATTCACAGTTAAATTCATCTAAATATTTAAATAAACAAATATCAAAACTGAACCCAAGGGCAACCATATGTTTATTGCATTGTAAAGCATGTAATCATACGTTGAATGACCTCTGCGCTTATTCTGAATACTAATCGCGATGTAACTTTATATATTAAGTCATATCGCAACGTAATGAGGTTAATAGTCTACGCCTGACGAGATGACTCGCAATGCGTAACGATTTGAGTTTACATTTCATTTACTTAAACTAAGTTAATTGCTTTTTCTTTGTATTATCGTTGTTGTAATGGACGGAGACAGAGTTATGACAAGGTCTTCATTGACTATTTACTGTTTTATGTACCTCTTAACTTGGATTGTCATTTTGCGGATGAAAGTGCGTGACCCCATTTTTAAAACGATTTTATTATAATATCTTCGTGTATCTAAGAGGTGTATCTAAGGGTCAACATTTATAATACTGGTATCGATTCAAATGATATTTAATGTTATTTTCATGACAATTATTTCTGTTGATTTATCTAGAAAATTGACAGTGAAAATCAGCTCCTTTGACCAGCCCTATCCTAAGTGATGAGGGTTTGGTAACGTAGTTAGAAAGTGTAAATGGAGCCTTTCAATACGTATTAGCAAAGCGACAGTTTAGATTATAATGGACCTGGAAGGATCACGGAACTCTTCCTTATAAATAAATTTATTGATAAACGCAATGGAAACGATTTTATCAAACAAAAATTTGGATTTATATGGAAGAAAAAATAAAACTATAAATAGGTAGTTACAACTAAATAACCTGCTTTATATATAAATGTATCAGAAATGAAAAAAATAGCAAATTTTTTTAGAGCGTAATTATTTACTGTTTGAAACGTACTCTAAACCATAATGATTAAAAAAAAAACATATTAAGTTTACATAAACATCACGTTTTTTTTTGGTATTTTGAAATGAAGTAAAAATATAATTTTCTTTAAAGTATAAACATGTTTCAACAATCAATTTCAAAATATTCTTTCAATAAATAATATAAAAACCACATTGCCAATTTATGATTATGATTTATCTATGATTGAAAAATACGTTAAAAAGAATGTTTTTCATTAAACAGAAATGTTTGAAATTTTGCGCCACATTGATTAATTTGGCGATTGGCTTTTGAAGATTAAAAATCAAAATGAAATCGTACCGATATCGCGACAGTCTCGCAACCGAGTCACTGTATGCAATAATAATAGGAACATATTGTAACGTCAAATAACGTCAAAGCCAATGTGTGTCAATGTCATTTGCCATCATTACACAGTTTTGATTATACACAATAGGTAATCGGTTAGCCGCATATTTTTGGTCACATACAAACGAAAGTGATTTGTAGTAAATGATAGTGACATTGAGCTATCACTTGTAACAAACAAAGTAACAAACTAACTAACAAACAATGTAATAAAATCTTGCAATTCAATTTTAACCTAAGTACTTCAAATAAATTGTCGTATTGAAATGAAACATGGTAATGTATTATGTAGTTTGGATGATAATACTATGATTTGGTATCTTGGAGCTGATCTGATGATGGAGCCAGGAGGTGAATAGTGGAACCCTTCGTTGGCTACGAGTCAACTCCTCGCATTATGCTCATAGGAGTAACTATAATAAATTGGGCTTAGTACTAACTTAGAGTCTGATAATGGAGCTAGGATATGTAGGAATAGTGAACTTCAGGGGCTAAAGCGTGTTTAGTTTTTAATTTTAACATATTATTGTACTTTACATCTTAATCAAAGTTCTGACTATATTTAAAAAAAATTGAGATAAAATATTTTTAAATACAAATATTATAGGTATTTTTTTTTAATAATTATTGGTATATTATGCATAAAATATTTTATTTATTTAAAATGTTCCCGAAACACGTTCTAGTTTTTAGGCTATTATCAATGCGCAAATTATTCGATATCTATTTTATTTCTTACGTAATACCTACCAAATTACAAATATTTTATTAATTATGTTTAAATATTAAAACTATTTTTATAGGTAGGTACACCAGATTTAGGAATATTAATGCAAAATGAATATCTTGTGTGTAATATTTTAAGATATTTCGCAAACTATTTTTATTAATAGGTAGTTCTTGTCGAAACAAAATATTATTTTTCCTACCATTAAGTGACCACTAAAATATCATGATGTCCACCATAATACTAAAGTCAAGGTCAAGACCATTACAATACATCTAATAGACAACATCAGGGTTCGAAACAAAACAATGACTCATTGAATTTCACACTTGATTGCTCCATCCTTTTTCCCCAATGTCTCTGGCAAGGTTCTTGTTTACCCTTGAACGTACAATTTTGTTTTTCCTACATGATTTTTAATGGATCTGTTTTGAAAGTTTCATTAAACTACGTTATTTATAATTTAGTTAAATAAAAAGTAATAGATAAATTCAACTGTAGGTACCTATAGTTATTCATCTTAACTACTAACTCAAAAAAAGAGATCTAGATCCAATAACTGTCTGTACCTATCAATTATTAAAATAGAGCCCATTAAAATTCTAATTTGAAAAATAAATTATAAATTAAACAACCTTATTAATTAAAAAACAAATAATTAAAAAACAATAAATAATTATAGTAATCTAACGGGTCTATTCGCGCATAGAATATTATCAAAATATATTTGACTAACCCGTTACATTACTATAAACATGAATTGTGTTCGCGAGAGTTTAAAAAGTATTAATAAATAATTAATTATAAAACACATGGCATTGATTTTTCTTTTAAACATTAGGTATAATGTTAACTGTTAGGAATTGAGAATAATTAAAAACGTAGTCGTTTTTTACGCTACCTAATTACGTAGGTACCTACCTAACTGATTTATTGATGAAAACTGAAGTTTTTGTTTTCAGTCACGCTCGTCTTACTTGCCGTCATAGTAAGATGTAATTTACGCTTCTTTTCTACAACAAGAAGAATAATTAACACGGTTAGTGCTTCAAACCTTGAATAAATCGTTAGTATAACGTTTGTGCAACTGTTAAAATGTTGTAAGAAAATGCACGCGTAAGTTATCTTTACCTGTACATAACTAAAATTCAAAATGTAAACCCCCAAGATAGAAGATAAGTAACAATCTTCAAACGGCTGAGCGGATTTTGTTGAAACATAGCTAAGAGAACTCTTGATTAAGACACCTTTTAAACGAGCTATAATTCCACAGACAGTTACACACTACAAACTTATAAAACCCCTCTTATTCGTCGGGGGTTAAAAATGATAATATCCTGGGACATTCTTCACATATACCATATATATACGCTTATCTAATGCCATACTTAGCAGAGCTTGTAGTATGTAGTCTGGAAACCAGACTACTGATACACTACATAAACTACCGATATGGATAAACAGACGTGTTCATGCACATTAATATTTATCCTAGTGGGAAACCCATCACCTGAAGCGTAATAAGTGGGTAACCACGACAAATGGCCCGTCAACACATCGTTACGAGTAAAATACCTGTGATATTGAGACTGACGGATATACACAATAAAATTTTGTGATTCCATGTACAAATCTTTAAATTTGTTTAATATCCATACCTGCGGGGCTACTGCGTAACAAAATGGTAATGAACTTTATTATAGTGGAGTTCTTTAATATCTAGACATTGGACGAGTCCATGGATGGTTTGATTGACTCATTTGATATTCGCGTGTCTCATAATAAATAAAAAAAAATATTCTGGGACATTCTTCACACATGGTTATCTGATCACAAACTAAGCAGAGCTTATACTATGGAAACCAGATAACTATATACTACATATACTACTTTTTTTTGTAAATACATACTTATATAGATAATTACACCCAGACTCAGGTCAAACATACATGTTCATGCACACAAATGTTTGTCCTGGATGGGAATCGAACCCACGACCTGCGGCGCAATAGGTGTTGTCTTAACCAACTGCGCCAACTGGCCCGTCAAATGAATTGGAATTGCAAGTTTAATGAAGTTCATTATCATTTTGTTTCATGTTAGCCCCGCTGGTTATTGAATAATTTGTGAAAGATTAACTTTTATTTCATAACAGTAGATATAAGGCATCAATCACTATGCACCGCGCGCGTTAGTTCAACCGCAAAAATAACCGTGCCCAGTGGGTATAAATGAGATATATGTATGTGGAAAAAATATTTTAAAAAATTGCATTGCACAGTCTACTGCGTAATAATGGCAATGAACTATTGTATGCTGTTTTAATGCTATAGTCAATAATTTATTAATTAAATATCTACCACCTAGAGTTAAGAATTTCTTTCATAAAAGGCTTTGGTTTATCAATAAGCTATCATCTACTTAAATTCCTCGGAAAAATCCCATATTAAATTAAAAATAACAGATAACGGCGTGAATGTAACAAAAATTTACTGAAATTTATTTTTTATTAGATTTGACAAAATATGAAATCTAAACTCTCCGCTCATAAATCTATCTAGTACTCCAATCCTTGAAAATATATTATGTGTACAATTTTTTTTAGCCCAACACAGTATGAAAATGATGATAATAAAACGAAATAAATAAAATAATATAGTACCTAAGTAGATAGATATGTAGGATATTAAGATTTATCATGGTCACAGTAAAGTTCAAAAACTTGTAGACCATAAAGTGCTAGCTACAGTTGATTAAACAAAACAAATATATTTTCAGGGCTCTGGGAGTTACAATAACTGACCCGGGGAGTAGAGCCCAAAATAATATTATGTAAATTAAGAAAAGGTCACTTCATACCCCAGCGACTCTCCGATTAGATTTGTAAAGCGACCGTTTTAATATTGCATTGAAAGAGAAATTGAAAGAGATTGAAACATTGTGTTTTTACGATATGTGGCAAGAAAATAAACAGTCGTCACAGCATCTCATTGTCAATATTGACTTTTATAGCCATGGCTTTTGAGTGAAATTACTGTGCCTTTTATGAAAATTTTAATCAAAATACATTCACAGCAGCGTAAACAGCTTTTATAGATTGATCCTAAATTGGATACTTACACCCTGTTCAGATGTACGCACGAGTTTGTCGCTTTAGTACATTTAACAATTTGATCACTTGCACGGCTAAACAAAGCGGCACTGTACGTAAAATCGCGGCGAATTCGCCCCTTCTGAACAGGGTCTTAAAGACTTGAATGAATTAAATCATATAATTTAACTGTACTATCTCTAAAACGCTCTATATTGGCAATAAAATATAAATTAAAACTCATAACCAAATATCAATGATATATTGAATATATATTTTGAATTGAGTCAACTACCTACTTCTTTCGAAAATCTAACATACAACCTCTTTGAGAAAATAAATTATTATGATATGACGTAAACATGAATATATTTAAACTATGAATTGCTTATAATCGTCAAGTGTACATCGTCTTTTAAGTAAGTGTTTAGGGTTTCGCACGTTTTGCACTAAAAAGGTAGCCAACAAGGCCCAATAGGCTAGATGACAGTGTCAAAAATAAAAGACCAAACACTAACCAATGCATAAAACATCTGAAAACACGCGGAAACATCAAATATGTTGTACATTTAATGCTTTCTATGATTTTTAATTACCAGTAGAACCACTAAGAGTAGATCATTTGATGCTGTGAAACGATGACGTCATAGCTTAGTATTTCATACAATATTCCAAGTAACCGATCGTTTTGACATTTATTAAAGATTAGCTGATTTGATAAGTCAGTCATCTACCCTATTTTAAGCCTCGTTCATCAGTTCGTCTGCTTAGAAAGGCGGACGAACCTGAAATTCTGGCATGTGACAGACGTTACAGGTTAGAATTTTCGTCATAGGTAATAATCATCCATTATAGGTAGGTATGTTACAATATACGTTATTTACAGTATTTTTTCAATGTCATTTATTCAGGCTTTAACTAATAAAAAACTAACTCAAAATCTGTCCATCCGTTTAGGAGCTATAATGCCACAGATACATCTCCTTTTCGTCGGTGGTTAAAAATATTGTACAGAATCCTTCGTGCGCGAATGCGACTCGCACGAGGCGAGTTATTTTCGTTACACTGACGCATCAGGGACTTTCCTTTAAAGGCCAACTCTAATTTAAGAGGAAAATGGCGTATACATTTAATTTATTTTTAGTAAATCATTTCCTGTATATGTTAAATACCTTTTTTAAGAAATTCCACCTACTGTATTTAACATTTTATTCGCTGTAATTATGCCTATCATATCATCCATTCAGCCCTATCGGCTTGATTGTTCAACAACAACATAAACTAAGACAAGTTTAATATTTATAGGATTGTTCGATAAAGGATAAATATTCGAATTTTTAATACAAAATAATAACAGTTGATTAATTACATGCACTCAATTAGCTTTACTGATCTTCTTTTGTTATCTTCGAGAATTTACATTTCATTAAACATTTATTTGAAAATGGCTTTAAATTTACTTAATCTCTGGTCTTCATAGAGATTATGCATCCCAAAACTAACACTTATCAGAGTCAAATTTATTCAATTTAGGCCCCAAAAGGGTACTGATGAAAGTCTTTACTGCAGTTACCACACCGGTTCGGAACTCGGCATATGACGGGGAGAAACCAAGATCTGGTTTCTTCTCTAAGATACTAAGATTTCATTCGTTAATCTATAATATTGTGAAGCAAAGACAAACAAACGTACCTGTATCCATAAAAATATGTAAACACGAATGTCTATCTGTCTGTTTGTTACCTATTCGCGCCTAAACCGCTGAACCGATAACGAAGAAAATTAGCACGCAGGCAGCCTACGATATGGAGAAGGACATAAGCACCAGTTCATTATAAAATTGCATAGAAACAAAGTTAATGTACCTATACCTACAAAGGACACTTCAACTTGTTATTCAGAATATTAAGTGCTTAACCCGGATTTGTCTGGGAAAATACAAGCCTGGCTTGAGGATTACCTAAGAATTCGCTCGAATTGATTAAAACAAGGATGTCGTTTGAGAATACCTAAAATAGGTACCTTCTGGACCGGTAGTAAGTATGTAGATTTTTTTTGGTACTTGATACCAAATTAAACAGAGCTTGCAGCAAACTACACATCCTACAAATTTTATAAATGCGAAAGTTTGTGAGTATGGATGGATGGATGTTTGTTACTCTTTCACGCAAAAACTACTGAACGGATGGATGAAATTTGGAACACAGATAGTTCATAACCTAGATTAACATATAGGATACGTTTTATCCCTGGAAAACATAAGATAACTCGGGAACGCAGGTGAAACCGCGGGGCGGAATCTAGTTACCACATATAGTTAGGTATACCGCGTGTGATATTACTATGTGATGAAATAGCACTAAAATCGGACTAGTAATGCCTGAGATTAACAAGTTTGCTTTGGCATTATAAGATTAATGTAGTTTGTGATAGGTAAAATCCCTTCTTCTGATTTATATTTGATTTTCTTTAATTTATGATTGATACTGCATAATAAGAAATAATACTGCCATACTTATTACCTACACTTATATCCAATTCTATTACTTATGTATCTACCTATAACATTTATTCATAATTTGATTTCGATTTCACATGTGCAATATAATCTATATATACTAATAATAAAGCTAAAGAGTTTGTTTGTTTATTTGAACGCGCTAATCTCCGGAGATACTGGTTCGAAATGAAAAATTCTTTGAATAATAGGAAGCTACATTATCCCCGAAGGTTCTAGGCTACTTTTTATCCCGGGAACCGCGGGGAACAACTAGGTACTTAGTCCTTTATAAAAGCCCTATTTGGCATACTTTTAAAAACAGCTGGGTGGACTGTAAGTAAGAGTATCTCTCTAAAATAATTAAGTGAAAACGCGAATAGATTATGTAAATAAAGATCTGGATTAAAATTGCTAGTTCCTAGCTCAGTTTAATAATATATAGAGGATAGTGGGGTCAAGGAGACTATCGGCCGGCTTAGAGTTAAGCAATCTACAAGCAAACCGGATTGTATTTGACATGAGAAACAGACTGCGGCACTCAAACTTTGTAATAATTGTCCCCCTCCTTTAAGATCATAAAACTGAAAATTGCTGACATTTTATGTCACATCTGAATCCGTCATGGAGTGAATCGAAAGTGATTTAAGTTTTTAATTCTTACAACCAACAATGTTAGTTTTGAGGCCATTTTGTGATTATTTTTTTAAGGTAAACAGAAAAGGGCAATATGGGCGTTAGTCCAACAGAATTGAAATATATCTCAAATGAAAGCTTATAATTATTAGTCTATTTCATATTATGGCAACAAGAACCAATGTCGACGGAGATCAGATCTGAACTGATGACCATGGGACCATCTGTGACGTATACCCTTGCAAACATTACAACATATCGCGGAACATACAAAAAAAAGAAAGATTCTGCGACGAATAATTCCCCTTCTAATATAACCTTCTCCCTTTTGAAATCGGTTAAAAATTATTGTAAGATTTGTAAGTATTTCCATGTTTGAGTTTTTAACCACATCTAATACCTTTCAACGAGCAATTCTTTTATATATATACATATATATATATATATATATATATATACATGTATACTATAATCTGAATCTCGGAAACGGCTCCAACGATTTTCATGAAATTTCGTATGCAGATGGTTTCGGGGACGATAAATCTATCTAGTTAGGTTTCATTTAAAAAAAAACACGATTTACCAACAAAAAAAACCGAGCTAAGCGCGGTCATCCAGGTATTAAATATTAAATGATTAAAAAATATGAACAGAGCAGAACAGAAATTAATTAGATTAGGTACACCAATGTCCTTAGCATACATGAGTAAAAAGAATTGTATCGTATAAGTACATTGTGAAACTTTGACAATCTCTGCTATAAATAAATGCAACATGTTATACGCATACATAATAAAGAGGATATGTAAATCAAGTCGTCTACGGTTAAAAGTGAGAGTTGATATAAAGTTTTTTTTTGTAGGAATTTATTGTTGTTTTTTATGTTAATTAAAAGTTGGAGATAATTTTATTGGTATCGTAAGGCTTTTGATTGAGCTATAATAAGTACAGACGTCTGAAGTTTCCTTGACACAATTTTTGAGTTCATATAATATCAAAGAGTTTTTAGAATAAAGAAAATTTTTGATTACGTATTTAGTGCTCCGTCGATGCGTTTGTATGTGTCATCGAACTAACTACATACTGACACAATTTTGCCAGCGTCTACCCGACATTGTCTGCCTACAATTTCGTTCAAAGACTACTTAACCTATTTTTATCGGTACTAGACGTGTATTATCCATTTTTAGGGGTCCGTAGTCAAACGAGGAACCCTTATGATTTCTTAATGTCATTTTGCTTGAAAACTTTACTGTTTATGAAGCTCAAATTTGGCAAATATAATAAAGATATGAATAAAAACTTTGAAGAAGTTGTAACTGAAATGTATTTTTATTTTATTTAGGATCCCAAAATTATTGTTAAGTTTTTGATAATTTTCCGATTTTATTCACTCATTATCATATACTAATTAAGAGTATAAATAGATTTTTTGTTAGCATTGCTTATAGAAGGTAATCTCTGCAACTACTTATCCAATTTAAAAAATCTTTTACTAATAGGAAACTAAACTTATCCCTGAGTGTTATAAACGCCGCCAGTGAGAAAATTCAAATTTAAAGTAGGTACTACGTAAACCTACGGTCTACATCTAGTGTATGTGAGTATTCATTCATCATTATGAATAAATTTTGGTACGGAACTCAGTGCCTTTAGTAAAATCAAATATATATTAATTGTTAACCGACTTCAAAAAAAGCAGGAGGTTCTCAACTTGATGAAATTTTATGTTTGTTTGTTTACGCATAACTTTTTGCTTATGAACCAATTTTAATAATTATTTTTGCCTTGGGTTCAGCGTAGGTGGTCCGGTCCCATTTAAATTTTATTGTCTTTGAAGAAGATTTTAATCTTTTTGTTAAAAATATTTAATATTTTAATACTAAATCCAGAATTTTAAAACTCTAAATTATTATTTTAGCTAAACATTGTATGTAAACATTACATATTTAAAAACATAACAAATAAGTCACTCACATTTTATTGGCACGTGAGAAATATCCTTTGAAAAAACAAAACACCAAACTACACGTTCATAATTTGAAAAAAGAACACTATTTTATTTTTAATTCAAAAACACTTGAAATAATTTATTTTTGCAAATCGCGATCACTCGCGAACGTTACATGTGGTTGGTAGACAGTAAATGACCATAGCGTTTGTATCACCTGTCCGGATGCATCTTACTACACGTACACACTAAGCGACCTTGTGTCGTGAATGGAGAGGATTTTTGGCGCGGAATTAATATATAACGACTATTTTATGCTGTTGACAGGTGTATTTTAGGGCTAATAATGACACTCTTCGATTTCGATTATCAGCATATTAGTTCACTCAGGTGTCAATGAACCTTTAATCACGTGAACAAAATGAGCATGATGGCCTTCTAAACTTCTGATGCATATTTGGCATGACGATATTGCGTTCGGAATTTGAACTGCGGCTTAGAACGCGAATATCAGTGAATCTAACAGTAGGTACATGGAATGTCTGATCGTACAGGAAGGAGTCAGATCACGCGTTAGGTTACCGGACTGACCAAGTAAAATCCGCAATGGGAAGCCGCGTATCTGACTGCACCAGACAGTCTGCCAACAGGGAGAGAGGGCGGGAGTTCGTGCGAATAGCCTTGTTCGCCTCTACCACCGATGTGGACGCCTCAACATGAACACCACCGCTCTACCCAGAACGTAACAACAGATAAGAAAATGGGTGTAAGGAATTAGAACCGGTATCCTCATAATTTGAAGTGCAACTGCAGCAGCACTGCTACGATTACTATCGAACATCTAGTACTTACTAATGTTTCAAAGCTTGAAAAAATACACAATGAAAAATCAAATTCTTCTGCACGTGTGTCTGTTATCTCATCATAATGAAATGAAATGAAATGAAATATTATTTATTCAAATAGACCTTCACAGGCACTTATGAATAGTCAGACTCTAATGCACGGTTCGGAAGGTAGCTTTTGCTGAGAAGAGCCGGCAATAAACTCAGCAATTACTCTTTTCAAAAAAAACTTCATAATTTAGGTACATAAAATATATCCTGCAAAAGCGAGCGCTACACCCAAGCCTTTTTGTCATTTAAATATTCGTTAATATTATAATAAGCCTTTTTTACTAAAACGGTCTTAATATGTTCCTTAAATTTATGTGAAGGCAAATTTAAAAGTGATGTGTAATCCCGAAAGACGTCCACTGCTGGACAAAGGCCTGCCCCAAGGATCTCCACGATGACCGGTCTTGCGCTACCCGCATCCAGCGGTTTCCCGCGACCCTCAGAAGATCGGTCTACCATATTTGTTATCTAACCCCTTCTAAACGGCTGGACCGATTTGGATGAAATTTTGTGTGTATATTTCAAGGGGATCCGGGAAGGTATGAAAACACAATTGGACCCGTCTGCCCGCTAGTATAAAGTAAATCTCGTAAAGTGGAATGTAAATATTAAAAAGTAAAAACAAATCCCAGAAAATATTAAACATAGTGTGTACGGATATTTCATGTTGGCGTCTTTTATCTTTATTGTTACTTTTATTTTGTTGGGCGACGTGAAACGAATTGCAAACACGACTGGCTAATATTATGTAGTAGTGACATATTATTTTTTAAGCACGACATATATGATATACCTATTATAAAGCGAAGCGAAGTATAGATAAAAAAGAAGGAGCTCGAACACTGATTGATGTCCCGCTTGTAATCTTGTAATCCAATAAATACAAACCCGATTGCCCGAGCTTTGCTCGTTTTTTTTTAAAACGGCCTTTTCTAAAAATGAAACCTAGCTATATCGATTTATCTCCGCCAAAACCCACTGCATACTAAATTTCATGAAAATCGTTGGAGCCGATTCTGAGATTCACATTAGGTATATAGACACATATAAGAAAGGTATTAGATTAGATAAACTCCATGTGCTATTAATTTACACGAAGGACTTTATTTAATCTTCTACAGGGGTATCTCAGCTTCGTGGACAGGTGAGATGCTAACCTGGTACGCGGCAACAAGTGCAAAAAAATGGACAACGCGCAACGGGAAAATTGATTGGAAAATAATAATATTCTGAGACATTATTCATGCACTGCTATCTAGTGGGCTATTATTAAATTTGGCTGATTATCACACCATCTGAATCTTAATTAATTTTATAGATTAGTTGTTGGGCCTAAGTAATTTTTGTTGTGACTTTCGTAGGATACCAACTTTACTGGTGGATTTTCTAAAATGTTTCATTTGTTTTTCCTGACAAAAAAAACACGACAAAAATAATGAGCTAAATAAGTGTAGCCGTTCTGACGTGAATACGTGATGCAGATACGTACATTCAGCAATTGATATTTATTTAAATACAAGATTCATACAAAAGTACCATTCTTTCCGATTTTCTCGGTGAATATTCCAAAAAAAATTGTCCAGATGTGGATGGATATACTGATACTGATAATCTTAAATTAAAGGTTCAACACTATAATTACATAGATGATATAATTTTAGCATTGATCTCAAGATGCTAGGATAGTTTTACAGCGAAAAATGTAGCCCTGATCATTGTTAAGTTAATTTTGCACGCATTGTTAAGCACAACGGAAGCCACGGATGAATTACCTACTAAGTACCATGATGTATAGAATTTTAAAAAAAACCGGCCAAGTGCGAGTCGGACTCGCGCACGAATAGTTCCGTACCATCCTACTAATATTATAAATGCGAAAGTTGTGAGTGAAACTTTTTATCCCGGGAAAACATAAGATCCTTCGGGAACGCGGGTGAAACCGTGGGGTGGAATCTAATTATCTATAAAAACGGCAAAAAATCACGATTGTTGTCCCCTTAAATATTTATTTTATTCTGTTTTTTAGTATTTGTTGTTATAGCGGCAACAGAAATAAATCATCTGCAAAAAAATCAACTGTCTAACTATCACGGTTCATGAGGTACAGCCTGGTGACAGACGGACCGACAGCGAAGTCTTAGTATTTAATAGGCTTTACCCTCTGTGTACGGAACCCTAAAAACTGTAAAAGATGTTCACGTGCCGTTCGGTCTTTAAAACTCAAATAATTCCTATTTGTTATGGTGCTGATTCTAATTGTATAATTACTTTTCACAAGCAAATTAGAGTAGGGTAAAGTACAGTCCACCCATTGCTTGTATCCTATCATTGACTTATATTCTACCAATAGACAAGAGAAAATTTATGAAAGCAATGTTGGGAAAACGGGAGGTTACTCCATTTTTTAAACTTCCGTCGCGTGTGCAGCCTTAATGGTTAAAGTTACATAGAAATCATGTATGACGGAAATATTCTACATAAAATTGTCTAAAAAATATCCCGCAACAGCATATGTCTATATTTTATGATTGACTCACAATAACTCGTGTAACTCCTGATAGCTTAGCAGTTCGGAACATTCTGATTATATTTGATATACTCTTACGTTTTTCACATGGTGAGTTATATGTCGCTCTTTCCCGGGTTCTAGAAATCTTTATGTTCACGTGCCGTATTTTCATTCTATATATACCAATACATTAACATAATAACATACAAGGAGTTACACGCTGATGGTCTCGGAGCACAGCTATTAATAATAATATTCTGCGGTTCCTTATTGCGATATTTTTTAACAGTATTGTGGATTGACATATTATATTTCCCTACTAAAATACGAAAGTTAATCTGTCTGTCACATCAAAACCCCTGAACCCTGAGGAAGGACATATGCTACTATTTTTACGAAAAACGACGAAAACGCGGACAAAGTCGCGGGCAAAAGCTAGTAATAAAAATATTATTCATTAATTTTGAGTTCATTTCTTTTTGAAGTCGATTTTATATAATTTATTTTTTATAATATCAGTGAAAATTGTATACACAGGAAACTAATTACGTAGGTATTTGCATACCAAGGATTTTAGAGTTAAAATACATAAAAATACAAAATTATCAGTTTTAACTCCTAATTTTTATTCCGTCATATGCTTTCCTTGAAATGTAAGGTCAATAAGATAATTTAATTGTATGTAGGTATTGTGAAATTATATAGAATGACTAACAGACGCAAATATCTGAATAGCTGAAATATCTGAATAAATGAAAAACATTGTAAGTGCATATAAAATTTTAAGAGTTCCTTCGATTTCTCCAGGATCCCATCCTGACCTGGATATACCCTTTAAAAAAAATCCTAATCGGTCCAGGCGTCTTTGAGTAATCGGAGAACATACATTAAAAAAGATTCCGACGATTGTTAACCCCTTTTTGAAATCGGCTAAAAAATAATATTTGTTTTTCACAAAAAAAATTACCAACTACTTAATTTTTTTGTTTAAATCCAAATATTAGAACCTTAATATTTACGAGCTTGTTTGATAATAGGTACAAGTTTTTATTTTTGCAAGGGCGTACTCAACTTTTGGCCTGAACAATATTTGAAATGTTATTTTCGAAGAGCTTCAGCAAAACGCTATTGCATTAATACTTCACCGATCGCGCAATATGCATAATAATATTGTAATAATTGTAAAGTAAATCGTAACGGGACTCTGCGGGGCTAGCATGCCCACCAAAACACGATATGATATAGCGATTTATCGACGCCAACTGTCAAAATATGATAAATATCGCCGCCATGTTGAATTTTTATCGAAACAGCGAGCATAACTGTGCCAGTGACGTCATCGAGTTATGATACGTTACGATAGAAAGAAGAGCGAGCACGACAGTCAGTTATTTATCGAAAAGTCGAGCATGACCAATTATTTGTAGATATAAAATGATAATAATATCGATTTTTGACATTTAGTCGTGATATTTTATCGACAAGGTTTAGAGTGCGTGATATGCGTGGATACCGTGTATACGCTTGAAAATTATCGTCAAGCAAGCACCGTAGTACGTTACGTAGGGATTACATGTGATAGATAGGGCGTCCAATCGTCCATTGTTCTTCAATTGATATTATAATATTATTGTGGTGTTCAACGAGAGTTAAATTAAACATTTATGATTATTGTGAAAAGGTAAGAATTAACATGCTTTTATGATTGTTGTCTAAGTGAAAAAAAATGTTAAGATGTTATTTATCATATCGTGTCGCTACATCTGTCATGCTCGCGAAATCGATAAATATATTGGTATTTATATGATACAATATCTTTTATCGTATATCTACGACGCGTGGTCATGCTAGGCCCGCAGGACTTCAAAAAAGAGGTAAAAGTAGAAAAAAAAAAAGAATGAGTGGAAAATGAATGATGATTGAGAAATTATACTATTACATTGGCACCACTGTTATTCCATATCGCGAAGCGTATCATATCATATCACGTGATAAATTTTATCATATCGTGTCGCTACATCGGTCATGCTCGCGAAATCGGTAAATATATTGGTATTGATATGATACGATATCTTTTATCGTATATCTACGACGCGTGGTCATGCTAGGCCCGCTGAAATAACTTTTATCAACAGCAGGTATGTACTTAGGCATGGTATATCCATGGGCACCCTCATACATGTTAGTATGTTTAGGTCAAAACTTGTAAGTCCATTTTGACTCTCTTTCCGGTGTTCTATTGATACAATAGTTAAGTCTTATGACAATACTAATAAAAAAAAAAATACTCACACTGTAATAATATTAAGTCTCGTCTAGCATTGGTCTGCAGGCCGGTCTAGGATAAGCAAAACTCCTAAATTAAACCCAGCTTGAGGTTTCGATTCATCAGATGCAAGCGGCAAAAGCTTGTCTTTTTTTTAAGTTTTATTTCCAACCGAATTACAAAATCTCCTTTTTATTTATTTTTTAAATTTTGCTAACATCACACAATTCTGTCTCTCTGAAACAAATGATTTCGGCACGTGTTCAAATAACGAGATGTTTGTTTAACATTAGGAATATATGCCGCTTATTAGGAGTTTTGAGTTATTTTTAGGGTTATGTAGTCAAACAAGGAACCCTTAAAGGAACCATTAAATTTGTACCACCTTTTATTATTCTGTTTATCCTGATTTAATCATATTATCTGAACGTTGTCGAAACCTCTTTCAAAAGCATAAATTAAATTAACTCGGCGCCAGAAATTACACAATTGGTTTCACAAATGGCATGTATCAGTTTTATTATCATTTACATATTTGTGCAAAACCACATAAAGTACCAAAACCACACTATATAAGTGCAGTTTTACATTTCGTCGCTTAGCAAACAACACCGCGCAAATCAATTTTAATAATATTACAGGAGAGCGAAAAATTGTTTTGTTGGTGGGCTAACCGCCTTGAGCACCTCTTATTGGTTGAAAGTTGAAACATTTAAAATTGGATTATACAGTTTGATGCATTATGAGAAGTTTCCAATTGGCATTTAAATGTAAAAACAGCCAAATTTCCAGTTGTTTACGAAGCGACGATTTATTATTTAGGTACTTATAATAGTGGCTCCTCGGTAGTGAACGAATTATACCTATGTACAATTTCCGTCTTTATACCTAATATTAGTGTAGATCCCAAACAAACCATAGTCTTTTTATCCCGGTATAACATAAGAGACGTCAAAAACAGCGAAATAAGATGTTAATTCCGAGTAAAACCGCGAGACAAAATCCTTAAAAGTAGACTTTTTTGTATACTAAATCATTAAGTTCTTTCGTACATACATAGGTATATGTTTACGACAAAAACAGTGCTTAAGTCATCAGTAAGTATCTTTGTTGAAGATTGAATAAAAACTTAAATTAATCATCAGAGTAGGTGATTAGATCATAATCTTTGCAAAGTGAAAAAAAATATGGGCATTTGTATATTTTTTGTTCCTAATTTCAGGTGCATTTTTTTACATCACAATGGGTTTTTAAGGCATTTTAAATGTCGCGTGGGTTTGGGGTCATTAAATTTTAAATGGGGATCAGTTAAATAATTTAGATATAAAAGATACAAATTAGCCGATTAGGTAAACCCACATACAAAGATTTTGTTTACAGTTTTAAGAGATAGATTTTTTTATATATTCGTAAATAAGTAAGAGATCTCTCTACAACCTGTCAATTAAAGGCTTCTGGAATTGATATCAAAATCAAAACTAATATCATTAAGAAAAGCTTGTTTGGATGTAGGAAGTAATCTCTTGAAGTAATGATCTAAATATATAAATTATTTCACTAATTAATAGGAAGCAACATTATCCTGTAATTTCCAAGCTACCCTTTATCCTGGGAACGCGTAGTATAAAATATCATCACGGAATGCAAAGCTATAGAGCTGTGTTTGTAGATCTTGCTGATGACGAGCCAGCATTCATTAAGGTCATAATGACTCCATTAATAATAGATTGATATCAAAACTGTCGCTGACAATCGACTGCTCTGCAAATCGGTTGCAGTGAAAGAATACGAAATAGGTAATATTTGGGGAAAATCAATAAATTAAGGTCAAACCCGTGCGTCAAACTAACTGTCCTCTGTGGTTTTACTTGCGTTTTAGTACTTGTACTATTATGTATTCTGTGGTTGTAGTAAAATACTGTCTAGATTACTCTCTGGAGAATAGTCCTCTATCTGTAATTTAAGGTCCGTCAAAAACTGTTAGAAGCTGTATCCAAATTTAGGCCAGGCAAACAAAAATTTTAAAAACTGTGTTTGCGATTTAGTTACATCAAATAACCATATGGAGTTTAAGGAAGTGTTCTTTTTATCACAGACAGAATCTTCAAGTCTATTTCTATTTATTTAAATGAATTTATGGTCAATTATATTACCGTTAGCTCACCTTTTAGATATTGAGGAAAAAGATCTGACAATATTCAAAATTTACGTTTTCAAATCGATGATTAGATGCATAGATGTATAATGACGGCTTAGGGCAAAACCAAATGACATCAGAGGGACATCCCACGAGACACAACATCAAATAGTACGTATTCAATCATATACCCATTAATTAATAATTGATTAAATTGATGATGATGATCCTACAAATTTTTCACTCAATCATGCTTACGGATTTGGACCAAATTTGGCATATAAATATAAATCTTACCCTGAAATAAAAAATATAGGGTGATTTAAGTATTGCGGCATACCTTATACAGACCATAAAAACACATCCATACAAACTTAAAATAAAATGTTTGCCATAAAATAGGTACACTATAAAAAAGTAAGTCTATGAGTACCAGATTACTCGAGTAGTAAGATCGCTATTTCACCCCATCACTATGAGGTAGATTTTACGCTAAACTTCAAAATTGATAATGATGTAGGTACACTAGTCTGTCCGCAGTATTCGTCGTGATAAGAATTATACTATAGAAAACGTTTATCCCAGTACAATATAGGATCTTCAAAAACGAGCAGAAGCTAGCTAGGTATTACATAAACGTTTTATTATTGTCAAAAAAAGTAAAGCTAACCAAATTTAATGGACTTATATCTTTTAAATTGGTTTGCAAAGTTTTAATATTAGTTTTATTCTTCGTTTTTGGCTCTATGTAGACGCTGCTATAATATGATACCTCTTGATATCGTTCCGAACCGTGCATTAGAATCTGATAATTCATAAGTGCCCGTGAATTAAAGTCTATTTAGATAAAAAATATATAAATTCATTTCATTTATCATAGCTAACTATTTTTTACATTTACACTTATAAAATCACGCTTTGCTATTGGTCTCTAAATGGTTATGAAATCATAAAGTGAAGGTTAAAATAATAAATAGGAATACTTACTCACAACAACTTTGTCCGTCTAACTAGGTACTGTGGTAGTATTGTGTCCTACAGAACGTATTTACGTGTCCTAACAACTATGAAAAGGATCGTTTGAATAACTTGTCTTTTAAATGTAGTATGCAGTTAAGTGGAAGCTGTTTTATGATTTATTTAAGGTTGTTTGGAACAAGGTAAGTGGCTATCGTCTAAAGCTACATTCGCTACATTCTTCGGTCTCAATTCTTGGGTCTATCAGACTAAAGGCTTATTAACTATTCCCCTCATTAAACTGAGCTAAAGGTATCTCATAAACGTTTGGATATGGCTCAAAGAAATACCTAAACCTCTCCCCGATGAGCTCTGACAGTTTCCAGACATATCAAATCAGATACTTTGTAATAAATCTCAAAATCATAGTTTATATGGAATTTTGTATGAAATACTACACTATTACTCTTAGTGGTTCTACTGGTAATTAAAAATCTTAAAAAAACATTAAATTTTAATGTTTTTCAGTACAACATATTTGATGTTTCCACGTGTTTTTAGATGTTTTATGCATTGGTTAGTGTTTAGTAATTTATTTGTGACACTGTCAATTAGCCTATTGCTACGTTTTTATCAATCATAACCGCCTACAGTTGAAAGCAGGTGACCGGGTAAAACCGCGGGGCGAAGGCTAGTAAAAAATATTTATATTTGAAACGTCTGTTCTTTAACCATGACGAATTGCGACCATCTTTAAAAGAAGCAATCTGTCACAGCAATTAAATACTGCATATTCACGATCATTACCTAATTAGCAAACAACATATTATTTATGCTAACAAACTTATAAGTTTGAACCGAAATGAAACACGTTTGCTTTGTACATAAAATTTCCAGTTTTATTTCAATGATAGGATTTCTTGACTTGATTCTAATCTAAGGTTGCCTAAAAGTTGCCATAAAAGTTGGAATCTCTCTTCTTTGTCCAAAGTTTAAATGGTAATCGCCTCTTATTTAGCAAAAAAATTGGTTAAAGTGGTTAAAATCTACTAAATATTTGAAAACAGTGACAATCATCAATGACCATACGAAATCAACAACCCTATATCAACATCTGTCCGAGACTCATTCATAATATATTTCACCGAAGTTCTGGCTTTCTTTAAAGAAAAGAAAAGTTTATTTATTTATTTATGTACACACACAGACAAGTAAAGAGAAAAGACAAACAGATACAAAGGCACAAAGGGACTGCTTATTTCTACTAGAAATTTCTTCCAGCAGCCCTGCTACTGAAGTTTATTTTTAACCGATTAAAAAAAAGATGGTTTTCAATTCTACACGTACCTATGTATGTAATATTATTTTTTCATATTGAACATGAGGTACCTAGTTTTACCTCTTAAAGCACAGCACGGGTTATAGCCACTGAAACCGAACGAAAATAAAACAAAGAATCATGGCAAGGTTGGTCCAAAAAAGACAGAGCTATGGGTCAAAAGCCAGTTAATACCTAACATACAAAGACGTTAAATCGATCGTACAAATCTCAGCTCAGAACGTAGTTGTATTTGTTACTTAACGACATTGTCCGGCAATCACTGTTCCGTCCAATTGAGCTATTGTCGCTTACCTTTATACTACCCTCCTTTAATCACATAACGATCTTTAATTTAAACCAGTTAAGGTCTAAAATGGCCCGGCATTGTGGTAAAGGTAATTTTGTTAGAGCTGGTTGAATGGAGATCAGTCAAGGAAGTGATATGAGGTGTTTGAAATACGGACACGTGTAGAGCTATAACTGTTGTCGGGATAGTAGAGATTTGTTATATATTTTTAGAAATTCTCACGAAAGAATATAAATAATTTGATTCAACCAGTGTCAGATTAGCCATATAAGGAGTTAACAAAATGCTAGACCCCTCGCCTCCACACCACACATACGATTTACGCTGAAAACTTTTATGAAAACGCAAATTTTGCTTCTCAATAATAAAGCTTTTTTTTTCTATAAATGATATTGATTACTTTTAGGATGAGGAGAATAGCATCCATTGAAAAAGGGAAGATCTTCTGTCAGGCTGAGTCAATAAATAATAACAGCAGTCAGGTTCCCGAGTATTGCTTAGTACCGTAGTAAGTATGAGTAAGTTTCTTACATAGTAAGTTTATTATTAAGCAATTAAAATATATCTTTATTTATTTTTATGCGTTGTGAACCAACAATAACAATAAACAAAACAATTCTCATGTAAAAAACGTGCGCTATCCATCTACAAGTATCGCATGAAAAAATATATAATCACGTGTCTATCACGGATGTAAAACCACGTGCTTAAGTTGTATTGAACTATTGAGTAATTATTTATTCCATGACGAAATTTAAATATTATCCATTGGAATTAGTGTAGCGCCACACCTTAGGAAGTTTCCGCGCGGAAAGCAGCCGCTAAACACGCTCGCAGTGTTTATAACAACAGCTGAACGTAACGCGCGCGTTAATACTTACCGACAGTACAGGGGGCCAATTCCACTAGTTAATTTTGATTAAATTACAAATGATGACTTTTGCACGTTTTCGTATTCCACTAATAATCTGACAACGATGAACGAACAATGTTTCGGTTACTAAGGGCAACAACGATTACAATCTAATCTTAATAATCCAATCGAGGCGTTTCGTTTATTTTGTGGAATTCCGTTTTTTAGTAAAATTAGAATTGGATTGGAAACGAACTTTAACTGACTTGAAATTGGACGTTGTAATTTAGCAGAATTGGCACCCAGATGCGGAACTCCGCGTCGATCCTTCCACAGGTGTGGCGCTACACTTATCTCATGGAAGGAATTATCCTTTGTGGTAATTCTGACAGTAATGTGGTCAAAAGAAACGAATCCTAGAAGGGAACTAAATAATCTGTAGAATAATTAGTAGGCATTTAGATGTACTTACGAGTATCCTAAGGAGATATTAATAAAAATAAACTATAATACCAAAGATTATAAAAGTATAATATTTCATTAAATAATTATTTTTCGGATCGTTACCTATGTGAATGTAGTGTTAACCTATACAGTGTTTTTTACACTCTTTATTGATTCAACTATTTACCAGAAACTAAGAATGTGAAGTACCTATATGTAAAAAATGGTTGACTGACCTAATGCAATAAATAAATAAATATTCCGATAAGTCCAGATCGACTTTACGATCATAGGGTAAAGACCCTAGTTAATAAAAAAAACTAACTAAGCTTTTTTTTTTTCTTAAAACCCTTATAACAAGTTCAAAAGGTCAAATGAAGTCATCGTTTAAGTTTCGATTGGTTCTAATCAAACGACGACGAACCAAAGTGTAGACCGTGGCGAAGCTAAAGTAAAATATTGGCGCACGTGATTTTCATCAATATGTCTCTCGTGTTTTGTATTTTTTAATTATATTATTATCTTGTATTTGTGAGAGATGCTATCTGATTCGATTCTAGACATAACCTGTCTATTGCGTTAGTTAGACCTTGAAAAACCCAGCATTTAAGATATCACCGGCTCTTTCCGTTATATGACGTAAGAAAGTGATGGATATGTCACCGTACCATTGTGAACGCCGTTAGTTCATATATCGCGAGATTGTAAGCTGTCGAAGAATTGTGAACTGTAGAGCTTAAATTAATCGTAAATAAATTAATACGTAATATTGTTCATGCCAGTTTGCAATTTCACTAAATATTTTGTGATCTGATGGCGCTCACAATGACACGGTGCCAGATATATTGAAAAATTGGGTTTCATAAAGACGTGTCTTGGAGGAGCTCTTACAGCCTACTTGAACATTAATTATCTATTCATACGATGAGTCTATACATGTAGGTATAGACTCATAGGTAAGTATGTCTATCGTTTGTGATATTAACCATAGCACCATAGATTTAGAATTTTACTGCCATAAGATATAACAGTACTTATGGCAGTAAAAATACGAAGGTGACCCACACAAGGGAAAAATATACCTATGGATGATACCTGCTATACGTTTTAGGTGCCGGGTTGGGCTGGATGCGGGTGGCTAAAAATCGGAAGGAATGGCGCACTCTGGGAGAGGCCTATGTCCAGCAGTGGACCCAAAATGGCTGATGTCACGTTTTTAATCACTATTTAATAATATACAATATTTTAATCAGAATGTATCTATGATAAAGTGAACGTAATCTTTACAACAGTCATAATGTCTCTACGCAGTTATTTGCTACCAGTAAATAATGTTTGTTTACCATGTTTTCAACATTTTACTGTGACTTTGCTCGGTGTTTTAGCTTTTGGAAGGTTGCTGTAAAATACAAGATAAGGTGGTGAGCTATTAGCTCAGTTGTAGTGTCGTCAAATGACATGAAGTAAGGTCGTGAATTTAAATCCTACAATGGACTTTCGGAGAAGAAAAACGTGAGGTAACGATGACACAGTATGCGTGATATATGGACAGCACGAAACTATAGTGGGTAATGGTTCCATTTTTGCCATTTGGCTCTGGATTCCTACGAAACAATACACTTAACTTTTATTTAAAGTCATCCTAACTAAGGTGCTGATATTATGGTTGGTTTATCCATCTTACACGCAGCAACGGATCGGCGGATTTTATTACATACAGATAGATTTTAGGCCAGAGAGTAACATAGCCTACTTTTATCGAGGAAGCAGATAAAACCACAAGTCAGGAGCCAGTAGTTAATAAGTAAGGAATCAGTAAAAAGGTGTTGAAGAGGCTCAGAAAGGATAATGTTCTAAAAGGATGAACAAGGTCAAGTCTGATCTGGGATTGAATTGATTCGTCACACAAAAGGTAATGATGTCTACCGCAGTGATGACTTGATCTTACTAGTTCTTGCTACTTAAGTCTAGTTATAAATAATCGTAGTGACAAAACTGAAATCAATAAATCAGACCTAACTAACTAATTTGTACTAACATACTACGCTAACTCATAAAAGACGCCGACACAGACGCGGCGGGGCGGGGCCTACTATCACCTGTTAGTTTAACTCGTAGCATGCAACCTTCTGACCACAACTCAATAACTGCCTAAGTAAGCCGTGGTTCGAACCTCTTTCGAAGTACCCTTGAACTTGTAAGCCCCTCACTGGTGGAGCACCTTACGGCCGTTTGCGTCTCGGCGACAACAGTCAATTCCAATAAAATCGAGTTTGGTCACAGTATTACCATGACAAGTGAAGTACTCAAAGGTAGTACACAAAACCTACTTGCCGGCAGATTTCAGTCCGAAAATGAAATGATTTTAGAAAAAACCATAGCAAGGCGTTCACAATTTTCATGATGTTTTTTTTTTCACTGACAGCTCAAGCATATTGTTGTAGGCACTAATGCGCCTTTGTGATATTCAACTCTCGTACTATAAAGATAAATTTAGTATTCTGTATTATGCAAATCATATTGTAAATTAGATTTTCTTTTTTATAAAATAAAGTTTCTTTACCTTATTATAATAAATAGTCGCTGTTGATACGTGATTTTCTTCAAGAATCTTTCTACAATCTTAAAACAAATGTTCAAAAGTTAAAATTCACTATCGAGAAACGGAGTTTCTTTTTGAAAATTTTCATTTTTCTCTTCACAAAAGGATCCACCGTAATAGTAAAACAAATCCAAAACACTTATATCATAAATCACTGGCAGAAAAACACCTTTCTTGAACCACCGACAACACTCATTTGCTATAAGGTAAAAACTTTCGCGGCAAATTCAAAAATAATATTGGAACGTCGTTGTCCAAAATGGCGTACCACAATCGTAAGGAAGCCGTTAAGTGGTAGCTATTTTGACCGTTCCATTCGTTGTGTATTATTTATTCTTATTGGAAAATTAGCCTTTAACGGCGTGATTGGTGCGTTTAGAAGAACATCTTAGCCCACGCGGTATTCGTACGACACTGGAGAGAACTCGCACAATCGTTTGAGTCCTCAAATATTCAGCTTAATAATTTAAGACCAGTGTACATAGTATAGGGCCCCGTATGTCGAGCTGTTATACGGTGCGTGTAGGTGTGACGTCACGAGAAAAGCATAGAGGTGATGGTACCGCTCCTGATAAAAGTGGTGAGTACGTTTTTAATACTGACATTGTGATTGTTAAAACTTTACTCTTTTTTATATCTTTATTAAATCTATATATACCTAGAGGGTTTGATCAGACATGATCATGCCACCCTCATAAGCACCCATAATCAAGCTATCTGCGCTTAATAGTACTAGCATCCTACGATTGAGGATGGGCCAGGATATATTACATTACTCATAAATTTGTAGATTTTTCAGGTAAAAGCCAATACATGTAGTTTTCTAGCGCTATTCTCTTTCCACTCAGCATAATACAGAAGAAGAGCTATAAAAAACACAATATCTCCCAACAAACAATCATTAGCTGATTATGAAACACTTCTACCGATTGGCCATGTCCATTATGAAGTCCCAGGTAAGGTTTATTATCACAAAAAGGGGATTGTGTTAAAATGGGTAAGTTACTATTTGAAAAATGAAATTAATTACGTAACTTTCTCACACTTTAATCATACGTAATCGTTAACGCGTAAATGTTTTGATTACATAATCAAGTAGGAAAGATGCCATGAACTGGCTTATCCGAACATCAGATCAGTACGTATTTACTTTTGTAGAGTAGAGCAATGCTTTGTATGCTAAGCACATATTTTCCTTGTTAAATGTAGTTTAGCAGGCATTTGTAATCTGATTGTGGCATCATTTAAGGTGGTAACCTGGTGGAATTATGTGCCATCAATTATGCTAATCCAAATTCGACGCTGATTTCACACTTTGACTTTTTTATCTTTCTTCTGAACACAGCGTTATTTCGCTTAAAGAAACTCAACTGGGGAAGGACCACTTTATAGAATACCACAGAACTTTATGTTGTGATCGTCCATAGGCACTGCAATCGCTTACCGCCAGGCGGAGCATATGATGTTTTCCGTAATCGTTGTATGAAATCAACTACGCCATCAAAGACTTCTTGTGTGAATGGCATGGCAGTTCTGACAACCTGGATTTAACGGAAGTCGGACATAACCATTGTTTGCAATGGGGCCAAAAGGGTATTTAATTAAGATTAAGGGGGATCCACATTTCTACAGCTACAATTAGCAAAAAACGAAAAATTGTAATTTCCCGGGCGTCTTTCGAGGATCTCCCATAGTAGAATACATTAAAGTATACCTACAACATCTTTCAGAAGAACTACTATCAGTTTTCTTTTATTTTAACCGTTACTTGAGATTTTGGCTAAGCCTACTTTCATGCCTGAGCACAAAATATGACACTATCTTATCTTACGTATCTCTCCAGTGGGGTTATTTTTTACTGCTACATAAAGATATAATATATTCACATTTTGCAATCGAAAGAATTATATTAACATTTTTTATCATAAAACAAATGTCAAGGAAGTTAGAACTAAGGAAGAAGAACCATTCGATATGTTCGATCACTACTGGCATAAACTAGATACGTATATAGATCAAGCTAATCACGTGTTCCTAAATAATATCTCACGTACACACGGCCTCAGATCAAGCTACACATGTTTGTTGCAAAATAGCGCCTATTACAACCGCATAAGGTGCCGCAGTGTGTAGCTTGATCTGTGGCCGTGTGGACACACAAAACATGATTCACTGACAACAAAATTTCATCGTCAACACTAGATCCATTATTTTCACGAAAACTTTCATACTTCGAGTATGTTTAAATTACACATGTTTTTACAATCCTTTACCCTGAATGTCACCATTAGGTACAATGTGCTGGTCTATAGCAGCGTTGCCATAGATTTGGATCATTGGATTTAAACTGCCTTCATCAAACGTGCATTTGATGCATTCATCATCACCATCATCATGTCAGCCGAAAGACGTTCACTGCTGGACAAAGGCCTCCCCCAAGGTGGACTGACGATCTTGTAAGGATCGCGGGAAACCGCTGGATGTAGGTAGCGCAAGACCGGCCATCGTGGAGATTTGATGCATTCAGAAATAAGCAAACATTTTGAAAACAGAAGATTATTGCTGGGTCTTCGCAGTAAATACAATCATCCGAACCAATAATAGAGTCAAATCCTACTATAATTATAGATGCGAAAGTTTATGAGGATGTATGGATGTTTGTTACTCTTTTACGTAAAAACTACTGAACGGATTTGGATGAAACTTCGCACGTAGATAGATCAGACCCTGGAATAGCATATAGGCTACTTTTTATCCCAGGAAAACATATGATCCCTCGGGAACGGGGGTAAAACCGTGGGGCGGAAGCTAGTAATTTTTAAGTGACTGCGTAGTATGTTGATACCAAGTGTCATTTGTAAAATATAAAGTTGGTAAGTTTTTTGATTCGGTGGTAACAACTACTCTATACAATGTCTTAATATAGAGCATACATAGTTGTTTCAATAATTTTATCGTACACTTAGCTGTACCGCCTACATACGTCTGATCTCTACGTACCTACGAAGAAATTTGTCGGAGTATCATTATACCTTAATATTATTAAATTAAAGGTATTCATTAAAATTTAGACTCCTATTCAGGGATTTGTGGAGAAGCTCTACGTATTACTTAATGATTTGAATTTGATTGACTCTATTCAAGTAGGTACGTGACCTTCTGTGATTTATTTATGAACTCAAGAGTAATAGGTATGTATCGAACCCAGTCAATAAATTATTTATCGAATCATAATTACAAATTGATTACATATTTTTTTTCTATACTTAAATAAGTTTGAGTATAACTACTTTTATCTCAACGTGTATGGTGTCTGTTCAGTGACAGAGTTTTACTATCTATATACTAATAATAAAGCTGAAGAGTTTGTTTGCTTGTTTGAATGCGCTAATCTCCAGAGTCACTGGTCGGATTCGAAAAATTATTTCACTAATAGCATAGAATAATTAATACACTACGTACACTAACACTATAGGGATAATGTAGCTACATTTTCGAATCTGACTGGTAGATCCAGAAATTAGCTCGTTCAATCAAACAAACAAACTCTTCAGCTTTATTATTAGTATAGATGAATACATCAAATCAATACCCATTCGGCCTACTATTACCCTTTTAAAATCACCCAGTATATTGCTATTATATCGTTGGACAATCAGGATGATGGTCAATCCAGTCCCTTCCCCTCTGCCCTTCATCACAGATTATACTATTACGTAACCTCCAATGTCTTAACTAAGGTCATGAGCACCCAGTGCAAGACCATCTAATAAAACTGACATTTAAAAACAAAAAACACTTATGGTGAACGGTCCGATATATTTAACGTTTTAATATATTACAACATATATACAAACTACATATCAAAAAAATCCTCGAGGCGGCCGCTGCTGCCGATCAACGGCAAGGTTCCCAGAAGGCTGGCAGCGTTTCCTCTTTGGATGGCCAAGCAAACGCGTTGGCGGAAAAAGCTCCCCGCTCACCGGTTCTTTATTTATTATATCAATTTCAAGTATCTATAAAAGTAATTTTGTAATTAGCGCCTGAGACGTTGGTACGTCAATCTAGGGGAACTGTCGTGCCCCCCGCCCATCAAGCCAAGCGAAGCGCTTTGTCGTTTTTTTGAACCCTCAAAATTTGAGTTTGTATTTTGGCCGCCAATTTTACATGAAATGTTTTTGGTAGGATTCATTATTCTATGCATTATATTTGGGTTTTTAAACTAAGTACCTAAATTCTTTGGTTCATCAAGGCCAACAACTTTTGTTCTACATTTTCAAATTCAAGTTTAAAAATAAACTTTGCAGTTCTTGTCTTCATAACTCTCTCTAGGCAGTCACTGATATTGAGCACGCACGTGGCACGAGGCAGTCACAAACAGGGTACCTACGATTCGTTCTATAACGATTGATAAAAATCCCCATTAAAACTTTTTTTTTAGGTGTTTTTCCCAAACTCATAGTACAATAGTTATTAATCTACCTAAGTCACTTTTAAGAGGTTATGCGTTAGTTACCAGTAGGTAACCCTGCATATTTCGGTTTATTATTATTTATTTTATCTCTGTTTTCTACTTAGCTTTTATACTTGGATAGCTGTATTACTTCTTCATTACTTTACCACTGGGCACCGTTAGGTACTATTTCTTATTGTGTGTCCGAGCTACGACATTGTCGCCTCTTTCACTAAAACAAAGATGTAGCTAAAGGTGGTAAGCAAGTTTATAAAAAGGAACACTCAATTTCACCTGCCGGAACACATCGGTAAGTGCTTGGCTACATAAAGTTGCGTAAAGTGAGTTTTAAACAATTTCTAATAATTAATATTTTTTAGAAATCTATTTTAGTGAACATAATTATCTAGGTAGTTAACGTTTTGTTGACAAATTACGACAAAACGCTTGTAGATGACATAAACGTGTGAAAAGCAACGAGGTATTGGTACTGTGACATAGATTTCATAATTTGTCAATGTAACCTGATCTTCTAAACTTGAGAAGTAAATATTGCACAATACACAACCTATTTTGTAAGGGCCGCCGCACATAATGGCGAAGCGTAGCGTAGAGCATTTTTCACTGTCAAACTATTATTGACATAGGTCCTATGCGCTGCGCTGTGCTCTGTTAACCATTCATATATGTCTTGGCTATTCGAATCCATACTATCCCTCCTTACTAATCTATATTATACTAATACTAGCTTCCGCCCTGCGGTTTCACCCGCGTTCCCGTGGTATCTTATGTTATCCCGGGATACAGAGTAGCCTATATGTTATTTCAGGGTATGATCTATCTATGTGACAAGTTTCATCCAAATCCAAACTTTCGCATTTATAATATTAGTAGGATTATAGATCTGAAACTTACCTAACACGCTAAACCGCTGAATCAATTGCAATGAATTTGGCAGGCCGATAGCCTAAGATATGAAGGAGAACATGCTACTATTTATCTTGGAAATGCGGGTGAAACCGCGGAGGACAGTTGGTACAATATACAGGATTACTTTTAATTCACTTGCAATTCTTTAGAAGGTAGAATTATTAAGTATTCATTTTTCGTTTTATGGAATTAACTCTAAAATCACGAAAATAAGCAAAAAAAACTTTTAGGTATGTAAAAAGATGTTGTTTTTTATTTATGATAAAATATTTATTTTCATAATTGAATCAGAGACTCGAGTAACTTCTACTTATTAAGTGAGAACTCTTATCGCCCTTGTCCCTGTCATGAAGCGTACCTTATCTCGATCCGAACACCCTCACCGGTACCTACCTTAAGGTTTTGATGACTATTATGAGATCGCCGGCGCCGGTACATCATAGTCTATCGAAATTACGTTTTCCCTCATATTGTTTTTTGTACGAGGACCAGAGGGAAGGAAACATAGGCTTTCCCCATGGTTTCAACCGTGTTCCTGGGATAAAATGTAGCATGTCTCTATACCTTGTCTATCTGCGATAATTTCATTGCGATCGTTTCAGCGGTTTAGGCGTGAAAAGGTAACAGATAAACAAGTATCGTGCTAAGATAAATACGAAATAACTTAGTTTCTGTCTGTCTATGTATTTGTTAGCCTTTGACGGCTCAACCGCTGAACCGACCGCAATGTAATTTGGCACCCAGATAGCCTATGACGTGACATAGGCTACTTTATATCCTTAAAAACGTAGGTGAAACCACGAAAAACCATTAGTATAAAATCACACTGTAAAATTGTAAGACCAGAATCACTCTTACAGTACCTACCCTAAACGTTTTCCAAACAGCAGTCAAAATATTGATAATTTAATTTCAAGCGCCATTTCCTTTTACTTAGTAAACAAACCAGAAATAAATTTCATCAGGAAACGTTTACAAACTCATTTTATGTGCTTACTACGAACCTCTTTAACGCTTTCACGCGTTTAAACGTTAAATATAAACAAACAAACTGAATTGCTCTCTTCTCGACTCCGGAAAGCAAATCAGTGTACTGCTTGCAACACTATCATCAGATAAGAAGCATAGTTTATACTTCAAAAAAATATCAACCAAGTTAGTTTTGTATGAAAAATCTTATCGTTTTTTAGGTTACACTCGCTATATCGCCCCATCACTACGCCTCTACTTTAAATATATTTTTTTAATTATTAATATTAGGTATACCTATACCTACCGCAGTATTTGGATTAATATACCCAAATAAATACCCTGTATTTCTGAATTACAGTCGCACAGTCCGATTGAGTCTACCGAATCTATTGGCTCCTTTATCCCAATCTCAGACCTCCATTCCAGATGAAGTAATCTATCGGTACATGCACGATCACCGTAATGAGGACAGGAAATAACAAAGGTTCAGCATAAATAAAATCGTTCCTGCCAATCGGAATGGCAACCGAGGAGCCTGATTTAGAAGGATTATCCCTGATTCAAACAAGGTACAACCAAGTAAGGGCCTTTCCAAACAGTTGGTACAAATTATTTTTAACCCCCGACGAAAAAAACTACGTGTGTGTGTGTCTGTCTGTGGCCTCATAGCTCCTGAACGGATGGACCGATTTTGATTTAGTTTTTTTTTGTTTGAAATGTGACCTTAATCGAGAGTGTTCTTAGAAGGAAAATCCGCCCAGTCGTTTGAAACTTATCACCAATTTTCTAGTGAGTTTCCGGGGTTTCTTTAAATGTTTAATTTTAGTTATTTCTATGTTGTGTTAGTCGAACTATAATATTCATAAGCCGCAGTCGTCTGCAGATGCAGACTGTACATATTGATTACTTACCTACCCTTTTCAGAATAACACTAGTGTTAGAAATTACAAAATAGAAGCTCTTCAATTAGGTAGACCAGGTAACTCATCACCTGAATAATAACGCCCATACAGCAGAACTGGTTTTTTTATTAACCTGTGATAAATCCGAAATTGGAACACCCTTAGTGTTGCAAGCGTCAATGGGCTACGGCAACCGCTTACCAGTAATGAAATAAAAGAAAAGACTTTGTACAATTAGATTAGAATTTAAGGGACTTACCATAAATACCGCTATATAGGTAAGTATTAAACTATTTATGTAACACAAAACGTCAACTTGCGTTAGTTTCCCAAACAAACTGTTACATTAAGATTAATCCGCCAATGTTGATTACATCTTAAGACACAATGATAAGGTATCTAATCGTTTACAATTCAAGATATTATATCAATTCAACAGTGATCTTGACTTTTTCACTGGCGAATAACCTGAAAGAAAGGCTTTTGTATGGAGATTGACAGTTCATGTGAAAAGTGTTTATGACCCCCTAGCTGGCTTTACCAAAGAATACTATTACCTACTACATACAGAAGTTGCACTGACAAGGTGCAAGTAAACTAGAGAGGACTCGAATCTTAAGCCAATGTAACTGTAGCGACTCTTGTCAGCTACATAGTTCACCGATGGATAGATGGCAACAAAATAATCTATGTGTTTATGTAAACGCCATGCAAATCACGGCGCTTTTGTTCGCGAAAAAGGTTCACCTTAAAAACGTTCTAGCGCTATGTGTTTAAACTGTCTGAACGACTAATTAGTGACTATTTTCCTTATTTTTTCCGTGCTGCAGCGAATTTTAACAAAATTGAGCATGACCTTGCTTAGGATAGCTTCTCTATACGTATCTCAGTGTTAGCAGTACTCTTTATATACCTACGCCTCACCCTCACCGGATTTCACTTGTATGAAGTGCCTTGGGTGCCCCTAGATTTTTCCTGACACCGACCGATACATGTTTGTTTGTCCTGAAAAGTTTTTAAGTAGTAGGTATTCCAGTTATCTGATTGTCCATAGTACGAACACTGCTTAGTTTGAGATCAGATAACCGTGTGTGTGTGTGAAGAGAATGAGATTGGGCTTTGTTTTTATTGATAAATGCCACTGTAAAGACTCAATAGAGTTTTTACTGACAACAAACACTAGAACTTCACCTTGACGTAGGTAAAATATTATGTTCTATGTACATATATTAGATAAACAATGTACAATCACGTAGTAAAGTTATTAGAATAGCAACGTGTAATCAACTTCATGAGAAAATAAATACACTAGTAGATACCTAGTAGGTAGGTACACAAACTCTAAAACTTTGAACTTTTACCCCTCAAACCAGTTTTTAAAGTCTCAACTTCGCAAATTTTAAGTCCCTGACAGTCTTTTAAGAGGTTTGAAAATTTATATAGGGACTCCTCGTTATAAATAATAAAATACCTATTTCAGTATTTTTTTAAATTAAGGGATGGATGATTGTATGAGTTTTCCCATACAAACTACAAAAAGTGTATACAATAGGGCTTTCGTAAGATTTCAGAATATTACTACATTAATATACCTACATAAATTATACGTACGAATAATTTACTGTACCTACTTATGAACTGAAACTGGGACTTCACTACTTACAAAAAAAGTGAAAACCCACCAAAAACATTTTCAAATAAAATGTTGCCAAGCCGAGAGAGACCATAATATGGTACTGTCAAAAAGTTATCAGATCTCATGTAGAGACAAGCTTCTAACTCAACACGTCATTACTCTATGAGCCCTAACTTCACAAACTCTACACCTTTGTCAAAATATGTGGCCTACCTGTAAGTACCTACCTACTACGGACCCTAAATAAAATTTCATACTAATACACACCTTCAGCAAGGAATACAAAAGAAGTCTGCAATAACAAAAAAGTTCTTTCCACGTAAGATTACTTGTATTCTTATCAGATAATGAAACGTCATTTACTTTTTTATCCATAGCACTTCCTAGATATTTGATAACACATTTCATTTAAATATCTCGTATATCATTAGGTACCTATCACTCAGGATTATCTGTACAAAATCTGACGTAGATATTAGATACGTTTGTACCATCAGTAGGAGTTGCGGATACAATTATGTTATGATATGGGGCACAATGCGTTTTGAGGGCGTGCCCCCCTTGACGCGGGTGGCCCAGCATAGAAACAGAAAGTATATGACTTGATGATTTGTTAACTACTAAAATATGTCTTTTAGCTCTTCCCCTATTTTTTGATCGAGCGAAGCGTCTCCCTTTTGGCTTGCCCAAAAATGCCTTCGTACCTATGTCTATCCGGCGGATTTCCGGCTGTTCGTGCATTTCTCAATCGATTCTCATGGAATTTCGATCGAGCAGGTTCGATAATTATTATAAAAAGAAATTGTATGACACAACATAGATGTAGCATCGGCAAGTCGTTTTCGTACACTTCACTTCCGATTTACACTACTAATAAAAATCATTAATTATCGCGCCATTCAACGTTCAACAAGATTATTTTCGTCGAGCATTTTTAACTCATGAGTAATGTTGTAAAGGCGCACTCTCTTCGGGAACGATCGATTTTACGAATTTTGCCGAAGCTTCATCTAAGTTGTGTCATACTTCCTACTATTTTTGTAGTTTTGACATGGTTTTGACTAGCAATTTATTTTAAGTAATGCCACCTAGTGGCCAGCACTTGAACTACTATTAAAAATTCTTCCAATCAACATAATTTTGATTTACCTCAATTTTAGTGTGGTTTGGTTACAATAAAATTGATCACTTTATGCGCTTAAGTATCCTGTTTTTTAATTATTTGTATACGTTGAATTATCAATTTCTTTGTATACATAAATATATAGGTACTGTAAAATATAGAATATGCATAATAGAATGAATTAGAATGGCAATACTTATCAGTTATCTTTCACATTGACAATGTAAATGACATTACAGATGACAGAAGACAATCAATGTTCTGGTACTAGAGATGCCTCATAATACAAAAAATAACGATATTTTTTTTAATACATAATTTTTTTATGACATGTGCAAATGAGTCAGCAAATAAATAGTGGACTAAGAGTATCCAAACTTATTTGGCTGCCATTCCGTTCGGTGGGAACGATTTTATTCAATTAAATTGACGTTGGAGCTAAATTAAATTCAATCTTCATTATAATACCCTAATCATGTACCAGTACCTTTCTAGGCTTTGTGTGTTTACCACCATCGGCCACATCATCACTGACCACGGTGAGATTGTGGTCAGCATAGGCTATATTGTATCATCATATTAGAAAGCTGGAGCCAACTCAATCAATTCAGTAGACAACTCTAATGAGCTTAGCAAGTATGTTTCCAAACTAAGGAGCGAGCACAGTTAATAAATGGTACAGACCTACTTATGTGGATATATTTCGATGTCTCTTTATTAATTTTATTTGACTTTTCAACTACTTACCTAAAAATATCTATCTATAATCTACAGCATTGATATGTCATCTACAAGTACAATGGCCCATGAACCTTTATTTTCATCGATACCTATTTGCAAACATCAATACTCAATAATTCATAGTATATAGATCGATAGCTTAGCGTTGAATTGATTCAGTCCCTTCTCTATGAATTGGTGACGGACACTTTGAATGTCGGTATGAATTTTATTTTTGCAATACAAATTTATACCACGCAAAAATCACATGTGTAATGTCGTTATTCGACAACGCTGTATTCAATTCTACCCTATACGAAGCTTTGTGTCTTCAAATCGGGGATACTCTGGCTTTCGCATTAAATTTCTTCGAGTCGTGCGTATCGTCGATACCTATTGATAATTTTCCTAAATCATTCGTGAATTTTTCGGAGTTATCGTTTTATGAGGAAATATCTGGGATTTTCTACTTCAACGAGTTCCAGTGCTTGCTATTGAAGACTTTCAGCCTCATTTTGTTGTTTACTTTGTTATTGATTTTGATTTCTTGGCGTGTGTATGGAAGGCGCATATCGGAGCGTTTTATGAAGCCGGGTGAGTTGAGTAATTTAATACCTATTGATCTAGTTGTACGAATGCTAAGTTAGCTCGAAAAAACTGGGTTGGTAGCATTAAGCCTTGTTCCTCCATTCTGGTATTGATTCACAATCCTAATGTATGTATGTTATTTAGAAAAGAAACAAAGATTCGTCTATTATACTGTTTTTGACTCTAAATCTTAAGAGTTACATACCACATCTAACTCCATAGCTGATGAAACTGTGAGGCCATCCTTGATTGAGGTCTAGACTTACATTATTGAATTGCCTATAGGTTATTGATAAAGGCAACCAAGGTTACATTATGTGCAAGTCACACACATTGCAAAATTTGATGTTTTGTTTCCTTTATAACAGTGCTACATGAAAGAACCTGAATGTACATACTATAATGCCTATATCTTTATAAAATGTTCATGAGTATAAGTATAATAGTATAATGTTATAATAGCAAAGAATTGGTTTTCTTTCATGACCTTAATAACATTGAGTATTATTCTAAAAGTGCTCTGTATATACTCTTATTATAATGGCTTTATTTACCATGCATTTAAATTTTTTCAACAAATGTACACAATATGTTTGTAGGTTGTAATAGGTATCCAATAATCTACAAAAGGAAGACACCTCGCTGACTTTCTTGCCAGTGGCTTATCAGTATAAGTGTATTCCAAACCGGTGGTAGATTTAATTATAACTTCTAACATTCATAAGTACCTTATCAGGGCCTAAACTAAATGAGTTTTGAGTTTGAAATCTACTGTTGCTATGTTCATGACAACTTTTTCTCTGTATTCAAACCCATTTTGATCCATAGTTAAAAATGTATCTGCTATAAAAATATTGTGAACTGAGTTGATAGGACTAGTATCTGAGCAGCCGAGACAAAGTAAAAAATAAATAATACATGAAATATTTTATCTTATCTCAACATTATCTTCACAGCAACTTCAGCAACAATAGAACAGCTGAAAGAGAGTGTATCGAAATTAAAACTACCTAAAGAACACACTCCGCGAATATAAACAAAACATGGCAGACAAAATCAAGAAGTTCTTCCAGAAGAAGAAGGTTGACGCCAAATTCAAAATGGCTGGACCGGGGTATAAGCTAAGTGAAGCTGCAATGAGTAGTCAAAGCTCTGCTAGTTCTAGGAAAGATGTGCCGGCAGTGCCTAAAAGATCAGAGTTGCCCGAAGAGAGCAAGTTAGCAGCTGAGGCAGCATTGGCGAGATTAGGGCAGAAGAGGCAGAATTCTGCATTTAATACTTCTCTAGCTGCTATACAGGTAATGAAAACCTCCTCTAATATTAAGGTCTATTAAGGTTGCCAGAGCTCTTTGAGGAGATTGGTTGGGTCCGCAATGCTTGAGTGATAGTTGTCCATCTGATTGTCTTTGGGGACCTAGTAAGTGTCTATGCTGGACATAGGCTACGGTTACTGTTAACCAGGCGGGCTATCAACTTGCTTGCCGATTTTGTTGTATAAAAAACAGTAACTATTTCATGAAGATAAAGCAAAGGTCTTGTAATTGAAAGAAATAGTTTTACTTTCAATTTTGGGAATTGGCAGGACATAATGACTTCCACAACTTAAGTGTTCCCAAATCCTACTTATATTATAAATGTGAAAGTTTGTGTTTGTTTGTTACTTCACACTCAAACTGCTGAACCAATTTTGATGAAATTTGGTATATAGTTAGCTGACACCCTGGATTAACGCATAGGCTACTTTTTATCCCTCGGGAGAGCGGGTGAAACGGCGGGGCAGAAGTTTGGGAATAAATCCTTTAATGCTAAGTATAAGTCTTCATGTTCCAGGCTCAAGTAAGGAAAGAATTGGAAAATGAAAAGGCTGCATCATCAAAACAAAATGAAGAAGCATGTTCATCTAAACCTGAACCTGAGCAAGAGAAAAAAGAGCTAGAAGTTGATTTACCTAAGAATTTTGCAGTTTCAGGAGTATATTTCAAGTATGTAGTATGATTACAGTTTATCTGAGATATTTAAACAAACTGGTTATAATTTAGTGTACAATGTATAACATAAAAGCATGCTAGTAGATATGCATTTCATGGTTTATATGCCTACAAATAGATACAGATTTTTATTGAGAACATTAGCATTTCTTTTCTCTCTCAAGAAATCCACACTGACCCTGTCTGTTGGGCTATGTGAAATCTATGCTAATTATATAAACAACTACTTAACTGATACTGAAAATTCTTTCACAACTCCCCCAATAAGTCGTAGCTCGTACTAAGTCCTCCCCTCTCCCCTGGTAATGCCCTGAGCCAAGGTTCATACTCTATTCGGGGGTGCCAGTCGTGGTTACCTAAATGTTGCCCAGTTGAGAGCCTTCTGCTCTAGCGCAGAAGGCTCTCAACCTTCCTTGAAGCCTTCAGAAACTACCAACTTTAGTACATTCAAAAAAAAAATATCTATCACTAATAGGAAGCTACATTCTCCCTGAGTGCTATAGGCTACTTTTTAAACGCGGGTGAAACTGCAGAGTATAGGCAGTTTTTATTACAACTTTTTTAGCATCTCAACTCCAATGCTGATAATTAATTTCAAAATAGAATCAAATATTGACTCGGCCATCATTGATGTTTTTGTATTAATTCTGTCGTTGCTTACAGGTGTCCAATAATAAGCAACGACATATTACCAAGGGATGAATGGAAGAGGAACATAAAGATGTTCTTGTACGAACAACTGGAAGAAGAGAGGGGTCTGACAGCCTGTCTTATTATACAATCCTGTAATAATAATAAGGAAAAGGTTAGTTTATTAGTGATCTTGTTGGTTTACACCAGAGGTTCCCAGACTTTTTTTCATAGTCCACTTTTAAAATTTAGCTGGTTCTGGTGGACAGCTACATTTCTACCATATTCCCAAAACTCGTCAAAAATTGTCATGCCAACGTAGAACCCCGTCAAGTCTCCCGTGGACGCCTGGGGGTCCACCTAGACCACTTTTGCAACCTCTTGTTTAGACAAAAAAAATTGGGAGAATATGGTGTTATTAGATTTCACGGATGTACGTGGGCCTGTATTTAACCACAATATCACCATACTGATGATGTGGCTGAATGTGGTATTAATATTCGCCAACCAACTCATCTTCCTTACCCGGCTGAAAGCCCTCTGCGCTGGCCGATTTGTTCGGTAAGGTTGCTGCAGCCATCAGAAGCTACCAACTTAAGTCCTTTAAAAAAAATCCTGGAAGGGATTATACAAATTACATTTGATATGTTTAAAGTTCTGTCTTTGTATGGCGTCTTAAGATACGACATGCCCTTATAAGCATTTGATCATTTATTTTCAGATTGACACATGCGTAGAAACACTATGCAAATACTTAGAAAACATAGTAACACACCCTGATGATGAAAAGTATCAGAAAATTAGAATGTCCAACAGGTAATAGTTCATATCAATATTATTTTTTATACTGCCTGACGACGTTAAATTAATCAATATAATCTAAAGTATGTCATTAGAGCCCTAGGTATAGCCTGGCAATAATATTGTATTTTAATTCATTATGCCCCGCTGGTGTAAAGGCCCGTGACATAAAAATCTGCTTTATCCCCTTGATGCAATAGGTACTACAAGATTTTAGCTCATCAATGACAAAATTGGCATTAGCTGCTTGTTTCATTCATAAGTGCCTTATTAGGGCCTAAACTGAATAAATGAGATTTTGATTTTGATTTTGATTTTGTTATAAATGTATTGCTGTTTCACTCTAGCCCTCGGTGACGGAAAATTACGTGAGGAAACCATATCACGTTGGGAGGATACTTTGCAATATGTTGCCGACCTTTTACAATACCGAGGCAATTACTGGCTCTCAAGCGCAATTGCCGAAACACACCCGTAGGTGCTTGGCGACAGATCTTCAAGAGGGTGGTAGCCAGCCAGGCGGGTATTACAAAGTACCTTACCACCATGCTATGGTTTCCTCACGATGTTTTTCTTCTTAGTAGTGCTCTGAAAATTCTTTCACTAATAATCTATACTAATATTATAAAGAGGAAAGATTTGTTTGTTTGTAATGAATAGGCTCCGAAACTACTGGACCGATTTCAAAAATTCTTTCACCTTTGGAAAGCTACATTATCCCCGAGTAACATAGGCTATATTATATTTAAAAAAAAATTAGGGATCCTTACTAAAACTCCAATAATGTAACATAAGGTGTAAAAAAATGACCTGAAAAATTCCTTACGTCGCGTGCGCTGCGAAAACTATTGATGATAGAACAAAATCATTTACTACGACTTTGCAGAACTCATCATTATCTACAAAAAGTGTCGCGACAGCATATGTCTAAATATTATAGTTATGTCACAGTAAGCAGTTTTTTATTCTAAAATATTAATTTATATATGCCGGCTCTTGAAAAGGCTCTTCATTTGTACCTTGGTATTAATCCTCATCAAAATAAATTACTTTATATTCAAGACGGCTTAATACCTTTTTATAACTTTTTGAATTATTCAATTCGGACATTTCATTCGGAAGATATCACGAGTTTAAAAATGCAAGTATTAGAAAAAAGTCGCGTGGTTGTCGGTTGTTGCTCACCGCGCTCAGCTAGCCAGCATGCGATGTAGGCTCCATGTAAGCGTCACTGGGGTACGGGGGGGAGTCAATGTAATGTTTCAATAAAATCCGCTCAGCCGTTTTAAAATTAACACCAATTTGTGAGTTTTGGGGGTTTCTTTAAATTTATAATCCCTACTAATATTATAAATGCGAAAGAACTTTGTCTGTCTGTCTGTTACGCTTTCCCGCTTAAACCTCGCAACCGATCGCGATGAAATTTGGCACGCAGATAGTATATGTTATGGAGAAGAACATAGGCTACTTTTTATCCCGGGAAATCATGAACCTCGGGAACGCGGGTGAAACCGCGGGGGACAGCTAGTAATATACATTATGCCTGCTAGGTTACTTTTATCCCTGGAACGTGGTTGAAACTGCGGGGGACAGCTACTGTAAGATAATTAGTCCCCATGGAACTTGCTAATAATCAATATTGATTTCAGAGCTCTGAATGAAAGGGTACTCCCGATAGAAGGGGCTATGGAGTTACTCTTGGCCGCCGGTTTCACCCGCCAGAAACTAACCAATCCTGACGGAGTGGAAGAGGAATACCTAGTTTTCAGCAGTAGTAATATGTCTATTGATCTATTGCCGGTAAGGATTTTTTCTATATATCTTAAATATTATGTCACCACCAGGATCGTGACGTCTATGGGTCAAGACAGACGGACTGCATTTCAGCTGCACCCCGACTGTTAATTTGCAGTTAGTACGACTACAGTAAAACTGCAAACAAACCTTTATGTCTTTATAATTACAAGCTTTTGTTTCCTTTCACCTGTCCCGTTGTCTGTAATGGAATTTTGATATGGATTAAATAATTCAAGTTAAATTTGACCCACTTTCCGGTTTCCGATTGAGCTGAAATTTTGCACAAATAAGCAAATCGCGTGACAATGCAATATTATGATGACGTGGAGCTGATCTGATGATGGAGCTGGAAGGTGGCCATAGGAACTCCATAATAAAACCACATAACCCCATCGAGTGGCTCATTGGAACCGTCTTAACGAGTAGTTAAAGACTGTGCAAAATAAAGTACAGTCGGCAATAAAAGCTTGTATCAAAAATGAAATTTTTAACAGAGACTTGTAATAGTATCCTATCTACTTCTTTTAAGTACATACAATTATATTTAAAAAAAAAACATTATTTTTTTAGTCCTTAATCGATGCGTTACGCACGGCCGAACCAATACAACTAGAGTTGGATAGAAACCTGCAAGTGTTGCTGCCATCTCAAGCCGTCAGTAAGAATCAGCTACCACCGTCCTTCTATGCACTGACCCCTGAAGAATTAAAAAAGGAACAGCAATTAAGGTACAACTCTTAAATTCACAGATACCTATTTACATATATCAAAAAAACCGGCCAAGTGCGAGTTGGACTCGCGCACGAAGGGCTCCGTACCATTCTCTCCAAAATTGATTTTCTGTGGTACCCTTAGCGACATCGGCTTTATTGCTCAAGCGGCCGAGGGAGGCCGAGAGCAACGCGATATAAATAAAATCATAATAATCAATATTGAATCTTATAATGTTGCATATAAGGTCAATTCTTGTCAACAAACAAATAAATATCAAACTATTTCTACCAGGACTGAAGCTATAGAAAAAAGTCAAATGCTACGCACAAAGGCGATGAGAGAAAAGGACGAGTTAAGAGAAATGCGCAAATACAAGTTCGCTATCATCAGGATTCGCTTCCCTGATGGCATATTGTTGCAGGTATGTTATTTATTATATTCAAAATATAAGAAACTATGTGCAAAAGAGATAGATGGATATGTGGAAGAAAGATAAAATGTATAGCTTGGATAAAACTTTGATTCTGAGATATATTTACACAATATCGCACTCACACTCGTGTTTTAATAACCTCTATTATGCAACAGTATCATAAACTACTATTACCATTTCACAGCTCAGTAGGTGTCTATGAGAAATATTTCTATATCCATCTCATTTCTTATGATTCTATGTCACATTAACCGCAGAGTTTCTTGTCAGTCTTCTATTTATGTTTATTCTGAACTGGTGGTAGAGTTATTAGACGCTATCATACGCTATTCAGTTATTAGGAGCCTTATTGGGGCCTAAACTTAATAACAGAGATTGACTGAAATACAAACAAATTTGATTAATTTTTTATAACTAATAATTAACTTTCTTTCAGGGAACCTTTTCTGTGTACGAACGGTACAGCGAAATCCACGAATTTGTTCAAGAAAATCTCGAACATAACGGTTTACCTTTCGTCCTAAATTCTCCGACAGGTCACAAGTTGATATTTGACGAGGACGCGAATAAAACTCTTATCGATCTTAAGTTAGTACCGGCATCAGTGCTCACTTTCGCTTGGCACAGTTCAGTCATCAATGAAATAAATAATAGTCCGAATAAGGATGTTTATTTGAAGCCAGAAGTTATGGTTTTAGTCCAAGAAGTTTAATGTACCTATGTAATTATGACACTAACTTTCGCACCTCGGTTTCTCCTTCCTTTTTCCAAATTTCGACTTATCTCTCTGTCAAAATTTATAAAAATTGTTTCGGCTGTTGAGCCATTGACTTTGGCATTATTAGTAAGTTTTTTTAAAAGTTACTTTGTAATGCTCCTAAAAGCTATGATTTTATATCTAGAAAGTTCAGGAAAAAAAGTTTGTAACAAACATACCTGATGCTGTTAAAAATAAATAGATGCTAACTAATGTCGTCCATGTTTAAATTTTAAATATAGTATTAAATACTATAAATGTATTCATGAAAAACAACCTGTTTAAAAATTATAATAGCTTTTTGTTTTTTGATAATATATGTGATATTATTAAGGTATCATATGAAATGTATGTATATTTGTAGTTATAATGAATTAGATTTCTGTATATAAATGGACAAAATTAAAAATATGGCGCTAAAGACGATTATTTATTGATTACAATACATTTTGAGATGGCCGTCATTAAATGACGTCATAGGTACAAACAAAACAATAACGCGGGTCTGACTTGACACGGTGTGGGAAGGCGCGAAGAGAGGTAACGGCCAACTTGAAATGAACGGCTAGGATGTTCAGAGTTCAGACAATAATGGTTCTGATTCTATTAATTACAAACTAAATTAATTTATATCCCTCTATTTCTAAACACAAAAGGATATTAAGACGGACAGTGTTGCCACAACATTGGATGCCATACCCTACTATAAACTGTTGTGAAATGCCAAGAGTTTATTTTTCTTGAAATCAATTGATACCAGTATGCAAATGCTGGATTTAACGTATGTCGCGACTCACAAATTAACAACATGTATAAATATATATTTTTATGGGAATAATACACAATACTTTTTTACTCTTCATACCTAAATTAGTTGAACTATTGTTCTAATATGACTGCACTAGCAATGTTACTCCAAATAATATGTTGCTTTTCTGTTTAAGATATTTAAAAATGGTTCTAGACTTCTACTGATAGTTTAATTGCTAACTGAAGATTTGTTTATCAGTGGAGTGAATTATTTAATTTATTAATAATAAGGTATTCACCTTGATAAAATAAAATTTAAAACAATGTTTTTTCTGTTTTATTATTTTTCTTTTCAAATTGATTATTATGAAACATTACAACATCAACATTATTTCCCAGGAATTGATCTATAAGCGACACTATGAGATGGAGCAATAATACAGGCTGTGTTTATTTCCAAAACCATGAGTTTGATTCCCGGCAAGGCAAATATATGGAGTAAACAGTTTTAGTTTTAATCATTATCGGTTGCGAGGTTCCTTTCTGCATTTTTCGCTATTCCCTATACTTTAAGATTTGTCCTACCAAGCCCAGTCGAAAAATTCACACTGTCTGCCTGTTTACAGTAAAATAATTCAAATTCGGAAATCTCAAAAATTTCTGTGATGCAAGGTAATACAACCTAAGGTTACCCCTGATGACTCGTAAATTTTAATGCACCACTTGGTGTATCTATACCTAGTGGTGCATTAAAATTTACGAGGATTTATAGGACATAACGTGCAAATTTTAATTTTTGTATGGAGTGAAAGAATCCACCTAAGGTCACCATAAGACTTATTGTAGTGATGCTACTATACAGGGTTACTTTTCATTGAGTAGTCAAATCACGGATAATTGTAACCTACTCATCATTATACACAATTATACATCATGGGACCAACCCTGAAATCACAAAAAAAAGTTAAACTTTTCATACATTTTTAAGATTGATGATTTGTATGAAAAATTTAGCTCTTTCATTATAAAGTAAACTGTGGATAGGTGTAGGGACAATCATGCAAATGAATAAACTATCTACAGCAAAAATGCTCTTTATTCTTAAATATATTTAATATCTTCCACCCCTATCGCGCCTCCTGTCAGTTTCATGCCTATCTCTATCTCTTCTTTCCTTATCCCTCTCTCGTTCCCTCTGTTCTCTAGTTCTTTCTCTCTCTCTTTCCTTGTCACGTTCCCTCTCCTTCTCACGTTCCCTTTCTTTTTCCCTCTCCCTTTCTCGTTCACGCCGTCTTTCTCGGTCTCTGCTCCTGGATCTTTCTCTTTTACGATCCTTATCACGTCTTTCACGGTCTCTTGATCTGTAAAGTAAATTATGATATAACATTATTCATGAAATAGCAAGTTAAAGAATTAAAACAAGAAATAGAACTATTAATTTATTATTGTGATATAAGGTAACCAACCTGTCTCTTTTACGTTCTCTATCTTTCCTATCCTTGTCTCTTTTGTTTTCTTTGGTGTCAGCATCAATATTCTCATCATCCGAGGGCATATCTTCATCTAAATCATCATCTAACGCTGATACTTTTGGCTCTAACTCATTATTTTCCTCCAATATAGGGCGCTTTTGAATCCTAGGCAAAATTATGTCACAGAGACGCTCTTCGCGGAGTAATTCGTCTATAAACTCATCTACGTGCACAATTTCAAACTGTCCTTCGCGATTTTGCCGCCTTAGCTTCCTATTATCGTTATAAAGTGGCTCTAGATATTTATAACAATCAACTGAAGTTCCCGTGAGTCTCATATAATATGCTCCTAAAGCCCGAACATATTTGAACTCCTCGTTCTTAATAAACTCAACCACAATGTCTTTTTCGGGTTGTATCTGCAACATTTTCAATACTAAACACAAAAATGGTGTTGGATAAATGAACCCGCCATGCACGCCTCCAATATAACGTAATTCCATAGCTTTGTCGACGAGCAACTCTGCAGTTAGAGCGAAACATTCTTCCTTCCAGTATTTAGAATCATATATGCGAGATCTGATTATCTTTTCTATCAAATATTGTGGATTTGTACCGCGTATTGACTTCGCGTCCTTTACCGTGCGATTCGCCATTTTTATTTACTAAAATCAAAAAAATTACGGACTGACGGACCAGTGTTGCCATATAGTAGAGTAGAGACTGCAAATCAGTATATCCAATAGAAAAATCCAAAGTCCTATCCGTGACTTATGTGTGTCCGTGACTTAAGTTTAGAACTTTTCAATTAAAATACATTTTTTAGAAATAGTTTCTGTGTTAAGTTTTAAATAAAAACAGGACGTGTTCCTTAACAACTGGTTTGTATAATAATAAATATCCTGGGACATTCTTCACACATGGTTATCTTATCTGATCCCAAACTAAACAGAGAACTGAGCTTTGTATGAATAATTCCTTCAATTTTCTCTGTTGAGTTGAACTGTAACATAAAATTTTACTTGTTTGAAGAATCCTACTGATATGTTTGTGTTTTCGTAACGCTCAAACGGCTGGACCAATTTTGATGAAATTAGGTATGGAGGTAGCTGACACCCTGGATCCTTATGCTACATTTTATCTCTCGGGAACTTAAAACCCTTTGGGAATGCAGGTGAAACCGCGTGGCGGAAAGCTTACAAAATACATTGCTCATCTTGACACTGGCAAAGTACACAAAGTGTGATGTCAAAAAGAACCAAAAGACAACTGATAGTCAGACAAGACAACCAACCTGACAGCTCGAATAAGGATGAACATTCAACATAAAAAAATGATTATAAAATAATCGATTAATTTCTTAGTATTTAAATCAATTAAAAATTAATCGCTTTTTAAAATAATTTATTTGTATGATTAAGTTTTATTTATTTTCTTGAGTATCTGTTTCTTTCTCTATAAGTATCTGAAATTTCCAAAGTTATAAATTCGTTAATCAAGTTAAGTAATCAACAGCAATAAAAAAACCTGAAAAGTGCGAGTCTGAACCGAGAGTTCCTATTTTCCTCTGTTATTTAAGGGTAAACCTTCGGTTGGATCGTTAAATTCAATTTTTATCACGTTTTTTGCTAATTGCAGCTCAGTTATAGGTCGTAAGTTATCAACTTGTTATTTGCGACAAGAATGGTAGTATATTTACTGATTAATAACAAAAGAAATCATCAACACATTCCTCCAAGGTATATTAGTAACATTTTCATAAAATAGTCGTATATGTCAGTAATATACCTTGGAGGAATATGTTGATTATTTAATTTGAAGAGATTTGAGATAAAATTTGAATTTAACGCCCCAACCGAAGCCTCCACCTTAAATACCAAAGAGGTTTTCCTGTAAAGAACTATTTTCTGTATTTTTTTAAAATTTTTTGGCCCAATAGATTCGAATTTTCGCCGATTTTGTTCAATAACTTCAAAACGATTTATTTTGAAATGTTAAAAAAATATTTGATCATTCCACGTCATGATGTCCACACATTCATTTGACATGTCACACAATATGGTTTAAAATACTTTTTTTAATTTTCGATCAATCTAGTAGTTTCAGAGCAAATTGGCTGTGACAGACAGACAGAAAGGTAGATAGACATACGATCCTATAACGGTTCCGTTTTTCCCATTTGAGGTTTGGTAGAAGTAAAAAGTCGTCAGTAAAAATAAAAATCGACTTTTATTAGTCTATTATTTTTTGACATCCCTACGGACGGCTAACTGTCTGGTCACTGGTCTGGAACTCTGAGTGGAATGGCTTGCGCGGCGCGCGCTTAGTCAAAAATTTAACTTAGAACGGTCGAAATTCGAAATAATTACGAGTTTTGCGGAAGTTTCTCAGTTTTTTTGTTACAGTGTGTTATCTGAACTCACGCATTTTATCATTCGCTTTAATTTACGTGCATAATTGAGTAAATAATGCAGAAAAGTAAAAAGAAAAGGGGTGAGGAAGAGCCGATGGATGTCGATAATGTTCCTAACAGCGGGAACGAATGTGAAGTTGAGCAAAATGGTGAAATTGACCATATATCGGATGATGATGAAGGTGGAGTACGTATTGGGGACATATACATACCTCCAGCGCCTAAACCGGCGCTAACATTTGATGCTACTGGCCCAAGGTTGCTTATAACACATATTGTCAATGAAAACTTTAAAAGCTATGCCGGTATCCAGACTTTGGGGCCTTTTCATAAGGTTAGTCTTGTATGATTGCTAACTACGGTACGGTTTTCCTTTTCTTTACTTTGACTGCTTTCAAACAATCAACTTCTATAGAACAAGAACTGCCCTAGAACATACTACCCTAGCTGATAAACAAACTGCTGGATGATATATAACCCTGACTGAAAACCAGTACGAGGGTTGATATTTAGTTATCGATCTGAGCATTATGCTGAGTCAGGACCTATTCTTGACATCGCACAACATTACATTATTGTTAGTTTTTTTTTATTTTGTACTCTTTTTATTTTATTTTTCAATTTTGTATGTTGTGTGTTGACATGAATAAATTTTTTTTCTTTCTTTCTTTCTTGATATGATTGAAATGTATAAGTAACTATATCCAGAAGTTAAAGTAGCTAACATAAAATAACTTATGATTATGTGTAATTTGTCTGCAAACAAATGATCACTACTTAGTGATAAACCCCTCGAGGTTTGCACTAGGTGGTTAATTATCATAATTTTAGTGCATTCTTGTTAAGATTTGAATGAAGTATTAAATAATAACCAGTCTGGCGTGGCTGTCGGAAAAGCAACTCTTTTGCAGGCAAATCTTGTCCTTATTGACTTTAAAAACGTTTTTATTATAATACTTATATTTTCCTGTCAAGGTTGAAATTTAAATAACATTTAAAAATAATAAAAGCGTAACGGAAACTATTTGTTATAAACAAAAGTCATATGCCAACAAAATTGTTGGGCCAAAAACGGACAGCGACGCCAGACTTGATAATAAAACATTGATGTCTCAGTCCCATTATTATCTTATATCTAGATAGTATAAATAATTATCCTATTAATATTATAAATGCGAAAGTTTGTGAGAAAGTATGATTGTTACTTGTTCACGCTGTAATTTGGTATGGAGATAGCTGACATCCTGGATTAACACTACTGTTTAACCCTCGGGAATGTGGATAAAACAGTAGGGGAGAAGCTAGTTAATAATTAAATTGCCATAATGTATCATTACTTATTTCAGAGCTTCACAGCAATAATTGGGCCAAATGGCAGTGGTAAAAGCAATGTAATAGACTCCATGCTCTTCGTGTTTGGCTACAGAGCAACTAAAATCCGGTCTAAGAAGATCTCCGTGTTGTTACACTCTTCAAGCAAATATCCACATATTAATAGTGCAAGTGTTGCAGTTCATTTTTGCCAGATCATTGATGGGGTATGTATGTTTGAAGTTGTATTTGCTTGCGACAGTTATATTATAAGGTAGTGTTTAGTGCTTATATTGAATTAAGATGGTACACTCTGTTGAAACTAACTGTAGTTTTGAAATCTAAATGAGTCTTGAGCTGACTGTAACATTTTTTTATTTCTAATTTACCCCCAAAAGTAGCCTCCATGTTAAAAAAAACATTTATTTGCGTTACACGTCTGTGTTTGGGCAACACACATGTAAATCGTTATGTGTTTCAAATTTCCACTCTTCTTATCTTATTCTGTATGGGGGCGAAGAGGCCTGCACTGACGTCCCGCTTGGGGTGTGCATTCCCCCCTGCCAGCTTTACTCACGGATGACCCCATAACATTAGCTCAGATCGAAGCTGACGAAGCTCCCAATTAGTCGTAACTCGTACAAAGCCCTCCCCCTGCCCCGGTAACGCCCTGAGCTGAGGTTCGTACCCCATTCGGGGGTGCCCTCAGGCGTTGTTACCTAAATATTACCCGGTTGAGAGCCCTCTGTGCTCACCGATTTGTCTGGTAAGGTTGTTGCAGCCATTTGAGGCTACCAACTTAGTCCTTTCAAAAAAAAAAAGCTTTACTCAAGCCTGTGTGTGAGTGTGGCCTTTGGGTGCTGACAAATTTGCTTCAGTGATGTGGGTGTTGCTATTGACAATGGTGGCGAAAGCATCCCTGAAACTGTTTCCACGGTTTGTGGCTCCCGCAATCCCGTCTTGTTTCTGATTGTTTCCGTGACTGTACAGTGCAATAACACATGTTCCACAGTTTCATCCTCCTGCATACAGCCCCGACATAGGGGGCTGTCCGTAGCTCCTATCTTATGTAAGTGGTAATTTAAATTGCAGTGGCCTGTAATTAGGCCTACAATCATCCTTAAGTCTGTCCTCTGTAACTTTAGCAAGTTGTTCGTGATTCTCCTATCGGGGGCCGGGAGGGCGGTCAAATTTCCACTCAATTGGTCCAGTAATTTTGGAGCAAATTGGCTGTGACAGACAGACACACAAGTGATCCTATAAGGGTTCCGTTGTTTCCTTTCGAGATACGGAACCTTAAAAAAGGTAAAAATAACACAAAAACAAAAGGTCCAAGTTTTTAATCAACCCAACACATTGTGTGGTCCAACTGGTCTTGCAGTAATTGATGGCTGAGGCCGAGGTTTTGGCTTAGGGCTGTAATAATCCTCGCATTTGCCATTGAATATTATGTAAGAATTTGGTTCTTTGCAACTCGCTTGGCAAGCAGTTGCATAGGTGTTCAAAGTGTTAGTACAAACTGGCACATAGCTTAATGGGCAACCGCAAGTATCAATACCAATTTTATGAGACTGCACCATCGACCAAACGATGAGAGCTGAAAAAAGAAAACAAAATATATTTAACTACGTTATCTCTGAGGCTTCTACTGCATATTGTGGATAAAATATCCTATTTCTCATTCATCATTACTCTACCACCGTGCTATGATTTCCTCACGATGTTTCCTTAATCGAAAGCTCAAGGTAATTGTAGGATTCAAACCCACGACCTTCGTCCCGGCATCCGACGTCACTATCACTGAGCTATCATCGCCTTAAATGTTATAGAATTGTAAATTGGTTCCTTTATTATAAACTAGCTGCCTCTCGCGGTTGCACCCGCGTTCCCGAGGTATCTTATATTTTCTCGGGATAAAAAGTATCCTATGTGTTAATCCAGGGTATGATCTATCTATGTGCCAAATTTCATCCAAATCCGTTCAGTAGATTTTGCGTGAAAGAGTACCAAACATCCATCCATACTCACAAACTTTCGCATTTATAATATTGGTAGTATAAATAAAATAGTCTATTCTGAACTTACATAGAACAATGAGGACCTTCATGTTTGTAGACAAACGATATTACTGAAGTAAGGCATTTTCATATGTCCCCTTTATATACGAGTACTTACGTATTGATTAAATGTAGCGTTACTAATACGTGACCAAGAAATGTTACATTTAATTTAAAGAGACGTAAATAATATGACAAATGAAAGCCGTTAATTTACGTGAACAGATCGCGACGTTAAGAGGGATGGGCAACATTTTATTTTTTTTACGTATATTTTTTGCGTTTTAATTTATTACATAAATTTTAAGCATCTATTCAAAGAAATTTTGTGATTAGCGCCAGGGACGTATGTAAATTGATTATTCTATGTAATCATTCTGCTTTTGAAACTATTTAAATCCTTATCAATAAATAACGGACATTAACGAACTTTAGTAATGTACGTACAATATTATAATATTTTGAATGCAAAATTAATACATAGATCCCTTACATAACCTTATCCCTGAGTTTCAATTACAAAGTTATGACTCTCTAGCTGTTCCCCGCGGTTTCACTTGCGCTCCCGGGATAAAAAGTATCCTATAACCTTCGGGAATAATGTAGCTTCCTATTAGTGAAATAATTTTTCAAATCGGACCAGTAACTCCGGAGATAAGCGCGTTCAAACAAATAAAAAACTTTTCAGCTTTATTATTAGTATATATATTATTAGTATAGATAAGCGCTTAAGTGCTTGAAATTGACGTAATAATTAAAACGCACAAAAATTCGTAAAAAATCAAACGGCGGACCATTCACCTTAAAGTGAGTTTGGGCTCGACATTGATGCAAAATTACGGATGGACTAAAGCAGTCGGTCGTATGTAAGCGAGATCTTTCATCGAAAGTGAGGACGGAGTCCAGAGCTGCAAACCCCAACTTGCCATAAGGAAGTATATTTATGCCAAAAATCCAGGAGACAGGAAAAAAAAGAAAGAAATTATAAAAAAAAACCAGACAAGGGCGAGTCAGACTCGCGCACCGAGGGTTCCGGATTTTCCTATGGTACTTTAAATACCATACACTTCTTATAGGTTTTCCTGTAATCTATAGGTAAAGAAGTATCATCTGTATTTTTTTCAAAATTTTTGGCCCAGTATTTTCAGTAAGGGGGGGGGGGGAATAATGGGTAAATCTTCGCCTATTTTCATAAATAACTTAAAAACAATTTATCTTAAAATTTAAAAAAAAATCTAGAGCCCTTAAATTTGATATGACACACAGTATTGTTTGCCAAACTTTTTTTTTATTTTCTAATTTACCCCCCAAAAGTAGCCCCCATGTTTGGAATTCATTTATTTACGTAACACCGTCCATGTTTGGGTCACCGACTTATATATGTGTACCAAGATTCAACTCAATCCAGTCCAGTATTTTCGGATTGACAGACAAACGCACGAGTGATATAACGCACCTATAAGGGTTCCGGTATTTTTTCGGAACCCTAAAAATACCGGATAAGTGCGAGTCAGACTCGCGCACCGAGGATTCCGTAATTTCCTATGTTCCTCTAAATACCATGGACTTCTTATAGGTTTTCCTGTAATCTATAGGTAAAGAACTATTGGTGCCGATTCTGTTTACGAACTAAACAAATTTAATCTCACTATATCTCTTTCTAATAAGAAATATAAGAAAGGGATGCAGGATATTTTAGTCCTGTCAGTTTAGTCCGATCACTTATTTAAACATGAATTTAAGCGCGATCTTTATTGGTCACGACTATTTACCCGTATATTACGACGGCATGAACTAAACTGACAGCATTAAAATGTTCTATCTCTTTTCAATATGGTTAACTTGAAAGAGAGGTGACTTGACTAATATTAGTTAAGTTCGTAAACAACAGAATCGGCACCACTGTCTATATTTTTTTTCAACATTTTTCGCCTAATTCGCAAATAGGGTTAATCCAATCCAGGAGATTGATCCATAAATCATACCTAAAATTCATGGAATCTCCTGGAAAAGAAGGAGAGTTTGCAGCTCTGCAGGAGTCTTTCAGTCAGACGGGGTTTGTGTTCGGGAAAGGCTTCACCAGTTTTTTTTACTTACCGTTATTTATTTAAGGCCCATAATAATGTCAATGGCCAAATCTTTTCTCATAATATTGGCATTGATATATTAGTGTGGAAAAATAGTATGGCTTCAACGTCCTCATTCCAATTTTTAATCCCCGACGAAAAACCGGACAAATGCGAGTCTGACTCGCGCACCGAGGGTCCCGTACAAATATAACTTTGTAATACGTTATAATAGTTGTATACTCAGCCCTTTGGAAATTATCACCAATTTTCTAGTGAGTTTCGGGGGTATCTTTCACCGACGGAGGTTATCAATTCGTCGGACTCTGTTTTTCTTTTTATGTATGTTCCCCGATTACTCAAAGACGCCTGGACTGATTTGGAAAAGATTTATGTTTGAAAGGGTATACTTCACAGGTGCTATAGTCATCAAGTCAAGATCTGATGATGGGATCCTGGAGAAATCGAAGGAACGCTTCAAATTTTAAAGGCACTTACTATGTTTTTCATATACTTTCTAAAGCTATTCAGATGTTTGCGTCTGGTCAACATCTTATGTTGATGAGCTGATGATGGAAGGTATTTATAAGTCGGTTAAAAATGAAATGATTAAAATAATACAAAAAATATTGTTTTTAAGTTTTTAATTAGCCTAACAACGGCTGAGGTCTCGTTGGCTTCGGCTTAAAATAATCTTCGCACGGGCCTTTGAATATTACAAAAGAATTTGGTTCTTTACAACTCGCTCGACAAGGGGTTCCATATGTTTGCAAGGTATTAGTACACACAGGATCGAGGTATACTTGGCAACCGCATTCATCTATACCATTAATTCCTTTTCCTCGAGGCCATGCCAATGATAAAGAAATGATGATTGCTGGAAAAACAACAAAATATATTTAATTAGATGTTCCCCGCGGTTTCACTCGCGTTCCTGGGATAACCTTCGGAGATAATGTAGCTTCCTATTAGTGAAAGATTTTTCGAATCAGACCAGTAACTCCAAAGATTAGGGCGTTCAATCAAACAAACTCTTCAGCTTTATTATTAGTATATTATACTAGCTGTTCCCCGCGGTTTCACTCGTATTCCCGGGATAAAAATAGCCTAACCTTCGGGGATATATATTTGAGATCCGATACGATATAGATAGATCCTCACCTTTCATTCGATATGTCACACAATATAGTTTGTAAAACATTTTTTTTTAATTTTCTAATTTACTATCCAAAATTGGAAATTCATTTGTTTACGTTACACGCTCGTGTTTTGGTTACCGACTTACATATGTGTACCAAATTTCAACTCAATCCAGTCCAGTATTTTCGGGCAGACAGAAAGACAGACACACGAGTGATCCTATAAAGATTCCGTTTTTTTCTTTTCAGTTCCGGAACCCTAAAAATACAATAAAACTTCAAAACAATCAGAACTTACATAAAACAATGAGGATCTTCATGTTGTTGACAAGCGACTCTCTTGAATGAAAGTATTTTCATATTTCCGCTTTATATACTTCGTACTTATTGATAAAATGTACCGTTACTAATACGTGACTAACATCAATATTACCTTTGTTAATGCTATCCATAAATAAATACAATTTCCGTAAGATAATATGAAAATAATCTTAAAATATACTCAAACGACTCAAACAATTAAACCTCCGACAACCGCGAAACCGCTGACAGCTAGTTTCTTTTAATATAGTTTGCATAACTTTTTTTTGTTTATGTTTTGTTTTACGTTACACGTCCGTGTTTGGGTCACCGACTTACATATTATGTGTACCAAATTTCAACTCTATCCAATCCAGTATTTTGGGACAGACAGACAGACACACGGGTGATCCGAGGGATAAGGGTTCCGTTTTTTTCCGGAATCCAAAAACCAAAAAAACGGAACCTTCTTTGTGCTCCCTAGGGGTTACCTACGAAGGTTGGGCACTTTTAGTATGTTTGTCTCCTAATTAGTTCAAAGTTCCAAAGAAAATCTTTCTGCTTTCGACCTTTCCATCCACACCCCCCTTATGAGCACTCATTTACCAAGTTACTATGCTATAACTTTTATAACGTTAGTAGAGGTTTTCGATAATAAACAAGTATGACAGATGAATGGAGCGGGCATATATTAGTAGAGTGCAATTTGTGTAAATTAAAAGTACAAATAGGTACATGACACACATTTTTTATTCCGAAAAAGCGAAATAAAATGTTAGATCGTACAAACATTAAGATTGAAAACTATGGGAGTTCTGAATTCTTAGGTTTGTAGAAATTTCGAACTATTAATCACGTAAACGGCATTGCCCGTAATATAGAACCATGAGCCCTGGATTGGCCTTGTCGCACCTCATGAAGCATATGTTTCGATAAGTACGGTAGTTACTCGCGCATACTGGATCGTAGATCGTAGGGTTACATCCACACAGCTGTGCTAGAGTTGAAGACATCGCCACCGCCAGGATAGCTAAAATATAAAACAACACACTTAACCCTTGTAGGCATGATGAGATATGATATTCCTCTTTGGAATTTGAGTGTTTTAAGCTGCAAAGACAAGATAAGCATCATAGAGTAAGCAAAAGCAATGAAAGTTAATTCAGTAACTGACAACCGACTTCTTAATAATCTCTCACTAGGCCTAAGGTACTCTTCTAGTTGTGTGGAGACTTAGAAAGTAGAAACAATTAAGGTTAAAATAGTTTTTGTTAATGAGCGTTTTTGATACTAGCTATCACCGGCGGTTTATCTGTGTTCCGGGTAAAAAAAATGCCTATTGTTTTTTCCAGAGTATGATAATTGTCTGTACCAAGTTTAATTAAAATCAGTTCAATAGTTTTTACGTGAAAGACCTCACTTCACATCCTCACAAACTTTTTCTTTTATACGAGTAATAAATAGATGGACTTCATATCATGATCTCAGTTTTTCATAAAAAGTAAAATAGAAATAAAAATATCTTACTCAAAAGAAAAAGGACCTTCATTTTCGCCATACACAAAAGAAATGCACATGCATACATTTTCCATTACCTTTTTATTGTTAACTGGGGTTCAATATTTGTTTTTACAACCTTGTCGAATTTTAATAAATTAACATGTTACGTTCATTTAAATTGCTGTTCTTACAACAAATTGTGTTGTTGTCTTACTCCAACAAAAAGGAACAAGTTAAATATTTAAATGCTCAAAGTTTAAAATAATATTATACTTCGAACATATTAAAAGTAGACGATACTAAGGAGCTATATTTAAAGATAAAAATAAAATAATAGTAGTTTATGATACTGTTGCATAATAGGGGTTATTAAATACGAGTTGAGTTTAAGTACCGAGCCGAAGGCGTGGTTCTTAATAGTATCACACGAGTTTTTAATACCTAATTATGTGCAGTATCATACAGTACTTTATCTAAACTCATCTAATAATGTAATTTAAAGGTAAAAAATCGATAATATTTTGTCATAAGTTTTCATGACTCACGGGTATCGATTATTCGTCATTTCCATTGCCGCCTTCACAATTTCAGATCCAAGTGTATTTCACCTTAGTATCACTGCTATTTTTCTAAACATAAAATAATCTTATAAGATTTCAATCTTCAATACTTAAATAACAAATTTTATTATTGTCTGAGCGAGCGCGAAGCGTCCCCCTTTCAGCTTAGGCAATAAATAATGATTTCTCGACCGATAGTCCAGTATTTTAGCTGAAATAAACCGGACAAGTGCGAGTCCGACTCGCGCACCTAGTGTTCGTAATTTCCTTTGTTACCATTTTGTTACTTTAAATATCATTGACTTTTTAAGTTTTCCTGTAATCTATATAGGCAAGGAACTATTTTCTGTACTTTTAATAAAAAATGGAAGAAGTTTTGGAGATAATTTACCCCCCAAATGTGACCCATGGGGGTCACATTTGGGGTTTAAATTTTATTTATTTACGTTACACGTCCGTGTTTGGGTCACCGATTTACATAATGTGTACAAGATTCAACTAAATCGGTCCAGTAGTTTCGGAGCAAATTGGCTGTGAGAGACGGACGGACAGACATACGAGTGATCCTATAAGGGTTCCGTTTTTTTCCTTTTGAGGTGATGGATTCCTAATAACCATGCCAATCTATCCATGTCAAATTATAAACTCGCATCGTACTTGAGGGCGATGGAACACAAGGGCGGATTTCAAGGATTTGAAATTGTTCTGAATACGTTCGATCTACGATCAGCAGTAGGTACTTATCGCACGAGCTCATCACATAGCCTCCTCAAATTACCATGCAAACCGCAGAGGTAGCCGGCCTTGTGGGCCATGATCCCCTGGTCGCCCCCCTCTATCCGCCACTGTCGGAATTTTTAGATATCGCTAAAGATGACGGATGGTAAACAGACAGCTTTTTTATGGATTTGAAACACTTTATTAAAAAATATATTGATTGAATTCTTATTCTCAAATGTGCATTTACTTTATTTAACTCTGAGACCGATCAATCAAGGAAGTTTCACAATTTTACGTAAAATTTTACATGAAATAATGAAGACCCTTAAAATCATTTTAAAATAGACTATGCTATAACTCTTGCAATGTTAGTAGAGATTTTCCATAATAAACAAGTAGGTACTTATGATAGATGGACGGAGCGGGCGTATTTAGTAGAGTCCAGTTTTCATAATTTGGGTAAATAAAAAAAAATATTTATTCAATCAATTTATACATACTAATCAAGTAAAATATATATACATACAAATTAAAACTATATAATTTAAACTAAACTAACATTAACTATGTACATAAAAAAATAAATAAAAACTTCTTACTACCTACTTATAAGTAAAAAAATTGTCCCAAATCGCTGCCTAGCGGTAGCGTGCCAAGAAGGCTGGCCGCATTGCCACGCTGAATAGCAAAGCTAATTCTTTGTGCAAAATACGTGCCAGCCTTCTTGTCATGAGAGGCCTGAATGAGTCGATAGGAGACCTCTTTGAACAGAAGATGAGCCTCCGGTCCCCAAGGCCCTAGAGTTTCTACCCCAAATGCCAAAAATATGTTGGTCCTCTGTAGACCAGCATATTTGCGACGCTTGAGGCACTCTTGTTGTGCAGCCGCAGCGCCGGCAGCTACAGACGTGTCGGTAAGATGGGAAGGCGCAAGGGTGTCGACGCATGTAGCATCCCACACTAACGGCCTTCCCATCTTCCACGGCTCCAATGACATTCCGTCTGGTCTCTTGCCATCGTCGCGCACCAGGCCATTTGGTTCTAAAACTGCCGGTACACCAACCGTGACAAGAGCACGACGGATTAAGTCATTGAGTGCCGCATGACGCGAAAGCCTCCCAGCACTCCTACTGCACGATAGGCCATGGTGACCAAGCTCATCCACATTGTCCCCGCAGGAGCAGCGATGAGGGACATTACATATAGTACCCAATCTTAGGCAAGTGCACAACCGAAATGTTGAGTTATCTAATAAAGTGGTCCTTGTATTGGTTGATGGAAGGGCATTTAGCCAGTGCCCTGACTCCCATTTAGCTACTGCTAAGAGACGAGCTCGCTCAGCAGTACTGTCAGATGACTGTAAAAGAGACGTATATGACAGTCTACTCAGCGGCTCGTCCCACATTCTTTGTGAATGTGTAGACAAAGGTAATTCTGTGCTTGAACTAGCCATCAACCAAGCATTTCTGGCCTCTGACAGGAACGAAACCTCAAAGTCACCTAGTGACGGATTTAGAATACTTCCGATGAGGTCTCGCACACTGTGAACTGAGGAAAGAAATGCTGGTAGAGATACACTTGAAATTTTGCGGATCCCAAGGCCTCCAAATCTGATTGGTAAAGAAGCCTGGGTCCATGAACGATCGTCCAAATTGATGTTTATAATAGAGGTGAGCGTATGTTGAATAATATTATCTAAATTTACCAGAATATTTTGATGTTGCCACAGAGGGCAGCTGCGTAGCACATAAGTAAATTTTGGAACAAATAGACAATGCCGAATAATATAGTAAGCCATATGAGTAGGAATTTTTTGTAAGCGGTCTGAACATTGGCTAAAATTTTGAATTTGATCTTGAATGAAAGTAGAAAAAGAATCCTCAAAAATTGGTGACCCTAGGAGTTGAAGGGAACTTTTGTTTATAATTTTTAAATTTGGAGCCAAATGATTGAATTGAGAAATGATTGAATTTTTTGTATCATGATCAAACAAATCTGGTATAAAAAATACAAAATTAAAAGTACAAATACATGACAAACATTTTTATTCCCAAAAAGTGAAATAAAGTATTCGATCGTACAAACATTACGATTTTAAACTATGAGAGTCTTGAATTCTTAAGTAGGCTCAGGGTTATATATAAGGGACATTCGCCTTTAAATATAACCTTGAGCCCTGGATTGTTCCAGTCGCAGTTCATGAAGCATATGTTATCATAAGTTTGGTAGTTACTTGCGCATACGGGTTCGTGGTACAGAGGGTTACATCCACACAATCCATGAGTGGTTGCACATAGAGTTGAACATATCAGCCCCAGGATTGCTAAAAATGAAAAAAACACACATTACCCTTGTATGATAATATTCCTTTTATAGGCTTTAGCATGTTTTAAGCATAAAAGAGATGATTCATAAAAATAAAAGTCCAAATTTATAGATCCTTCAAACATTAAGTATCGTAAGAAACTTTAGTTCTGTAGTTTAAAACTAAAGTTCTCCACATCCTCACAAACTTTTTCATTTTTACGAGTAATTATAGTTGGATTTCATATCATGATCTCAGTTTTCCATAAAAAGTAAAATAGAAATAAAATCTTACTCAAAAGAAAAAGGACCTTCATTTTTGCAGTACAACAACGAAATGCACATGTTACTAAATTTTCCATTATCTTTTTATAGTAAACTTTTTAAATTAAATTGTTTTTAATTTAATAAGATATCATGTAATGAAATGAATTGTGTCATAGTACTCCAACAAAAAGGAACAAGTTAGGTAAATATTTATGTTAAAACCAAAAAAAAATAATATCTAATTTTATTATTACTCAGTTAGAAGCCATTGGAAAGCTATTACAATCCTAAAATACGATATTTGGAAAATACATCAGCAGAACTGAATTCCTATGAATACCGAAATAATATATTTTTTTTTTAATAAAAAAATGGGATAATCTTTTTTGATAATTTAGAAACCTTAAGTCACCGGGGAAGATATAACGATTCTTTCTATCAATACCCCCCCCCCCCACACACACTTTTAAATCAGATTCAAACATTTAGAAGTTGTGATAGAAAAAAGAAATGGATAAACATACATACATAAACCTGGAAAATAAGTCGCTTTTTTTTCGGGCAATGGGCAAGTTACTTGTTCATTTCAGCATAATAATATGTATCTAAGAAATTGTATTAACTGATTAGCTTTTCGTAATATCCACATTTTTCACACATAAAAACAATAATCGATTGATATTTTACTTTTCCATTTTACTCGTAACTAATGGTATTATTTATTCGATACGGTAAATAAAATATCATCGTTTTTACATGCTACTCTTTTACTGAAATTAAATTCAAGTTCAATCATATTTTTTAAAAATAATTTTGTAGGCTGCTGTAATTTTCCGCCTGTGGATGGAAAGCATTGTAAATTTACTCTAAAATATGTACCTACAACTGATTTCACTTGCTGGTTCTCCTCAGAAGATATCGTTCGACGTTAATCTGGAGGCACGGTCCAAATGACCCAAGCGAATCGCAACGGAACCTCCAAACCGTACTCTTTAAACCAAGGTGTAGGGCTTAGGGGCTTGGCTTTTCCTGGGATCTGATAACTTTTTTAAAAGTGAACATGGATAAGACGAAAATCATGTCGAACGTCCATGTTACACCCACTCAAGTAAACGTTGGAAACTCTGTACTCGAAGTTGTAGACGACTACATCTACCTAGGACAGACCATCCAACTAGGTAGGTCCAACTTCGAGAAAGAGGTCAATCGTCGAATCCAGCTCGGCTGGGCCGTGTTCGGGAAGCTACGTAATATCTTCTCGTCCCAAATACCGCAGTGTCTCAAGTCGAAAGTCTTCGATTCGATTGATGACTTATGGAGCAGAGACGTGGTCGCTTACGATGGGCCTCATAAGAAGGCTCAAGGTCACCCAAAGAGCAATGGAGAGGGCTATGCTCGGAGTTTCCCTGCGAGATCGAATCAGAAATTATGAGATCCGCAGGCGAACCAAAGTAATCGACATAGCCCGAAGAATTGCCAAACTTAAGTGGCAGTGGGCGGTGCACATCGCTCGAACAACCGACGGCCGCTGGGGCAGAAGAGTTCTCGAGTGGCGACCACGAACCGGAAGACGCAGCGTGGGCAGACCCCCTACAAGGTGGACCGATGATCTTGTGAGGGTCGCGGGATACCGCTGGATGCGGGTAGCGCAAGACCGGCCATTGTGGAGATCCTTGGGGGAGGCCTTTGTCCAGCAGTGGACGTCTTTCGGCATGATGAAAACTTTTTTTTACAGTGAAAGCGATATGAGCTTGCTAGTTTTGGCCGCCAATTTTACATGAAATTATTTTGGGAGGATAGCTTTGACTTCATTCGTGTCCCCCTAACGTAGAGGGATACTTATGAAGTCAAAGGCCCTAGGAGTGCCTTGTTCCTAGACTAAATAAATGAGTTTTTATTTGTTTTCACCGTAGATAATTTTATGTTATCTAAAGATTACCCTGAATAATAATAATAACCATTTTATTTTCAAGCTACTTTGGCCCCTAGATACCTTACGTACTACGAGTAACATAGGTATATTTTAATAGTAATAAAATCTTAATACTATGTTAGTAAACACTACGTCGTTATGCGGTCGTGTGGCACTTGTCCGCGCAGCAAGCGACGAAACACCACGCCCTGAAGCCAAGAGTCCTCCATGACGAGGTAAAGAAAACATAATGGAACCCGAACCACAAACGCCTTGAAGTTGACGTTGCGGGTCGATTCCAGTGGCTGCATTCTCGGCGTGTACTTGGTTCTTTGACGCATGTACTCCACAATGTCCTCCGCCTTAGTGGTGTAGTGTAGGCGGGAGATGAACACCGAAGTGTTCGGTTTCGCAGCTCGTATGGTATTGAGCCCAGAGGAGCCGAGAAGGAATAAGCTTGATGAATTTTTTTAGATGACTTTCTTTGTGTTTTAATAATTATTTGTTCTTTCTCTTGTTTCAGGAAGGCGAAGAATTCACAGTGGTACCGAACAGCGAGATAGTGGTATCACGTACAGCATTCAAAGATAACTCCTCTCACTACACGCTCAATGGACGAAGGGTGCAGTTTAAAGAAGTAGCCAAAATGTTGAGATCCCATGGAATCGATTTGGATCACAATCGCTTCCTTATTTTGCAAGTTGGTCATGTTATTTGGTCTCTAATTAAACCCTGTAAAATATAAAAATATCGGGCTGAAGAGAGATTTAGTTAAATTAACATTGTAAGCCGATTTCCACAGTATGATTCAGTTGAAAGATTTTGGGAGACCAAGGAACTTTTAAACCCTAGTTATAAACTTCGCTAGCTTTCGTCATCCTACTCGTTAGCATCTAATCAGTACCCAGAAGGATCGCTCTTTACAAACCTTCAGCTGTTTACGAATACAACGAGGCAATAAATTCAAAGACACCGCACCACAAACAGTGATTGATCGACAAGGCCTGCTATAAGGTGGCTCATTACGTTGAAGACAAGATTACATGGTTGTAGTAGCTTTTCTCTGCACTTGCATTCTAGTGAAAATTGTATGAAATTTATGCATATTTATAACAAAAACTGTAAACATATAAATTTAATAGACAAATCCATAAAAAATAGCTGAGTTTTTTGCCCGAGTTTTCTCTGTTGAAACCGGTGGTAGAGTAAACTGTAACTTTCGACGTTCATAAGTCTTATCAGGGCCTGAACTGAATAAACGAGTTATGAGTTTGAGTATACTTAAAGTATCTTTTCTGTTATCAGTGATTTTAGATTTCAGGATTTTAAATTTTCAGGGTGAAGTGGAACAAATAGCCATGATGAAACCGAAAGGTCAGTCGGAACATGAGTCTGGGATGTTGGAGTACTTGGAAGATATCATTGGCACGTCCAGATATAAGGTAACTATAGCTCTGGCCAGCAGCTACATAAGTTTAAGATGTTAAAATTTTCGGTTAATCTACAGGGTAACTACTAAATCATTCTCATACCATATGAAAATAAAGTTTTTGTATTGAAAATCTGATATTTATCAAAATATTTCTCCAAGGACCTATAAACACTATTATGTTCTCAAAATAATAATATGCAAAATATATTTTTAATCAAAGTTAACAAAAAATATTCTTCATATCATATGCTATCTGCGTGACAAATTTCATGGTGATCGGTTCAGCGTCTTAGGCGTGAAAAAATAAAAAGATTTTGTGATGCAAATGTTTAATATTTATCAAAGAATCTTTCTTGCATTCCAATAGGAACCAATAGAGAAACTATCAGTAAAAGTAGAAGAATACAGCGAGATGAGAAAAGAGAAGTTAAATAGAGTTAGATTGGTAGAACAAGAGAAACAGAAGTTGGAGCAGCCTATGAGAGAAGCAGTAGAACAAATGAATCTAACCAATGTCGCTTTGAGGACCAGGAATATGCTGTTGCAGAAATATATGTGAGTTAATTTGCTTTATCTCACTGTATTATTTGGAATCTATATTCCGCGTATCTGTGTGTAAAATTTCATCACCATAGGCTTTCAGACTCTTTCTCTCAGAGGTTTGGCAGGTGTGTGTTGCTGCTTATGTATATTGTTCATGTATAATATTTTTAGTTATAACCTATAGCTCGTAGAACCGACGGCTGCTGGGGCAGAAAGGTTCTCGAGTGGCGACCACGAATCGGAAGACGCAGCGTGGGCAGGCCCCCCACAAGGTGAACCGACGATCTTTTTAGGGTCGCGGGAAACCGCTGGATGCGGGGGTAGACCGGCCATCGCGGAGATCCTTGGGGGAGGCCTTTGTCCAGCAGTGGACGTCTTTTGGCTGATATGATGATGATGATTTTTAGTTATGAAACCAACAAGATAATTGAAGGAAAAGAGAAAGAAATGGAAGATTTAAAGGAGAATTTGGCAAAGATTGACGAGAAATTGAATAATCTTAAGGAAGAACTGCAGGAAAAAACTGGTGTATTGAAGACTGGCACACAGTAAGTACAGGCTTATTGGCATTAATTTTTATAATTTTACGCTTCTGTAAATCAGTCCACTTTACTTTGAAAAAAAAAATATCAATTTAAACATGTTTTGATGACAATGAAATTTTCACGTTGAAGATATAGCAGAATTCTTCAATTGAAAAAATAGCAATTCAAATATATCATTTAGTTTGTCGACAGTTGCTAATATAAGTATGGAAGTCATATAAGACAATTTACAAATTTATTTAATTATCAAAAACAAAATTGACTTGAATCAAAATATGTAGTTTTGTACTATAAAATATTTATCATGATACAGGAACTTCGATTCTTGGATAAACTTTAGTAATTAGGAACTGTTTCGAAGTAAGCAAATAAAAAATCGAATTACTTCATTCCTTGGAATTATGCCAAAAAAACTATCTAAATTATACCTGGTTCCTGATTATTCTGTTATGGTCTTAAAATTGTCTCACTCTGACTTTAACTGACTCGATATCTAGAAGTTATTTTATATCATCAAATTACATCCCCAATAATAACACATTTTCAAACTTCTAGTATTTGTACTTACTTCACATCATGATCATTACAATATCTCTTCCAGAAAGTATGATAAACTACAAAAACAAAAGGAGGAGGTAGCAGAAAAGCTACAAGGTTGTAAGAGGAAAACTGTAACAGTCCAAGCGGACACCACTCAGTCCAATAAAAAGAAGAAGAATCTTGAACAACTACTCGAACAGGAGAAAGGAAAATTGATTGAATTGGAACTTGTAAGTGATTTTAATATTCATTTGCGTCATTCAAATAAAATCAAACTATTCGTACATGCATTTTTAAACTGTACGTTAGTAATATTCCAATTTTAGTTGTACTTTTCAACTTATTACTTAAACTTAGTTAAATAAATATTCTGTACTAGCTTTCCACCTCGCGGTTTCATCCACTATCCCTCCCTATTTTACCTCCTTAGGGGTTGAATTTTCAAAAATCCTTCCTCAGTGAATGCTTATGTCATAATGGCTATATGTATGCCAAATTTCAGCCTGATCCGCTCGGTGTTTTGAACTGTGCCTTGAATTTGATAAGTATCAGCGTCATTATTCGATAGAACTGGACAAATTTTACAAATGCATTATTTAATAGTGCGTGCTTATGTGCTGTTCTTACTATTTGATTTTCAGATTCCCGATAAAAATAAAAGGGAAATAGAAGACTGCGAGAAACTACTTGTGAAACATAATGAGAATAAAACAAAAGCTGAAGAAGAGTTGCAAACCGTTGTTGCTGGTGTAAGGTACGTTTTTAATCTGACTAAACAAACCAGTAGGTGCTCAGCGACGCTTTAAGCTCAGCTTAGTATGTTTAGCAACATGATTTATATCTCAATAACATTACAGAGCAAAAACCCAGGGTTTGCAAGAAACAAAAGACGAACTCCAAGCCAAACTCATGAGTCTAAAAAAAATCGTGGATGCAACGACCAAAACATATAAATTAGCTGACTCTGAATTGAAGATCTATTTAAGCACAGAACACACGGAAACTGAGAAATTGGAGAATATGAAACATCATTATGAAAAGGCTTCCAATGATTTGCGAGAAAAGAAACTGTATGTATAAAATAGATAGATGAATATAATACTTCCCGTAAATATATTATGTATATATTATGTAAATAAGGTTGTAATGAACAAAAATTAGTAGCTGGAGGCTCTCAACTTTAAATGTTGCCAGATTGAAAGACCTATGTGATTGTAAAGTTTGTATTTAGGCCTCAGCACCTTGTAACATTATCACTGCTTCGAGTGCGAAGGTATCGCGAAAGCTCGGTGCGATGCGCTAGCTTAAAAGTTACCCACTTTGTTAATGATGTGCGCACAGTACGATGAATGAGTTTATTTTTTTGTAATTATTATAAGTTACCGCATAAACACCACATAATAGGAGGATTCCGATGTTTTCCTTAACCGACAGTTAAAGCTCATTTTATAATTCAAACCCCAATTTTACTTAGATTTCTTCGCAATTATGTATATATTTTTTCCACGAAGTCGACATACAAGCAGGTCCATCTAATGGTAAGCGCTTACTCTAGCAGACGCTTGCAACACCCGGTTGCGGTATTTTGTATGGTAGAGATATGTCCCGAGTCCAGCTGTTATTTTTGTGAAAAAAACTCAGTTTTGTAACTTTTTATTTTTTATTAAACAGTTTACTGGATGAGTTATCGTCGACGGTTCCAGCAAATGAAAAATTATTGAGCGAAATGCAAACTCAACTGCAGACATTCAAAAGGGAAGAGACCACCGTTTCTACAGAAGCTAGGGGTTTGAGGTAAATACATTATTTATCTATACTAATATTTTAATAACTAAATTTAAGGAAACCCTTTTTTTTTAGTTGGGCCTTAGAAGGTAAAGTTTGTTTTTTTAGATGTACAAAGTGAACTTTGGCGGTATGGTGCGATCCTGAAAATACTTTCAATAACAGGAAGCTTGCACTTGATTTTCCGGGATAAAAAGTAGCCTATAGCATACAGGGTAAAAAAAATCTGAATCCGATAAATTGTACCCGAGTACATCCAAACAAACTTTATGAAATTGAAATAGATTATGTAATAAAATATAATTAAATGTATTATCAATTAAAAAAACTTAACAACTTACTTCTGGCATTAATTAAGCATTATTTTTTCACAGAGCACAGTTAGAAGAATCTCGACAGGCCATGAGCGCAAATAAATCTCGCGGTAGAGTTTTAGACGCATTAATGAAGGAAAAGAAGAATGGGAAACTTCCCGGAATATTTGGGAGACTAGTAAGTAGTTGTTTGTTTGTTGTGTAGTCTTATTTAATTTACTTCAGATGATAAAAAAATATTTTTTGGTAGAAGATAATTTATGATAGGAATGAAAGACAGATGACATTTACGTTCCATCTTATTAACGTATCTGCACCATTTTAATATGAATCGGCTGTATGTATTTGAAAACTGACACATTGAGAGGAAGATAAATTTAAAATTTACCGAAACCCCCAACACAGAAACCTCTAAAAAGACAAAATATGTTGTTATCATCAACTGAAAAGAGGTGATGATTTTCAAACGGCTTAGCAGATTTTCATGAAACATGCTAAGAACTCTCAGTTAAGGTAGAGGCTTCGGTTGGGGCGTTAAATTCAAATTTTATCACGTTTTTTGCTAATTGCAGCTCAGTTATAGGTCGTAAGTTATCACCATGTTATTTGCGACAAGAATGGTAATATATTTACTGATTAATAACAAAATAAATAATCTACATATTCCTCCAAGGTATATTACTGACATATACGACTATTTCATGAAAATGGTACTGATATTAATATACCTTGGAGGAATGTTTTGATGATTTCTTTTTTTCTTTTGTTATTAATCAGTAAATATACTACCATTCTTGTCGCAAATAACATGGTGATAACTTACCTATAACTGAGCTGCAATTAGCAAAAAACGTAATAAAATTTGAATTTCGCGCTCCAATCGAAGGTATCACCTTAACTAGATAATTGTTTCCACAGGGGGACCTAGGTGGCATAGATCTCAAATACGATGTGGCTATATCAACATGCTGTGGAGCTTTAGACAACATAGTTGTAGATACAGGTAATATATTATTTGTTATCTATAAAAAATATTAAGAATCTTCCAAGACAATAATAAATAGGTCGGTGGTAGTGGTTTCGTATTTCTGTCTGTTACCTTTTCACGCTTAAACCGCTAAACCGATCACGATGAAATTTGGCACCCATATAGTCTATGATATGGAGAAGGACATAGGCTACTTTTTATCCCGGGAAAGTGGATGGAACAGCAGGGCACAGCTAGTAATATTATAAATGCTAAGGTGAATTTGTTACGTTTTTATGCATCGACTGCGAATCAATCACGATGAAATTTGGCGGGCTAATTTTTATCCAGGGATCACGGGTGAAACCGCGGGGGACAACTAGTAAAAAAATAAATAAATAATAGATCTAAACAGATACAGTATGACACAACTTAGATGTAGCATCGGCAATTCGTTTTCGAACACTTCACTTTCGATTTACACAACTAATAAAAATCATTCATTATCTTGCCATTCAACGTTCAACAAGATCATTTTCGCCTAAAGTACTAAATAAACATGGGTAATGTTGTAGGCGTTCTCTTTTCGGAAATGATCAATTTACGAATTTTGCCGATGCTTCTTCTAAGTTGTGTCATACTGTAGGTATAGACACTTTCGAACTCATAATGACTATTTTTTGTCATCAGTGGACACAGCCCAAGCTTGCGTGGAACACCTCAAAAGACATGACATCGGACGCGCCACCTTCATAGCGTTGGACAAGCAGGAACATTTGAAGCAGATTTATGAGAGAAGAGTTCGTTTGTAAGTATCTTGTAACATCTTTTTAGCTTTGAATATTTTTTCCTGAGAAAAATAATCTGATCATGGTACCTATGTGGCCGAAGATAGCACATAACTGTCTTATATATTACGTTATATGGTTTAAAACAGATAGCTCCGGCTTTTTTTGTTAATTGACATAAGAAAGTGAGGGATATATTTAAAGACTTTAAGACGTTCCAAATAAAACAGATGATAAAGCCTTGAAAACAAATTTGTTTACAGGTGTGTATATGAATATTTTTAAGAAAAATCTTTGTGATAGATGGACAGGACACGAAAGTGAACTTTCCAACAGTTCCTTATTTTGTCGTATATTTTTGTGTGCGTGTAAAAATGGAATGGAAATAAGCTCTTCGTTCCATTTAGATTTAGGCTCGGTTTGACCACAATCTCAACGTGGTCAGTGATGATGTAGCCGAAGGTGGTAAGCACTGCCACACAATGCCTAGTAAGAAAATTTGCTTTCAAATGCAGCGGTAACATCAGTATATGCGTGGTGACAGATTTTCAACATGAAGGTTTAAAATTTATACTTTTTTCAGTCCAGAAAACGCCCCTCGTCTTTTCGACTTGGTAAAAGTGAAGGATTCACGAGTCCTGGCCGCGTTTTACTACGCATTGCGCGATACACTAGTCGCGAATGATCTGGAGCAGGCCTCCAGAATCGCGTACGGACAAACGAGACACCGAGTCGTCACACTCAAGGGTGACGTCATCGAAATTGCTGGTCAGTACTATACTTCTAAGATTTCAAGCTATATTTCAGAGCTGTTTAAACTTATTTCGTCTACCGCCTAATAAATAATCAATTATTTTATACCGCCTCCCAAATATTTTATTTTACCACATTGCAATCATTACTTTCATTAACCGACTTAAAAAAAGGTGGAGGTTCTCAATTCGTCCGAATCTTATTTTACTATAGCGTGCCATATTAGTCTTATCCTGTTTCTGAGTTCATACTAACGTTCACTTTCAAACTAGTGAGAGCAATTAAAACGCAACTTAATAATAATATTTAGAGACTTTGTTCAAATTGAAATACATCATCTCAAATTATTTTTTCTCCCACATTGAGAAAGAATGTTATGTTTGATTCACCTGATGGAATTCGTCATCGTCGCCTATAGACATTTGCAATACCAGGGGGATGGGATTCCGAAATCCAGCTTCAGAGGCAAATTCAGCTATTTACTACACTTTTCTTCTCGCAATGTTTTTCTTGATCGCAAGACCGGCCATCGTGGAGATCCTTGGGGAAGGCCTTTGTCCATTTCAGCTGACATGATGATGATGATGAATATGATTTATTTTCAGGTACAATGTCCGGTGGTGGAAAGACCACAATGCGCGGTCGTATGTCAAGCGCAGTACAACAAGATACAAGTGATCAAGACCCGAGGGTGATACAGGAAACTGAGAGGAGGCTCGCTACGTTAGAACAGAGGTATATTTAAAATGAACATAAAACCATACTATGTATTGTGTTTCCTAGCGACGGTGATTTAATAACGATGTGGAGGAAAAGGGAAGATCTTCCGCCAGGCTGGGTCATCGTGCCTGGGAATCGTGCTATAACTGTAAGAGTTTGTTTGTTTGTTTGAACGCTCTAATCTCCGGAGTTACAGGTCCGATTTAAAAAAATATTTCACTAATAGGAAGCTACATTATCCCCGAAAGTTATAGCCTACTCTTTGTCTAGGGAACGTGGATGAAACCGCGGGGAACAGCTAGTTTTGTATATATGTCAATGCGTTAATAAATTGATTATTGTGGCGCCATGCAACCATCAGTGTGTGAACTAAGTAGCTGATAAGGGTCGTTAAGAGTGTTAAATTTATCTCATAATGATATTCAAATCAAATATCTCTGTCGCTCTTTGACATCCATCTCTTTCTCGCTAAAATATTTTTATAAATTTCAGGTTAACAGAACTTAGGAGTGAACAATCTAGCATAGAAGACTCGCTTGGATCATTACAACGGAGTACTCGTGAAGGGAAGACAGCACTAATTAAACTAAATATTGATATCAAGAGTTTGACTGAACAAGTTCCTTTGTTAAAGGTTTGATTTGCTTTTTAAGCTGATTTAGCTACTGTCTTAACGGCTTTATTTACTTAGATGCCCACATTTTTTTTCATTGGGCTTTCTGGAAGAGTTAGGAATCTAGCATGGTGGTAAGGCATTTTGTAGTAGTTGCCTGAAAGATGTTGAAAATCTGTCGCCAAGCACCTACCGCTGTGTTCCGACAGCTGATTTGACCCTTCTAATTTTTTATCAAAGATTATAGTGGTATTTCAAATAAAAGTATTTTAAACAGAATCAAATAAAAAGTCAAGAAGTCAAAGCGGCTACGAGTAAAGTAGACCCACAACAGAAAGCAAAACTAGAATCCACACTGGAGGCAGCTGAAGAAAAACTTGAGACGGCTAAACATGATGCTGGAGAGGTAACAATTACCATGCTTTAACAGCCTTATAATACTTTTTTTTTGTAAATTTTTGCTCATAATGTATACTATGGTTTTTGGTAAGTTTAAAAAAAAATTAGTTTCCTTTAATGTTTTTTTTTAATATTTTTTTTATCGAAGTAAATATATAGTTAGGCAAACACAACATGGTTTCGGAAATATTTTATCCACTAAGATTCTTAATTATTTTTAGGAGGATGGAGCTAACCTAATTATATTTTTTTTAATTGAAAACAGGTAGAGAAAGAAGTACACGGCATAGACGCTCAAATATCAGCAGTAGCGGGCAGTAAAGTAAAAGATCTGCAGAAAAATGTCAATGAATTAACTAAGAAGATTGATAAGGTCACTACTGAAATAACCAAACTGAGGGTCGCTATTAATACCAGTATAAGGTTGGCTTATTTTAATATTCGCATGAAAAAAACTAGGAACAGAAATGATATGGAGTTGCAAAGTATTTTTTTTTGCATTGCTTTTTTTGTTACTGCTCAATACATAAATATTTTATGTATTGGCAGTAGCACAGACAGTGATAACTTGCCTAAGAATCTAATTATTATCTCATAATCCATATTTTAACAGAAATTCAAAGAAATCGAAAGACAAGATCAACCAAATGGAGACAGATCTCAAAGAGACTGAGAAGAATTTAGAAAACTTGAATAATCAGAAGAAACAGTTAACCACAGAGAGTTCACTACTACAAAAGGAGCTAGATGAAGTGAGAAAATACGAATTATATATTCTTTTGCATATTTTCTTTTTAAGCTTTATTGGTTTCAGTACAATCCTACAAAACAAAATTAAAAATATATAGACTGACACTCCAGGATTTTAAAATATTTCTTTTGGACTTGAATAATTAAATATGTTAATAAATTATTCTTATACTAATAAACTGCTTCAAAGTAATGATGAATTCAAAAGGATTATTAGCTTACTAACTTGAGATCGGCCTTCTATTAATAAACTAGTCGATATTAATAAAAAACTTTAAATTGGTTTTTTTTCCAACATTTTGATAGCTTAGATATCTAAAATAAAAAGTACATTATCAAGTAATCTAACAGTATGGCCACACTTCTAAATCAGTTCAAGCATTTTGAAGTTATGATGAAACAAAGAAACGAACAATACATACATGAACGCTGACAACATTAACAATAAAACATATTTAAGAAGTGTAAAACAGTTCATTATTGCCATTCAGTATTACGAAAGCAGAATTTTAGTCATGTTTAACTCCCCTTGTCAGCAAAAGTCAGCAAAGCTATTACTCCTACGCTTACATAAACATCCCCCACCCCCCCCTTTAGTGCTTATTTTGAATGGCCTCATGTCTGGTTTCTAACTTGTTTTTTTAAATCATCAGTTAGACGAACAAATAAACGAAGGCACAGGCGAATTCTCTGGACTAAGACAAGAGATAGCCAAGCTCCAAACCAAAGAAAATAAAATGAAGGGAGAGAGGCTGGAGGCACATAATGCGGTCATCAAGATGGACAAAACTATACAGGATTGTAAGGGGAAAACTCCCCAGTGGGAAAAAGAGGTAAGATTTATAAATAAACTAGCCTTCCGCCCGCGGTTTTACCCAAGATACCCTTATTTTACAACTTTACTTAAATATTTTTTAGTGGATGCCTAAGTTATCTAATAACTATCTGTATGCCAAATTTCAACTAGATCCGTCCAGTGGTTTAAGCTATGCGTTGATTAATCAGCCAGACACGCTTTCCATTTATCTAATGTCTTTCTTTCTATAAATATGTATTTTATAAGTACAAATAAAATAATTATAATTATCTATATCTATAATCATAATAAAGCTGAAGAGTTTGTTTGTTTGTTTGAACGCGCTAATCTCTGGAGTTACTGGTCCGATTCGAAAAATCATTTCACTAATAGGAAACTACATTATCCCCGAAGGTTATAGGCTACTTTTATCCCAGGAACGCGGATCAAGCCGCGGGGAAAGATTATTTTTATCAGTCATCTGGTATCCATTGTAGAAACTTTTCTTAGGGGATCAGTGATCCTTGGGTAAACATCCCAGAATAACTACCCTCAGGGTGACAACGACAACTTCCGAAAACGACAACTTTCTAGAATGTCAACATTCAAAAACGACAACTTTCTAGAATGTCAACTTCCGAAAACGACAACTTTCAAAAACAACAACTTTCTAGAATGTCAACATTCGAAAACGACAACATCGTAAATCGTCAACTACCTAAATTAACCATATGATTGATTTGACAGCTTACAACTCTAAAACTGGAAGACCCGGGATTAGATGGTATACCAGGTATAGAGAGACCAGAACCCTTAGAGACGCATACTCCAGAGGAACTAGAGGGCGCCGCCGTCGATGAACTTAGAAACAGACTGTCGGCACAGAAGACCAGGCTGGGAGACGCCAAGCCTAATGTTCAGGCTATACAGGTACATTCATCAATATATTTTTACATTTTCCGTACATCTAATAAAAAATAAACTCTTGTAAGATCTAGCACTTCTTAAGGTGGAGGCTACGGTTGGAGCGCGAAATTCAGACATATACGACTATTCCATGAAAATGTTACTAATATACCTTGGAGGAATATGTTGATGATTTCTTTTGTTATTAATTAGTAAATATGCTACCATTCTTGTCGTAAATAACATATAGATAACTTACGACCTATAACATTTTCTTATGGATGCTTCAAGGTAACCCACGAATTTAAAATGTTATTACGTTTTTTGTTACGCTCAGTAATAGGTCGTATGTTTGTCAAAATATCGCAGCAGTTCCAATCCTTGTTAAAAAAAATGGCAGCTGGAATGGGTAGTATATTTAGAAAAAACGTAATTTTGAATTTCACGGTCTACCTTGAAGCATCCCCCTGAAGATAGTATTGTTTTAGGATTATAAAGTGAAAGAAGAATTATACATCCGACGTGCGGCTGAGTTAGACGAGATCACAACAAAAAGAAACGAAATGAGAGCCCTCTATGATCAATTGAAGAAGAAACGTACTACAGATTTCCTATGTGGTATGTACTGTGGTAGCAGCATAACTTGTATACTTTCTATTGAAGAAGCCCTTTGCTATTTTTAGTCGCGTTTCTATATCTATACTAATAATAAAGCTGAAGAGTTTGTTTGTTTGAACGCACTAGGCCCGAAGTTACTGGTCCGATTTGAAAAAATCACTAATAGGACGCTACATTCCCGAAGGTAGGCTACTTTTTATCCCGGGAACGCGAGTCAAACCGCGTGGAACAACTAGTAATAAATAATAATAAAGTTTTATTTCAGGCACAATTTTACCCATACGTATCACAAAAACAATCATAATACTATAATAGTAAAATACTATTACTGGTATAATTTCTTATTCCTATCCAAATATAAAGCTGAGAGTTTGTTTGAACGCGCTAATCTCTTGATCTAACAGTCGGATTCGAAAAATTCTTTCACTAATAGGAAGCTACATTATCCCCGAAGTTTATATAGGCTTACTATTTATCCCGAGAACGTTGGTGAAACCGCGGGGGGCACCTAGTAATCAATAAAAGTATAAGTTTATTTTATTGTAGTAGGATATCATATGAGCGGTGTATGTAATGTTTCAATGATAAATTACAGGTTTCAACACAATAACTGCGAAATTAAAGGAGATGTATCAAATGATAACATTGGGTGGCGACGCAGAGTTAGAGCTTGTGGACTCATTGGATCCTTTCACTGAGGGAATTATATTCAGGTTAGTATTCCAACATAATTTTTTTTCGACAATTCACATGAATAGTGGTGGCCCTGGTCTGAGGCTATCGCGGGATCATCTGGAATTTTATTACAGGGCGATTTTAGTTGGGGAATATTGTATATAGTGTACTTCAATACCAATAATCCTTCAAAATATCAGGAGCCTTACCATAACATGTATACTAACGGTCTTTTTCATAAAAAAGTTACAAAACGTCATTTAGTTAAAATTCCGAAGTCTTTATCTGACACGTAACGTATGGTGATCGAAAGAGTGAGACGGAGGACACTATAACGCTGATTTAGTTAAAAAGCGTTTATGAATAAGGGGGTTAGAAGTGTTTAGCGTAATACCCATTACTTATTTAGGTTTTAAATGTATTTTAATATTAAACTGATTTGGTTGATATTTTTCTACTTTGCAACACTGATAACGTATTGTTGCTGGTTTCCTTTTTTGTCTCTCTGATAAATATTAAAAATATAATGATTATTTGCTTCCAGTGTACGCCCACCAAATAAGTCTTGGAAGAACATATCAAACTTATCTGGCGGTGAAAAGACACTATCGTCATTGGCCCTGGTATTCGCTTTACATTACTACAAACCAACGCCTTTGTACGTGATGGACGAGATTGATGCAGCGCTGGACTTTAAAAACGTTTCTATAGTCGCTAATTATATCAAGGTAATGTATATTCAATAACTTAGCCTTTAAGTAAACGGACATATAATCAACCTAGAAGAAGTGATCTTTTAGATAATTATTTATATACAAAAATTACAATCTCGCGCGACTTTGTATTAGTTAACAACTGGTTACTCATTCTAAAAGGTTCTAGTTCCCTTATTATATTGCTAGCGACTACGGGTGCAAATTAGATTTAAAAAAGTGCTCATGAAAAAAAATGTTTTGGCGACTTGGCTCCGAAATATTTAATAAAGGTACTATACATATATAAACCTTCCCGAAATAATATCTGATGGTGAAAAACGTTTCAAAATCCGTTGCGTGGGTTTAGAAGGAGTTAGCGGATAGACAGACAGACAGACTCGGTTAGAGACTTCCTTTTATACTATGCATAGTATAAAAGGAACTAGGTACTGCTTTCTCGCTAGCGAAGTGAATGTACAATTAATTTCCCTACAACCTCCTAAAAACTACCAAAATAGTAGTTTTGACTGTAGTAGTTTTGAAAGGTAGACATTGTGTTTTTTCGGTCAAAGTTCGATTGGGAAGAATAACTACACAGAATACTGCAGCCAAATAACATAAAGTTGTATACCTATGCAAGAGTAATGTCGCCAGAGTTCACCACGAATTGTCAGTAATACTTGACGTATACTCCGGTGTTACAAGCATCTATAGGCTAACCGCTTACTGTATGGCTCAAAAAATCCTACTAATATTATAAACGTGAAAGTTTGTATATATGTATGTATGTTTGTTGCTCTTTAACGCAAAAACTACTGAACGCATTTGGATGAAACTTGGCACATAGGTAGATCATACCCTGGAATAGCATATAGGCTACTTTTTATCCCGGGAACGCGGGTGAAGCCGCGGGGGACAGCTAAGCTAGTATTATTATAATAAAATAAAATCTATTTCTTTTTAAAACAGGAAAGAACAAAGAATGCGCAGTTCATTATAATCTCACTGCGATACAACATGTTCGAGGTATCGAACCGGCTCGTCGGCATCTACAAAACTGAGGATTGTACCAAATCTGTTACCATCGAGAACAAAATACCTGAACAAACTTCTAATGAAATAAGTGTTTGAATTATTTCAAGCTTTATTGTACTGTAACAAGAGTGATTTTGAAATGACCACTTCAAAATAGTTGTTGAAAATATTGCGTCATTTATTTCTCATCCTATCTTTCTATGATCATTTCAAACATATGTATGGCCGGTTCCGTTCTTTTATTATTTAAGTCTATAAAATTAAAGAATATTATTATTATCATGACTGTTTACTTACATAACCTAATTTATCGAACCACTAAAATTAAGTTTATAAAAAAAAAAAGATCTCTAAAACTTATTGAAGCCTCGGGGACGCGCGGGCGGGGAGCTTTTTCCGCTAACGCGCTAGCTTGACCATCCAAAGAGGAAACGCTGCCAGCCTTCTGGGAACCTTGCCGTTGATCGGCAGCAGCGGCCGCCTTGAGGATTTTTATATATATAGTTTGTATATTTGTCGTAAATATTGTTACTAAAATTATAGACATGTTTATTCAAGTGAATTACATAATATAACTATAACAATTTAACAAAAATAATTATCTCTTACTGAGTACTAATCGTTCGTAATGAACATCATTTCATTTGGTATTTACATGTATTTTAAACATCAAATTTAACTTATTTTAAATCCACGTGTGGCCCTTCCTGGCAGGGCCACTATCAGGGATCTGAATTCCAAGTCTGTCGCTATTTTGTCCCTAATTTGTCCTCGAATATCAGATTTTGTCGCGAACTGGTTTAAAATTTAGGTGGCCCTGATATTGGAGGACAAAATATCGACAAACTTGGAATTCAGATCCGTGATGGTATCCTTGCCAGGAAGGGCGGGCCACACTAAATCCACAATACTCATTTTATTTTACAATTCATAATAATTCAATTTCATATTCAAAGAAAAAATATTTAACTAGGGTAGTACAAGTATATCTATTTTATGGATTATTGAAATATTTTATGTACACATTCAACTAATAGGAAGTAAATTATGATGCATAAGCTTATGGATATTTTGGAAGCTCCCATTATCATCTAATCATCTTTAACTGCGACACATATGATACAACTAGCTTATCCACTATGTAGATTATTTCATTATGAATGTCCAATCTTTTATTTTGGAAAACAATTAGTGTGTATTAGCGTGTATCTGTTTCTGGCATCATAGCTCCTGAACGGATGAACTGATTTTGATTTGTTTTAATCGAGAGTGTTCTTAGCCATGTTTCAAGAAAATCCGTTCAGCCGTTTGAAGATCATCACCTCTTTTCTAGAGGGCATCGGGGGTTTCTTTAATTTTATTTATTAACAAATATTCAGATCTAAATAAATAATGATCTAAATCTGTGAAGAGTTCACAGAAAAAGCGAAGCCTCTATACATTGTATAAATCAGTGTCTGGTACTCTGTCTCGCTCACTCACATGGGCAACAAAATGCACTGGCCAGCCAATGAAGTCCGTTGCATATTTTGTGACGTCTAAAACATGCGCAAAAAGCGTCGCTATAACCAAGCAATATTGAAAGAATAAAACAATTTTGAACCCTATTTTTGTTATAAAATAGCTAATCTGCAGTTTCGACTATTTTGTATTTACATAAATTATGCCAGAAACTGTTTGTTATTAGAAATTTCGGGATGGAAACTACTTGGTATATTAATCTAAAAAATTATCTATAAATAACATCCACATATTAGTAGCAAGAAATATTATTTGAAGGAACTAGTAATTTAATATCCGCGAGACAACTATCTACTTGACATCACAGATTAGTTACATTAAATACCCAATTATGTATTATTTAATATCTATGTATTCATACTATTATGTACACAGATAATCTCGAGAATACATTTTATCCATCGAAAATAAATCTTTATACATAGATCCAGAAATTAAATACATTTTGTTTCAATCTTTTCTCAAAACTTGATATATTTCGATTAATGTTCTAGAATAAGAGTATAGTATGGATTTGTTTTATATAAATAAAGTATTTACATGGAGGTTTCATAGAGAATATGCTTAAGGTGGAGGCTTCGGTTGGGGCGATAAATTCAAATTTTATCACGTTTTTTGCTAATTGCAGCTTAGTTATAGGTCGTAAGTTATCAACTTGTTATTTGCGACAAGAATGGTAGTATATTTACTGATTAATAACACAAGAAATCATCAACATTTACGACTATTTCATGAAAATGTTACTAATGTAACGACGGCATGACTCACTGTGACTGACTCACTTATCAACGTGTTACAAAGAAAAGTAAAGTGAGATAATTGATCTTGTGTTGGACCGATGATAGGACTTTCAAAAAGTATAATTGCTAGCAAAAGTGTCTGCCATCTCCTTAATACATTTTTGATGCAATAATAAATATAAATTTAACAAAATTACATTATGAATTCTTACGGTACGGTGTATCTATTTATTTTTGTTTGTGATTTTTAAGTAAGCTATAAAAAGGCAAGTTTCGTTTTTTTTTTATCAACCTACTTTAAAAGAAACATATTTTTGATGGAATAGTACCCTACATATACATAAGATATGAAACCACTAGAATAAAAATAATAACATATTTAAATAACATAATCTTCAGCACTAGAATTCCGTCGAACCGTGCCTATAATGCCAGCTAAAGACTGCACGGTGAATTTATGCTAAAACGTCGGTGCGTTCATGATGAAGATTCTGTGTTCCTCCTTCTTTATCCATCTCAGCAGTCGATCTACCGCTTTGATAGCGTGGTCTTTCTCCATTAGAGGATCAAACGTTACATACAGCTCGAAACCGTTGGTTACCTGAAATAAGGTTCAAAATAAGAAACATCAAGGCTAGCATCGGGCTCTCAAATGCAGAAGCTGGGTGACCTAGGCAACAGAATTTCAACTAGTGTCTAGTAGCTTACGAGCTTATTCCAGTTATCACGTGCAAAAATCCTGTGTCCATCACCAGATTATGAACTACCCATTATGCCTATTTTTATTCAAATCGCTTCAATAGCTTAGTTGTGGAATCGTAGCAGAAAAGTTGACAACCACTTTCATACTTAATGACTTACAGCTTTACATTACGGTTACATACCTAGTGATGTATAAGGTAAATTTTTCTATGATATTCAAAAACTAACTATGTCAGACTTACCCAAGCCAAAACAGTATCCTGAGAATTCGACCTAAATATCAACTTGGCTGGCGTAGAATTACAATGAATCTGACTGCAAAACCTCCTATAATTCCGCACATAATCAATATCCGACATTTTTTCTATTTTCTTCACCATTATATCACCACCTTCCTTATGTCGAAGCCTGTAATCTTGAAGTCTATCCAGACTAATAGGATCTGATGTAAAAAGTTGTGCTGTAGATTTGCATTTGTACATAAAATGTCTTATTTCTGGTATACCAATGTTTTTTAAAGGATTTGTTGTGGGTAATTCCTCGTTTCGATTCAAGGCGTCGTTGATAGCTACTAGACAATTTGATCTTCTTAACTTGTCCGATATGGTGTGTTTTGCTTGTGAAAGAGGGAAGAAAGCATCTCTTTGGACGGTTAATAGTAGTAAGCAAGCTTGGCAGTCTTCGGAGATGTAAGAAACGTGGCCGTGAAGAAATCCTCTGAAAAAGGATAAGTGTTCACAAATTTATGAAATGTTAACAGAAAACTAAAACAAAAACCAAAAAAACACTTAGTAAAATTACCACATTAGATTTTACAATTTACATGCAATCTGAGTTAGATTTTTCTCTCTCGTCCTCTGATATAGACTTTTTTGTCCACCCAGAAAAAGTCGGGCAAAAAGTAAACAAACAGAAATCGTTCCTTAAAAACCATAAAAAACTTACGTAGCATCAAACTTCGGTAAGCAAATAGGCGTCCAACTCTCAGCAGTTTTGAATGACTCCGAACTCCTCACCAAATTGAACAGAAGATGTATATCAGATGGATGTAAGGTATATTTCTTCATTCTAACTAAAGTAATTAGTTGGTTCCCTGCTATCATTATAGCGAACACAAGATCTCTGATTTTGTTGCAAGTTGATATGATTGCGTTTGTTATGTTTTCACGTGCTTTTTCTGGTAATGGTAGGCATCTTACTGCTCCTAAAAATAAGTATAGTTTTAGAATCTATAATATAATTAATTCCTTTTCATCCAAATACATTTATGACCATTTCTATGTACCGATTTAATTGTTAACGAGTTATATTGTTTCCCAGTTCAAATAAACATTCAAACAAACTATTGCATGTATAATACTGATTACTGAAAGATTACAATATATTGTTAACAATACACAGCTGGATGTCTCTATCATCATCATCATCATGTCTGTTGTCAGCCGAAAGATGTCCACAGCTGGACAAAGGCCTCCCCCAAGGATGGATCTCCTTGATGGCCGGTCCGGCGCTACCCGCATCTAGCGGTTTCGCGCGACCCTCACAAGATCGTCGGTCCACCTTGTGGGGGGCACGCTGACTACCCACGCTGCGTCTTCCGGTTCGTGGTCGCCAGTTCTACGTGCGATGTGCCTCGCCCACTACCACTTCAGTCTCTATGCATCTTACACAATCATACTCACCCAATAAAAATGCTGGATCCTTTTCCATAAATATAAGCAAGTGATCTATTAATCTTTCTGCACCAGACAATAGCCTTCTCAGATCATAGTTTCGTCTCTGTTCAAATATTCTGTTCAGTTGTGTCAGCGTTAGGACTGATACTATTTGGTTAAAGGCGTATCTGCGAGCAAAAGTTTATAGTTAATTTTGGTGAAGCTATGTACTAATAGAACCCTAATAGAGTCAGTTCATTGTGTATATCATCGCATATTTTCATTTCACTTAATCTATTTGACGATAAGAGCACACATTTCGAACAGCTCTATATAACTCTAATAAATTAATTAGATGACATATTTTTTATATCAAACATTTTAAAAACCTTCATTACAAAACTAAAATGTTGAAAAAAATCATTTATATTTAATTATTGTTGCCCATAAGATTTTATGCCCCTATTTATTCTGTGTAAGGAAATACAGGCACAAAAGTAATATCCACTTTTAGTCCAGAGTCGGACACTAAGGCAAGGTCCACTTTTAGTCCAGATGATGCAAAATATCATTAAGAGCGTAGCTACTTACATATTATCTTTGTGTACATTATAAGGGATACAAATCTAGTTATTTAAACTTACGTTAATTGTAAAACAAGTTGTGTCTCACTTTCATTGGATTTTGAAACAGCAACCAATATAAGAGGCCCTTTCACTAAGAACACTGCCTTGCAATCCTTAGTGTTGATAGATCTCAAGATATCCTGGTTTTGTTCCTCCACTACACTGACTAAGGCCTGGATGACGCCACACAGGCCTGCCAGCTTGTCTTCATTGCCATATCTGGAAGATAAAGCAACTACATACTACTTAACGTTTTCAACTTATCGCAAAGTGATTTCCTGGGAAAAAGATCCTGCTTGTTAATCAAGGGTATGAACTAATATTGTGGTGAGTTTCATCTAAATCTATTATGGTTTATTAGGCCATTATGGTGTGATTAAGTAACAAATATACACAGAAATTTTTATTGTTTCTATGTCAGAAAGAGCAATTTTTGTGAAAACTCCATTTTACTCAGATTTCTAAATCAAGTATTATATATTACTAGCTGTTCCCCGTGTTTCACTTGCATTCACAGGATAAAAAGTTGCCTATACCCTTTGGGGATAATGTAAGTAATGTGTAGTAACTCTTTAGATTTGCATGTTACAAACTCTTCAGATTTATTATTGGTACAGATAAGATATTTATGTGAAAGAAAAGTCTTTATGTTACCTCATCTACCTTCATCCCTAAACTACAGAACCAAATGTGATGTTTGTTGAATAAGTCTATATGGAGAAAGACATGCGGGTAAATATACAGAGGACTCCACAGAAGACTTATGATAAATATCTTATGTATAATATTGGGCTAAAAAAAAACTTATACCTAGAATAAATTGGTTTCCCTGCTGAACTAAGTATAAACACATGTTTCTCTTTATTCACCAACTCTGGTGATTGCAAGTAGTCATCTCTCTCGTCTTCTGTATCATCACCATTCTGTTCTGTTAGGTTTGAACTGCTGGCTGACCCTGACATGGCCTCCTGAAAATAATATCATCAAAATCATTTCACGAACATTCTTGCATATAAGTAATACCAATTACTGTGATGTTTTTTATTATTATTTTGAAATGAGGTTAATGTAAAATAACTTTAGTTCACCAATCAGAATAATATTATATTTCTAGCAAAGGTGGATTGTTGTTGTTGAATTTACAGGCCTACAATGCAAGTAGATAGGGGGTGGGAATAAAAATTCATCATGAATTTTATTTGCCTTACATTAAACAAAATACTGAAGCAGTAAATAAAAGAAGGGTAGATGGAATACCCTTAGATGGTAACCTACCAGTGGGAATTGGTTGAAAGCAACTTCAGGTTATAATGACACAATAAAAACTTACATCTTTTCCCTGCAGATCATCACTGAACTTCGCAGTCTTTATTTCTGTTGTAACTTTAGCATCACCAATTTCAGTCTGTATCTCATAGATAGTGCTGCTTTTGGCCGTTAGCGAAGATTCTCTATCCTGAAGACTAGAGCTCATTTCAGAAGCAAACTCCTCAAAAGAATCGGTTGGATTCAGGATACTTTCAGGACATGCCCCAGGCTCTAATTCATCTGGTACATTATTTTGGACTATAGCTGTTCCACTATCTTTTGATGTAGAAGCCATAATTTAAGAAAACTGCAAGTAAATAAATAAAAATAAGTTTAGTTCACCGTATCGATAACTGTATAAACTGTGTTCCATTGCTTTTTTTTTACCTACTTAAAGCATTCAATGTTTAGCATCTCTTTTACTCTTATTATATAACTATCTTATTCTCATGTTACAAAAGCACGTGGTGTAGTAGGTGGAACGCAATGCAGAGGTGTTTTCTTTTGTCATTCTGACGTTTGAATTCATTTGTTGTTTATTAAATTCGCCAAAAGGCAGGCAAAGGTACAGAGCCATACAGCCTTGTGTTTGAATTCATATTGACATCATGGACACAGAAATTGTATTGCCTGTTTAAAAATGATTATTCTACCTACCATACAGTAATTAAGCAACATTACAAAAAACATGGTTTTTCATTATCTGCTGTAATTATTTGGGTAGGGTTAATTAAAGAAATCTGTTATTTTTTCATAAATTTTAAGCTATTGTATAGCTTCTATCGCGGGCCTTGAGCGTGGAGATCGAATCCAGAAATTCCGTAACACAAGTTTAGAGATATTTTAATTACCAATGAATTCGTCTAAGTAATAGCTGCTAGGTAGGTAGGTATATTTAGCGTAAAAAAGGATTTGAAGTTTGCCTGCCACCTTGGTGAGTTTCACCCACACCTACTCACTGAATTACCTACATTTAGCTTTTAGAATGCAGGTAGGTACCTACATGTGTATGAACACTTATCTATCTGGATTGTAAGTTATGTCTAAGCATGTTCAGATAACCGAAAACGTCTGACCTTTGCGAAATATTACGAAAATGACGTAATCATTGAGGAAAAGGTATTAAATTATCACCAGTTACGTGACGTCACGTTGCCAATAAAAAAATATTTGCGCAGGCCTTTTTAGGATTTGCATGAAACGGTGATGAAACATTCAATTTTCGATTGCATTAACAATACAAATATCTATAGCGTTTATTCGCAAGCCAACCAAGTAGGTAGGTAGGTACCAAGATACCAAACCAGACAGGCAGCTATTTTCTGAGACCGGACATCTTCCTTCAGAGCAGTCGGGTAGAATAGCGAAACAAATTTGATCTCGTTTGGGCATGCGTCTTGAACCCATCCATGTGGAATCACCTGATAACCTCTCCCCTCACTTCCGAGCGTCCACTTTATGGACGGAGCAGTAAGTGCACTTTATGAAATAGCTATGATAATAGCGTGAAAAAGTCTTTCCGATTTTCACCTTTGTTTGGATTGTTACCATTTGGGCTTAGAACTTGGCCGCATTATATAGGTACCTACCTACTACCACAGAATATACTACTACTTAGGTACTTGGTTTTCACCCCGCGTTAACTGCATTACCGAGGGATATTTTTGTTAAACCCCCGACGAAAAAGAGGGATGTTATAAATTTGTAGTGTGGTATCATAGCTCCTGAATGGATGAAACGATTTTGATTGAGTGTAGGTATTTTGTTTGAAAGGTGTCTATAATCGAGAGTGTTTTTAGCTGTATAATGTTTCAAGAAAATCCGCTCAGTCGTTTGTAGGTCCTCATCTCTTTTCTAGTGTGTTTCGTGGATCTTAATTTTTTTTTATCTTATTCTTTGTTTAATATACAGAGTAAATATCTTAGTAAGTAGTCGCCACTGGGGACCGAAGAGCTGGCAGCTTGGCGCAATGTATAGGTAGGTGCAACTCAACTTAGGTATTTTAGAATAGACATTGTTTATATACTTACGTAACTGAACAACTTTACCTTCAGCGATCATATTCCCTAAAAAAATTATAGTCGTCCCTAAAGTTCAATTGCCCACACCAAATAACAGCTTCTCTCAACAACAACTCAAAAAGCACTTTTCTATTGTCACCAATTATAACTTTTCTTTCCACTTTTACAAGTTACCCAATAATTGTGTCACGAAATAGGACTTCCAACAAAATAAAATAGGACTCAATTACCTTCCTCGTTCAACACAAGATGTCTTATTTGTAACAACTCCAACGTAATAGGTACGTGAGGAGCAAACGAATATTTTCAAGTGCCATGAATTTTTCACTGGCAAAAAATATCTTACGGGAACAAGTATAATTTTTTATTCACAGACGAGTGTTCATGAATATGAATTGAGTTGTATAAATGACTTAATATGTCACATGTGGGATTACCATGAAGTCAACGATGCCTAGATTTTGGATTTTAACTGTAACTGCGAGTTCCTGGGATATTTTTTTGCGGAACCTTTCATTATTTTTCTAAAATAAAAGAAGCCTAAATTACTCATTATAACATAATGCGTTACGTTGGTAGATATTATGCTATGGTAGCTGAAAGTCCCGTCGAAATTTCGAAGATTAGCCGGAACAAACGGACAAAAAAAAATTTTTTTTTAGTTTCACTGGAATGTTAGCTGAATGTTAGACATTACATAGATACGTTTGTTAAGTTTTGACATGTACCTAGGTACCTACCTACGGTATTTAGCGTTCATTAATCACTTTGTATTGTTTCACCACATGAAAAAGAAAGACACAAATAAAATAACTGACAATTCGTGAAACAACGCGGAATTTGTGGAATAAAGAAAAATATTTTAATTTTTCTCGTCATCCGACGCATATTTCATAAGAAAACAATATTACACATAAAGAATTAATACGATAAAGTGAGTAGGCTGTATGGCACTGAGCCTTTGACTGATGATTTGATTAGTTATGGTTAATGCTATATTTAACATTTACTCGTTATTCAAAGTATGAAACAGTCCACCCGATCTATCGACTTGGACACCCTATTCAATTAATTGAAGTGCTACACAATATTCTGAATTGTCCTTTAAAACAATAGAATATTTCGTAGATATTCATTGTTATTATTGACTAACCATTCCGGAGCCATCCAAGTAGGTACCTTATTATTATATTATTTACTTCTTCGATTAATAAGTTGGCCGGTATTATGTAGAAAGGTACTAGTAAAGTAAGTAAACAGGTTACTTCCGGTTCTTTCAAAATAATTTTATGAGGAGAAATTAGTTTCAGGTTGAAAACAAGCATCCTAGAGATAAATTTATAGCAATCAATATCAAAATAAAACCATTACATCAATAATAATTATATATTTTCCATGACATGTATAGTTTTCCTAGGAATACAAGACTGAAACTATGTAATACATTGCAATTGAACACTGATAAGTGGGTTAAATAGATTTACAAGTTTAGTCCTAAACATAATAGGTAATAGGACCATAACATAATACTAAAATAAAAGCCTTGTAAAAAGACAGTTATAGAATCTTACAAATTCAAGTCACACTACCATAATAAAGAACTCGAACTCATTTAAGGTGTACCTATTCGACAATGTCAAAGCATCACGTAAAACATATTAGTCTTTTGGAAAGTTTTGAGGCAATGTTTTTTTGTAAAAAAGTGCTGGCAATAAAACAAGCATTTGTAAGTTCGCAAGAACGGAGAGTGAAGTTCCTAAATTTCGTAATCCGAGTTGGTTCACGACGTTACTATGAGTTATTTGCATTAGACATTAAATTATAAGTGAAAATGGTGTGAGAAAAGGCTTCTATATCATACAACTGACAACCTTGGTACGAAATGGAGTAATGTTCTCATTTATTAGCAGGTTTAGGTGAAGCCGCGGATATACCTAATACCTAATGAAAGTGCCTAACCAGCTTTGCTTCCACAGGTTACCGTAGTAATATAAAGTAGAACTTAATATTTTCATGCACTTTCATTTTATTCCAGTTATTTCAAGGACTTAAAACAAAATTGCTTTAGACACAAATCTTTATTTTTTTACTTATTTTTGTAGCCTATGTTTGACCACAATCTTACGTGTACGTGGCTCTGTACCTAGGTTTCAATTAAGCGGTTCATTTAATTGTTAAGTTCGGAATCCACGTCCAGATTTCCCGAATCACAACTCCCTTTCCACGTATTTCCATTCCTACATGCATTTTCATTCATGCGCACTTGAATATCAGACAAGTCATAACTCGAAAGCAAAATGTGATATCTTGGCGACAAATGGTAGGGAGTTTTCAGAGTCGTGACAACTTATGTGTCAGTGAGTGACTTTTGAGGAGTTCCCGGTGACTTAGAGAACTGACTGCCTTGTTTGGTTTGACGTGGCTGTGATTAAGTGCTCGCTTCATAGCTGGTAAATATATCTAGACAGTGATATAAACACTTTTATTTATGGCTAAGTACTTTTTGTTTGCACATACGCCTGAGTGATATTCGCATAAAATTAGTATCCCTATTGGATAATAATTACCTAAATATATTCAAGTATATCTACAGGGTGATTTTGGTTGGCCTAATAGGCTTAAAGGTTATGACATTTTATTTATAGTACAAGCTTTGCCGACTGTACTTTTTTTGCACAGTCTTTCCAATCAAGACGGTTCCAATGAGCCCAAACACGATGGGTTTGCGTCGTTTTATTACGGAGTTCCTATGGCCACCTTCCAGCTCCATCATCAGATCAGCTCCACGTCATCATAATATTGCATTGTCACGCGATTTGCATATTTGTGCAAAATTTCAGCTTAATCGGAAACCGTAGAGTGGATCAAATTTAACATGCAAAATTCCATTACAGACAACGGGACAGGTGAAAGTAAATAAAAGCTTGTAAAAATATTTTGAAATGGAAAACAACACAATATTTCCATTAAAACTTCAAAAATGATCACTAAGTTAGTTTAGCATTAATATACCTACGCTTAAACATAAGTGTACTAAGTACTTATTCGATTACTCGAGTAATAAAATAGCTATCTCGTCCCATCACTACGTTTCTGAGTACAAGTACCGAGAGGCTTTTACCAGAGATTTACGCTAAACTTCTAATTGTCATAACTTCGTAATGGCAGTGCTCAGGCTCCAGTTATATATAAATATCTATATGTCGTAGGGAAATGTAGATACCATGAGGGATTTCACGAAATCCCTAGGGATACCATGAAATCGCGGTAATGTCGAATATTCTTCTCACAAATTTTTTTTAGTGACAAACATTTTTAATTTTTCATAAAGGTAGATAAATAGGATTATAATGAAGCATGTAGGTATTCTAGAATGTACCTACTTTTGTTTATTTTTCAAAATAAATAAAAGGGGACCACAGGGCGGATAACTTGTTTGTTGCATATAAATCCATACAAATTTCATAATAGCGCAAACGGAGCGCATACCTTCGGGGATAATGTAGCTTCCTATTAGTGAAATATTTTTTTAATCGGACCAGTAACTCCGGAGATTAGCACGTTCAAACAAACAAACTCATCAGCTTTACATATTCTTCTATTCTACGCTTCAGCTATAGATAGTCCATTTAGAAAGAAAGTAGGTATACGGATTTAGTTACTGTTTCCATAACCAATCACGTGCAAAACCACAAGTAAAAGCACTTACGTCATAAAGTTGTCTACATTGCACTTCTGTTTGTACCTACGTCACGAAAACTAATCCCCGTGGGTTACCAATCTGGGTTGAACGAGGGCAATCTATTGAATGGCATTGATGCCTTCGTTATCTTAAAAACAATGGAAACGATGGCCCTAATACGTAAATGTTTTCGTATGGACTATATTATTTATAATATATTTTAGGTCCAGTGATGGACGAGGATGGAGGACGTCACTGCAATAGCAGAGGATTGCTTGTGTTGTCAAACCTTAAGGGGGAACGTTCGGTTTGAGCGCGAAATTCAAATTTTATCAAGTTTTTTGCATATTGCAGCTCAGTTATAGGTCGTAAGTTATCAACATGTTATTTGCGACAAGAATAGTAGTATATTTACTGATTAATAACAAAATAAATCATCAATATATTCCTCCAGGGTATATTAGTAACATTTTCATGAAATAGTCGTATATGTCAGTAATATATCTTGCAGGAATATGTTGATGATTTCTTTTGTTATTAATCAGTAAATATACTACCATTCTTCTCGCAAATAACATGTTGATAACTTACGACCTATAACTAAGCTGCAATTAGCAAAAAACTTGATAAAATTTGAATTTCGCGCTCCAACCGAAGGTATACCCTTAAAGGGCTCTTTTCAGTAGAAATTCAGAACTCATACATACTTTTTAAGCGTGTTTTGATGCTAAACTTATTTGTTGATCTTTTTTTTTATATTTACCTATATGGAAATATTTTAGTGTTGTTTTCCATTAAAAAAATATTTTAATGCCCTTTCAGCCTACTAATGTACCAAAATTAGCCTTGATAACTTTTTTAATTATTGTGATATTCTGACTAAAATTAACACCACTTCATAAGAGCTAAATACAATATAAGCAAATGCAAAGCTATTAAATAAAAAATCCTTGGTAGTTAGTAAGTTACATTCTATAGTTTCCATAATAAGGAATATTCGAGACGGTGCTACCCCTCGCATTGCCGTCTGAAAAAAAAATGTTCGGCGTTCTAACAAATTGCCTTTGACAAAGATCGTCTATAAATTTACTTTATGTTTATCTGTATTTATACAGGATGTTTTCTTTAGTTTTGTTGAGGTGGTGACTAAATACGGTATGGCTGAGACATGTATTTGCACCTAACCATTAACTAGGTAAAACAACATTAATATAAATCTAAACTCCAAATAATAGGTTATAATGATTAATTAAATACGTGGTTAATATTTACATAGTATAAAATGAAGTCGCTTCCGCTGTCTGTTCGCTGTCTGTTAGATCTTTTAAACTACTCAACGGATTTTAACGCGATGCTATACGTGAAATGATGATTCTAAAATGCGTTTTTCTCTGTACTCTTTGTTCCAAGAGATTTGGAAAAAATATATGTGAAACTAGAGAATATTTGACGGGGAATAGTTTTTTCAAAAATTCGAATTTTAGTTACGTCAGAAAAAAATCGAAAATATTCTTCTTAAAACCAATTAAAACTAAGATGCATTCTTCTCTTATTTGGGCCAAATAACTTGAAATATATTCACATGCATTCTGAAATCCATTAGAAAGGGAATAGTATTCATATTTTTTTCAAAAAAGGCTTAGTTTCGTTTTAAATAACATAAAACCATATTTTTTTCCAAAATTACGTTTCTCCTGTCTCGCTTATCACCGCCAGTTTAGTAAGGGACGGAGACATACACATATAGCCTCCTCTTAATGCAGCAATATTTATTTATTTACGGGAAAAGCCGTGCGAAGCCGGGTCGGGTTGCTAGATTTCTATAAATGAAATTAATCTTTTCAGCTGTTACCTATGACACTTTAGCCGAACGTAACGCTCTTTAATATTAATTGTCGGAAACGCGATTATTGTACACAATTTCAGGTTTCGGGAAAAGGTAACATTCACCTTTTCTTTTTTAAGTCGAGATTTAGCTCAAGGTTCTCATGCCCTTCCTTAAGCCTAGTAACTATAAAGATTTTTCAGGGGTTTAGGCAACACCCACTCAAAACTCGATATGTAGGGCGAGAAGCTAGCGTAAAATCAATGTTAAATTGTGCTGTTATGATTTTAGGCATAAAGAGAACGAAAAAATACCGGGGCTTTAATGCGTATCTTTGGTGGTAATCGCAACGCACATCATTATTGAAAATCACCCAATGAACCTCACCACGTCCACAAAATGGTCTTCGTACCTAGTAGCGCATCATTGGATAAAATATGATTCGTGTTCATTACGATTACCACCAAAAGAGACACAAATTGACACAATAGCCGAGCGGATAAGTGTGAGTGTGAGTCTAACTCGCGCACCGAAGGTTCAGTACAGATCGAAATATTCTCTACAGATTGAAATATACTCTCATATATCGATATACATCACGGTCAATTCTCCAACTGCAAATATAAATTTGTAATCGTTTTTTTTTGTAATTTAAGGACAAATTATCAATTTCAAGATGTATTCCTTTTAATTTTATCGTGCTATAGGTAGGTACCTAGATACCTCCACGCGTATCTACTTGAAAGGATCTTGATACACAGACAGACGTACAGACGCGACGGACAACGGGTTCCATTTTCCATTTGAGGCACGTGCCCCTAAAAATAACTACAAATATGAGGGGGGGACTTCTGCGTGCGATAAAAATAAATAAAACACGCCCTTGTGGACTCGTGTTTTCCAGGATAAAAATTGTCTATGTCAATCTTCAACTCTCCAGCTGTCGCTGTGCAAATTAGGTACGTCAAGCCGTCAATCTTTTGGTCCGTTTTGACGTGACAGCGAGAAAGAGAAACCGAATTACACGCGAACCAAGTTACGGTTGAATGCTATTACCATAGAATAAATAATATACTACTATTACCTAATTAAATACTAGCTATTTCCCGTGGTTTCATCTGCGTTTCTGGAATAAAAAGTGGCCTATAGCACTCGGGGATAATGTAGCTTCCTATTAGTGAAAAAATTTTTTGAATAGGACTTGTAACTCCGGAAATTATCTCCTACATCCAAACTTTACCTTTTATAATTATTTATTAGTAATTAATTAGTAAATAAATATACCAACTAGCGACCCCCCGGCTTCTCGTGGCTTTTCTGTACTATAATATGCATGTATTATACATATAAACCTTCCTCTTGAATCACTTTATTTATTCAAAAATACCGCATCAAAATCCGTTGCGTAGTTTTAAAGATCTAAGCATACATAGGGACAGACAGACAGCGGGAAGCGACTTTGTTTTATACTATGTAGTGATGATTAGTAAATTACAGAAAGTAACAATTTATTCAAGAATCACTTTTATTTGTTTTAATTCTTACAATCAACATCATCGGGATAGTTACAATACTGATTCTTCTGATCCCAATATAAGCCGGTAGGACAATTGAACGGCTTTGGGACCAAATTACCGTTTTCTTGTATGCACATATAGAACGCTGCACAATCATCTGGGTTTGCTATGAAGCCTACCGATTCACAAGTCACATCTGTAGCTGGCATTTTTGTAGTTCCTGGTGTTGGTAATTCTGTAAATAAAATCAATATATTTGACAGGCCAGTTGGTGCAGTTGAACACCACATAGCGTGGGTTCGATTCCCATACAGGACAAAGATAAATGCGAAAGTTTGTGAGAAAGTATGTTTGTTAATTCTTCACGCTCAAATGGACCAATTTTAATGCAATTTGGTATGGAGGTGGCTGACCCTGGATTAACATAGGCTACTTTTTATCCCTCGAGAACCCGGGTGAAACCACGGGGCGGAAGCTAGTAATCTATACCGGGTGTACCTGATACAGCTGTGGTTCCTTTGATACAGCGGCTTTTACAATGTAGGATAGTGTAGTTTCATCAACACAATTTTGATGGATCACCACCATTTTTAGCCCCCGAAGAAAAAGAGCGATGTTATAAGTTTGTACTTTGTAGTGTAGTTATCTGTGTGTCCGTCTGTCATCATAGCTCCTGAACGCATGAACCATTTTAGATTATTTTTTATTCGTTTGAAAATTGTCTTAAACAGCTATTGGAAGATCACCTGTTTTCTAGTTTGGTTTGTCGGGGTTATCTATAAATTTTGATTCATGTTATCTCAAAATTATTTACCTGTAGGATGAACAGTGGACAGATCTTCGCTTTTGTTGACAAACTCAGTGACATTTCTTGCCAGAATCTTATTGATAGTTCTTAATAAGGGGTAGTCTCCATCGCCACAAACACCATGGAAATCATCAGTTTCTACGCTCCAAACCATAATCCCACTAATATTGAATTGCATAGCGAATTCTACTTTAGCAGCGAGGGAAGATGCATTGTCATAAGACACCCAGTCGCGGTCTTTGAAAGCATAAGGCACCTTTGCTAGACTGTCGTAGCGTTGGTTCCATGATTCAGTTTGGAGTTTTGAACAAAACTGTGGATAAAATTAGTTAGTTCATATTTAAAATACTGTGGAAACTTCGAAAAAGGTGCACGTTGAAGTAAGTAATCAATTCTATTTCCTTATCATCCCAAGAGTTTTTGATTTGGCGTCTAATTAATCCCAACTAGCTTTCCGCCCCGCGATTTATTGTAACTTCAATCTATATACTAATAATAAATCTGAAGAGTTGTTTGTTTGAGCGCGCTAATCTACTGGTCCGATTCGAAAAATTCTGTCAGTAATAGGTAGTACATTATCTCCGTAGGTTATAGGCTACTTTCTATCCCGGGAACGCGAGTGAAGTCACGGGGAACAGCTAGTAATTTATAAAAGAAATGTACGAGTATAAACTCTGAGTCGAGTTTTAGCAACACATTCAAAATAAAGCAACAAGAGTTGCGAACACTACATTTGTAATATTTTCTCACGTAAGAATTTTGAAACGTCCCAGAATTTAATTTAAAACATCTGGAGCTCCGATGTCAGAGGGCGAAGTTTTCAAAAGTTCAGTGTCAGTTGCTCTTGTAAAGGATAACTAAAATATAACTTGCAATATAAAGTTTCTTTGTCCACTAATGGCAGGATCCCTGTACGGGTTTGAGTTAGGAGTAGCGAGTGTGTTACTTAACAGTTTATTTAGGTAGTTCTTTATATGAATGAACATTCTCACTGAGAATATTAACTTTTTTCTTATTTTCTATTTTCATTATTTGTTGATATAGCGGCATAAGTAATACAATAATGATACGGGCCGCTGACATTTCGTTGTTTCTTTGGGTACGGAACCCTAAAATGAATGGTGCATCTTCGATTTTTTTAACTCCATCGTACCTACTTATTGAAAATTTGAAAGCACTGACAAATCTTACCTCGTTGTACCCAATAACACCGTTAGTAGCCGTATAAGGACCAGCAAGACCTGCTCCACTTACAGGAGCTCTCACTGAGTTCACATTAGGGTCTGTTAGAGTGAATGTACGACCGTACAGTGGTACACCTAAAACGATCTTCTGAGGTGGACACCCTGAAACAAAAAAACACAGTTATTACAGTTTCCGTCACGTAAAAAGAACGCTGGCAGTAGGCTGCGCATTTGGCGATTTATCGGTCCATTTGATGGTATGAGGTCCGGTATACCTACCAATAATCATTATACGAGCCCCAAAGAGCGAAAGGCTAGTTCTAAAATAAAATAATAGGCCTAGTTCGTTCCTGCGCGAGTTGAGACATGCGCAAACACACCTCTTCCGCTTTCTTCCATCGTTCTTTTTACATGACGTGACCTATAGTATACCTAATATTTGTAGTGTTATTATTTATTCTGTGCCATAATCTTCTTAGTTTAAGATGTATAGTATAATAATCGAACCTGTAGCCAAGTCAGTTGTAATTATTCTTGTCGTATCAAAAAGAAATTATGTTTTGTTGACGACAGTTAAATAATAAAAATTATTTTAAGACTTAAATACTGAAGAAATGCCAAACTTAAGTGGTAGTCGGAGGGGCACATAGCTTGTAGAATCGACGACGGCCGTTGGTTTTTCGACTGATATGATGATGATGAAATGTGCTAAGTTCTATTGTTATGCAACGTAACATAGTAATAAAAACCTACACAGACTGGAATAAGAGATCAAGGAGATGGTGATAAAATAAAGGTACCTTGTTGAAGCCAGTACTTCAAAGCAACATCAACAGTGTACAGTGACTGTTCATCAACATCATCATCGCCTTCACCTTTGTGTAGTGGTGAGTTGTGGCCGGTCACTGAATCCCATGCTCCATACATGTCGTACGCCATCACGCTAATTATATCTAGTGACCTGATGGTATAATCTGATTACATTATTGCTTCATGAAGAAAGCTGTTTACAGAAAATAGTCAAAAACTGATCGAAAGTGATAAAAATTTGACATACTCATAGAAAAGTTTGCATCGGTTGATAAATTATAAAAGCTAGCTTAAATATCTTCTTGTAGTTTTATTGCAGTTTATATTATATATGAATAAATAATTAAAATCTTTTCATATCATCAACCATGCTCGACCAAAATGTGTCCATGTAAAGTTTGTTCGTTTTGATGAGTAGAAACCTACTTCTACTTCTCAAAGCACTGCAGTAACTCTAAACAAAACATATGTTACTATTTAACTGCAAGGTTAAAACTACATACTAACTTAGATATTTCTGGTATATCATAAGACAGTGACGCCATTTCTTCAACAGAAGCAACTGCTGCAGTTAAGAGAAGTCCATATTTATTACACTCTTCTCTTAACTCTTGTAGGAGTTTTGTGAAGTTTTCTCTATCTGCTGCTTCATTGACAGTGTCACGACGATTTGGGTACTCCCAATCTACATCCAGACCATCAAAGCCATGAGTTTGTACCATAGCAATGGCAGTAGTGATGAAGTTCTTGCGTAATGTTGGATCAGCTGCCATCTGTAGACAAAAATCTTTAATTTCAACATTTTGTTCAGATACATCAGGGTTTATTGCAAACTGGACAATTTAAGTTATTCAGTAAATACTTTCGTTGTTTATTATATTTCTTAGTTATCAAATATATTTCCAGGAATTCTTTGTTTGTTAACAACGTTGGCAAGAAAGCTCTCTCGTTTCTTGGTGCCTAAATGCAAAACTTTAATAGGGTTTAAAAAAAACAATATGCATTCTTAAAACAACATCTTACCACGGAATATTTAGCTGATCCTTCATTCCATCCTCCTACAGCTAAAATAGTTTTCAAACCTGGTTTCTTCTGCTTCAGTGCATTGAATTTTCCAAAATTGTCTGTAATAAGTAAACTTTGTCAATCTTTAAATTCTCATGTGCAAGTAGGAGAGTAACTAACTTAATAAGTATTGTAGTCGTATTTGTTGTAGGTACGTAACTCGGGAATACCAGCGTTCTATAGTATGTGGTACAACTTATGCACGTTGTTTTACCCCATGTTTTAAAATATAGGACAGGAGAATAAGGATTCTTCTCTCCTTGATTTGATCCTTTGATGATAAAGTAAAGATTATCTGGATTAATCAGAACAATATGTCTTTTTATGGGTACCTATATATTTAACATTTTCAGTCAGAGTAATATGCCTTACCCCTTCCCCAATTATCAGGTAAGTCCAGATACGGATCCAGAGACGTGACAGTCCCTTGCGTGTCGATTCCAACGAAGGTATACACAACGTGTGTGCATAGATCCGTGTTTATATTGTCCACATCAAACTTTCCAAGTCCGTATCTGTATGTTGCCCATGTTCCATAGTAGCATACAACCAATTCTGGGAAAAATAATACTTGACTATATGGCCATTCAATTAAACATCATTTAAAGTTTTTTTTTTACCTTCGGTCATATCATCTGACCACAGTGAGATTGTGGTCAAACACAGGCCTATACATAGTAAAAAAAACCTTTAATATCATAATGTAGTTTACACTTACTGTCATTTGCAGATACATAGCTTGCTATAGCACTTACAAATAAAATAATAATATTTAACTTATTCATTTTTAATAATCACAATGTTAATTAATTTTGAAAAGATCAAATCAATTGTCAACAGTTGTATTTAAAGGAAATTGTTATCTAAAGTGGTAATTATTATATCTTTGCACTTAACAAATTATAGTTGTCATCTATTATCAAGAATTAACACGTTTTTGAACTTGTTGACTAGCCTGTATTGTAGTAGTAGTAGTACTGTACTGATTCCAAAAAAAATCATGGAACCCGGCAGAGATTGGGTCAAATTGTGAATCTAAATCGTCCAGAAACCTACTCAAACGCACACAAAAAGTCTAGGAGTTTAGGAGAAGTTCCATGACATACACACGTACGGAAAAAATATAGCCTATGTAGGTAATTATAAAAAGAAAAGATACAACAAAAATCGAACTGGCCATCAGCACTGCAGAACGCAAAGCGTGATTGTAAATAATGTGAAACAAAAGACGGTGTTTGGTGTTATTATGATAGAATTTTATATGAAAAGTATAGTATGCACTTCGAGGATACAGCTGTCTTCATCTTGGGCGGCATGAACCCCTCGCTTTAGGACTCTACATTATCTAAACTCTAGAGTCCCTCGTTGCGCTCAGGATCCAAATGCCGCCCGTGACATAAGACACTGCTTTATCCCCTTGGTGCTTATTCTACTATTAATCCTTTAAATACCTACGATGATTTTTATGTGGATGGCACTTACCTACGACATACATTTGAATGAGTCTGGCACATACTGTATATATAGACTTTAATATACACAGTATTTTAATGACTTTCGTTACCAAAATGGAAAACATGGAATTCTTTTAATTTATTTATTTTTGTGTAGTTTTTGAAATATGGGATATTTTCGGTAGGTACCTACGTTAGTGACTGAATCATGCTTAAATAGTGATGTGATAACTTATCTATTACCCGACACATAGATACCCTTATAGGTACCCCAGAATAGCATATACCTAATATAAAGAAAGAAAAAAAACTTTATAACCCCGATGGAAAATAAAATCCTTTGCAAAGCTCCCTTTACAGGGCAGTTCGTAATAAAAAAAAACGATTTCATTATTCTAATTATTTCAATATTGCGTTACAACGAAAGAGTAGTTATAATAGAAGAATTTATAGAAATAAATTTAAGAAATTTAAACACAACATCTTACAAAAAATAAACTCAGTTGAATTGTTAAAAAATCTCGCTTTTTAAAAGCAGGGCGTTGTAAGGACAGAATTTATTCGTTGCAAGTGTAATAAAGAACGAAAAATAACACGTAACTTCGCCTCTTGCAACGTGAAAAAGCCTTCCAACTACATTTTTAAATTCTCATTATTTCGCAAACTTGAAGCCTATTATGTTTTCATCCTATGCCGCGTAGACTTTATTGTTTACAAACATTTTAAGCCGTGAAATTGATTACGAAAATCCTAAACGAAATGAATACTCGCGAGTTCTTTTTCTCTAGGGGTAGTGCTGTCGGCGAATCGATAATTTTTATCCATCGATATTTTGATTTGACGTCTGTTCTTGTATAAAAGTACTTTTTTTTTATAAATTTAATTATTTTTTATTACAAACATAATTAAATATTGTCTTATTAATGAATTTCTAATTACTTATTATTTCCAAAATAAAGATTGTCTAAATTTCATTTAATTAATAATTAACCTGATATGATTTAGTGTAAGTATACTAAATTATATTTATAAATTAATTAAAAGTATAACTATATTTTATTACCTGACAGCGCCTTGGAATTTCGATGTCCTTAAATTAAGTAAATAATTGTTACAACATTTTATTATTACATAACTACATGTTTGTTTAGAAAATGACAAAACATATTTTAATTTTCAAGTTTTCGATGTATCGATACTAATATCGATAATCAAACATCACTATTTGAAACGAAAATTGAATTTTTAAACCCATACACAGGCTTTTATGCTGGGTGTTTCATGTAGTTTTATTTGCCAAAACATTGCGGTAATAATTTAGTGAGACCGTCGGCCTACGTATGCTCAAATAAAAGTCTAAAAAGTGTCCTATACCACGAGCTTTTTCAGCCTCTATAGACATATGTGTACTATGTATTTTATTTTTCTATCTAGCGCCGCGGTAACGGGTAAATGGATTTTCGTGTGGATTTCAAAGTTCTTTGTTCGGATATTGACTTTGAAGTGTGAGTTTTTTTAGTTCGTATGTTGCGAATGTTACGCAGCTGTGTCATTTAGTATTTTGTCCAGTAGTGAGCATTTTTTTCAATTCTAGAATGATTTAGGCTTTAAAACTTAAATCTAGTTGCCCTCAAACTAAACCTAGCGTTACCATACATTTGAAGTTTCTTCCTGAACACAAGTGAAACTGCGGAACGAATGGTAGAGGAAAATCTTGATATTGAATACCATTACGTAGAAATTACAATTAGTAATAGCTCAATTGAATTAATATTATTATCTTTGTAAATACTTGAATGTTTATTGAAGTACTTGTTTAATCTTATTCACGTACGTTGTCCCATTTATGTTATCAAGATTTTTAAATTATTATGATTTAAGTACCTATAAGTATCTACCTATCTCTGAAAATATTTTGTTCAAAATGTTTGGTTCGGTGCTTTCGGGGATAATATTTTCGCCTATTTTCTTACAAACTATTTATCTTAAAATTATAAAAAAAAAATATATTTCAGATTATCAAACTTACATACCAAATTTAACTCAATCGGAGCAAATTGGACTGTGAAAGACGGACGGACAGACAGACAGACACACTATCGTTTTTTCTCCTTTTGAGGTATGGAACTCTAAAAATAAATAAAATGTTATTTATTGCCTTTATGCCATATTGGATCAACCCTTTATTACGCTGAACCCTTTCAGGTAAAAAATACAATGCATCGATGAAATGTGAAAAATCGTTAGATATTTCAGGCTTGCTGCACCACAATCGAAGTTAACAAACTATAAGTTACTTTTGCATCTCGAACAAATTTCACTTTAAAAGTCGAAATCAACTACGACTTTCTGTAGTCATAGTAATTATCGGGAAGGCATATACCTGGAAGAGTTGTACGATTCATGGTCTTTGGGATATCTAACCGTATCATAAATCGTCAAAAAGAAATAGAGAAAATTGACAATAGTCAGTAATATTATTATATTCGAATTTTGACACAAATCGCGACAGCTTGTTTAAAATAAGCTGAACTTAGCTGCAAATATGTTCTCCTTCACCATTGAAATAAGGTTTTACTTTCGAATTTGATACGTATTTAAAGTAAATTAAGTTTAATTTGCCCTTGCCACGCTATCTATTTAAATAGGATGCTTGATATTTTTGTAACATCTAGACATGGCAACCGGAAGACGCCATTTTTTTACTGAAAAGATATTGTTTTTGTAGTTGTGTTTGTGTATTTCACTCAAAACAAACATTTTACAATTAACTTTAGAAGTAATTTAGTGATTTGTGATCGAGAATAAATAGTATATGACTGAATGTTTAAATTGTTTTGGGCCGGCAGACGCACTAACGAGTAGTATTGGAATTTATTTTAAAGGTAGGTACATGATCTTTTTTATCTTTTTAAAAAATATTTATATACATTTCCATTCTATTTTTTTCATAGCATTTGTCCCGTTTGTATAATATTAATTTTTTTTAAATAAATATATGTAAGTAGGTACCAGTTGCGAGGGTAAGCTGTTAAATAAACACAGATAATTTGATAATGAAGGATAAAAGTGGCTTTGAAATAATATCTTTCTTCCATTAAAAAGGGGACTGCGTGTGAAACCGCGGCTCGGAAAGCTAGCGTAGATATAATAACTTGTTTATAAAACGGTTTATTTGATAATAAAGTTAAGTATATTGCTTCACTTCATAATTATATTATTTAAGATAGGTGTGAAGAGTTTTTTAGACATCTAACAAAAATCTCGATTGGATTTGATTTTGGAGATAGGCTACTTTTTATGCCGGGAATGCGAGTGAAACCGCGGGGAACAGCTAGTTTTCTATAAAAGTATTACAATGGCCACGACAAGACATTACTCCCTTGGCTACTAATAATGTACATGTTAACAAATGAATAAAATGTAATCCTTTGAAGCTGGAGGTTGTTATCGGGGCAAAGAAATAACATGCATCATTATAATAATGGTTCCCTTGTTAATATTTAGATATACAATTATTTGCTTATTTGAAATGTTTTATTTATGATTAGGTATGTAGTATTACATTCTTTTATTTTTTTACCCGACTGCGCGATAGTAAAGACTACTGCTGCGTCGTCTGAAATCAGCTTTATGGTCATTAAAAACTAAATAATAGTAGTTTATGATACTGTTGCATAATAGGGGTTATTAAATACGAGTGTGAGTTTAAGTACCGAGCCGTAGGCGAGGTTCTTAATAGTATCACAGTTTTTAATACTTAATTATGTGCAGTATCATACAGTACTTTATCTAAAGTCATATAAATAATGTAATTAAAAAAAATAGAAAAATCGATAGTACTGTTCTACGAACTTTAAAAAAAAAAAATGTTATTTTTGTGTCATTTTTGGTCAAAATAATACATGTAGGCAAAAACAATAAAATAAACAGACACAATAATCATATACCTAATCAAATCCGTGTTAGTTTAGTACCTCTAAAGTTCAAGTCAAAAATTTGTCACATTGTCATCGTCGAATTGATACTGATTGATTATACTATTGATAGGTCCAAAGTGTACATTAATAGAAAAAAAAAAAATTATATAGCATTATCTTGGGAACAAAACTGTACTATAATGAATCATTATACACGGGTGTGCATAAAGTGGGTCATTAAATTACAGGTTTTGATTTCATAATTAGCACATTACGATATGAGAGTAGATAAACATTTTTTTTATGATTCTCATAGAATCGAAATTTGTCTAGGGTAAAGAAAACTCCAAAATCAAACCCAAATTGAGATTTTAAAATAAACATGATGTTTGCACAATCTCACCGTGGTCAGTGATGATGTGGCCGATGGTGGTAAGCACACAAAGCCAAGAAGGGAACTAGCTTGCAAGTACAGCTGTTGAAACTCACCGGACAGTTGCTTAGCGACAGATTTTCAGCTTATTAAAATCACAATTATTTCTAGTTAGAGCTAAAATGTATGTGAAAAAGCTTGGTAAATGGTAGGTAGGTACCTAGTAAAACATCATCAAATACCTACCTACCTCTGTTTGGTTCGTTAAGCGATGGAAATGGTGCTGCCACTGATATCGTGGTGAATCTATTACTAGAAGAGTATAAACCTCCTTATCTGTTTTAATAATTTAGAGGGAGACAGCTGCTTCATGCGCTCTCATACTTTGTGAACAGATGCTATTTACCTAATTATTACATACAAAAAGTAGCCTATTTGCACTCTGGGATAACGTAGGTTGAAACATCCTATTAGTGAAAGAATTTATCGAATCTAACTGGTAGTCCCAGTGATTAGCACGTTCAAACAAACAAACACACAAAATCTTGAGCTTTATGATTAGTATAGATTATTAGATTTTTATTTACTTTGGGATAACCCCGTGTTGAATTCGTTTAAAAAACCTAAAAATAAGAATAAACGATTGACGATGGAAAATAAGTTATGAACGTTCCAGTAACGCTTATGAAATGCGAATTCTTTGTCTGTGTTGAAATTAGAGTGAAAGCAAGCTCGTACGAGAATATGAATGATCGATTGATACCGATTAATTTGAGTTTTACCTTACCAATCAAACATTCCTTTGGGAATGAATTTGAAATTTTTTTTTTCACCGAAATCATGAATTAGTATTTGCTTTAAATTGGAGTTGAAAGTACAATGAAAAAAAATGTAACTAAAAATGCAAAAAATCCGTATATAAAATAAAAATTTTATGTAGTTATCACTCAAACCAGTACAATTGAATGAAAACCCGGAAAAGGGGTATTTCTTGATATGTTTTTTTATTTAAACATAAGGTGTATTTTGAATTTTTAACGGATTTTTTGCATTTTTAGTTAAATTTTTTTTCATTGTACTGTGTCAACAGATTTTCATTAAAAAACACAGATTTACTCAAATCTTTATTTAAAGGTTCCATACATTATAGATCACTTCTAATTTAAACTTAATAATGAGCAGCAATCATGGCTGCGAAGACCACAGAGTATACGACAAACAACAGTTTATCTAGGACCTCTGCAAGTTCTTTCGTGTCGCCGTACGTCTCGCTGTCACTCTGCATCTCTTCAATATTACCGTTCCTTGGAGCAATCATCACTCCTGATTCGTCATCTTCTTGCGTTGCATACGCTTCGTTGATAGATTCATAGAGGTTGCAAGTCTGAAATAAGTTCTTTCTTTTTATTAGAGTACCGTATCTCAAAAAGAAAAAATTGAACTCTTATCATCACTCGTGTGTCTGTCTGTATGTCCATCCATCTGATACAGCTAATTTGTTCCGAAACTACTGGACAGATTGAGTTGATATTATTTAGTATACATACGTAAGTCGATGACCGAACCATAGGTACATAATAAATTATGAAGGTATTTGAAAAAAATTGCCAAAAATTGACCATTCCCGAATTTACTGGGCCTAAATATAAAAAAAAGAAAATTTACCTATAGGTAGATTACAGGAAAACCTGTAAGAAGCAGTGGCGAAGGGTCCATACAAGCCGATTCCCATCGGCTTACCTTTTAGGAATCCCAGTCCCACATTTTCATAATTTCAAAGCCACTTTTATCATGCTTAAAATACTCTGTAATTATAAAATTACAGGTATTTTTTGAACGGCTTACCCTCGCCATAATTTCACCCCTCGCCACTGGTAAGAAGTCTATGGTATTTCAAATATCTTAGGAAATAATCCTAAGATATACTATTGGGTTATTATTTTTACATTAATAAAGTGCGGATAATAAATATTGTTTTGTATACATTTTTGATTTTGTAAAATCGATTCAAAAATTGATTCTGAGTAAATTAGTCATTGGAATATTACCCTGTTTATTTTTATAACACAGCTTTCTGGTATCCCAGTTTCACCCGTGATCCCCTATTTACCCCCTTAGGGGTTGAGTTTTCAACTATCCTTTCTTATTAAAACAATATAATTACCTTCATAGCTGGCAAACAAAACAGAACTCTTAGTATTCTTGATGTAAGTATACTTTGCATGAACAAAGTCTTGCATACTGACTGAGTGGCATCATTGATTAGAAGAACGTGAATCACTAGAGCTATTAGAACTTCTATCAGAATAGTTGTGTACAGAATCACTGAAACAGAAAAGGATTTGCTAGTTGCTATTGGACTGGTATGATTTATGATTTATATAAATTTTTATCCCAAAGACATTATTCTGTGTTCATGTCTCAGTTTAAAAAAAAATGGTTATTTACACCATTTATAACTTGAGAACGGCTGAAATATTTATAACTTAATTTATATAACTTGCAATTTGGAGTGTAAATGTTAACTTTAAGAATCCTAAATAAGGCAAACACTTACAAATTGATGGTGTTTTATTTGTTGGTACAAAATAATCGATATAGCATAATCCTGCGCATATGACAACAGTTACTCCAGCGTAGAACCAGACCCTGGCCATTTTCAGTGGCTCGCTCCAAAATGACATTAGCACAAATGTTACTAGCACTGAAAATAAAACATCTGAAGTATCAATTCTGATAATTACAAATACGAGCAAAAAAACAGATTATAGGTGACAAAAAAAATGATCTTACCTACTAATGGCGTATAGAAAACAATATTATAAGTAGTAGCTCTTCTCTTCAAGTTCACATTGATCATGTATCTGTCACTTTGGTGGGTCTGGTTGTCATCATGTGTGTAAATCATTTCCCATACAGAATTTCTGATTATAGCATTTTTGTATGAAACTTCCCATTCATTCTCGATAATTTCATCAATATCTGCAAACTGCAAGTTAACTATATAATAAATTAATTTCTACCTATAAAATATTTCATAACCTAAGCTCGTATTTTTATAAACGAGTTTTAAATCTATTAAAAGGTTTATCAGCATCCGTTCGTAGCGTTATTTTAAAAAGATTGGAAAATTTTATATTTATAATAGTTTCATTTCATTGGTGAAGAAAAACCGATACACTGTAGTTGGTTATTTTATAGGTGACCTGCCTGGTGATCACCTAACACCACGCACTAGGTGCTGGTGTGTTTTAGTTGTTGCATTTAAGAGTAAGTTTCCTTCTAGGCTTAGTGTATTAGTATCTTAAGGCACAGCATATTCAGGTCTGTTTTTTTTTACTACTAAGGCAGCAAACAAGCATGCGGCCCTGATGGTAAGTGGTCACCGTAGCCTAAAGGACGCTTGCAACACCAGAAGTATAACTCTCGCGTTGCCGACCCTGCAAAAATCTCTTCACACCTTTCTTAAAGAACCTCATGCTGTAGTCTCTTGGAAAAACCTTGGCAGGTCATATATCTTTGAACTTTTGAAGAAGTTTAACGTAGAACTACATTATCCATACTATTCTGGCTGGCAGAGCTGGTCGTATTGATAATAATATAACTTTTATTAAGAAAAGCTACAAGTATCTTGTCTGATCAAATTGTCACTTTGTTTGCTTACTACCGCTCCCGATGTCCCGAATGAAATTGGTTCCCTTTCTATTGAAAATAAAAATGATCAAATAGTTACCATTTTTAATTTCATGTCATCTGCATTCATTTTATCAAGAACAATTTTCTCGTGAGCTTCCCATGGCTGTATTATGATCGAACAGGTGTAGTCATCATGAGGCCATCTGAATAAATTTAAATTTATGTTTTCATTTTAAAATAAAAATATACACAGTCAAAATCATCATAATATTCAAACTTAAGAATGTTTTATTACACTCAGACTCAGGAAAACAGATATGTTCATACACTTAATGTTTTTTCTGGATGGGAATCGAACCCACGACCTTCTGTGTGCCTGTATGGCCCATGACGCGCGATTGAGTGCCAAACATTCAAACTCAAATATTTTAAATATATTTTAGTAACATCTATATATATAAAAGAAAGTCGTGTTAGTTACACTATTTATAACTCAAGAACGGCTGAACTGATTTGGCTGAAAATTGATGGGGAGGTAGCTTAGAACCAGGAGAAGGACATAGGTAGGTAGGGGTAGGTAGGGGCAGGTAGAGGTAGGCAGGAGTAGGTAGGGGTAGTTAGAGGTAGGTAGAGGTAGGTAGGGGTAGGTAGGGTAGGTAGGGATAGGTAGGTAGGTCCCAGTTTTATTTTTGTTCTCAGGGCAGGACAACGGCTGCCGGGCCAACTAGTTATTATTAAGACAGGAGTCAGTACGTGAAATTTTAAAAGTAAAGTATCTACCTGCTATATTCTGAACTATAATCTGAATAACACCAAGTGTTCACTTTGGTCTGGAAATGAAACGTAGCTTCTCCGCTGTAAACCATTGAAATAAGATCTGGATTCTTCGTATCAAATGCATCGATGCTATCTGAACTAAAATCAAACATCATTTTACATATAGTCTTATATATTAGTCAATCTATACTAATCACCAGTAGCCATTCTTATGTGTCTGCGAAGGTCTAATTGAATAAAATGATTTTTATTACAATTTTGACTAATCCGATCCTAAAAATTCTTTCACGAGTAGGAAGCTAGATTACCTCCTACTTTATTTGATAAGTCTAATACACTGTTCTAATTTCAATATTTTTTCTCGTTAAGTGTTAAACAGGTAAGTTACTTTAGGACAAAAAATGTAGGCCTCCAGATTTGTCCTTGTCGGAACTTCAGCCTTGTTGTACCATTGAACTTATTTGGGTTCCACGCCATACTGTCGTCTGTCCAACTCTGGAATTATAAAATTATTAAAAACAAATGAAAAACAACGGGTTGCACTCCGGGAGTGCCGGCAGAAGTGAAAAACACACACGTACATTGGTGCAAGCAGGAGCAGGCATACATTTTCGCCGTGCGGTAGAAAGAGAGGGGGATATTACTTCCTCTCCTACGCTGCGCCGACGGCGGCGGTCTACTCTCCCTCCGTCTTACGAATTTTCGATCAGGACATGTGTCATGACGCGAGTTTAACATTTTTTACCCATCCAAAAAAGTGCACAACGCCAATAAAGAAGTTTTCACTTCAAAAAATACAGTCTAGATACAATATTTTGCTGCGATCATACATGCATACATCCTCACAAACTTTCGCATTTAAAATATTAGTAGGATATTGAATTAAGATGGTAAAATGTATTGGTACTTACCGTAACAACAGCCATCCTAGTTATTAGTTTACAATCAAGCGGGTCATATCGCACATTGGTGACAACAATGCCAAGCTTAACATTTAAGGTTGTCGCAGGAGATATAGATGGTATTCGACCCATTAGTAAAGTTCGTTTCAACTCGTCAGAATTTGATAGCTTCGGTTCCACTTCCTGGGAGCTGGGAGCTAAAATAACGAGAAAGATAGTACAGGTCGCGTCATGTAAAAATAACGCTGGCAGTAAGTTGCGCATTAGGCGTTTTATCGGTCCATTTGGTGGTATGAAGCCCGAAATAATCAATATATAAAATCACGAGCGAAAGGCTAGTTCTAAAATAAAATAATAGGCCTAGTTCGTTCGTGCGCGATTGTAGACACGAGCAAACACACCTTCTCCACTTTCTTCCAGCGTTCTTTTTACATGACGTGACCTATAATAATACATATTATACCTACACTAACATTCTTTATGGATATCACAAAGAATATCAAAAACTTTTGAAAATCTGTAGCCAAGCACCTACTGGTTATGTGCCGGCAATTCCGCTTGAGAGACAGTTGCCTTCTTGGCATTGTAACAGGTCGACAACACATTGGTAATATGCAAATGGCGGTAGGCGACGGTAACCACTTACCTACGATCAGGTGGACCGCCTACCTGCTTGTCAACCTGCAGTCTGTATTGCTATTTGAAATTTTAATATCTGGCAATAATCAGCTTAGCTAAACTTACTTGCCGTATCACCAGGAGCTGGGCAGTCGTATAAAAATTTGGCTTCAACCCCATTCCAAGCTGCAAAACTGAAGTACTTAATCTGAAGAGGCGATACATCATAGTAGCTAATTAAAGGTAAATCTTCTCCCTCTTTCCCGAATTCCACCAGGCCATCTGATAATGAAATGAAAGACATGACATCATTTGTGATTTTAAAGTCACTGGCTATATTTAAAAGATGATCTTTTCAGGGTTCAAAGTTTACTTATGCATAGTTAGGAGAGAAGTCACTACACAAATGAAAGTCTTTTTAACCGACTTAAAAAAAAGGAGGAGGTTATCAATGTCCTGTGTTATCTTCGCGATGTTTTCCTTCAGCGAAGTCTAAGGATCTTCTTCTAAATCATTCGGAAAGTGTTTACTAATTTCTGTTTTATATGGATACAGCCAAATTATCCCAAACTCCAATTCAAAACTCATTTATTCAGTTTAGGCCCTGATAAGGTACTTACGACCATCGACAGTACAAATGACTCTACTACTGGTTCGTAATACACTTGAACTCCGGCAAGAAACTCAGCAATCTAACTCGACTACTAATTTACCTAGGTTTAATTTAGATACCTTTACCTACTTAAGTATAGTTTAAAATATACATCTATAAAATACCTCCAGTTTTTGACTAGCAAAATCACAGCGAGGTAAATTTCTAGCAATAGATATTTCAAATCTAAAAGCAATTACTGACCTTCGGATATCTTAATATAGAATGCCCTGAGGTCTACGGTGGAGAGGATGCCGGGTGTTTTGACGGAGCTACGTGCGTTTCGCCGCAGGTTCCGCCGTAGCTCAGTGAACTTGTTACCGCCACCGCCGACCACTGACGACAATATTGTTATACGTTAGTGATGGGATACATACCTAAATAAAATAAAACTGAAATAAAAAATATAATAATTAATCATTTCGAGGTTATTTTTTATATTTGTAGTAAATTATCGTAAATAATGTTTTGGTTATTTACAAATAATTAAGTTATTTTTATTTAAGTTTGTTTTATTTTAGGTGGTAGGTAATTTGGTTAGTTTTAATGTACTTATTGTAAATATATATCTTAATTATTATAAATCAATAGTTTTTTTTACCCATAGAAATAAACCTATTAGAAATAATACAAAATCTTGAATTCATACAATAATTATTACCATAAAAACTTGACTATGTCATTTTTTTGAATACTTAGTGAAAATTTTTATATTCACCTTTATTTTTATTTTTATTATTATAATAATGTAAGTATGAAGTAATCGACGATTGGATGCCTGTCTGTATAAAATTTGTACAATGTAGTGCTGCTATTTGTTATTTATTTTTGTGAGCAAGCTTAAATTTATAGAACTATTCTAATTAATAGGCTGAGTCATACATTTTACTTAATCTGCCAATTATTCATATAATTTTATCAATAACATTTCTATGTTAAGTAAATATAATGTTCATTTTTTAAATCATACCAGTAACACTGTAGACTAGACTCGAGTAACTCTGTGTAACTATTCTAGAATCCCATCACTAGTATAGTAAAAGGACGATTTATAACTCCACTGTTGCGTTTGGTTTGCGTAACCAAACGCAACTCGAATGTGAATACGAATTTCGTGAAGTGAATTCTTTGTATGAACGTTTGAACGTCTTATAAACAAATGTGTAAAACCAAACGAACGAGGCGAACTTTGAAAGTTCGACATGATGACTTACAAAAATTATAGTTATACCGTTGTAAAGATTATAAATATTATTTTCATACCACCTGCTCGACAACGTCAAATTCAGTGGTATAGGCGTTAAAAGGTAACAGCATTTTTAATATTAAGTAAGGAAAAAAGCATCAGAAATATATATTCTGGGCTGTCAGTCTATCGGTTGTATGTAGTGTTGATATAAACCGACCTTTGAACGTAGTTTAATCCTGTTGACAGTTGTTGAGACGATCCAATTTGCATCTCAGTAACAGTAATACAACTGGCCAGTTTATGTTTGTACTATTAATAATAATATCCTGGGACATTATTATAAATAATAAAATAGCTGTATGTGTAGCTGTATGTATATATTATTATCCTTTTTTTTTAAATAAGAAAACCATTCCATTTCTATTTTAAATCTCAAAATGTACGTTCATATTTTCAAGTTATTTGGATGGACCAAATAAGAGAAAAAATCATTATTAGTTATAAAAAGAGGCATCTTCACGATTTTTTTCTGACGTTACTAATAAAAAAATCGTATAAAAAAGAATACTATTCCTAGTCACATATTCTCTAATTTAACATTATATTTTTTACAAATCTCTTGCAACAAAGAATAACAAGAAAAGCTTAATCTATATAGGATCTAAATAATTTCTCACCGATTTCATAGACCGGGTCCAAAACAGTTGGTTTAGGGTCTGGCGACAGCAGTATATGTCCGTTACTCGAAGCCTGGATAGCGATGTGCATCTCAAACATCAGGTTGGGGTCCTTCTTGTGTGTGAAGTCGTCGACCTTATAGTAGGTTTCGTAGTTGTACCCATGCTGGCAGATATGTTCCTTGCATAGTTGAGCCACTGGGAATATAAAGGGTTAGTAGTCATCATCATTTTTGTATACTACTAAGGTAGCAAGCAAGCATACGGCCCACCTGATGGTAAGTGGTTACAGTCGCCTATCGCCATTTGCAATACCAGAGATATTGCCAATGTGTTGCTGACCTGTTACAATTGCTAAAAATTACATTTGTTAAAAAACAACTACAAATACAATTGTTAAAAACGAGAAGGCAAATTGGCTCCCAAATGCAACACAACACAATCGGAACACAACGGTAGGTGCTTGGCGACAATTTTTCAACTTGAGGGTGAGCCAGCCAGGCGGGTACTACAAAGTACCCTACCACCGTGCTATGGTTTCCTCACGATGTTTTCCTTCACCGAAAGCTCAAGTTCATTGTAGGATTCGAACCCACGACCTTCGTCGCGGCATCATATTATCCTATACTAGTTGTCTTCCGCGGTTTCACCCACGTTCCCGGGATGAAAAGTAACTTATAACCTTCGGGGTAATGTAGCTTTCTGTTAGGGAAATAATTTTTCGAATCCGACAGGTAGATCCAGAGATAAGCGCGTTAAAACAAACTCTTCAGCTTTATAATTAGTGTAGATTTATTTTTTATTTACATTTTTATGTAGGTAGTTTGTTTTATTTTAGGTAGAATGTAAGTTAGTATGAAATACATAATAAATATGTCTAAAATGAAGATAAAAAAATCTACAGAGGTATTTCGATCATATTATATTGATCCCCTGCTTAATTAAGATACAATCAAATAATAATTTTATGTTCACAAAGGTGAGTAGATATCCTGTGGCAAACAGATCGGAGGGAACTCAGTTTAACTATAGTTAACACTCTAAAACTTATTGAGAACTATACAAGTTTCGAAACGTGGAACAAAGACGACGAACTCCTAGCTGCTGTTTTTAATAATTCAAACTAAGTTATGGATAATAGTGCTGATTAATTTTACTTTGATATTTCGTTTAAAAGTTTAATTCATTCGCTATTAGTAAAGTTGCTTCAAGATTTCATCGACGTTTAAAAAAAAATCTTAGCTAAATCATACTCTGGAAGTTTGGAATAAATTATCCCAACATTATTTTTATCCCTTTCATGATTATTATGGATATATAATTAAAAATGTATAAGCTTTTTTGTTATTCAGCTCCATATTATATTGTCGTCGTATTTACTTAATTTGTACTAAATTTCAGATCGATTCAACACTGGAAAATGGGTTGATTTGATTTTCAAGTTTCAACCTAAACATACATTCTAACACGGCAAGTTAATTATAAGCTTGTAATATAGTATAGGTTTAGAATAGGAGTAATTAGTTAATATTGCTTTTTACGATATTTGTTTTCTTTTTGAAAATTAGTGAAAAAAATCACAAAATCATTTTTTTTTAATTAACTCAAAACAGTTTTTTTAATATAAAAAAAAATATTGTCCGGTGACCAGAGGGCTGGTTCTTACCTCGGTCAAAGGATTAAGCCTTGCGATCCAGCGATGTAATACTGCTAGCCCTCTAGGGCACTTTACAAATAATTGCAAATACTTATAATTAAATAAAGTTAACATTTGTTAAAACTTATTTATAATAAACAAATAAAATTACTTACTCTTATAAGTAAACGTAAAATTTTTATCTGCCTTCATCATCCATATGTAACCAAATATTTGTAATAAAAAAATCCATTTCATTTTCGTTCACTTAATTATTTTTAATGTTATTTTGACAATCCTTGTACACTGTATAATACTAAAATATAAACTATCTATTATGTAGGTATGCAGTATGCAGCCCTAAGATACAATGTGTATGTTAACTAGGCACGGCCACTGATGAATATTTAAAATACAATAAACTAAAGCATAAAGGACTGTGTATTATTTATGCACATCGTATCTCACCAAACTCTGTCTATCTGTGATGATAGTGATGATATATAAAGTCTTCAAGTTATGCTCAGAAATAATGTTTCGCTGTGTGTGTGAAAGGCTGAAATCTATAGAGCGTGCTTAGACTTTGCTCAGACTTTACTTTGGGTATAAACCTACGTAATGTAGTAAATATTTGTGTGTTTTAATTTGTAGCCATTTGTTTTTGGTAAGTCGTCGATTAGGTGCACTTAGACTTTGCTTAGCACTCACTCAGAGAGATTCAAAAATTGCATTTTAAATACCGACTTTGTACGGTAAAGTCTGAGCAAAGTCTAAGTACGCTCTATAGATCTCAGCCTAAGTGTTTTAAAAGTAAATTATTTTTGGTATTATTACTTTGATGCTGTGGGATTGTTACAGTGTTAGTCTTAAGATGGATGGATAGATAAACTGATAATACTAAATGTAAACGAAACAGTATTATTTGTAAATTTCTTGTAACTATTTTAAAAACCGATAAAAAAACTTCACATATAAATAAATTATCTACTTACATTAGAAAATTGAAATCGATTCATTATATTTTTTGTGTCCGTTTTCAATTATTCGGGGTCGGTAATAGTTTTTTCAATTATCTAATTCCATTTCTTCTTAAAGAAGCTAAATCTATACTAATGTTATAAAAAGTTTAAAAGTATTTTTAGTTTTACGGATTTAGGAGAATCCTCTGAAGTATTGATCCGATTCTGAAATTTATTTCACCATTAAAAAGCTACATTATTACTGAGTCTTATAGAATTATTTTCATCCATACTTTTAAACTGATAGAAATAACTTCGTAATAATTTGCATTCCTACGCAAATGATAATCAAATACCTATTTCATTCTACTAGTCTTGCCAACACAACGCTCATAAATAAAGAGGAAGCGCCAACACGGTTATCTGAGCGGACGCATGATAAAAGCGCTGGTTATAACATTGTTACATTATTGTTTTTATTTATTTATAGCTTATGTTTATCCAGTCTTGTTTTGTTTAAATAATAAGTTCTAATTCCTTGTTGATTGTGTGTGTACTTTAATTACGATAACACTTAAGGTGATATTGTAGTTAAACCCAAGCTTATCGTATATATCGCTTTGACAAGCCAGTTGGCGTAGTTGGTTAAGACACCACCGATCACGCCGCTGGTTATGGGTTCGATTCCCATCCAGGACAAACATTTGTGTGCATGAACATGTCTGTTTGTCCTGAGTCTGGGTGTAATTATCTATATAAGTATGTATTTACAAAAAAAAAGTAGTATATGTTGTATATTAGTTATCTGGTTTCCATAGTACAAGCTCTGCTTAGTTTGGGATCAGATAACCGTGTGTGAAGAATGTCCGAGGGTATTTATTTATTCGAGGATATTATATAATATAAAAATATGTTGTAGGTATAAAGTTTTTTTTAGGTATTTTAGTTGTGATTAGACTACAACCGACAACAGTATAAATAGTGACATTTGATAAATGTCCCAGAGATTAAACCTCACTAGTTTTCGCCCCGCGGAGGAATATTGATGATCAATCTACCTATGTGCTAAGTTCCAACCAAATCCGTTCAACCGTTTATGCGTGATTGAGTCACAAACATCTAAACGTATGTTCGTTTATTACGTTATTAAATTGTATAGTTTATAGGTATAGGTAATAGTAATATCGAAAACATTATTTACAATATAGAGAAATGTGTGAATAACTGCCACATTTTTAGAGAGAAATCATTACAGAAAAAACATAAAAAAACGATTTTCATTTTATAATTTCGTTCTAATACCAAATCTGGAAAGTATTCACCATAATATTAAGAGGAAACAGACATGTACCATTCCAAATTACCATTAAATGATAATAATAACGACTGGAACAATTCCAAAGGGGATACCGAACCGTAGGGACTTGAAATGATCTTGGGGAAATGCAAATCGTTCGGTGCTAACGTACTTGTTACTTGCTTTGAAAACATTTAGACAATACGATGTTAGGTAGTTATGTATACTCGTACTATTAACGAAGTTGAAGCATGATCACCATTTTGTGTGCAGTGACAGCAGCTCTCTGTGCCTCACACAATATAACAAGACAATGCGCTTGTATAATAGTTTAAACAAATAATTTAGCAAGAGACAGTTTTTATTGTCCACAATGGACAGGGTGAACTATGATAAATAATCGTTCCCGTAAGTTATCCCTTTTTGAGAGGCGCTAAATTATACCGTAAAAACAACTTTTTTGGCTTATTTACTACTCACACAGCTGAGTTCCAATGAACTTGTCTATCTCGAACTTCGAAAAAAAATTATGGTTTCACTTTTAAACTGAAATTGCTAAATTTAACAAAAATATCGTAGAGTATAAAGTCACCTTCAGACTGCAATTTGGAATTCAATCAGCTTTTTCTTTAGTGTCGTCTTCTTGAGGTAAAAACTGTGTAAATTTATCAGGTTTTTATTATGCTATTCTATTATTTTACAGTTTATGCTGTGGAATATAAAAGTGTCCTTTAATAACGAGAGTGCTTCCATTTGAATACGCTTTAGAACTGTATAGATTATTATTTATTATTATTATTGTAAAGCTTTTTGAAGAGTAGATTCTTTTTGCTGTGTGATTTTAGAGCTAATTCAAGGTTTCAATGTTTAACGTATTGGGTTTTACTTACCCGATTTCATCGACATTATCACCTACGATACCTACCTACACCACATTTAGATTGTCACCAAGACTATTTTGTCTTACAATATATCCTTCAATACACCATATTCTATTCCTTGTTTGTGTGTCATGGCTCCCCACTTTATCTTGTCCTTATTCACACGTTTGAGAGTGTACAATTCTTTATTCAAATTATTTATTTCAGACATTGTCTTTTATTAAAAAGGTATACAAATGAAAATTATTTGAATATAAATAGGTATAAAACTAACAAATGTTTATTACAAAGTTAAAATAAATTATTATATCTTTATAGAATTGACATCAAAATTTGGTTTTGCAGGAGACTTCTCAGTTTAAGAGTCACTTGTATTGTAACTGAACGTTCATAAGTGCCTTATCAGGTTCTAAACTGAATGTATGAGCTTTGGGTTTGACCCTTGTCAAAAAAAGCTACAGCTCCACTTAAAGTGCCGCACTTAAATAGCTTGACGATAGGATGTAAGAAAACATATTTATCTTTACATAGTATAAAATTATGTCGCTTCTGCTGTCTGTTCGCTTAGATCTTTTACTACTCAACGGATTTTAATGCAGTTTTCATCTATAGATAAAGTGATTCAAGAGGAAGGTTTATATGTATAATACATGCATAATTATAGTATAGAAAAGCCGGGGCTAGTGAGTGCTTAAATATGATTTAGCTAAAATAATACCTACTTATAGATTTTGCACGTGCTTATCATATATTTCTGTGATCATAGACATATTATTCAACACTTCGACTTATTTATTTGACATCATGATGTAGTCGAAGGTGGTAAGCACATAGAACCTAGAAGGGAACTGGTTCTCATGAGCAGCTGTTGGAACAAATCGGTGTGCTTGACGACAGATTTTCATCTTGAGGGTCATCTTGAGGAGCATCTTGTAGTCAACTAAGCTACTCCCTACGATAATATACCCTATCAGCATGCTATGTTTTCCTTCATAGAAATCTCTGGTTGATTGATGAATCATGGTTGATTGTACGCAACTTTTACAAACTTGGAACGACATACTTACATAATCAAAGAAGACACATCAAACCAACATAATACTATCAATGCTCGTTTATAAATTATGTCATTACACGCCGCAGTATACTCGTGGCGCTACTGTCGCATGAAACACGTATTTACCAGCAATTAAATATCAATTCCGTGTACATTAATCATACGAGGAATTGTTATAAATGTATGGTGATAGCGTATGATATGAACACTTGGATGTGATACACTGTCATGAAGGATATACGATTTTTACTTTCCACTTTGAGTTAAATCACTTTGTTGAGAGTTATATTATTACAGAGAATCCTATGTTTGCCCTATGCTCTACCTTTTTGGGAGACCCCTAAATATTTATGTTATTCTGTTTTTTAGTATTTGTTGTTATAGCGGCAACAGAAATACATTATCTGTGAAAATTTCAACTGTCTAACTATCACGGATTATGAGATACAGCCTGGTGACAGACGGACAGACAGACGGAGCGGAGTCTTAGTAATAGGGTCCCGTTTTACCCTTTGGGTACGGAACCCAAAAGACGACATGTCGCCTGCTACTGCTGCCTGTAGTCGGCTACAAACTTGAACCTTTATGGTGCCACTTCGTCCGTTTGTCTGTTCGTCAGTCACAGCGGTATATTTCAGCAACAATTAATGATTTTGATTTAATATTTGTAATATTTTTAAATATTGCTGACTTAAACATTATTGCAAATGAAAATATATTTTTTAATTTTTTTGCAAAACCGTTTGGGGGACTGAATTTGTAGCCCTATAAATTAAAATGAGATATCATGTAAAAGGGCTTCATTTGTACACCAAAATGTATTTGGTACCTACGTAGTTTTTGACTTATGATGAAAACGATACCATAGCATAGACTTCTTAAAACTAATTACAGGAAGATTATTGACATGATCAATTTATGTTCCTATAAACTTCCTGTAGGGGCCGTGCTTTTCGTTAGATAATCTTGTGGTCTGTATGTATAATAGTTTATCCTTGTAGAGAGAGCTCTTGTTTTAGGTACTTAGTAATGTTGATTGATTAACCAGACCCAATTTCAGGAAACAGATATTATTTTAAGATATTCGGTTAAGCTATGACATCGTTTTGGATCTTGTTAGGCTCAAAGTTATTTATCATTCGTCTATCTAGTTTATGTTGACCGACATAATTATTATGTCGAGTGAATTAAATTCTTCGTAATGCGTTAGGGGCCGTCCGTCAATTACGTGAGATGTTTGTGCTAAATCTTATGACGTCTCACCAAGAGGGAAAGGGGGAAGAAAAATCTCCAAAATTACATCACGTAATTAATGTGCGGAACGTGCTGTTATTTTTTTTTTAATAAATCATGATATACATTATCATCACTTGATATTATACTTACGAGCATACTACGCCGGAACTCGTTGTCGCCTGTAGACCGCCATAGTTATATTTTTTTAATCTTTATTAAAATCTATTTAGCAATTTATCAGATTATCTATCTCTTTCAAATAATAAACGTGGCGAGTGACGTACTTTCCAGAAATGGGTAAAATATTAAAGTGGTCTTATGATGTGCCTCTCCTACAAATAAAATATTCTACATTTAAAATGATCTAAGTTCAAACGTAAGGTGCGTTGTAGGTATCTTAGTGATAAGTTTTATCAACTTGTACGTATGTTACGTAGGTATGTACACATTTTTAATTAAACGTTGTTCGTTACAAAATTGTCCGGATTCCAGCGTCCGTCACGCAACCAATTTTGGCTTTTTTCACTTTGTTCTGTGGCAAAACCGATCAAATAAATTAAACCGTGGACCTTTGTTCTCTAATTTATTCGACCTGTGCCAATAAATGTGTTTCCTTTTTTGTATTTATTAAACGGCTTATTGCAAAACTTCTTTTGGATTAATTGGTCCAGATTTTATTTATTTATTCGTTAAATTAAATTGTATAATACCTATTATACTGTAATATTTAAAAAATAAGTTCTCCTGAAGTGTTGAATAGTTTGCTAAAAAACATTTACTAATAAATTGTTTAAATTATATTACTAACTGGCCCAGTAGACTTTGTCCTGCCCTGAGAGTAAAAAAATTATAAATGGTATAAATAACCGGGCTTTCTTTTAATTCTTTTATACATTGACATTTAAAAAAAAGTACCTAAGTACAATAAGACTTTAACAATAGTATTTTCAATAGTCCGAAATAAAATAGAGACTCGAATTCTCACAAATGATTCACAGAAGGTAACCCTACTCGTATCAGTAAGGTATTGGCTATATCCATCCTCTCAGAGATAATTGAGTGGTACACCCTCCGATCCTATTAAGCCATCTGTCAAGAACCTCTCGATAATCGCTCGAAGAACTCTATGACCCCTTACTAGATTTTTAACCTCTGGTTTCGAACAAAAGAATACACTTATTATTTTATGGTCCGAACTTTACAATGAGCTTGCATTTTAATAATAGTAATACCAAATACTTAATTTAATTCAGACTATTGCATCCATAATTTATTAGTTGAAAATATAATGGGAATAATAAATACACTTTATTTTAGGTAATGGAATCGTAAGGAAATCCTAGCATGGTGGTTCCAAATCAAAAATCTGTCACCAAGGATCTATTGGTTTGTTTTGTCAGTTACACTTGAGAGGGTCAGTTCTCTTCAAGCCTTCGAAAAGTTCTGCAACAAATTGGCATTCTTCTTAATATTTCAACGACCTATTACGATTAAAATATAGTTATATATACCTAGGTACTGGGACAGTGTGCCTCCGATAAGTTTTTTTTTTAGGCATGATTAGGTGGTCAAGCCTACGGCTTGTGTTTGACCACAATCTCACCGTGATCAGTGATGATGTGGCCAATGGTGGTATGTACACAAAGCCTAGCTCTGGCTCTCATGTGCAGCTGTTGGAATACAACGTAATGTGCTTGGCAACAGATTTTTCACTTGAGGGTCTTAGCCAGCCAGTCAGGTACTACAAAGTACCCTAACACCGTGCTATAGTTTCCTCACCATGTCTTCTTTCACCGATCTTCGTTTCAGTATTCTTCGTCACTACCACTGAGCTATCATCGCTTTAAAACCTTAGTTTATCGCACAACATATCTGTATTCGTCATTTCCAATGAATTCTGATCACAAACAATAGCCTATCGTAGACGAATACGTTATTCGTCCAATTAGAGTCGCGTTCTGTGATTGGTCAGTCAAGATTCCAGCTTCAGACCCATTGCGAGGTTGGCTAAGAGTGGACATTCTGAAAAATGTTGGGGTGTTCCAGGTATGTATTGACACCTTACGTCATCTTTTACCATGCTAAGATTGTGGTCAATGTACTTAGTAGAAATATTTACAACAATAATGGATTGTACTAGGTCAATTGTTACTTTCGACGTTTCATAAGTGCCTTATCAGGGCTTAAACTGGATAAATGTGTTTGAGTTCCATTCAATTTTTTCCTATACCGAAAGTCAAGACTCTGGGATAAAATTTTCCACACGGTTTATTTCCACATAAGCCAACAGTTAAGGAATGGAAGTCCACCTATTTCTGACACAGAAAACTTCTAGAAGATATTTTTGGGGAAGCATGTCATATGCTCAAGGGCAGTATAACTCCTTCCAGAAAGAAAATTCTAAATGTAGCTTCAATTCAGATTCAAGAATGAAAAAATAGTTTGTTATGAGAATTAGAAATTTTAAAATAAGTTTTAGTGGGAAAATAGTTCGCAACATCAAAAACTATGAACGCATCCACACTATTTCTGACGCATCTTCGGCCCATTACACACATTCGTGTAATCCCATCGTGACACCCAATGCATTGTAATGCCACATTACTCGCTCTGCCGGTTTTATCTCCCGTCGGATAGTGTATACGAGCCCTTAGGGAACGTTGATAGAGAGGATATCAAAAATGTTTTCATTTTATTTGACGAAATGTTTTTTTTTTATAAAATTAAATAAAACATTTTATCAAATACAAAATGTTTTGATGATCTTTCTTGTATGAATTCTTGGCATCTTTTTACTATAAACAATTGAAATTTTGTAATAACAGGGCCGAAAACCTAGCAAGCGTCTTCGTAAAACTTATTACGCCTTTCCTTGAATTATAAATATATCGAAATAGATTTTTAACCGCGGTTTCTATCGAATACATTTCATGTAATTTTTATAACTTTCTTTTATTTCCTTCAGATGATTATGATACACCCTATTCTAATTACTTGTGAAAATCCCATGACAATCCCTTCAGTATTTTCAGAGATTATTTTATTTATTTTTAAGAGAAACAGCAAGTACATATAATCTGTACAAATAACATTCAAAGTCCTGACTGACTCACTGACATATAAAAAAAAATAGCTGGCTCTAGGAACATGAAATTTGGAGGGTGTGTTCATTGTGAAGTTGAGAAGCATTCGCTAAGAAAGGATGAATTTGAATATTCTAATATGGGATAGCGGGTGAATCCGCGGGGCAGAAAGCTATTAAATCTCTATAATATAGATAGATACTTATTGTAGAGATTAATTTGTAGAGGACAATTTTGCTAACAGTGTTTAAATACAATTTTCCTTATAATATATATATCCTTATTCTTAATGTATAAAAAATAATAAAATCTAAACTTCCACTCACCATGGTAACACCTTTCTGTGTTGCCATGGGAAGTGGGGTGTTGGAATGTACTATCGACAAAGTTGAAGCATGATCACCTTAAGGGTGTATTTTGCGTGCAGTGACCAGCCGCTACCTGTGTCTTACACAATATAACCAGACAATGCGCTTGTCATAAAATAGTAGATTGTCATTGTCAGTAAATAGTCTAAACAAAAGATTGTACAAGAGACCATTTTATTGTCAACAATGGACAGGGCAAACTATAATTACTGGCTGCAAGCGAAAAGGTCTCAAAACTGATCATGCTTCAACTTTGTTGATGGTACCTAGGTACGCTCAGACCAAGGGAAAATGAAAGACGGAGCGTTCTTCGCGAGTAAAATGAAGCCATCATTTTGCTTATGTGCAAATGCATTTGTTCATCTATGAAAACCAAACCCCTAAACTCACAAGAAAATTATTTCAATTTTCAAACGGCTGAGTGGATTTTCTTGAAACATAGCTAAGAACACTCTCGATGTACAAAAAAAAATTGAAATCAAAATCTCATCCGTTCAGGAGTTATAAGGGCACAGACAGATACACAGATACACACTACAAACTTATAACACCGCTGTTTTTTGTTGGGGATAAAAAACATAGATTAGTAGAGCAATACCTTTACTAGAATTAACTTGATAATTGCTGTTATCAAGTTAATTCTATTAATTACGTGAGACTTTTTAATTGATTTTGACATTTTCTATGAACGATGAGCATGATTTTGGTTGTTTGCACTCCATCTTTCCTTTTTCCTTGGTCTGAGTAAGTACGTCTATGAAACTGTATAACAAAGCGGTCATTATTTACCGTAGAGTTAACAAAGCATCTATATAACAATAATTAGGAAGCTGTCTGTCGTTGCATTGTTACAGACTATAATACCGTTTCCCGAACATTTGTCAATCGCATATCCTTATTGGCTTCGTTAACATTTTTATTTTCGGCTTCTTTCTTATATTCAGTTCTTTTTAGGTGAAAAATGGGTTGATGGGGTGAGTGGGGAAATCTTCCTTATTTATCTCATTTTTCCTTTTGGTTTTAAATAACTTCAATCAGTTGTTACTTCTTTTTACAAGCTTTTATTTGACTTGCCGTGTTAGTATGTATGTTAGGTCGAAACTTTAAGTCAATTTCAACATTTTTAGTCCGGTGTTCAATTGATCTGAAATTTAGAAGGTATACATATTATGTAAATCCGATGACAACATAATAATATGGAGCTGAATGAAAAAAAGCTTGTCCTTAAAAATAGTTTAAATTGTTTTAGGCGATGATAGCTCAGTGGTAGTGACGTCGAATGCTTAAACGAAAGTCGCGGGCTCGAATCCTACAATGAACTTGAGCTTTCGGTGAAGGAGTTCATTTCAAGTTGAAAATCTGTTTTTAGATTTGATAGACTGTAGGTAGAAAAATAATGTAACATATCTGGAAACGTGACAGGCCAGTTGGTGCAGTTACCTATTGAAAAATGTCCCAGGCAGGATACTTATTTATTTATAATAGTTAGCCTATTATGAAGTACCTAATAATACAAGCTATGTATTTATTTTGAACCTAGAATATACCTACTATACTATATATAAATATTACATGCCAGAATGTTAAATATTTATTCATTCATTTGGTCATGTTTTTTTTATAAGAGTTTGTTTTAAAAGATTTTTATCCAATAACTCCTGATAACTTAACGTGGTATCAGAAATAACAAAAGCATTGACAATCTAACTAACCTTTTTCGCTTTGTTATATAAAGCTATAATTGAAAATATCGGATCTTTATCGGAAGTCCAACACCCTTCCTTTTTCAGGCAATAAACTATTTTATTTTGCAGTTACCAAATAAAACCTACGTGTCTATTCACGAGTGTCTAGCATCGGGTGAAGGGTCCCAAATCTGGGGCCCCAAGGGTCGGGTTTGTCCCTTCAATGGGGCCAAAGAATAATGAGGCCTCTATAGAAAATACGAGGGAAAAATGGAAAGATATCCGTGAAATTACTACGAACAGAACAGCTCTTATTTTTTAAGAAAGTGATATTTTTAGATATTATACGAATTATTATTATCTATTTATTTAAATAGATAAAATTCAAGTGTCAATTTGTAATGTATGTGTACAGCTTTTTACTAAATGCATATGAAAGTATATAACAGAAAGACAAACCAGATTGATTGATAAATAATTAAAATTAATAATTAAGATTTCACAAAAAATAGAACCGCCGCGAACACAAATCTAACACTATTTTGAAGTTTATAGAACTTTAGAAAGTAAATAATATATGAAAAACATAATCAGATCTTTAGTGATGTTGTTACTAAGTGACAAACCACCTCAGGGGTAGGTACACTTATTTCTTTCGAATAAAAATAAGAATTTTGAAAATCTGACAGTAATTATGGGAGTACCTAAGCAATCAATAATAAGTAACAAACATGCAAAAAACATACAGTTTAAATGAGAATCTCCTTTTTTTATGTCGGTTATAAAAAACAAAGGACAAGCTTTTTACAAGCTTTACTCAGCTCCATCATCAGACCAATTGACTGTTGGTCACCACCAACAGTCAATGACACCATATTATTGTACAAGTTTCGACCAAAACATACAGGTGAAAGCTTGTAATAAGCCTTTTAAGGAGCCTATATACATAATAGAACAGTGAGCAAATGTTTTTTCATACCCTGTAGTAGAACCATAAATATAAGTTAACTTCTTCTTGAAGCTTGATTGAATTTCGGGAAATTAAATCAAGCTTCATGAAGAAGTAAAATAGGTGACCGCGGGGCGGAAAGCTAGTATCTAATAAATTCTCTGAAAACCTTTATCTTTGTGTTAACAAGGTTCAAAGTTTCGAAGTTTTTCATTTGGAATGAATATCAATACTTTAGAGAACTTACGAGACTTTATTTTGTTGGAAAATTGAGATACCCAGGTAATAAGCCGATATTTGAACAAGATTTTGTTTTTTTTGTAACATTATTGTTACTTGTTTTTATTATTTTTTAGTACAGGCAGTTACACCATCATAAATTATGGTGTCCTCACGATTTTTTTTCACTGAAAAAAAGATAAAGTTGTAAATTCGATGCGGGTATTTTTTGGTACCGATTTTAGTTTTTTCAGTGATCACTTGTTCCTAATACTCAACTGTGACAATAAATCAATATTTCACTCTTTATTACCAATTAACAGTTCAATTCAAACTAGCTCTATCCCCTACATTTTTCTTAGTTGGATAAATCTTTCTCCAAGAAGTACTTACTCGGGGTACCAGACATTTCAATTTCAACCCTTAGCATAGGTGAGCTATTTTCCAATTTCTCGGGGTTGGAAAGTTGAATTTATTACTTGCCAGTGTTGCTAGTCGTCTTCAATTTTAAAAGTTGATTCAATTTTGCATCGCCAATATTATGAAGTGTGTTTCGCAGTAAAATTTGCAATGAATACCTAAGTTATTTATATAGCAAAGCAAAATTATTTTTGTTACAAAGTTATGTTACGTTTTTTTTTATTTACAATTACTACTTTACGACTATAAATATACATAATACAATCTGCATATTAAGAAAAACTGTTTTTATCTGACTTCAAAAAAAGGAGAAGGTTAACAATTCGTTAGAATCGTTAGGTATGTTCCCAGATTACTCGAAGACGCCTAAACCGATTTGTAAAATAAAATTTTTGTTTTAAAGGGTTACGTGCTACTTATTCATAAGTGCCTTATTAGGGCCTAAACTGAATAAATGAGTTTTTGATTTTAATTTTTGATTTTACGCAAATATTTGTTCAAATATTTGCGTCTGGTAATCACCATCTTATGTTCCTGAGCTGATGATGGATGTTACAACTTCTTAACGGTCCTTCTAACTCCTTTCTTTTCATATGTGTTGCAAATAATTGTTTAAATATTAGGGTGTTTCAAGCCTCTATATCCCTATTAATAATTGTACGTAGTATATTATTTATTCTATGCTAATAATAAAGCTGAAGAGTTTGTTCGTTTGGAGTTCTCCGGAGTTACTGGTCGGATTTGAAAAATTCTTTCACTAATAGGAAGCTACTCTATTCCCGAAGGTTATATGCTACTTATTATTCCGTGAACGCGAGTGAAACCGCGGGGAACAGCTAGTAGGTACTACAATAACCGCCAGGCGGGCCGCATGATTGTTTGCTGAAACAATATTAGTGTTCTCCATCAATACAGGTTCTCTAGGAATATAAACTATGTTTGAACGTGTTAATTTTGAAATTAACTTGTTGTTTAGAGTTTACTACAAGTTTTCAATTTGAGAATTTTATCACTTGAAAAGGTGTTATTCTGTGATTTTTTAGTGTTAAATTTTATTGTATTTCAAGCAATCGCGAGTAACTCTTCACTGTTATTGGAATCGAATTATCAATACTAATATTTATAAATGCGAATCTAACTCTATTTGATTATTACCTTTTCACGCCTAAACTATTGAACCGATCGTGATGAAATTTGGCACGCAGATAGTCTATTATTCTATTATATATGGCAAAGAACATAGGCTACTTTTTATCCCGGGAACGCGGGTACAACCGCGGGGGACAGTTACTATTATATAATTGCAAAATTTGGCATTCAATTAAAAGTTATAAATCCTCCTGATCGCCAACTGTGTGTGACTTAATATAAAGGTGATACATATCACACTGATAGCCTTTAATCTTATTTTTTTTACATTCTTTTTTATTTAACTTTTGAAATACTATAATTTTTGTTTTTTGTTTTTCTTTTAGGCTAGTTGTGTCCGATGGCGCACAAAAAAATATATTTTTCCTTCTTTCTTTCTTACTTAATAGTCACATTAAACTCGCGCTTAATTTGTCTTCACTAGTAGCGCCATGTACTCTAAAAGAACACTGCAATACATTAAGTGAAGTGACATAGCCATTGTCTCCCGTTGCTCTTCCAGTTTCCGAGTGACCTGGTTCCCTGGACACTTACCTTGTCCTATCTTCGCTTTTCACACAACTTTGTCTGTTTGATAGCTCTTAAAGCTTTTCTCGTAGTTGATACGTGTAATGAGTAGGTAGAATTTATTAGGGTTCCGGAACTCAAAACAACAAAACGGAACCGTTAGAGAATAACTCGTGTGTCTGTCTGTCTGAAAATACTGGATTGAATTGAGTTGCAATTTGGTACACTTATTTAAGTCGCTGAACCAAACACGGACGTGTGACATAAATAAATGAATTTCAAACATGCGGGCCACGTTTGGGGGGTAAATTATTTAAAAAAAAATGTTTTGCAAACTATATTGTGTGACATATCAAATGAAAGGGCTCGTTGTGGGGATCTCAAATATTTTTTTAAACACCGTTAAGATAAATACATATTTATTCTTAGATTTAAAAATATAAATCGAAGGTTCTAAGCTGTGTGCTGTGTTTGACAAACACTTGGACCCTTAATAAGTTTTTTTCTAATAACAAGGGCTCTGAGCTAAAGTAAACTGTAAAGTCTAAAGCAACCTACGAACACGGGATTTGTATAATCCCCGCCAGTAAGCTGAGGGATTTATTTGAAAAATTTCAAACGAACATTCCACTCGAGATGAAGTTAAAAAGCATACCTACCTATAGCTCTTGTAATAGAGGGAATTGAATATAGTCTTATTTTTATAGGATATTTGTTGGGTTGAATACTAAAAATAAATATTATATTAGTTTGGGAGATCCGTGTGTGAAGAATGTCCCAGGATATTATTATTGTTATTATGTAGGTACAGTGAAACGCCAGATTTTTACTTTACTCATTCATTCATACTTTATTCATTGCACTTTCTGCGTTGAATTTTGACTTTGTATCTCGAAACCCGTAAGGCCGAACGTACTGTTATGACTCGTCACGCGAACAAAGGGTACTTTGTTTCACGTTGATGTATCGAAAAATATAGTTAAAGTAACGCAATCGATGTAAAAAATCCTGTTAGGTAACTTTTTTTGAAATCGTTGCTGTATTTTCACAAAATGTTCAAACTTGACACTGAAAATTTGGTATCAGGGATCTGTTAGATATAAATATATTTCCAGTAGTTGCGCATTTTTAAAAGCTTTGGCTAACTTCGAGCAAAATAACGCTATTCTCTACTTGCCTCTCCCAAACTCTATTTGACTGCTGTCCTCACTCATTGATTTCCACAACTAACAGTTTTAGGCTGCTTACATCCACCGGCTACAGGTTAACACTTTCACCTGTTGAATAATTACATGGAGCTTTCCGATTCATGAACGCCACTCAGGAACCTTCCTTTCATCGGTAATTTAGAGTAACAAATCATAAATGCTTGAAAGCTTATTAGTTGAACAGAATTTGGTTTTAACATTTTATGATATATCAAGAAGAATTTTTGGTCGGCTCCTCATTAACACCTTTCAGAAGCATTTTTCTTATGCGAAATGCTATATTTACAACAAAAATCAATGTCAACATATCCTCAGCGCCGCAAAATAAACAGGGAGACGGAATATAAATACCTAACTACTGCCGCCATGCCGTAGCAAACAAGCGCTGTTGTCACTGAAAAAGACTGGAGTCAAATTTATGTTTCTTTTTTCTTAAATTAGCTTAGCTTTCCTACGTAAAGACCCACTCATCACCCCTCCTCCCCCCGGAAATGTATAATCCCTCCCCTGTCCTCGCAATATTGCAATAATAGCATAACAGTACTACTAGAAGTCAAGAAAGTTCTATACTACAAATTCTGATATGATTTTCAGTCACTCACAAGGTCAACGTTTTTTAAAACGAGTAAAAATCTTGCCATTATTAAAATACTGAAATTGTAATATTAAATTCGTATTCGATGCATCCCTAAAAATGCCACTCCATGGCCGCTCCTATTCTATAATCTAGGCGACACCCGCGACATCTTGTGAACACCTCACGAATATTTTCCCGTGAAATATTGGAAAATGTTTGCCTTACGGGCCGATTGATTTGATTTGCGCACGTCTGGCTCGACTGGTCCGCGACCTTAGTTATAGGAATCCACATCTTTTCTCAATTGTGTATGTGTGCGTATGTTACGGGCGTGTATTTGTATATTGTAAATGTGTTATAGTTATAAAAAACTATGTAGGTAGATATAGGTTATATATTTAACTTGACATTATGAAATGAGTACCTAAAAATATAAACTTATTGTTGTTTCTATATTTATGTTTTATACTAGCTGTCCCCTGCGGTTTCACCCGTGTTCCAAGTTTCAGGTCTCTACGGTTACCGGTTTAGGCTGTCCGTTGATCCGTCAGTCAGTCATTCAGGACAAAGCATTTTATAAATATGAATTAAATATATTATTAATAGTGACATAGGTACCTATTTACCTATTTATTCTCCAACATTATATAAAAAGTAGGTCTAGCAAAAAACTTAAAGGTAGTAAGAAAATGAACTCAAATTAATGTAGGTACCTATTTTTAATACAAGAAATAGGTATTTTGTAAAATATCACAATTCTAAATATTCCCCGTAAAAATGTAAATTCCAAAGCATCTTCGAGTTCGGAAGATGGAGGAAGCATCCAAAATGTTAAAGGAGAGGCCAAAGATGCCAATCTCAGTAATTATTCATGTAAATGCGAAAACTTCGCGACAAATTTGCGAAACGAAATGAGTATAATGCTCGAGCGACTGTCAAAAGTTCGAGATCTCTTTTAAAATGCTACGAATAATACAGAATAGGGATTATTCCTTTTTGTTATTTAAATCCGACCTTTTTTCTCGCATAAAATAGTCAAAAGTTATATAATCATATTTTACAATCAACACAGTAGAATCAAGAGTACGGTCGGTCGGCCAGGAAAGAGGTGTATCAATTTTGTTTCTGCTGTCAGTAAGGTTTATGCTTGGAGTCACTGAAATAGATGCATACAATGTTGACGTAAGTCATTCATACGTGATAGTGCTGTGCTACCCATTTTAACTAGATATATACGGACGCTCCTTATAATAGCTAGAAAGAAATTCAACCTCTAGCTTCGAAATTCAATCTTATTGCTAGATGAAAGAAAATGTTTTTTGAACAAAAAAAGTGTTTTATTAAGTACTTGAGCACACGTAAGCCACTTCTGGGCGACGGCGAGTCAATTTATTATAACGCCTAAGAATTTTAGTAATTAGAACAATTTAAGATATGATGAAAAATATCTAAAAACTGAAATTTCTAATATAGCACTGAATACACCACCACATTACATTTTCTGGTATAAAACTATTCTCCGTATTGATAATGAGTTTGTAAATCTTTGAAACAACCATTATGACGTGATTGAGTACCTAAGCAACATCCACTAACATCAATAAGTTTAGTATGTCTACATACTATTAGTAAATATTACATTAGTAGGAAATCAAGCAAACCCAAAAGAGAAATGCTAGTCTATGTCTTTTCCCTGTCACAAAAAAGTACAAAGATAAAAGAGTTTTTAAACTTTTACAAAGGTCCTTTTCAATTCCTTAGCGGCTTTTTACATCGAGGCTCAAAACTTAGTGAAACAGTACACTGTACTAGACTATAAATCGTTCAAGGTGACACTTTGACTGCCTGAAATCGTCTTCTGACCTTAGAGAATATAATTTACGTGTTTCAGTTTAGATCTATTCGCTTTTGCCTCTAGTTTTAGCCGTGTTTGAGAGAAAAACAGATCTATCAGATATATGGGTTCTGTTAGATAGACATCTTTAATCTCTTATTGTCAAGAGATTATTTTCCATACTAAAATCTCCCTATACGAAGTTTTTTTTTTTATTTATGAAAAAGTTACATTTTTATTCAAATAAGTATCAGCCAAACTAGGTACATTGCAGTTTGTCGGCAGTTAGTTCTCATGTTTTAACAAAGTCCTTCCATTATGTCTGTTTGTATGTCCGTCTGTTTGTATGTTTGTCTATATGTCTGTCCGTGTGATTGTCAGTTTGTATGTATGTCTGTAGTAGGTAAGTAGAGTGTACAGGTGAGTTTAGATACAGACGAACTAATTTATAGTGCTATAATATATGGACACTGTCATCTCCCGCCTTACGTTGTTTATTCAACTTATATTAGGACTAATTTTTCAATGACCAGAAAGCTGTATCTGTCCTAAGGGCGGTTGTTTATTTTAAAAACGCTTGCAATAGTTAGTTAAAAGGATCGGTGCTTTAGTTATTTCACAAGCCTTTATTCAACTTACCATGTTAGTATGTTTAGGTCGAATCTTGAACTAAGTAAATTTTTACTCACTTCCCAGTGTTTAATTGCTTTGAAGTTTGGTGCTCACATATAAGTCCGATGACAAAATAATAATATAATATGGTGTCATTGAGCTGGTCTGATAATGAAGCGGAATAAAAAAAGCTTGTCCATAATACTAGTAATGAAATAACTTATAACCTAAGAAAAGTGCAAGAAAACCTCAGAGCAATACCTCAAAGAATTAAATTTCTACATTAGAGGTGACTTGCATTCTGAAATTCTGCATTCATAAACCTATCAGCTTAGAGTGAACTAAGTAGTTCATAAATTTGTCGAGTCTCGTGGAAACGGCGAGAGATATGATTATTAAAATTGATGACAACTAGGAGGTAATTTTAATAAGTTAGCTGAGAAATTTTGCACACATCAGAGATAGTTTCTTCAGGTTCCTGGTTCTAGTTCCTGGAAATTAATTAAATTTTACCCAGTGAATTCAAATTCGATGTACTTAGTTATTGGTCATCTTTTCTTCTTAACCGTTAATCTTTCTCACTTTTTTTAGGGTTACCCGTACCTAAAAAAAAGATAAAAAGAAAGCGAAGAACGAAGAAGACGAAGTGAAGGCAAAATTTCTCGCTGGGGCAGAAAGGTTCTAGAGTGGCGACCACGAACCGGTAGACGCAGCGTGGGCAGGCCCCCTACAAGGTGGACTGACGTTCTTGTTAGGGTCGCGGGAAACCGCTGGATGCAAGTAGCGTATGACCGGCCATCTTGGAGATCCTTGGGGGAGGTCTTTGTCCAGCAGTGGACGTCTTTCGGCTGATATGATGATGATGATGAAGGCAAAATTGGACATCGTGCCGTATAAGGAGGTGCATGGAAGCAGGAAACAACAGAGAGGAATGGAAGAGGCACCGTCAAGAGCCAATCTCTTATATATAGAAGAGAACATATATCAATTGTAACATAGAGCTGTAAAAAAACAAACTGGTAATGTAAATGCAATAAAAAAAAATCGGTAATTTGTCGCATATTTTGATACTTGCAAGTAAATCAAAATCTTGAAAAACCGGCTCATAATATATAGAGGACCTTGATGTTTTTTGTTAATTTAGAGTTATTATAGTTAGGATTTTTCTTGGCTACTAAACGACATTACAACACTAAATCTCATCTGAAATGTCCTTTACAAAACCTTTTTTTTACAAAAAAAACCTCATAAACACAACAATGACGATATTTTGTACACACTTAACTCGTTTCTCACGTAACATGGCCATTTAAGATCTTCCCTTTACATTTTCAAGAACGCACAGTAAATATGACATCACAACATTTTTATTCCGTTGTAAATATCTTCAGGGCGCTTAATATTCGTCTCATAAGAGAGAAGAGGAGCCAAAGTATGTTTGCGATGCGTCTTATGTGTTCTTGGTTAAGGTTCAATGGATGTGTCTGACCAATAAAATGTATAACGATCGAATAGACCTCGCCAACCAGAATCTCAGAAACTCTAGTATAAAAGAGAAAATATTTACCTATAGTTGTACGTAGTATATTATTTATTCTATGCCTATAGCTTCTTTTGTTATGAATAAATTCAAAAACTGTAACCGATATTTAAAATTATTTCACCAGTCGAATGCTACCTATATTATCACTGAATAATATAGGGTTTTATTTTAGTTTAAAAAAAATTTGGGATCTCTACAAAAATTCCAATAATGTTACGCGAGGTGTGAAAAAAACAGCTATAAACACACCCTGGTAGAATGTGGTTACGGTCATAACAAATCCATTCACAGTAAAAAAATGAGTTAAACTATGCTTAGATATTCACCGTTTATACTCTCATGTCACTTCCATTTAAAGATAAATCTACTTAAATGATCATCGCAGATAGAATAAGGGGATGAAATGTGGTTAATCAAAATAGTAATGCCGTGTTCCACTCCACTTATTAATATTTGAAGAACGTAAGAAACGTTCTACAAGTCTAATGAGGAAATTATTAATAAGGAATAACAATAATTAGTATTATAGTACGTAACATTTATATGGGTTTTTTAATGCATATAGTAGTTTTTACGATATGAGTTAAAGCATGACTCTACTTTTGTGTTTAATGATGATTTCCAAACCATATTTAATTTGGCATATTTATGTATGTTCAGTGACAATGTAATATAATGGTGCAATCCAGCTGATCTGATGATGGAGCCGGGATGTAGGGACTAAAACTCCTAGATGAACGGTAGGACAGTCAAATTTGGGCTAGTTTGTTTTGTAATCGGGTCAGGCTTTTTTTAAAATAAATGTTCGTGTTTTTGAAACAAAAAAGATATATTTATAATCTGAACAACAAGAAAAAGGGATTTAAATTTATTTTCAGAATGGTTACAATAATATCAGTTGCATAATTAGCGAGAAAATTTGTCGCTTTAATAAGTCTTTCCATAAGCGAGTTAAATGACGAAAACGTGTCTCTTATATGAAACCTTTTAACCCATAAAAAGTAATGACTATACAAAATAGGCAAAACAGTACACTGCGCCAGATCATACCTCCATGTTTACTTCATGAATGAACGTCAGTACATGTGGCTGCACGTAAATTAATTAAACTCTGAAAGCTGTGGTACCTACTGTTCGCCAGTATCCACGACTCTTCACCTGATGAATTCAATAAAAACTTTGACTACAACATTGGTGACTTGATTATGTAACTTGCAACTGATATTTTGGTGGCGTGTATTAAAGTTGATACGGTAATAGAAATGTCATATTTATTCCTTATAGTACTAGCTATATTTTGTAGTTTCATCCGCACTCTCGTTAGCAATAATAATGCCGCATGTTTGTTTAAAACTAATATTATAAAGAACTCATATGTTTGGATGTAGGAGGTAATCTCTGAAGTCCTATTCTAAAAAAAGTTACATTATTACCGAGTGCTGTATGTTACTTTTTATCCCAGAAACGCGGTTGAAACAGTATGCAATACAATGGACAAACGAATATATGGTCTACTTGGTGGTAAGCGGTTATCATACGCTATAGAAGCTAGCAACGCAATAAAATATCTGTAATTTTGCATGTATAATGAAACTATTATATAGCAATTTAAAATGCAAAGCGATAGCAATTGTATAAGAAACCAGTCGCAGTTACATTTAACATAGTAACACTGCTAGAAAATGTGAGGATGTTGGCTTACGCTCGACTTGCTACGAAATGTTTGATCGCGGTTTTCCATTACAATTCTCATGTAGGTACCTACATAGTATACATACAATGATTCCATTAACGCTAATGTTGTCAACTTAGCTATCTATATTTTCTAACACAGACTTCAACCACATTATGTTACAAGCTTTTGTAAAACTTAAAGTAATACGCGATGTTACTGTAAAAACTTTTTGCACTCCATGTTTTCTCGAACCGCAAACATTGGAAATAAGTTTGTGAAAATAGCAACGAGTTTCGAAGGCTGTGGTTTTTATGTTAACGAAAGTACTACAAAATTTAAGGAATAGGATCTATTCAATCAAGATATTGTCTAACTTTGGTCAGTTAAAAAGCCAGGGTTGTATTTTAAAATATCTATTTATACATAACTCATGTGAAATAGCCACTTATGTCCTTTATATCTCGAAAAAAACCTGATAATGTTTTTTAAGATTTACTTTCAGTAACATTTCCGGAGGTGACGATTCGATATATAAATTTTCATAAATATTTGTTTACTTGTGGTCGTTATAACTATTTATATACGTGCCAAATTATGGCGAACAAAAACATTATAGTTTTCAAGTAAAATGATTGTGATATATAGGACAGACGGATGGACGGACATGATTAAATTATTACATAAGTGTTCCTTGTTAGACCATGGAACCTTATGAAAAACATCATCGAATCTGACGGTTGGATTTAATTCGTAAATAAATCCAACGGAATTATTCAGTAATCCGTCCATATTTTTATTTGTTTCCATCGTGTTGTACATAATATCTAACAATATATATACACTTGATACCTAAATTTAAAAAATTTAAAAAACTGACTAGAAAATTGGACATAACTTCCAAACGGCTAAGCGGATTTTCTTGAAACATAGTTAAGAATTCTCTCGATTAAGACTTTCAATAAAAAAAACTAAATTGATATCGGTCCATCCATTCAGGAGGTATGAGGCCACAGACACACACACACACAGACAGACACGTCAAACTTATAACACCCCGTCGTTATTGCGTTGGGGGTTAAAAATCTTATAATTAAAGACGGAAGGACGATTTAAGCCAGTACGAAATAAATATTTTATTATATCATTCTAGTACTGTAGGTATTAAATTATGTTGTACAGAGAAACTTTGCACTTGAAAGTTATTGGCTGTGACTTTTGCAGCGATTCGAGTACGAATGTTTCTACGAAATGTTATTTTACTGAATTCATACTTCATGTTAAAGAGTCGAGTTACTGCAGTATGTATCAAATGTACTACGGGTGTTGTACTCATTAGCTTGTTTTGAAAAGAATTTTCTTGTTTTGTAAAAAAAAAATATAATAATTTCTAGGCTTTGTGTGCTTATCACTTTCAGACACATCATCACTGACGATAGTGAGATTATGGTCAAACACAGACCTATTGAATACAAGGTCACTAATAATATTAACTTAATGCATTAAATATAAGTTACAGTGTCTGAGGTTTTGAGTAATTTCATTTACTCGTTATATTATATTAATAAAAATCAATGGCCGATATGTATCGCATCACTTTGAATAGAATGGCTGCATCTATTAGGATTTTTTTTGTTGGTTATGTAATTGTCTGGACAAGGTTTGTATGAAAGACAATTTATGGAAAATCCACTGAGAGACTCGAAAATTTCAATGAAAAATCACCCGAGTGACGCCGGGCACGAACAAATAGACCGACTAGAATTATAATTGCGAAATAATGTGAGTGTGTAAGTGTGTTTCTGTGTTTGTTACTTCTTCACGCTCAAACGGCTGGACCAATTTTAATAAAATTTGGTATGGAGGTAACTGGTACCCTAGATTAACAAATAGGCTACTTTTTATCCCTCGGGAACATAACACCCCTTGGGAACGCGGGTGAAACAGCGGGGCGAAAAGCTAATTGTATATAAAAGAAATTAATTAGGTAGTAATGTAATTTTCTTTACACAGTGGTTTTCTGGCGAACTATAAAGCTTTAAAACATTTTTAAAACAAGGACCTAACTGCTATTCAGTTAACGTACTCATCGTTACTTCTAGTCTCTAGTGATGTAAGCGTGTCATCTAATTAACGAGGGGATCCTGACGTACACGTGAGCCGAAAGTCTTGAACCAACTTATGATTGCCAGAAGCACACCGCTCAGTGTAGCTTATTTTGGGGCTTTGGCGTTAGCGAGTGAGTGAGCGGGATTAAAGCTCAATATTTATATTGTATTCAGGGTTTCGTACCCAAATTAAAGGTATCATCATACAAAAACATAACAAGTCGAATTTAACGACTGTCTTTGCAAGTGAACTAAAAAATTCAAAATAATTTGCTATCATGATTTATTGTGATCGTCTTTTTTGATATTTTCACAATTTTATTTATATAGGTATATATAATGTAAAAATCAAAATTAATGTTATATTTACCATTATTGTAATTTTAAAGCTTGATAGCATTATGGGCATTTTTCTACCAGGTCGGATTATGTATGTTTACAAACATTGTTTTTTTTAAAGCTTTATTTTTTCATATCCGAAATAAGCTTATACCTACTTCGTTTTATATCGAGATGGCTCGCGGTTAAATCATATTAGTTAAAATATAACTAACAGCTGATCTTCTGGCCATATATTTATAAGTTAGAATGTCTGCCGAGAGTACTACTAGAGGTTGTTGTTATGTCTTTGTTGTTGGTAATGGCTTGTTAGGTTCAAACGAACGAGGACGATTGCGACGGCGCGGCATTCGCAAACTGCGAGTACCTAGCTGATGCAAAACTGAAACAGTTTCCTGGCTTTAATTTATAGAGGGCGGTATAATTTATATGTTTTGAGTTAGTCATTTATGAACGTGATGATAGCTTAGTCTGATTTCTATTAAAATTTAAATTATGAAAAAAGCTTTGATAGCTCGAAATTTCCACTTAACCTTACCTTATTTTATACTAGCCTTATATACCTTCAGGGATAATGTAGCTTCCTATCAGTGAACGAATTTTTCAAATCGGATTAGTAACTCCTGAGATTAGCGCGTAAAAACAAACTCTTCAGCTTCATTATTAGTATAGATATAAAAACTAGCATCGATCCTAAAGAAGTAAATAAATAATTTCGTTTATATTCCAAATAAAAATAAACTACCTAAAATAACATGAGATCGCTATCCCTTAATTCCAGAACATAGCTACAAAAGCCCACAGAGTACGCAATTCTTAAAGAGCTCATGAAAAGGATAGTCGGTACCAATTCAAGATATATGAGATACCCACTTAAATATTCTATTTCCTACGCTAGCCCGAGATATGTAGTTCTACTGAATTATTACTGAAAGGTTCGCTTTGTGTGAATATAGTATAGATAATAGTTAGGTACTAGGTTTTCTTTATATGGACACAAATTTAGATCTCAAGGGGCATGTAACACATTTCGAAGGAATACATATTTATTTTATCAAAATTGTAAAACAATCTTTTTTCATACCGCAGTCGGATTATTTTAATTTTTAACGACTTCAATAATACGAGACACGTATGTATATAATATTTTGAGAACTGCAATAATATGATTATCTTTTAGGGCTTCCAAGCAAATATACAAAATTTTATAGGTGTATGTATGTTTATCTACGCATATCTCCGAAACTATTAGTCTAATTTTGACCATTTTATTATGGGTTTATATTTACTTCAACTTAGGGAACAGTGCCAGTTTCATAAAAATCGGTTCAGTAGGTAGTTTTTAAGATATGGACTAATACGTGTAAGTATGACGGCCTGGCTTATTGATATGAGCTCCGGGTGTCAAAGGGAAAACATCGTATAACTTTGGTCAAATTCTAGGGCATGTAAGAAAAATTCAATATGTCCGAAACCAAACCTTAAAATATTTTTTGATTATTTTTTTTTATTGTTTATACAATTTTTTACGATAATTATACAAAGCACTCATACAAAAAATCTCGAAGCGCCATCTAGTAGGTACAGTTTAAATTATATCTTACCATTACCAAAGACAATTTGTAATGAAGCAAGACCATAAACAATTCATATGTAATTAGTTTGTTCAGAAACACTCGTAACTTGACAATGACGGATGTTGTCTTCGTACTAGATTGTTGTACATAATTTATCAGAAGCCTGTCTTTACTTTGCTTTCTAATTATATGTAAATAAGATTTGAATTTGATTACAGTTAAATATTTCAGAATCTGGATTTGCAAAGACGTATAAAAGAATACATGCAAAATAAGATACTTTTTTTTTTCAGACGTATTGTGATTGGACTAACCATAATGATAATGTGTACCAAGTTTCAGAACAACTAAACACCGAGGAGTGAGTTAAAATGGACGTAAAAGTTTCGACCTAAACATACTAACAATTAAAAATAAATAAAAGCTTGTAATAATGACAAAAAAATTCAAAAATATTACATTTCAGATGGAACTTGATTTTGTTTGATAACAGAACCCTAAAAAAGATTGATCATAGTGTATATAAAATAATAGTAATAATATATGGTTCGAATCAATAAATTATGCATAGACAGCTACAAAATGTAATACTTACAAATGACAATTTATTACTAATGATAAAGCTGAAGAGTTTGTTTGTTTGAACGCGCTAATCTCTGGTGTTACTGGTCCGATTCAAAAAATTCGTTCACTAATAGGAAGTTACATTACTCACCAAGGTTATAGGCTACTTTTTACCCAGGAACACGCGTTATACCGCGAGGAACAGCTAGTTATACTATAGGAGTGAAAGTGTGATGCTGGTTTGTAAGAGTGAATGTGTATTGCTGGTTTATAAGTGTGAAAGTGTATTGCTGGTTTGTAAGTGTGAAAGTGTATTGCTGATTTTATCTACTTTCACGCAATAATGAAGCAACGGATCAACTTGATTCTTGATGAGTTGAGAGGACTTTATGAGTCGGAAAATAACATAGGCTACTTTTTTTATCCCTGAAACGCGAGCAATATCTCGCGGAAAACCAAGATTAAATATTTTAATTAATGAGAGGGCTACCTAATTTGTATGAAGTGTTTTTCTAGAAATATCACTATCGCATTTTGGCTGCTTGATATAAATTTTGATCAACTTGTAGTATGTTTAAAATTTTAAATTGCTATAGAATTAGTCTGTGAAAATATATGTAAGTAGTGTAAGTACCTACCAAAAACTTATCGGATATAAAAATTCTATAACTTTTTAACAGGAGTCCGCCATGATTTGTCAAATATGACGTAATACGATATCGATGTCGAAAATGCATTACTGAGGTAGGTATGAGGTCTCAATGTAGCTACTGTCACCCGCACCAAGCTACAACGTAAATTGTGTAGATGCAGTGTACCGAATATATATTAATTTGAAAATAAAACTATTCAGTATTCAATACTGTTGTTCCTATTTAAGAAACCAGGAAAAAAAATACAAAAACGGTGATAATTATTATCGTTGTTGTGGTTACCGGTTTCTGAAATTCAGTAGGTATTACACTATTTTATCTGTAAATAAGCCTCATTAAGCATAATAACCGTTAGAGTGAGTATTAGTATTTAAATATCAATGTTATATGGTTAAATTTAAAATAAAAACAGGCCAAGTGCAAGTCGGACTAACGCACGAAGGGTTCCGTACCATTATCTATAAAAACGGCAATAAAATCACGTTTGTTGTATTGGAGCCCCCTTAAATATTTATTTTATTCTATATTTTTGTATTTGTTGTTACAGCAATAGAAATATATCATTTTCTATTTTCAGGAGGTTCTCAATTCGGCGTTTCAGTGTTTTTAAGGGTTCCGGAACTCTAAAGAAAAAAAATGGAACCCTCGTGTGTCTGTCCGTCTGTCTGTCTGTTCGAAAATATTAGACTGGATTGAGTTGAAACTTGGTACACATATGTAACTTGGTTCTAACATGGGGGCTACTTTTGGGGGGTAAACAAATGAAAGGGCTTGTTGTGAGAAATTACAAATAGTTTTGAAGTTATTTAAGAAAATAGGCAAAAAATTGGCGAAAATTGACCCCCCCCCCCCCCGCTATTTCTGAAACTACTGAGCCAAACCTTTTGAAAAAAATACAGATAATAGTTCTTTACCTATAGATTACAGGAAAACCTATGAGAAGTCTATCTGATACCTTTAAATGAGCAATTCATGGATATATGTATATAATCTGAATCTCGGAAACGGCTCCAACGATTTTCATGAAATTTGGTATGCAGGGGGTTTCAGGGGCGATAAATCGGTCTAACTAGGTTTCATTTTTAGAAAACACGACTTAACAAAAAAAAAAATTTATAGTTACCATCAACAATTTTGGGTCAGATTTAAAAATATTTATGAAACTTAGTTAAACATGTACGGAACCCTCTGCACGCGAGTTTAACTCGCACTCGTCCGATTTATTTATGATTGTTCACGCATAACTTTTTTGCTTATGAACCGATTTTAATAATTACAAAAATAAAAATTCAGAAAATAGTTATTTAACTGTCGATTAGAGGAAAACCTATCAGAAGTCTATGGTATATAAAGTAATATAGGAAATTACGGAACCCTCGGTGCGCGAGTCAGTCTCGCACTTGTCCGATTTGCCCGATCCGCTGACTTTATTTTTATATTAGAATATTCATAAATAAAATAACAAGCCGTTACATAAGAGGAAAATAAAATAAATGTATTTATTATATAGACTTGATTATTTTAGCCATGAACGTATAAAAGCGTTAGTTTTCAGGATTGCAATACATTCCACGTAGTTATTACACAGAAGCCCATCGACATGGCGTTCCATGTAAGTTTATATTACCTACTTCCTAGACCAGTTCCAATCAGTTTTTGTAATATATTTCGAAGGACAGAATCTCTGGCTCATTGATTATACAGTTTTTTTATAAGTACCTGGATGCCCGAACTTTGCTCGTTTTATTTTTTAGTAAATCGTGTTTTTTAAAAATTAAACCTAGCTAGATCGATTTATTTCCCCCGAAACCCTCTGCATACTAAATTTCACGAAAATCGTTGGAGCCGTTTCCGAGATTCAGATTATATATATACAAGAATTGCTCGTAAAAAGGTATTAGATATATAGATAGATAGATTAGATGTAGGTAGGTATGAAGACAGAAGAAAATATTTAAAAGACTGTTGACTTATTTTCAGGTACTATGCAGTTTGATACTTGCGACTTTGGTGGTAACGCATGCTTGTAAGTACTTTTACATTATATAGGAGTACTAGTAGTGATGACATTATTTTACTAGTGTATTAAACACAATTGCAAATAAAAGAGGCTTTAAGCGGTAAAATATTGATAATTGTTTTGAAAATCTATAGGTACTATGGAAGATTAGAAATCTTCATTCCAAATTACATTTAAATATGTAAATATTTTCATTTTCATACCCCATTCGATAGGTTGGACAGATATTTTTTTTAAAACGTAATTTTGTCGTCAAATATCCGCCCATTTTGATTTTTTCTTTCTCTAATGGGACACCTCGCGAAATAAAGACAAATTTAACTACGTATCATTCATAGATAAAAATCGGTTAGCCGTTTATTAGTTACGAGGGAACATACGGACGGACATAAATACATAGTCGGGTAAAAAATACATCATGTATATCAAAAAGTATGGATATTGTGCTTCTTCAAACTCATTGTCAGTCTAGTTTACATAATTATTTTCAAAACAACTCACAAGAGCTGCTTGCATTTAGCTTATGGATAATTTATGACCATTATTATTTCCAGCGGCTTTAAAATGTAGGGAGTCCCTACATGGAAGCGATTACATCACCTACTACAATGTGGAAGACATTGCCAATAAGATTACGAACCCTAATATCGCATTTGAGTTACACATCGATATCAAGGGTGAAAAGGATGCACACATACTTCTATCGCCTATACGCGAACCAAGTAATTCTGATTCAGTATATGAAATCGGTGAGTTAAACATAGAATTCTTTGTTATATCTATTTGAATCTCAGACTAAGGAAAAAAGAAAAGTGCAATAAAATGTGTTCATATATAAGTACCTAGAATATCGCTAATTGGGTAGTTGACTGACACATCAAATCAGCTACTTTCTAATAATTGTCAAAACGATAGTTTAAATGGAATTTTGTATGAAATATTTCACTATGACTTCATAGTTTCACAGCATCAAATCATCTACTCTTAGTGGTTCCACTGGTAATTAAAAATCATAAAAAGCATTAAATGTACAACATATTTGATATTTCCACGTGTTTTTAGATATTTTATGCTTTGGTTAGTGTTTGATCATTTATGTTTGACACTGTCAACTACCCTAGTTCATGACCGGACACACTGTATAACAATTATAACATATTTTTTTATAAATAACTATCTCACTGACCACTTTATATTTTCGGCAGTGTTGGGCGCAGGCAGAAACACTTACATCGAATTACGTGGCAATATGAAGACAAACGCTCTTGAAACCGTAAATTTGGCAGACATTCTGTCTAGTACAGAGTTCAGATCGTTTTACATTAGGATCTATAAAGGTAAGGGTAAGGTTTTAGACTTAATTATTATATCTAAAAAAATATAACAAAGAAGTAAAAGAGAACTATGCTGTTTAAGAAGACAATGATAGCTCAGCGGTAGTGATGTTAAATTCCGTGACGAACGTCACAGGTTCAAATCCTATAATGAGCTTAAGCTTTAATTCGGTGAAGGAAAACATGCATCGTGAGGAAACCGTAGCACGGTAGTAAGGTACCTACTTTGTAGTACCCGCCTGGCTGGCTACCACCAAGTAGAAAATCTGTCATTAAGCTATCGGTGAGTTCCGACAGCTGCACTTGAGAGTCAGTTCCCTTCTAGTCTTTGTGTACTTACCACTATCAGCCACATTATCACTGACTGGTGAGATGATTGTGGCCATACACAATCGTATAGAACAGATAGATACATACATAGTAAAAAAAAAAATGTGTAGTCGATCAGGGGAGTTCATTTCGCTACATTCATAGCTTAATTTAAGTTACATATTTGAGGTGAATAAAAAAATGGTACCGCACCGATTTTTGCTAAAAAATATGATGATAAACTGGAGCTATTGGCTAGATATAAATTGAAAGAACATGTCGATGAGAATACAGGGCGGTGATCCAGTAGCCAGATTCAAGAGAGGGCAAGTGGTGAATATTATAAAGTCGTCGGAAACAGTCAGACGATACATTTCCTATAGATTAGTTTGTTAACATTAGATAATAAATTCGATTACAATACATACATTCTTATATTTTAACATAAATAACAGATATGAAGCAGAGCTCAACTGAAGCCTACCTGGTAGATATTTCGGTTTCTATAGTACAAGCTCTGCTTACTTTGGGATCAGGATGGTCGTGTGTGAAGAATGCCCCAGGATACTTATTTATTAACACTGTACATTTAATTTTATTCTTCAGGTGGCTTGATTGTAGTCGGGAAAGAGGGAGAAGATACACCTCTGTTAAGTTACACTGATAAAAATCCTCTCCACATCAATTATTTCAGTTTTTCATCTTTTTCTGACATGACAGTAGATTTCGATTTTGACTGCTCAAGATCCGATCAAACAACAACAAGTAAGTAAAACTTAGTACCTATATTAGCTATTACAATATTATACAAAAGACAAATATTTAGTAACTAGTTCCTCAACTAACTAGGAGCTCAGCCGAAACTAGTTATATTACTATAATTATTCATTTCGAATTCTTATTATATTTCTTGTAATTATTTTAATTTTTAGTTTATAAACAACTACTTAAAATGATGAACACTGATCCCAAATAATCTCATGTTATTATTACAAAAATAAAAATACAGAAAATAGTTATTTATATATTAGAGGAATGCCTATCATTCTGATATATTATATATCATATACTTCTGTATATGGTATTTAAAGTAACTTAGGAAATTACGGAGCCCTCGGTGCGCGAGTCAGACTGGCAAGAATAAAAAAAATAAATAAAAAAATCGGACACGTGTCCGATTTTATTTGATAAGTTATAAATTACATAAAAATGTTTCATAAATATAAATTGGGACCTAAATATACAAGTTAATCCCATATTAATTATTAGAAATGACTCTGGCTTTTTTACTTTTATCATTATATTGTATTTAATCCGTCAAATAGTATGGATATACAATTTTTTATTTAACTTACAAGTGTAGAGGTTTTCACAGAATCTATTACGGAAACTACAATTGAGGATGTTCTATCAACAGAATATGATGTATATGCGATTGATACCAATGTAACTGAAACACAAATTACAGCTGAGAAAACTCTGTCTACGAGCACGGATATAGAAGTCACAACGACAAAAATTATACCTAGCGATATTAAGACTGAGAAAACTACAACTGAAGAATACACGACTATTAATACTACAACTGGAGAGTTTATTACTATAGACAAACCAGATGATAACCAAAGAAATAAAGTAGATGTCACTAATCAAGATAAGAATGAAAATCCTCATATAACTGCAAGTATAACAATAGAATCTTCTGGACGTGTGAGTGCCTCGTTGGGCCCTTTAACTCGGAATGAAACGTCACTGCTTCCCTCATATTGGAGTCTAATTGCGGCCATTGCGAAAGAAATTCACGGGAGATATAATCTATCTGATAGCCATGATAATCATGTAAGATCTTATAACGACAGTAGCTCTGCTTTCCATGGTTTATCTTAAAAAGTTATGTCAAATGTTTGATTTTAGTTGCTTTTTAGCCCAAATATCCAGGACTCGCAACTTGTTTCCTTTCGCTGTTGCACCTTCTTGTTTTCCAAAATTGGCACCCAATGGCGTTTCTGAATACGCATTCCATGGAGCTTGTTATCGTTTTAATGTACCTAATGATCTTTCCTGTCCTAAAAACACTGATCCATCACGTCTATTGTGCTACAAATATTGTTCCGAATGACTTGTTTTATATCCTGTACTGGATTAATCTAATAATACTTGTTATTGTCATCCGAAATATGCTATCAGAGACGTTCCATATTGTATAATACAATATTTTAATCCAATGATGCGTTCTCTGGCAGTATTTTTAGCCATTCTTAAAATTATTTATCCCAAAAGACATGTTGAAAAGCTTTCAGGCGCTATCAAAAATGTGAATTCTCAAGAAATACAATAAATATAAATTAACATTTTAATAAATACTTTGAAAGAAATGTGAGATTTTGATTTACTACTAATATACAATGCAATGTAATAGCTAGGTACATGACTTATACATGACTGGATGCGATGCCTCTATATGGCGCCGCCACCTCTTTGATTTACGTCCTTATAAACATGAGCGATGGGATACCATGTTCGTTCAAGTAAGCATAGAGCATTGTCGTATTGACATGGTATGTTGTAGTAATAGTTTTTTTTTTAACTTTGTAAACGATTTCTCTCTAGTAGGTGATCAGCATTAAAAGGAGATTGGCTCTCTAGCGCAGTAACTCATCGTTAGATGTTTATCAACAGATTTTGATCTTGAGTCTAGTAACTATCTATACAAAATCTTGAATTATAGAAAGATGTTCACGATGTGTTCTTTCATCACAAGCTCAATGTGATTATATAATTACATAACTAGTGTAAGTGACATCGTAACGAAAACTGAACCCTACTATTTTTTTTATAAGACGTTAAGGGTAAAACTAAATTAAAAAACTGACACTTCATTCTAACGCTGCCCCTCAGCAAGCCCCTCAATCTCATTGCATTCACAATTAGGATATTGCTGAGCAACTACTCCCACTGGGTGGACTAATAGAAGTCATATTTAGGCTAAGATTGATGATGAGACGAGGTTAACCTAAAGAACTCCGTGTTGTGACAACAAACGAAAATGGAAAAGCGAAAATAGCGGAAAACCGTGAAAATCAACTCCTTTTCGCAGGTGATTCTCGCCTTTATTGACTACTAGCTGTTTCCTGCAGTTTCAGTCGCGTTCCCGGGATAAAAAATTACCTATAACTTTCGGATGTAGCTTCCTATACTAAAATATTTTTTCGAATCGGACCAGTAACAATTTCACAATCTGTAATAAATACCACCCGGAAATTAGTTTTTTTCTGACACTGTAAAATTTTACACGTTTCAAAGAATATTGTGTTTCCGGTCAAACAAGTTTTCAGTCCATAAACTGTCTTAAAATTTTGTTAAACCTTTCAGGTGGAGCGCATTTACTGAAAACTGAGGACTGAAAATATTTTTCTGCTACGTAATTCTTAGATTGAACAAAATAAAAGCTTAAAATATATATTTCTAATGATTTAGATAATATAGATAGTAAATCTTTGTTTAGATACTTCTATTGAAAGTATTTTCTTAAACATTCAAGTAAATGTAGTACTTACCTGCAAATATATTATTGGTAAATTAGCTTCCTCCAGAATTACTTAATAATTTAATTTCCAGAATAAAAAGTATTCTATATATCAACAATTACATACCAAGTTTCATCCAAAACTCAAACGACTTATTAGTCGTTTTAACACTATTAGATATTGTTTTCTAATATTAATCCTAATATTATATTTTTGATGTATATTATTCTATTCTTTCTTTTAATTTTAGAAGGCTAACAAGCAGAAAGATTTTCTACGTGATAGTAAGTGACTTCCAACATTCAAATTCATAACCAATGTATTGCTAACCATTTACTAAGCTTAGAAATACATTTACCGAAATACACCGGTAGGTGCTTGGTGACAGAAAATCCTGTCATCAGTTTTTGTCAGCTATCATCCTGATATGCTCTAACTATCATAGGCATCATAGAAATTGAAATAAATATTTAGAACTGCCTTTTACATACATTTTCAATCTACATCTGTTTAAAATAGCACTGTTTTACTCACTTACTTTATTCAATTCTTTTATTTCTCCTCGTAAATACCTTCGGGGAACTTTTTATTTTTAATATTGCTGTTTTGGGCCGTTCTCGAGTTTTGCGAATAACATCTTGGAAATTTCTCATTCTAATTATTCTGAATACTTACCAAATATCACATAAAATTAATAAATTAAAAAAATTGTAGAGAATTAAGTTCCATTGTTCAAAATTTCCTAATAATCAGAAATGGGTGTGGTGTATGTTCTTTAGTTTCCAATACATCATGTGAATGAGGCTTAAAATATAACAGAAATACGACTACTATACCACTTCTATAAAAAATATATTAAGATTTCTATTACACGAGTAGTAAGTCCTATTTTGTGGAGAATTTCGCAGCGCTCCATTTACTTGGGAACTAACATTTTCTGGTCGAAGTAATCCCAAAGTGGCTGGACAGCAGCAGGTGAAAACTCTAACTATTTTCAACAAGCCTTTGGTTCGTGACATGTAGTTAAGTAGCATCAGTACACTACATAGTGTAGTTGGGATATGTAGTGTCGGTAACTTTGAAATGTTTTGTTTGTTTCATGTGTTTTGTGTGTTTGGGCCTATAGAAGATAAATTAAGACTAATATTGTTAACTAGCTATCCCCGCGGTTTTGCCCACATTCCTGAACCAAATTCCCCAAATTTACCTATCTTATGTTCTAATTCCGTTATCTTAAAAATGTATCTGATACTAACTTTCCAATTTGGCGTTTCTTAGTAGTTAAGACTTATACATTTTTTTACAAGCTTTTGTTTAAATTGCAGTAGTAAAGTGTAAATTTAAACTTATTTAAGAATTAAAACGAATTTATATCTCGTATGTTGTTACGATCATTAGATTCGCATTTTTTTCTTCAAGTAGGTAGGTATAGCATAAATAGAAAAAATCCAAATAATTTTCGAGTAAAATTATAAGTAAATTAAGAAACTTATTTCCAATATGTTTTTACATGAAACATGGTAAGTAATGAAATAGAAAATCATTTGAGGCAGAAAGACTTGTTGAAATATTGTTCTTATTTATTAAGAAGCAAGGTGTGAGGAAATACCAACTTATATTTGCGGTCAACGAAAAACCTTATGTAGACGTATTAAGCGTTACAAGTAACGTAGAAATCGATCTGTTTTACGACATTTAAGATTGTTAGGGTAGGAAATGGGAAGTATGGAGCTACGTATGGTCCCAAGGAAATTGCTATGTTTTATTCTATTTGCTGTACAGTTGTCGGTTGATAGGAAATGTAGTAAGAATTTTTGACATACTTTCATATCTCTACATCATTAAATGTAGGTAGGTATGTACTGATATAGTATTACATGTTAACTAAAAATAGATTTTTGAGAAGAAAGTTATTCTGGATTGAATAAAGGTTTATTTTAATATTTATATACAAAACATACTAAAGTTATAGTTAAGAATTAAATAAAAATAATACAGCTCAACTACTATAGTGTTAGTGCTGCAAGCGTCCATCTAACCGCTTACCATGAGATAAGCTGTATGAATAAAATATGATAGAGTATGAGTGTACAAGTAGTAGAATATACACTGAGCATTCATTATAATACATCATCATCATCATGTCAGCCGTAAGACGTCCATTGCTGGACAAAGGCCACCCCCAAGGATCTCCACGAAGCCGGTCTTGCGCTACCCGCATCCAGCGGTTTTCCGCGACCCTAACAAGATATTCGGTCCACCTTGTAGGGGGCCTGCCCACGTTGCGTCATCCCAGCAGCCGTCGGTTCTACGAGCGATGTGTCACTGCCATTTCAGTTTGGCAATTGTTCGGGCTATGTCGGTTACTTTGGTTCGCCTGCGGATCTCATCATTTCTGATACATATGGCAGCAATCACCCTCTTCGTCATATTGCAGGGAATTAAAAAATCCGTCGGCGCAGTATGAACCTACTCTTATGTACCACAAAAAAAAATTATAACCTCTCCAACAAGGTGTCTTTTTCATATTTTTTATGATATTACAATGTTGTGCTCTATTGTTTGGGTTAAATAGGATTTTCGGTAAAAGACAATGGTGCTGTAACCTCATTATAAAAGCGATTAATTCTGAAATGATCAGGGTTCTACATATACATTATACTCGTAGGTGTTGAATCATGTTGATTATAAAACCGCTCATATTTTTCATAGGTATTTTTTTAATCACATAATTTAGCATAGATTCTATATAGAAAATATACGCGACCCTTTTTTTACGACCTAGGTGGCGGTCGCCAGGGCAAAACCGCTGGGGACCGCTAGTGTATTTATATAGTCTCTATAGTTTTTAAAATCGTAAATTTATTAATAATGCCTCTATCTAGAACACAACCACAAAAAACAGCACCATAAATCCAAACGTTGCCGTCACAAAAGTTAAGTGTCCCGGCCAGAATAATAATAACAGGAGATGCATACACCCCGTTTATTTCATTAACTGCCCAAAGTGCCGGTTACTGACGCTCTTATTTGCATTTCGCCATTACTTTTGTAGCATTACGACCTTGCCAAGTGGTTTTGGCGCATTCTACTTAATTGTCATATAATTTACTTATGAAATATAGCGGCCGTATTCTTATTCGAGCTAAATAATTGTAGTAAATGTTATATTTTCGAGGAAGTTTTTGTTGGAGTGAATTTTCTTGTAAAATTTTCGAGAAATACTTTTTAGATTATGAAAGGTCGGTGCTTATGTTGGTTGTTTTGTTCAAGATTAATGAGGCATAATAAAATAAAGCTCTTGATCCACGTAGGTCTTTCAAGTTAAAATACAGTACAATGAAAAGAATGCTATAATTTTTAACTAGCTTTCCGCCCCGAGGTTTCACCCATGATCACCTACTTTACCCCCTTAGAAATGGAAAATAATAGTGAACTTGATATTCTTATCCATTCAGAGCTTCAAATGAAGTTACTTGTCATTCAAAAGGTCAGTGTGTCCCTCAATTCAAGAGGGTACTAAAACAGGTGATCCAAATTCATCTCAGCATGGAATCGCATAAAATGTATTACCAAGGATAAATCCTCAGGTCATAAAAACAAAGATATCGCAAAAGCCTTTGAGGATACCTCAACTTTGGTCGATATCCGAGACTGAAACATTCCTAGTTTTACAATCAGTAAAGATACCACGAGGAAACCTGCATGCTTAAGCATTGTTTAAGTCTAAATCACGTTGTTATTGTGCTCTTTTTGCGTTCCGTAGTCGAATAAAGACGCTTATAGTTTCGCCATGCATGTTCGTCTATACATCTCATCCATTTTCCTTTTGAACTTTATGGCCACACAAATAGTTATTGTTTTGATTAATACGTGACCAATTATTTTGAAAGAAATTATTAAAAAAAAATAGAACTTCAAAACTATCAGATTAGAGTTCCTACATAGTTATTTTATGCTTTTCAGTGCCTTTGAAGGCGGTTTTATTTTTTATTAAAAGTTTTTTATTTTTCAATTTATAGTTTCTTAAGTGTAATCAATGACTCTCAAGATATATACCTAGGATTATCATATTAGCTTTGTACCCCCCATCATCAGCTCAGTTCCCACGATTTCTCCAGGATCCCATCATCAGATCCTGACTTTGGCTCTGACTTGAAGTATATACCCTTTCAAACAAAAATATTGTTTTGCAAATCGGTCCAGGCGCCTTCGAGTAATCGGGGAACATACATAATAAAAAAAACTCTTGAAGAAACTATTTGCTTGAATTTTCATTCAGTCTTAATAAAATTAAATTACAAATCAATCTCCATAATTCTATAATCTGTGGCAAAATCCATCCCCTCAATTTGATTTAATGTTAAGTGACCCCATTTTATGGTTAATAAACTTTTAAATGCGGTGTACTGTATTTATTTTTGAATAACAAGTAGTTTTAATACCGTGGCTAATCTTTATTGTTGTTTTTTATTGAGCTATGTTATTTTATTTATTTGCGTGATGTCTTTTGAAAGTTTCTTTAAAAATTATTAACCAAGCTTATTTTTATATATTTTTTGAAATGATTTGCTATCGGCTACGGATTCAAGTAGGTATATTTACTCGTATATTTAAATAAAGTTTAATTAATAATTAATATATACACTCAAGATAATTTGATAGAAATCTCTTGGCATCGCACTTAACTAAACTATTGATGCGAGTTAAATCTGGAATACAGTAAATTAATGATCTAAAATAGTAAATCAGATTCTACGTATAGTAATTACTATAAATTAGAAAATAAATTCTATTTAAAAGTCATTGCATTTCTTCAATTTTGGTTTTGAGTTTTACTACATTTTATTCTACAAAATTTTGATAAGGTCGATGCAGCCATCAGAGGCCAACTTTCAAAAAATCCCTTTAAAAAAAATCTACATAACTAATAAGATCATTGCATAGTTAACTATAATATTTCATTCGATATGGATGTTCAAGACTATGTCAGACAAGACAGCTTATTAAAGAACTCATATTTTTTTAATTCATATTGAACAACTAAAATCGATACTGTGGGTACATGACAATTTTTCTCTTAATTTGATTACAAACCGTAAATATTTCTCTACTATCTTTATGACAAATAAATTTTGCATAAATTTTCCAAAATAAATATTCTAAATTATATTTATAACCGCATTTAAAATTAGGTGCACAGACTTAATAAGAAGTTTTGTTTTATCACTTTTACTATTAAGAGATTAGAGATAGAGATTTAAAAACGAGTCGCAGTTTTTTTACTGGCTCTAGATTATTTACGCGCTGTGTCTCAGTTGCAACGAATTTGCTATGGACACTGGACAAAATTTATCTTCCAACTTTTAGTTTAGTGTTTCTAGTTCAGGTCAATACAATTGAATGTTGGATACTGAAGTATTTTCGGTATAAATCTTGTCTCAGACTTCCAGACAAAGTCTGGAGATTTAGTCTTTGTTTGTTTGGTTGTGATTGAAATAAATTACATTTTATTTCAGTTTTACTATTTTGTAAGTATTTATTTTTGTTGCGGTAACTTTGTTTATCCATTTGTCTATCAGGCTCAGGCTTTTTGCTGCCCAGAAATTCAGTTGATTACGAGACGTTGAGGTATTTGGACGTGTCTGATATTTGCGCTTGTTTAACACTTTAAATTTTATCAGCAACAGAAATAATTAACATTAAATTTGTAACCTCATACACTACTTTACTGAGCACAATAAGTTGTGTGCTGTTCAAAAATACATTTGATAGATAGCCAATATTCTTATAACTAATTTTCGTTTCCGATCTCGGACACTGCAATTAATGTGATATAACTTTCCTGAAAACCACACAGCTATACAAACTAAGACTTCAAAGAAATCATTGCGATGAATAATTTTCTTCGACCAAACAAAACAACTGTAGGTGACTCTAATGTATTATTTTTAGCTTCACAAAGGCCCCTTAAATTAAATATAAAGCGAGATAAATCGGGCACCATTAAAATATTCAATCTGGTTCATAACGGCTGTGAGCCATTTAAAAGTGGGCCGTTAAGACAGTAACATTGTCTATCGTACTATAATTTTGTAATCTCAAATAATTGGGGTGTATTAGGGTAAGGTGACAATTCCATCAGGTTCAAATAAATGGACCGGTAATTAATTTATATTTTGTTGAATTATTTTTTTTTGTGCTGTTGAAATTACTTTTACTCTATCGTTTCACTTATGCTCAGTGGATATCACGTAACCGGTTAAATATAGCGGTTTTATGAAAACTTTTTTACTTTTTATTAACTCTATATTCAAATTGCTCATAAAATTGGCCAACACAATTTGGACTGAGTGGATTGAGTTGAAATTTGGTACACATATACATAACCGTGTGTCCATAAGATACCAGTTTTCTTTTTTATTAGTGTATAGATTAGTGAGATAGTACATATAGATTTTGAAAATGAATAGCGCGCAAACAAGTTCATCGGTTCAGATTATTAGGATTTTGATTGAATGAACTGGGTTTCAAATAAAACAAAATAAACGTAGCATACATAAATAGTCCTTCGAATGGAGAAACTCGGTGCCAGAAACTTCTTAAACAAGTGGTTTCAGGTAGAATTATTATTTTACTTGAAAGTTTTCTTTGATACTTGTATTTCAGCGTACCTACCTCTTAAATGAAATGTGGTTCAAATTCATATTTACCTACTTATATACTTTCTTATTCGGTCCGAATTACTTGCGTTAGTCTTTTTTATTAAGAAGTTTTTTACTAGTTTTATTTACGTTGTAATAAAATATTAGCTAAAAATATTAAGTCCATGGTATCTATTTAGAAAAAAGAATTCATTGAGAGTAAAGCTATTACGGCCAAACTTATTTTGATGAATTTTGGCAAAGAGGTAGCTTGAATTACGGACATAAACATAGGACACTTATTATCCCGGAACGTGGGTGGAGCCGCGGGAAATAGCGAGTAAGTAATAATTAATGGAGCACTGTAGTGCCGATTAAACAAAAGCACTTGTCTACATACCTTTACTTGCGCAAATTGAAGTGGTAATTACTGGCCTCGCAAATACCGGATGAATCTAGTTAAATCCAGAACCGTAACGTAAACACCGGATTAATTAGGCATACGGATCGGTTTTTTGCCGTGAATACGATACGTGGTATTTTCTTTTTGGTTTTTGTTGATACTGACCGTTTTTAAGCCCCGACGAAAAAGAGTTTGTGGTTTGTATCTGTTTGTGGCATCATAGTAGGTACCTTTGCCCAGCTGAGAACCCTCTGCGCTCGCCGATTGGTCCGGTAAGGTTTATGCAGCCATCAGAGGCAGTTGTTGAATGTAAGCACCTCTTTTCTCACTAGAACACAAATATAACAAATTATATGTTTAAATGTACCTAATTAGGAATTAAAAAATATTTAAAGAGCAATCCCTAACTTATTTGGTTTTTTTACCTCTAGGTAACAGTATAACATTATTTATAGCTTCGCATAGGTACACCTGCAGTTTAATACCTATGAAATGTACAGAAAGAATTCGCATCCAAATAATTCCCAGTCCCAGCCCTTCAACAAATAAAATCCGTAACATAATCGCCTCGCGGGTCACAAAAAACCTACCTTTTGACGTGAAAGCGGCCGGTTCCAATATGTCAAAGGCATGTTTACGGGCTTCGGGATACTAAAGCGATTTTGTGCTCGACAGTACACCGCTTGCCACTATGTGTCGCAATTGCAATGACAGTTGTCTAGCGCTTTTCTATTGTTTTATTTTTCTTTAATGTATACAGACCGGATTTGCTTCACGAAATTCATAAACAGGATTTTATCTATTCCCCTTATCTTCAAAGTTTGCAAAGCAATAAATCAGATATAATTACAGTAAATAGAACGATGTTTTTCAGTAACACATTTTTCAAAATCATCAAAATTCCATACTTAGTTCAGTACAGTCTAGTTTTTAACTACAGTTACGACCCAAACCAATAAATATACGTCCTGGTAAGGTGTACCCTTGGTGTGCGAGTCAGACTCAGACTCGCACTTGGCCGGCTTTTGTTTTACGTCAAAGACAGCAATTTATCTTAGTAAGTACCTTGCGTATAGCCTATGTCAAAAATAATATCCTGGGACATTCATCACACCGACTTCTTTTTCCAAACTAAGCAGAGTATATTTTATGGAAACTATATTTAAGGTAAGGTTTCCTCCAAAAGCGGTGCCATCATGTAGCGACCGTAATACAGCGGTGAATGACGTCACTAGAACGTTGTCTATGTTAACCAAATGGCGCGGTTTCCTAGGGAACGGTAATAGACACCGTAACGTCAAAAAGCGGTGCCGCCATCTGCATGACGGCCGTCTCGACGGTGTCGAATGGTGTGTGAAAGATGGCCGTCGAACTCCCGAACATTCCACGTGCCTACGGCCGTCTTTTTGCTGCCATCATATTGCGTTCGTTTAAAGACGGCACCGCTTTTGGAGGAAACCATACCTTTAGTGTATATTTTTTGGACCATCTGATGATATTGGTAATTTTTTTTAAAGTTTACATCCGTAGCTCTGTTTTGTTGGTCTTATGATGTTAATAGTACATTAAGATACAACTGTGCTATATTGGTCATTACACAGACGGTATATAAGCGAGCCGAGTGAGTAATTATCAATGCACATGCGTTTCATACGACGTTTTTCAACACACTTGTGAGGAAATAAGTTTAAATTTCATGTAAAAAAAATGATGGCCAAGCTTTTTTTATTCATCTCCATCTTCAGACCAGCATGGCGATTGTCTATCTCCGATTCCGATTACGAGGCCCCTCGTAATCATCTTAAAATGTTGGTATTGTCTTCTAGATCTCCTTTACACAAAAAGCGCTTTATGTATTTAATATCAAAAAGCAAATGGATCCTTTCACTTATATCACACTTTTATTTATAGTTATCCGTAAGGTCTCCAAAAAAACGTAGCAAAGTATTTACGACATTATTGATGGTAGCGCTTGTTTACCGGCGGGAAGACATATGCGTTGCATTATTGCCGACGCTACTCTGGCCTGTATTAACTCTACGCATGTGTACAGGATGTTCCTGTGGGATCAGGAAAATATATGCGTAAAAAGTGAATGGATGTTCATGTCATATCATCAAATATACCTTTAAAAAAAAGGGACTGGGATTCCAAATTCAGGTTCAGAAGTTTTATTTTTTATTTTTGTAAAGATTCGTTTATATTTTTAATTAAAACTACAAGCTTGAGTGGCATAAGTGCTGGAAGTTTCTATTTGAAATAAGCAGTCCTTTTGTGGTACGGAACCCTCAAAATAGTATAAAGGCATACTATTTTGAGGGTTCCGTACCTCAAAAAGAAAACAACGGAACAGGAAAACCTATAAGAAGTCTATGATATTTAGAGTAACATAAGAAATTACGTACCCAGGGTGCGCGAGTCTGAGAAAACCTCTTTCTAAAGTAGTTATTTTTAAAATATTAGAATTCACTGAATTTTGAGCTACAAAAGTTATAATTTTACATGAAAATTCATTGTAATATAATTGATCCATTCTAAAAAAATCACAATCTATATAACGGACATCCTGTACCTTTGAATTATAACAAATGGCCCATCGGCAATGATGTATGCCCAGATTGCGAGGCATCAATCTACGTTGCTTTCGCGGATTGGTTCGCGCGAAACTATTAAGGAAGGTTTACACGAAACGGGTTCTTCCGCGACAAGTTTTCTTTACGGATGAGAAAACTACAACCTGTATAAGTGTCATGTCTGGTATAAAAGGGACTTTATATAAAGGGTGTAATGTTCTCGTTTGTAACGAAATAGACGAAATATGTAACGTGAAGCGGTCGGTTTATTTTGATAAATTAACCTAAAGGACGGTTAATACAGACTTGTTTACCAATGTCTAAAAACTACATTTTTATGTACAGAAAAACGACGCTAAAATTGAATCATACAACATGTAACTGAAACTATAAAACAACATATCTGGTTTTCATAGGTCAGAGTAGTGTCGGATTACCTATGAGGATGCTCTAAAAAATGGAGAACAAAACTACTTAATTCTTTTTTTTTTTTAAACTGAAAACTGCTTCTTTTCTATCTCAAAATGTAATATTATGTCTGTATTTTTAATCGATTATTCGATTGTGTATATACCTATAGAGAGTCTGACATTTTACGCCCAATAAAACTGCACTATATCAAAATGATATTCTAAATTCTCATACTGTATTCCTTAGTTGGAATTCGAGCTCGCTTCGTCGACTGCTTCCGCTTACATGACGTATGTAGCCCACTTCCGTTTTAACTCCACATGTGACAAATGTGTATTTAATATTTTACATTTTATGTTCAGAACGCTATAAAATGATTTATTAGTTACAGTAACTCATTAGTTTAGAATACACCCTCGTCAAGTTGTGAGGAATCTTTAATATTCCAAAACTCATGATTACTATGGACTGAATTTAATTGGTTGACACCTTTATCATAACCTGTTCCCCGTGGCTTCACTCGCATTTCCGAGATAGAAAGTAGCGTACATTTAGGGATAATGTAGCTTCCAATAAAATTAGTGAAAGAATTTTTCGAATCGGACCAGCAACAGCAGAGATTACCGCATTCAAACAAACTAACAATCTCTTCAGCTTTATTATTAGTATAAATACAGTCTAGTTCAAGTCTCCTTTTAACTCGACTGCAGGTTATCTCTTCTAAAACGGTATAGTCTAATTGATGACGTGGTAGTTAATGTGAGTAATTCATTTCCAACACCTATTAATAATTGGCTAATTCCACCAACACCTAATGCTGGACAAATTATGAATAAGAAAATACTAAAACTTTCCGTAAGAGACCAATTGAACAATCTATCAAAGTTCAACATCAAGTAATAACGTTTTCAAATCCTACCATTTAGACATTTGAGATAGCTTGAATCCTCATCCTTATCCTAATCCTTGGTTAAAATCCCCATAACTTGAACTTATTAAATCCTCTGCCGCCCATATATTTTGATCTAGTGTAATAAAATTTACATACAGAATGCAGTCGCTGCAGCCAACGGATTTCCCCGTCACGTTTTGCTATATTTCGTTAGCAATGTTGCAAATTTCCTTGATTTATATTAAAAAAACACAGAACTACGGCAGTGTCGCTGTTTTTATTGCCTCCCCACTTATATGGATGGTTCCAGTCTGGTTACTCTAGTTTGAGAAGCATTTTAGAATGTCTGAAACGGTGATACATAATTTCATATTATAGCTTCATAACTGTTCCTCTCAGTACCAACCACAATCCAGGATAGTCTTATGATTATCTCCGTACAGTAAGACTTTCGAAAAATCTTTTAATTATTTCAATAACTCTCTAATTCACCTATATAAGGGGGGGGGGAATTTTGATAAAATCTTGAAATACAATACCTATCGTTATCTAATTAATTTCTCCAAAAAAGTTTCATACAAACCCAAAGTTTGATTTTAGTATCAACTCTTATCAAAAGATTTATTACAGGAAGATTGATAAGGTAAATCTATCCACAGATTTTAGTAACAGAGCATGACAAAATAATTAAAATACAAAAAACATGTACAAAGACTTTTACGTTTGAGATCACTTTTATGCGTAAAAAAATTGTTTGACGAAATTTATTTTAAGTCTGACCTCGAGGGTGTAAATTTTCGTATATTTTTTTCAAGGTATTCAAGAATAATACAGTCGTGACTACAGCGACTGTATTAGACCCTTCGGAGTTTTAACCCTTTTATTTTACATAACTTTAGGTGCTTGAAAGAGAATAAATAAATGCGTTATTTCACATTATGGACTACCTTAAGGTGGAGGCTTCGGTCGGGACGTAAAATTCAAATTTTATCACGTTTTTTGCTAATTGCAGCTCAGTTATCGCTCCAACCGAAGGTATACCCTTAACGCTTACAGAGTTTAGGCCAACATGAGTCATAATTACAACAAGAAGCTAACGGAGGAAAATTACTGAAGACAAACTAAAAACGAAGAAATAATTTATTAATTATAAAATTATTTAGGTAATTTGATTTTCCATATTCCAGGCTAAAACAATGAATAAGAGCCATTTAGATTCTATTTGATCATCATCAAAACCCTTGATCGTTGCCATGGAGATGACCTTGTATGGCCGTGAAACTGTATTTTTTTTATGAGTAGGAACAAATTTACAAGAACAGGACGAATTTTTAAGTGATTGAAAATCACTAATTTGAATATATTGCCGTTACGTGAATTCAAAATGATAGAATTAGTATTTTCTGAAAAAACATGCTGAATATTATGATATTTTTTAGCATAAAATATTTTGAAAATATTTTATTTCTGTTCTTTCATATACCTATCTTTTATGGGCTTGCCTTTCCAACCCTACGTCCACAGTAGATTGTTTTACCCTTTGATATATTTTCACGTATATTGAGACGGGATTTCCTTTGATTTATAGCCCTTAGGGGATTTCGGTTTGTTTTTGAGAAGTGGAAAGCTGTCTATAATTTTAGGGAGCTGTAGGTACTAACCGTACTAGTAGGTATATCTAACAAAAGCAGATTCGCATCGGAATAGGTCATAGGCATACATTATAAATTATTTTTCTTCTACATTTTTTTTGACCAGGTTAATCCTACTTAAGTATAGTTTCTGATTTGCTAAACTCTTATTGTAATATTACTACTGCATATTATTTATACGTATTATTTATATAAATACAGTATAATTTTAAATATTCTACACAATTATGTTATTAGATCAATAATACAAAAACTTAAATATTAATGAGAGTGTTACAACGGCGGCTTTATCACTAAAAGTGTGAAATAAAAATAAATAAAACAGCATAAATAATAACATAGTGGGGTAGGTCCGTACATATTTTAAAACACAATAAAACATGCTTGATAAAGCCAGGTAGTATTAAAAATGTATTCCATTCACATGCCACAAATGATAAATTAATCATGCTTTCAAAACCTCCGGTGAAAAATCACTCCATGGGAACAATAAACTATAGTACAAAACCCAGGTAAATGTCATTCACCGTAAAATATCCCGTCAAAAATGCTTTGTGCACAAAGTCTTTTTGAAAAAGGGGGAAAAGCCTATTCGTCAAAGCTGAAAAGTATCAAAAGGTTGGATGGTAGCCATGACTCGCGACTTCGTATTAAGGGATATATTTATGGTTTATATATAGGTGTGGTCTTGCATTCTCATTATATTCATTATTGTTGATATTATTACTTGAATAGAATACGAAGGAATAAAAAATACTCATGATACATATTATATTCTGTTTGTAATCCAAACTTTAAAATGTAATTTTTTCTTGTCTAAATATTTATCAGGACTACTGGAATCTGGACTGTTACTTAAATTACCTTAAAATATAAGATTTTTTCTAAAATCTTTTCTAAATTCTAAAAAAGTTTTTTTTGAGGCAGCCGCTACTGCCAATCATAGGCAAGGTAAACAGCTTATCCTCACTAGATTGCCAGGTTACTTCATTGGCAAAAAAGCACCGACCCGATAAATCATATTATTAGTACTATAAAACATGTATCTAAGTACTAATAATTTATTCGAGCTTATTGGGGTCGAAACTTTGAGTCCGTGGGGGCCGAGTGAGTAGTTTTTAGTTTATCTTGTTGAGATTAATGATTAGTTATTTTGTAATATTCAATTAAAAAAAAAAACTTCAATAAAATCACAAAAATACGTCCAATATATTATTTTAAAATAATATGTATACATCACAGTAATTATTTATGGAAATCCCACTGAGTCTTAATATTAAAACGAGGTCCGAATTTTTTCCCTCTCCTCAACATCCATGAATATTTTAATAATCATATTTATCTGTCTGTGAATTTCATTCCGTGAGATAACGAACACTCCGCGCTCTTGGTTGAAACTTGAAAGTGTTAATAATACTTCTGTATACATTTTGAAGGGAACATATTACATTGCCCAAAGAGCCTTTGGTGTTATAAAAAAAATATGCAAATATGTACAAATTGAAGCATCTATCTGTAATCTATACCTACACATAAAAGTGAAATACTATTCATTGATTTACTGACAGAGTGACTGTACGTGTACTGAGTCATGAAATCTTGAAAACTACTTGACCTATTAAGTTGAAATTTAATAAGTAGGTAATTTCTGAGGAGTTAATGACGTCGGGGAAAGTTTCACAGAGATTAAAATAAGAGATTAAGAGACTTGTTATTCCGAGAAAGTGTCGACGTGATTTTTAAAAAAAATTACAGAGTTTATTGACTGGTGAGTGACATTACTTTTATTAAATTACCTTTTGATCGTTGAGTAACCATATATAATTATTGCTCTACAACTATTTTCTACTCTCTCGAGACAGAAAATTTGATATTATATATCTTTAGTGGTTCTACTATGTATTTGTCTTTGCAAACCTACAATTTAATTAAGTGTCTGGTATTAAATAGTAGTTAGTTCTAAAAGTATTTTTTTAAGTATATTGCGCTCACGGAGGTGTGTGAACCTTGGCATGATTAAAGTTTTTATGGGAAGGAGTGCAGTAAACTAAAATTTGCATTTAATACGGCTTACATGAATAAAATAAAACATTAACGGTCTTATTCATAAAAAGTTACGAAACGTTATTTAGTTAAAATTCTGAAGTCTCTATCTGACACGTGACGTATGGCGATCGAAAGAGTGAGACGGAGGACACTATAACACTGATTTAGTTAAATAGCGTTTATGAATAAGGGGGTAAATGTTTACATTCATAGGTCCTGAAAATGTCAAACATATTATTTACACGCTCGCAGCTGATGTAAAACAAAAAGTAGAACAAAATTAAAAAAAAAAATGACAAGTGCGAAATAGACTAATGTATATGTCTAATGTATATGTACAGACTGCAATAAAGAATTGAATTGAGACTCGCGCAGTCAGATTGAAGAACAGTCATCAATAGTGGGTCTACAATTGCAAATGTTAATCTATAATCGCAAAAAAAAAAAAACAATTTTTTTATTTATGTGGTTAGGCATTATCTCTTATCATCATCTTCCTGTCATGTTCCCAATCATTTGTGGTCGGCGCAATGTATACTATTCTTCCATTCAGTCTTTCTATCTCTAATCCTACTTCTTTCTATTCATACCTAACAGTTTTACTCACATAGGTTCTATCCCTCCTCTTATCATGCCCATACTACGACAAACGGTTCCCTCTCAACTTATCATTTACGTGTGCTACTTTCAAACTTCCACTTATGTACTCCGGAAGGATCTCTTAGCACAACAAAATATTTATCCATAAAGTTAAGAAATCTTCATAATACTCAACCTTAAATGATCCAAGTAGAAGTAGGTCAGTAAATAAAACAGGGATCTCAATCTCTAGGCAGATTATTATTATAATGCAGTAAACCTCCCATTCAGATGCAAATCAGAGGCTGCACTCCACCACCCCTTTGTCTCCACCTAAAATGAATTACGGCCCTTAACTCCTGCATAATATAAATAATGAACAGGGTACTTTGTAGGACCCTTACACTTCTTGAATTGGATTACTTCCTTTTATCTTGTTTACGTGAACTGCTTTATGTCATTTTAATGTTAGAAGTTCATAGCGGAAATAAATTGGAGCATATTTTTAGATACTATCATAAGTACCAAATTTAATGAACTGACATGGGACAGTCTTAACACACGACCATCTGATTCCAAATCTCTTGAATCTTGATGTTTGGTCAACAAGATTTTTATACTGTGAAATTAAAAAATATATATTTTTATATGTTTTTAAGGGGGCTGCCATACAGCTAAAGGAGGAACCAAAAAAAAATTACGTACCACATCGGTTATTGTTGTTTAAAGCTTAAATAATATTGGAGGAATGAGAAGCCGAATTTTTCCAATTACCTACTACCAACATATATCCTACATTTGGTACGGAAGCGTAAATATCCGATATGCACTTAGCTGGTTCTTGTCTTAGTTCCGCACAATGTTATTACTCATACGATTTCTTTAAAAAATAAAAACCCAGGATTACGGATGTCTCAACTTTACACTATAATAATTTTTAAGAGGTTATGATTCTTAAAGTTTTACACAGATTATTTAGACATTACGAGATCATGAATTTAATTTAAAACATGTCAACTGCATTCACTCTTCTAACTCCTTCAAATATTAAAAGGACATGTAAGCCGTTCGTTAAACAAGTGGTTTCAGAGGTATATTTATATTGTGACGCAACGATCTCGAGACGGATTGAACACGGGATAGATTATTTGACATTGAAATAAAAGGAACATTTTGTTGATAGGAAATTTGAAATTTAAATAAAATTTGTTCGAAGGCTTGTTTCAACGTGAATTTTATCGCCACTTTTATTGGTCACGACTTATTTGACAGCATTAATTAAGTTTATAGGAAAGAGAGCTGACTTGCCTAATATTAATAATATTAGTTTGAAATACATAGTTCTCTAGAGGTTCTCTGCTGACATGGCAGCACCACCAGACTTATTTATTGTCCCTAAGATAAGACAGTGCTAAGATATCGACACACGTGACATCCCTTACCAAAAGCAGTCCCAACCTCTAAGGAATAAGTGTTATTCCATTGAGTCTCTTATCATCGCCACGGAACAGGTATTTTTTTTAAATATTAGTATGTACCTAGTTTGCAAACAATAGAATCGACACCAATAGCCAATTCTGGCATTACCGCTGTGTGTTTTCTTTCAGGCACATAAAAATAATGTTTTTAAGGCGGAGGATTCTTGGTACTCCACCGCCGCCAGGGGAGGAGTAAGGGGAGGTTTTTTTATTTATAATTTATTTATTTTTGTATCCTTGGAATTGGAAACCGCTAAGCCGTACTCTTTAAACCAAGGTGTAGGGTTAGTAAAGTCAGGGCTTAGCGCCTTGGCTTCTCCTGGGATCTGATATTTTTTTTTACAGCGAAAGCGTTTGGAATTTGTTTGGCCAAATTTTACATGATTTTTTTTTGGTAGGATTTACATTTATAAGTTATTTTAGGTAGTAAGTAGGTTCGAATAAAAATAATTAAATTGCAATATCGTATCTTTAGCTTATAAACTAACCTTAATTAGTAAGACGTTGTCAAGTTGCCAAGGTCTCTAGTTCTCTAAGTTTTCGACCCAGCTCGACTAATGTTGCTGACAGTTAACACTCATGTCAAAGTTTACATGCTTCACCGTACAAAAGTTACTTTTATTGGACAAGCACTTAAATGATGTGGATATCAATTTTGTGTCGTAGCTTTGTCACGTGTTAAAATATATTTTTTTCTGTCAAATGCGAATGTGTTTTCTGTATTTTAACTTTATTACTAATCTACTGAACCTATCTCGATGAAATTTGGCATGGAACCCGTAAATCGAAATATATAAAAGAGAAGCTTGACTGACCGACTGACTGATCAACGTACAGCTTATTACCGAACCGATTGGTCTAAAATTAGCATACAGTTTTGAAAAATCAACACCAAAGGGGGTAAAATATACTACAGGATATTCTACTAATATTTTATAATATGCGAAAGTTTGTGAGTATGGATGGATGGATGGATGGATGTTTGGTACTCTTTCACGCAAAAACTACTGAACAGAGTTGGATGAAATTTGGAACACAGATAGTTTATAACCTAGATTAACACATAGGATACTTTTAATCCCGGGAAAACATAAGATCCCTCGGCAACGCGGGTGAAACCGCGGGGCGGAAACTAGTATCATTTAATACTACTATCAAAAGCGCAAATAAACTATTATATTGTATACCTACTGAAGCTATCAGATTTAAAGATCATGTTTATTCCTAAAATCTTGATCTAAAAGCAACATTCATTATTATTGTCATAACTATAAAAGCGGAAATTGCTAAGCGAAGCTCACATCCTGAATTCACCATTAAACACATATATCTGAACTGAACACACCAAGTGTACTAACGAATGAATGGTGAACGCCATGGGCTTGTATGTGATGTATCGTGTCACTCATTTCCGGCGCCAACCGGAACTTCCGGGGAGCCAATAGAGTATAGAGCGTGGGTATAGTTGGAGAATTTTGTCGATTTAGTTTACTTTGGAATTTCTTTCAATAGCCTTTTTATTTAAAATTCGCTCTCGGTTAATGGGATACATTAAATTTAGCCGAACTTACTTTGAGTAAGTTCGTAATTACTTAGATATTACTGGTATTTTTAGTAGAGTTTTATAAAAGATTTAATAATTAGTAAATAGTGTATTTTTACTTGCCAAATAGAAGAGTATTTTAAAATAAATTGATATGTCGTTAAACAACATCAAATCATTTAATTAAATAGCTTATTTATAAAATTGTAACGTATTTTAGAATAAAATAATATTCAAATATAATATTATTTTATTCTATTTGTTTCCGCAGCTGTACCGATTCGACGTCTTCTGTAATCTTCGGTATCCCTTTGTCATATTTCCTTACATCGAAATATCAATTACGTGACTTGCCTTTTTAACTTATTTCCTGTTAAAATGTGCATTCATACTAGTATTTAAAAACCTTATAGGTATATATTGCCAATAAAACTTTCCTAATTACATATATCAATCATTTTAAATTAATTTTAAGTCACTTTGCAAAGAATACAAACAAAAATTTAATCACGCGTTTAGCGCACGAAACATAACGGATTTAAGTTCAGCATCCAGAATAAATCTGATAGATTTTTTAGTGAGGGTGTTAGGTACCTGGGCGGCTACTTCAAGGTACTTTCCCTACCAGGTATCATGCTATCATGTAATTTTTCAGTATTGTCCTGTATCGATAATTCAGACAAGAACAATTTTAACAGCCGTATACTTCATTGCGGTGTTTTAAACCTTTTTAGCTTTAACAATAGTCGGGTTTTGGAATTTCTGTAAGAGAATTTGCAGACTGAAACATCCCATTCAATTTTAGATATAACGATATTTTAGAGTTTTCGGATTGCGGACTGAAAAAAACAAAACTCTTCTTTGTTTATTTGTTGATATTTTTGGTTAGTTTTATAACTAGTCCAATTAAATCTACCTAGGCAGGCCAGTTAGCGTGGTTGTTTATGACACCACCTATCAAGCCGAAGGTTTCGATTCCCATCCAGGACAATAAATTATACATGAACATGTCACCAAACTGTGACATCTAGTCATTGTTATGTATGCTTTTACAAAAATAAAGTAGTAGGTATATAATGTAGCAGGTATAACAGTTACCTGGTTTCCATAGTTCCAAGTTCTTGTTCGTGATCAGCCATGTGTGAAGAATGTCAGAATATTATTATTATTATAATAAACATTATTACCTACTTCCAACTGAGTTGCAAGTGTAAAAAAATATTAAATCTACATACGGTTGGAATCTTCCATTTGCAACGAGAACTTCATTGCGGGCGGCGCTTGAACTTTTTTTGTTGCAAAACTGATTTAGTGTGTGTAATATATTTTGCATATTCTCGCTGAGGCGTCGAGGCGGCGTACTTTTAATTCTGTTAGTATGACTTCATTTCGGGTTTGGAGAGAATTAAAAAAAATGTTACTTGAATTAACTATGTATTCAAAAACAGTACCTAGTAACTTATTTTGGCTTTGTGTTTTTCAATATAAACAAACAAAATCTTCAATTTTATTATTAGTATAGATAGATAGACATAGATTACTACAATTTCAAGCGTCTATGACACGTAGGTATTTTTTTGTGATTAACGTATACGATGGGTGGGTAAAGGTTTAAGTATTCATTTTGTCTTATGAATATTATAAAACTGTACATAGGTTCTTTATTACAAATTTCCATTATTTATTGATTAAGAATCAATATAGGTACGTACTTAAATAGTTTTAAAAGCTAATCACAAGACTCCTTCTAATAGCTACTAGGCTGTTATTTTTAAATTGAATCTCAATTTAAATTATAAATATTTACAATTATTTACATCAAAAAATTAACAGCCACTTAAAGTTAATTTAATAAATTAAATTAAAAGTAAAAATGTCTACTGTAACAGATTTTAAGGCTGATTCCAACGATATCTCTCACAAGCCAAACGAAGGCAGCGAAAACTAGTAAAACTTTAAATCGTTAACGTTTAAGATATCTCCGCCATATAAATTCAAGTACGAATATAAAATCTTTGCAAGTTTTCACATAAAATACGGAGTTATCTATAAAACTGGCATACGCCATGCTCACGGCATGTGATTTAAACCGGAATGGTCTGATTTTTAGGAAATTTCACTTTATGGCAATTTTTTTATAGCTGCTTGACTGCTACACACCATATATTTTCTGTTGTTTTTTACGTGAACCATAATTATTTTTCTAACAAACACAGCTTTATTTTTTTGACCTACACGCATACATGCGACGTCCATCTACCAGGTGAGATCACTATAGGTAGGTACTTATCTACACCTTACAAAATAATTAATCGGTTAATGAAAAAATTTAAGAAAGAATGAATAGTGTAATGGAAGTAGTAGTCTTCTCAATGCTCTTATTAATAACTAGCTTCTTCCCTACGGTTTTACCTGCGTTCCCGACGGATCCTATGTTTTCCTGAGATAAAAGTATCCTATAAGAAAAAAATCCTAGTTTCATCCACATTCGTTCAGCCGTTATGGAGCTGAGGGGTAACAAACATACAAATAAACTTGCAATATTTTATCTACTATCCCATAGTATTCGTTTATTTTAATCATGTTTTGTATCTAATATCGTAAGCACTGTACACACTAAGGGTCGGTTGCATAAAGCGCGGTCATAGTAAAGTTATAGTTAAGTTACGGTTATAGTTAACTTTAACCGCCGAATGAAAGCAAACTGGGTTGCTCGTGTCACTTTAACTAAAATTTTAACCCTAACAATAACCAAAGAATAAATAATATAATAAGTACAACCATAACCGACCTAAGGAGATCGGTCATCGTCAAAGTAACTCTACGGTCAAAGCATGGTAATAGTTAAGTTAACCAGTCGACCAGTGTGTGTTGCCAGTGATGACTAACGGAGCAGAGACGTGGTCGCCTACGATGGGCCTTATAAGAAGGCTCGGAGTTTCCCTGCGAGATCGGATCAGAAATGATGAGATCCGCAGGCGAACCAAAGTTACCGACATAGCCCGAATTGCCAAACTTAAGTGGCAGTGGGCGGGGCACATCGCTCGTAGAACCGACGGCCGCTGGGGCAGAAAGGTTCTCGAGTGGCGACCACGAACCGGAAGACGCCGCGTGGGCAGGCCCCCCACAAGGTGGACCGACGATCTTGTAAGGGTCGCGGGAAACCGCTGGATGCGGGTAGCGCAAGACCGGCCATCGTGGAGATCCTTGGGGGAGGCCTTTGTCCAGCAGTGGACGTCTTTCGGCTGATATGATGATGATGATGAGTCAAAACATAATCAAGAATGTTAAATAACCTTCATATAAAATTTATACCATTCCAATATGAAACGACTAAATACGTAGTATGACTATTTTAGCACGTACTGTTATTCAATATAAAATTCACTGAGAAACATTGTTCATGTTAAATTGTACGAAGACAGACGATTCACGTTCCCTGTGCTTCCGTATTTTAAAAATAAAAACAATAATGCTGATAGCTTATTATGGACACAAAATAATAGCAGACAAAGAAGAGAAAACGATTTATAAAAAGACTTCAAAAGAATTTATACTCAAACTTCTTAATTCACATGAAAACACCAATGTATCTTGTTTAGTAAGTCGCCAAGTTTTAGATGGCGTGGAAGCGACCGCGTTCAACTTATTGACTTATTGACTTCCAAAACTTGTGCACCGATGCTACGGAAAGGTCAACTTTCCTGCTTCGAGTTGAATTTTTAAGGTCTTTGTTTTTGGCAGAGTGACAAAAGACAATCAGTTGTTTGTTCTGGTTATTTTTGGGTGACAGCAAAAGAGGTGGTTTTATCCCTTTTCATGTGAGGCTGTATCTACCTATTTATAAGAATAATAGGAAAATAAGATAATTGTCCTATTATAAATAGGTAGATACGGCCTGAGCTCGTTTTTACGAGTTTTTTCATATTGGCCCATAAAATACAATACAATGTATTGATTAGGTACTAGCTGTTTCTCGCGGTTTCACCCACTTTCTAGGGATAGGGATATATATCGGGGATAATGTAGCTTTGTATTAGTGAAAGAATTATCCGTATCGGACTAAAAAGGCCGCCTCATCCTAACCTCATCATAACCTAGATGTAATTCGATTCTAGAATTTACATGCAATTTAGAAATGATAGTGAAATTAATTGACTAAAATGTGCACCAAAAAAAATAATTAAGCAATATTGCTCGAGCAGCCCTTTTAGACCTCCAGTAGCTCTGATAATTATCCTTTAAATCCAAATAAATAATAATATAATAAGTAGATACGATACAAATGTTATACTCTGCGAGATATTTAATCCATTGGCGAAAGAATAAAATCCGCTCGATACTCTTTGATACAAATAGCCCTTTCCAATAGACTGACGTAGGTACCTAGTTGTTGACATAAGTAACTTAATACGATGTGGAAATCCTTTGAAAATAGATATTTGAAGTACTAACAACAATAAAACTAATAAAATCCCTCCTACACAAGTCTAAGAAGGTTAAAAATAATACTAGCTTTCTCCCACGTTTCTAGGATAAACCCTCTATGCAATGCACCTATGTTTTTCTCGATACCACAGGCTATCTTCGTAACAAATTTCATCACGATGGCTCCTCAGCGATCCCAGGATAAAGAGTAGTCTATATGTTATAGTTTCATCAAAATCCGTTCATTCGCAAATGTAACAAACATATTTTTTTACATCCTAAAATACTTTCACTTATGAAGTGTAGTAAGTCGTTAGAAATAAGATTAAATTAGATTGAAATGTGGAAATTTTATTGATTAATTCAGCAATGTAGTCTTTAAAAACAAAAAGATTAATCATAAATAAAGATACTAGAACTATAATCTACTTTTTAACAATACGAGTTGTCTACTGTGATTTCACCCGGATTCCCTTATTTGTCTTCGTACGTATTTGCAAGATTTCAAACTTTTAATACATTCTGATCGAGTAATGTTGTTTTGGGCAAGGTGGACTGACGATCTTGTGAGGGTCGTGGGAAACCGATGCCGGTAGCACAAGACCGGCCATCGTTTAGATCCTTGGCGGAGGCCTTTGTCCTGCAGTGGACATCTTTCGGCTGTAATGATAAATGTTGTTTTATGAAACCATTTTTTACGCTATTTCAGTGTCTTTGTTCTGTACTGATGGATATTTCCAACCTATAACTGCAGTAACGTTGTATCACAAAATAACACTTTGTATAGGTTATACGTAATTATGTAAATGTAAACCCTGCCAAATTAAATTCGGTGATAGAATATTCGGCGAAGTGACATGATAAATTAGACTATTCATTTGCACAAATTAGAATGCTAGTTTCTATAGGCCTGGCTGGCCTTTATAGGTATATAGATAAAATTAAATTGCATAAAAATATTTTTTGTTATGGTTTTTTTGATTATTTCAAAACAGTAAAGCTAGCCTTCAGTATAGTTACTTTAAAAATGGCATAAGTAACTATTTTATGATTACTGAATTTGGACAAAAAATAATATGATAGATACTAGACTGAAAATAAATGTATCTATTTTGAAATTTTCACAGCAAAACTACAAATAAGGAAGTTTTAATCTTGTGAAAGTAAGTGAATGTGTCTTGCTTTTCTGTTTTGCGGTTTCTAATAAATCTAAGCACATATCAAAATGACTAGCTCCATAAAGATCTACGCTTACCAAGGTACCTATGCGAAGTTTATTTAACGCTTGTCGATTCGCCACCACTATTACCTCAATAAACGAAGCTAATTAACTTAAAACTTATTTCCGTAAGACCACTGGAGTTCAGTTTAGTTTTATACTACTTCACTGGCGTTCAGTTTTAAATTCTATTTGCACTCTTTAAAGTTTTATAGCTTGTTTGCAGAAGTGTATGAGTGGTTTGAATTAAAACTTGGTAAATGTTTAATTACATTTAGCAATTTTTAAGATACGATAATGAAGGCTCAAGGCTCATCATTGGTGGCATGTCTTTTGTGTGACCGACAGCTATATTAATTCCTAGCTGTTCTCCGCGGTTTCGCTCACGATTACGGAATATAAAGCCTATAACCTTCAGGGATAATGTAGCTTCCTATTAGTGAAATAATTTTTCAAATAGAACCAGTAACTCCGGAGATAAGCGCGTTCAAACAAACTCTTCAACTTTATTATTTAGTATAGATGTTTTAACTGAAATAGAGCGTGGTTGTATTTCAGTTTTGTAAATACAATTTATGTATTATTTTAGTGTATGTATTTACAGGGTATTTTCTTTATAATTTAATTAAAAAATAAACCAAAAATTTTGTAACTTACTACGTTACGGTATGACTCTAAACAATGAAGATAGCGATTCCTTTATGTTTGACTTCAAAGTTTACTTGTAGCGACACCTGTCAGCTACATAGTACACATACCGATGGATAGATGGCACAACAATATTCTACATCGCGCTGACGAAGTATATTTGGCATTCGACACATAATACCTACCCAAGATTTCCTCCAGGCAGGATAACCCAGGTTGGTGTGGTGGAAGATATTCCTCAATGGAGGATTCATCCACTTTGCTATAGACTAAAAGATCTCGTCGCAAAATGATTGTCTCTTTTAGACTCATAGAAATGGGCTGTGCAATTACAGTTTACATAAAACACCTGACTAATATCTTAATAGGTACTACAAATTATCACAATTAACTAATACAAGAGGCTGTATTCTCGAGAAACTCAAGATAGCGGTTTGCGTACAAACTACTATCATTAGTCAAAGTGACCGAACGCATAAATTATATGCCCAATTAGTTACATTGATGGCCGACAGCGATTACTGATATCTGGATCAAGTGTGTGTGGAATATACGGTAATGCATTCGCACGGAAACGTGACGATTTACAGGACCACTTAGTTATTCGTTCATCTGCCTCTCTGTGTCTGTCACGCGTAAAACCTAATAATACTTCGCGAGTAGTTAAATTAAACCTACAACCTGGTAATTCTTTTTAATTTAGAATCACAAAAATTGTCAAGACGCAAAGTTTTACAATATTCAGATAGTTTGAGGTGATAGTTTGCGCATCGAAAGCTGTCTATTCTGCATTTTAGTGTTAGAACATTTTGCTGAAGTCATCTATTTACATCACTGAAACCATATTGTGTATATCTGAAAGCTTTTTCTCCTGAGTTAGCCAAGAAAAGAACAGCAATATTGTCAGCGTATGATATAATTTATTCCGTAATTCAGATTTAAAATTCTAGATCATTTATGAAATTTAGAAATAAAGTAGGGCCGAAAATACACCCCTGGGGAACTCCAAAAGACGCATTTTTCTTCTCAACGCTAAAGACACTACCAATCCATACATATTGGGTACGTTCTTCTAGATAGCTTGTAAATAGTTTCAGTTGAGTGTCTAAAATTGTTAGTACTTGATCAAACAAACAATACTTCTAGATGATTTGTGATATTGCAACAGAATTCATAATATTCATAATTTTAGTCCGTGTGTTTACTAAGTGCGTGCTATATCTTAACTTGCTGCGTCATCACCAATTTTCATGCTATACAAACATCCTGCGGTAATAAGGTAGGTATGTACAGGAATATGGCTATTTACATCCCATGCATAAAGCTCAATTTGCCATGAAATTGAGGAACACAATACATGTTTGCTGACTGATAATTTGGATGCTTATTATATACTCACCTTTTACATACCTATATAAAATTTGTCATGATTTTGAAGAAAAAGTGGTAAAGTTCGTATAGATGTAGCAAGTAATGATTCGGTTCTGAAAATATTTTTCACTAATAGGCATACATTATCCCTATGCTATAATAGACTACTTTTCATCTCAGAAACGTAGGTAAACCCGCGGTAAACAGCTAGTATCAAATAACTACAAAATTATAAATAAAAAATAGTTTAAACATTAAAATAGAATGGAAAAAAATAACGTAACAAGCTTAAATATATTTTATTATTAAATTATTTTCATAGACGATGGCTAAAGTGAATTTCAATGAAAATACATGTTATGAATTTAAATATAAGTAAGTATATTTCTGCCTTTAGAATATTAACTGGTATCTCGTGTATACCATCACTGTTAAACCATAAACGCTCTAGTTGTGGTATGAAGATTTTCCATTTGGCAGAAAAACGTGAGGTTCTTCAAGATGGGTCAAATTAAGGGCGCGTCCCCACTAGGCTCACTTGACTGTTAGCGGCAGACTGTTTGCTTCCAGTTTGCCTCCATATAATTTTTAAATGGAGTGTCCATACCGCGCGTAGTGTACGGCGGCAGTTTGCGGCGTTTTCATTGCTTACTCATTCAGTGAGGAGTTGATTCACTGCGCGATACATTGAGTCAGCGACCGATACGCCGCTGACACCGCTCAGAGTCAGTCGACGGATAGTCTGCCGCTAACTGTGAGCCTAGTGGGGACATGCCCTAAAACTATATTTAAAAATACCTTTACATACACTTATACATAGTTTGACTCTCATACCGGTTCAGAAGGTTTGAGAGCCGGCAATAATAAAACAGCTAAAAACTTTTTGAATATAAGTCCTAAAAATTGTCCACAATTTCATAAAATTAGCATAATAACATCCGTCTAGAACAACGTTATACTTTCCACAACACAATACTCGGTGAAAACTTTAAACATTTCTTAGGCAGTTTTTATTAACCGTTTCCTTAAGAGTCTTTGAGTAGACAAAGTTTCCTTAGACAGTTCAAAAAATTCAAAGATTATACGTAGGTGGCTACATTTTAGAACAGTCTTCGCGTCACTGCCGAAATTAAATTATTGGAATTTGAATGTTTGTAGAAGGTCAGTAATATACCTCCCTCGTACTGTAAATGGCGATAGGTGACGGTAACCGACCGACGATCTTGTGAAGGTCGCGGGAAACCGCTGGATGCGGGTAGCGCAAGACCGGCCTACGTGGAGATCCTTGGGGGAGGCCTTTGTCCAGCAGTGGACGCCTTTCGACTGACATGATGATAGTTGTAATGTTTGTGAGAAAAATACTCTTTAGTATGTATAATGACTTAGCCGTGCGTCGTAAAAAGTTCATATTACCTGTTTACGTAAATAAAGGATTAACAAGCTATGCTTTGATCTAAACTAGAAGGTTAAAGGAGCAAAAACTGTTGACACACTATTAAAACTGAGCAATGCCGGTAATAAATTAAAATAAAATTAATTTAAAAGCTCAAAACTAAGTGAAATGCACGACACTTAGGATTACTACGTAATCAAAATTAATCCCGTACTTTTTAGTTCACCGCTTCGCCTTTGAATGCTTATTAGTGTGTGTATTTTCTGAGAATACATTTATATTAATGTTGTTATTCACTTGTGAAGTCTTAAAGGAAATATTTTACTATTGAAGTTTCATAAATTTTCGTTCGGTATAAAAATACTAGCTTTGTCCCGCGGTTTCATCTGCGTTCCTAGGGTAAAAAGTATCTTAATAACCTATTTGCGAGCCAAACAACATTGCGATTGGTTCAGCAGTTTAAATCTAAATCAAAACTCATTTATTCAGTTAAGGCTCTAATAAGGCACTTATGAGTGTTAACAGTTACAATTTTACAATAGACTCTACCACCGGTTCGGTTCTAATTTAGTCGTGAAAAGGTGATAAATAGGCAGACAGGGTTACTTTCGCATTTATTATATTAGTACTTAGGTATGCATATAAGAATAAAGCAGGGTCCAAAATAGTTTATGTAAATTCTCATAAACTACTACAAAACAGATGAAGTGTTTGTATCCAATACTTTAAAATGAAGAAAAACAGCATCCTTTTTTTATTTAGCAATAAAACAAAGGTTTACCGAACTAATGAAAATTTACGGTGTAAAGTCGCGAACGGTACGTGAGTTGCATGTCTTTGAAAAATAGTTATATTGTTTTTATAGACAAAACTGATGTGATGTCGAACAAGTAGACTCATTAAAATGTCAACTAAATTTTATATTGTAAAAGCGACTTTTGACTTTTTCTACATTAAATAAATAGTACCTGGATGCCCGGTTTTTTTTTGGAATTGAAACCTAGCTAGCAAGAGTAACACCGAACTTCCGAACCGGTAGTAGAGTCTATTGTTAAACTGTAACTTTTTACATTCATAAGTGCCTTATTAGGGCCTAAACTGAATAAATGAGTTTTGATTTTGATTTTGAACAAACATCCATACATACGTATTGTCATAAACTTTAGCATTTATAATATTAGTAAGATTAGTAGGATGTTTTGAATGTCTTCTCATATTGACATATAATTATTATTATTTAGTAAATACTAATCCTACTACTACCTCCTTTCCGTCTCAAGGGTATCACGAGTGGCACGAAAGAACATCGTAAACTGGAAAAACATGTAGGATATTTTTCTTGAGAATAAAATCTCTAGGGAAACCTAAAATAGGTATTTAATAAATCCCAAAAACGAAAATTGTAGTTTCTAGTTTCGTTTCAACTACCGCGAGTCACATAAGTGATGTTTTTCTAGAGAATAAATCCCTAGAGAAACCTATTTTATAAATCCCGCAAAAAAAAAATCTACAATAAAAATTATAGTTTCTGGTTACATTTCAATCATCGCGAGTCGTTTAATAAAAATAATATATTTTTAATCCAGGGTAAAAACATTTAAATTATTGTCAAGCTTTTACTTGAGCACAAATCATGAGATGTTTCTTTAACTATTCTATGATATTTATCTTCTATAATAGAATTCAAGTGAATATTAACTCGACGTAATAAAATATCACTTATCGCATTCAACATTTTAATCTGTCTCATTACCATAGAACTGCGGGAAATAATAAATAAAAGTTTTCATTTTAAATTTATTCAAAAATTCTTCGCTTTCTCGTTGAACGTTTTCAGCGCAAATGACTGAAACTGTTAAAATGAGATTATTTTTCAGAAAAACTTTATTTGAGTTAAATAGGTAGCAGACTTAATATAGGTACAGATTATAGATTGCCTTGAAATAGTATTTTATTAAAAATTTGTCAAAACCAAAGAGTGTAAAGAAAAGTAAACCAAAAATGTTTCAAAGTAAAGACGTTGGTCAATATGTCTTTAATTTAAAACGTCATTTTACAGAAAAATATTTAATAACATGACATGAGCACGATAGAAATTTCTCTATTCATCTAAAATTTAAAACAGCACTAATTTTGTTATTTTTAAAATAATAAATTACTTTGTAACGAATATTGCAGTCCCTACACGGTTGTAAATTCGTCAAAATTTTGCCGCAATGGACCTAATTATTTTTATACAAGCTATAAAGTACGGTATAAAAAGCTTTTACACAAGATAAACCGCACAAAAGCGGGGCTCAGTCGAAATTTTATTCTTTCTAAACGCAAAAATACTAACGAAGGGCAATTTAATTAGTATGAAGAGTCCCTTGATGGTAACTTTCAGGCAGAAATCTCAACAAGACAGACCCTTATGTTTATTTAGGACTTTCGAGAGTTGTGTTTAATCGTATTATTTTGTATTTTTTTAGGGAAAGCAGAGTCCTGCTCATTTTGCTTGTTCCCTATAACTAATGTGATCGTAGACCTTGTTGGTACATTATACGTTAACTTGCAGACCAGACGGAGAAGTAGATAGTTGATGCAGTAGAGAGATACCACATAACATTATTCGTGAAATAACGATAAAATCCTACTAATTTTGTAAATGCGAAATTTTGTGAGTATGTTTGTTACTCTTTCACTCAAAAACTACAAAACGAATTTGGATGAAATTTGGAACACAAATAGTTTATAACCTGTGTTAACACATAGGATACTTTTTATCCCGGGAGAACATAATATACCTCGGGAACGCGGGTGAAACCGAAAGTGGGAATCTAGTGTCAGAATAATATCAAAATAATCATAGAATGTTACATATAATAAATTGGTTAATTTATTTTAATCAAATCAGGTACAAAGCTCTACTATCCTATATTAAATTCTAAGCATGACATGACAACTTCAAAATTCCACTCATGTATTATCACGCGCGAAAGACTTTTTGGCAAAACAAGGGAGCTGTGTCGAGTACATAAATATTCTCAACTTTTAACTTGTAAAACTTTACAGCAGTGTCGAGCGCGTGTACGACTGTACGTTGGGCATAAATCAAGAGTTTGGTCTCATATGCAGCTGTCTTTACACCGGAACGAAGGCGCGAATTCTTGCCGTTCCATTTTGCATTCTAGTTGGACATAAACTGATTGGTTTTTGAACGTAAAATGCTTTATATTGTTGCGAATTCGAGAAAAGAAATTCTTACGGCAATATTGCTTGAAAATCCTTTATAGACTTCCACGGAGACTCTTTAAAAAGGTCTTAAAAAGGTCCCCTGGTACAGTGGCGGTAAACACTTTTTTTTGTATAGGTACAATTATATGAGCAAAGAAATTTAATACCCACCTGATGGTAAGCGGTTACTGTAGTCATAAACTCAAAATTATGTAGACCATCTGTTTGTTTGTGCCAGTGTCAACCTATTGTTATAAAAACCTGTTTAATGATACCATATTATTGTTTTTTCATCGGACTTACATTATTTGTACCAAATTTTAGATCAATTGATACAAAAAACACCGGGAAGTGAGACTTTGTGAGAATTGACTTAAAATATTAGACCGAAATTTATCTACTAACGTAATTACACGGCAAGTTAAACAACAGCTTGTTATAATATCAGTATGAAATGTTTTAAAAACTGTATTGTATAAAATGTACTTCCTTTTAATTGGAAAGTAATTGTATATACCAACTGGATAGACAGTTTTTAAGTAAAATGGTTTAAGCCACCTTTAGTGGGATGAATCGATAGAATTTATTCACCCAAAGCAAAGCCCAGTTTAACAGTATTTGAACATTGAGAGTTGTGATAAATCGAAATACAAATTCCAGTTCTATATCAAACTGTTACATAAACTTTGTTTAGGGAACCTGTACACATGCTGCGATAAACGCACGGTTTGCGAATATGACATATCTTTGAGCTATATCATTTTAAAATCTACCAAAAATAAAGTTTTGTTTACGGTGAGATTGCTGTCAAACACGGTCTGTGTTTGACAGCAATCTCACCGTAAACATAGTAAAAAACAAAATAGAAAATATTCAACAGTACATTCTTACACGAGGCAACTAAAATAATAATGAACTTTACAATAAAATTTATATGGGACCACCTTGTGCTATACAGAATCCAACGCAAAAAGAATTCGAAGAAATCGGTTCTAAGCAAAAAACTATAATACAACCGTATTATAAAGAATCTAAAATAATATATGACGTAATTTCAATTAATTGGATGTGTACCTATTAAAATCGCAACGTATGCTACACTGGTGGACTATTCTCTTATACCAACGCAAAGCAATGTGTCTAAAAGTTTTTCAATAAGAGTCGACCAAAAGGTAAATAGAAAGGTCGGCATTCAAACAAGTTCAATTCTCCAAAAAGTGGGTGAAAGGGGGAAGGGGTGTGTAATTATTTCTGTAAATGTGAAAACTTGGAAACGCTCAGGAGTTAACCCTTGATGATTAGCAGTTGAACGAGAAGTTTCGAAGGTAATTGCCGATTCTCCAGGCTCACTTTTGGTACTTGATGGAAATTTGTTTTTTATGGGTTAAATATGTAATCAGGTGGATAAAATAAATTTTTAATTTATGCAAAAAAAACTACAAAACAAATCAAAGTTAATAGAAGTATTTTTGAGAAGTTCAGAATCTACGATATAGTTTGCTACAGTTGCTACGGCAATTTTGTAGCCGTAGACTACGATCTCGTAGGCATGCAATCATCTACACCGTAGACGTCTCGTAGCCACGACCTTTTTACTGTCTACGACAACCACGAACAGAATAATGACGTATATGAAACTAACTCTATAAGTATGTATTGTATGTATTAATATTGCTATTTAACTGTAATTTTAATATACGCTAAAACAGTAATAGAATTAAACCTTACATTGTGAATACGTACAATATATATATCCTGGAATGGAGACTATACATAAAACATAATTGCCCTACAAAAGCTGTGTTCCATTATACACGTAATATGGAATTTAATAAAGCACACACAACTCATCGGTAATGTGTCTCTCACGTGATGCCGGGCGATTTAGTTACGAAAACCCATCATGATTACGTGAATGAGAACTTTGTGGTTTGGTCTAGGTAAGCGTTAACGGAGTATTAAAAAAAAAAAAGAATACAAAAATAACTTTTGTTTTAAAAGTAAACTCCTAAAATATTCACAATAATTTAAAACTTATTAAGTAACTCGTTAAATAAGTATTTATAAGTATTTAAAAAAAATATATTGTACAGAGTTGATCGCACAATAAGTTTTATGTACAAACTTATTTAGTTTGGAACGTTCGATAGCTCAATAACTCGATAATTGGAATTTTTTACTATCTACTTTCCACTATTAATTTGATCATGAGGAACAAAACTTTAAGTTTAGGCCAAATTTTGTTTTCAATATTTGCCTGAAGATAGTTGTTGTCTAATTACTCAAAAAATCGTTCAAGAACACTTATATCTTAAGACATTATCCCAGTAATCGTTTTATCAATATGAGATAAATAATATTCTGCAAGTGACAAGATTTTTGAGCAAAGATGGTCCATTTTAGGCTTAATCATCATCCTTTATATCAAATCAGTGATCAAACGCAAGCCCATTTTGTATTATAATAAAACAACAGACATTTCATCTACAATAATAGCACATTTATGTTTAGTTAGTTATGCAAAGTCATTAATATATAATAGAAATAGTAATGGCCCAAAAATATTGCCCTGAAGAACGCCAAAATTATTGTATAAGAAAGGAGACTTTTTTTTATTAATTATTATAAAAAAAAGTAAGTTATAACTTCAATCTGTTATTTCAAAATCGCTACCATCTTATAACTTAGTAATACACCCTCAGGCTACAACACAAGGGTCAGACATTATTAGTAGGTATTAGGTATTATTATGATGTCCTATAATAGCCATTGTTAATATAGATGGAATATGTACAATAAAAATTTAATTAAATTGACTACTACGCAATTAATAGATTTTTGTTTCTTATTATAGGTACTTTTCTTTGGGTTATATAGAATAACTAGTAAATAACGCATAACCTGATAAAGGTGACTTAGGTACATCACGACTAACAAGTTTTGTTTTATGACTTTTGCCAAAATGGAACTATGTTCATATTTTTGTGGGAATTTCTTTTTATCAATCGTATTCTGTCTTAATCTGTGAATGCCTCGTCCAGCGTGCGTATTATCTATGACTGCATAGAGAGAGTTAATGTAGAGTTAAGAAGAATTAAGTCTGAGGAAAAAGTGGAAATTTTTGGGGAGGCTTTTGTCCAGCAGTGACCTTTTTTCGGCTGATGATAAGATGAAAAAACTGAACTGAATTTGTTTTTAATTATTCATATGCATGGGAAAAAAATCATAGAATTAGAAAAAGAAAGTAGAACAAAAGTTGTCAGTCTTGATGAACGAATGAAAGGGTGACCCTGCTTTAGTTGTCAGTCACCTTGTATGTAAGTGAGATTAAAAAATATAATAATTATCATATTCAAACAAATTTTAATCTACAAATAAGGGACTCTGAAATCGAAATATAATATCAAATTTTAGCTCCACAACAACCAATTTTGCATGCAAATAAGTTGATAATGGAAACAAAGTAATTCTACCACCGCACTGCGAGAAGAGATAACATGTGGTAACAAATTAATAACCGCTATTCGACTGTATTTTCAAGCATGATTAGCTCGTTTTGTTAGTTCAGTAATATTAATTTTAATCAAGCTGGACGAACATTAACGGATAATTATATTAATTATTATAAAATAGCGGTGTTGTACTTTGTTGCTATAAATGTTCTCATTATTCATATTTTTAATTGCACATGATAGTTATCTGTATTACAGGTACCAACAGAGACAAGTTTGTGTGTTTGGATGTAGGAGATAATCTCCGGAATTCCTGGTCCGATTCTAAAATAATTTCACAAATAGAAAGCTCCATTAAACCCAGTGGCGTAGCTTGCCTCAGAGTATCACAGGGCCCTGTATCAACAATTTTTGGGGGCCCCGTATCATCGATACCTAGGTCTGATACGGCGGTAGCTACGCCCATGATTATCCCCGAGGGGTGTGCAATGAAACCAAGAGAATCAGGTTGTATAAATAAAATAATGTTATTACTTAATGCATTTGCATCAATCACTCACCTCAGTATCTTCTCTTATACTAACGACTTGGTTTATGATGATGACATGTATCATAATAAGATGTTTTTACGCAAGAGGTCGACATTATTGGACGTTAATTAGACCAACATTTCATATTACACCCTCTAAATCATGATGCGAAACGACTAAAGCTTCATACACACAGTGTTGTGTTTAAATCATCTAAATATATTAAATACCAGCTGTTCCCTGCGGTTTCACTCGCGTTCCCGGGATAAAAACAGTTTAAGACCTATCCTCAGATCTACCGAATATACACAAAAAAAAAACATAAAAATAGGTCTAGTCTTTTCGGAGGAAGTTCGAAGTTAGGAGTTTGGTGACAAACACTGTCGACACGAGAATTTTATATATCAGAGATAAATGTAACTGACTGATCTATCATCGCACAGCGCAGTAGGTACGTAGGTAAGTAGGGGTTGGTAGGGATAGGTTGGTGTAGGTAGGTATCAGTGGCGAAGAGTCCATACAAGCCAATTCCCATCAGCTTACCTTTTAGAAATCCCAGTCCCACATTTTCATTATTTCAAAGCCACTTGTATCATGCTTAACATGCGTATGTACATTTGTTTTTTCTCAGGGCAGGACAAAGTCTGCCGGGCCAACTAGTATTTTAATAAAGTGAAGTCTAGTAATGTCTACTAAACGTAGAGTATTATAAATTTGTCGCCAAACAAATATTGGTATATTCCAAGCTTCCAGTAGTTGCAAGATCAACATGAGCGGCGGTAGCTGCAGAATAGATGGACCGTCTACCTGCTTCCATGCCAAAAACATTGACATTCGATTTTACAATCGGAATCCTACACATAAATACGATTAGCAAGTGCCATAACTTGATATGTTCAGATCTTGGTATGTTAAAAGATAGTATTGTACTGTTTTTCTATCAATACCACTTCGAGATCCAGACCTATAATGTGTGAATATACCTTTATGCGGTACGGTCAGAATAAAGGCTAAGCATTGTAAGTTTAATAATATTTCTCTTCTGATTTATTCAATTGAGTAAGGGTTTTTAGTTATATTACGTCGTTTCTATGATAATTTTAATTGTTTTAGAGAATTGCGGTCGCAATTTTAAAGGTCAGCGAATTGTATAAGCACTTAATAAAATTATAATTGATATTTAGGTTTTTTTTTTCTGGTAATGTCGTTTGGGTAGAAAATAACGGTGAATTTAGTAGTCGGAAAATATAATTCTACATAAATGCTAAGTGTCATCAAAATCCGAACGGTAATTTTGACGTTGTTTAGTAACAAAAATTGAAAAACTTATGCAATTGTAAATTATAGAAGGATTGGTTAAGTCCACTGAAGGATTCACTCACTTCTGACGTAATGGTTTATTCTTGTCTCTTACAGTGGGGCCCATATAACTATGAAGATTTTATGTCTTCAATTCTCCTCAAAATTATTCGATAGCTTCTGTCTGTACGTAACAAAATAACAGTTTATGGGAATTGGCGTCAGTCCAAGATTTGTGTTCAGTACAAACTGTAGCAACGCCTCTATATAAACAAAGGGGAGGATAGATGTATTGTTGATGTACTATTGAGGTCTTTTGACTAGGCGGTTTGGCTAAAAGGTTTTCTGGTAGCGTCATAAATATTGTCAAGATACAAAATGATTCCAATAATCTTGAAAAATATTTTGTTTTCATACTTTATTATAAGAGCCGATAGTTGAAGGGGTTGTAAGATTCGATGGGTGTTCATAATATTGAAATCGTAGACTGGTTTCGCTACGCATAGAGCTTGAGTTTGAGCTTAGAGGTTTTGATTTTCATTTCTGAGAGTTACATAATAGAAAATGCTCAAGAGGTCCACTCCAAAAAACGACATTTGTTAGTCTTCATCATAGTTTTGCCATTAGAATCACTCTAATTTCACGTTTCATTATTTTTTAGGGTTCCGAAAAAAAACACGGAACCCTTATAGGATCACTCGTGCATCTGTCTGTCTGTCTGTCCGAAAATATTGGACTGGATTGAGTTGAAAGTTGGTACACATATATAAGTCGGTGACCCAAACATGGACGTGTTACGTAAATAAATGAATTTCAAAAAAGTTTTGCAGACAATATTGTGTAACATATAAAATGAAAGGGCTTGTTATGAGGTTCTCAAATTTTTTTTTTTTAGAATTTTAATATAAATAGTTTTGAAGTTATTTAAGAAAATAGGCGAAAAATTGGCGAAAATTGACCATTCCCCCCCCCCCCTTATTTCCGAAACTACTGGGCCAAATATTTTGAAAAAAAATCAGTTATTATTTCTTTACCTAAAGATTACAGGAAAACCCATGAGAAGTCTATCTATTACCTTTAAACCTGCAATTCATGGATATATAATCTGAATCTCGGAAACGGCTCCAACGATTTTCATGAAATTTGGCAAACTTTTTATAGTTACCATCAACAAATTTGGGTCAGGTTTAAAAACACAGGTGCCCGTTGTGAAAAATAAAACCGGTGATCTTGGAGATAAAAATAATTATAGGCCTATTTCCTTGGCCACTATCGTAGCAAAAGTGTTTGATGGTTTGCTTGAGACACAGTTAAATAAATATATATCCCTGCACAGCAATCAGTTTGGATTTAGACCCAAACTATCTACTGAGAGTGCAATACTGTGTCTTAAGCATACTGTCAGATATTATACGGATCGTAAAACACCCGTATATGCGTGTTTCCTCGACCTGTCTAAAGCCTTCGATCTGGTCGCGTATGACATTCTGTGGGAAAAGCTTGAGAACACTGACTTACCACGTGAAATTGTAAGGATCTTTAGGTATTGGTATGCCCACCAGGTCAACAGTGTCAGATGGGCGGGGGCAATGTCAGATCCGTATCGGTTGGAATGTGGGGTTAGACAGGGGGGACTGACCTCACCCACACTATTCAACTTGTATATTAACGCGCTGATCGTCGCGCTAAGCAGTCAACATATCGGCTGCCACATAGATGACGTATGCGTCAACAATTTGAGTTATGCAGATGACATGGTGCTGTTGAGCGCGTCGGTCTGTGGTTTGAGAAACCTGATACGGGTCTGTGAAGAGTACGCAGGTGGCCATGGTCTGAGATATAATGTGACTAAAAGTCAATGCATGGTCTTTGAGGCTGCCTGTGCAAAATGTCCAATTAATGTGCCACCTGTGAACCTTAACGGTATTCCGCTAGAAATGGTGAAAAAATTTAAATACCTGGGGCATATAATCACCGCTGACCTCAAGGACCATGATGACATTGAAAGAGAGCGGAGGGCACTGTCGAGAAGGGCGAACATGTTGGCTCGCAGGTTTGCACGATGCTCGGTTAAGGTTAAGATAACGCTCTTCCGAGCGTACTGCACTTCGCTGTATACGTGTAGCCTGTGGGTCAACTACACGCGGAAAAGCTACAGTACCCTCCGTGTCCAGTTTAATAACGCGTTCAGGGCGATGTTGGGGCTGCCTCGCTACTGTAGCGCCTCCGGGATGTTCTCGGAGGCGCGTACAGACTGTTTTCACGCGAGTTTGCGCAAGAGGTGCGCGTCTTTAGTGCGCAGAGTGCGGGCCAGCTCTAACACCGTCCTGGCAATGATAGCCAATAGGTTAGATTGTCCTTATATCGGGCACTGCTGCGGCCGACATGCCCCTTGCAGGGCCGGATAAAGTGGCAAAGTTCTTGTGTTTCCTATATATATATGTAATATTTTATAACTGTTTATTTTTTGCGTGTTTTATATAATTTTGTGTGCATATTTTAACTTGATGTCATTTGTATTATGTGTTTTTGTATGAGTCATAGTCACTTGAAATAAATGAATTTTAATTTTTTTAATTTTTTAAAAATATTTATGGAACTTAGTTAAACATGTACGGAACCCTCTCCACGCGAGTTTAACTCGCATTTGTCCGATTTATTCTACATATCTTTTGGCACTTTTTTCAATTTTGATCAGACTTTTTAGAATCATCATCTCCCTGCCCTGACCCGATAATTTGTCTTCTATCAGTCAAATCGGCATTCACTCCTTTCTTACTCATATCATGTTTCACACAATCCATCCATCTCAATTTCGGTTTTCTCCTTCTCATCAAGTTTTATATTCACTCCTCACAACATGTCCGTACCACGATAAACGGTTCATTCTCAACTTTTCATTCACTGGTGCTAATTTCAAACTTTCTCTTATGTAATTATTCCAAATTTTGTAAATATTTATTACTCCACACATACATCTTAACATTCTCATCTTAGCTGTATGCAATCTTCTTTCATTTCTTTTTACTAGGAAAAAGGGGAGTTTAATCATTTCAGAAACAAATATCAATCTGAAGTTGCAAAAATCTGTAGCTCTCTAATATTCACAATAGCCCACCTAGTTATTATTACATTAGCTAAACTTCTATCCATCTCGTAGTTTTAATAAACTATTACAAAGGATTGCTAGTCTGGACTTCTTTGCATAATTTTAAATATTTTCTTTTATAAACTCAAATGTTTAAAGTTGCTTGTTCAAAGTACAGTAAGCGCGAGAATTCATTTCCATTTGTGCTGGTTACAAAGAACAGAAGCTACTTTTTAAGTTGTATATGTTCTTACAAGGTGGTGATTAGCCATTTTGAACGTGTTGTACTTGTGAACCACTGCTGCTTGTGGGTGCTGATCTACTTGAGTTTATTATAGAGCTATCAAGAACCGTGATTAGAGTCTATTCACACTTCTGATAAGATGTTTAGTGGAAATAATCGTTCTTAAGAGTACATTATCGTCAAGCCGTCTGCGTAATTTTGTGTTGCTATATCAATCACTCGCGAGAGGAACGTGCGCGTCTAGGCGTGACAGAAATAGTTTTTAGGCATTTACTTTTATGTTGTGTAGATGTACAATTCAATAACATCAAAAATTAAGAAAATGAAACTTTTTAACGTAAGAAATTAGGTACTGTATCCTAAAACTCTGGTCAAAAATATATAAACAAATGATATAAAATGATATAAATTTTTGACCTATATGGAGCTGGTTTGTAGGAAAGTTTTTTTGAGCCTCCAATCTAAATACCAGCTTAATAAATTCCTTTTAAATACTAGAAGCCCCAAAAAGTCGAGTCGAGTAATCATCTTCCTAAAATAACACTAGCATGTATTCAGAGTCATCCACTTGTGACCATTTTAACAAGACAAAGGAATTCAATTTACATACAGACAAAAGTGCTGGCTATAAATTAAAACTGTAATTGTCAAACGTTACAATACTCGTTGTTCTCCCGGTTTTTCCTGTGTTCCATTTGAATGCCACTTTTGTTTCAGGCTTTATCAATCTAAATGACAACGTTATCCGCTAACGTTGGCTGCCAACCAAAGAGCAATATGTAGTTTTATTATGTTGCTCAATTTTGTGTTATTCTTTTGCAGAAAAAAGGTATTTTTGTAAATGTGTCTATTTCTTTGTACCTTTTATAGAATAGGGTTATCCAATTTATTCCTCGTGATATGTGCTTACACCTTTGGTAATTTCATCACTTAGCTATCCATCAGACTGGAAAATAAATAAAAACTAAGAAGATAAGTCCAAAGTTAACGATTTATACAAAAAAAAATATAAAAGGATAATAGTATTAAATAGAGCAGTGGAAGAAGCGTTTTGGGATCGGAATGATATGGCTTTCTCATTTTTAACCCACTTCAAAAAAGAGGAGGTTATCAATTCGTCGGATTTTTTTTAAATGTTTGTTTGAACGTGCTAATCTCCGGAGTTACTAATTCGATTCGAAAAACGATTTCACTAATAGGAAGTTGCATTATTACCAAAAGTTATATTGGCTACTTAGCCCGGGAACGAGGGTGGAATCGTGGGGGGGACAGCTAGTCAAAAATAAAGTCTACAATATTTTTTTGGTCTAAAGTTGGGTGGCCACACTACACTAGGTAGTTTCTGTAAGCCCCAGCATCCACAGATGTAGAGCCCACAAACTCTTTCACTTCGGCAAATTGAAACTGCAAAGCAGATTCTGACGCATTTCTACCGCTTCCACTATCTAGATCCGCACACTTTATTTGATTGCAATTTTTAACATTCACTAAAAATGTTATAGCTAGGTACTTCGTACATTCGTTTATTTAGTACTAGCTTCCGCCCCGCGGTTTTACCCTCGTTTCCAAGGATCTTATAGTTTACCGGGATAAAAAATAGCCTATATTATTCAAAGGTGTGATCTATCCAAGTTTCATCAAAATCCGTTTATTTGTTTTTGCGTGGAAGAGTAACAAGCCATCCTCACATTTATAAGGTTAGTAGCTCTATGAGCTGTAGACCTCGTGAGTTGTTTTTTTTTTACGTTCCAAACGTATACTCCTATAGGTACCTCCGCTATTTTGAAAATTTTCCAAAAACAGAATCGAAAATATCCATATAGGTATTCCATTATCGAACATGCTCATAAAATTTCATGAGAATTGGTTGAAAAATGCGGCTTGTGTCGGTCATACGAAACCATTTTTGCCTAAGCGGAGGAGCAATTAGTAGGACTTTAATCTTATGCAAATTGAAGTGGCAATAGGCAGACCACATCGACGAGATGGAAATGTTGAGCAATTTGAAAAAGTGCCAAACTGAACCATCTTACAGGTTCACTGAAGATTTGGAGTCGTTTCCGGCCATTACCTAGATGCAAGAGTAGAGGAAGGTTTATGTATGGTTGTGGTCATTTTGCTGAATGTGATAATAATACTTGTATTAACAAATTACTATAAATCATTTATGTCACTTTTACTTAGAATTGCCTTTATACATTTATTTGATTAGTCGAATCACTCAGTATTAAAAAAAAAAAACAACGTATCGTTTAACTCGAGTTATTATTAATTTATTTTACTAAAAGACTACATATAAACCGTAACGTCTCCTATAACCAGTTAAAAAGACAAGATACAAAAACTGTTAACATTCAGTAGCACAGTTAAAATCCTTAAAGCTCCGCATTACAAAAGCTCAGGGTTGTCTCTCGACCGCCGAGAACATTAGTTAGGGTTGCCGCACATCGTACAAACGTACCGCAACTGTAGAACAAATGCACCGGAAGGTATTTAAAATACTGGAGAAATAACTTGGAGACTTTTAAAACCCTTATTTAGAAGTTTATGTTTAAATGTTCTCTTTTTTATGCAGCATCTAAATAAGCATGGAAAATGCTGATATCAAAATTTGTACCTTTACAAAACTAAAATTTTATATTGTATTTACAAGAAAATACTTTTACAAACCACTTTATTCATAAAAGCTGTTAACCATAATACAAAGACTGTCCACCGTCAAATTGTATGCAAACATAATCAATCATCTAACACCAACAAACTCATTAAAGTTGGCGACTTTTCCACTTCACAAATGACCCTTCAACTTTGAAGCGGCTTCCATGGTGCGCAACTTTATTTACGCTATACTAGACGAGGGTAGGTCAGGAGTTTAGCAGATATCAAAAAAGATAGTGCCTTATTTATGAGTTTAAATTATCATTTGACATGAATTTATTTAAGGTTTCATACATCTAACGAGGTACCATTTGGATCTCTCCCGAGTCTGTGTATCTGTCCATTATATTATTTTTCAAAATCCTCTACTAAGAGGAGATAATAGGGGATCGCGAGTGAATCTGCGGGGGAGGGGAGCTATAAATTATAAACCACAAAAAAAACATCAATATTTAAAACAATACATCCTTCAAATCGACAGTATATCCTAACAAGAGCTACTTTCAAATTAGGCAACATGACATCAGAGATGGATTGAGAACATAAACGATCCTCAATCCAGGAGCATCTATTGTGCGGTATAGTGGAGTCGAGATAAATCGCAGGTTTCAAGAGTGTGATACAATTTATGTCAGTCTCTTCTTCTAATGCAATTGGACACATTGTGTGTTACACTGAGAAATTCAACTCTGAACTTTGTAAAGGGCAATTTTATTTCTAAGTCCGTTTCTTTACGGTCTACATTTAAATTGAATACAGTTTCTTTTTTTTTATCTTAATTTACAATTATTAAGGAGCAAAACAATCGTTCCCAAAGAGAGTTGATTCAGTAACGTTCCGTCATTTTAAGATATCCATTTTAATATTATAACCTGTGCGCCCTAATAGCACAGCCAATCGTGATTAAATTTGGCACGTCATCATCATGTCAGCCAATAGACGATCATTGCTGGATAAAGGCCCCCAGTGGCACGTAGGTAGATCATAACCTTAAGGAATATTACAATACATAAAATCCCTCGGGAACACGGTTAAAATCACGGGGCGGACGCTAATGATAGTTGATTTTAAATCATGCCTAAATATCTATGGGTTACAAGTAAGATTTGAAGGTATACCATCTATAAAATAATAAAGAGTATCCAGGGAAAATTCCTTAAATGGTGAAAGCCTTAAATCAGCAATAAGACATAAAAACTAAAGTTACATTTGAATAATTGACAAGAACAGAGCAATTCGAGTCACGTGGTCCGTACCCTACCGTTTATAGCCCGTCCCGTCTTAATTTACAACTGACTCTAAGAAATTCATGTTATTTTTACAACTTTTATGGAGTATCGTAAAGTTTCTGCGTACCTGAGGTATAGTTAAAAATACGTATTACTGTCTATTGCATGTTTGAAGCTTACGGTATTCGTTTCTGGCTAAGCCGGTCTTTGAGATTCACTAACCGAGAAATTACGAAAATAACTTATATCTTTTAGGTAAACTTACGTTCACTACAAGTGACTAGACGACGGTTAAAGCAATTATGGTGATGGTTAAAATACCGTATTTATACGATAACCTGACGAAGTGAACCTGCAATCATTCAATTAAATGCGATTGTAGAAGGTACTCTCAGTATTTTTCACTGTATTCAATCTACAATGCGTTTCTGACCCACGATATTTAGCTCCAAGTGTCAATTGTGATTCAGAAATAAAATACTATATCTATCCACTAGCTTTTCCCCACGCATTCACTCGCGTCACACTCCGAGATAAAAAGTAGCCTATAACCTTTGGGAATAATGTAGCTTCCTATTAGCGAAAGAATTTTTCGAATCTGACCAGTAACTTCGGGGATTAGTACGTTTAAAGAAACAAACAAACTCTTCAGCTTTATTATTAGTATAGATAGATATTATATACCTAGGAGAACAATAAAGATTGTAAAAAGCATCGAAACGTCTAAGGACCAAACATGATCGAATAGAGTTTATTTCAAAAATTCTTTCCAAGTTAAATAACTTGAACAACAATATTGTGGCTATATCGTTTAAAAGTAAACACATAATCTAAGGGATCTTCCACTCGCCTCGCCGTTTTATTACTTCATTTTACGCTTGGGATGGTCTCGTAATGACCTCCCCCGAACTTCCGAAGTCTTTTTTCACCGAGTGTTTGACATTCTTATCAAGTTTCAAGCTAGACTGTTTGTTGACCTCGGCTTCCCTTGTAAATTATTTACCAAAAGCAAAATTAAATGCTTCTCATCTAATTTCATTTTCAAAAAATTATTGAAAGATTTTGAATAAATACTTTTTAGTTACCCGCCTAGTTGGCTACCAGTCTCAACTGCCAAGCACCTTCCGTTCCGACAACTGCGCTTGAGAGCCAGTTCCCTTCTAGGCTTGTGTGCTTGCCACCTTCAGCCACATCATCACTGACTATGATGAGATTGTGGTCAAACACAGATCTATTACACTGGACAAGTGCAAGTGTGACTCGCGCACCGAGGGTTTCGTAAAGATAATTTCAGTTTCGGAGCAAATTGGCTATGACAGACGAATGGACAGATACACGAGGGATTCTATAAGGGTTCTGTTTTTTATAATTTTAGATACGAAACCCTAAAAACTAAAAAACACACATGATTTTATGACACACATTAAAATCCAAAATTTACTGGGTTCACGTTATAATCCATTCCACAGATAGTCAGAACATCTTTCAAAACGTCTGTGGTCGTTAAATCGGCGTCACATTTACGACTATAAACCCGATCCATATTTTGAAAAGATAATAACGTCTTCAGATACGATACGAAGATGTGCTAACTTTATGACCAGATCTGAACAGTTCTTATGTATATAAAGTCATAAAAAATCTTTGGCTTTTACTACCTTTATTGAATGCTTTTGTTGAATTTGAAGACGTCAATGTTGTTGAAATTTAAACTGATTGTTGGAATACGCGGTACGCCTATCGCATTAACATTATATTGGAAATGGTTACCTTGCTTAAGCACCTACATATTTATAATAAAAGCCTCTGTATTAGAATACTGCGTAGGTATAATGTGGAATGACTAATACGAACTACTCCAGCTTATACAAGAGAAAATCTAGGGAAAGCGACCATTCGGAAGAAGGCAACTCATGGTTCTAAAATCTCCGAACTCCGAAATTTGTATTAATAGACAAAAATGCAAAATATCCATTGAAAATGCAAAATGTGGACCATTCTTAACAAATATGACAAACGACGGTACTTTATTCCAAAATGTGCTATTAAAGTCAACTCATAATGCAGTCTTAATGTCAAATAATGTCATAAAATATAGAATTTCAGTAGTAAAAGACAGCAGTGATCACCGGTATAAATGATCCCCCTATTACGTCGGCGAGCGACGTATTTGAGAAATAACCCTTTAGATGCAGCTGCAAGCGTGGAGCGGGAAATGTAACACTTGAGTATTACAGATTCCAAGGTTGACGCACATGCTGGGTTTGTAAATCGCAATGTTTTATTTATCACACTATTTACTCTATTTCATTGATAATAATTAACAATAACTTTGCATTTATATATGGAACCAAATTCTGGAGAATTATTTGTTACATTTCAATAATAATTCCAGAAAGAAGTTGAACTAGTTATTTGAGAATAGATTTTTACTGCCTACATCAATCAACTCGTTTAGGACTCCATTCGGCCCGCATACTCTTGTGTGCGCGTTGAAATAGCTTTTTTAATCGTTTGAGGACACACGTACTTACCTTTGTAGTGACGTAAAACTCAGAAGAGAGGTGACAATCCATTATTTACGCAGTAATAGTTTATTGTTTACCGTAACGTAGAACAGAAAAGCGATTAGATTCAGAGAGGCTATTAATCCGTCAAAAATATTTAATATAGATGTCTACCTACTAAGCAACTTTTATTACCGATTCGAAAACTGGGAAGAAATAAAATCATGCATATCACAATACTATGATTACTATCTGGTTGGTATGTAGGTTACCGCCCCACTTTGAGAATACTTAGAAGGTCCTAGCAGCTGCATTGCCGTCTAAGCTTTGGATACTTGTAAAATTCAAATCAGCTACTCTTTAATAAATGTCAAAACGATCGGTTACATGGAATATTGTATGAAATACTAAGCTATGACGTCATCGTTTCACAGCATCAAATGATCTACTCTTAGTGGTTCTACTGGTAATTAAAAATCATAGAAAGCATTAAATGTACAACATATTTGATGTTTCCGCGTGTTTTCAGATTTTTTATGCATTGGTTAGTGTTTGGTCATTTATTTTTGACTCTGTCATCTAGCCTATTGTGAATCATGAAGTGTAGGTAGTTACATTTATAGGTAAAGTCAAAAAAAAGATCCACTAAGATAAAAGCCTTGATGAGTTTCTTGCTGGAGTCTTCCCAGTTTAAGTATAGGTATACAAACCGGTGGTGGAGTTAATTCAACCTAATTAAGTTATTGTTGTAACTTTCGAAGTTCATGAATGCCTAAAAACAATAAAAAGAGAACATTTTAATTTTAGAATATTTTCCAGCCAGTCTAAACTATTTTAAGTAATTGCCCGTTCTAACTGTAAGTGTATCAGGTCAGGCTATTACGCGAGCCAGCTGGATGGTGTTTAGAATTGTTGCTAATGTAAAAATACATTTGTTCTTTGTTTCCTGAAAGAGAACACGGGTATTGTTAGTCGTGAATGCACGAAAGGATTTTTATTTTATAACCGTTTAGGAAGTCAAGATGTTTATTATTTCGAATTGAGGATTTAATATAAATATTCTTCACACACGGTTATCTGATCCCAAACTAAGCAGAGCTTGTACTATGAAAAAACCGGATAAGTAGTACAGTGTAGATTAAAATATGAAAAAATGAAAAAAATCTACAGTCTATCCTCTCTCTTCCTAGTCGGACACTCTTGCCAGAGTGGTCGTGGTTATGATAGGTCTTGAGTGGCGGCTTTTGCAATCCGTCTCCATTCGGCCCTGTTGCAAGCATTGCGGGAACACTCGGTCTTGGTGGAGTGTGTGGTAGACACTATAAGATCCGACCATCTAGTCGGAGACCGACCACGTGGTCTTTTGCCATTCATTCTGCCTTGAACTACCAAACGTTCCATTGAGTCCTCTTTGCGGGTAACATGACCAAAGAACTTCAGGATTCGTATCTGTACAGTTGATGACAGTCTTTCCCTTATCCTGAGCTCATCCAAAATCGACACATTAGTGCGGTGCGCTGTCCACGGGATCCTCAGTAGCCGCCGCCAGCACCACATCTCCAGTGCATCTATTTTCCTCCGCTCCTTCAGTCTCAATGTCCACGTCTCAGCTCCGTAAAGAAAGATCGGAAAAACGAGGCTTCTCATAAGCCGAACCTTAGTGGCTCTGGTTATTCTTCGGTCTTTCCAGATCTTAGTGAGCTTTTCAACAGCTGAACGGGTAACTGCACAGCGTCTTCGAATCTCATCTTCACAGCCTCCGGTATTAGCGATGTTAGAGCCCAAGTAAATATAGCTCTGGACCACTTCACAGCTCGCTATACATTTAACGTCCGGTTGGTTATTATGTATCCGGTCGACTATCATCATTTTGGTCTTTTCACGGTTAATAGCGAGCCCCAACCTTAAGCTGTTCGATTCCAGTCTCTGTAGGATATTTTCCATATCTTCTTTAGATGATGTAAGAAGAGTGGTGTCGTCAGCATATCTTAAGTTGCTTATTTTCCGACCTCCAATTAGTCTATCCTACTATCCTAATAATATTATAAAACCGAAAGTTTGTGAATATAGATGAATGTTTGTTACTATTTCACGTAAAACCTACTGAACAGATTTAAATGAAACTTGTCACATAGATAGATCATACCCTGGAATAACATATAGGCTACTTTTTATCCCAAGAACGTGGGTAAAACCGCGTGAAACAGCACACAGAAGATCCCTCAGGATCTACAACCGCAGCAATCAGCAACGGGTGACGGTTAACGCGCTATTTTACTCAAATGTATTATACTATCAAGGAGCAACTACTTTAGTATTCTATTTGTGAGTCACAGGTCAGCGCTGCGACCTCAGAGTCTTGAATTATTTGTTACCCTACAGGTTATACACCGCAGAGAATAGGATCTCACGTTAGTTTTGACGTACTATTTGTGGTCAGATACCTATGTGGAATAAATACGGAATTATGTATTTTTTAAGTCAAGTAATTTCAATTTATACGGTATATACACGTCAAAGAGTTAACATATTACCTTAGTTTTGACGCTAATATGTAGGTAAGTAGGTAGGTACATTAAATAAATAAGCAATTATAATAGTATTATGTGTCAGTTTGTTATAAAAAATCATCATTAAAAAAAACTGACGCGATAGATGCTATTTATCTATACTAATAATAAAGCTAAAGAGTTTGTTTGTTACAAATATGAAAGTTGGTTTGCAACCTTTTCTTACCTAACCACTGAAGCGGTTGCGATGATAGCCTATAAGATGGAGAAAGATATAGATTACTTTTTATTCCGAAATCGCGGGTAAAACCGCGGGTCGGAAACGATGATTGATTGCAGCCTGAATAAAACACTTAGATATACGATTTTTGGCAAAATTTTCTTAGTTTTTATTTCTGGAACATTTAAATTCGGGAATTTTACGATACGAGATATGAACACGGTAAAAGTTGCAATGGTTCCTTCAGTCAAACGATTTCAGTTCTAGCAAACGATCTCAGTTTGTAAGTTGCGACTTTACTCCGGTCTGGATTTTCTGTACTTGCGACCCAAATGTTAAATTTCTTGGAAAAATATTGTAAGGAATATATACGTGAAAGATATATTGGAGACATTTGAACTAAACTTATAAAACTATTAGTAGATTAAACCTTAAGATAGAACACGAAGGATTTGCTGGAATAAGTTTTTTGTGTAGAAATATCACTCTTTACCTACATATTATTATACATAGACTCCCCGTCTGTATTTCTGTTGGATGTAATAAACTCAAAAACTACTGAATGGATTTTCACCAATGTTTTGTATAGTTTGGCTAAATCGATCGAACGTGATTTTCACTATGAAGAAGGACAGGTTTCTTTTTATCCTGTGAACGTGAAAAATTACTCTCATTTGAACATGGTTTCACCATGAGCGAATGAGAGTATTGTATAAGATTTAAAATTAAATTATTCAAGTGCTGTAACTAGTGTGTAACTTGAGGCAAAGCTTATACACGTCCACATAACATAACTCCTTGATAGCTTTAGTGGCGAAATTGGAGTTTACTTGTTCCTGACTAGTTTATTGCTTTGGTTCAATTGTATAGAGGAGAGCGATTATATCAATTTAATGTTACTATGTTTATTGATGATTGTCATGGCTGTTAAAAATATATAATATACTTAGGTTCGCAATTTTGTAAAGTTTTATTCTACCGTACGAAATACCGCAGCCAAATAACTTCATGCTGTGTCCCTGCGCATGAGTAAGGGCGGCCATTCAAATATTACATCACCAAGGGGGATGGGGGGGGGTCTTTGCTTAGCTTATTTTTGATGACATGAAAGACGGGAGGGACTGGATGGCAATTACCTATGTCGGCAATAATTATGTATGGTTGTTAAAGGCAAACAAAAATAGCTTATGAATTAATAAACAGTTTGTAAATCGTCTATAACTTACCACTTAATATTAGTTTGAATCGAACAACTCTGTAATCGGTAAATATTTAGTTAGTAGTTCCACTATTTGCTTAACCGAATTGATGTTTCAAATTGACTCTAAAATCATAACACAAGTAATAGATGAAATTTTATACAATGATTTTGATGTCATAAAATTGAATGAGTTGATACAAACAATTAAATATGCCAAAAACTATTGATGGACTCAATAAATGAACAATAAATTCATGATTTACATTATTATAATGTTTGCCACCTACGACTATACAATGTACCTAGGATGATGAAACTCTGACCCACAAAAAGATAATTGACTCGTGTTTCTCAACTCTGGTTTCCCTTCAACACGAATAAATCTTTCGCCTTTTACTCGTTTTTCTTAAATTTGAAGTGATTGGTTTCATTCAGTGATAATCAAATTTCAATAAGTATCAGTTGTAGCTAAAAGCATGAAAGTTTTCTACACGAGCTGTTCCCCACGTTCTCGCCATTGAAAGTAACCTTTGGGGATAATATAGCTTCCTATTAATGAAAGAATCTTTCGAATCGGACCAGTAACTTCGAAGATTAGTACGTTCAATCAAACAAAGAAACTTCAGCTTTATTATTAGTATATAGATTAAATATAAATAGGGATGGGCCATATATTCCATAAAATTCTATACGCTAGTCAGATACTGTATCGACATCATCGATACCCGATAACCATCAATATAATCGTACAACGAGCGAACAGTCAGAATGCTAATCTAATACAAACCGCTCTGCCTCGCAGACTATTCAGTATGCATCCGATATTGGTTTACTTAGCTACACGATGAAGTTTGTATCGTTGAATTTAACTTTCGGCTGAGTCTGTTCGCCTTTGATATATTTAAAGGCTGTATTTTAATGTTCAACATTGAAGTTTGCGTAATAAAATGAAATGTTTTTAGTTTATTCTTGGATTCAGGTTGTAAATAGCTGCTGTTGATTACGGAATAACGTACCTACATGTAACCTTTACGAAATGATATGTTTGAAGAAAACTTGCTACAACTCCAAATACAAAAAAACTACCTGTTGCTGTAATAAATAGTGAACTAAAAATTTCAAAATATTTTCTGACATTACAAAATGACATTGTGGTAATCTTTTTTTGGCTTTTTTGTCTGTAATAATAATAAATAATGCAATGCAAATATCCAATACTTAATTTATTTTGTACTAGCTTCCGCCCCGTGGTTTGACCTGCATTACCAGGGATTTTATGTTAGTAATAGTAGGTTAAATGTTACACCAAGTATGATGTATCTATGTGCCAAGTTTCATCCAAATCCGTTCAGTAAGTTTTACATGAAAATGTACCTAACAAACATCCATACATCCATAAATATATCCTCACAAACTTTCACATTTTTAATATTAGTATAATGGAAATCTCCGAATAAAGTTTGGAAGGTCAAACATTGCAAGCATAACAGACCAGTGATTGGGTACAGGACATTGTCTCTATCATTGATCAAAATTGTTTAATGGCACAAACATTTCCACTTGACGTGTAGGAGGCGAGCAAACAACTATAAATTTTGGAAGCACGACGCCGGAAATACTATCTCAGTATAAACGTCCTGTCCATTGAAATCTCATTTTCATATAGAACTATCCTCAAGAAGTGTGTGTGCATATAATCGTTCTGCAATTGGTGCAGATTCCGTTGTTTACAATCTAAACTAATTAGTTACGTCACCTTTTTTTCTTACAAACATTATTGAAAAAAGATAAAACATTTTTAATACTGTCAAATTAGTCTATGCCGTGTTACTATCAAATACCTAAATAAATAAGATATTATTTAATGTTGTGCCTGATGTTTCCACTTAAGAGTATACCAATTCCATTCTTATTCATGTAGATTTCTATGGTCCTGCCACACTATGTCACAACGACTGGCAACTTGAAACAAAGCCTGAAATTCCTCGTATTTTTAGTGTTGCACAGGTTTTTTGTATGAATCGCTTATGAATGGGTCGGTAGGACTGCTAGGTAAGTTACCTACTTATGTAAATCTTATAATGAGGTGATGTACCACTGATTCCTTTTGTATGAGACACAAATATAAAATAAAAGATTTATTCTAACGTTTTATCAAAATCAAAACTCATTTATTCAGTTTAGGCCCTAATAAGGCACTTATGAATGTCAAAAGTTACTGTTTTACGATAGACTCTACTACCGGTTCAGAATACACTTGAACTGAGAAGACTCCGGCAAGAAACTCAGCAAGGCTTCTTTTTTTTTGTTTATCCTGCTAATAAATGGGATTGCTTGTAATATTTAAATACTTTAAAGATGAAATGATTGCTTACATAACCTAGTTTTCAGTTTTTGGAGGTCTAGGGTTATCAAATCTGAAAACTAGGTTATATAAATATAGGTAGGTATATTTCATATGTTATACAGCGTAGAGAGTAACAAACGGTGTGATAACGTTTGATAGTGTATAGTTTTATTGGACAACCGTCCAATTGGATGCGCGCTCGAGTACCTCTGAATAATATCCGAATATGTTGCCCCAAATTTGTGTCTGTTTCCCTTCATCATTTATTTTGACTATAAAACTGTAATAACGGTTTTTTGTTTTTAGTTTTATCCTCTAGTGATTAGTTTGCCACGTTTGAGTGTTTTAGTGTAGTACCTAATAACGTATGAGTGGGATTACATTATCCTGGATTTATAACCTACTTTCTTAAGCCTTATCAGTTACTCTGTGAGTGTGGGAATAAATAGGTAAAGATAAAATGGTGGTGGTAAACTATGGTGTACAAAAATAAATATAACTACTTTATTTGTACACCATAGTCTATTATAATATTAAATAAAATATTATATTAAATATAAATATGTTATTCCAGGGTATGATCTATCTACGTGCCAAGTTTCGTTAAAATCTGTTCAGTAGCTTTTGCGTGAAAAAGTGACAAACATACCTATTATAATAGTAATCATCTCATAATAATAGTGCCTAAGTAGTATGATAAGATTTCAATGTTATGTCTGAGAGGATATTAAAAAGTAAATAAAGATTAGTTAATTAATCTAAAATAATTAAAACAAGAACTACAAGTCTGATAATAAAGACTAAGTAGTTAGTGGTTTGAAAATTATTGAGTTACTTAATTAGATTATACCTAGAACCTACAAAGAAAAGGGTGAAACTAATATGAAAGATATAAACCTCTCCAGTTCATTTTAAAAGCGGTTTTCTTCTAAAAACCTAATCACGCAACTCCAATAAATTCCTCATACAGTAGAATTTTCCTCACAATTAATCAATAGAGAAAAAAATCTACACAGCTTTATTCCCAGTAACGCAGTAAACAATCGATGAGTTATTATCACTCGACCGCAGGCTTCTATTCACCACCGCACCCGAATAGGTAGGTATGGAAAAAAAAGAAAAAATATTATTCACCTGTGCTATTATTGCTGGGTTGAATTATGAATAATTCAAAAAGCGTGCTTCGGGGAGCGCGTCGTGATTTGTTCCCGTGTTTTGTTTCTTTGAAAAAAAAGAACCGTCTTCGAATTTAGAACGCCTGTGGTAGAACCATTTGTTTTCTTATATTTCTTGGAGCAAATCGTTGAATTAATTTTAATAAAATTTGGTATAGGTAGTATGTAATGTATAAACCGCGTAATTAAAAAATGCCTGCTCTCATGCTATCCCGCTCAGATCATATTTCCGTCTATAATGATCAGAGCAGGACAGCATGAGAGAGGCCGCCATTTCTAATCCCATTCTTTAACTAAGCGAGTTGTATACCTAACTAGCTTTTCCCCACGATTTCACTCGCGTTCCCGGGATAAAAAGTAACCTATAACCTTTGGGGATAATGTAGCTTCCTATTAGTGAAAGAATTGTTAAAATTGGACTAGGAATGCCGGAGATTAGCGCGTTCAAACAAACAAACAAATTCTTCGGCTTTATTATTCTTATAAATTGTTCTCAGGTTTATATAAAAAAAAAATTATCATCAAAAAGCCAAAATTATCATTGTTCGAAGTTTTTGTTTCTAGACTTCTTTCCAGACACAATTAATATACAACTATTTATAGTTGTAGGTACATACCTACATTAATAAAATTATTTGCCACGCCACATGATCCTGGTAAAACAAAGTTATATCAAATTTAATTTATGTAAATGTAGAGTAACTTACTTAAGATTAGTTTTCTAAATAATTCTAATAGTTCTCCTGAAATTTAAAAGAGTTTTTCATTTTACTTTTAATAAAAATATTATTTTTTGGGGACCTGTTTCTTTTCAATGAATAAACTTTAACGTAAAAGGTTTGTTTTAAGATTGTATTTTATATTCAAATTAAGTATAATAAAGGATACAAAATGAAATCTATTTTCTGTATATTGACGCTATATTGCAAACATGTAGTAACCGACAGTTGGTGTAAATTTTGTACATAATTGATTTACAAACATCTGTTCACCATTGATGTTCGTGACACAAAACACCTCTTCATCTATAGTATGACTGCTATCCTCTCATGCTTTAACGTCTAGGGAAGCACCAGTTGCACCCAGATGAAGTAAAACCCATTACTGCTAGAATACAATAGGTATAGTTGATTATAGCTGAAGGTCTTGGCGGTGAAATTTAATTTGGTGGCGATCACATTAAATCTAGTCAGGTTGCAGTGATACAAGCTTTAAAATGACTTGAAACAGCCACTAGTCATCTGGCTTCGTGTGTTTATCACCATCAGCCACATCATCAACCAGACTGTGCAAAACACACACCTACACCAAAAAATCATCATATCAGCCGAAAGACATAGGTCTCCCCCAAGGATCTCCACGATGGGAAACCGCTGGATGCGGGTAGCGTAAGACCGGCCACCAAAGAATACTATTTTATTATTGTTGTATCTCGTATAACCTCTCTCTATAAAAGGTAAACGTGACTGACTGATCTATCAACGCGCAGCTCAAACGACTTGACGGCCTGAATTTGGTAAACAAATAGCTATTATGACTCATCCAAGAGAAACTAGTATTTTTTTTTAAATGATGCTTGGTAGGTTTATAAATTTTTAATGACCTATGGCAATAGAGTCATTTTTAAGTAGGTACTTAGATACTTGTTTTACTTTCATCGTACATGCAAAATGTTAAGTTTAATTTTCATTAGTTTAAAATTCAAGCAAGCTAAATATGCCCCAGGTAAAGATGGCAAAGTTCGGGAATAAGCTGAAAATGATAAGTTGGTCTGGTTGTAAAGACAAAATGAAACATAATTTTACAATTAGGTATTACTTTTTTATTTCCCAGTTTAGTTAACATTATTACCTAAAATCACGTCTGACTTAATGCACAATTAGGCAAACTTATTGTAGAAAGTTACAATGGAATATTTATGTTACGAAATATTCAGATCGTTCGTACAAATAATGTATCAAACATGAATTTAATTTAAAGTTTAAATATTCGATTTTAACTTTTCCATGAAAAAACCTTTTTAAGTTTGAAGTCATGTGTGCTTAATCCTTTATTCATTTTTACATTCATAAATTTAATATTTGGTATAATTTTTGTATCATTTAAACTAATGACCGTTTTAGATTTTCTAATAAATTCATAACAAACATTTTAAAAACAAATACTTACATAATGTTTCATGGAAATGTTAAATACAAAGTTTTTATTAATGATTGCCTCTTTTCGACGTTATTTCTTTTTCAAATATCTAAACCTGCATAATTATTAACATACTTATTATCGTTTAAGTTATTTACATTAGCATTTTATAAATTATCATAACACTTTTTACATTAAAAATATTCAATGCACCATCAATTATTCTAAAGTTATGAAGCAAACAATATAACAAGAGAAAACTATAACAAACTACATGGTAAATAAAGCCTCGTATTTATTTATTCCAATAATAAAATGTGTTAAATTGAATGAATGTTCATTTTTCCAATAATTTGTTTGTTTTCCATATCAATAGCGCCCAACAAAATATAATCTGATGTTTACTGTTGGAAGTTTTACTCCTGATTGATAAAGACAAGATTCAGCTAATGAGTTTCTCTAGGAGCTCTATTAACATGAATAGGATGCAAAATTAAACACAACATAAAAACATTATACCTAATTAAAAAATATTGTGATAGAATTTATTGAAATAAACTATAAATAACATTAAAACTTTCGATTATCAGTTTAACAATACATTTTATTATTATCATGAACATTTTGTTTTTTAATATTTACTAACAAATCGATATTTTAATTTTAAATTAGTACAAATTTATTTACAACATAAATTAATGTACTATATAATCAGTCTATGTTAACAGTAAGGGACTATTGGGCATTTTGCGCCCCAAGCGCTTGTAGCCCCGCCTATTTTGTAGTTATTTTAAAACATGATTATTAAAATCTACTATTTTCTTTTCGGACTGAATATTATAACTATTTATTAGAATTATCAAGTATTTAAATCACCATCTTCGCTTCTCACTAAGAGACTTATAACAAATGGTTTATTGAAGTTTATTTTCCAATACACAATTTTTAGTGCTAATATTACGGCAATTTTACTTTCACTTTAATGTTTTTTTTTAAATAATAATTATAATTATTCCATTTTTTATTTCATATAGCATTAAATATTTAACGGTAGTGAACATAAAAAAAGATGATGAAAATCTTGAACCGAATAAATAGTACACATTTTATTTTATCAATAACATTAATTACATTAATTTATAATAGTACTGTATACCAAAATATAAACGCTAGTTCAATAAATTCTAAGCTATCTTATTGATGTTTCAGCATAACATTCTAATATAAATTTGAAGAAGAATTGTAATAGAAGTAACATTAGAGTTGGTATGCAAGGATCTGTAGCACCACCTGTAAACAAAAAAAAATACACCGTCATTACCAGTTAAAATTATACTATCTGAAAATTATATACACTCCACCATGTTGTGGTGCATTACCATAATTACCATTATCAATAAATTTATTGTTATTAATTTAAAAACAATATCTCAAAATGTACATCGACGATTAATGTAGCCGTTTACATTGTACCTTGATGTTGCTACCGATATTTAGAAATAATTCAAACAATAAAAATATTACCTGTTAAACTCCTTCCCAAAGCAGAAGCAGGGTTAGAACTGCGCTCCTTTAACACTATAGTATGGCTTCCTGCACTCCAAACGTCGAATAAAGACGCCTCACATCTGCGAACAGGGTATTATCGATATCAGATACCATTCCAATACCGGTTATCCAGACTGGTATTGGATCATTGCTTCTACACGTTTGATATTTTATGTTCGAGTTGACGGATATTTAGATTCCTGTGACTTTTATTGCCTCTTTGAAACTCGCGTCAAAGCATTGCAATGACCAAATTTAATCAATAGTTTCCTGACATGCCAACAAGCCAAGCCTAAGCCCTGACTTTATTAACCCTACACCTTGGCGGTTTCATATATCTTTATATAATTGCTATTATAGTTTCTTTTGTATATTTACCGTATCATGAGTGTTGGCACGGGAGACAGTACTGCTGCTTCTAGCTCTAATGTGGCTAAACTAGATGCATAACCATTGCTATAGTTTAATACATGGTTTGCCGTGAAGCCCGGCACCTGTTGACAAAGTTCGAGGTTACTTAGTGATTCCAAACAAACTGCTGTCTACTTTGAATAACAGTGTTATAATAACCTTCTGTATAGCCTGGGGCTCTAAAACAACCGCCCGAGGAATGTTGCTACATAAAATTAATTTCTCGAATTTACCGCAAACTAGAGGTATATGAAATTTGTCATAAACGGAATTGTTTTTTTTTTTTATTTTACTTATAGGCACACAAAGCCTGAATGGGTACTGGCTGTCATGTGTAGCTGTCGGAACACACCGGTACAGTATGACACAACTTAGATGTAGCATCGGCAAGTCGTTTTCGTACACTTCACTTTCGATTTACACAACTAATAACAATCATTCATTATCGCGCCATTCAACGTTCAACAAGAACATTTTCGTCGATCATTTTTAACACATGAGTAATGTTGTCTTTCTCTCAACTCTTTTCGAGAACGATCGATTTTACGAATTTTGCCGATGCTTCATCTAAGTTGTGTCATACTATACGTGCTTAGGTACAGATTTTCAACATGGAGGTGGTAGCTAACCAGGTGGGTACTATAAAGTAGGTAGGTATATATACAGTGACCGTGCTAAGGTTTCCTCACGATGTTCGATAACTCGTTGATTCGAGCTATTCTACTAATATTATAAATGCGAAAGTTTGTGAGTATGGATGTTTGTTACTCTTTCACGGAAAAACTACAGAATGGTTTTGGATGAAACTTGGCACATAGATAGATCATACCCTGGAATAATATATAAGCTACTTGTTATCCCGGGAAAACATACCACGGGAACGCGGTTGAAACCGCGGGGCGGAAGCTAGTAAAATATATTGCAATTAAAACGTGTAACATTTTCACCAAAAAATATTGGAACTACATAAGCTCTGCTGTAAAATCGAGAAATGTATTTCATGATACATAACATACTATCTCATAGCAAGTCCAGGCTCAATGCTATTATCGATCTACTTTGAAGCATTGCCACTGCATCAGTAATCAATATCTATATCAGAGACAACATACGAAATATTTCGTGTAATAGTTGTTTACCTTTGTCGATGGGTATAAACACTGGAGGCAGACGTTAGCAGAACAAATATGGTACGTTGTGGAGCATTTATTATAACATGTTGTAAAATTTAGCTCTTCATATAGTAACTAACAAAATTAATGTAGGTAGTAGGTACACATTAAAAATATGTTTTGTTGTTAAAAAGAATATTATTGTTTTTTTTTATAGATTACTATTAGTCATAAATTATTTATTTGGTAATTATTTATACTAGAATTAAAACTATATAATCTAAACTAAACTAACATTAACTATGTACCTACATAAAAATAAATAAAAACTTCTTACTACCTACTTATAAGTAAAAAATTGTCCCAAATCGCTGCCTAGCGGTAGCGTGCCAAAAAAGCTGGCCGCATTGCCACGCTGAATAGCAATGCTAATTCTTTGTGCAAAATACGTGCTAGCCTTCTTGTCATGAGAGGCCTGAATGAGTCGATAGGAGACCTCTTTGAACAGAAGATGAACCTCCGGTCCCCATGGCCCTAGAGTTTCTACCCCAAATGACAAAAATATGTTGGTCCTCTGTAGACCAGCATATTTGCGACGCTTGGGGCACTCTTGTTGTGCAGCCACAGCGCCGGCAGCTACAGACGTGTCTGTAAGATGGGAAGGCGCAAGGGTGTCGACGCATGTAGCATCCCACACCAACGGCCTTCCCATCTTCCACGGCACCAATGACATTCCATCTGGTCTCTTGCCATCGTCGCGCACCAGGCCATTTGGTCCAAAAACTGCCGGTACACCAACGGTGACAAGAGCTCGACGGATTAAGTCATTGAGTGCCGCATGACGCGAAAGCCTCCCAGCACTCCTACTGCACGATAGGCCATGGTGACCAAGCTCATCCACATTGTCCCCGCAGGAGCAGCGATGAGGGACATTACATATAGTGGTTTTTTATTTAGGTATAGTGATTTACAGTGTAGGTATATATATTTTAGTTTAATTTTAATGTAGTTTTAATTTATTTATGTACCTATATTACTTAGATAACTGAAAGTAATATCTGTTGTAAATAAAAGTAGTATTTATAAAAAAAAAGAATATTTATGAAAAGTATTAAATTATTCGGATGATTTTTTCATTTTGTTGTGTGTTATTTTTGTTTTATATTTTTGTGTTTGTTTATGTATTGAGTGTTTCTTGAAATAAAATCATACAGTGTAATTTAAAGTACCTCAGTATTTAAACTAAAAAATAAATACTTTGTATTTATAAATTGAATTGTACCTATCCCGCATTTAGTGCGAGATTTTTATCAAAATCGTTAAAGTTATTTTTGAAAATGTCATGACTCAAAAAAAAAAGATAAAGAATTGTTGAATTACGTTTCATTAGACTTATAGCAAGGGGTGTAAACCACTCAAACAATATTGCTGCATGAAATCTATTTCCAAAATTTTATACATTTTCAATATTTTTATACAAAAGTCACTCAGTTTATACCTAATTTTTAAAGGATGTATTGCATTGGTGTGAAAACAGGATATGAATTCTATTTAGCAAAACTGCGGGTGAAATACCTAAGATATTAAGCATGTTTCTTTACTGGAATTTAATTTTTCAGGTAATTTTTATTGACCCCCTGGGTAAAAACCTCCTCCAAGGAATTCCATTTTTCTCTGTCCATAGCTGTGGCTAGCGATCATTGACCCGCCATCGCAAGTATTTCGTCCGCCCATCTGACTCTGGATGGAATTTTCACTGGCTATCTTTATATACGACATAATGACGTCACTCACCATCTGTTCGTTGACATACCACGTGATATTGGCTGCTGGGAGCGATGGTGGTGAAGAACAATTCGCTTTTATGTGGTCACCTCCAACGTACGTCATCCGATCTGTTGTCACGTTAGGGCTTATAAGTGGGGGTTCTGCAACAGAAATGAAAGGCAAAAATTAAATTAGGTACCTACTAGCTTTACGCCCCGTGGTTATACCCACGATCCCCTACTTTACTCTCATATGGGTGGAATTTCTATACCTTCACAAAGAAATTCCCTTCAAATTTCATTTATCTAAGACCAGCGGTTTAGGCTAGGCATTGATTTATCAGTCAGTGAGTAAGTCAGTCAGGAATTGAATTAAATATACATATTACCTAGTAATTTTGATTATCTATCTCAGTACCTACATTTGATTAGAACTCGAAAACAAATGAAAGCTAAAAACCATTTAAAATCTCAAATATATATCGCGTCATATTAGAATTTGATATATTTTCTATGAATAACAATACAGAACTTAAAAGAACTAACTTTATGAAAAAATATTGGACCTAGCAAAATATTGAAGTTTCAAAGCAAACCAACGCGCTGGGGGAAATTTTGAAATTTCCAAATTAGAAAAATAGCGATAAAAACAGCGTTGGGCCATGTACCTAGTGGATTGAAATTGAACTGGAGCCGGTTTGTTTTTGCCGACAAATGCCAGCTGCGTAGTGAATATGCAATATTTCACCGATCCTAATAAAAGAATCCGTGAAAGTGGAGGAAATATTGCGAAATGGGCAGATGGTGACCAATCGCACGGCACTGATGAATATTTGTCGTTTGTATTCCAAAATATTATTTTGTTGGTATGTAATTTATACTTTTTTAATCGTAAACTTTTTCGACGCATTGTAAAAATGTAGCTTCAATATTTTTGATAGAGAAAATAATATTATCGTATCGCAATCACACTAATATTATAAAAGTGAATGTTTGCGTAACCGGCTGACCAGCACAAGTATATGTTTAGATCCGTGGTTTTACCCATTTTTAGTAGCCTATATTACTCTTCTTTATATAAGCTCTCTTTATGCAAAAATCACATCGATCCGATAAAAGGATACTTTAAATTCCGAGAACTTAAGATTCCTTGGAACGCGGGAGAAACCGCGGAGCAGAAACAAGTAATATAAGATTATAATGTAGTTTACGGCTATAAATATACCTCCAAATCTTAAAACAAAATGGTCCTAGATCCAACCTAAGCCAGAAGAATACTTCATGTTTCCCTGGCTTTAAATATTATTTTTTTAACCCTGCCATTTCTATTCAATTACAACAACCGCGTGAAATTTCTCAGTATTAAACAAAGCGACAAATTAAATGCAAGGAAATGTTGAAAATTTACTTTGCACAGGTCATTAACTCCGTATTTCCTGGACAGGAAGGCAACACGAACAATTATTTATGTAGATAGCCTGTCCGGGTGTTTTACCACCATTTTTCACTGCTAAACAAATTAAAAATAGTTTTCTTTCTAAAAGCAGCTTTGCTGTTTGAAACACAGATCGGGCACGAATCGAACTGCAGACTATACTTTTACACGCTAGTGATACTTTGTAATTCTTGCCTGGATACCACCCAAGTACCCAAGTTTTCAAGTGGAAAATCTATCGCCAAGCACACATCCGTATGTTCCGGCAGATGCACTTAAGAGCCAGTGGCTTATAGGTTTCTAACGGCAACACATTGACAATCCCCATATTGAATTTATTTATGCCTCTATCAATAGTTTCAAATAATATTTTGGTTATAAAATCAAGCCAAAGCGCCATCACGCGAATATACTGTCATTTTAAGCTGATTTCTTGATATTATAATGTATAGGTATATCAGCTAGGGAAAATATAAATTAGCTGAGAAATAATCCTGCATAATATCATAAATATGAAAATATTTAATACAATTTCACTCAAAAACTACTGAACATATTTGGATGAAACTAGGCGCATAGCTTAATAATACCCGAGAATAATATAAAATCTACTTTTTAACCCGATATATCATAAGATCTTTTGGGAACGCGGTGAAAACGCGGGGCGGAAGCTAGTTATTTTTTTGGGGTTTATACATTGTCACCTCTAGAAGAATACAAAAATACTACTTACCAACAACTACCATCTCAGCTGCCTTGATATCAGTGTGAAAAAGAGGAGCATCAGCCGATACCTCACACTGATACTCTCCCGTTAAAGTGCGGTCTACCTCTGTTAGTACCACCCGGTTTTGATCTGATGCTGCTACCTGTTGAATAAAACAAGATTCTTAAACATAAAAGAAGGTCAGCTGGCTAAAAGGATGTGCTAAGGTGTAAAGAGCTATGGATTATTATGAAAATCTTACAGAACGATTTCATGTTTTCAAGGTTTTTAGGATTCCAAAACCAAAAGGTGAAAAATCGGCGAAGTGAAGTATCTTAATACATTTTCAATGTAAAGTAATGTTACAGATCTAAAAAACCTTTCTTTATTGTAATCAAACATCCCATTGTAATCTAATGAATCACCTATTTATTATTTTTATCATAGTTTATGTAATATCATCAGTAGGAAATCTTTTTTTTTTAATGTAAATTTTAATTTTGATATTTTTATTTTTTTGCTGTGCCTCAACAGGATTTCATGTTCTGTTGTATAGTTTTAAGTTTAATTTTGGAATCGTCTCGCATTTGTTTTATTTAAGGTTGTCTATATAAAGAAGAAAGGTCATCTGTCACCCAGGCCCGGCGCAAACGAAACATATCTCAGTTATTTTGCTATTTAGTGTACCTACATCAATTAACAGTTTTTTTTAATCTTAAAGTCGTAAGTACTAACTACCTTTCTACATAATTAACCAGACCACAGTATTAATTGTAACAATATTAGCTACAGCGCTTCAGATATTTATAGTCCAAAACTTAGACCAAGGTGTTTGTTAGTTCTCTGAATAGTTTAATGTTTATTACACTGACTTTGTATTTAGTTTACCCTAACTTCCCACTAACTTTGTTGAGCATAAGTTTAATATTTTATATGGTTTCAACCACAACTACCTCATGACTTTATTTTTAAGGATATAATTACAAGCTAACACTTTTCTAACTCCAGGGATTAGCGCGTTCAAACAAACTCTTCAGCTTTATTATTAGTATAGATAGATAGATAACTATTATATGTCAATGTTAGTCGATACAACTGAACCGGAAACAATATAGATAGATATTGGTATTTTACTTAAAAATCCTGTCCCATTTGTTGTCCAAAAGAACCATAAATAATGATACTCACATCCACTTTAATTTCGGCAACAGGAAACACTTTTGTAGCTGGTGATTCCTTCGGTACGTATCGGTAGAACTCTATCATATTTCTGTACCATCTGATGGAGTACAGTTGGGCACCTTCGAGCTCGTAAGTGCACATAAGTTCTGCATCCCTTCCCGTAAGGACAGCCTTCGGGACGTGGATTTGAAGGGACTTCAGGCTATTGACTGTACCTGGGAACAAATTAAAACAATTAGAATATGGGTTTACCTTTGACTTGTACAGGCCCTTTGGAGTGTCGGTGACATTACCTCTCTGAATTTAACGTTAGTTCATCCTTGTAATCCACAATATGGGCTAGTGTGATACAGTTTGTGTTTAGTTTTTTACAATCAATTCGGAATTTAAATCCCGATATGACAGGTTTTCTATTATAAATAAGTACATACCGTTTATCATGGTTCGGAAATGTTATTAGGAGGAATGAAGCCACACTTCTGTACAGGAGTCTATAAACAAAATCTTATTTTCGAGATGTATTAAAGGTATATTTCAACTTAACTCCTATGAGAGCTCAATAGCTCCACCTATAGTAAAACACATTTTATAAGATGATTAAAACGTATAAAAAGTTGAGCACCTTAAGCTGTAGAAGCCTGATATAAAAAGCAATTTATTTTCATCGTCGTTTCTTTAACTCCACGTTCAAAAGTGCTGTGAATGACGTATTTAAAGAAAGGTGTTTAAAAAGTTAGTATTAGTAATATGGTACAATTTGTTAAAATAAAAGTAGTGTTAAGGTCTATTTTCTTTACCCCCACGAATATTATACATGCAAAAGTAGTGTATATCTTTTTGTTTGTCTGTGTGTTACCTTTTCACACCTAAACCACTGAACCGATCACGACGAAATGTAGCATGCAGATAGCCTATGATATGGAGAAGAACACATGCTACTTTTTATCCCGGGAACACGCTTTATACCGTTGGGAACAGCTAGTATTTCTTTAATGTACATTTTTGTAAGTGTTTTCAACAACGAGATGGTTGGAATCATAGAAAACGTTAAGTACATTGTATCATTTAATAGACTCATTAAATAAAATAGCATCAACTTTCTATACATTTACTTCCGGTATCAATCTTAATAAGAAAATCGAGCTAGCTGGAGGTGACGAAATTAGCTTATTGAAACTTTGGATGCCATGACAAAGATTTAAATCCTCCAATGGACTTGATCATTCGTTGAAGGAAAAATATTGTGAAACAAATAGTGCTAAGTTTTTGCCTGGCTACCACACTGAAGTCTTAATACTTTTCTAGGCTTTGTGTGTTTACCACTGTCACTTCATCACATAACATGATCAATTGTGGTCAAATACTAGCCAACACACAAAAAAAAATAAGATCAAAAATATACTAATAAAAAGAATCTTAGTGATATAAACTAACATTTGCAAAGAAATTCAAACAATAAACCAATTCTATAGCTCAATAAGCTATCATCTACTGGGACACGAGAGACCGCAAAGAGCTTCATAAGATTTTACGATAGCGCGCACGCAAGTAGGTATATTTTTACCTTCAAACCTTCAACTGAGGTGAGGAGAGTAAATACCCAGTTTATGGCACCTCGTTAGAAGTTAGGCTATAACGCTAAACGACGTCCTCGGTGTTATCGCGGCTTTTTGCCCCTCAAATCTGGCCACTTGATACTTTTTTTAACTTATTATTGCTTGGTAGATGTGGAAGATTACTAATGTCAATGTAGGCTGGTTGGATAAAAAACTTTTGAGTGACTTTTTTCATAGTCACTTATCGACAGGATTATTTTGTCTTGTTTAATAACTTATATCTAAACTTTTTATGATTTGCTTATACCCTACTTTTCAAAGAATACCCAGAGGGATTATTGTGGTTCACAAATTAAAATATGATTTCAAAATGGATATATTTTCATGATAATTATGTAGGTAGGTACCTAGCTGAAATATAACACAAAAGTACCTACTTTATTTAGTAAAAACTATCGCCCATAATGAGAGGTTAATATTTAGAACGATAATTTTAATTTTATGTAAGTAATGTCATTATATTTTTTTTTTATGTAGAATAAATAGCCTTCTTACATACTTACTGTACCTTGGTATATTATTTGTTAGTTTTTATACTGCGCTTTTAATATTTAGATGAATATTTTAATTGTTTTGAACACGCCTAATTTTTGATAGTTCACATACACATTCTCTAAAAAAACAAAACATTGATATTGAACTATGATATTTTTAAGCGCGCAGTTTTATATTCAACGCGGTATAGCGCCAAACAACCGAACAAACAAAGAGATAAAAGCTTTTTAAATCTCCAAATTTATGGTTTGTTTGTGCAAACGGAATACTATTTGGTAAAATCCTAGTATTCGTGGACCGATATTATTTTAATACGATCAGAATGGGGCATATTGTATGCGGGAGCACGCATTTGATCACTCCCGGTGTGCTATGCGTACTTTTTCATGTTGAAACACCATGAACTGTTTGCAATGATTTGTTGTGCGTGCCTTTTTTTTAACGTTACGTGTATGCTAAAATAATTTGCTGACTATATTTTATATAGTCACTGATGTAATAAAAAAAAATACAAACTTTCTCTTGACAATAAAAAACACAACGAAAACAGAATTAGCGAAATCAATCCAGCCGTTCACGCGTGATGCCGTGACCAAGGAAAATAGAGATTAATTTTTAACTAAATAGATTATCGGAAGTCAGGATGTCCAGTCATGTCCAATTATTTTATCTACTGCTTGAAGTCCAGAGGTAATTTATCAAGTTACAAGTACCCAAATATAAGTAGCAAGAACAGTTAGAAGTACCAAACCAAACCATTCAAAACATTCGTACAAACTAGGTAATTTATCCTTCAAAACATTTTCTAAAGTGCCACTCCAGTGTAAGCCAAATCTTTCAATCCGATATCGAAAATAAATAAATAACAGAACAAATAAAATGGAAGGAAACGTTCACCCATGCAATCAGTGACCTGGAAATCAGCGATTGTGTAACTCATCGTTAAACAATGACCCGTGGATGCCTTTTTGAGTTAACCAACAATTTAGGAGTGTTTAAGCTTTTGTGCTCTGCGCTATGATACTTAGTTACTTGCAAGTATTTTTGCAATTCAAGGTAAACACTGCGGAATCTTATGCGGTTGTAATAGGAGCTATTTTGCAACACAAAGGTATAGTCTGATGTGTTGGCGACTGTACTACATAAGTCAGCGACGTAAGAAGCTGTATCTTTTGTCATAGTAGTGTCAGGGCTCTGTCACTTCGTGTGTAGGTTAGGTATAAGATAATTGCCTACCGCTTCGCTCACACTGAGTGTGCAAACTCAGTGTGGCTGTCGCGCTCCTGGCGTGCGTACGTATGTTTTCGCGCTCTTTCGACAGGTCGCTTGCGTCGCGTAGGTACCTACCTAACCTTCTCGTACCATCATTAGAATAGTACTTCGTGTTTGTGAACTGACTGATTGATTTGTGCTGCTGATTTATTGATAATATTGCTGCTATAAAATTTAATAATCGTTATTTTAGAGAAGGCAAGAAATATATGAGGCATTATATTAACGTTAAGCAATTGTAATTTATATTAGTTTAATTACATTTACATAATAAATATTACAAGAAAAATACAAAAAAAATGAGTATTTTATTTTTAGTACTTATGGCAACCCTACCGATTGACCATTAAGTAGCGGGACGACGAATAACGTACGCTAACGAACGGCGTCAAGGCACATTTTAGACCACGCGCGGTCGGGCGCGCCAAGTTTAGGTATTTAAAATGTCGGCTTTCTTCAAGATCAAAGGAGTGTAACTTCTGTACGCTAGTACTATTATCTATTCTGTGGTAGTGTGTCTAAAAAGGCGGTCGAGCAGTATTGCAATTCATAAAGAGACAAAATAGGAGGTGTAAGTTTGTACGAATATTTGAAATTTTCAAAATAAATCCTTGAAAATAAAGAGCGACGTATTTCAAGACTTTTCGTAAAATCATCCCATGAAAAGAAATTATCATTGTTTCTTTGCTAGTTTTTGTGCAAACTACTTGATGATTGCATCAAACAGTTTTTAGATTATTATTTAGGTAGATATACATGAGCAATCATATTTTTTCCCGTTTCGATAAATATTACTTATTTATTAAAATTTAGATTTGTATTCCTACTATTTTATTTGAATTTATAAATGTATCTTTTAAATAAGTGGTCTAAAAAACTTATGTATCAAATTTGTACATTTGTAGTACAAATAGATAATTAAAAAAACTGATTAATAACTAAAATTTTATTGAATTCTATATTCTACACACAAACACAAAAACGTGATTGAAAACGTTTCTGAACGTAACAAGCTGTTGGTTTTTATTTTAAAACCCGTGTCACAAACGAGTTTTGGTCCGAGTATGCCGATGCGAAATTGGTTTTCCACTTTTGGTCCGACGTTTACTGTTGCATTGTTTTGTTTCGTTCGTTAAAACTGATGCTGGAGTGTCAGCGGATTGTGAGATATGCTGTGAAGCTGCTGACAGCATCGATTCAATATACGTACTCGGTATTCACAATCCCGAGGGATTTTATGAAAAAAGAAAAGATTATTTATGTAATTTCATCAATGTTCTAAGTTTCATTCTAATCCGTTGCGTCGTTACGGAGCTAGAATAAAAAATAAACATAATATACGTACACAAACATTCAGATTTACACTCGTAATATTCATGAATTAATTCTAAGCTAGAGATGTCGTCGCTTTCGAGAAATTGGTTCTACAGTCCATCCATTGTTGCAATAGGTACAATGTAATGATTGATTAAAATGTCAATAATCCTGAACATAATTTGTGTTGGGCCAAAACATAGTTGATTTCTTAAATTTATACAACATATAAAAAAAATCGAAACAGCCACTTGGAATGACTTGTGTGTGCCATGGGCATACTAACATTAAATAAATATTAATACTAATAAGACGTTACTGAAAAACAGAATGTTACTATTTCTATGACGTAAACATATCGTTTTAATTAAAATATAAGAAATAAAGATCCAGTCTCTAACGTCCCTGTATTAAGGAAGTTAAATTAAATTACTTTTTCCTGTGTACTTAAGTAAAAGCCACCTATTTCCCACACCATTTATTTCGGCATTTTTCCCTATCTATTTCTTGCCCTCAAATTCTGATTTTACATGTAAAAAAGTCCTATAATTTTACTAACTCAGTAAAACATAAGTATAAAAACATTTTACGTATAAAGAGAAATAAAAACAACATTGTATATTTATGTTTTGTTATTTCACTCTCCGAGGTAAGTAAACGTTCTTTCAAGTGTTGCCTCGATTATGTATCGATGTTTTCAACAAGTTCGAGTTCTTTCAAGCATGATATAAAATGTGTTCTATAAAAATATTGGACGGATGGCACTTTGTTTAGTGCGGTATTTTTTCTTTTATCGCTTTGGTGTAATAGTTTTTGATGCTTAATTTATGCATATCATAACAACGCATAGCTCAAAAAAGCTCTCTAAAATAAATGTAGTGTTGCAATAAATGTTGCTATAATGCGGTTTTTTATTTATAGTAACTTTGCATAAGTCATGGCCAAATCTTAGAATTGATCACTTCATGATGTGGCCGACGATTTCATGAAATGGTCGTAATGTAACAAACAATGAACCAACTATCAGGTAATCAATGTCGTAATCACCCAGGTGCCTCAAATCACTGCAATAAGTACCTACGTTTTCCGATTCATATCTTATAATGATATCTATCTATCTTATTGTTAGAATTAGATCATTTATTCGTCTTGATCTTGTCTTTTCGTATTCACGTTACATAATTCTATTTAATTTTAGTTAATAACTACAATTATTAAAAAAAATAAGAAACTCATTAGAAAATTGGTGATAAATTCCAAACGGCTGAGTGGATTTTCTTGAAACATATTTAAAAACACTTTCGATTAAGACACCTTTTAAACAAAAAAAATAAATCAAAATCAGTTCATCCGTTCTGGAGCTAGGAGGCCACAAACAGAACCAGACATACTACAAACATATGACACCCCTCTTATTTCGACAGGCGTTACAATTTTTATTTATTTATTTATTTATTAAAGACTTAAAAATATATACATTTTATGTTTATATAGCTACCACGGAAGCCAGGATTATCTGTGAAAGCGGTCACTCCCTCAACGCAATCGACAATTTTAACAATTTTTGTTTACTTTTTGATATGACAAAAAAATATTTGTAATTGATAAAATACTTTTTGCTTATAGTTGTTTGTTTGCATGTATATTGTACGCATGCCTTCAGGTAGCTCATTAACTATATTCGGCAGTAAATATTTCCACATTCTATACCCATATACATTATATGTTCTAGGTAGGATATAGCAAGGCTGGTTTGTGATTTGTCGCAAACGCCCCGGTCTAGAGGTTTTGCATAAAGCAGTTTTGTTTTTGTCTTCTTCTATCAAAACAATAGAAATCATAAAAGCGATGGGGGAAATTGGAGTAGATATACTACATAAAATCTGCTGTAGAATTTGGGAGACTGGAGAATGGCCCAAGGACTGGTCTAGCTCTCTTTTCATACCATTGCACAAAAAAGGCTCCACGAAAAAGTGCAATAACTACAGACTGATTTCCCTCATATCACATGCTAGTAAAATACTCCTCATGTCATCAACAACAGGCTTCAGTCAATTCTGTCTCGTGAGATCGCACCTGAGCAGGCAGGCTTTGTTAAGGGAAGGGGAGCGAGAGAACAAATTCTCATTCTACGCCAAATTGTAGAAAAGGCTACAGAATTTAACAACCCCCTCTTCATATGCTTCGTAGACTTCAAAAAAGCTTTTGACACTGTCCAATGGAAGGAGATGTGGAATGTGCTCACAAATATGGGAGTTCCAAATCATTTAACGTTTCTCATCAGAAGGCTATACGAAGATGGCACTGCAGCAGTCAAGGTGGACGGTATAGTCTCAGAAGAATTCAAAACACAGGCTGGTGTAAGGCAGGGGTGTATACTCTCTCCATTGCTCTTCAATATATACACTGAATTTATTATGCGGATAGTACTGGATGACTGGGATAAAGGGGTTTCAATTGGAGGTCGGAAAATAAGCAACTTAAGATATGCTGACGACACCACTCTTCTTACATCATCTAAAGAAGATATGGAAAATATCCTACAGAGACTGGAATCGAACAGCTTAAGGTTGGGGCTCGCTATTAACCGTGAAAAGACCAAAATGATGATAGTCGACCGGATACATAATAACCAACCGGACGTTAAATGTATAGCGAGCTGTGAAGTGGTCCAGAGCTATATTTACTTGGGCTCTAACATCACTAATACCGGAGGCTGTGAAGATGAGATTCGAAGACGCTGTGCAGTTACCCGTTCAGCTGTTGAAAAGCTCACTAAGATCTGGAAAGACCGAAGAATAACCAGAGCCACTAAGGTTCGGCTTATGAGAAGCCTCGTTTTTCCGATCTTTCTTTACGGAGCTGAGACGTGGACATTGAGACTGAAGGAGCGGAGGAAAATAGATGCACTGGAGATGTGGTGCTGGCGGCGGCTACTGAGGATCCCGTGGACAGCGCACCGCACCAATGTGTCGATTTTGGATGAGCTCAGGATAAGGGAAAGACTGTCATCAACTGTACAGATACGAATCCTGAAGTTCTTTGGTCATGTTACCCGCAAAGAGGACTCAATGGAACGTTTGGTAGTTCAAGGCAGAATGAATGGCAAAAGACCACGTGGTCGGTCTCCGACTAGATGGTCGGATCTTATAGTGTCTACCACACACTCCACCATGACCGAGTGTTCCCGCAATGCTTGCAACAGGGCCGAATGGAGACGGATTGCAAAAGCCGCCACTCAAGACCTATCATAACCACTACCACTCTGGCAAGAGTATCCGACTAGGAAGAAGAAGAAGATCAAAACAGAATATTTCACTTTATTGAAAACATTTACTACCTACAGTATTGGAAAATATCGCGGTATTCGTTTTCTGCAAATTGTTTATTTTATTTTGTGGTAAAAAATAGTTTTAATAATTTTAGCTATGCTATGCTTATAATATGTTGCATACTTTGTAAATTCTTTTCAAAATATCGATATCAACAAACCCTCGACCAACACTACACGTAATCCCTGCGCAGACCACCGTGACGTCCCCGTTGGTTAGTTCACAACAATATTTTTATGTCATGTTAATTATGGCGCCCGCAGGAAGAGTTCTGGACTTTTTGTACAATTTATAACTTCATAATGCTACATTGTACGTACGCCATGGTAGCAGATAAATGAGATAATCCCGACATAGCGACAATTAGCAACTGCTATAACGTAGAAAATATGTTAGCGTTGAAATTATTATGGTTGTTTACGTATATTTTAATATGGAGATTATTGTAACAGCTCTTTCTTGACCAATTTTAAAAAAGGACCCGTTATATGTATATACATGTTATTTTTTAATAATAGTTGTAATCAAGACTTAAGTCATGGTGATTTTTACGTTATTAATTTTATTATAATCCATCCATACTAATATTTATGAATGCAAAAGTAACTTTGCCTGATAGGTTCCTCTTCACCCCTAAACTGCTGAATGGATCAAGATGAAATTTGACACGCAGTTAGCCTGGATGGAGAAGGACATAGACTACTTTTTGTACAGGGAGTGCGGGTGACACCGCGGGGAACAGATAGAGATTTATCAATATGAACTACTTTTATTAAGGAACAATTTTTGAATGGAAAGGATTATGAGGAAATTTGCCACGTAGATAGATTATAATTATAGAATTTCATGTAGGATACTTTTATTCCGGGAAAACTTAAATAAAACAGCGAGGTGGTAGTCGGTTTTATAAAAGTTAATTAATCTAACTGTCAATATTACCTATGAATACAAGACCGAAAGTAAGTCAAATAGTAATATTTAATCCTTTGGCCTTAAATTATGTTATAGTAATCGAGGTGTCACTCGGGAATGAACAATCGTCTATAAAACTCGAGGATAATGTAGGGAAATAATACTAGTATAACTTCGAAGATTACTTTCTACATCCAAACAAACTAACAAGCAAACTATTCCATTAATTAGTATACACAAAGGAATAACTAATAAGCTAAGAAGTACGAGCTTGCAACAAAAACTAATTGATGTGCAAATATATTGAAAAAAAAAAAAACTTTGTAATCAACTTGGAAAGAGATCTTCTACCAGAGTCTGAGTGGATTTTTTTGGAACATGCTAAGAAATCTCTTAATTAAGATGGAAATGAAAGAAACGGAATCAAAATTGGTTCATCCTTTCAGTAGCTATGATGCCATACTCAGACGCATACAAAAAACATAAAAAAATAATTCTAATGATGGAATTTCAAAATTCGACCCGAAAACAAAGATATTGTAATACGTCTGAATTTAATCTCTCAAATCTCCATTGTTCCGCAACAATCTTAATTCGGAACCGTCAATGCAATTTCTTTTATGGCTCACAAAATAAGGTTATGAATAATTTTTCCATCTCGCAGCAAATCATCCTACACATCCTTATTAACTAACACATGGGTGGGAACCCTGCAGAGCGTGTCACAAAAGAGAAATTTCGCTGGGAAGTTGTGATAAACTGCCTCCACCCAGAAACTTCCGCTACTGATTAGCACAGAAAGAATTTTTACGAACAATATTTTCATGTAGAGATGCGATAGTGTTTTGTTTATTTAATATTTTTTCAACAAGATTTTGGGCGACAATTTAGCGAGTAGCTTTGAGATTGTACCTATATGCCGTTTGTACAATTCTGTTCATATTTGAACCTTTATTAAATGCATATAAACGGAACGTACTTAAACTAAAAAATGTATGTCTATTTGTCCCGGTTAATCTCCGAAACGGCTGGAACAATTTTGCGGTTTGATTTGATAAATGATATACACTTCTCATCAGAAAAATCGAAACACTTCCGTTTTTATGGTTTCTGTCCTAATTTAACACAAAAGAGTTATCATTCCATAAAAAAACACATGATTGTATAGCTGGCAGTTTGGCCATTACAGTGATTAGTGAAAATTCTAAAAAATCTCTCAAAATTAGAATTTCATTTGTAGGATAAACAGATAAATGATTCAATGTTTTAGACAAATGTGTGTTTAGAGTTGGAGTACATGTCACCTTTGAAAACTAGCGCTTATCTTAAAACATTTTGTTCTTTATTTGTTTACTGTGAATTTGGGACGTCTGAAAAAGTTTTTTTTCTAAAACTAATATGGATACTTCGCCCGCAGAAACCGCCCAAGTGATGGCATTGTTGGATTCTGGACTTAGTCAGCGTGTTGTGGCTCAAAGATTGCATCTAAGTTTGTCTGTTCATAGAGTCTACAAACGCTATCGGGACACTGGTTTGTTCACGCGCCGTTCTGGATCTGGCAGGAATCGGGACACTTCTGAGCAAGATGATCGATTTATTGTAACAACTTCTTTACGAAATCGACGTCTTAATGCTTTTCAATTGAAGCAGCAGCTTCATGTTGTACGTAGGGTGGCTGTAAGTGACTCTACAATTAGAAGAAGGTTGAAGGAACGTGGACTGGTACCGCACAAGCCAGCAAATGGCCCGAAATTAACTGCAGACCATCGAAGAGCGCGCCTTAACTTTGCACATGAGCACCTAAATTGGTCATACCTGCGGTGGAACAAAGTCCTCTTTTCTGATGAGTGTAAAATTATGCTGTATGGTAACGACGCAACGAACAAGGTCTACAGAAGAGATGGAGAACGCTTTGCACAATGCTGCATTGAAGAAAAAGTCAGCTATAGTGGCGGTTCGTGGACGGTTTAGGGAGGAATCAACGCCGACAGTAAGACAGAGCTTGTGTCTTTCTTTGTGTCTGGGCCACGTCTGCCTGCACTAAACAGTCATCGGTACATCGGACAGTGTATTGAGCCTCACGTGATGCCCTATGCACATTTTATTGGCAACGGTTTCATATTCATGCACGACAATGCTAGGGCTCACACCGCGAGGGTCCTACGAGATTATGGTACCGAAGTCGGTATCTCCATTATGGAATGGCCAGCAAGAAACCCGGGCATGAATCCGATTGAACATCTATGGGATGAATTGAAGAGATGAATTCGTGCAAGAGATCCTGGCCCAGAAACACTTAGCCAGCTGCAAAATGCAATCCAGGAGGAATGGAATGGAATGCCACAACATTTGATCGTGACTCTCATCCGATCGATGAAGAACCGTATGGAAGCAGTAATAAGAGCTCGGGGAGGGAATACAAATTATTAAATAAACGTTTCTCAGCTTTTTTTTCATTTACGTGTGTTTTTTTATCAATTTCCTTCATACTCCATACAGGGTAAAAATGACTTTTTAAACAAAATACGAAACCTGTGCAAATTTAATTTGAATTTAGAACATTAACATTAGGATTTGAAATTCTCATATTATTCACTATTAAACGACACTTGACATATAGGTATATTCCTAAATATACACATGTTTCTGATAATCCTTACAAAACATAAACTTGCAAGGTGTTTCGATTTTTCTGATGAGAAGTGTATAATAATATAATTATTTTGTTGTTTTTTTAATGTCAGGAGAAGGTTCTAACAACAAAAAAATAAATAATAAAGAATCGTTTGGTAGGTAGTCTAGGTAGGTAGGTACGTAGGGTAGATAGGTAGGTAGGTAGGTCCCAGTTTCTTTTATCCTTAGGGTAAGACAACGTCTGCGGGCCAGCTACTAACAATAAAAACAAAATATCAGAATTACTTTTATCGAAATGATACCAACAATCGGCAGCACAAAAAACCTTACACGTTTTTTCCCACCTCTATTTGCTTGCGTCTTTGTGTCTGGTGTTTCCACTCCCTTTTTTGTAAGCACAAAAGTTCTGTAAATGTAGATCAATGGTACTTTGTACCATGTATTTGATGGTGCGGGTTCCGTACGTATTTATTATCAGTTGCCTTTTCTCGTTTGGGAAGTTATTTTATTTTACCGTCAGGGATAAAGTGTTTAGTTAGTGATATATCATACCACAGTGTGTACATCTATCGTGTGTGTGTAAAAAATTTACCAGTGTGTTCCGATAGCTGCACTTGAAAGCCAGTTCCCTTCTAGGCTTTAGGTGCTTACCACCTTCGGGCCACATGACTGACCAAGGTGAGATTATGGTCAAACACAGACCTATACACAAACCAATATTTTACATGTTAAATAAAATAATTTAATTAAATAATCTATAACCAGCTCTAAACAAATAAATTAATCTATACTTATAATAAAGCTGGGGATTTTGTTTGTTTGAACGCGCTAATCTCTGTAGTTACTAGTCCGATTCGAAAAATTCTTTCACTAATAGGAAGCTACTTTATCCCCGAAGGAAGCCATTTTTCCTACAATAATTCTACAATACCTATTAAGATTATAAATGCAAAAGTATCTGTGTATATTTGTTATCAGTCAGCTCCTTAACGATTGAACGGTAGTCTTTATATGTAGATAGGTTATACACGCTAAGATTAAATATAGGAATCTATCTACGTTACAAAAATTAAAAATACAGACGATGGAAGTAAGTTCGTGGTAAGTACATTTATTTCTTGGCAATATCAATTAAACATTAGGGAAATCACTGTTGAAACCTTTTTAAAGCAACACTGTTAACTCAATTAAACACACCAAAATCGTAGTCCAAAATTTACATTAAAAAACCTATTCCAAATTACCTTCGGCGAAGGTACCTTTATAAATTGTAAATTCTTCAGATATTTTACATGAGAGCTCTTTGATCTATCAACAGCTTAAATAATACAGCCCATTTAGTAATTTGTAAATTCTACTACGTAATTAACTTCTTTGTATTAGATTATATCAAAATTATAAATGATCTCATTTTAATGTGCGGAAATAAGGTTTTTTTTTGTACTGTTAATCTTTTTTGTAATTGTAAGCAAAAATCATTTAATTTTGCTCTCCTGTAGGATACACGCTTTACACTTAGATATATGTACCTACAACTTTTGGCTTGTGATTACAATTCATATTTTTATTATTTTTTTATTAATGAGCAAGGTGTCAACGAGCCAGTTGACGTGATTGGTAAAAATACCTTACCTATCATGCTGCAGGTCATGAATGCCGTTTAAGAGGGCCATAAAACGATACACGATAGTTCGATCATCGTTGTCAAATTATTAACCAATAGAATTGCACAAAATTAATGTCTAGTCACTTTGTTGCTATTTTATTGGTTAATAATTTGACAACGTGATTGGACTATCGTGTATCGTTTTTCAGAGTAGGCGCTAAGATACTGAAACTTCATAAATAGTTGGGAAACGCCTATTTGTACAAGTAAACTGTCAAATATCGATTTAAACGCAACAAATTGGTAACAAAGATTTTTTGCCGGATGCCGAGACGAAGGTCCCTGGTTCGAATCCTACAACGAACTTGAGCTTTCGGTGAAGGAAAACATCGTGAGGAAACCATAGCACGGTGGTAGCGTACTTTGTAGTACCCGCCTGGCTGGCTACCACCCTCAACTTGTCACCCTTGCCACCCTCAAATCTGTCCCCAAGCACCTTTCGGTGTGTTCCGACAGCTGCACTTGAGAGCCAGTTCCTTTCTAGGCTTTGTGTGCTTACCATTATCGGCCACATCATCACTGACCACGGTGAGATTGTCAAACACAGGCTTAGGTATACATAGTAAAAAAAAAGAAGTTAGGTACTTAGTCTCAATTCCGTAAAATCCGTATAAAATTAACACCATCTTCGAAGAAAGTATGTTGTCTCCTCCTTCTTAACCTTAGTTAAACAAAGTGTTAAAGCTACACTAAGCTATGCTTCACTTAGATTGTTCGCGAGAACCCTCCTAGAAGGGGGACCCTAATTTATCTGTCTTCCACTCCGATTACTTAAACGTAGTGAAATGATTCGCCCCATTAACTTCTTGTCTTACATTTGAACGCTATGGCGTATTTTATAGGAGATTTTGGATATTGGAAGTTATGGTAGTCTAGTTTTAATTAACTCACCTTGAAGCAAGGGAGCTTGAGGGGCTTGGGAGGTAAAGCATAACGATTTTTTCGCTCGAAGAACAACTTGACTGGTATATGTACTTCCTTAGCGAATAAGGTTGCTAGAGCTTATTGGGGAGGAAGGAAGAGTCGGCAACGCGCGTGTGATACCCGGGGCGCGGATTACTTGCAGAGTACAATAGTGGTTGTAACACACGGGGCATAGACCATGCCCCGTGTGTTACAACCGGCTGTATGCTCCGCCCTACGCTTACCATCAGGCGGGTCGTATGATTCTTTACCGACTTTGTTGTATAATAGTAGTTTATGATACTGTTGCATACTAGGGGTTATTAAAGACGAGGGTGAGTTTAAGTACCGAGCCGTAGGCGAGGTTCTTAATAGTATCACACGAGTTTTTAATACCTAATTATGTCCAGTATCATACAGTACTTTATCTAAACTCATCTAATAATGTAATTTAAAGGTAAAAAATCGATAATATTTTGTCATAGGTTTTCATGACTATACGATACCCGTAGTATCGATTATTCGTCATTTCCATTGCCACCTCCACAATTTCAGATCCAAGTTTATTTCAACTTAGTATCACTGCTATTTTTTTGTCATTTTTGGCCAAAATAAATTATTTATGCAAAAAATCAATAAAATAAACAAACATTAATCATCATGGCGCCCAAATCCATGGGGGGAAAAACTCCTATGTTGAGATCTCTACCGCATACGCGACCACAGACAAAGTAAAATTGCATCTAAAATTATAATTGTTTAGACCTGATGTCTGGCCACGTATAATGTTTTTTTCTTTATTATTTCGTTTGACAAGTTGACTGACAGTAATTGAAGTATTAAAACCCAAAAAACATTATGAGTGGCCAGACATGTCCAAATACTTGTACTTTAATGAAAAAAAGTTATTTTATAGCATTATCTTGGGAAGAAAACTGTACTATAATATAATTTTTTAATTTCATTATAGACGGGTGTGCATAAAGTGGGTCATTAAAGTACTGTTTTTGATTTCATAATTAGAACTTAACGATATGAGAGTAGATAAAATATAGTTAAAATATTCCTTTTAGTAAATCCTAGAATTTTATGCCAGTCCGCATTCATTGCATTGCATATTTTTGATTGCGCGAGTGTTGTATTGATTGAAAATTTATAGTATGTAGTTATTTTATTGTAGCTATAACTATCCCCTATAGTTCTCGAAATAAAACACCTTGATCTCTCTCTGAAAAATCTGGCAAAGAAAATCTTGTCTAAATCGGTTCAGTCGTTTTCAGGATTAGTGGAGACAAAAAACCGACATACAAATATTTTAATTTTAGTAGATTGCAAATAGGGACCTAAGTATGGGCTTAAGAAAAAGCCTTTGTTGTGAAATCACAGACAGTAACTTCAATTTAATTTATTCGTATAGTATAAGGCTGACTGATCATGGTTCCCTTTTATCACTCGTAAAAATAATAAATCATTTTTGTAAAGTCATGCAACTAAGTGTGAAATTACATTAGCGCTTTAAAATATGCGGATCTCTGAAACTTTTAGGCCATTGTGTTCAGTTGAGCTGACTCCACAACAGTTAATCACTAAAGTTTTCGATAATGTCGTTATACGTCAAATGTTGGGCGTTATTTACTGAATATTCAAGTATTTTGTGAGTCACGTACGATTTTATGCTAATATCACGTCTCGTGTACTATTTATTTGATTTATTATTTTCAACTTTGAAAACTATGACTCGTAACTTCATATGATAAGGACTCGACTTCATGTTAACCATTGTTGTTAGCAGAAGAATTGCCGAACTGACGTGGCACTGGGCGGGGCACATTGCTCGTAGAACCGACCGAGACGGCTGCTGGGGCGAAATGTTCTCGAGTGGCAGCCATAGACGTCCATTGCTGGACAAAGGCCAAGGATCTCCACGATGGCTGGTCTTGCGCTACCCGTATCCAGCAGTTTCCTACGACCCTCAAAAGATCGTCGTTCCACCTTGTGGGGGGCCTGCCCACGCTGCGTCTTCCGGTTTGTGTTTGCCATTTGAGAACGGTTCTGCCCCAGCGGCCGTCGGTTCTACAAGCGATGTGCCCCACCCACAGCCTAAAGAAATAGAAATTTAAAAAATAATTGAAAAAATAATAAAGTTTTAAACTATTTAAATACCTAAATATTTTAGTTCCTTATGAATAAATAACGGATATTTATAATTTAGGGAAATAATGTACTGTTCTTATCATTCTGAATACACAATGAATCATACTAGGTATAGGCCTGTGTTTTGAACACAGTCTCACTGTGGTCAGTGATGATGTGGCCGATGGTGGTAAACACACAAAGCTTAGGGAAGGGAACTGGCTTTCAAGTGCAGCTGTCGGAACATACCGACAAGTGCTTGAAATATCAATTAAAAATTCATATTTCGGACCATTCACCGTAATGCTGTTCCTGCGTGTAAATAAAGTTGCTAGAGCTAATTAGGGTGGGGGGAGTGTTCGATAACCCGGGACTTAGATGTAGGCTTTGTGAAGTGAGTATCTGTGTTCCTGGTGTTGCAAACCACCAGGTGGTTGTACACTTGAAAACTTCGTAGTATAAAAAAAAACTAAAATTAGTCACCTTTCAGAAATAACCAAATAAAAATCATAGAACCCCTAAATTATTACAAAAAATGAGCTAACAAATCTACCGCATCATTATTGATATTTATCGCATCCCCCAGACATGATAAACGAGATTTGGCAATAATAATAAATGTAAGGAATTCTCATTTCTTATAATAAAGTTATAAAAAAAACCTCAAGGAAGTATGTCATGGGACAGAAAGTTCGCAACGTAACTCTCAGTGAAGATTTTTATTATTCAAAAGCTTTGCTCATGACGGCTTGATGAATGTTGTAAAGAAGTTCAAATTTTATATCTCGCTAAAGCGAATGGAAGTTATAAAATTTACGATTCGACTGTGTAAAGTTGTGTAATGTAATTTTGTTTGTTCCTTTAGCACGGTCACTTTTTAACAGCCAAATTTTACTGTTTATAAATGAATTTTGTATTTACTTGACTGAGATTTTATTTTATCTTTTTGAGTGTTTCTTCAATTTCCATTTTTTGTGCCTTTAACCTTCTTATGTTTACATTAAAAATTAATTGAAACATTACAAACAAAGATTGGTAATAAAATCAACAAAAAAAATGATGAATAGACGGATCAAAAATATTAATGTTTGAGTAATGAAATAAATTTTCTCACTCTTTATATGTAAAACAATAGTATTCCGCCAAGGTGGGTGGACCGACGATCTTGTGAGGGTCGCGGGAAACCACTGGATGCGGGTAGCGCAAGACCAGCCATCGTGGAGATCCTTGGGGGAGGACTTTGTCCAGCAGTGGACGTCTTTCGGCTGATTATGATGATGATTTCAGTTTTTTATGCCGAAAGGTTTGTACGTACATGTACGTAAGAGTTGGACGTCAGTGTCTGAAACTTTATTTTATATATCAAGAAAGGCTGCTTCATTTATCTTCGACGCCACTCAACTTCATGATATGTACTCCTTAATAAAGAGCCGAATTACATATGCAAACTCTATCTGACGGTTTAGGACAAGCACTTAAGATCACGTCCCGGGATATTCCCAATTGGAATTAACAAATACATTCCCCGAGACAGAGTGCTAAACATTAAGGTTTTGTCCCAGCCTCCTTTGTGCTATTAATGCGACTGTTAAAAACCTTATTGTAGCTGTTTTAGCGATGAATAGACCATGAAGCTTCTGTGTTTGACTGAAAATGCTTAAAGTATGTGTTGATGATGTGATGGATGGTATTGTTTCTTTTTAATTAACTGACTTACTATAGCAATTTCCAAGCGAGGGATATTAATGATGCAATGTAAATAGTATGTTATTTATATTTAAAATGAAAATAAACCTGGTTTTACTAAGATAACTAACTACCATGTTTACATTTGATTGATTTAATAATTTTGTATTATTATTTTGTTCTCTATAAGCAAAATTGAAAGACATCATTAAGGTGTTACCTACCTATACAACATTAAACCCAATGATGACGGTTGAAGGATTATGGTCGAAGTAGTCTTCAATTATGTTACTTAGTAATTTTTACTATGGGATCAATTATGAAATCACAAGAAAAATAGCTGACAGCAATTTTTTTTTTATTTCACAATTGATCTCAGAGTAGAATTTATTCATACTGATGAGTACCAGCTATGAGCTAATATAAATTTAAAATTAATATTGTATAATTAAATAATTTTAAACATCACTTATTTAGCGACGAGATAAGAAATCCGTTGCTATTTTTAAATCTCTTTTAAAACAACGTTTAATCAAAAAGATGACGTTTTTAAAGACTTAATACTGCAAACAGCAAAAACTCCTTTCATGAATTGAATAATGGTACGGTGTAAGCTTCCCATTTCCTGCAGTTGAAAAGAAAATATAATTTCAACTTTGTTTCAAGCATTAATCACAACGTCACGGTCTTTCATGAATAATGAAAGCTCGAAAAGAAGTTTCATAACATCTTAGTGAAAATGCAACGATTGCAAATAGCAAATTATAAAATTTTGCCGTTGTCATTTTGAAATTGTTTTGTGTATTTTGTATTGTTTATTGTTCCGAGTTTTGCTTGCGCGTGGGCTTTGACACCCTTAACTATGACATCATTATATCATAGGTTCATATATCAATTCTTGCCAAAGATAAATATTTGTGTGAATGAAAATATCATAATGGTGAGTGAAAAAATACTTTCTTTATTTCAATTACCAACATTATATCGTTAATTTTAATTCCTTGTGTCCCCGTCAATAAGATTGGACAATGTTTCCTAATTTTGTAGTAAAGCCATAGAAGTACAATTTAGCACCAATTATTTCCTTAAATCAAGCCAATTTTTACCTAAAAACTCAAAGCCAGAAAGAGTCAAAATATACGAGAGAATAGTGAATGTAGGAATCGCAATTTACATAGTAGCAGTAAGTAAAATGTTAATATGAAACCGTCTGGTCCGAAAGTTGGGAACTTTCTCATTCTTTTGGAGTTTAAAAAAGGTCGAAATGAGCTGAGAATCGCTGACGGCACGTCTCTATTATAGTGGTCAGCTTTCCGAGAATATGCTGGCAATTATCGGACCTCAGTAAAAATAGAGATGTTTGATTTTATCGATAGTTTCTGAAATAAAATCATAATTAAAAATAATTTTAGTAGATAATATTCTTTAAATTCTCCGGCGATCAAGAGTCTGGCTCGTACACTCGTCCACAAAATAAGTCTAGCCATACAGCGAGGTAATGTAACTAGTGTTTTGGGCACAATACCCATAGTCAGTGACCATAATTGACAACAACATCATCGCTCGTATTGCCATCTCTGTATTCACGCTCACCTTCCCTTCTCATAAGTTTTTATTTTTAAATAATTATTATTCACCGATATCCTCAGAAAAACACCAGAAGTAAACAAATAAAAAAAAATACTTGTTCTATAGAAATTTAACGATATCGATAACCAATTCCCCATCACTAGTCTTATAGTTACATAGGATCTCAAATTGTGCTGTCTGCCTGTAGGGTATGGTAAGAAATACATACAGACATACAACACAAAGTAATGAACTACATATACATATTCTGTGCCTACAATATTCACAGTCCGGTTTTATTCAAAAAGGTTGGTAAAATTGTCTTCTTTTTTTAATAAATGCCGAAATTTTTGGCTATATCAGTATGCACTGAAAATAGCCTAGTAACCCATTAGATAAGGGCGTTGAAATAAGAATAGATGATGATGATAATAACAGTCTTGTGTCTGGTAGGTATATAGGTAAAGAATATAATATCTCGAGAAGCGAACACAAAGTTTTAATAGTTTCTTTCTTCTAACAGTATTATTTCCAACTCTTTCAGTCCAACAAATTCATTAATGAAAAAATCCGCAAGACCCAAAAGCACTTAATACCACTTCCAATAGAAAATAAGATCATTTAGAAGCAAGTGAGTTAACCAAACAAACGAGTAACTTGCTAGACTTGCCGAAATATCGGGGAAGCAATAAATCCGAGTAAATACCGGGACTTAAACGTGGATACGTTGAGACTTGGACTGGAGGCACAGTTAGAGGTGTGTATTGGCGTATTTGTGGTTTCTTACAAAACAGAATTAGTTATGTTGTGAATTGTTCGGAAGTCTTATGTAGTAGCGGTTGATTAATAGCGGGCTTGCTTTGCTAAGTAAGGCTTTTTTGTATAGAGAATTTATATAAATAACTAGCTGTTCCCCGCGGTTTCACTCATGTTCCCAGGGTAAAAAGTAGCCTATAACTTTTGGGGATAATGTAGCCTCCTATTGGTGAAAGAATTTTTCAAATCGGACCAGTAACTCCAGAGAATAGCGCGTTAAAACAAACAAACTCTTCAGCTTTTTTATTAGTATAGATTTCATTTTTAGTTTCAAATATACATTTACCTATCCGAAAACTAATACAAACGAATGGCTTTGAGCATGAGTAATAAGTGTACCCTTCATTTTTAGGGTTCTGAGCCTCAAAAGGGAAAAACGGAACCCTTATATATTCGTGTGTCTGTCTGTCTATCCATCCGTCTGACACAGCCAATTTGCTCCGAAAGTACTGGACCGATTGAGTTGAAATTAGGTACACATGTAAATTATTTGCCAAATTTGTGCACTCCAGAATACTAATTTCCAGATAACAACGTGAAAACTCTAATAAAATTACGATCTTACCAATAAAAACTATAAAAATTAAACCCAAGGTTTTTGCGATTTCTTCTGTTTTTATGAATGTCACACTATTTCAATGAGTAAAACTCCCAAGAGTTTTAAAACCGGTAAACAACTGCTGTTCTTACTTAATGCTGCAGTTCAAATATTAAACCATTGTTTTCATAACGTCAAATCGAAGGGTGTAGTGACATAAAATACAATAACGGCATGTGCAAACGAACTGCTTAATGAATATGCAAAATAACCATCCGACATTGTACGCCATGCTGTACCTACTAACCGCATTACACGAAACGAGGTTTCAATCACATTGTAGTGTATTATTTATCTAAATATTCCTTTTTTTATCGGAACACTCGGAAAGGTGCTTGGCGACAGATTTTCAACTTGAGGGTGGTAGCCAGCCAGGCTACAAAGTACCTTACCACCGTGCTGTGGTTTCCTCACGATGTTTTCCTTTACCGAAAGCTCAAGCTCATTGTAGGATTCGAACTCGGGACATTCGTCTCGGCATCCGACGTCACTACCTCTGAGCTATCGTCGCCACAAAATTCATATCACTAGTAGAGGTTTTTCCAATGACTTGACCAAGAAGGCGTGTTGTTTCAAATGATTGGTTAACGACATCACATAAGTTTATTAAATATTGGTCTTTATTTTCGTTGTTGTATCAAAACAAAGAGAATAAAGTAGAAAAAGAACTGGCGATTCACCACCATTATCTATGACCTCAACAGAGTTTCCCTCACGTACTGGACCAAAAAGGTCTCGCACTATAATTATGCCTGACATTTACTATCATCATAACAGACGAAAGACATCCATTGGACAAAGGCCTCCCTCAAAGATCTCCATTTACCTTAACCAATTATGTATTTAGCTAAAATTCGGAATTGTATGGCGATTGTTACTATAACATTCCTGTGGGGGTGATATAACTCATTAGTGTCACTAGTGGTGTCTTTAAACATCCTGTACCCACTAAGTATACATGTTCTTTGTCTGTAGCATAATTCTTGAGCAATCATAATGAACGGTGTAATAGCCACCCGAGTTTACACTTTAAACACTGCATAAGTAGTACGCGCCGCTTTCATCCGATATGGGTTAAAAGCAAGTTGCATTAAGGTGGCTTGATACACCATACGGTCTATAATACGTTCGTAAATTCCACTGGTATAAAAACATGCAGACTTTAACGGAAAACCATGTTGAAAAATATTATTTTCAAATTAAATCGGTTGGTGCTTCTATGCATATTTAGTAAAGTTTAAAGTGACTCGTTAGAATAAACTTTCAGATTTTAGTTGGTAGGGTAATTTGTAGTACCCGCCTGGTCTAGTAACTTCAAGTCGAAAATTTATTGGTATGTTTTGACAGCATTCAACAGCCAGTTCTCCTCTATGTGTGCATTTACCAACTTCGTCCACATCTTGACGTGGTTCAGATTATGGTTTAAAAACAGACCTATACTTAGAAAAAGAAACCCTAGCGACTAGGATAATCTAAAATTGATTGATTTTATTGAATCTGATCACATCTATACTTCTATACTAATACTAATACTAATAATATTATAAAGAGGAAAGATTTGTTTGTTTGTTTGTTTGTTTGTAATGAATAGGCTCCGAAACTACTGGACCGATTTCAAAAATTCTTTCACCTTTGGAAAGCTACATTATCCCCGAGTAACATAGGCTATATTATATTTAAAAAAAAATTAGGGATCCTTACTAAAACTCCAATAATGTAACATAAGGTGTAAAAAAATGACCTGAAAAATTCCTTACGTCGCGTGCGCTGCGAAAACTATTGATGATAGAACAAAATCATTTACTACGACTTTGCAGAACTCATCATTATCTACAAAAAGTGTCGCGACAGCATATGTCTAAATATTATAGTTATGTCACAGTAAGCAGTTTTTTATTCTAAAATATTAATTTATATATGCCGCCTCTTGAAAAGGCTCTTCATTTGTACCTTGGTATTAATCCTCATCAAAATAAATTACTTTATATTCAGGACGGCTTTAATACCTTTTTATAACTTTTTGAATTATTCAATTCGGACATTTCATTCGGAAGATATCACGAGTTTAAAAATGCAAGTATTAGAAAAAAGTCGCGTGGTTGTCGCTCCCGGGCTCAGCTAGCCAGCATGCGATGTAGGCTCCATGTAAGCGTCACTGGGGTACGGGGGGGAGTCAATGTAATCTATATATATAAAAGAAAGTCGTGTTAGTTACTCCACTTATAACTCAAGCACGGCTGAACCGATTTAGCTGAAAATTGGCAAGGAGGTAGTTTAGAGCCAGGAGAAGGACATAGGATAGGTAGGGGTAGGTAGGGTAGGTAGGTAAGGTAGGTAGGGGTAGGTAGTGGCAGGTAGAGGTAGGTAGATAGGTAGGGGTAGGTAGGGTAGGTAGGTAGGGTAGGATAGGTAGGATAGGTAGGTAGGGTAGGTAGGTAGGGTAGGTAGGTAGGGTAGGTAGGTAGGGTAGGTAGGTAGGGTAGGTAGGTAGGGTAGGTAGGTAGGGTAGGTAGGGTAGGTAGGGTAGGTAGGGTAGGGTAGGTAGGGTAGGTAGGTAGGGTAGGTAGGTAGGGTAGGTAGGTAGGGTAGGTAGGGTAGGTAGGTAGGTAGGGTAGGTAGGTAGGGTAGGTAGGTAGGTAGGGTAGGTAGGGTAGGTAGGTAGGGTAGGTAGGGGTAGGTAGTGGAGGGTAGAAGTAGGTAGGGGTAGGTAGGTAGGTCCCAGTTTTATTTTTGTTCTCAGGGCAGGACAACGTCTGCCGGGTCAGCTAGTTTTTTATAAAATATAAATTCTATATTTATTCCTAGTTAAAGCAAAAGTTGATTATTTAAAAACAATAAGACAAAGGAAACTAAAAGCCAATTTAAAGTCTAGACAATGGGATCACGTCAAATAGTAAGAAACGGTCAGAAGCCAGTGGATTTGTGATAAACGAAGCAATTTGTAAACGTTCATTCGGCTGCTTGGACGGTGTCGAGATATGTGAGAGCTTAGTTAGATCCAAGCTATAAGAAAATAGCAGTTTACAAGCAAATTATAAAATAAAAAAAGATATGACTGAATTTTGTAAAACGTGCGAATGTTGTGTCGTGTATTCTTTGTTAAATAACTTTTATTGTTGAAAAACTCTGAAATCAAGGAAAAATATTAAAATCCTAAAAAAGATTTTTTATTATCCACAAATTACCTAAAATACGGTTCCTATCTAATAAGTAATAACTGAATACAAAATTAAGATCTTCAGCCTCCACATACATTTTCATATCAAAAAAACAAAAGGAACCTTGCGTGAAAATTCCAGTTCAAATCAGAATGTTATTAGAAAATTAAGGTGGTTAATCGCTGGATACGGGTAGCACAAGACCGGCCATCGTAGAGATCGTTGGGGGAGGCCTTTGTCCAGCAGTGGACGTCTTTCGGCTGCTATGATGACAATGAATTTAACTTAATGTTGTGTTCCTCCGCGTGAGTAAAGTTGCTAAAGCTCATTAGGGAGGAGGGAAGGATCAGTACCTAAACCGCCATAGCCCGCTTAGAATACCAACTAATTAGTTTTACTTATTGAACGCTTCATCTTCTAACTTAGGTGTGGCACCTACTTTGTCTCGCAAATATAAGTGGGAATCACACGCTGGAGACCAAGCGGGACTGCTTTTATGTGATTCATTCTTGCAAATTGGAGAAATAAGTACCCCTACGTGTAGCTTTGCAACGATGTAATGTGTGATGTTTGAAATTAAAACATTCGATGCAGATTTTTGTACTGTAAACGAATAAAATTGTTTGTTACTCAACATAACGTAAAGTAATCAAAAGAGTTTTATTATGTTGAGTACAAATCAATAAATTATTATTATTAATCAAGGCGTAAGAACGGATTTAAGTGAATCTTGGTACCGAGGTAGTTAAGGCAAACAAATTATTCTAGAAATATATTTATTTATTCTATAAGATTACTTATCAACACGGGCAAAACGGACGTGAAGAAGCCTTCCAGGAGTCTTCAACAGATGCTCAAGGTAAAAAGAAATCATCAATACATTTCTCCAAGTTAAATTTGAGGGATATACAACTATGAAAACGTGACCTATTCCCTCAAATATATCTTGAAGAAATATTTTGTTGATTTCTTTTAATAATAACAAAAGAAAATATACTACCATTATTGTCGCAAATCAGAATAATGACAAATTTTCGGCCTATTACTGAGCTGCAATTAGCAAAAAACCTAATAAAATTTGAATTTCGGGTAATTTTCCCCTAATACCAATGTAGGATAAGCAAGCATCAGTGATGCAAGTTTGTCTATAGTCTACCGTGAGCAATTAACATCAAGTGATAATTTAAAAAAAAACGAATTAAATCGAATATACAATTGGTGATGTTGAAATTAATTATCACAAATATATTTTTTGCAGTTTCGTTACAAAACATCAAAAAACACGCAAGAAGCTCTTTGTATTAAACAAAAACATTGTAAAAAAACAAAGGCAAAAGGTTCAATTACATCAAGAGAACAAAGGCAATATTATTAAGGAAATCATACAGCGAGGTATTGGAAACGAGTTTACTAAACAAGAAGTAAGTGGAAACTGGGGAGTTGATGAAGCTTTTACCTTGGATTACAATTCTCCGTATAACGTAACTGTTACACTGTCAAAGAGTATTATAATTAAATGAATGAGTATGCTAGTCTTTTTTTCTTAATCGTACACAAAATTTAAAAACGGAGGAGTTCTACATTTGTACAAGGTGTATGGATTAATATATGTAAAGATTTTTTGGAAACTGCAATACTAATAAAACTGTATAATTTTCAAATAATTTTGATATGAGTCTAGTTGTGGTTCAATTGCAATTTTGATCTAATCAATTGTAAATATTCTAGCGGACTAGGAAATAGATAAAGTTCATGTTTAATCTATATTTTTTACTAATTTTCTTTCTACTAACTAATAAAAGCATTTGTTCATATGATGAAAATCATACAAGGTACATGACAGCGGCAAATTGAGAACGAACGGATTGTAATTCACTTTCAATCAATTTTTTACGGCACACAGCGGTAATGTACCTCAAACTGCATTATAGACTCGTAATAATAGTAGAGGACATATAGTATAATAATATCCTGGAACATTTCTTCAAACACGGTTATCTGAACCCAAACTAAGCAGAGCTTGTACTATGGAAACCGGGTAACTGATATACTACTTTTTTTTGTAAATACATACTTATATAGATAATTACACTCAGACTCAGGGTAAACAGACATGTTCATGCACACAAATGTTTGTCCTGTTTGTCGAACCCACGACCTGCGGCGCAATAGGTGGTGTCTTAACCAACTGCGCCAACTGGCCCGTATGTCTACAATACTGAATTCCTCGAGATATAACCAATCGCCACCTGACTAACAGTAAAACAAAAGCCTTAGAAATACCGACGAAGCCTAGCAGTTGTCAAAACATGCCGACCTCCGAACAATAAGTAGGAATAATACATTGGTTTACGTGTAGGTACAACAAAGGTAGTGAACTGTTTTACTCAAGGGACCGTGATTCGTTTTGTTCGTTCTTCAATAAGAGATACAACGTATTCATCCACGTCGATTTCGTGAGATATTATTAGTTTTATGTGATTAGGCGAGTAAGCTGAAGTGGGAGTAGGTCGGTCACGTATGCCGCATACCGAACGTGCGGGTTAAAGTTACCACAGAGTGGGTCCCACATAATGTTAGACGGTGTCGAGGCAGGCTTCGGTGGGTTCACCGTAACCGCTGACTGAGAAGGATGGAAAAAGGAAAGGGAGACCTCCAGCCAGACTGATAATAATAATGTAATTATAGTCGTACCTACAGTATGACACAACTTAGATGTAGCATCGGCAAATCACTTCACTTCTAATGTACACAACTAATACAAATCATTCAATATCGCGTTATTCAACGTTGAACAAGAACTCTTTTCGGTTTCAGAAATGATTGATTTTATGAATTTTACCGATGCTTGATCTAAGTTGTGTCATACTGTAACATTCTATTACGTATTAAAATTCTACTAAGATGTATGGATGATGGATGGTATCAGTAATAATGATGTAGGAACCCTAATCTGACTATTAGTAGTAGGTTCAAAGGTTTAAAAGTAAAGTAATAAAATGTCCAATACATCTAAGTAGAATTTGGAATGATAATAATCTTTATTATTAAGGTATTTCGGTCAATTAATTAAAGGGCGTTTATCATTCATTTTGGCTACTTTACAGTTAATTAATTAAATTATCAAAAGTTAATTTATTTAATCAGAATATTAGCAATAACGTAAGTATTAACACGGTAACGAACTGCAGTAGTTCAAAACTGCATCGCAGGTAGTTATGAAAACGTTATCCTTAACTGATTGAAATTCTCAATGTTTTAAATAAATTCAGTGGATTACTAAGTTATCAGTATTAGTTATTATTAATTGAATTATTCAATAAATACAAAATGTTGTACCTATAGATTTTTTGTACAAAAAAAAGATTGGAGTTTGCTTCCAATTCTTCCAGCAAAAGACCTTAAACAACTAAAGTAAGTTACAAAATCTGTTTCGTATTATAAGCCCAAGTTACTTGCGCTACGGGAAGTATATCCTTAAAACAATTTGGTACTCAAGGAAATCTTAAGACGAATTAGTCAAAGCGAATTAAGAGTGTGAGCTTGTGAACTTACACAGACTTAAGTCATAAGCACGATAGTGTTGTATTCGGGAAATTAAACGTTTCCTAAAACCTCCTTTACTAATCATCATATGCTTGTCCTGTTCAAAGTCATTTGGGGTCGGCGTAATATGTAGTCTTCTTCCATTCAGCCCTTCTATCCGTCATATCGGAATTTACTCCTTTCTTACTCATGCCTATCATATTTCACACAATCCATCCATCTCTGTTGTTTCATTATCAAAACTCTTTTTGTAATATTGATTTCATCCCTCCTCATAACTTGTCCATACCACAACAAAAGGGTCCCTTTCAATAACCTTGTCTATGACATTTTATAGACGCATTGTAGATAAACAACATTGTTTAAAGCTCACTTACAAATACAAGGTTTTCTTCTGTCACTTATAGTTGCAGTAAACTTTGCTTATCATCTTTTAAATACATATTTAAAATGAAAACATTACTAACTGACTGATCTATCAACGCACAGCTTAAATCACTGGATAGATTGGGCTGATATTTGGCTAACCGATAGTTATTGTAACAAGAGGTAAAATGTTGATGGAAAAATTCTACACTAAAACACTCGAGAGGTACCTACCTAGTACTTATCATAACGAGTGTAGTATTACACGATTATATCGATACGTAGTTTATTTAGATGCGTTTGTACCGTAGGCGGGGCATATTGATTTTGGCAGGTGTTTCGTATATAGGGGTGTGATTGTCGGCAGCAGCTTTATTTTCGCATAACTCAATTATACAACTCCATGACTTGTTTCAGAATTCTAAAATTTGCAAATATGTTTTGTATTGTTATGTTATTTTTTTGTCAGTAAATCATTTAAAAACATAGGTAGAATATTTACTTCCATATGTATTACTACTATTATTAATGTATTCATTAATATCCTAACTACCTTAGGTCCAATTCCACCAACGTCGTATAGCACTAGTCCCCGGGTATGTATGGCTATGTGACAGAATTTAAATCTATCACATTGACATAATTACTTCCTGGATTAATGCTACCCCTGTTGGCTAAATAGTTCATAAACCAATGTATAGATGGCAGCACAATAATCTACATACAACCTACATCGCGCTGGTGAAGTTTATTCGCGCATTAGCATAACATCTCGGGACATCTCGGGACATTTCTTCACACACGGTTATCTGATTTCAAACTAAGCAGAGCTTGTACTATGGAAACCAGATAACTGATATACTACATGTACTACTTTTTTTTTGTAAATACATACTTATATAGATAATTACACCCAGACTCAGGACAAACAGATATGTTCATGCACACAAATGTTTGTCCTGGATGGGAATCGAACCCACGACCAGCGGCGCAATAGGTGGCGTCTTAGCCAACTGCGCCAACTGGTCTGTCATACCAGAATACCAGAATCCAACATGTATAGTTGGACCGCGGTCCCCAGGCACGATATCCTAGTATAGCGCAAAATCTTCCCTTTTCATTTGGAGGAATCATCCAACTTGTTCCTCCATAAGTCGATAAAAACTATTCCATCACTACGTATTCCAATAGTCAATAACGACTACACCCACATTAAAACACTGAACAAGGAGTGAAACTGAGCAAGTTACTAGGTATGTTTTAAATGAAGAGTAGCGAACTGTGCCGCGATACCAATTAGTGTGGTGGTTTACAGAATATAATAGGCTCGACAAAGGGCCGAAACCCCTTTTGTCGAGATTTTAAGCCCATCTATCTTTATGACATGGAATATTAAATAGCTATCTTAATTGAAGAGGTAGCCTGTTGTTTTATGTTTCGATTTATTTTCATTGTACAGCTCAAATGATTTTTAGCTTTTATTTAACGTTATAAACGGAATTTAAAAAAATCTACATTTTTTCGAACTTTTGTACTTTTTAGTACTACCAGAGAGACATTAGCTATGGTACTTGCAAAATGAATAAAAGCGGCATAGGCATTAGATATTTCATATATGAGTGTCATTAGCAAATTATTTGAATTAAAAATATCTTTAATTGCAACGACACACTATCTCGAAACTAATTAAAAAACACGCAGAGATAACCCAAAATTCCATCGAAAATTTTGCAAACATTAATTAATATTCCACTAACCACACACTATTACGATCATACAAGACGGGTAAATTGGCTGACTCGGCCCAGGAACCCTGCCGCGGGCCGCCCGCTATGAAACTTGGCTCATATTTAATTGGGCAGCGTTATGCTTGAGAGAACTGATTATTGTGACTTAGGAATAAGGTTAAAATACAGTAAGAAACCTTGAAGGTATATATAAATTTACGAGAGGTCATGTTTGTAATACTTACAGGCTATGTTATGATATTTTCTACTCTACTGTAACTGTAATTGGTGCTTTTTAAGGCTTCATATGTCAAAAGGAAAAAATGATCCTGTTTAGGGTTTTGCCAAACACGTAGTCTTGAAGCTATTAAAAATCAATCTTCAAGTCAACGCAATAAAATAATACGGACATTTACACATGTTGCATATTTTGATTGTGTGCGTTTCTTTTCTGATACATGACAGACAGTCATATACGACTCAAGTGTGTATAAGTTCCGTTCTTTCTTTTTGAGGAACAGAATCTTAAAAATATACACACATACATTGCTTAGTTTGTCTGAATTAACTCCTCACTTAATTAAAGTTTATGATTTAGACATCACTATTGTTCTAAATCACCAAAACCATAAAATTAAACCCAAGTGTATGCCAAATAACACAACAATAATTTGGGACCAACGAAACCACTTTAATGTCCTAACTTATCTCGAAATTAATTCAACTAGTATCTTGCGAACAATCTCAACTACTTAACTAAGTTTAGCACATTGTTAAGTTTAAATGAGTCCTAGTTTATCTTGAGTTATATTTGGGCGTCCACGTGTTCTACCACAACAATTTTATTTGAAGTTGCAAAGATATTATATACTGCATGTACGGTTGACGACTATTCAAGGTAAACACTGCCGCATCTTATGTGGTTGTAATAGGAGCTATTTTGCAACAAAAAGGTATAGTCTGATCTGTAGTCGTGTATATAATACAAAAATGAGTTTAAAAAGCTATCGGGGCTACAAGTGCATCAGACATGTTTGCTGATGCTCTTTTGATGACTTTGGGCCGCAACATTATTACTTATCTACGGTATCTGTAAGGTACGATTGCTTTACAGATAGATTGCCACATCACTATATTTGTTTTGGAAATAAAAGTGTCTAATATTGATAAAGTTACTAAATTTGTGATAAAGCAATTGATTAGGTGCTTCCATACTATCTAAAATAAATAGGTAGTAACTGACTTGGCTTTACATAAGATCTCGCAAATTTTTACAGTGGATCAATTATCTTGCAAGACTGAACATTTTTGTGCATGTCATTTTTTTGATGGGATTTTTTTTTTCAAAAATGTCCATCCGAGTAGTTTAATCAGAATAGCATGTTTAACTGGTCATTAATGTAGGTTGTTTCCCGAAATAAAAAAGCCATTAATTAATCAAAAGCATGCCAACTCCATGTTAAAATGATATTTAAGGCACTAAGTTAATAAATTATTACATACAAACAGTTATTGTATTACATAACTATGCACCGTCACTAAACGGTAGTTCCATAAACCTTATTCATTGAGTTATAAAATGTAGCTTTGGCTTCATTTCTTTGCTCTTTCATCTAATGTAATGGCTTACCCGTAGTGCATTTCATTAGCTGATTACCAATCTAATAGATCATTTAGATATTACGCGAGATGATTCCTAGAACTCGTGATTAAAGCTCTTGTAAAGCCAGGTGGTGCATTACTGAAATTAAAAGGTTTGCAAACTAGATAAAATGGTAAACTAAATATAATGCTATGTAGATATGAAGTGATAGTATAAAGTAAATATTATTCATTATCGTCATCATATCAGCAGAAAGACGTCCACTGCTGGTCAAAGGACTCGAGCGCGAGTCAGAGGGTCTACTCCGAAAAACGATACACGATAGTTCGATAATCGTTGTCAAATTATTTACCAATAGAATTGAATAATATTTCCGTCTCGTGAGTTTGCTGAATTTCTATTGGTTAATAATTTGACAGCGATGATCGAACTATCGTGTTTTTTTTTTCAGAGTAGACTCTCTGACTCGCACTTTTCCGGTTTTATTTAGTACAGTAGCTGTTGTAGGTTTGTGTTTACCCACAATTTTTTTATGGTAAGTGATGATGTGGCCGAAGGTGGCACACAAAGCCTAGAAGGTAACATAGGAAGGTAAAAACCGGTGGCCGCTTGGATTACTTTGAGGGAGTAGCTAACCAGGCAGGTACTACAAAGCACTTTATCCTATCCTATGGTTGCCTCAAGAAGTTTTCCTTCACCCAAAATTTGACATCACTGAATTACTATCGGCTTATATCGGATTCACTTCACTTTATCCTCCACTATCTGTTCCCCGCGGTTACACTTGCGTTACCAGGATAAAAATTAGCCTATAACCTTCGGGGATAATGTAGCTTACTATAATGAAGCTTACTATAGTGAAATAATTTTTCGGATCGAACCAGTAACACCAGAGATTAGCGCGTTCAAACAAACGAACTCTTCAGCTTTATTATTAGTATAGATATAGATTAAATACGTCAACACCAAAGTATCAAAAGCTTATTAAATCAAAGGACCATCGTATCAATTATATGGAGCAATATTTAGCCCGACACATTCTACGTTAAAATGCAAATTAGCGAAACCCTATTGCGATCGTATGTATGTATCCTGTAACAATATCGCTGCGTTACATACAGGTTACAGTGTGAAGCGGAGTGGAGAGAGTAGCATAGCGGAGAGCGATTACGAAATTCAATGAAAAAAACGGAACCCTTATGGGATCATTCGTGTGTCTGTCTATCCGAAAATACTGGACTGGATTGAATTAAAATTTGGTACACATATGTAAACGGTGACCCAAACAAGGAAGTGTAACGTAAATAAATGAATTTCAAACATGGGGAGCACTTTTGGGGTGCAAATTATAAAATAAAAAAAAAGATTACAAACTATATTGTGTGATATATCATATGAGAGGGCTTGTTGTGAGGATCTTAAAAATATTTTAGTTATAATTTTAAGATCAATAATATTGAAGTTATTTAAGAAAATAGGTGAAAAATTTACCGGGGTAATGATTTATCTCCAAAACTACTGGACCAATTTAAAAAAAAAAATATACCGATAATAGTTCTTTACGTCTATTGGCTGACATGATGAATACGCGGTAGCAGTGCTACGTCGTAGAATAGTTGCTTAAATCATGACTACGACATAGCAGTGCTACGTTAAAATATTTTTATCTCGATCAACGCATACGAGGTGCCGTGCTACCAGTGCTACGATGTAACATAGACGTTTGAACCACGACGAAGTAGCAGTGCTACATCGTAGCATGACTACAAAATAAGAGTACCGTAGCATTGTCATGTTGTTACAGTATGTGTCATACTGTACTAATTTTGAGAAATAAAATATATCAAAATCAAAATCAAAAATCATTTATTCAGTTTAGGCCCTAATAAGGCACTTATGAATGTCAAAAGTTACAGTTTTACAATAGACTCTACTACCGGTTCGGAATACACTTGAACTGAGAAGATTACTTTATCCATCACATCAAAATGATGCAAGATATGAAAATAAATAATAATAAACGTGCCTTGAACTAAAATAAATAATTCATTAAGTTTCTTAAATAAACTATCAATGGACACCATAATATTAATAAGTATTCGATCAAACAACAATTTCCACTTCACTGAACTTAATCTAATTAAGGCCATCCGCTTCGCTCGTTCACCTGTGCAGTGTTCACACCACATCATCCGCATATAAATTAACTCATAACTCAACAGGATTCAGGTCAAGCGATGCTAAATCATTTGTAGATCTGTTCAGAATGGGTCGAAATGTAAATTATGTTTCTTGGCATAATTTTAAATGCCATGAACTGAATTTCTTGCGCCCTGGAAAAGCTTTCTGATCAAGTAAGTTTTTAATCAAGTATTAAAAATAGTTTCTAGGATTACATGGCAGCTGATTAAACTAGGGAAACATCGAAATTAATAAAGTTTCAAAATTATTGTAGGTTTTAGAAATTTCTAATTAATTATAGTAGTTTAAGATACTGTTGCATAATAGGGGTTATTAAATACGAGTGTGAGTTTAAGTGCCGAGCCGTAGGCGAGGTTCTTAATAGTATCACACGAGTTTTTAATACCTAATTATGTGCAGTATCATACAGTACTTTATCTAAACTCATATAAATAATGTCATTTAAAAAAATTGAAAAATCGATAGTATTTTTCTACCAACTTTCAAAAAAAAAAAAATTGCTATTTTTGTGACATTTTTGGTCAAAATTATATATCACACAATCAAATAAACAGACACAATAATCATATACCTAATGAAATCCGTGTTGCCAACTCCCAAAAATTGTTACCTCTAAAGTTCAAGTCAAAAATTTGTCACATTGTCATCGTCAAATTGAATTGATACTGATTGATTATACTATTGATAGGTCCAAAGTGTACTTTAATAGAAAAAAAGTTATTTTATAGCATTATCTTGGGAACAACAACTGTACTATAATGAATCATTATACACGGGTGTGCCTAAAGTGGGTTATTAAAGTACTGATTTTGATTTCATAACAAGAACATTACGATATGAGAGTAGATAAAATCTTTAAATTATGATAATTTGTCATAATTAGTAAAGCAAACCAAAGCCTTGTCGCTTCTCTTAACTAAATAATCTATGCCACAGTATACTGTGCCAAAACACGGTACTTAATACGCAGATTAGGCACAATTTATTACTGTCAAACACAAAAAGGTGTTGAAATGGATGAATAGCTTAAAAAGCTTTTATAGTTTAATTTAAATTGTTGTTTTGATGTTGTATGGACTTTTTACTTTATTTGATTTTTCATACTCACAAAGGCTATGTTTAGCTACAATTTTAAGCTACTAGTTTCTATCCTGCGTTCCCGAAGAATTTCATGCTTTCCCGGGATAAAAATTATGCTTCATATATTCATGTTCTATGTTTCAACCAAATCCGTTTAGAAAACAAAATTTTACATCTATTTGTTTGTTTCTTTGAACGCGCTAATCTCCGGAGTTGCTGGTCCGATTCGAAAAATGTACTACTAGGAAGCTACATTATCCCCGAAGGTAGGAATTAAAACAAAGGATACTTTGTATCCCGGGAAAACATAAGATACCTCGGGAACGCGGGTGAAACCGCGAGACGGAAGCTTGTAAGAAATATTTTCATATCCATCCTCACACTTCAGATCTTTTATAGTAAGTAGGAAGTAGGATTCTGTTGTTTGAGTTCTGGAACTCACGTTAAGGTTTAACTTGTGTTGTGAGTTCCAGCTCTCATTCTTAATCGAAGGAGGGCAGATGAAAAATTAAGAAATTGGTACAATATTGTTACTCACATATTATGCGTAGGTATCATATTTCAGATCATTTGGACACCGGGAAGTGGGTTAAAATTGATTTACCAGTTTCAAACTAAACATACTAACATGTGAAGTTAAATAAAAGCTTGTAAATACAGGTATTTTCAAAGTTTCGTAGAAATATTACACCGACTCATACCCGAGTGAAAAGTTGTCGGTGCTTTGATGTACGTATGGCTCGAAACCGACAGTCTCAAAGGAATGCCGATAGCATGTATGTGAATATCAATAGCGGCATGTTTTTAGAATCACGTGACTAATGTGAAAACACGGAACCCTTTTCATTCATCATATCTCAGTCGTCCTAGAAAGTTAATCCAAACAAACACACAATACGAATAAAGAAAAATAATTGAACATTGAAGCTCTAAATATCTCCAATAGTACCTTCGTTTAGTAGAGTTATTAATAAACCAAGAACTTTAAATTACTATACAAAATCTCCAACAATTTGAACAATGAGTACATCGCATACTAAAGTACCTACCTAAATATCCAAGTCCGCACATATGTGCACGAAACGGGTAAGGTAAGAATTTTATAGCCTGTGGAATTCTCTGAGTTTACCATCAAAGCGCCGCTTAAGCCTCTCTGCCAAGATATTATCCTTTAAAATGTCCGACGCACGTTTACATTTTACTCTTAACTGTATAAAGGTACCGGTCCATTTCAGTGAACGGTCGCTATCTACTTGATCTGTCATCATATTTAGCTAAAAGAAGTTACCCCATGAACGGCTCCTAGCAAATCCTAAAGAAGTATTACGTCCTACTAATAAAAATACTACTTTTTTCCCGAGAAAATATAAGATGCCTCGAAAATGCGAGTGAAGCCGCGGCACGGAAGCTTGTCTAAAAATAAATAAATGTTTAAAAAGTTCATGTTTAAAATCACTGATTTTAACCTTTTGACTCCATAATCAGAGTCTAAAAACGTTTTGTGGCCAAAGCCAGGCCAACCAATCAGGTAACTACCAAATTATTGTATTGTCTTCCAAACCACATACACGTGCAAAGTTTAAAATTGATACGATATTGGGAAGTCGGATAACATCGACACCCTAGATTTGTTTATAGACATGTTTGAAGCTTATTAAAGCGTGTTATAAATACAAAAGGGAGTATTGGAATGACAAATACCTATGTTCTCGATGCTTAAGGAAGCTTTTTTTTATAATTCTCTGGATTATGTGAGTTACCTTAAAAATACATTAATTTATCTGAGTAAATCATCAAAACGGATTCATATACTGCTATGGACTAGCACCTTAACACAGCCTCGGTTCCTCGAGTGCGGTCCAACGTTCATTATTTTTTGAGGACAGCATTTGCAACACGGCTCTCCCATTGTTTGTAAGTGGTGCCTTTTAAAGGGTCTTTTAACGTCGTGAGCAGTTGCGTTGGTAAGTGTTTTAGAATCGACCTTCTGTTTAATCGAGGAAAAAACTACTCGTAATGTTACCTATTTTTGTAAAGTACCTAAACAAAACGGTGTTGACAAAATAAATCTATAACACAGGTAAAGTTTTGAAGTTGGAGGTAATCTCCAGAGGTAAACATCCGATTCTGAAAATTATTTTACAAATAGGAAGTTATTATCCCATAGTGCTATTAGATCCCAGGGATGCGGCTAAACAGCGAGGCATATCCTATTAAAACCTAAGTGAAGCTAATTTTAACGACGATTAAGTTTCTTATAAAGTTAATTTCTACTATGTGTATTGTTTTGAGCAAATCATCATACTAGCTATTGATAAACTCTCCATAAAGAATATTGTAATAGGTTACCAAGATAATAAAATCGAGCCTCGAACTTTAAAAATAATAAAGTTCGAGGCTCGATGCTAACCCTCGAATGCTATGACCACTTTTGATTTCATAACATAAGAAATAATTTGTACAGTGTAAAATTTACAATACTTTTTTATTTTTGTTACTTTACTAGTATCTTTTAGTGCTTAGTTGAAAATAAACTAAAATCAATATAGTGTACACTCAAAGACAAAACAATAAATACAAAATAGTGAATTGTTTACCTGAGCTTGATAAAAACAAAACACGTGAATTTTGTTTTGAATTCATTTAGTAAACTGTAAAGGGAATCGTAAAAAAATATTATTTTCAAATTACGTTCAGTGAAACAGAAAAGATCACTCGATTGGGTTTTTGGGACAATTTCAAAGAGGAAAACAAAATGGAGGGTGTATAAAATAAGTTGAAAGAAAAAACAATACCTACCATTGAAATTATTTACCGTTGCTTTCAATCTCTAAATTAAAGGAAAATAAAGTTCTTTGTAGCTTCCAATGGACTGTGATACAAGAAATTATTGGAAGGATTTTAAAAAATAAGATGCCATTTTTGATAATAATTGACTTTGATACACCTACTATACAAAACCGTGAGGCTGGTGCTAGTCCTACTAATATCCTTTTTCTATTTTATATTATTTACTTGGTGTTAGTACCCATGTTTAGGCCGCACCTTGTTTGTCAAATTTGACTCATTTCCTGCTGTTCAATTGTTTGGTACACATATATCCGCCAACAATACAATAAAATGGTGTATGTCTGCTGGTATGATGATAGAGCAGAATGAAAAAAAAATTGTCCTTAATTTTAAAACCGTGAAGTGAAAGTTATTGGTGCTGATTCTGTTGTTTACGAACTTAATTAATATTAGACAAGTCACCTCTCTTTCATTTTAACCTTATTGAAAAAAGATAGAAGATATAACCGTCGTAATGTACGGCTAAATAGTCGTGACCAATAAAGATCGCGCTTAAATTCACATTGAAATATTATGTGATCGGACTAAACTGACAGGACTAAAATATCTTGCATACCTTTCTTATATTTACTATTAGAAAGAGATATAGTGAGATTACATTTATTTATTTCGTAAACAACAGAATCGGCACCAAAGTAATAGCATAAATAGACAAGAGTCAAGACATGGCGTGACACATGTCAAATTGATAACCGATAAACTAAACGAGCGAGGACCCAAATAAAAGTCTCGTACGTGCAAATGTCTTTAGGTCAGACTTAAGTTTAATATAAAAGACGAGAGGATCTATTTTGAAGGATATCAGGGTTCCGTGCCTTAAAAAGAAAAATCGGCACTCTTGTAAGAATACTCCGTATCCACCAGTCTATCACACAGAATTTTCTCAAAAATTTAATAATGTAGAAATCTTTTTGGTCTTATTTGAAAGAGCCAACAGTAAGGATTTTAAAACTATTTTTAACCGACTTCATTTTATTATTATCGTCTCTTCTAAAGAATAAAATACTTACTTATGTAGGTCATGGATAATATTAGTCTACTAAAACAGCGAGAATATTTAAGTTATTCTTGTAATAGCATACTTTCATCGCAAATTTTGCTAGTTTTTTTTAACAAGGAGAATGATAAAAATTTAAAGTTTAATTTTCTTAGACGCTGAAACGGAGAATTTTCAATCAGGCTACTATCCGACCGTTCCGACCTACTATCCGTGCCGTTACCGATCCAACAAAGGAATAAAAATCATTGTTAGACTCGTGAAAAAAGGAAATCTCGATATTACTTTAAAGGAGATGCAATTTTTAAAAGAAACGCCTCAGGGTTGGAGTGTCTGAGAAATAATGCAATGAGATAAAGAAAGCTTGAGAAAGCGAGAAAAATTTTTTAGCTTACAATAATTTTCTGGTCTTATGACTATTTTTTGTTTCCTTTTAAAAACTGTAAGCTTTTTAAGAAAATAAAACTATCTGGTACAGAATAATCTAAATATATTAATAGAAAATGTGACTAAGATTAGATGGAAGACAAATATTTAGTAACTAATTCCGCTGGATATATGAAAATGTGACTGACTAACTGACTTATCTATCAATCCACAGCTAGTGAGTAGATCGGACTGAAATTTAGCATACAGATTGCTATGATGACGTAGGCACTCATCATCATCATGTCAGCTGAAAGACGTCCACTGCTGGAAAAAGGCCTCCCTGAAGGATCTCAACGATTGCCGGTCTTGCGCTACCCGCATCCAGCGGTTTCTCGTGACCCTCACTAGATCGTCGGTCCACCTTGTGGTACTAATAACTATGTAGGAACTCTAATCGAATGGAACTCTAATGTCTGTTTTGAAGTCAGTGAAAGTGTAGTTCGTGTTCTTATTATTATTATTTTTTCCCAACAAATTACTCATGCAATCATTGGTACACTTTGAGGAAACACAAAACACAGAACACATAAAACCATAAAACCATAAATAGTTTATATTAAATAAATAGTCGAAAATATAACAGTTGAATAAAATTCCATGATAAATTTGTTTTGCGATACTGATTGCATTTCGAAAATTGCATTAAAAACTGTATTTTATTAATTATTCAACTTCATTTTCGGAATTATTGATTTTCAAATAAAATTTTAATTACCATCCTATAACACATTTTCATTTAATTGTTTTTAATTAGCGCTACAAAATTGTGAATTCTACAGGCTTGATATTTTTTTTTACCTATTATAATAGTAGTTTATAATACTGTAGCATAATAGGGGTTATTAAATGCGAGTGTGAGTTTAAGTACCGAGCCGTAGGCGAGGTTCAAAAAAAAATTGCCTTTTTTCGTGTGACATTTTTGGTCAAAATGATATATGTAGGCAAACACAATAATCATATACCTAATCAAATCCGTGTTGCCAACTCCCAAAAATTCTTACCTCTCAAGTTCAAGTCAAAAATTCGTCACATGTAACCACACACAAAGTAAATTTGCATCTAAAATTGAATTGATACTGATTGATTATACTACTGATAGGTCCAAAGTGTACTTTAATAGAAAAAAAGTTATTTTATAGCATTATCTTGGGAACACAACTGTACTATAATGAATCATTATACACGGGTGTGCATAAAGTGGGTCATTAAAGTACTGATTTTGATTTCATAATAAGAAATTTACGATATGAGAGTAGATAAAAATAATTATGACTGATCGGATTTGGATGAAAGGTACATAAATTATGTTTGCAACCCTATGTCCTAAACCCTCGTGTTTATTCGGGACTAAACTAAAATCCAATCATCACTTTTTGATATTGGGTATTTTGAAACAAATTATTTTCCTTTAGGTATCAGCAATTACACAAACATTTTTTTTCCAATTGTGGAACAATACTATAAAAAACGTTTACAAATATCAATGGAGATCTCCGTTGTCTCAAAGTAAAGGAATGTAATCACAAAAACAATTTCAACCAAATTTAAAGGTGCGGAAGTAATATCTTCAGACGAGCGTATCATTTTTTAAGGGTTCTTTTTTAATGCAAAATTGAGCGCGGTCCGTGCTATAGAATTAATGAGGTGATTTGTCTCCAAAAGCAAGGAGGAGTCATAGATTTCAAATTGAATGGAATTCAATTTATCGATGGAATGTCGAGGGCTTCAGTTAATGGGGTGCCAAAATGTTTATTCGATGGTTATATGGTACTAAGTCTCTCCTGCGGTATCACCTATATTGTTGGCATAAATATTAGAAAACCTATAACCTCAGGGTTAATCTGAAGAGGACCTGAATTCCTGATCAGATTCTGTAACTCGAACTCATTTTTTTTACCTTTTTATAGGATTGATTCTTGGAAAGATTTGCTGAACTGGTTCGTCAACTATACGAGTCCAAAGGCCACTCGTATAGTTGACGATCGCTAACTTACCCGGCTTAGAACCACTTAACCGACTCAAAGAGCTGCTCACTCTTTATATTCTATTGCTGCCTGTATAAATTATCCAACGATCTTTTTTTGCTGATGCTATCGTCACCTTCTTTAAATCGCACCGCTTGCCAACATTACGGTGCGACGAGCTCCTCCTCATGTCCTCAAACCACCTTCCAACCAACGTTCGTCCACGCTACGATTCAGTCGGACAAACCTATTGCGGTCAATTAGGATGTAGAATGAGCTTCCCATTACAATTTTCCCGCAGCGTTACCATATCAGGCTCTTTAAGAAGATCATAAAAACCGCTTTTCAAGGTTGGCAGCAACAGTCCTTTTAATGCAAATATCTATAGGCAGTGGCGACAAATTACCAGCAATTTTTTTGATTTGTCAGGTTTATTATCATTAATCCGTACAAATAAAGTGTACTTACTCCTCATCATGAAATATAATTTATCCATAAAACTTATGCTTTCCGTATATATTACTATAGGAAAGTCCCAAACACCTACGTGTTTCAATTAATAATCATAAATACATATTATTGACATACAAACATTGCTGCCCCCCTTTCATCCATATGGGGTTTAATTTTGAAGAATGTTGATAAATAACACTTTGCATTATTACCAGTTTCAAATAAATCCCAATCAACGACTACAGTGAAAAAAATATAAAGTCATTAGGTACATAATAGCAAAGCAAGGGCGGATCGTTAGTAACATTTACACCTATTTAGTTACATTAATTGAGTTATTATTATGTGGTAGTGAGTGATTCATAAAATGTAGTCGAATATTGATATTAATATTTACTATCAGAGTTTACGATTACGATTCAGGGTCGTAAAACCGTGCTGTTGGCAGTAACCACCCGATTCTATTAAAGTAAATGTCCAGTTCCAAGTATTCTAAACTAATTTATAAACTACGTTATGTTTCTTGTTGTTATCGTCCAATAAACCTTATTTATAGATTTTATTATACAGTTCAGGATTTTTCAAAGTAAAGTAGCTGGAGTATGTAGTCAGACATTTATTGTGAAAGGCAGGAACAACAAATTGCCATTTTTGAGGCTCTTTATTCAGTTCATATGAATAAAGTTTCATTCTTTTCAGGTATGTTTTGACTCTACTTACCTTTTATGTAACTTTCTAGTTTTTTTAGAAATACAAATGAAATAAAAATGTTAAGTACCTGATAAATATTTATTCATATCGTTACTTACTTAAAAAAATATCAATTATTAACAATAAGTTATGATGATAAAAATTGCGAAAATATTTTATATTTGAGAATGTTTTATAAGATTATTATTTTTTTCCTTCTCTTATCTCTTATAGCTGTTCCCCGCGGTTCCACTCGCGTTCCCGGGATAGAAAGTTGCCTATAGCCTTTGGGAATAATATATAGCTTTCTATTAGTGAAATTTTTTTTCGAATCGGACCAGTAACTTCAGAGATTAGCGCGTTCAAACAAACAAATTTTTCAGCTTTATTATTAGTATAGACATAGATAAGTTTAGTAAGTTGTATGTGATTTTGCAGCATCCATAGGCTACGGTAACCGCTTACCATCAGGTGTTTCGTATGCTTGTTTGCCAACTTTATTTAAAAAAAGCCTCAAATATAACCAAAATAACACATCTGTAACAAACATCAAACAAAACCCTTTACTTAGAATATCAAACATTCAAAATAACCTGATTTATTGTTAGTTTTCTTTTCTATCACCGCATTTTATCGTTAGGAATAATGGCTGCCGCATCAAACATTCTACGTTCTCGACGCAATCCAATAACAATAAAAAAGTGTAATAAAACGTGTATTATTTATTGTCTCTCGACAACTTCCGACTGAACTCAGGGGATATAAGGAAGCTGTCGTATTACGTGCCATAAAGCGTTTTATTAGTTATAGGTACTCGTAGAAACATGAAAAATCATCTGAGACAGAGGTCCGCTAGAAACTGATTCAAATTTAAATTATTTAATTTAAATCTATGATATGCGATATATATTCAAATCAAAATTCTAAATTTATTCTTAGAATCATAACATAGGATTTAAGTAAATCCCTTAAAAAGGATGAGAAATTTATTTTTATATTAATAAATGTTAAAGATTTAAAGAAGTTAAAATTTGATTTTTTTATTCAGCTCTATAGCAGCTACAATATATTGTATTGTTATTGGATTTACATGATGTGTACCAAATTTCAGATCAATTTAACTAGTACCTTTTGAAAATCTATCGCCAAGCACCTTTCGGTGTGTTCCGACAACTGCACTTGAGAAACAGTTCCCTTCTTGGCTTTGTGTGCTTATCACCATCGGCCACATCATCACTAACCATGAAGAGATTGTGGTCAAACACGTGTCTATAAATAGTAAAAAAAAAATACACCCTACGGACATCAATATAATTAAGGAACTCACTGACTCCCTATAAAATAGCTTAACTGGCTCTAGCTATCCATCAAGGGTCAGGCAGTTTCCTTAGACACGGTGTATGCCACCAATGTGTCACTGAAATCTATTGCCATTGATTTATGAAAAGAAGGGAAATTTATAGGCGGGCTTGGTCAGCAAAGGGCCTTTTATCTGCACTAAAATCAGTTATCTTGGAGCTTGCTATTATACCTAGTATAGTATCTTTACATGACTTTGTTTGATTTTGGAATATTGGAATAATAACTTGTGGTTGTAAATGTTTGATTAATTTACTGTCGCGGGGTGGAAGTTGGTTTAAATATATTTTTAAAATATTAGTCATACAATGTAAAACATAAAATGCTTGTAATTTTACAACTATTTGTTCAGGATGATTTAAAATTTTGTTTTTTTTTCACAACAAAGTAAGCAAACAACCATTCGGCTCCCCGGATGGTAAGCGGTCACCGTAGCCTATGGACCTTAGCGTATCCCGGGGCAAAGAAGTGTCCCAAAGTGATTCATAAGTGTCTTATTAGGGCCGAAACTGAATAAATTAGTTTTGCATTGTGATTTTGATTTGATTTTAAAGACAGCTTACTGATCCACGCCTCGGGTACCTACGGGTATTTAATGAATTACAAAAAAATCCAAAGATTTCAATTGGATACTCCACATTCATAAAATTTTAATAAAAAGAACGAAATCGATTTTTGTACAGGAAAGAAAAATGAGTTTATTGAATTTCGTTGAATACAAAATGAGAAATTCAAAGCTGACATGCTCGCAATAAACAATGAAAAATGACAATAATAACATTATTTGTGGTCGACAAACTTTTCCTATGAAGGAATATAATACTGAACAATTTCTTCCACCTTCCATTATTCCTTTAATATGTTAAAGTCTGAAGACTCAAGCGCTGAAAGCTTTTTAACTCCAAATAAAGATTGACAAATGACATTGAACCAGAAAGGGAGATTTATCGATGAAAATGTAGCAATAAAACGATTTCTACGTTAAAAAAGGAACAAAGATTGGTGCAATACACACAGTCACGTAGTTTCATGAGTAATTAATGCCAACAAAATATAATTTACTGCAATAAATACGACATTTTGTCTCTCAATGACGCCGTAACGGCTCAAGAGATAGATAAAACTTAGCATACACAGAAAAACATACTTTTTTATTCGAGTAAAACATTACTATCTAAACTCATTAAAAAAACAACGTCTATTTCGCTATTGCTTTAAAATTTTACACGAATATGGTTTTTATTGGATATTAAACTCTTGTCTATTTAAATAAAAATTAAATGCTCTTTTTTGGTACACAGCACATCACTTGAGAACGGTTTAGCTCGATTTTATTTTATTATTTGAATAAAATAACTTAAATCTAAATCTTTAAAAGCTAATCAGGAAAAGATTTTCCTCATAAAAGTAATTAATTATACAGGGAAATTTAAATACAATAAAGGCTGAAAATCAAATAAAATCATTATTATATTTTGAAGGGCCTTAAATAATTTGTTAGTCTGCCTAGTGGTTGTAGAATAGTTCACCATTCTCTACAACAATGTGTTAGCAGAGTGTCAAAATTTGATGGATTGATACATGAAAACGGAGGCTAAAAGAAATGGTAGGTATATGATATAAAACTAGGAAAATAAAAGTATATTTTCATATTAAATGAGGAAAGTTGAGGTCTGCTCGACTTTTATAAAAGTAATTGTAATTAATTCTCTAGAAGAAAATTTGCACTGAAATAGTGAAATATTAAAATAAAAAAAAATAATAAAAATGAAAACATTCTTCCTTATTCAAAACGATTTTTAAAGGGGCATGTATCTTCCCTCAATATCCTTTTGAACCTTTAGAAGGTCATATCAACATAATACACTTGTTGGATATCTGAAAAAGGACGCTTTAATCATACATGATAATTAAATAAACAAGAATAGGTTTGCAATACAATTAAATTACACGGTAACGACACGCAGATTTTACGAAAAGGGACGGAAATTTGTTGATGAGGTTAATTTTGTATTCCACGAATTTTGTGTGAATAATATACCTATTTTAGGTAGTTAATTATAATAAACATGGTTCAAACAGATTCTTATTACAAGCTTTTATTTAACTTGGCGTGTTAGTGTGTCAGTTTAGGTTGAATCTTGTAAGTAAAATTTAACACACTTCCCGATGTTCAATTGTTCTGCAATTTAGTATACGCTAAAAAAAATGCTTAGCCTTTTTTAAAAGAATGTATATTAATATTTTCAAGTTATTTGTATGGACAAAATAAGAGAAAAAGACATTCTTAGTTTTATAAAAAGGGCATGTTCACGATTTTTGATGACGTTACTAATAAAAAAAACATTTAAATCGTTATTATATTCATTAGTTTAACAATTTTTTTTACAAATCTCTTGCAACAAAGAATGCCGAGAAAAATATCGTCGCGGGAAAAGTAGTATATTAGGTACTAGAGACGACTATCCCCTGAACATCATTATGTATTTAATACATTTAAACGTATTACGTGTAAGTTGACTATACCTATATAATACAAAATAACTAGGTATTAAATAGTTTGTACATAACAATGTCAGATGAGAATAATTTCTTGTTTCACACTTTTTAGGACGTGACACCTTTTTTGACATAACTTTTTTAGAAGTCGGGTTTTAGTTTTTGAACTTAGGAACACGGAGAACAGTTAGTGAAATATAGCTTGATACCAGTTCTACCCTGTGAGCTGTAAGTCTTTACATAATATAAAATGAACTCGCTTTCAAAAGGATTCATCAACGGATTTTAATGCAGTTTTCAACAATAGATATAATAATTCAAGAGGAAGGTTTATATGTATAATACATACCTACATAATATGATAGTACAGAAAAGCCGAGAGAAACCGTGCGAAGTCGGGGCGGGTCGCTACTTAAAAATAAAGTGGCAATTAATGCAGTAAAACTTTATCAAACTCCATTACCATACAAAATCAGTGGCATTCGACGATACCAATCCCATTAACTAAGGTATTACGACCGCATTAAAGATAACAACTTGCTTTTGTAACGGCCTATGATAAAATCAGCCCGTAATTGTAGTCTAGATTATGTTTTGACGATTGTAGTTGGGTTGGAAGGCGGTGAATGAATTAATTATTCGGTGTTTTCATTTGAAGGTTATCCTGCGATTATATTCCTAGGATAAGTACCTTTACTTAGGTATTGCTAAGTTTTCCCAATATTAATTTCAAGTCTTTATTTACCAAACATAGTTACAAAATTTTGTTAGATATAGCATTATCTATACTATAATAATAATATAATATTATAAAGAGGAAAGATTTGATTGTTTGTTTGTATGTTTGTTTGTTTGCATTGAATAGGCTCCGAAAATACTGAACCGATTTGAAAAATTCTTTCACCAATAGGAAGCTACATTATTCCCGAAGGTTATAGGCTCCTTTTTATCCTGGAAACGCGAGTGAAACCTCGAGGAACAGCTAGTATAGAATAATTGATTTCATCAAATAAGTACTAGCCGTTTACTTCACGTTAGCCGTCGATATTGATTACATTAAATAAAGAAATAAAAATATTGAAGGGGCTTATTGAGGGCTACGAAACTTGATAAAGCTTTTATTATTATTAGTTAGGACACGTAGGATTTATAATGTGTACCTACGTATTATAGAAATGTATATAATAAGCGAGGTGACCGCAAGTTATACAACCGCGGCTAGACAAAACAATATCAGCTTACAATAACAGAACCTAAGGTACCATTAATATTGCTAGATTAACTAGCTCTCCCACACGGTTTCTAAATGTAGCATGTATGTATTCCAGGGTATATGGTCTATACTGGGTGACTTTGATCAGAGTATCTATGTGCCAAGTTTCATCCAAATCCGGTCATTATCGTTCACTACGTGAAAGAGTGACAAACATCCATACATACTCACAAACTTTCGCATTTATAATAATAGTGGGATAACTGAATAATGACGAACTAAACTTTCCTACTATATTCCATATATATGTATGGATGTGTGTTACTCTTTCACGTAAAGACTACTGGAACACATTTGGATGAAACTTGACACATAGATAGATCATACCCTAGAATAAAATATCGGGAAAACATAAGAACTCTCGGAAACGCAGGGGAAACCGCGGGGAGGAAGCTAGAAACATACAAGTATAACACAACTGAGATGTCGCATCGGCAAAACTCGTATTTCTGATCACTTCCGATTTACTCAGCTAATAAAAATCGTTCATTATCGCGCCATTCAACGCTATTGGCACAGTATATTCCCGCGTTAGTTTGACCCAAGTCAGCATTGGGAATGCACGTGAGTAATTTATTCCCTGCACTTCAGGACAATTTAATGGTACAGCTATTTATTTTATTTTCACTATGACTTCGTTAAAACGTGGTAAGCCGTATAATAGTCAAAGTCGTGAAATTATTTTTAATATTTATCAATTTATGAGTCAAGAGGCCACGGAGTGTAAAAATATAGTTTTTGGGAAAGATCACTTTCAAAACCTTCAAGAACGAACTACGAAAGCAACATCTTTACTGTCCTAAATTTAAATAACTCATCATCATCAGACAACGACGAATCGTTTGACGACAAGAGGCGCTGTTGAGACTGGGGATATACCTAAGTATGGATGTCGAAGGCGTTAATTTTGATTTGTGACATTCATCGTTCTAGCCGTGTATCCTCCTGGAGATATCCATAACGATAAAAAAAAATATAAACAAATAATACATACTTTATAAACGTGATCACTTATTTTGAAAATAAGTGTATAAACATCTACGCATAAATTTCACGAATGTATTTGATTATTTAAATTTACAAGTTATTGCGTTGGCAGAAAGATAATTTTCGCCTAAAGTACTAATAAACATGGGTAATTTAGTAGGCGCACTCTTTTCGGAAATGATAAATTTTACGAATTTTGCCGATGCTTCATCTAAGTTGTGTCATACTTGTACCTATATTTTTCGTAAGACAAATACTGCGTGATAAAAGACAAGAAAAGAAATGGGGTTGTGTTTTTAAACGACTTCAACAAGGAGGAGGATCGTCGGAAACTTATTTTTTTTAAACTGTGTATTTGCAGTAAGTCCCTGTAATTTACCCCTTGTGATAAGAGACTACAATACTTTTAAAATGCCACATACAAATGTAAATATTAAATGATAAACATGTTTATTTAATTTAAGCGATTTTTACATGCAAATTTATTAAGTAAGATGTATAAAGAAAAAGCAAAACAATATGAAAGATGTTAATTTGACAAAACGTTTTTATCATAAAAGGTTTTTTGAAGCATTCAGTGCTTTATTAAATAAGTGGCCCTAAAAATAGAGAGGGAAAAGGCGAGAGCATCATCTGTTTTTTAAGTAAACGTAACAAAATAAATAAAATGTTTACGGCATATAAACTGATACTATAAAATTTCAGTGTCAGCCTTATTAAGTAGAAAGCTTGGTATGAATAAAGACAGAAAATGGAGGAGGAAATACGCTGAGAGATTTAGATTATTGATAGATTGATTTACTATATTTACTGGGTTTGTTTTATCTGAAACTTGAGCCAGCATTGGCACTCAAAGATGTAATACCAACCAATACAGACATTTAGAGAGTAAGTTATGAATATCAAGTTGTAGGTATTGGTTTGAACTTTAGTAAATTTTCAAGCAGTTGGACATTTTAAATTTAATAGTTTTCTGGCAATTAAAAAAAATATATATTCATTATTTATAAATATTTTGAGATTTCTTACAACAAATATTTGTATTGTTCATTGAAAATTATGATTTTGGAATAAAAGTTAAGACTGTAAGTACCTTGTAAAATGGGGGATTGCGGGTGAAAACGGAGGGGTTTCCTTCATAAGCTAGTTTAATGTGATTTATATATAAATAACTAGTCTAATTAAGTAGGAACAGTATTTAAAAAAAAATACTATTAACTCATTTTCCATTATTAAAACAAACTAAGAATAATAATTAAAAAGTTAATATCATTATAATGCTATTCAGAAATTTGTCGAAGTGGAAGTAATGAAAAAAATAATTAAAATTAATTTATTAATCTTAGCCGAATGCTTCGCACAAAGTTATCGTAATAATAAAATAATTCTTTAATTTAGGGTAAAATGCATAAAAGTATGTAAAAAGAACAGAAAGAAGTGAGTTATTTACTATTTGTTTCATTTATTGCCTAAGCACTCCGGCTAGGCGACATATTTCTAACTTAAAGATATCACAAGTAATAGAATATACCCAAGTACGAGCAAAAAAGAAAGATAAAACATTACCTCATTAAGTACAGTACAGTCGAAAATGAAAACAGTTTCATTTATTCCCATAACACTCCGGCAGGAGATAGGCGATAAATTTCTAACTTGAAGGTAGCCAACGAGGTAAAGAAACACAATATACCCTAGTACGTGTAAAAAAGAAAGATAATAAACATGTATTACAAGTACATTATATAGGTGTGCCATTTATATCCATAATTTTTCGTTGGGGCCGCATAGTAATTTTATGTTCAATAGTGTATTATTTACTATACTCCCTTGCTGTGGTTACCTCAAAATATTTTCATTCACCGAAAACGCAATCTCTATATAAAATTTCTACTCCAGAAATATTTTGAAATAATTATCAAGAAGTTTTAATTGTAGCAATATTCATTTTATTTCATTTAATTCAATAATATTTATATGAAAAAAAAAATAACCGCAATAAAATATATATTTATTCAATATTCCAAATAATGAACGATTTGGAATATTCGTTCGAGGAAAATATTATGGAATTACTTTGGAAATTTGGGCCAAAGGTATCTTCTAGTTAGAAACATTCTAGTTACATGTAGAGAAATATTGTGGTTTGGAAGAAATTCTATGTCAGAAGTTCAAATAGGCTAGTATCGTTATTATTTACGAGTAGTAACCAGTAACATATTGAATGAATATATTGCTGCTGATCAGGAAAACATTAAAAATACTTTGAAATTGAATTAACATACATTAATTTGTTAAGTTCCCATACAGATTTGCTGGTTCGAATGGCTTAATGTCTTTAATTGCACCAGATAAAATTTTATTGCACCTGAAAATTTTGGAAATCATCCAAAGGAGACGGTGCCACGTCAATTCCAATGTTGCATTGAGCTTGAGCATATCGTCAAGGAAAACATAGTGAAAATCCACATCACTTCTGAATTTAAAGCCAGACTTTGTGTGTCAGCTTTGGCCATATCATCACTTACCATGGTGAGATTATGTTCAAACACAAGCGTATTAACTGTGAAAAATAAATTAAAAATACAAAAAAAAAACACTTACCGATTAATTGCAGCGTCATGCAAGTGATAATTATATGCAAATTCATCTTGATCACTGATCTTGCTTCTTTTTCCTACACAACCACATTAAAATAGCATTGTGCATTTTATTCGTTAACACTTTCACATTGTTTTTCAAAGTTTAGTTAGCATTAACAGATTTTTTCACTATAACTTATGATATATCATCACTACTGACTTTAACATCTCTCATTTTATCATCTTCTAAATTAACCACCACAAATTTTACGTCGATGGTTTTATTATACGTGTATACTGTATCGGTATTATTTATAATTGTTTCCAATTAAAAGTTTTGATTGTCTTCGAGTTTCCATAAATCGATTACGGAACAGATAATCCAGTTTCACCGTGGTTCAAATAACTGCCCGTTCAGGCTCTTCATGCTGCGTTTCAAGTTCCCTGAAACAAAGTAAAGTAATTCGATCAGTTTGGTTTATTTGGAAATGTCTTCAGGGTAGAGATGGTTTTAAAACATGATTAATGTATTTACTTTAACCGTCCTATACAGATATAATTAATTGTCTTGTCTGATTGACTCATCAATGCATATCTAAAGCCATCGAACATACAGCTATTTTGACTTAGAAATATACTAAGAAAGGATTTTTGAAAATTCAACACGTAAGAGGATAAAATAGGAGATCGCGCTTGCTATAGTGAAATTATAGATAGACAAACCAGGCCTTTCGTTACACTGTTACCTTTTTAATTTAATTATTATGTTTAGCATCTGCCTATTAGCAATCAATTCACCATTATGTATACAGAAATAATATAATGAATACATTATTATATTTAACACCTATTATATTTTAAACTATTACATTTTATGTAATTAATTTATAATGTTTGTTATAACTAGTCAACCAATTTGTAACATAATGAAAGCATAATTATTTCTCGTATACTTCAAATCCCTAGGCCCAAAAGGATCGTTATCCAAAGTCGTTTTATGAATATTTTAGTGTGCTACCTAATTTTTGGTGGGAAGATTTCACAACTTTAATGCAATGTTAATTTGATAAAGCTGAAGCTCAGACCGAGTTATGAAAATAAAATGTGAGCAATTTAATACGTTATAGCAACGTTATAAACAGCCGAGAGCAAAAAGGCAATGCTAGCTGAGTAGTAAAAGGTTGCTAACTCGAATCTAATAATTAGCTTGAGTTTCTTGAGCAACATGCAGAAACATAAAAAATATAGAGAATGAAGATATAGATAGAGGTTAGGAAGAGGGTAAGAACCCGCCTGACTGGCTACTACTTTTAACATACTGCCAAGCCAAGCATCTGTGTTCCAACAGCTGTATTTGAGAGGCAGTTCCTGTCTTGGTATTGTGTCTTACCATCTTTGGCTGTACCATTACTGTCAGTTGCATTTTTTACTTTTCTGCAATAATAATTAAGTGTTTTTATTTGCTGTTTTATGTTATGTTTTGGAGCGCTTTGTTTTGGTTGTCCTATGTACTTGTAATAGCTATATAGTAGATTATATTAAGCAAAAAATAGATACGACAAAAGACTGCGTATTGAATACAATTAAGGCGCTGTCCCACTGCTACGCACATGTGCCTAATTTCACTTTGTAAGAAAATGTATATGACGTCCATTGAATCCCACGAACATATTCAAAGTAGTTTATTTAAAAACATTGCATAATTTCTATTTATTTACCCAGAAAAATACATGTCTGCTTGAATTAATAAAGGGTATTAAAATTAACAAAACTTTTTAATTTGATGTAAACAGTCTAAAATTACATTATCGGCTCCCGGAAGTTTTAATTATCAGGGTGCTTCAACAAGGTCTATGGTAATCAGATTACTAAATCCAATAATAAATTGGTACAAGTGACAATTCACTTGAATACGCTGAAATGAAAAGCCTTTTGTTTCCACTGTCTTGTTTTAGTAAGCTTTAGTAAGGCAAAATAATCTTCATTGAAACAGGAGCTTTTCGTATAGTAGACTTAGTAGTAGGTATATGGGAGGGGGGAGGCCAAAAAATAAAAAGATGATATGAGTAAAAAAGGATTGAATGCCGATTATGACGAATAGAAGGGCTGAACTGAATGGAAAAAAAGTTGCGCCGATCCTAAATAAGTAATTGGGAACAGTGGGGCAATCACGTAACTTTGTTGCAATCAGTTTCAATTATAATTTAATTGAATCCGGTTTATTATTGCAATTTTCTTTGGTAACTCCATATTAAAATAGTGAAATATTATGAAGAGAGTGAGTCCATAGAAACATATTCGAAATTGAAAAAATTGTGACGATTTAAAAATGAATCCTTACTAATCCTATACTCTACTTAAATGTGAAAGAATGTGTTTGCTTATTTGTCTTTCATTCAGGTATGGATACAGGTTTATTATACCCATTGAGTTTATAACCCTTATCAGGTTATAAATTCATGCGTGTAAAGCCATAGGGTGGAAGCTATGCTCTTTGAATTCATCCTTCATTTGCATCAACATTTTAGCTAATCGATATGGTGTACGTTAAGGCTTGGTTGCAAGGCAAACTTGACCATTGTTGGTTCACTATATTACTCTTAGCAAACACTGTTTGTGACCTAATAATAACCTATTGCCTGTACGATTACCATCAATAATAACCAGAGCTAAACGAATCAAATTCTCCATAACACGCGTTATGGGTGCTGATATTCGCATATACGAACAAATTATCATTTACCAAACGAAAGATGTTGGTGCAGATAGATAGGGTGAATTCAATTTTGTCGGGTAAACAGTTTAAAAGGCGAGTTTCGGGTAACGAGTATCGAATGATAATGGAATGAATTGGAGCTAATGTTCATAGCGCGGGTTAAATTCACCCGGTAAATGGAATGGGGGTCTATGTAGACGAGCATGTTAAAGGGATTGTTGCAATATAAGAGCTGTTTCCTCATAGCATTATAGGTAATATTCTCAGTGACAGTTTAATGCAATGCATTTTTAGTCTCATTTTTATTGATGAATAAATATCCTGGGGCAATCTCCACATACGGCTCTCTGATTCCAAACAAAGCAAAGCTGTAGTATAGAAATAAACTGATATACCTACTACATAGGTAGGTACTTACTTTATTTTGTAAATACATACTTATATCGATAATTATACCCAGACTCAGAACAGACATATAAACGCACACAATTCTTTGTTTGCATCCAGTGGTGACAGCATCTCTCCGCAAATGACTAAGCCCCTTACTAGACTGTCGTGGAAAAGCGAGCGGCGAGGCGCACTTTATTAAAAAATACTGTTTTATGTTATTAAAAAAAAAACTTTTTATTTTTTTAAATAAGAAAACTATTCCCTTTCTATTAGATCTCAAAATGCATATTAATATTTTCAAGTTATTTGCATGGACCAATTAAGGGAAAAAAAATCAGATTTTAAAAAGTATTGTCCGAAAAATATCGTGAATATTCCATGATATTTTACTCCCATTGACGATTTTCTGATATTCATTTACAGTGAATTGGCAAATAAAATGGGACTGTTTTTACACGGTATTTGAGTTGAATATGACGATGTTTGAATCGGTTAATTACTTAGATTGGTGAGCACGATCTTTGAACGAGAATAACATGAATATGGAATGCAAAAGCGTTGGGCACGCCAGTCTGCCCAGTTAGGAGTAATCGCAATATGATTTCATAACACGTACGTACACAGAGTGGGGCGGAATTTGCTTTTGATGGCGATTTGATACACGCTTTAGAAACGTGTAATATTAGTGTTAGTGTAATGTGTACCTAGTCTGAACATGCTGCTAGAATATTACATGAATTGAATTTCGAAACAGAACAGCCACTAGTTTTAGGAGACAAAATCATGACAATTGATACGGGTTCAAAATTTGTGAATTTACATTATTTAAAATGTAATAATCAGTTCCAAATTCAATCGTAATGTAATATTTGGAGTGAGGATTAGACGTTTAGCGTAAATTTTCGGGTAGAAGCTTTTACTAGCACTCACAAACGTAATGATGGGGAGAGATAGCTATTTAGTACTCGAGTAATCTTATTAAGTGTATACGTTACGTCAATTTTATAGTAAATACAGTACAAAAATCAAGAGAAACTTCGGTGTTAGCGATAGCCAAGCGATACGAACAACTTAATTGAAGTTAGATGGTAGCAGAAGTCGATGGGCGTAGTGATGCAACAATCAAATAACGGTATACCTCGGAGAAAACTCCTCATAATCGTAATTTCACATTAATTAAAATAAATAAACACGTCACCGTCAGTATTGCCACTATTTGACCCAATTCTTCTACCACGATAATAATGAGTCAACCGGGTCGGACCGACAATCCAACCTCCCGAAACGTATATAAAAATATTATACAAACAAACCTAAAGGCTAGGCTTGATTTTCGCACCCATAAAAGTAGAAAAGTTTTAACGTGACCTGAAGGCAACCTTTCATAGAACGAATTTCACCTCATTTCCTTAACGAATGAATAGGAAATGGGAGAAAACTTTAGGGCGCGTACAGACTAACTGTAACGCCAGTTGAATAAAAAACTACATGTTTTACACTTTGTAGTATTTGTTTGTATTAGAGTCATGAAACGGTAACAAACTTATTTTCGCTTTATAATATTAGTGAGGATAATATGAGGATGTCTACAGCTTATTGAATAGTAATAAATATATGGAAAGAGCGTGTTTTATTAAAAAAATATGAATACTTTAGAGCGTGTATTGTAGCATTTTTTTCATTCGTTCGTAGTTTCGTTCTAGTTTGTCGGTAAGCAATACCTTTTTAACATGTATAAAATGAAAGCCACTCACATAAAGTAGATATACGAGTACATATAAATATATCTGCAACAGACTGCAGACTACATATTTTTTTAGATTAGACTATATGAAACTGCATGTAGTTTTATAGCGAATAATTTGTCTGTGACCACTTTTATAAATAGTATGAAAGCACTTTGCAAGGCGTCACTTTTTTTTCCCTGCTGCAGATTACGTTTTATATCAACGGAAACGTAAGTGCCTTTGGTTAGTTTTGGAGTTCTCTCATCTTTTATACTAGCTTCCTTGCGGTTTTACCCACGTTCTACAGTACCTTATATCTCTACCGCTCATAACCTATCTCTATACCAAAATAAGATGATATCACCTCATAAAGTCTAATAACGAAAAGGTGTTTTTAAAACATTTTATTTTCCATCTAGATACTTACTTAATTCAAATGAAAAATATAAATAATAATGTATGACATTCTCAAGATTTTTCTGCAGCCTTTGACCGAACTCAAAACATATACAAAAAAAAAATAACTTTTAAAAGTAGTTGTTCTCTTCATTGTCTATTTTATTTGAATTTCTATATAAACTACAAGATTTCAAATTCTATACATTGACTGACTATTTTTAATCAATAGTAAATAAAAAACAATTGATTAAAATAAAGATTTTTATTGTAGTTGCGCTAGCTTGATTTTAGTTCCTACTTGTTTATCAGAAGGTAATGGAGGATGGATCAGTGCTTTAACCATATTTTTGTATTTTTAATATTAGCTGGATAGGGATTACCTACTAATTTAAAATTGCAGTATCAGTAGGAATTTAACCATTTTAATTGAAACTTTACTGAAAAAAGAAAGATAGTTGATGATTTAAAGCTACTAGAAATTGAATAGAAGTAAACGTAGGTAAACGAGTATAACAGTAATTGCCTTTTTTTATTCGTATTATTAGAATAAGATTTTTTAAATAGGTTTATTTCATGGCCTTACAGTATTTTATTAATACTTAATATTTTTCGTTTCCTCCCACAAAAAGAGTAATATTCAGACTTACTAATCTAATATCTCTCATACTTTCCATTAAAGTCAGTCTTTGTAAATAAAGAGAAAGCTCGTTGTTATCACCGAAGTGTAAGTTGTAAATAAAATTATACATAAATATTATATACATAATTATAATAAAATTAATAAGATTAAGTAGATATGATTTTTTTGAAGTGAAAACTTCTTTAACTTCTTTTGGGATGGAAAAAAAATTTTAAACTCGCGTCAGGACACGTGACCTGATCGAAAATTCGTAAGACGGAGAGAGAGTAAGCCGGCGCGGCGTAGGAGAGGAAGTAATAACCCCTCTCTTTCTACCGCGCGGCGAAAATGTATGCCTGCTTCTGCTGTTTCGTTTAATGTTCAAGTTTTCACTTCTGCTGGCACTAACGGAGTGCAACCCGTTGGTTTAAAAAAAAAAGATAGGTATGTTAAGTGTTAAAAAGGAGTGAATGCCGATATGACGCATAGAAGGGCTGAATGGAAGAAGACTACATATTGCGCCGACCCCAAATTATTGAGAACAGGGCAAGGAGATGGTGATGATTTTTTTTTGTCTTTATTCCGATCTGAAGTAACTGCCAGATAGTGAAAGGATTAGTTGTGTACCTACGTGTAAACAAGATAGAAAACAGACCATCTCGCTTACACGCGCACAATTATCCCTTTTGTGAGTTTAGGTAGTCCAGTCAAAGCCAGCCTAGTATTTTTCATTATTGTCAGATATTAAAATATCATTTAAATACTGAACACGTAGGTCCTTAAATTAATTTGTTCCTCAACTAAATACCTACCTACTAATCTTTTTTTACAAATGTTTATTTGTGTCATGTCGTGCCTACTTCGTTTTTTTTTTTTCATAATTCCCTTAGTCTATTTAAAACAAACTTTGTATGCGAATCTATTAATTCGCTACTGTAATTTTTGATATTTTATATATCAACAAACAAAATTCAAATTATCATAATTTTTTACTTTCTTTATTAATTAATATTTTAGGGATTTACAAATCTTTATCCTTATCTCTTATCTTGTAATACAATTTGACACGTATAGATCGCGATGATATAGATAGACTTCTTTTAATCCAACCCCCGTTTTCGTTTGTTAACTAGTTGTTAAAGAATGTTATATTACTAATGCTATAGTGTATATATAGGTAAGCGACGGTGTAACTGGCGGCCATTTTAATAAAATTCAAAACGTGACTATGATAAAAACGCCGCCTTAATAAAAAGGAGAGCTCACCATAAATTAGTTCCAAGTTGTCTCCTTATTTTGTTTAAAGAACCTCCCGCAGTTCCCTGTTTCACTGAGCGTTCATGAGCAACTTATAGTACCTACCTATATTTTATCAAAAAGGTGATGAAAATTATTACACGTATAGGTATATGTAAACAAAAAGTGTACGTGTGTGTGTAATTTACAAATTTTATTAGCCAACGTTTAATTTTACCGGCAAAGGTTTGAACTGTATATCTTTAATGCAACTATAAATTTACATCCATTCAATCAGACACCAAGAGGAACTCAACTTTAGGTTTTACATTTTAGGATCAGTTTTTTTAGGAAAGTTCCTCTACGCGGTTCAAAAGAGGTTTAAAACTTGAACTCATCGGCATCGGTGGTGTGAGACAAATTCTTGATAGCAGTCGTGACCAGCATTTTAGATTACTGGAGGAGCGTTTACTATCTCAAAAAACTGGGCAAGTACAAATAAAGTTTTGATTAGTAAAGCGAATTTCAAATCTAAGATTTTTTAATGATAAAAGTAATAATAATATTGCAAAAGCACGTCATATTTTATTTATTTCATAATAATAATAATGACAGCAATAAACCCGCATGTTTTGTATTTTATCATACTTCAAATAAGTAAATTAATGAGATTGAGTAATGATAATATTAAAATGAAATGCAGACAAATAAATTATTATCATAATATCATCATTATAATTAATATTGGTGATAATTATACTACCATTTGGAAATTATCCAAACTGCATTAATTTAGGACCAATAAATGTAATTACAGTGGCACTATTTTTATACTGTGCTGAGATAAAATAAGTATGTTATTAAATTGTGATGTATTTTGATTCAGTAACTGTAGGATAGTTACCTAAACTATGTAAATGAATATACGATCCAAAATACGATCACTGGGAATGATCAAAATTAAAAAAGAGACACCTGAAAATTGGTTTGAGCAGATAAAATTATGTTGAAATTATCAAATGAACAAATTCAAATTCAAAAGTGTCTTTATTAAATGAACTCATTGCAAGTATTTTTAATCGTCAAATTTGTAAAAATAAAAAATATGTATATAAAAATAAACTATAGAAAATAAAATAAAATATTAAAATTAACAATATGACAATAATAATAACAAAAATTATAATAACAATAAATAGCATGTGAAGCGAACAACTCATTGAAATGCGTTCTTGTCCTATATAAAATCAGAAACTTTATAGTACCCTTTTTTGTACAACTTATCTTTAATTAGCTTTTTAAATTTTAACACGGGCAATTCTTGAATTTCTTTGGGTACTTTGTTAAAGAAGCGTATACATTGCCCCTTAAAAGAATCCCTAACTTTGCTCAAACGAGTTACAGGTATAGCAAGTTTATCCTTATTTCTAGTGTTTAAACTATGAGTGTCGCTATTTTTGGGAAAGTTATGAATGTTTTTTCGAACATAAATTAAGTTTTCATATATGTACTGTGACGACACTGTCATTATATTTATAGTTAAAAAGCAAATATGAACCCTGAAAATAACATATTCTTTTTTTCAGGGAGTCATGCGAGATAAACTGGAAACAAATAAGTACAGGCAAGTACGAACGACTTGATTGGTCACTTTTGTACGCTACAAAAACGACCAATCAAGTCGTTCGAACGCACCTCGAAGATAACTAGAACAGACAGTCGGACAGATCTAGTGTGAAATTACTATTCTCAATCCATTGTTAGTGGCATGATGAAACTATTCAGGTTTGTTGCATTGTGAACGTGATTTATTTGATTCAACCAATAGCATTTGATTCTAATGGAGATACTGAAGGCTGCCGATTCCTTCTTGTCAGATTTATTTGGAGAGAAAAATTATAATGGATTTGGATTTGTTGTGACATCTGATATATTTCATTTTTTACTAAACGGGATAAAAAGTAGCTTGACCTTTTCATATCATAGGCTATATTCTATATCTGCGTGCTTAATTTCATAGCAATAGGTTAAGCGGTTTAGGCATGAAAAAAACTGGACAAGTGCGAGTCTGACTCGTGCTCCTAATTTCCTATGTTACATTTAATACCATAGTATATACCTACTATAAAGGATCCTTTCCCTAAAAGTATCAAAACGATCACTGAATCCACAGTTTATAAACTTGAAATTTTTCAAACAGTAAAGGTACAGTTAAGGTTCACTTTGAGAAAAAGGATTTTTAAAATTAAACTCCTAAAAGCATAAAGTAAGAGATTCTTGGTGATTTCCGCGGATAAAATCCTATATATAGTACCTAATATAAATCATTACAACAGCCGAGCTTCAATCCATAAACGGATTAAATGTAGGTAAGGAAAATAACAGGAAGATTATATTTCCGGCTTTAGACGTGTTTACTACCACTTAATTGTTTAGTACCTTTTAATAACATTAATATAATAATTAAACACATTGTTAATAATTAGATTTGGTGTCCTTATTATATAAAAATGATCTCTTCTTTGAAATAACATGTTATGAAGAGGGATGGAACCCATTTGACTAAAAGAGTCAATGAAAAAGTGAGTGAAAAAGAGATGGATGGATTGTATGAAGGACGATGTGAGTAAGAAAGGAGTGAATGCTGATATGAAGGATAGAAGGGCTGAATTGAAGAAGAGTACATATTGCCCTGATCCCTAATGATTGGGAACAGGGCAGGGAGATGATGATGTATCTTTTCTTTAAAATAATATAAGACGAAGCTGCTATCGTTGCTTGCATTTCTAGTGATTTTAAACGTCGCAATTTTTAAATTAGAGAAGAGAAACTAGATATTGGATACAAAGGCGAACCCGGAGCAGATTGTTTGTGTGTATGATTTAAGTAAAGCTGACTTTCCACCATTTAGAAATAATGAAACACTGTTTTCACAGAAACATATTTCAGAGAACTCTCTACGCAATCAAAAGCATGTCAAACGTACTTAGAAAAGGCATTACAGTACTCAAACAAACGATTGTCACAGCTAGCGTTAGGAGCAGAGAAACTACTGTATTCGAGGCCACGTACTCCCGCCATTTTGGACGGCAGCCATCCTAAATTATGAACGATGCATAACTCGTGTGGGTAGGTATGTATATCTAAAAATTTTATCTCAACTACCCAGAACGTGCGGTGGTTGGATTAAAAAATTCATGTTATAACTTTGTAGTGCAGTTTTAGTGTTCAACTTTTACGATCAACAAAAATATAGTTTTTCTTCAAAAGGCATAATAAATGCCTTTTTATATATATGTAGATCGGCTATACCGTGGAGATCATTGGGGGAGGCTTTTGTCCAACAGTGGACGTCTTTCGCTGACATGATGATATGCAAATTTGAATATGCTTTCGAGTCTATTTTTTACCGACCTCAAAAATAATGTGGTTCTAAATTCGTCGGTATCTTTTTTTAAGTAAGTAGGCAAATATGTTCTCGCAATGGTTCCTCAGGCTCCTGAAGTTTCGTTGGATTATTGATAAAAATGTACACTATCCGCAGAATTCGACCAACCCAACCAAACTAACCCACCCTATGGTGTTGAATATCTTTTTAGAACAATCTTGGGGTATAAACTACGGACGACTGATTAAGCATTATTGGATCTAAGAACCTTTACAAAACTTTAAGGCGATGATAGCTCAGTGGTAGTGCGTCGGATGCCGCGAGGAAGGTTGTGAGTTCGAATCCTATAATGAGCTTTAGCTTTCGGTAAAGGGAAATATCGTGAGGAAACAATAGCAAGGTGGTAGGGGACTTCGTAGTAGCCCTCTGGCTGGCTACCACCCTCAAGTGAACATTTGTCGCCAAAGACCTACTGGTGTGTTCCGGCAATTGCACTTGAGAGCCAGTTGCCTTCTCAGCATTGTAACAGGTCGGCAACACATTGGCAATACCTCTGGCGATAGGCGGATCAGTGGACAGTCTGCCTGCTTATCAACCTTCTGACTTAAAAAAAAAACAGAAATCAAGTGAAACCACAAACAGCAGCTAAAGCGATAACAAATAGTCGTGAAACGCTCGCAAATCGCCTCTTTTGCTACCTAATTCCAAGCTTATGTCCGTAACGCAGCTGCGACCAATTTATTGCTTAACCTTTCCTTTACGGATAGAATTGAAGACAATAAATTATACTTCAAACCCAAATAAGGCTCCTAAGTTACGATCTTCGTGAAAACCCGCGTAATGGTCGATCAGTCTAGATGGATTAGATTGCTTTGACGTGAGAAACAAACGGTGTTGCCTTTGCATTTGTGCCTTCAGGATCATCCAGAGATCTGTACAATAAATAAGTAATTAAGTGCTTCAAAGCATATTAATTATGTTTTGCTAAAACTAGTAAATTAATAGTAGCTAGTTAATCGTTTGTAATATGATTACTGAAAAAAAGAGTAAATTTTATAGGACTATTATCTTTACAATGTTTGTCCGTTTCATTATTTCCTCATAACTTCTAAATGCCTAAAGATTTCATAATTTGTGGTAAATGAATAAATAAACCCTTGAGTAAAAGTGTTTAGTATTGTTAGAATCCATATTCATTCAGGGTGTTAGAAGGTACTGTAACTCAAACAAAACAATCTTAAAATTTTGTGGCGATTTTCGTGTCAATTAACTTTAATTTAATTTATTTTTCTATTTCCCCCTTAATTATTTTTTTATACTAGTGAGGTTTTTAGTTTCTCCAGTTTTATATTCAATCGATTAATTCGGATCCAAGTAGGTATATTCCATTAAGTAAAGATACATTTATCATGACAAAATAATAAATCGGTAGATTAGAATTATTTCCTAAGTTTTCTATCAGCCAACCCATAAAGTACAGTAAGTAATCCCGTTAGATAAATTCGTCGTGTGTTACCGGTTCTAATGGAAAAGGGAGCTCGCTCGTTCTTTGTGTTTTTTCTTTTCGCTTTTGCAGTTCCGTAGTGTGATCTGTGCTTTGGATAAAACGCTTTTAAATGTTTTTCTTTGTTTAATATAACAGATTAATTTTTATATTATTCATAATCTGTTTTATGGCATTCTAAATAAAATTTACTTCTCATTGCTTAATTTTCGTTTTATTATGATAATTATTTGAAAATCATGTTTCATTTTGGTTTAATTTATCGGTTGATTAATAATGAATAATGCTCCAGCCCGCAGGAAACAAAGCGGATACTTTTGCATAATTAATTGATTATACTCATACGTAGGTAATTAGATTATCTTTTTAGAGTTCCGCTACCTCAAATGGAAAAAACGGATCCCTTATAGTATAGGATCACTTCGTTGTCCGTATATCTTTCTGTCTACGTGACTGTTGGTGTGTCAAGGGCATTTTCCTCATGAACGCGTAAAGGTGTCAAGTTGAAAATAATATCAAATACAAAAATCTACAGTCTCTCAATGCCGTAAAAATCAAGCTGCAAATATATTTTTGCGGTTACATAATATTTACATTTTCCGAAAGTAAAAGTACAATTCATACGGAACCCTCGGTGCACGAATCAAACTCGCACTTGTGTTATTTATATAATAATTACAGAAAAAATAAATTAATAGCAAGCTTTAATCTACTGAACCCGACACAAAAAAAGAAAAATACCTACATAAGCTTTTCCGTACACAAACTGCTGAGATAATGAAGTTTGCTTTTCGGACATCCTAAGACGTTTCCCTGATGAGAACACGTACGGCTTAATAGGTACTATTCATAATAGTAATGACGATTAGCGTTTCGATTAAATTAAGTGGCTGTATCAACATGCTACTTATGACTAGGATATGATACGTGTACATTGATTACCATGGGGAATGAGTTGTTTGTATACCTATTATATTAGGTAGGATTATAATAAGGTAGTGTCCCGACCGATCAAATCAGCTACTTTTTATAAAATGTCGAAACTATAGATTATATGGAGTTTTGTATAAAATACTGCATAGTTTCACAGCATCAAAATGTTCTACTCTTAGCTGTTCTACTGGTAATTCAAAATCATTAAAACATATTAAATTAACAACATATTATTTGATGTTTCCATTTATCATTTATTTTTGATAGTCCACTAGACTATTGACCACAATCTTAAAAAAAAACATCGGTCTCGATCGCAACGCCAACTATTGGGTCCAATTATGATTCTAAGTCAGGGACTCAAACACACAAAAAACTTTATGAAAATCGTCCGTGTACAGATATTTCGTACTTTGGAAATGACGTCATAAATAGTTATCTGTATGCCAAATTTCAGCCCGATCCGTCCAGTAGTGGTTAGAGCTGTGCGTCGATGAGTTAGTCAATCAGTTAGGACGAGCAATTATACCTATATATACCTATGTAGGCATAGTAATAGAGATAAAGTTACCTTTTATAACTGTTTAGCTTATATTTATATCTAAAAAGTTTTCATTGTTCTTCGCTAAAATAAAAAACAAGATGGGGGAAATTTCAACAAATTTATTGTTCGACCTTTTCCTAAGCAAATATAGTTGTTAAGGACAAATCGCGATTTCGACACGAATGATCGAACCATCCCTTACAATTTGTAGGAAAATGGCCATAGTGAGCTGACTACGGCTTACTGTAGATTTTCTATCACTTAGCAGACGTTTTGTGAATGATTACTTGTTTACTTTGTTTCTATTGTTAGTCGGATGGCAAGATTTTGGATTGAAATATATTAATGGATTCACTTCAGAATTATACCGGGTGATAATGAAAGGGTATCAGTGATTTAGTGTTAAAATACGCTGCAATTTAATTCTAACTGAGTATCTTTTAGATTACCTATACGTAAGGCTGAGGCTCCTGATTCTTTTTAGGATGATTGATAATGATGTACACTATCCGCAAAATTATATACCCAAAATAATCCTATATAGCCAGTTACTATTTTTCATGACGTCGTAATGGTTTTTATTTTAATGTAAAATAGACTTATGTTTTGCCAAGTAGAGGATATTATGCAGCCAAAAATACACACGCATGTTAGAAAATTTCACATCAAACAATTTCAGGAAACAATGTCGGTTGGTAGCTAGAATTTTCTTTAAAATTGCTAAGGATATGTACCCATTTTTTAAAACACTAGCAGTACTCTAAGAAGTGGCAGCACTCATCAATTTGAACTACTTTTACCATAGTAATTTTTATTCCTGATTTCATACGGTTTGATCGAAGATTGATGTTTTGTATGAAAAGTTCCTTTAGTTCCTAAGTTTATAAGTAGGTTCTTAGATATAGCGCTTAATATAAAAACGAAGAACAGAAAAGTTATGAAAAATGCAAAATATAATTATGCAACAAAATACTTAAAACATCAGATACAATGAAGTACTGTATAATGAAGTACATAAGGGAAATACTCAGTATAATCCCATAAATTAATCAGTATGATAATTTGCTAGGCGTAGCACGCGCCGTACATTCCAAGACATGTTTCAATTTAAACATACCATTATTTTGTTTAATCAACAATTATATTTTGTTTTCTCATATATTCGGTACCTACGTATTACAATTTGGTTGTTTGTAATACATTTTTTATTTTTCTGTGATCATTTTTCGGATATTAAAAATGTTTTGAACGAAATAGATTCGTTAATAGTTTTAAGAGTGGTAAAGCATAAGTGTTGGTAAAGCAAAATAACACTTACATCAAACAATTCCCAGGAATAATAAAAGCTAAAAAACATAACACCTTGGATATGTTCATCCTTGGATATATGCGTAAACGTTAAATTATTATGATGTATACAACTGTTAATCGATATCGCTAGTGATTTCAGTTGCTTTGTTGATTTAATCCATCCCATAAACGAGAGATAAAATTTGTCCGAACGGGAATACACGACGAATCGCAAATCAATTATACGTATGCATCGAAGTTCAATTTCGACATCCATTTATTTTCCATTCATTGAAATAAATATATTTTATTCTGTCTCTTTTGATTGTATGCTACACTAAATAAAAACATTGATTGAATAAAAGTAAACTTTTTAATTATTTAAAATTACTAAACTTCAAGTAAAATTAAACACAAATAGAATATTCGTGTAGATTTTATTTTGTAAACTATATATTTTAGCGCCTAAAATCCGCCATTTTGTTTTTTTTATAATTTAAATAGGTATCTAGTAACACTCGTGCAATAAAGATAAATCCAACGATTCATCAAAATCGGATATATTTACATCAGAAAGGATTCACTGAGGACACCGTTATCAATTAAACGGTGTAAACGAGTGATAAAGGCTTTGTTTCAGTGATAATTGAAACGTTTGTGTCATTATTCTAAGCCAAAGCTTCGTTACCATGACAACAGAACTGAAAAGGAAATCGGAGATTGAAAAGCGAACAGTTAATTTCATTGTTCACCGTACTCGAATGCTTTCGATGGAAAATTACATTAGCTAATGAAAATAAAGGGAGCGATTTGAAAACATGTTATATACTTAATTATATTTTTCTAACCAACGTTATGACGTTTTATCAATTATTATTTATCATTATGATATTTTTTAAATTAAGTAAATTTGATTTCAATGAATTGACAACAGTATAGACTATTCAGGAATAAACTTTGAAACTCACACATAAGTTCATTAGGGTGCAACATATTATTATACCTAGTTGTAATACCATTCAGATTAAGGTCTTCAATCATTTTATTTTCAAAACAAGGTCTCACGGCACTTACAAACGAATACATCTGAAACCTTGGAATTGTTATATCACATAAAAAAATGCGATAAAAATACTTTTGCAGTTACTATTGGTTGGATATCCTCAATTAAAGTTTGTCCTTCAATATGCAATATCTGTAATGAAACCTCGGTACGGTAGCCTACACTAAAGCTAACACACGCATAGAGAACTATGGAGAGACACTCATGGCAAAACCAAGCCATTTTAGGGTGCTGTTAGTTTATTAAGATTACATAAAAATGATATATAATAGGTATGTTTCATAATCGAAAAAAATGTGACTGAAAAAAAAGCATTATATTTATACCCTCGTTTAAGTTTGAAAAACCTTTACCTTACACCGAAAAAAAAAGATTGTACCTACACGTGTCGTGTCGATACGAAAGTCCAACGTTTTATTTTAGCAAAAAACTGACGACCCCGTATTAAGTTCCTGGGCACGTTCCGAACGCTTCGTGTGTACGTAGCCTTAAATACACACGTATGGATAGCGCTGCAATACAGTACAATGTAAACCAGCTCAGTAGTCTCATCACACAAACGAATGTTTTTTTAGTCTACTATTTTGTTTATTCTTAATGCAGAGCATTACTGAATTTTAAGGTTATAAATACAAATTAATTGTTTTTTGAGGCTTTTAAACGTACCTATATGTAAATTGGTTGGTGATAAAATAAAAAAACCTTAATAATTTGTTAATTTTGATAGTTTTATTATTGTTTTATGAAATGAAAAAAAAATAATTAAAAAAAAATTGGTAAGTCATCGTAAGAGAGACGAGACATGCCTACTTATATACCACACTACACACTTACTTTCCTGCTTCTCAACCTTTTGATATAAAAAAAACGTTAAAATATATTAAAAGTCACTCTTTCAAAACAACCATAAATAATTCCCCATTCCAATATAACTTATATTTCTAACCAATAAAAGTCACAGTTTCATTCGAAAGTTTTATCGAATTGAAATACTGTTACAACTAAAGCTATAATTCTGTGTACTACGATAACTGATCACTGTTGCTTGCCAACTGGGCTACAAAAATGTAGGGCATAAAATAATTCTTTGTGCTACCTAGCCTATATCCAATTTCATTTGGCCATTTAAGACATCCCTTGAGGAGGTGTAATCCATTCTCTTTTTAGACTTGTTTGTAAAAATAAGGTTTTTATTCGGTGGGCTAATAGAGATATTAAGGTCTCTGTTCTACCGTCTAGAAGAGCGAGTGTAAAGATGAGTTAGCGAATTAAATATTTCTTGCGGTGACATAAACAAAGTTGTATGTATACATATGTAAGTAGGTGCCCCAACAAGGACATGTAAATCTATCTATCTATATACTAATAATAAAGCTGAAGAGTTTGTTTGTTTAAACGCGCTAATGACTGATTTTACTGGTCCGATGCGAAAAATTCATTCACTAGGAATAGGAAGCTACATTATCTTCGAAGGTTATAGGTTACTTTCTATCCCGAGAATGCGAGTAAAGCCGCGGGGAATAGCTGGTTAGAAAATAAAAATAAAAAGTTTTACTAACTATATTTTGTGACATATCAAATGAAAGGGCTCGTTGTGACAATCTCAAATATTTATATTTTTAATTTTGAAATTATTTAAGAAAATAACCGAAACTACTGGGCCTAAAATGTTTAATAAAATAAGGAAATAGTTTTATACCTATAGATGACAGCCAAACCTATAATTAGTCTATGCTATTTATAGACTCGCAATTGTACGGTATTTTTTTTAAATATTTTTTTGTCAGTCGGCCTGATACCTAATCTCTCTTTAAGAGAAAAAAACCCTGACTTATTTCTTGAAAGATCGTTTTCTTTTTGTTCAGAAGACTTGTAAAGCACTATTAATTCACCCAAGTTGCCCCTATGCTGATTTTCAGAATCGTTTCAGTCGTTGAACTATGACGTAACAAACGGACAACTTTGTCTTCATAATCAACTTAAAAAATAAGGAGGTTCTAAATTTTTATTTATGTTTATTCACGCATAACTTCTTTGTTTAAGAACCGATTTTAATGATTATTTTTGCGATGGGTTATACTAAAACCCATATTATCCGCTCCAAGTGGTAATATAATAATATTAAGGGCTAGTAGGGAAGTAAAGTTTCAGCAACATTAAATTGATACCTAAATGTGTATTAGAAATCATAAGCTATTTGTGTGTTAAATTTCATAGTGATCGGTTCAGTGGTTAAGTCGTGAAAGTTAACAACAAATATAAGGTTATACGTATACTTAACTTATATTAAGTTAGGATAAATAATAAGTATACCTTAGGATACTTTTTTAAAATATTTTTTTATCTTTATTCAATCACAATTTATTATAAAATCCAACCATATTCAGTAAATCTACAATCGAAGAAAAGTGTACCTACTTTCGACGAAAATTACTTTGGTACACAGTATTGAGCTCAAGGGCATGAGAATATTACCTACTTATAATATTTATTAAAAAAAGCAAACATGATCAGAATTTTTTTGCACACTCGAAAAAAAAACTCTTTTCGTTAGGCTGGCAACTCGCAGAGTCAGGATAAAAGTAATTACAAACGTTAGTTTCGTAGCACGTTCATTCATTAATATGCTAATAACGTTCCGGGCAGCGCCATCGAACTCAGGATTGGTGGAAAAGAACTCGACGTTGTGGGGTGTCTGTGAAGAAAAACATTTTTGGATAAACAATATTCTGTTTCGTGAAGATTCGGAAAGCATTCTAGGAACGTTACAATCTGACAGTGCCTTTTCTTATGCTCTGAGTTACCCTGCGAGATCGAATCAGAAATGATGAGATTCGCGGTGAACCAAAGTAATCGACATAGCCCGAAGAATTGCCAAACTGAAGTGGCAGTGGGCGGGGCACATCGCTAGTAGAACCGACGGCCGCTGGGGCAGAAAGGTTCTCGGGTGGCAACCACGAACGGGAGACTTAACGTGGGCAGGCCCCCCACAAAGTGGACCGACTCTTATGAGGGTCGCAGGAAACCGCTGGATGCGGTTAGCGCAAGACCGGCCAAGATTGTGGAGATCCTTGTGGAGGCCATTGTCCAGCAGTGGACGTCTTTCAGCTGACATGTTGATGATGAGCCTTTTCCATGATTCTTTATTATGTACAAGTTAGTAGGCCGCTACTCTATAATAAAATATTAACTGACTTCTTTAATAATATTATTTCATTAAATTTCAAAGCATCTAGTTGAATAAAATAAATACTCAAAAGGTTTGTAACCGTAAATTGATTTAAACGCCTATTCATAATGCTCAACAAACCCGAAATCCTTTTCACATGGTAACCCTATTTGGGCTCACCAAAAAAAGTTGGGCGGAATTTAAAAGGCGCCCGCTGCAGCCTATTTTGATACCTTTGTAATGAAGAGGTTAATTAATTTTCCTTTTATTTTATCCTTGTTGATTGTGTTCACGGGTTTTGCTGACAATAAGGCTCATTTTGACATAACCAGTTCATTATCTAACAGAAATATTATGGTCGAAACAAGGACTTTGTGGATTTACAAAATCATTTTTTGTTTTTTTGCTATATTATTCAATTAGATATAAAGCAGATACTAAATAGATATATTACATATATTTAAAAAATAGGCACAACTTATGTGTTAAATAAACGTTAATAGAGTACGGCGTTTTGTTTGTAGGTATTTGCATCACCTTAAACTCCTAAACATATATTATTATAATTCATTTAATTTTTGAACGAGAACTTGAACGAGCCTAATTAATAGTATCTAGGTACTGCTAATAATATTCTAGAATACTTCATTCAAGAATCTTAAAACATCTACCCAATAAAACATTTTTATTATAATTTATTTTACCTAATGCCTAATTCTATTTTATTTTCAAATTTTGTGAGGTATTAAAATAAGTCAGAACAATCCAAATGACAGTTATTTATAGCAAACAAATAAATGTATCGAAAACAAAACCGTCTAAATTGGATAGAGATACCAATTCTCAGAATAGTCTCCGATAAAGATGGATAAGGATTGCATCCTAATAAAATCCTCCCTATTTTCTTCTACAAAAACAAAGCTAAGTACTGAAGCAGGGATGAGGCCACGTACTCAATTATCGATAAGCGCTCGTAATAATTTTTATCGATACTCAAACACTTTCGTGGAAAAAAAAACTTTTATAAACATTTTTATCTAAAATTATAATCTGTCACGGAAGCGTTTCAATTTTTTTATGAACGAGATAAAAATTTAATACCCCTCTTTTCTTCAAAGTAGACCAATCAGCGTTCATTATGCATAACGATTTATTTAATAAAAAAAACTTTACGCTGTTGAATGCTCCGCTATGGTAGAAAATTAATTAAGTGCCTTCGGGTATTTTTAATTAATAGTTTAGTTATGTTTTCTTTTCATCTGTTTACAGGGAGTAGCATAATATGTTATTTTAAAGCGATAATAATTACATTATCATCGATGCCGTTGGTAATTGACTTGTTACTTTAAAGTATGGATAGGTTTGAATTTGGACACAGTATCAGTAAGTATTAAATGTGATAACGTTGTTAAACACACACATTCAAGAAAGGAACTGGCTTTTAAGGTGGAGGCGGCGGTTGGAGCGCGAAATTCAAAATTTATCACGTTTTTTGCAAATTGCAGCTCAGTTATAGGTTGTAAGTTATCAACATCTTATTTGCGAGAATGGTAGTATATTTACTGATTAATAACAAAAGAAATCATCAACATATTCCTCCAAGGTATATTAGTAACATTTTCATGAAATAGTCGTATATGTTAGTATAAATTAGAATTTCACGCTCCAACCGAAGCCTCCCCCTTAAGCGTATTCAAACAGACCATGTGACGGATTTTTAACAATACTTTTCTATTTATGGCTTGACCATGAATTCAACGTTGTAAGTGATTCACCGAAGATGCTAATACAAATTCAGAAGGAAATTGGTCCAGATTGTATTGCAATTTACCAGTGAGTAATACCTATCTAATAAAACATAGTAGATTTAGCAACTAGTTAGTTAGACTACTAGGCAGGTACTATGAAGTAATGTACAACCGTATAAGTTAAAAGGTAACCTCTAAATATATAATTAAAATTATGAACCAGCTTTTTTTATTCGTCTCCACTATAAAACCAATATAATGACGCCATAATTATTGTAAGATCCACGGACTTAAATGTGTACTAAATTTCAGAACAATTAAACATAGGGAAGTAAATAAAAACTTCCCATCAAGTCCCACCATAATTCCACAAAAGTTTTTTATTTTCCATCAAAACAGATTAAGTCCCCAAAATTATAAGGAAACCTGAAAACAGTCCTCAGATGTAACAATACTTACAAACAAACCAAGGAAAAGATGATAGTTAACTCCAAGTTTCTAGCACTAATGACTACATTTTACCTGCTAAATTGATATCGCTGCAGTAAAAATCCAGGTGGAATAGGAGTCCCATAGGTATACCAAAGCTATAGAGTGGACATAATCATTTACTTTCGGTATTATCATAATTATTTTGGGACAGATTAGGCAGATAGTTTTAGATAGATCAGGAAGAGTTACCGTTAGCTTTGCGTGTGGCGCTTGCAACACCGCGTTTCCCTCCCCTTTTACCTGACGATTTTACTTATTTGGCTTATCGATGGGATATTAAAATAAAGCGTTTTAAAAGGTGATTACAAAAATATATACAAATTATAATTAAATAAATTGTTTAAATGTAATTATTATTTAAGTTCAATTTAATTTTTGTTGTAATTAGGAATGATAATTTTTTTTTTAAATCTGTTCATACCGCAGTCAAGTATGTTTTAATTACAGTAGGTACATACTAGTTTCGGCTGATATGATGATGATGATTATAAGAAAATATTAACACCTTCACTTTTCAGAACAATTACATGGAAAGTATTTTATTACCACGATAAAATGACTAAGCCATGTCTAAAATTTTTATAAGTCTACGACCCGCCATTGCTCCCAGGAAAGTTTCTTCATTAGTAAAATACCTACGCTTTGTTCAAATGAAAGTTTTAATCCGGGATAATTACAACGATTACACAATGCTTTAATAACGGCCTAGTCGCGGGCCTTCGTAATTTTGCTAGTTGTCACAACACCGACTCAATTTAATGCCAACTTCCAAACTAATGTAATCATGATTAATGATAGATAAATAATATTTCTTTGAAATCTTTGTTTACAGAAACAAGTCTTTATTCTTAAATTAAATCAGAAAAGGAAAATACAGTATCTACCCACCGCGTGTGGAAAGCGAAAACGATACCTTTCTCAGCACAATGCAATTGTTTTCGTAGACAGAAAATAGTAGTTTATAATACTGTTGCATAATAGAGGTTATTAAAATACGAGTGTGAGTTTGAGTGTGAGTTTCTTAATAGTAAAATATTTATTATTACATTGAAAGTTACATTTAAACAGTAGGTATTAATTTATACGACGACAAGTATAAGTTTTGTAATAATAATTTAGGAGGTTTAAAATTTTGAACAAACTAACAAACACTTTTATTTAAATAAGTACGAGGCACGAGTAGGCACGAGTAAGCTGAGTTGTTTGCCTGGTTTAAGTAGGTATATTACCAACCTGAAGAATTAATCGGTAACATTCATGAGTTCCTTACCAGGGGCTCTAACGCGTGTCTTTGTTGAAATGAATATCATGATTGAAAATCATCCAATAAGGATCACCATACCCACAAAATAGTCCTCGTCGTAACGCGTCATTGGATGAAATCATTTCGGCCCGGCATTTCCTAATAATATGATAGTTGAGGATAACATTTTGACAATAATATTTCACATGTTGCAAAATCACATTATAATAAAATTCTTTCAACTTTCACATGTAACGAAACGCCAAGACTGTAGAAAACTCAATTTATATTCCAACCAACAACGTTGGGAAGGACTTATTGTAAAGTTACAGAGTATTACAGAGAAGAGTTCTAGAGTGGTAGTTATGACTGAGGCGTTAGCAATCGAGTATGCTTAAAGATAAGTCGACAACTTGAAAAGATTGGATTGGACTAAGGTGGATGCTACCTTAGTTGTATGTTTTCTTTGTTTATGTAATTTTTATATTAGAGCGCTTCTCGGTGTCACTGTATGTTCGTGATGTCATAGATATAGGCCCTGACTGAAAACCAGCGCGAGGGTTGATATTTAGTTATCGATCTGAGCATTATGCTGAGTCAGGACCTATTCTTGACATCGCGCAACATTACATTATTGTTAGTATTTTTTTTTATTTTTTTGTACTCTTTTTATTTTATTTTTCAATTTTGTAATGTTGTGTGTTGTCATGAATAAATGTTTTTTCTTTCTTTCTTTCTTAGTAGTAGTTTTTTATTATGTACTAGCAACCCATCCCATGGCTTTTTTCGGCTTTTCTGTATGTATTAGACATAAAAATCTTCCTCTTGAGTCACTATCTATTGCTGAAAACTGAATTAAAATTCGTTGAGTATTTAGATCTAAGCGAACAGACCGCGGAAGCAACTTCATATGTAAAGAAGATAGGCCTGTGTTATTGAGTTTAGCTTAAGATCCGTAATGAAATCTCTACATAGTGGTAATGAGACAAGATAGCGATTTTGGTATTCGAGTAAACTGACGATTTTTGTGTATTCCACCTGTATCATGAATACTTCAATGCCCTTTCTGTCTACAGTATTCAACCAAATCAGTCTCAACAAATGCGAATTCAAAGGATGATATCTAATACCTCCGTAAAGTATTTATTTTTCATTTAAAGTAAATCCCTTTACAACTTTCCTACTACATCTATGCCAGATCCAATTTAACCAAGCAACACAACGTCTACAAGTCTCGTAGAGGTTTCGTAGCGCTCGTAGACCGTAGACTTATTGTAGCTCTACTGTTTTATAGTACCTAGAATAGTTAAAGCAGTAGTATTTTATCAATAAAATTAAAAATAGATGAATTATGTACGTAGTTTAGATATTGCTTAATTTTTATAAAACTAGTTTTGCATAATGTCAGAAACACTGGAGTTAGGTCACATATCAAAATCTAAATATATAAAAGGAAAGCGTGACTGATTGACATACATATAGCTATTATGACTTATCAATCATAGCGTAACCCACGTTGAGAAAGGATTTTTATAAACTTAATCCCTAAGGGGGTAAAATATGGGATCGCGGGTAAAACCGCAGAGCGGAAAGCTAGTCTAATTATATAAAAGGAAAACGCGATTGACTGACTGATCTATCAACGCACAACTCAAACCACTGAATGGATTGGGCTGATAGTTGGTATCCAGGATTTTTTTCATTGCATTGTAAAAAAATCATTGCCCACACACGTCAATACGTAAAAATATTCACAAAATACCCTTAAATAAAACTGAGAACAAAACCACTTAGATAGGTACTCATGACAAAGACTAAGTCCGTAGAAAATATAGATAGAATACGTGATTACAATACATAAGAGACCCAACCTAGGGTATTAATGTCTCACTGAGATTTATTATTTCCAGTTAGAGTAAATATACGAGTAGCTAAAGGAATTTTAGGGATATGATTGCTTCATAGAAATGATGTCGGTGTGATATATAAATTCCAAACACGGCTACTTTTAAATGAGCAGCTTTTTCTCATCATTATCAATAACTTTGACTATAGCACTACCTGATAAGATATTTTATTATTAACTAGCTGTTCCGCGCGGTTTCGCTCGCGTTCCCGGGATAAAAGTAGCCTATAACCTTCGGGAATAATGTAGCTTCCTATTAGTGAAAGAATTTTTCCAATCGGTTCAGTAGTTTCGGAGCCTATTCAATGGAAACAAACAAAAAGAGGAAAGATATGATATCTTTCCTCTTTATAATATTAGTATAGAAGTATAGATATAGATTAAAAATAACCTAATAAGATATTTTAGTTATATTTTGGATAAAATATGTCATGTTAGTTACTTGAAAGAAAATACTAAAATGTTCGCCATTTAGATTTATGATAATTTGAATATTGTGACAATAAAGATATCAATTCCGTTAGAATTAATATCATTAATGTCACAAAAAACATTACCCTTCTTCTGAGTAAGTCAGGTAAAAATGAGATTAATTGCATTACAGATACTTTAATATTAGTAAACAAAAGTGGCATTGCCACATATTTTGATCAGAAAAAAATCTAATAACCCGACTGCGTACAAAACGTAATTAATTAGTTGCAAAACATTTTACATCTTACATAATTTTCAGGTTATATAGTTTTCAAACGGAGCTTTGGCTGTAAAATATTTAAAAAAACATCATGTTCAGTAAAAATATCTATTTTGCAATATCTAATTATAAAAAGTGTACACAAATCAATCGGCCTCAATCTTTTCGTGAACCAAAATTAACATTTCAATATAGGTAATAATTTCCTCAAAATACTTTATTGAATAAAAAGTCAATAACTCAATTCAAAAGAATTATAATTCAAACACGTTCATAAAGAACATATCAAGAAATTACAATCTCATACACACATTTCATTTAATAAAAGTCCTATAAGTACTTACATACTTTATTTTTTACAATTTAATTCATCATAAAAATGTAAGTAATTTATTCGTAAATTCACATTGGGACTATAGAAATAACGTATTTGTATAACTCATGAGGCATCCAGGTGAAAATCTAAATAGAATATTTTTCGGTTCATTAAATACACATAGAGAAAAAAATTGATAGACGCGTCGAATCGTCGCAGCTTTTTGCGTATGAATTTTATTACAATAAATATTGATAAATTTTATATGTATGAGCTTAATAAGATATTTTATTTATTTTAGCAGTAGGATCTGTGCTCTCTGACCTTTTACCTAAAATTATTTGATTCTTGATATTTGAGTTTTTTCGCTCAAAAAGCAACTCGACTAGACAAATACTTCAACATTACAGAGTTACAAAACTTAATGTTGTATTCCTACACGTGTGTGAGGAGCTCATTGGAGAGGCGAGAAGGATCGACAGCACGTGAGTGAGATACCCCGCTCAGAAAAATAACTGCTTTATTTATTCTTCGGGGATACCTCGTGTGTTGCAAGCGTTCGTAGGCTATGATAACCGCTTACAACTAGGAATTTATTATGATTCTCTATCGATACGCATCATTTCACTCCATCTTCTTGTACGGCTCTGAATTATATTATTACTAGCTGTTCCCCACGGCTTCACTCGCGTTCCCGGGATAAAAAGTTGCCTGTAACCTTCGGGGATAATGTAGCTTCCTACATATTAGTGAAATACTTTTCAAATCGGACCTGTAACTCTGGAGATGAGCTCTGAAACTTTTCAGCTTCTCTTCAACTTTATTATTAGTATATATGTTAACGGAAAAGTATCTTATCCGTCATTGTCAAGCCAGTTGGCGCAGTTGGTTAAGACACCACCTATCGCGCCGCCGGTCGTGGGTTCGATTCCCATCCAGGACAAACATTTGTGTGCATGAACATGTCTGTTTGTCCTGTGTCTGGATGTAATTATCTATATAAGTATGTATTTACAAAAAAAAAAAGTAGTATATGTAGTATATCAGTTATCTGGTTTCCATAGTACAAGCTCTGCTTAGTTTGGGATCAGATAACCGTGTGTGAAGAATGTCCGAGGATATTTATTGTATACATTTCCTAGGAAATCCATACATTTCCTAAATATCTATCGGAGTATTACATTCGGGATATTTGTAAGGATAGCGGTATTTGAGGGGTTGTAAGTGAAATTTATTTTTGTGCGAATACTTTCAAATTTATGCAAAATAAAAAAAATAACCCCAACCTATTTATTTCAATAGAATTTATATTTTTCCTAGTATCATTATTGGAATAAAATTTCCTAGGAGAAATACACAGGAATTGTGTACAATTCCTATGTTTCATACATTTCCGGTGACATATATAGATAAACTCATATATATTTATAGAATAAAGTCTCGATAAACTCATAATTAATTTGTTGATAAAAAGTAATACAGTATAGGTAAAACATATTTATCCAAGACTTACTGTATCGTATCACACTAGGTGTAAATACTCTCAAATTAGTAGGTTTTGAATTAATTAGCTAACTACTTACAAGGTACGATAGAGCTATGAATTATTTACCAATATATAAACGTTACACGCTACCATTTTTTCTACCACCTTTACGAGATTTTCATTAAATACTTTTAAGTCCATCTTCAAAGAAGGTCGGTTTGAGCTTTGGGCAAGGCTTGTTTTGAATTTTCTATAAACGCCATGGGTTTACCAACCTGTCATGAAGATTAAGCCAACACCCCTCGTTGTGGTAAAGGCCTTACAGTAGAACGGTACTAAGGGTCGTGAAATATAGCAGACATTGCCATGATGCTGCTGCTTACAACTTAAATGAAATGTTTTTCGTGTTCCTTTAACATCATTCTGGATATGTTTTCAGTCTAAAAACATCTTGGTAGGTATTATGCAATAAAAATCTTGTTTTCTTTCTAGTACTTAGGTAGGCTTATAATCTAGTTTTATTTCAGACTAGCTCCCGTAGTGTCGTACGCGTCGGAATAAAAAGTAGTAGTTTCAAAGATTTTCTCCTACATTGAATGAACAATAGCACCATTAAAATTTAAGCTTTTATAAAAAATTTCTTCCTCCGTAGATTCTAAATCCATTTTTCAGTTCGATATGCTTGAGAACAAACTATTGAAGGAAATTCCCCGAGGAAGTTATGAATATTAAGGAGTCATTGCATTATCGAATCTACCTTTCTACACATATAATTGTATTTATACAACGCTGCCTTGAAAAATATGACTGCTGCCTTTTTTGACCATTTGAATTGTAAAAAAAATATTGTTGTCTTTTTTTGCGGCGAAATTTTTCACCCGTACGCTTTTAGCATACTGAATATACGGCACGGCAATTTGCACATTCATTTATAATGCGGATAGCAAGGGAGTGTCTTGTTTCCTCCAAAATCTTAAGGTCTCAGTAAATTGTTTTTTTTAGACAATCGTGATCCGTCTTAAATTTCTTCAGTCTTTTATAGGCGAGTCCAAGACCAAACACATGCCCATTAAACGTAAAAAAAAATGCTGCTTATTCTGCACCAAAAAGCTGTTAGAATAAGAAACAATATCTTCTAGACCACATTTGGTTGGATCGGAATTTAGATACGGTTACGTTACGGTGAATATTTATTTGAAATAAATACAAATAATCGTAAAATCAAAGTTATTGATTTGTGTGAGTTCTGTGACTATCTTCTGCTTCCTTTATTGATCACCATTCTTTCATCAGTAGATGTAAAACTGACAGATATTTTGATTTGATTCTTTGGAACCACCAGTCTGATTTTAAAAGTAAGCAATAGGGTACACAGAAATTAATCTTGCGTAAAAATTAATGTATATTATCTTTTCATATTTTAATAACTGACTATTTACATTTTTAAATAATAATTTAATACTAACCTAACTTCTAAACAAACTAACTACTTATAAATGTAACTAAAAAATAAATTAATTATAAATAAAAAACTTCCCCTAACTCCTCCCCTGGTGGCAGTACCAAGAATACTGGCGGAATTGCCTCGCTGTATTGCGACGCTTATTCTTTGGCCTAAGTAGCCACCAGCTCTGGGATCCGATAAGATTAATTACATATACATATATGCAGGAATTTTATAGGCTTTATACCACGGATGAAACCGTGGGGCACGCTAGTTAAACAAAGCAATTCCCAGCCGTCGCAAATTGAATGGTCAAATTGACAGGATTAATCCAATACAGCCCATCAAAGACCAATATAGTAAGTGGTTACCGAATTCTCAAGGGCCTAGTTGTTTTCGTGCCCTTAGTTCAGCTGTTTACTAAATTGCCTTCTAACTACTAATAAATTTGACCACCACAACATTATTTTACCGATGAAATTGTAATAAATGTAAATAAATAAATATCCTGGGACATTGTTCACACACGGTTATCTGATCCCAAACTAAGCAGAGCTTTTACTATGGAAACCAGTTAACTGATATACTACATAATATACTACTTTTTTTTTGTAAATACATACTTATATAGATATTACACCCAGACTCAGGACAAACAGACACGTTCATGCACACAAATGTTTGTCCTGGATAGGAATCGAACCCCGACCAGCGGCGCGATAGGCCAACTACTCCAACTGGCCTGTCGATTGATTGTTTAGTTAAAATATCGCCTCGCCACAAAATGGCTCGGCTTTACAAACAGCTTTGAATACTTCCAATGTAATCTAATGCATGTGTGTTATTGTTCTGATCATCCTCAGACATTGTAAAGAGAGGTACAGCATAGCGTTCTTTCGCTCAAGCCTCAAAGAGTAGCTCGACTGGGGATATACCTCCTTACAGAAAACCGCAGACAAATAACTAAATGTTGTTTATTTGCCCGTGAGTAAGGTCGCCAGACCCATCGGTGAAGCGTCGGTACAATGCTCTGAAAATATTTTGTTTTAGACTTTTAGATTTTTAAACGTCAATAAAAACACTATCTTTTGACCGCAACATCCACTTTGTTTTTGGTTGCCAATGTTGTTTCACAAAAAGGAAAACAAACACAAAACAAAGCTACTACGCTAATAAGATGTTATTTTTTTATAGAAAAAGAAGATTGATGAATGATTCATAAAACAAAGGTATTTTCAACATAAAAAGAAACGATGCCAAAGGAAAGTCTTTTAAAATAAAGTAATCATTCACCGTTGACAACACTTTGTAAAAAAATATTGCTCACAGTACCTTGCGTTCTTGTTAGATTGGACGTATGGGAAAAAAACATTATTTCTACTGTAGTAGCCACATGTTACAGGAAATAATAAATATTTACTGGTAATATTTTGATAACATAAAAAGAAATAGTAAAAAACGTTTGGGTCAACCTTTATTTTTTTTAGTGATGCTTGAATGGTTTATTAATAAGTTGGCTATAAAAAAAACAGTCAATTATTGTGAATCTGAGTAGAGTTCCAAACCTTTTTGGAGGATTATTTTTCTAATTTGAGCCTTTACTGTAGCTAAAATTTAATAAATAATGAAGGTTGTTTGGTTATGCGATAGATTTCTTGATGTATTCTAAAAACATTACTAGTTTAAAGCTTTTTCATCATGTTATAATATCTCATTTATCCCCTTTTGCAAAAAAAATAATGATATACCAAATATTTAAGATTTTTTACATATCCATAATTTACTGACTGGGATTTATATTCTTTTACAAAAAAAAATTGTTAAACATTTTTAGAAGTCGCAATACAAAAGTCCTATCACATTATAAGTACATAGACACCCCAGTACAACGGACACTCGACATGTAGTCGCCCTTATTTATTGCCTACTCTCTTTATATAAAGGGTAGAGCGCAACGGCACTGGAGCCGTTTTCTTGCCGTCTGAGATACAGTTGGGAGTATGAAAATATTGTATGAGAGAAAAAATAAACTCCTAACAGTTACATGGTACTCTAGAGATTTAATAGTCAAGTTGGGAGATGTTTGTCTATGTGAGACATTATAACTGTGTGAGAAATTATTCAGTTGTTTACGTAGGAAATTCACTTTTCAGTGAAACGTCCCCATTGAAATATATGTAGCTATAGGTTACCTACCTCATCTACTTTACAAAAAAAAATTGGCATGTCATAATCGACAATTATTTTATTTATTATTAAGAAAATGTCATATTTCTTCCGTTTGGGGTCGAAACTATGGGTAGTTGGGGTCAAGATGCTCGCAGTTTGGTTAGCGAGCTGTCCAGACGCCTTATTGACACTACAGGTGACCAAAGAGCTGGCACTTACCTCGGGCAGCGCATCAGCCTTGCAATCCAACGTGGTAACGTTGCCAGCTTTTTGGGGACCCTGCCTGCGGGCGGCGATTTAAATGCGGTATATTATTTATAGTTACTCTGTATATAGGTTTGATTTTGTAGTTTAATTTTAATTTAATATTTCATTATAGATAGATTATACTTTGGAATAATACATTGAATAAACGAGAATATAAGAGAAAATCGGAAAATGTCTCTCAAATATTCTTCTATGAAAAGAAGAAAAACACTGAAAGTTTTAGGGTTCCATGAACAAAATGCAAAAATAGAAATCTAATAATTTTCACCGTGTTGGTATATCACAACCATTTTACTCCTCTGCACACAGACAATAAAAACAATAGAGATTAGCAATAACAACGGATATATTTCAATCAGAATTTAATGGATAGGCTACTTAAACATCGAATATCGTAATTTTTTCAACAAAAGAATACGGGAAATTTGACATAAAGCTACCGATAAATAGGTATATTTCTTTTTGGCTTTAAAAAATGCATTCCACATACCTGTGAAATATTGAATTTACATATCGAGTGGGCCATTGGCAATTCATTCGTGACATGACGGAGGGTCGTTAGGCTCATAATGACAGATTGGCCGAGAGCCCTTCATTACTGCGGCCCTTAAATTAAAATCACCCTTTGATTTGGCGCCGTAATTCTATTACCTACCTGTAAATTATTATGGATTTTTTCCAACCAGGAGCGTATTATCCATTTCCAATGTTTTATTGTGATTAATAATGAACCATTCTTCTAAGGCTTTGATTGCTTAAATATTATTTTGTTTCATAATCAAATCTGAAGATCTAATAAAGCTGAAGAGTTTGTTTGAATGCGCTAATCTCTGGTGTTACTGATCCGATTCGAAAAATTATTTCGCTTATAGGAAGCTACATTATCCCCGAAGGTATATATAGGCTACATTCTATCCTGGGAACGCGAGTGAAGCCGCGGGTTACAGCTAATTACTAATAATAAAGATGATGAATTTGTTTGTTTGAACGCGCTTACATTATCGCCGAAGGTTATAGGTTTTACTGGGAACGCGACTGAAACCGCGTGGAACAGCTAGTTACTAAGCTGAAGAGTTTGTTTGTTTATTTGTTTGTTTGTACGCGTTAATCCTATTAAGATTGTCTTGCATTTCCACAGGCCTCCCCTAGATCTTGCCACATTTTTCGATTATAGGCCATCTTCCTCCAAGTAACGCCAGCAATTTTCTTAATATCGTCATTCCATCTAAGACGCTGCCTCCCATTCATTCTTTTATTATGTAATATTTTGTATTGGGACCATTCGGTTATCTCCTCAGCCCATTTATCTTTGATATGATTGATTAACTAACTATCCCGGTAGTTATACTTATCTGTTATACGTTATCAAACTCCCTTGGTATTTCTAATGTTCACAGGTAACAGTGTACCATCAGGTGGTTTGCTAGCCTGCTTATCAATCTTAATAAACGACTTTTAACAAATATATCTCCAAGATGGGGTCCCATCTTAATTTTATACCTTGGACCTATACTGAACCCAACGTAAAAATAATTATTAGAGTTGGTTCATACCTAAACAAAAAAGTTGTGTTTAATAATGTGCGTGAACAAACTTATATAAAAAATACAACCGAATTGATAACCTCCTCCATTTTTGAGGTAGGTTAAAAATATATTCTTTTATACCGGAAAACTTAAGACTCTTCTCCGATACTACGATGACAACAAAGAAGGTAAAATTTTAACTATTATGAGAATATAATATGACGTCCCTTAATTTCTCTCTAAATGCAAATTCAAAATGAGGTTTTAGAAGAAGATACAGACTCATGTTTTGGTCGCTTTGCCATATTTCGTGTAAAAATTGTTCTTCAAATTACAATCAAAAGTATATTTTATGCTATGTAAATTAACAATTAAAATGTAGTTAAAACTCGGGCTTATGATATATACTTCATGTTTTATCGCCGTGTGATGTTAGTTCCTTACTCATAGGCCTATGAAGTAAGTACATGTTAGACCTCTCACGGCTAACTAATAAGTAGCAGACGGCAAGGCTCACAATATATTCTATTACCGACCCGCCCCGACAATGCACGGTGTGGGGCCGCTTAATACGCGCGGAATTTATACAAAACCAATAACCAATTTCTAAAAAAACTTTAACAAATTAAGTAAAACTTCCTACATGAATCAACTACTAGTAGCTTCTTTAATTTTATCAAAAAATGTACAGCTAATAGCAGTTTTTTTTTACTTTTGTACCTTGGCTTATGTTTGACCTTAAATTCACAATGGTAAATTATGATGTAGCTGAAAGTGTTTTTTTTTAGGCAAATAGGTATGTATAATCTACAATGAAACTTGCTGCAGTGCAGTCCGGAAAACATCGATAGGTGTTTGCAGACAGATTTTCAACATGAGAGTACATACTAAGCTCTTTTTAGGATTTGAACGTATTATTTTTCTTTCAGTCATAACATTGGATTTCAGTACCTAATGAATGCTCAGTAGCTAACGCAATCATATATGAATACTAATATAAATTTTTTGTTTAAAATTATTCCTTCTTTTATATTTAAACAGGAAATTTTTATTCATTCCGCATAAAATATTTTCGCTAAGTAACAAATAAACAATGAAATATTTTTTCCGGCAATTTACACCAAGTTCTTATTATCTTTAATAAAAAATATCACATTTCAAATAAGTACCTAGGTACTATAAATTTCCGGAACAAGGAAGTACTGATTAATTCCCCGTACACTTCGAAATACTCAAGCCTTAATTAATATTTACAAAAATAAAAAATTTAATAAATAACTTACCAAATCTCATATATCTTTTACAAACACCAATCACAATTTGCAAACACAGAAAAACCACACCACTTTTACCATAATTAATTCATTTTAATCCAAACGCGGGTTATCTGCGAAAACAATATCTATGCAAATATATTCAGATTTAGAACACGCCGCGACGTTTCGACAATCCAATTAATAAGAGAATCACGTTTATTCAACAATTTATCGAAATCGGTTCGTTGAGCAAGAGGAGCAATAGACGTGCTTCCACCGCGGTGCGCAAACCTTAACTGAAATTGAAGCCTACGGAACATTCTGCGAGCGTTTTTCAGCTGAATCGTGCATTCTTTGCTGCTGTGCATTTTTAGTTGCATATTTTCTTTTCTTTCTTTTTGTATTCTGAGGTGTTGATGTAATACGAATTTGCGTTGTTATTGTGCTCAGGTTTTGAACTTATAAAAAGCTTCTGTACTTTTGAAAATATTGTTTTTATAAAATTTGATAGAGGACAATAGATTACTTTTTGATTGAGTTTATGTTATGTATTCTTTTATTTGATTGCATAAATGTATAATTGTAATTTTTCTAGTTTAGTTTATAAGTTTTTCAAATACTATATAGTTAAATGTTCTGTAGTAAATGACTTGGATATACTACAGCTTTTTGTGTATGAAATGAAATGGCATTTTACTATTTCCCACACCTAGTTATAGACCCTTTTACAGGGTGAGTGGAGGTCAAAATCACAACCCACTATTTCTAACTCAGTAAATGATTGCAATTCCTTTATTATGGTGGTGGAAATAAATTAAATAATTATTTAATATCCCATCAACAAAAAATATAAATTGTACAAAAATTTCACACCGTAAAAAGTTATGAGATCTCAAGTCAGTTAAGTAGTATGGGAGCACTTAATCAACTGCTTTTATCATAAATCGCTGCCTAATTAGTTACTTTCTTTATTTCTAAAATTAATTATGAGCATTTGTACAGCACAGTTAAAGCGCTACTTAGTGGAAATACCAATAAGATCGCAAATAAATTGATATTATGTAGATAAGTAGGTAATTAAAATGTTACCGTGCGATTGCCATAATAAATAAAGATTGTTGGTCAGTAATTCACTTGAGAACGGCTTGACCGATTTGGAAAATTATTGGGTACTTAAAGGTATTTATGTCGGGATTTAGGGAAAGAAAATTTGATTTTTAAGCGAAATTTATAAGCTAGCTGACATTAAAAAATCGCGAATGATAGTTTTAACTGTGAGTAAAAACAATTACATTGAAAAAAGTATTGATTAAGTTTACAATTTTTACGTATCTACAGTTTTAATACCAACTTGAAAACTCGAAAATTGAGAATTTAATGAAACTTTTCGCAAACAATAAATATGATAAACCAAATTAAATTCTTTAAAGTAAATTGAAAGCAGTGTACTTATTCAAAATTAAGGTAGTTTTCCAACGAGCCGAGGGAATATTAAATAACCTTTTTTAATAACAACAATTTATCGTTGTGATTATGCCATTTACATAATTTAGAGTAGATTATTTATAGTTATAAAAGGGCTAAAGGTCACAGTTTCAAACCCTCTACTATCTATACTACTTGAAGGAAACTAACTGTTTTCCGCTGTTTTTACAGAATAATTATCCTGTAGGTATCCTGTATTTTATTATTTATTTATTTATTCAAAATATATAACATCATTACAGTTACTAGTACTAATGCAATGTTATACATAATATTCTAATACTAAATATGTACATATTATTAATTGCTTACTTACAATAGTTAATAATTTAATAGTAATTTTAATACTCCAGTCGGCAATACAAATCATATTATTATTGCTGACTGGAGCGGGTGTTGGCAGAATAACAATTTCAGAAATTTTAGTTGCATTTAAGTATTAGTACCTCTAAAATAAGGATGTACCTACAATTTGTATAGGTACATTCACAAACTGAGGGAATTAAGAGATTTACTCATTAGCTATGTAAATTTAGAAGTCCACCTTCTAAAAATGGAAAAATGTCCTTTCTACTCCAATTACATTTATAAAAGCGACTAAAACGCACACGAATAATTTTAAATTGTCTAATTGCCACCGCTTTCCACCTTTTCATTAGAAACCTTACAGTGAAACGAACTGCGTTTTTCGTAATTTTTAAGCGGGAAGTGTTTACTTTAGTTCTTGAATGAAATCTATGAAATAACATTTTATGTATATGACCTTTCCCCCTTTCCAAGGAGCTTTGATGAACTTGAAGCGATGAACGATGAAGCGTAGGATCACAACATTATTTAAACTGAGATATTTTAAATAATAAAAGTACCTACTTCTCGCCTACTGTTCTTTGAGCGAAAAAATGCTTAACCCTTTAAAATTAAGTTCAACCTATGTTTAGGGTTTGCGGCTGTCGAAACGCATAAAACTATTATCAAAATAATAGAACTGTTACGAAACGGACAACTTACAATTAATTTTACAACATCCTATATTGAAAACGCTTATGACTAAAATGTCACATTCTCATGACGTTTTGCAGAGAAACCAAATTGTTATGGATAGACATTAGATGACGCAGCAGATTCTCGTCTATGAAATGCAAATTCTGTTAAATTGAACTCACAGATGGGTTGACCGATGCTTATTGGATAAGCTTTTATGCACATGAAGTGACATAGAATTGAAACGTAATAGGGCGTGTAAGATACGACAAAAGTCGACGAAATCCGAGCAACTTATTAGTTTTCTATAAACTACATTCAAATAACGAAGGTGTATGTATAACGAGTAAAATTGTTCTTTGATTATACTTAATTACTTTTTCCCGCAACTTACCCTCTAACGCTCTTGGGAATTGTAAGTTCCTATTAGCGAAAGAATTTTCAGAATTATGTCCAAACTAATACTGAAACTTTACCTCTTTATTATATTAGAACTAGATTCCGCCCCGCGGTTTCACCCGCGTTCTCGAGGGATCTTCTGTTTTCCTGGGATAAAAAGTATCCTAGGTGTTAATCTAGGTTATAAACTATCTATGTTCCAAATTTCATCCAAATCCGTTCAGTAGTTTTTGCGTGAAAGAGTTACAAACATCCATCCATCCATACATCCATACTCACAAATTTTCGCATTTATGATATTAGCAGGATCCCAGATTAAGTACTCGGAATAATTAGAAACACAAAAGTTAAAAAAATAACAGAATCATAAATGTCGTTCAGAAATTAATAGCGGACTTTATCATCATTAAAGGCCAATAGGCCTGATAGTATTAGTTTGGCATAGCTCTCGGCATGGTTGTTAGCTTAGAGAGCTAGCCAGGATACCTTGGTCGGTTGGCTTGGCTGGCTGGCTTAGTTGGCACGCAGAGATAGCTGAGATGTAGTGTTATAATAGTTAAACCAATCAAGACCGAGATAGGTTCACACAATTAAAGCCTTACATAAAAAGTAGCCGGTAGGCCACTTTTTATGTAAGGCAATTAACTTTAGTCTATGTCCGGGCCTTGCACGTAAAAATCTTTTGCTAGCTCCAAAATAAAGTATGGATGTAAAGGACAAATCATCTAAACAGCACTTTAACTGTCCATTATCAAATTCATCATGCCTAATTTTTAATTAAACCTACTTAGTTGTTAAAAAAAAGCCTTTTTGAATGATAGACGAACGGAAACGTGAGTAATTTTATAAGGGATTCGTTTTTTTCTTTTAAGGAGTAGAACCCTAAAAACGAAGCTAATATACCAATAACCTTAGTTATAAATGATAGCACTATACTCGTAGTACATCATACAACCATATATCACTACTTGTCTGTCTATCACTCGAGAGTACCGTTCTATGGAAACAATTGAACTCCATTGATGGATCGTCATATCATATCACAATACAAATCCGTGTAATACTATCTTACAAAGGCCGTAATCTATAATCAATAAGTTCCCGCTAACATTAGCGCTTCAAAATTAAAGGCGCCATCAGCGTACATTGAAATTATGAATAGATCTACCCCCAACAGAAACATTTTTGTGAAAACGTTGGCAAAGTTCTTCTAAATTAAGATAAAAACTTTTTAGCAAAAATTAAACCATTGTTAAATAATCTGATAAGTGAAAAATTAAATTACTAGTCTTTCAAACTAAGTTCCTAAACTACGTAAGTAACTTTTTATGTCGACACCAAACAATCAATGAAGCACAAATGAAATTGTTTCGGATCGAATTGAGAAACTCTTTCGCGGGGCGGAAACCTAGTCATCAAAGTGTTTTTAATATGATTATTATTATTTGAGTTGCAGGTGGACTATTCTACTGTAATTATTATTTGCAACCAGGTATCTCCTTAAAAACGACATACAATTTAGATTTTTTTTTTAATAATAAGAAAATTAGCATCTGTGTGTTGAAAAAGTAGGTGAATAATGTTGTGTTTTGCATAATAAAGTAGAATATTTTAAAAACCTGTTTAAAAATATTCATATCGACTAAAATTTATAATGTTCTCTAAAAGGTAAAAGGTATAACTTATGTCCATCTATGCAAATACTTATGCATTTCAATAAAGGGACCCAATGCCCATAGAATATAGACGTGATGATTATTTTTGTACAATAATCGGTTATTTCTAGAGCTTGGCTCCCCACACTGCCGTGTCCACAGCCAGCTTTTTGTCGAATAACTTCATTAACGGACTTTAAACTTTTGGGACATGGACATTGATTGATAGAGGGTGGAAAGTAGAATGATACTGTGTTACGAAGTTTGTTCGGTGAATCCCGTTGTTTTATGAAATATGGATCGCTTCATTGACAGGGAACGTAATTTATTGTAATGTCAGCACCAGAGTGCAAGCGAGGTGCTTGGTTGATGTCTCTATCGACTATTTCGATAACTCAATTGATTGCGTAGACGTCTAGTTGATTATTATGTTTTGATTGAAATTGACAAATAGAATATTAGAAAACATAACGTCCATTTGCAAATCCTTTAAGTGACTCTTTACCATATTTTAGATATTCCGATTTTCCCACTGTTTTATTTCCCACTATGACATTAAAAGTAGTATAATAATAGCCCATAATGGTAGAGGTACGTGTAATTTGGCAGCTGGCTGTCGGCTTAATTGCAAATGACCTCCAGACGGCTTTATGTAATATTTGACAGAGTAAAATATGACGTCATCATATTTACTACGATCCGGTAAAATATAGATAATTTTTAAACAATATTATTGAGGTCATGTTCTGTTTTTCCTTTGTTCGTTTGCCCAACCATTTTAATAAGGCATTCCAAATTTAATCCTGTAAAAAATATCTCCGTATACTTTGTTAGCAGTGTAATAATATACCTACCTACTGTAATATAGGTACATTAATTTTGTAAATAAATAAAGTTAAAATGATCTAGTTTATTAGGGAATCATTAATAAAATAGATTGCAAAAGATTTTAACCAGCATGAAAATTCTTATTTATGGTCCAATATTTTCTTTGACATAGTCTGGTGAAAGCGACATCAAAATTGGATTAGGCAATTTCATGATTACCTTTATTTACAAGTGCGTCTCTATCATGAATAGACTCTTGTAAAGCATTTTTATAAGCTTCGAGAGAGGCTTTAGTTAGACTTAATTTAAATAAAATATTTTAGTTGAACTTTAGAGCAGATTTTTTAAATCTATTTCCACATAAATTACAGCTTGTATCTTTCAAAAAGACAGACACGGTGAACTGAATTTACTTTGTACTGTGGAGATTATGCGGTACCTTCGTTCAGGAGCTCCAAAGCGCTTAGTTGTCATCCTGTCACCGACCAAGGAAGGATGAAAACTCACTTAATTACAGTTAGCTATTTTATGCTGTTATGTTGCGCTAAGACCTCTTTGATTCCCTCCCGTCCACGACCTGGACTGGGGAAGCATATTTTTTATTAAATATTTCTTTTAGATAGAAAAAAGTTATCAATTCTATTGATGGCTCTAAAGAAAATGTTTTCAGGAATAGTATAGGTAGGTACCAAAAATAAACTCGAAGATTTTCAAATGAAAAAATGATGTTTCTTCATAGTAAGCTTTGCTTATTATATTTTAAGAATTTTGTAACATTCTGCCTAGAAGAGAAATGGCTTTCAAATGTAGTCATCGGAATACATCGGAGTTTTCCAAATTGAGAGCTAGACAGGTGTGTAATACTAAGAAATTACCCTAAAACGTGCTTTGGTTTCATCACAATATTCGAACGTCGAACCAGCGACTTTCGTCTCGGCATTCGACGTCACCACTGTGCTATCATCACCTTAAGTTAAGTAGGTATTCTCGTATATTATAATAATCCTCCACATATTTTAGCTCAAACCATACAATAGGTAGGTACTTGTAATACAAGCCGAGCCGTTATCATGTAAAGTGCTATACAAAAGCTTACGTTGTAATTATTGTTCTAATCTCTGATTCGGTTGCTGAATCCATTTGTAGGTACTGAATATTCCATTTTGTTAGAGTCTAAACTAGAATATACAATGATTCAAAACGTTTACGTATTTAGTGTCAATAAATAATAAATGTGTAACAAAAGATACCTATATAAAAACTGATTTTGTTCATAACCAAGCTAGAGGGCGAAACAAAGACATATGGGATAGATACTTTTTTACAAGAAAGTCGCCCTCCATGTCTGTCTGTTTATCCGTTGACTCCAACAAAAATAAATAAAAGAAATAAACATTCCTATATCGGACTTCATAATATTATCTACTTATAAAAAAAATTGATTACTTTTTTATGTCAATCTATATTAATAAAAGTTTATAATTTCAACTGTACCAAAAACAAATCACAAACATTTCGTAGTTGAAGTCCCGAAAATAAATAATAATATATCATAAATTAAAAAGTTATTATCACGCCGTCGAGATTATCATCGGATAACGACTAGCCTAAAAAAATACGGAAAAAATAAAACAGGAATATAAATGCGGGAAATATTCTGCCACAACCCACAACTGACGTCACATGAACATGTCTGAGCGAAAATTTATACGGTTTTTTATGATAACGCCGAAAATAAAATTTCGCTGAGCTATTTGTTTCAAACTGTTATGATTTAAATGTAGCAAGATGGTTTATAAACATTTACCTAGGAATATCTTACTTTGTAACTTTACATACTACTAGCATTCCGCCCTGCGGTTTCACCCTATAGGTACTATTTTATTTTAATTTTCAAAATTCTTTTTTTAAGAAAGAAAGAAATAACATTTATTCTAAACAACACACAACATTACATCATGACATACAGTTTAATACATTGAACAATAAAAAAAAAAAAACTGATGCCTGTGTTATTTAATAATTGGGTAAAATTTCAGCCCAATCCATCCAGTGGTTTAAGCTGTATCTTTATATATCAGACACGTTTTTCTTGAATATATTATTACTAGCTCTCCCCCGCGATTTCACTCGCGTTCCCGAGTAAAAAGTAAGCTATATCCTTCTCCATATCATAGAGTATCTGCGTACCAAATTTCATTGTGATCAGTACAGTGGTAAAGGCGTGAAAAGGTAACAAAACAAACAACCAACCAAAGACATTCATATGAGCAGACAGAAACAACAATAATTGACTTACTTCGTTCTAAGGCTATAAATTTTGACAGGCCAGTTGGCGCAGTTGGTCGTGGGTTCGATTCCCATCCAGGACAAACATTTATGTGCATGAACATGTCTGTTTGTCCTGAGTGTGGGTGTAATTATCTATATAAGTATGTATTTACAAAAAAAAAGTAGTATATGTAGTATATCAGTTATCTGATTTCTATAGTACATGTTCTGCTTAGTTTGGAATCAGATAACCGTGTGTGAAGAAATGTCCCGAGATATTTTTTATTTAATACTATGTACCTACTCGTAATTATATAAAACTCATACATTCTTTGTAACCGTATAGGTACATATATAATACATAGATTTGAAATTTCATTAAAATAAAATAGAAAGAGAAAATTAACTTGTCCTAAATCTAATTCATAGGCACTGAAAAGGCTTTCCGTTCAGCATAATGCCGTAAGTACTTGGGTAGGTCCATTGCTAAAACACTGGTTTTTATCACAGTGAGGATCAAAAGCAAAATAAACGACCTAATTATATTTTGCCATGTAATTTAAATATCTGTAAGGGGAAATGCTTCCAGCCTTCTGAGAACCTTGCCGTTGATCGGTAGCAGTGACCGTTTCCCGGATATTTTTATACGTGTATGTTCGAGTAAATTAGTTGAGTTTTTGTTTATTACAAGCCTTGTTAGTATGTAAGTTTAGGTTGAAACTCAATTTTAACTCACTTCCCGGTGTTTAATTGATCTGAAATTTTGTACACATATGTAAATCCAATGACAATGCTGAATAAATGAAAGAAACTTTAACTTATTTGATCGTACCTAAATAGGTAGGTAAGTGTATATTATAAAGAATTTATACAATATCTGCAGTTAATTGATGGAACTATGTGCACCTACCTCTACTAAGTGTGATGTAGGTATATGAAATTGATACTTTCGTAGCAGAAGTATCTAACTATTTTAGAATGTTGAAACTAGCTAGATCTTATTCCTGTGTTCAGACGTCGAGAGTGCCCCATCTGTGCCTTGGATCCAAATAGCTTTCTCGCTGCACTGTGTCTTTGGAAATGGTGAGAGGATTATTTTAAAGCTTATTTTAATGGCTGCCGTTTGCAGAACTTATGTTTTCAGATACCACTGCATATGCGACGTAGTTACAATGATACCAAAGGCTATATTTATTTTTATTGAAGTAATGTTCAGTTGCTGGAGCGGTTTTTTTCAGTATTTGTTTTACAAGCATTTTTAAATTTTGTTTGGTATAATTTATGAGTTTTTGATTGTGGCTTCAAAGATGATAAAGTTTTTGTACAAATAATACCTATTAAATAAAATTAAATAAGATTTTGATTAACTGTTGTATGGTTGCATTATTATTGAATAACGTCACATATTATTTAGATCATATCGCACAGAGAGTTCCATACAGAGATAAATTGTAACTTGGAATAACATTTAAGATACTTTTGATTTCGGAAAATCATAAAATTTCACAGACAGAATATATAAAATAAATAAATAAAAAAGTGTTCAAGTCACACCCAAGTTTCTTGTAGGTGTACTCTTCTCAGTAAAAGGAAATGGAATTAAAACGAAAGCTTGTGTATCTGAATACAGCGTGTGCCCTAAGGGAATGAAAAGACTGAACAACCTGTATACCTACCGTCTGACATGCACGCAATTATCAAAGTTATTATTACAAGGATAACAATTTTAAATGGTTTGTAAGCTTTCCATTTTTTCCCCAGTTTTTAATTATAATAAAGCAGTAACTTTCTATTATTAGAGTTCCGTAACTTAATAGGATAAAACGAAATCCTTATAGAATCACTCGTATGTCTGTCCGTCCGTCTGTCGGAGCCAATTTACTCCGAAATTACTGACGACTGAGTTAGAATTAGGTAGGCTAGGTACACATGTAAGTCCCCGAATACGGACGTGTAACGTAATCATTTTCATTTATTACCGAAGGACCTAAAGTTTTTCCGGGATAAAAAGTAGTCTACATTTCTTTCCAAGGTATGATCTATCTATGTGTCAAGTGTGTCATTCAAATCCGTTCAGTAGTTTTTACGTGAAAGAGTAACAAACATCCATATATTTATACATACATCCTCACAAATTTTCACATTTATAATAATTTGTATGAATTTTACATGGACCATTTTTAAGGGGTAAATTAGAAAATATTTATTTTTTAATATGACCAAGGATTTCTGTTACACATTGTATAATTGTACGTAGTATATTATTTATTCTATGATATTAGTAAAGATGAGATAACTAACCCTATAAGTGAGGAAATAAATACGATTATCTATTGGCTAGTTTTGAATTCAAATTACAACAAACAGAAGTATCTAACTATTTTAGAATGTTGAAACTAGCTAGATCTTATTCCTGTGTTCAGACGTCGAGAGTGCCCCATCTGTGCCTTGGATCCAAATAGCTTTCTCGCTGCACTGTGTCTTTGGAAATGGTGAGAGGATTATTTTAAAGCTTATTTTAATGGCTGCCGTTTGCAGAACTTATGTTTTCAGATACCACTGCATATGCGACGTAGTTACAATGATACCAAAGGCTATATTTATTTTTATTGAAGCATTGTTCAGTTGCTGGAGCGGTTTTTTTCAGTATTTGTTTTACAAGCATTTTTAAATGTTGTTTGATATAATTTATGAGTTTTTGATTGTGGCTTCAAAGATGATAAAGTTTTTGTTCTAAATAAATAAATAAAATTAAATAAGATTTTGATTAACTGTTGTATGGTTGCATTATTCTTGAATAACGTCACATATTATTTAGATCATATCGCACAGAGAGTTCCATACAGAGATAAATTGTAACTTGGAATAACATTTAAGATACTTTTCATTTCGGAAAATCATAAAATTTCACAGACAGAATATATAAAATAAATAAATAAAAAAGTGTTCAAGTCACACCCAAGTTTCTTGTTTGTGTACTCTTCTCAGTAAAAGGAAACGGAATTAAAACGAAAGCTTGTGTATCTGAATACAGCGTGTGCCCTAAGGGAATGAAAAGACTGAACAACCTGTATACCTACCGTCTGACATGCACGCAATTATCAAAGTTATTATTATAAGGATAACAATTTTAAATGGTTTTGTAAGCTTTCCATTTTTTCCCCAGTTTTTAATTATAATAAAGCAGTAACTTTCTATTATTAGAGTTCCGTAACTTAATAGGATAAAACGAAATCCTTATAGGATCACTCGTATGTCTGTCCGTCCGTCTGTCACAGTCGATTTGCTCCGAAACTACTGAAACGATTGAGTTGGAATTAGGTAGATACACAAGTATTTTAATTTATTATATATTTTAATTTATTACCGAAGGACTAAAGTTTTTCCGGGATAAAAAGTAGTCTACATTTCTTTTCAGGATGTGTCAAGTTTCATCCAAATCTGTTCAGTAGTTTTTACGTGAAAGAGTAACAAACATCCATATGTATATCTCATACATACATCCTCAGAAACTTTCACTTTTATAATAATTTGTATGAATTTTAAACATGGTAACCACTTAACATGACTAAGCATTTCTGGTACACGTTGTACATTAGTAAAGTTTTGATAACTAACCCTATAAGTGAGGAAATAAATACGATTATCTATTGGTTAGTTTTGAATTCAAATTACAACAAACGCACTTACCTACTACTTCCAGCGAAATCAGCTAAAACAATTCATTCTCAAGCATTCCAATTTTAAGCAACTGAAAACCTGAAATTTCCAAGCGATGCACAAGAAAGCGCTGAAGCGGCTAACGGGCACATCTGCGCTTCCGTACCTGCTGCATTCAAATCCTATAGAGATAATTACACAGATTATAAACAGGGAAAACGTCTTTGTATTTAATTGCCTTCTCTTTTTAACTGCCTATTAGAGATAATGACTGTTAACAGCACAGTAAAAATATCGCGCGTAGCATTGCGAGTTTTAATTAAATATTATAACACTTTTAGAGTTCTGTACCTCAAAAATGCTACTTTTATAGGATAACTTGTCTGTCTGTTTGATCCTTTGTCAAGACTCTTTTTCTCAGGAACGCGGAGGTACGAGGGAGTATCAAATACTCACAAAAATCTCCGGTGTTTTGGACCTGTAAGAAACTCAAGCTTATAAGTCAACGCAAGTAGGTAAATCAAAAGTAGCTGTATCTAATCTAATGAATATTTCAATGCCCTATCCTACTTCTAATATTATAAATGCGAATGTTTGTGAGTATGGATAGATGGATAGATGTTTGTTACTCTTTCACGCAAAAACTACTAAAACGGAATATGGAACACAGATAGTTTATAACCTAGATTAACACATAGAATACTTTTTATCCCGGAAAAACATAAGATCCTTCGGGAACGCGGGTGAAACCGCGGTGCGGAATCTAGTATATTATATTCTACTTTCCCAAAAACCAACCTGTATAAAGTTTAATAATAATATAGAACACCTAAGGAAGTTCAATATATGAGTTAAAGCCAGGCATTAAACTAATAAATCAAGCGCCGGGGCAGCCAGATCAACTTGGTGGGCCAAACTCTGTTTCTGAGCATGCATCGACGGGTTGAAGCTTAAAGTTATCTCTTTCAGCTCCATACGACCAAGGGTTGTCTACTTTCACTTTTTTATTTTAACCAATGTGACGTTTAAAATCACAATCAAAATTATTTTATTCAAATAGTCCTTCGCACACATTTGTGAATAGTTATTAGTCTGACCTTAACATTGTTACAGGTTGAATTGATTATTTCCTAGTTTTCGCCCTCTGGTTATTCTTATGTTTTTCCCAAATAAAAAGTCCTATTATCTTACTTTTATGTTATAAGTTTCAATCAAATTCAGCCGTTACGGAGCTGAGTGGTTGACACACAAAATTTACATAATTAAAAGAAAGGTAATTGATGGGGCAAGAGTGGACTGTATTTTATAGGATCTTTGGTGCCTCTCACGTCTCAGTTTCTTTTCCAATGAAAAATATTGCGGCGCGGCGACGGTGAGATGTTATACCCAGACAAAAGCAAATTAAAGCATTATAGATGTAACTGATAGCCACTCACCTTACTTCAGCTTTCCAGGATCTCCAAATGTGATATTAACTGCACATTAGGCTAGTTCAATGAATTAAAATAAAGCGGTGCGTCTTTCAATAAAATAATATTTTTCTTCCAGCCATCAAACAGCCTGACTTGACATCCGTCACATAGAGATGTGTATCAATAATAGAGATGTGCAGATCAGATGCCGATTTGCTTCCATTAAAGCGAGGGTGTCTCAATCACAAATATAAAACTTAAAAATACTTTTGTGGCTCAAACATTCCCCCCGCCTAGAAGGACAAAGATCTCCTTGTTCTTCTAACGAACAAAGAGCATGAGATAGCACAAAAAATAAAGAGAAAGAACTAATGTTAAATATAAGAATTAAGAACAATATCCACAATGGGAAATAAGATACCACTTGAAATATGTGGCATAATTATACGATAATAATGAGATTTACTGAAGTGGTAAAGGTGCTACTTTTACCACTGGCCTTTGATAAGTGCCAGAATTCGTGCGTACAGACACAATGCGGACTATTCCGTCTTTACCCGGAAAAACATCTTCGATTACACCTAATGGCCATTTCAAAGGAGGAACATTGTCATTATGTAGCAAAACTACTGTACCCTTTGTAATCGATGCGGTTGGAGTATTCCATTTTTGACGGTTTTGAAGCGTATGCAGATATTCTGTTCTCCATCGTTTCCAGAACGATTGAATAATTTTATCTAACAGATATTTACGCTTGACTAAACTTAGCGGTAACGTTGAAACATCTGCATTATGCAATGAATTTAATGGACCAAGGGTCAAGAAATGAGAAGGTGTCAAAGCCATGGGTTCAGATGGATCTAAACTAAGAAGCGTCAAGGGGCGCGAATTAAGTAAAGCTTCTATCTGTGTAAGCACTGTAAGCATTTCTTCGTAGGTTAATAACTGGTCGCCAATAACACGTTTTAAATGAAGTTTAATACTGCGGATATTTGATTCCCAAGATCCACCAAAATGTGGAGCGCTTGGCGGATTGAATTTCCAGTTAATACCTTGATTTCGTGTTTCAACAGAAAATGCGGTTTTAAAATGTTTCGAATTTACAAGTTCAGTTAATTCATCAAAATGAGTCTTAGCTCCTATAAAATTCGTGCCTTGATCAGAATATAATGTTGAGCAAGTACCTCTACGGGACACGAATCTTTTAAATGCGTTAATAAAAGCGGATGTACTTAAATCGACTGAAAGCTCGATGTGTACGCAACGTGTTACAAGACAAATGAATAAACAGATGTAGGATTTCTGCTGTCGAGCTCCTCTATAGCGGCTGATAAGAATCGGAATCGGACCAGCGTAGTCAACCCCGGTATGTAAAAACGGTTTAGCTTCTATCAGACGACACGTTGGCAAATCTGCCATTAAAGGACAATCAATTTTTGGATTGACTTTAAAACAGCGATTGCAAAGTCGAAAACGTTTACGAACTATTTTGCGGGACGAAATTATCCAATATTTTTGGCGTAATAAAGACATTAATAAATTAGGTCCAGGATGTAAATATTTATTGTGGTAAGCGTCAATTATTAAATTTACCACATGATCATTGTTCGGCAACAGAATAGGATGTTTAGCGGAAAAATCAAGATTCGATTTATTTAACCGACCACCGACAAGTAATAAACCATTATTTAAAAATGGACAAAGCGGGCGCAATTGTTTTGATGGTAGGTTATTTTTGCCAATTTCTATGATTTCAGTACCAAAATGGACTGATTGAACTGCTGACAGAATAGCCTCTTCAGCTACCTTTAAATCTGTAGTCGTAACACTACTGGCTCGCGGTAATCTTTTCACAAATCGAAAGATATATACTACTATGCGGAGGAGTTTACTCCAAGAAGAAAAACGAGAAGCTACATCATATAAAAAAGGCTTTTTGCGGTCAGTTAATAAAAAGGTCTGAGCCTTTGATTTAACTTCAGGTAAGGTCGATTCCTCATCAAAAGTGAAATTATTGAGAGGCCATTCGGAGATTGGTAAATGAGTCCAAGAAGGACCATGAAGCCACAATGGGTGGTCAAGCAATTGACTAGGAGTGAGTCCTCGCGATAAGCAGTCACACGGATTTTCCTTACCAGAAACGTGGAAAAAATTAGAAGCGGGTAAATATTCATTTATTTGAGCAATACGATTGCTGACAAAAACATTAAAGCGGTGCGGTGATGAATGAATCCAATGTAGCGTAACACTGGAATCAGTAAATGCATATATTTTTGAAATATTGCATTTGTCTAATATATTATCAGAAACATATCGCAGAAGTTTAGCTAATAATAAAGATGCGCAAAGCTCTAATCGAGCCAAAGTAAGAACCTTAACTGGAGCCACCTTGGATTTTGCACAAACAATATTGACAATATTTTTTGGAAAGCTAGGATGTATCACGCATGAATAAACCACAGCTCCATAAGCAGAAGTACTTGAGTCGGCGAAACCTAACAGAACCAATTCGCAATCAGTGTAATTGATACCTAGATGACGCGGAAATTTAAGTTTCTCCAAAAGCGGCAATTCAGATTTAAAACGCAACCACTGCTTACACACATCTGCGGGTGGTTGTTCATCCCAATCCAGTTTCATTAGCCAAAGTGTTTTGATTAATAATTTTGCGTACAAAATTATAGGTGCTGCAATACCTACTAAATCCCAAAGCTTGGCGATTGTTGACAAGATAGTTCGTTTGGTAATAATGTTATGCGGGTCCAACTTAACTGTAATAGAAAATTGATCATCTAGAGGGCACCAACGTAAACCCAATATTTTTAATTCGTCACTATCCGAAATATCAACGGAAGCAGACAACCGATTTTGCTCAGGCAAATGCTCGAGTAGATTTCGCGAGTTGCTTGAGAATTTAACCAATTCTAAATCTGCTTTGAGAAACAAATTAATTAAATCGCGAGAAAGATTAATAGCGGTATTTTCGTCCATAACAGAAGTTCCTAAATCATCCATATACATGGTACGAGAAATAATAGCGGAAGCGTCAGGATAGGCAGCGCCTTCATCCTCTATAAGTTTTTTAATAGTGCGCATTGCGAGATAGGGACTGCATTTTAGTCCGAAACAAACGCGGTTAAATTCATAAATTTGCGGTTTAAGTTCATCTGAAAAGCGGTATATAATGCGAAGATAGCGATGAAATTCAGGTGAGACTAAAATTCGTAAATACATCTGACGGATGTCTGCGGTGATTGCGATGGGAAATAAACGAAAATGAAAAATTATTGTAAGTAGATCAGCTTGTAAATTAGGACCTGTATATAAGCAGTCATTTAACGATAGATTCGTTGAAGTAGCGGCACTAGCATCTAATACGAGGCGAACTTTAGTCGTAAGTTTGTCATCGCGGATAACAGGGTGATGCGGTATAACATAAAAAGTTGAATTATTTTGCAATTCTGAAACTAAGGATATATACTCCTTATCTAAATAGTCGCGAATGATATCGTCATATTGTTTATGAAGCGGATTATTTTGTTTGAATCGTCTTTCCAATGCGTTGTATCTACGCGTCGCTGTCGTTAGCGAATCACCTAACTCTTTAGGATCGCGACGAAATGGTAAAGGAACAACGTAGCGACCAGAACTATCTCGGGTTGTATTTTGTAAATATATTTCCTCACACTTTTTATCATCAGTAGATAAATGTTTGCGCAAAGGAACTTCTTCAATATCCCAAAATTTTGACAGAAGATTGTCAACATTTTCAGTCGCAACAAAGAAGTTTTTTACCGACGGTAGTTTAGGGTTAGCCGTAAATGCGGTACCAGAAACAATGTATCCAAAAACGGTATCAATTGCGTCAGGAAGACCGGATGGTCCAATAATGCGGTTAGTCTTTAAAATTCGTTTCACAAAATCTTCAGCGCCTAACAGTAGATCGACTCTACCAGGTAAATACCAATGCTGGTCACTAAGCGGTACATTTCCTAAATAATCAAGACATGCGGTGTCTATCTGACTTTCAGGAAGATTACCAGAAATTTTATCAATGACTAAAGCTTGCAAGTCAAACGAAAAATGTCTATCATAATTTGAAAATAAAGTTAAGTTTGAAACACCCTTAACAGTCTGAGTGTTTTCTCCAATACCATGAACTAACGTGTTTTTATTATCAGGATATATCTTTATACCTAACGTACGTAAACAACGTGACGTCACAAAGTGTCTTTGTGATCCCATATCAATTAATATTCTAATATTGCGGCGATTACCGAAATAATCTAAAATGGGTGCAACAGCGGTTCCAAGTAATACAGTTTTATGCGAATCTTGTTTACTTGTAGCAGTGCCCGTAAACAAAGGCGCGGTGGGGTTACGTTGACCACTAGCACGCGGTGGTTGTGGTGCGAACGCGTTGATGTGCGGAGCGGGTGCGGAAGCGGGAGCGGAAGCGATATTCTGCGATGCGATCGCGGGTGCGGTAGACTGCGAAGACGCGGCTGCAGTAGCGGCGCGATGTGGTGATAGCGAAGATGGTGTAGCGATAGGTGACGAATGTACCTGACCGTAGTTATAATTTTGACGATTATTATAATGCGGAGGTTCATCAGTGGAAAATCGACATAGTTGGCTATGATGACGTCTATCGCAAAACCTACAACTCAATGCAGATTTACATGACACGAGAGTATGGCGGACACTTAAACAATTGACACAGCCATTATAATTTTTTATTAAATTATATTTCTCGATAGGCGATAATCTTAAAAATGACTCGCACTGGTACAAACTTAAATGTTTGTTACTATTACAGTAACTACAAACTGGATTAGTATTATTCAATAAGAATGTCTGAAGCGAGCGATTCGATTTGACCATTTCACTCCTATGCACTTGTCCCGAACGAGTAGAAGAAACAACTGACGCGGGTGTCGTTCGCTGTAAAATCTTAGTTTGTTCACGAATAAACAATACAAAATCATTATATTGCGGAAAAGAATTTTTATTAGTTAAAGACATTTCAAATGCACGGGAAGTTTCTGAGTCCAATTTGCGTAATCCAATATGTACAAAAATGAAATCGGCTAAATCTTCTATTTTTAGTTGGCGTAAAGCGGAAATCGAAGTTGAAAATTGATCAATGAATTGTTCTAAACTGATAGGCGATGCTTTGCCTGGTAAAGGTTTTAAGTTCAGTATAGTTTCTAAGTACGAAATTGCGATAGCACGCGTATCTTCATATTTAGTTATTAAAGTGTCGTATAATACCTTATAATTCTCAGGGGAAGGCGCAATGCCAATACAAATACTTTGGGCTTTGCCTTTCAATTTTGAAATGAGATATTGAATGCGTTCTGCATCGGTTATGTTAGTGTTATAATGCACGATTGTTCGAAATGATTCGATAAATAAAGGAAACTTTTGAATGTCCCCATGAAATTCGGGAATTTCTATACGCGGCAACTTTACATTAGTCGAAGTATTTCCAACACTAGCGGTGCTACAAGAATTCCTACTATGAGCATTTTTTATAGCGTAATACATATCATCAAAGGCCCACAAGGTGTCAAAACTAGGCACATAGGTCTCATCTAGTTTCGAACTCTTTGAATTTATTTGGTCAATTATTTGAATAAATTCTAGACGTAAATTTTTTATATTTTCTGCTTGTAACTCAAACAAGGGATTCTTTTCGCGTTTATCTTTAGGTATTGATTGATATATGTTTTGAATACGAATGAAATACGACTCGCGTTTACTTATTAAAAGTTTTATTTCAGTCGACATCTTTCAAATATGAAATACTCCAAAACCCAACCAAAATACAAAGTAACACAAATGCAGAATAAAAACGCGTCAAGAAACAAGAAATACAATATGACCCTAAGTGCGAGCGAGATAAAATAATATTTAATGCGGCTAAAATATCGTACACAGGAATCCAAGCAAAATAACAAAATTATTATGTTAGAATTCAAAATATGTTTGAAATCTTATTGAAAAATAGGTTCTTTTGCATTAAAACCCAATATTTTGCGGTAAAACCCAAGCCTCAATGGCCTATAGGTAAAATCAAAAGCGGTATTTGCGGAAAATTGAGAAAAATATTAATTTAAATACATATGGAAAAAATGGCGGATGCAATTTGACTATGCGGAAAATATGGAAAATAAATGTTATTTTTAAACAGTGAAAAAGAACTGCAAAACATCCGGCTCGAAGGACCAAAAATGATGGGGCAAGAGTGGACTGTATTTTATAGGATCTTTGGTGCCTCTCACGTCTCAGTTTCTTTTCCAATGAAAAATATTGCGGCGCGGCGACGGTGAGATGTTATACCCAGACAAAAGCAAATTAAAGCATTATAGATGTAACTGATAGCCACTCACCTTACTTCAGCTTTCCAGGATCTCCAAATGTGATATTAACTGCACATTAGGCTAGTTCAATGAATTAAAATAAAGCGGTGCGTCTTTCAATAAAATAATATTTTTCTTCCAGCCATCAAACAGCCTGACTTGACATCCGTCACATAGAGATGTGTATCAATAATAGAGATGTGCAGATCAGATGCCGATTTGCTTCCATTAAAGCGAGGGTGTCTCAATCACAAATATAAAACTTAAAAATACTTTTGTGGCTCAAACAGTAATTATTAGATTTTTTAATGTGTGTGTGTGTGTGTTCCCAACTATTAAATAGCCTCTTACTAAATGGACTTTTTTTGCTACCTCTTGATAAAAATCAATAGTGTGTAAATTTTGCTTGCAGGAAACGCGAGTAAACAGATAACTATTTTACAATAAACTATTACTTTAACTAATGATACCTTATATACTGCAAACGTTATAATTGTTTATGACAATTCGAGTATTTAAAAAAAAATATAAACACACATGTAGGTACTGGAATTCCTAACAAGCGTCAATGCGTCATGACAATCTACAGACTTAGGTCCAAGTTCACCGATAAATTGTAATCGTTTAACATTAATTTTTCGAACAAAAAATCATAGTAAACGCACGATTTTAATTTATCGGACCGTTTTCTAGTCGATGAACTTGGACCTTAATCTCTTTATTATTATCAACAAGCTGTCCCCCGCGGTTTCACCCGCGTTCTCGGGATAAAAAGTAGCCTATATGTTATTCCAGGGTATGATCTATCTATGTCCCAAGTTTCATCCAAATCTGTTCAGTAGTTTTTGCGTGAAAGAGCAACAAACATATATATATACATACATACAAACTTTCACGTTTATAATATTAGTAGGATGTAAATGTTTGCACGTTTAAGACTCTATCTGTAATCTATCTACAACTGACTTACTAACGAACAGGATTTCACATTTATTTATATTATATGTTTATTTTATTGGATTGTGGCAGCCCTAAGTAACTTTGGCCAACATTTTCCACCGAATTTCACATTCTTTGCCCGACGTCAATTTGAAAAGTGGATCGCGCACTAACATTGTATTGAGCGAAATAGTTTAAAGGTTTCACCATCAGACATTGTCTCGATTTTCGTGAATCACAATTTTCAGGTGCCAGTTTAAGGCCTGTGGCCAAAGTCAGGAACTTTAAACCTAAATGCACAATGACAGGTTTTATATTTTGTCAGAAGTGTATTCTGAACCGGTGGTAGAGTCTATTGTAATGATTGTAACTATCGACGTTCATAAGTGCCTTACCAGGGCCTAAACTGAATAAATGAGTTTTTTTATTATTCAAATTCGTTCAATAATTAAATTATCAGTAAAATAGACTAGAGTGTCACAACAATTTACTTATAAGTGCTTTAGATATAATAACTGACGAATAGCACTTACAAAATATCTAAAAACTGATTACATAGATAGACAAATACTTGAATGAAAATTTATATTATTTCAATTACATCTGAAGTTGCTAATGTGGCGAAATTAGCCCACCTGGGGGTTTATTGTCTAAATCTGTCACATATTGTTATCAATTTCAATGAACAACGTATTCTAAGCCTTATGGTATATAGGTTCAAAGGTTATCATTTGTTTGTGCTAACACCGCCAAATAACTTAAGGCTAGAACTGGGGTCAAATAGCATAAATACGATTGGTATAGACAGTTTTTCGTCTATTTATCCTACTAAAATACATGTTATAGTTTAGGTAATCATGTTTCAATTAGAGTTTCCTGTAGTAAGCTCCACGAGGTGGCAGCACTGTAGCGGAGGTCTAATCATCCATCAAAATACGGGCGCCTTGTAGTGTAAGATTAGTTTTTTTATTTAACACAAAAAAAACCCGCATTTTTGAATTTTTATCATCCCATCCGTCTATCTTGGTAGGTCACCAAAAATATGTAAGTGTAATCCTATGTAACCTTACACTGTATGATTTGCAAGGTGATATGATATTTTTGTGAACACAAAACATGGTCTAAAGTCTCTAATATAAGTAATATATTGAGTAGGCAGTTTATTATCTTGGTAAGCGCGAGTGTTCTTATCATAATTGTAATGAGTACCAGTACAAATAATTAAATGTGTTTAAAAAGAAATCAATTTCGGAAGATATATACGTCACGTCGCGTCATTTTGTATTGACATGTTATTATTTTATTTGGGTAATCATGTTATTTTCTCTTCTACATTTGTCGAGTTTACACGTATCTCTTTAGAACAATAGATAAATTTATAGATTACACGAGTATTAAAATGAATATAATCACAATTATCTTAAGTGTTTCAGTGTTTTTAAGTGTAGACTGCAAAAAGTTCACAAGATGTCGACTTGCTGCAGAATTATTGAAGCATCCTTGTATTACGAAAACATTTTTGGGCAATTGTAAGTACATTCTAACGCTGAAATAAGAGTGTATAGTAATTTTCTACTCATTGTCACTTTAACTTCTTCTTCTTTGGTTAGAAAGAAATTGTTTGCCATTTACCTACCTACTTACACCTACATACTTACCTACCTACAGCTGCCTACCTACATAACCTACCTACCTTTTTTTTTTCGTGGGGAAATCCTTATAGGATACCCAGCCGCCCCGGGGGGAGTAACCAGGTTATGCCGGACTCGTACCGGCTAAAACCCCACTGTGGTCGCCATCTGCGCTGTAGAGGGGGGCGGGTTCTCGTACAGAACGCATACTCACTCCCCCTCCACGCGCGGCGCTAGATAGCCCGTCCCGGGGGAAGTGTGATACTTCCCCCCAGCACCCTCGCTGTGCTATCGCACGATGGATCGTGACCACGACGACCCATCGTCCTCCTTGGGATCGCTTCTGGACGCACAGGACCCTAACCTACCCTACCTGCTGACCTTAATACATGCCTACATACCGAATAACGACTTTTTTTAAAATTCCTTTTAATGGTTATTTCTAACTAGAGCATCCTTCTACTCAAATCATCTACTACTATTTCTCTTTTAAATCCATTTTCGTTTGTTTCGCTAAGAGTTACTTTTCTCAAGGTAGGCAGGTATATACCATTTCATTTTCATAATTTAGTTCACTATTATGTACAAGGAATACTGCTGATACTATTTAGGTAAGTAGGTACATGCTTGCTGCAATCAGCTGACATTGACATTTAAACTTCGAATAACAACAATCGTACAACAACAAAAAATCTAAATATAAACCGTATATCGTTGAATTAAGAGCTACAAAAACTGCCGTATAAGATTAAGGTAAAATAAATTAAGTGCTATTGCCAGTGAATGGAAAATAGAACTTATAATGACTTATTAAGATTTAAAGTAGCTGCAAAGTATACATTACTTTTGTCATGTTCGGTCCGATAAAAGAAAGTGGACTTTACCACTATTACAACAAAGGTCATAGTAAAAAGTAGAATGGTTATCTCCAATACAATGAAACGAATAGGTGTTGAATGAAAATAAACCTTATGATATAGTAATTATGAATCATTACAGGTGTAATATAGATAGTATAATTTGTTGTCATCCTACGTCCAATTATTAAATTGTGTTAATGTAAACTGAATCTTATTTCTAGACTGTTAAGATTCATTGATGGAGATACCAAAAAAAATAGGAAGTTAATCGGCGTATGTGCACGCATTCATAAAGCGATAACTGCGATGTGGTTAACACGTGTGTATGTTTGTATTGTTATTTTTGCATTTAACGAGAATGTTTCCGCGAAAAAGTTTGATACTAGGTGTAAATTAGTTCGTGAACTAATTAAATGTGGAATGCCTGTTGATATTTTTCTTGGACAATGTAAGTAAATGAATAAGTATAGTCTTATATGATTATGTCTAATTTAGTCTTGTGTATTTATTCGTCGATCTTCGTCTGACTATTTTTTGCGTGTCCGAAATAATGCCAATCATAGATTGAATTCTACACCTTTGTCAATTTGTTGACAGACAGACGCACGAGTGATCCTATAAGGGTTCCGTTTTTTTTTGAGTTCCGGAACCCTAAAAGCAGACTAAAAAAACACTAACCATTTCTATGTAAAATTATAGACATTAATAAAAACTATGTTACACAAACATTTAGATACAAAGTTACAGAGGATCAGATAACACAAAATTTAATATACCATTTGTTTTATCTTTACCCTATTTACGGTTAAACTAAATAACATTTAGATTAACTAAGGACGTAAATATCCATCTTTCATAACACAATACAGTAGGTAGGTACTTATACTTGAATTAAATTGAATTTACATACAAAGAAGTAGGTAATAGTGTGGGTATTTCCATACATAATAAGGTACGTAAATACATAGCAGACGAATATTGACAGTAGGTACCTATGACTGATTTATCCTATTGAAATTCAAATTCAAGGCGCTATTTTGCAACAAAAATGTGTAGCTTGACCTGATCTTGGCCATGTGTACTACTAGTTACCTAAGTACAGTTGTACTGATTATACAACGAGCGGTCTAATCAAGGACCTAAGAAGCATATTCTTCCAAACAACCTATATTTATTTAAAATACCTAGTACTAATAACTTAATAAAAGTTAGGTATTATTTATATCCTTGGGACTATAAAACGTAATGCGTGTTAATAACTTGGCTTAAAATACTAAAAAGCGTAATTATGCCTTTTAAAAGTCCAGGGCTAACTTTAAAAGTAATTAACTGCATGTTTACCACAGGTAATACTCATTATTATTCACTAACCTCGATATTTAAACCACGTAAAGCTACCTCCATATTGTGCCAATTTCCATAACAAATGGAATGTTGCACGGAAAAGCTAAATAAGAAATTTTTAATTCATTTTAAACTATAATTTAACCTTTGTCTTGCATTTCAGAGGAAACTAAGGATTTTTTTTGGAGATTAAACGTGTGTTATATCTGAGTACTAGCTCCCGCCCCGCAGTTTCACCCGCGTTCCCGAGAGATTTTATGTTTTCTCGAACTAAAAAGTATCCTATATGTGTTTCTCCGTTCAATAGTAACATTTTCTGAAAAGTAGCAAATTCTGAAGTAAAGTTTCTTCCTTACGCATTAAGGACTGCGCAGATAAGGGACCCTTATACGTAGAGGACTAAGTCCGCGAACTTTTTGCACTAAAAAAGGAAGTAGTAGGTACTCAGTCTCCTTCGCCAACAATAAATAGGCCCTCATCAGCGCAGGATTGATTTATTTTGTAAGCAAATGATGTGCACTTACAATTTTTATTAAGAAAGGGATATTATCAGTTAGAAATAACATTAATTAAACATTAATGATGTTAATAATAATTTCATTATAAATCTTTATGATAAACTTGACCGCCATATCAGTAATGATCCTAAGGCCATACCTTCATTTAAATGAAGGCGTAATAGACTTTGACTTTTCCCCTACTTATACCTATGTTATGATAGGAAAACATCGTGAGGAAACCATAGCACGGTGGTAGGGTACTTTGTAGTACCCGCCTGGCTGGCTACCACCCTCAAGTTGAAAATCTGTCGCCAAGCACCTACCGGTGTGTTCCGGTAATTGCACTTCAGTCAGTCAGAGTCAGTCATTGTAACAGGTCGGCAACAAATTAGCAATACCTCTGGTATTGCTAATGGCGATAGGCGACGGTTACCACTTACCATCAGGAGGACCGCCTGCTTGCTTGTCAACCTTCTGACATAAAAAAAAAATATTACTAATTTCCGCCCCGCGATTTATAATAAAAGTATGTTTAATTATTCTACTAATCGTACATACTTTCGAAAATGTGAGTGTAGTGAATTTTTGTGAAATTCCTACAAAGATAGAAAAAATAAAATTGATAAACCGAATAAAACCGTAAGGCGAAAACTAGTATCGTATTGCAAAAAATAAACATAATAGGTTAAGTAGATGAACAGGTTTTTTATCAGTTTCGAATCAAAGTCACGATTCTCGGTAATCCCCGTCAATAAATAAAAGGAAAAAAAATAATCTGTTTGTACATAATTCTACCATACCGATGGAATCCCATGGTGCGCCGAAGCATGCGTCCATTTTACAAATGAATTTACACCGTATTGCTAATTTAAAATAAAGAACAGTTTTCTAATTACAAGTAAACAGGTGTTGAAAAAAAAAGGATAAGTGATAAGGAAATTCGAGTTACTGTGAAAAACACTCACGGTAACTTAAAAAAAGGTAGGATCTTTGATTCAAAATTCTGAGTTTTCCTCCAAATCATAAATAACTATGAATATAATCTTTAATCGTTTATTAAGTTTTGTATAGTAAAAAAACACAATGAACCGAGTAACACCATCAATAAAGGCTAGTTAAAGGAGGAAAAAAATGACAATAGCATGTTTCCTCTTTAAAGTTACCGTGGAAACAAATTCGTTGATTGGACGCTCGCTGGTAACTTCAACATTACGTGACGCGCATTGGACCACGCTCGTATGACACAGTTTTATATTTCTTCATCTTAATTTTCAATAAGGCCAACATTGCTTTTTTATTAGGACATTGGATTTTGCCAGTGTCAAGTTATGGTATGTATTATAAGTTCTAGTAAATTTTAAATAAATCACATAAGGCAACGTAAATTAGGTGATAGTGTTGAGAAAATACTGTCATCGTAACTTACTCAATATTTTTTTTTCTGTTTAGGTGTATCGTTGAACGAGGCTTCCGTAAAGGCTCTCTTATTGTTTATTGTAATTTTTTATATGGTTGATAAATCTATATTTCTATACCTACTAATAATAATAATAACTACTAATAAACCTGAAGTGTTGTTTTTTGGACGCGCTAATCTCCGGAATTACTGGTCTAATTCGAAAAATTATTTCACTAATAGGAAGCTACATTATTCCCAAAGGTTATAAGCTACTTTTTATCCCAGGGAACTAGTTAAATATAAATATTTATTATTTCTTTTTTATATTCAACGATATATTTAAAGGAGACAATCTTTTTTTCATCTGTATGTACCTTATTTACTAAAACTAATTTCAAACGAGTTGACCCAAGCTTAGGCACTCCAAATTCTAAGCACTTGAAGACAATTTAACGGTCTATACAATTTTTAAGGTCATCTCCAAAATACTTTTCTCTAATCTTCTGTAAAAAAAGGTCCTTGACTATTTTCGCTCAAATTGAATCTTATTTTTGAAACCACTTCATCCCTAACGAGATATAAATAGACAAAAAGAAAATTACAGTATAGCCTATAACAAAAGAAGGCACAATACTAGCTTATTAGTTACGGTTCACGGAATTTGTCGACGTGTATTGAAAATCCAATTTAATCCTAAACTAATTGAGCTAGAGCTCACTTTCTATACATCCTGTTATGGAACGTAACTACTTACTTAATCCGTCTTTATCTATACTAATTTTATAAAGAGGAAAGATTGATTTTTTGTTTGTTTTTTTTTGCATTGAATAGGCTCCGAACTACTGAACCGATTTGAAAAATTCTTTCACTAATAGGAAGCTACATTATCCCCGAAGGTTATAGGCTACTTTTTATCCCGGGAACGCGAGTGAAACCGCGCGGAACCGCTAGTGCTTTATAATTTTACACGACTCCGGCGAAGCCAAAAAAGAAGGGTTATGTGTTTGATCTCTATGAAGGTTTTGAGTACGTCTATCCCTATTTTCCCTCGTAGCTACTAAACGGCAAAACCTATTTTGATAAATGATATTTGAGTGTCACTGGGTATTTTAAAATTATAAAGAAAATCAAAATGGCGGAGTTTGGGCGCGAAAATTTATTTTTTTCAATATTGAAAAAGGATAGAACTAATTTAAAGCCTTTACCTATGTCATTGTCATTTACGGGGAAATAGTTGTGACCAATAAACATCAGCGACTAAATTCACGTTGAAATAAGCAATAACAGTAATTTATTTTTATCCTTTTCATAAGTTTTTATTATAAAATGATTAGTTTAGAAACAACAGGATCGGCACCAATATCTATTCTCGTAATTTTGTTATTTTTTATATAATCTTGAAGAAAGCTCACTGTATATTTTAATGCGATTATCTGTTCTTAATCCTATTTAAGCTTTTTGTTTTTAAAATCTTATATTACGTCTCACATTTTTTTGGGTTCCGAAATTCAAAAGAAAAAAAACGGAACCCTTATAGGATCACTCGTGCGTCTGTCCGTCTGTCTGTTTAGTTTTTAGGGTTCCGGAATTAAACAAAGAACCCTTAAAAGTTCAACTGTCCGTTCGTATATCAAACTTTCAAATGTCGCTCTCTAGTGCTCTTACATACCTACAAGGAAGAAAGAGACAAATATAAATTAGATTTATGGGATAAAGTTTTCAAATTAATTATGCTTGTTCCAGGGGTATGTTTAATAGAAAAAGTAAGCAAAAGAGATACTCGTGCATTCGTCATGACATCCAGTAGGAAAAAAACCTATGGACTATTTCAGGTGAGAACAAGGTACATACAATATTGAAAAATATAAGCCAGCAGGCTAAAGTATTAAAATTTAAATTAAAAGTAAAATTTTAAAAGCCACGTGAAATGAATACATGAAAAATCATTTGAAAAACTTGCCCTCAGAAAATGAAATAAAACTCAGGTTTTAAATATATCAGTCTCTTTATTACGTTAGTTAACGGAAAGAGCCGGGGCTATCTTAAAACGTAGGTTTTACAAGACTTGCTTTAAACCATCTTATGTAATAAAACCACTCAGGATCTCCTCCGTGAATACAGTGTAAGTTTTCTACGAATTTTGAAAAATGATTTTTCAGATACCAAGCCGATGGTGCAGGGAGGGCAAACGAGGTGGAGAATGCAATATGATGTGTGAATGTAAGTACACATTTTTTTTTGTCATTCAACATTTTCACAAATTATCGTTAAAAGCCATGATAGATCAATATCAGTAGCTATTTTGTACTTTCTACCACTGAAAACAACGTACGGAAAACATAGATCGGTGGTATGGTACAATAAAATTGTAGTATCCGCCTAGCAGTGTGTTCAGTGTGTTGCGAGATCGGATCAGAAGTGATGAGATCCGCAGGCGAACCAAAGTTACCGACATAGCCCGAAGAATTGCCAAACTTATGTGGCAGTGGGCGGGGCACATCGCTCGTAGAACCGACGGCCGCTGGGGCAGAAAGGTTCTCGAGTGGCGACCACGAACCGGAAGACGCAGCGTGGGCAGGCCCCCCACAAGGTGGACCGACGATCTTGTTAGGGTCGCGGGTAACCGCTGGATGCGGCTAGCGCAAGACCGGCCATCGTGGAGATCCTTGGGGGAGGCCTTTGACCAGCAGTGGACGTCTATCGGCTGATATGATGTGTGTTCCGACAGCTGCACTGAAAACCAGTTCACTTTGCTTACTACTTTACTTTTGATAACATTATCACTGACCCCAAAAAATGCTCAAGATTCAACGTTGTTAGTATGATTAAGATTATAGACATTAGAAACTTTAGCTAAACTCTTTTTTTGTCTGCTACCGTAGTATTTTCTAATACCTTTTCCTGAGTAAACTTTTTAGTTGGTGCTTTACCATTATCTATCTTATACAAAGTAACTATACAAAACAAGATTGTTGCATTTGAAAAGCAATCTGCAAACGTAACAATTCGATTCCGAGATTTTACGAGTATTTTATACGTCACGGTACAGTTACAACGTAATGTCTCAAGTGTTTGATAGATTGCAGTACAGTTTCACTTACAAAGAGTTCATTGCTTGTTGGATAGAAGAGGGTCGCCTCAAGCGTACCTCTAATCAGAGTTTCTACTGTTCAAGTTTTCGACAGTACTTTAAAGCTGTACAGCTAGTACTAGCATTGCAACTATTTTAATTTTATTATATTAAGTTCAACTTGAGGGTGGTAGCCAACTAAGCGAGTAACCTAGATACTTTATGTGGCTGTGGTAGATACGCTGAAAATTATGTGCCATGTATGTCATAAAAATAAACATAATTATCTTAATGCTGAATAGGGATGATGACTAAAATAATGTAATTAGTCCATCAGTTAGATTATCAAAAAATATTGGACATATATTTTTTCTTTGGTTCCGAAAATAAAAAATAACGAAGATACAGTGCGTTAAAATTTCGCGTTACGTCACGTCTTAGTACACTTTTTACAGATATATGACCTCACAAGCCCCCAGTCCTATTAATTTCTACCAACTTTGCAAAAAAAAAAAAAAAAAAGTTTTTGTGACATTTTTGGTCAAAATGATATGTGTAGGCAAAAACAATAAAATATAATCATATACTTAATCAAATCCGTGTTGCCAACTCCCAAAAATTCTTACCTCTAAAGTTCAAGTTACAAAATTTGTGACATTGTCATCGTCAAATTTAATTGATACTGATTGATTATACTATTGATAGGTCCAAAGTGTACTTTAATAGAAAAAAAGTTATTTTATAGCATTATCTTGGGAACAACAACTACTATAATGAATCATTATACACGGGTGTGCCTAAAGTGGCTCATTAAAGTACTGATTTTGATTTCATAATAAGAACATTACGATATGAGAGTAGATAAAATAAAAAAATACGTAGAATTAATTATTTATTGATTTTTCTTGAAACTATTACACCGAACTTTTTCCAATAGGATCATTTTAAAATTACGAGTATTACTAAAGTAGTTTTTATTTGAACAAAAAAAACACCACTTTTTGTTTTGAAAACAGGGTGTTTTCAAATCATGTCGTCACTTAAATCATCAATGCTTAGTGCCGTCAGAAACAAGTCACGTTCTAGACGTAAAAGCTGGAACCAGACGAGATTTTGATTTATATTTCAGTGTTGTCTCTAACATGTGATATATGAGTGAGGTTCAATCGAGAATCCTTAGTTCGGCTCTACGTCCTTTATCTCTCTTTCTAGTGAAAATAATACATACTAGCTTCCGCCCCGCGGTTTCACCCGCGTTCCCGTCTCCCGAGGGACCTTATGTTTTCCCGGAATAAAAAGTAGCCTATGTGTTATTCCAGGGTATGATCAATCTATGTGCCAAGTTTTGTCCAAATCCGTTCAGTAGTTTTTGCGTGAAAGAGTAACAAACATCCAACCATCCATACTTACAAACTTTCGCATTTATAATATTAGTAGAATTATAGTTAAAAATATATAAATCAGCTGCTTGTACAGATGTTGGAATTATTTTTGTTGTCCTTTTTTCGTTACTGGAATTTTTATGATTAAGGTAAGCTTAAAATATTTTGTGCACCAATAAAGTGCAAGATACAGAAACAACTTAGCTACAAATTTAGATAAATATGAACTGCAAGTTAATAAGCACTTTATTCTTCAACAGCATTACTGGACGATGACATTAGAGATGATATACAATGCGCCGTTCAGATCTTCCATCGAGAAGGCTTCAAATACTGGCCACAGTGGAACACCAGATGCAAGAACGATATACTTATAACAAATGAAATTTATAAGCAAGTATCTATCACAAATAGAATATATATGCTTAATCCACATAATCGATCATCATCAACATCCACTTGACAACATCATATCAGCTGAAAGACGTCCACTGCCTCCCCCAAGGATCTCCACGATGACCGGTCTTGCGCTACCCGCATCCAGCGGTTTCGCGCGACCCTCACAAGATCGTCGGTCCACCTTGTGGGGGGCCTGCCCACACTTCCAGGTACCTCCTGGGCATGTAGATGAAATAACATGAAATGATGATAAAATAACATGAAATTTTAATGTCCTCAAAATCTTGAGATTACTCACCATACAGTACCTACCTACCTACGAATTCTAAGGTATCAATAATGATATAAAAATTAGCAATGAATAGGTATCCTTTTAGAGTGAGAACGGAGTGTTATCAAAACAGTGTAGCACCATATTTTAAATCGATTCGAAGCCCGTTCCAAAATATTTATTCTACCCTTCCCTGTTTTTGTAGTCCGAGATAAAGGATTTGCGCCATTTCCATAAAAGGTTAACAAAACTACTTTCCAGTGGCGATAATGCTTTCAGATTTCCGGATATTGGCGGTTCTTTAATTTGAATGCAGGTGTTGAATGTCAGATGACAGCAACTGTTTTTTATTTTCTTATAATATGAAATTCTATGTTTCATGTTTCTAATTACCTCAAGTTACTACTTGGATTACGAGGATCAAATAATTGCAGAGGCATTTTCACATTATTATACAAAATATTTATTTATTTATTCTTACAATATTATCATCGCATGATTCTTTAAATTGCAATCCGCCATCTTAATTATATAGTAAAATAGAAAAACTTATGTGAACTTTAAATAGTAGGACCATTACATAAAAATATTGCAATAAGTTTTTCATTGAAACTGGTTAAATATAGCGGTTTTAATTAAAAACTTTTTCGACATTGTAAAATTTCTATCGAATTAAGGTTGCTTTATTTTTGCGTATTGCAACAAAATTGCGTAGCCTACTTACAGAGCATATTACAATGAAAATTATTTGTAAAGTATTTAGATAGAAAAGTGACGCACAAAAAAAATTATGCGTTAACAAAAAAACGACTAAAACTTTATGGGATAAAGAACGTTTTCACTTGTAGAAAAACATTTAAAGTTATTGTTATTTCCAGGTGTCCCGACCTTATTTCGCCAAGGAGCAGTCCAGAGCGCTATACATCAATGGATAGCTTAAGGCAAAAGAGAAGAAATGTTAGGAACATCATCAAGTTTTCAAAGATGGACTTTTATGATATCATATATTCTGATAATATGTATACGTGAGTAATTTTTAAATAAATACTTATCTTTTGCCTGGTTTTATCCAAGATTGCAAAAAAAATATATACCTTACTATCTATCTTCCAAGTGTCAAGCTAGTTAAATATTACCGTATACCTTTATGTTCGTATCAAGAAATGAACTTGCATGGTATGTCCCTAAAATTTTGAACAATTAATAAAAACTGAGAAAAGTGGGCTGATTAGCAAACTTGTGGTATAAAAATATCTAGATAGTTAATAGCTTTAATTTTTCTATTGACGTTATATTTGCTAACCTTTGAAAATGTTACTGTAGCCCATAGATTTCACCCGCGCTCCCGAAGGATACAAAGTCCAGAAATAGCTTATGTGTTAATCCAGGGTGTCAGCTACCTCCATTCCAAATTTTAACAAAATAGGTCCAACCTTTTGAGCCTGAAGAAGTAATAAACATACTCACTCACAATCTTTCGCATTTATAAATAGGTAATAAAGTAGGATTACGAGGATGAAGAACACATGATAGGTTTACAATATATTATTATGCCATCTCAAACTCTGTATATTATTAAATACGCTTGTACTGCAATTTAGCTAATGTAGAGTTTAAATAGTCGTTGATAAATAGCCTAAAATAATTTTAATAATATTGTTTCATGACAGATGTCCTGATGCTAGTTCTACCACAGAAAATATAAAATCTATGATAGAGGACTTCAGAATTGAAGAGGAATTACCTAATACGGTTCGATCAAAAGCATTGAGCTTATATGAAGCTTATAATCGTGTAACAGCTACTGCTATGACATTTATAGCATTTTTTGGTGCTATAATTTTATAGAAGTTAATAAGTTATTTAATTAAAACTTTTTATTTGTTTTTAAATTGTTTTTTCTGGAACAGGACACTCCTGTATATCTTGTAAGGCAAGATCTATAGCAGACACCACAAGTTACTCAAAATGAAGCTACTGTTCCCAGGGAAACCTAATTGTTTGATTTGAATAAAAAAAATTTTGTTTCCAACTTGTTTGGTCATTCAACAGGTGACATGTCCGATTGCTGATTCCAGTTGTTCTATTTCACGAAGTACGCTTAGCTATGTGAGTCTTTGTAGCATGTAAATAAAGGCATTATTACAGTGTGATGTGACTGTTGACTGAGAGTTCCTAGGGCTGGCATAATAAATACCAATTTTTCAGTGGCCAGGTGATGCAGAAGGTACTTGGTTTTATATTTATCAGAGAACTGATTTATCTAGCGATTGAAAAATCGGACCTAAAACTATTTACGTAAGAGCAAGTCCAATCCACATTTATTATAGGTATCTATATTTTATTAAACTTATCTCACGTAATAAGACAGTTTGAAACTGCACGCATGACAAATAGATTGTTAATCATAGACAAACGGACTTCGTGAAATGGAATATGGGCTTCGATAATATGGGGCAATGATTTGCTTTATTTTGTGCCGATAGGTTCCAGGTTGATGAGGTGGCTGTGCAATGGTGGTTTTTTAATGGTTTATTTGGTGGTGATTATTATTTGAGGTGAAAAATTAACCGATTTTATTCTTCTACTGAATGTTATAATAATATGTTATATAAATATATAAATATATATTAAATATATATAAATATATATTAAATATATATTAAATATATATAAATATATATTAAATATTTATTAAATATATATATATAAATATGTTATATAAAATGCTGTCACTATAAAAATGACGTTTTTTGGGAACTGTAACACACCCCACATTCTAAATCGGTTCAAGCAATCAGAATAACGAAGAAACGGACAGACATACATACATACAGGAACCATAAAAACATTACCATTATTTATTTATTTACGTACACATACACAAGTAATAATACCTAAAAAATATAAAAGATACAAGTTTATTTCTAATAGAATTATTATTATTTTTCTAGCAATCTATACTTATAACAAATCTGTAGAGAGGTCAATTCTGTACATGAAATATATTTTCAAAATAACTATCAGGGGGTGATTAGTGATCGATACTGATGCTAAAAATGCAATCAGTAAAATTTTTGTCTGTCTGTCTGTATGTTCCTTATAGAAACAAAAACTACTCGACGGATTTTAACGAAACTTGGTACAATTATTCTTCATACTCCTGGGCAGGTTATAGTATACTTTTCATCACGCTACAATCAATAGGAACAGAGTAGTGAATGGAAATGTTGGGAAAACGGGAGAAGTTACTCCATTTTTTAAGCTTCCGTCGCGTGTGCAGCCTTAATGGTTAAAGTTACATAGAAATCATGAATGACGGAAATATTCTACATAAAATTGTCTAAAAAATTTCCCGCAACAGTATATGTCTATCTTTTATGGTTGACTCACAATAACACGTGTAACTCCTGATAGCTTAGCAGTTCGGAGCATTCTGATTATTTTTGTTTACTCTTACGTTTTTCACATGGTCAGTTATATGTCACTCTTTCCCGGGTTAGCAGTTCTAGAAATCTTTATGATCACGTGCCGTATTTTCATTCTATATGTACTTAAGCCTCATGTGAAAGTGATCTAAACAATATTACCAGTACATTAACATAATAACATACAAGGAGTTACACGCTGATGATCTCGGGGCACAGCTATTAATAATAATATTCTGCGGTTCCTTATTGCGATATTTTTAACAGTATTGTGGATTGACATATTATATTTCCCTACTAAAATACGAAAGTTAATCTGTCTGTCACATCAAAACCACTGAACCCTGAGGAAGGACATATGCTACTTTTTTTACGAAAAACGACGAAAACGCGGACGAAATCGCAGGCAAAAGCTAGTTTTGAATAAAACTATATTTTTTTAAATGCACTCGTGCTCTATTTTCATATACCTAAATACAATATACCAAGATATCAAAATACATAGTATAGAAACCTTTTATTAGAACGAAACGAATAAGCACTAGAATAAAGAACAAGCCGGCGGCTGAACAAAAGTCCAGTTCAATATAGCATTAGCTTGCCTCATAAATCCTACGTGAATTCTTTGAACGTACAGCTCGTTTTTCGTGAGTCATATCTTGGTCGAGTTTAAAATACCAATGTCTTTGTGCAGATAGCCTTTGTATTCAAAGACTAAAGACATTTGAAATAGGGTTCTAATCAATTTGGTAGGTAACTAATAAATTATAATGGTTAGGATAACTTCAGTAATGCATCTGTTATCTGCATACCACTCAAGAGTTATCTACTCACTGTATTTTATTTTTCACCCCCGATGAAAAAGGTTGTATGTTTGTAGTGTGTGTCTGTGACATCATAGCTTCTGATTAACTGATTTTGATTTAGTATTTTTTTCTGTTTGAAAGGTGACTTAATCGACAGTAAAATCCGTACAGTCGTTTGAAAATTATGACCAATTTTCTCACTAGATTATTTTTTAAAGAAACCCCCGAATCTCACTAGTTTCGGAGATTTCTATTACTAATAGACACCTCCATGCGCCCCAATTTGCACTAGGTTGATGCTTTTTAAATCCAGGTCTGTAATTTTTAGGACCGTACCTCAAAAGGAACCCTATAAGATCACTTCGTTGTATATCTGTCCCCTTTTTCTCAGAACAGCCTAGAGGTAACATTTACCTACATAACTCTCTCTTGGAGCTGTGAAAAATTCAAGCTTCTAAGTTAATGCAATAAAAATCCGGCCATTTATGTCGCATAATATTTCGATGCTCTTTGCGAGAAAATCAAATATATTCTTCCCGGACACCTAAATCATAAAAGAGGAGTTTATATGTATTACATATTCACATTTGCAGTTGGAGATCAATTCGGCTTATTTGCTCGGAATACTCGGTGCGCGACTCGCACTTATTCGGTTTTTTATTTTAACTAGTTTGGCTTTTAACCACAGGCCCAAGGATGATGACAAAGTTCTACCTAAGATAGACACACTCGTCTAGTAGAAGCTTATTTACCATGAAAACCATTCGATTGTAAAAACCAGGAAACAGATGCTGGAAGCAAGTTTCCATTCCTATCAAAATATTTCAAAAATAAAATAGAATTTCAAGAATTATTCAACTCGTGGTAAATTATAGTCTCAAGTTTAAGCAATTTCTCACAAAATTTCTAAAACATAATGTACACAATATTAGGGACCCTGCTTCAGTGAAATGATCCGACGCTTCTTATTATTATCAAGATAAATGCGAAGGTAAGACGTTTATCCGAGAAGGTCATAATTGAGCGAGCAGCTGGATCTTTTCAGTGTTAATTAAAACTTTTAACTCAGCTGTGTATTGTTGGCTTATTATGAGGAATGCTGAGCAGGACGGCTCTATGCTAGGTTGACTGACGGCCTGAGTCGTCAGAGTCCATCCATGATGACTCGAAATTCAAATTTTTGGCAACCAGTATTTTAATTACAGATGTTTAAAATGCTGTGTTCCAATTATTTTCCTATCAAAATGTATAGGAAAAGTTTTGCAATTTTTTTTCGAATCTGTAAATGCCGATATATCAAAAGTAAAGGTTAATCTGACCACATTCGCGTGGCTTCAACCCTTAAAGCTGTCCTTATTGACCCGTCTCAAATTTCCACCCTGTACACATAAATAAATGATGTAAAGTTTCTTCTTCTTCAAGAAATTTTCACAAACAAAATGTAACAAACTAGTTGTAGTAACTCGTATAGAGTTGCTGTACTTACGTTGTTCTTTGTAACGTTAGGAATAAGTGAAGAGTTATTTTTAACCCCCGACCGATTTTGAATTTTCTTTTTGTTTGAAAAGTGACTTAATTGAGAATGTTCTTAGCTATGTTTCAAGAAATCCGCTAAGCCGTTTGAAAATTATCACCAATTTTCTGTTCATTGAGTTTCGGGGGTTCCAATTTCACATATTCAGATCTTGTTTACCGTAAAATCAACTGGTAACTAATATAAGAAGAGTATTGTGTTTAACTGTTTAGAACAATGACCGCAGCTTTTGCAATTTAGCAATGTTGAATTTTTTTTTGAACCAGGTATCTAATAGGTCTGGGTTTGGCGGAATAAAAGTTATTTTCTATAGCACTTGCTTCCGCCCAGCGATTTCACCCGCGTCCCCGAGGAATTTCATGTTTTCCCTTGAATGTCTATTAACACTTTCAGATAATGAAACCCAAATTTAAAGATGTTTATATTCTTAAATCTTATGATCTTAAAATCTTTGTATCTCTATGTAACATCATATATAATAAAATCTCCTTCCAGGTTCCTCCTCCTTTTAAGTTTCCTATTAAATATCATGTAATGGTCTTTGTTTAATATGTGTTCTGTGTATGTATGTATACTCTCATAAAGAACACCTGAAATGATCAGGTGAGGGTAATTCCCAACTTGTTGCTAGGAATTAGTGAACTTTTGGATCTACTGGTTGTGGTGACCATGATCTTAAAAAATATAGATAACGTACCGTTACATTGAATGACAAAGATTTAAGCAAAGGCATCATAAATTGATGTTATAGTTTTCAAAACTATAACATCAATCAATCAATCAATAGGTATATCACTGTAACTACTACTAACAACTAAACAAGTAAAAACTAAGTATGAAAAGATTAATGATCAACATTTTTTTTCGTCATTTCAGATGGCAACCCATAAACAAGGTTAAACTTAAGGTGGAGGCGTCGTTTGGAGCGCGAAATTCAAATTTTATCACGTTTTTTGCAAATTGCAGCTCAGTTATAGGTCGTATGTTATCAAGATGTTATTTGCGAGAAGAATGGAAGTATATTTACTGATTAATAACATTCGCAAGAATTTCCTGCTCCAACCGAACGTTTACCCTTAAATTAAATTTTAGTGGAAGAAACCTATATGGATTGTATGTGGAACCAGTAAAAAACAAAATTAAAACCGATAATAATTATTAAGTAAACTTCAAACATATTTATTTACACAGGTGATTTTTTCAAATGGATTATAGGTGTCTCGAGGCCGATTTTAATAAAAACTAAAACAGTATACTAGGTGATTTTTTAAGCACCATCTAAATTTTTAGGGATATTGTATTTAAATTTGGACGGCGATTAAATCATCAGCCAGTGCTTGGAATTTCAAAATTTAAGAATTCATTTCTGCGAAGTAATATTGAATGGCAAAATAAAGGAAAGGTCTAATTTTTAATACTGTTTTTCCGGGTTTTACCAAAGTTTATAAGATAAAAAATAACTTATTGATTAAACTTCCTAATAGTGAAACAATTTTCAAAATCTGATCTGTAGTTCCTTAGTAGTACCTTAGATTACCTTTTACATCCAAACAAACCTGTTGTTTGCTCCAAAATACTATCATCAAATGAAACTATTTATAAAGACTATCCTCTATTTCAAAAAGCCACAGAGCACCTATAATCCTGAACGGTAAGTCATGTGGTAAAGCGCGAAACGGGCGTTAAGTCGGCATAAGATTTATTCGCTCCAGCGGACGGCGTCTGAGAGGCTAAAATTTAAAGGTATTGCTCCATGAAGATATATGTGAAGGTTTCTTTAATACGTTTGGATATTTGCTGTAAGTTTTCTTGACAAATGAGGGTTTGGATAAATAGTGTATATAAATCCTCGGTTTTCTACTTACTCAGCTGATTTTTTACTTACTTCAAAGAAGAAGGCCAAGTGCGTGTCGGACTTCGCACATTTAAGATTCCATACCAAATAGAATATAAGTTTGTTGTAATGGGAAAAATGGGGCAGAAAAGTTATAGAGTGGCAACCACGAACCGGAAGACGCAGCGTGGGCAAGCCCCACAAGGTGGATCTTGTGAGGGTCGCGGGAAACCGCTGGATGCGGGTAGCGCAAGACTATTTGTTAGTAAAATATACATAATAATAAAACAAGGTACAGGAATAAATCTGAAGATTGCAGAGTTGCATTAGGTAAAAAAATTGGGAATAACAAATTTACATTTGCAATGGTTAAGACCTTACAAATATACTTACTTGGTTGGTTATATACAATATTTATAATTATTTACAACAAATATACAAACTATATATAAAAAAATTCCTCGAGGCGGCCGCTGCTGCCAATCAACGGCATGGTTCCCAGAAGGCTGGCAGCGTTCCCTCTTTGTATGGCCAAGCTAACGCGTTGGCGGAAAAAGCTCCCCGCCCGCCGGTCCCCTGTGACCTCAATTAATTTTGAAGATAATGTTCCATTCGCAATTGGATCTGTTAGAATAAATTTACAAAGTTAAGTTTGTACGGAACTGTCCGGAACCGGTGAAGTGCGAGTTAGACTCGAACTTCACCGGTTTGTTTTTTTAAGGGCTATTTGTATGTTTTGTTTTTATTTTTTCATTTGTTGTTATAGCGGCTAAGTCCATGGCGGCAATATTTATACACATTCTGTAAAAAAACAGCTGTCTACCTTAATAGTTCTTAAGATAGCCCGCTGACAGACGAACGAACAGCAATAGGGCTCCGTTGGCACCTTTTAGGTGCCAACGGAGCAATCCTAAGGATCCTAGGAATCCTAAAGCAGTCGTTTTTGTCCTTTCTCTGACATACAATCAACACGAAGATGTAATAATCCTTATCAAGAAGACACCCTTACCGTATAATTCGATTTAAAATGTCTAGGGAATAGACACAGATCATTTTGAAGGGCATACAACCTTAGGGAGGGTTCGATAATGCCTGCCCTACCGTTACAAAGGATGTAACGATATTGTGCCGGCGTTTTCGTTCAATTGAATTTAGAACTATGAGTTAGATGATAATGTTTGTGTTGCAATTTGATTTGTGAGTAAACATTACTTTTGTTAAACATTGAATTAATAATTGATTATTTTATTGTAATATGAAGACATTTTTGTCATTAATCTTTAATAGTTTCTGCCTTGCTAATAAGAAATATATTATCTGTACTATAATATTACAAAGATTTAATTGTTTGTTTGTTTGCATTGAAGAGGCTCCGAAACTAATGAACCGATTTGAAAAATTCTTTCACTAATAGGAAACTACATTATTCCCGAAGGTTATAGGCTACTTTTTATTCCGGGAACGCGAGTGAAACCGCGGGGAACAGTTAGTTATTAATATATTTAAGACTATAGAGGAGTAATAACAATTGAAAAGGGAAGATTTTCCTCCATGTCAGGTATCTTGCTTGAGGACTGAGAGAACTTTGCCAACTCAATGGAGATTCTTGTGTCGCTGATATCGTGATAAAGCCGTGATTGGACAAATTTACGATTTGTCATGGATAAATTATAAACTATCAAAAATTTATACGTTATATTGTAAGCAGTATGGTACAGTTCACACTTTATCGACAGTTTACAATCTTGCGAGATAGATTATAAAGAAACGATACCTATTCACAATCATAAGTGACATATAAGTCCTACCTATTATTTGCAACAAGAATTCCCATATCAAAAGGCTTTGTCAAAAAAACTGTTCCCATTTAACTGTACCGGGCGTAATATCCAAATGCATTGTATGCCAACAAAAACGGGTCTCAGATGTGGAACTATGTAATTAAATTGGGCGAGTTCTGCGATTCAAGACATGATTTGATGTAACCTTGTTAGGAGATAATGGAATCTCTGTATCGTTTAGACTAATTTAGAGGGTCTAATTGTATTACATTATAACAGTTAAATGAAATAAAACCTTAAAATTCACGCTACGTAATGTATCTGGATTCATTCTTGATTTAAGAGACAGGCAATAATTATATTACCATGTGGTTTTCATTGCATAGCTAAATCACTTTGAATTTTCATTCAGAATAATTTTCTTATTGGCTAATTATTTTTTGCAGATTTTGTAATTATCAGAATTTTTCGACATGAAGTCGGAATTTTTTTATGAAAATAAGGGTATGTTTGTTACTTTTTCACACTCAAACGGCTGGACCAGTTTTCATGAAATTTGGTATTGATGTAGCTGGATTAACACGGGCTACTTTTTATCCCTCGGGAACGTGAGTAAGACCGCAGGGCGGGAGCTAGTTTGGAATAAAAATTATAATACATGCCTCAACAAAATTTGAATAACTCAATAAATAATTCACCTTTAAAATCGTGGAAACAATCAATCGTTCGAATCCCTCAACACTTGAGACTTAAAATCAAACGGCGCAATTTAACAAGACCTTTTTTCATGCAAATGTTTTCTAGTGACGGGCCCATACAATTTCATTGCATAATAAGTTTAAATTTAAAGTCTAAAAATTAATAAGAATAAGCTTTTTTATTCATCACCATCATCAGACCAGCTGAATGACACCTTTATTGTATTGCCAATGATACCTTACATAATGTAGGTACCTACACTAAATTTCAGATTAATTGAACACCGTAGTGAGTCAAAATTGACTTGCACTATTCGACCTAAACATACCTAACTAACAGGGCAAGATAAAAGCTTGTAAAAAGAGTATAAATATTATTTAAAATCATTCGTGAAAGAATATTACCAGTGTTCAGAAAATATTAGTAGTGTTTTCCCAGGCCCTGGATTATTGGGTTTTATCTATATTATCTATGCCAAGTTTGATCTAAATTAAGCCATTAAGGTGTGATTGAGTTAAAAAACTTGCACACAGTCTCCACAATTTAACGGATCTATTACATTGTAGACTTTAGCAGGATTCAAAAACTACTGCTTTCCAAAATAAAAGCTACCTATCTCCTCAAAAACGGATAAATTATTTTTTAAAAGAATCATTTGTGGTGGGAATTAAGAACAGCTCACTCATTTCTCGAAAGGACACTACGCATCACTACGTCTTCGGACGGTACCATCAAGACTCATTGAATATGTAAATCCCAGGTAGAATTGAAAATGCCATCACATCGACCGATTAGTTGCTCCCTGAGCTTCGAGCCTGCGTAATGGTTGTTTAACGACTATTGTTCCATCAAATTAATTCCAATCGTGCCAATGACGATCACAATTATAACTTATACGTTATCTTTGAGTTTTCAGAATTAAAATGGATGACTTTTAGTGCTTTTGAGAGTTAAAGCACAACTCTGACTTCAGATCTCTATTAGAATAGCTCATTTACACTATTGGATTTAATTTCGGTACTTGTTACCTTAAGCTTATTTTGAATAGCTGTCTTTCTCAGACTCCTATATGTTATTCTAAAGTATGATCTGTCTATGTGTCAAGTTATATTAAAATCCACTCTGTAGTTTTTGTGTGAAAGAGTAACAAACATCTTTATCTTCACATTCCCAAAACCTTATTTTTTTTTAGTAAAATATGTTATAGTAAAAGATTTTGAAAGATATGCAATTATTTTTCTTATAAAAAATAAAAATGTCTCAAGTAATAAAAGCTCCAGAGAGCTAATAATCCCGAGACATTCTTCACCTACGGCTATCTGAATCCAAATAAAGCTGTGCTATTTACACACAGTCCTGTTCGTTCATGCACACAAATATTTGTCTCTCGAAACGAACCCACGTATAATGTGGCAGTCAGGTCATGACTTCTACGCCTACTGACTCGTCAATTTTACCTTCATAATCTTGAAATAATAGTTATATTGAACTTTTTAAAGACATAACAATTTTGTACGTGTTTTTATTCTATTGTACGTGTATTTATTGTATAGTCTAGAATAATGGTCTTCTCCTAAACAAAAGGCTTTCATCAGTAGCTAGTAAAAACCTACGCTTATTATAAACCTTTTAGGTTTCTTGAAAATAAATCTATTTTATTTATACTTTTGTGGAGGTATTTTATTATTTATAGAGACGAAGTGAAGAGGCGTATCGCAATATCTAGGTCTGCAATGGACAAGTTGAGGAAAATATGGAGGAACCGCAACATATATAGAGCTACAAAAATCCGGCTAGTTCGGGCACTTGTATTCCTCATATTCTTGTACGCTGCAGAAACGTGGACCCTGCGGGAAGTAGAGAAGAAGAAGATAGACGCCCTCGAGATGTGGTGCTGGAGGAGAATGCTCGGAGTATCGTGGACTGAATTCCGTACCAACGAGTCTATACTTCGAGAACTCGGCATCAAGCAGCGTTTATCATCTTTGGTACAGTCTCGTATCCTCACCTTTTTTGCACCTATTCAATGCAAACAAATAAACATACAAACAAACAAGCAAATCTTTCCTCTTTATAATATTAGTATAGATTATAGATGTAAAAATTAACCCCCTTATTCATAAATTTTAAAATTTCTTGCCGGAGTCTTCTCAGTTCAAGTGTATTCCGAACCGGTAGTAGAGTCTATTGTAAAACTGTAACTGTTGACATTCATAAGTGCCTTATTAGGGCCTAAACTGAATAAATTAGTTTTTGATTTGATTTAGATAAACGCTATTTAACTAAATCAGTGTTATACCGTCCTTCGTCTAACTCTTTCGATCACCATACATCATGTGTCAGATAAAGACTTCGGAATTTTAACTAAGTATAATAGATACATTATATTACTCTTCCAGGAATACTCTACATGCGTATGAAGTCATGAAGTGGAAACAATTAGGAGGTACCACAAAAACAATTTGTGACCCGTGACGGAACTCAGCTAACTCTGCTATTCAGCCTGTAGCAGTTTGTTTTGTCCTCCCTTGTACCTACAGCTTCCCTGTTGTTGACACGAAATTTATTTTTCAAATATTCCAACACAAATGAAGGTGGCCATTTGGAAGTGTTATTGTTTTGTATCACATTACTTTTCCTACATAACATAAAAATAATTTAGATAATTATTTAATTAATTCCATAATCAAAGTCAAAGCCATTTATTCAGTTTAGGCCCTAGAAGGGCACTAATGGAGGTCAAATTTACGGAAGTTATTACCGGTTCGGAACTCGGCCTTTGTTACCTATATGTCTTATATCGATTGATCAAAACTGAATAAATTAAAAATGGATTATTTTCCAGAAATATATATATCATTTTGAAATTGTCTGTAATTGGAACTTCTATGTATATCAATGTAACAGATATCAGCTCTTTTGCCAAGTAAATATATCTTTTTATCGGAATAAAATAAAATATAACATAAAGACAGACACAAAAGTGAAGAATTATTTACATAATTCATCGTAAAAAACAGCAAAAATGATGCTGAAATCGTCTCTAGCTATTATGTTAAAGACAAAATATTTTTTTCTCTGAATGAAATAGTAGCTAATCGTATTTTGAAACAACAATCTAATGGAAATATTATTGTAACATCTACCACCTATTTATTTCCACAAACTTTCTTATCGTAAAGATGTCTATCGTTAAAGTGAAAAGGGTCCGGTCAATTTCCGTTTGATTCTTAATTTGTTTGTTTGGCTCTCTTTCATTCTAAGCAAATATAATGGAAGACAAAGTGGGAGAGAAATAGAAGAAAGTTCTAAACGGGAGATGTCAGAAGCACTCGTCATTAAAATAGTTTTGCTGAAGTTGTACAAATGTTGAACTGGTACTGACATTATTTCACTTTGTAACATTTTATTTGTGCGTTTATACAAAGTCTACATCATTCGATTAAAAATAACTTGGTATTGTCATATACCTACAGTTTTAATTAAAATGTGTTTTCATCGCCGTTAATGAATACCATAATTAAAAATACAAAATCAAAGAAATATTTAAAACCCCGCGTTTTCACGTTTTTTTTGGGCGGTACCCTATTTCTTTTCCTAAAGGTACTCTTTATTACATTGACAATCAAAAACGATCCGACCGTTTCGTATATTAGCCGAAACAAAAAGAAAATAGACTGACAGAAAATAGTTTTTTGGTATAAGTACCTACCGAATATACCTACGTATGTATTTATTTTGATATTACAAACAGAAACTTCAATTTTATTCATATAGAAAACCTACAAGGTGATAGATATTTCTTCAGAACAGTTTTATGTCTTCGTTCTCTTTGGCATTCAGAAGGTTAATTAATTTAAACGTTGTATTTTAAAAGATAATTTTTGTAAAGTTTGTAATAGATTCCCAACTTTACTGAGACTAAAAAATCTTTATCCATACGAATATTAGTTCGTAGTATATTATTTACTCTATGCTAATATTATGAAGATGAAGAATTTGTTTGTTTGGTTGAACGCGTGATCTCTCTATCTCTGGATCTACCAGTCGAATTCGAATAAGGCTTTTTATCCCGGGAATGTGAGTGAAACCGCGGATGACATCTATAAAAAAAGCTTTGATAGAAGCCAGAATAGTTATTTTGATAATTGTATTCTAGATATTCATGCAATGTTTTGTTTCTTCATAAAATAGATATGAAAAGAATAATGGACAACACAAAAAACAACGAATAAAATTAATATTATATTCAGCAATATGACGAGACGTTTTGTGCAATCTTATTGTTTAATAATTTGACAACGATGATCGAACTACTTATCGTATATCACTTTTCGTAGTAGGTACTAACTCAGAATCCGTGTCAATGTTTTTTTTTTGTCTTCTTTCGGTCTATTTAATTCATGTTATCTACAATCCTTTTTCTCAACATCATCAAAGGCTAGAACTAAGAACATTTCATAAATACGTTAAAAACATCGGATATTTTATTCTAAGAAAAAGTCTCCCTATTCCGTCAAAAGTATAAAAACGCTTCATAACTTCGACTTCACTTCAATAATTAAAGATATCTTGAAATGATATCGTAGAAAGATAACTTTGCATTTCATTATGTACAAATCTCTTGAGAAAAACTTCGAGGATTTTTTTATCATTGAAGAATAATTTTTATCACGATTTTTAAAGAAGTGATTTCCACGAATACGATTTCATTTACCTACCGAAGAGTTCTTCTTGGTAACAAGGGGTCTAAAAAGGCCGTGCGAGCAATTTTGCTTATATTTCTCAAATTTACAGAAGAGTCATTCCATTCCATAATTTTAATCAAATAATTTCTTTCCATTTCCGATTTTGACAAATTTCATATAAATGCAAAAAGCATACGGCCCGCTTGGAGGTGAGCAGTTACTGTAGCCTCTTCATACTTTTCTTGAAGAATCCTATCCTCCTTTGGGAAAACCAAGGCAGCTTACCAAAATGTATCAAATTTTTCCATCAATAAACTTGCGGAACGTCAAACGACTTTATTTGTCTTTCCCACTCGCCCACACAAGTTCAACGACCCCAGACTTTAGACAAAGCATCTGCTTATACGTAATTACAATTCATAGGGCCATAAACCGAATCGTTTGCAATCAAAACGTTCACCCTCGTGTCTGTATAACAAAACACAATTAACTTAATTGGGATTAACTTTATTTGACTTTTACGATTTCTGTCGGGTTTTTCCGACATGTCGTTGTTAACTGTTTCCGGAAATTCGTGACTCATAATTTCCTAGACATAAAATAAATCCTCCCTAAAAGAAGTTCCTTAAGGCACGTTATCGTTTACAGGCTGAGGGGCTAGACTGAAAAATGCATAAACAATGAAAAACTACACCAAAAACCAAAGAATAATAGAATTACACAAAACTAATGAAATACTTACAGTTACATTCTCCTAATTAATATTTCAAAGTGAGACCCTACCCGTGCTACCTAGAAACTTGATGAGTAGAAACCAAAATCGACTGACTTGGATGAGATTTACCAACAGAGTAGATTTTTTAAAGTCATTAATTAATTAAGTTTTTCAGGATTGTAAAAATTGATTTTAAGTAATATTCAAATTTAAATTCAAGATAAAGTTAAATTAAAAAGTTTTATTTAAAACATTTAATAAACCTACCTAACTGTCTGGAGTTTTAACTTTTTTAGTCTTAGATTAAAACGTGCCCATTCACCTCGGATAGAGCAACAAAACTCCGTCTACTTTATCTCGATCAGTTGCGAACAAGAGAGCATTTAGGTAATACATTAATATTATGTTTGTGAACGTAACCTCCAAAAATAACTCAAATAGTGTGTTATCTCGGTAAAGAGTATACGGGCTACTGACTGAGTACCATATCTCCCATTTTTACAAACCTTGCCGTGTTAGTATGTTTAGGTCGAAACTTGTATGTCAATTTTGATCTGAAATTTGGTACACATATGAGGAGTGACAGAACAAAACATGATAATTCCATGATGTCTAACTTTTCACAAAAGGTCAAAAACCGGCAACTACTTTGCCTTTGCACAATTAAAGAAAACATGGGTTCTAATGAATAAATAACTGTAAAAACTTATTATGCATGGTTTTTTTTATTTTTTTTTTAAACATGGAAATATCATGATTTGCATCAAACTTTCAACTTTAGAATAAGCACGATTTGAACCACACCAGCTTAACGGGCGACGTAATTTATGGTATTCTGTCGAATGTCATTGCTAACTTTTTTTTTTACAAAAAGTGGAATTATCATGTTTTGTTCCGTCACTCCTCATATGTAAGTCCAATGACAATACAATCAGTATGGTGTCATTGAGCTGGTTTAATGTGGGAGCTGATTAACAAAATGCATGTTCTTAATATTTTTTACATTTTATTTATTTATTTTAATCTTAGCTTTAAGCCGGCTTTTATCCGGTCTTTGTGACTTTATATTGAAATTTAGAAGACATTTTACCCTTAAAAGTTCTTTTCACTGAAACAAAAAGAACAACACTTTCAACGATCGTATCACACAATGAAAAGGGACAGAGAACACGCAACTAAAACCTCATTTACTTTCTCGAATTCGTTTCACTTTAGTTTAATTAAATGAGTACTGTAGTACCTATTTAATTTCATTATCGTTTTGAACTTCTAAGATAACTTCTAGGCTATATTATAATTGATTTACTTTTTCCACCCCACGGTTTCACCCACTTTTCCAAGGGATCTTATATTTTACCGGGATAAAAAGTAACCTATATGTTATTATTATAATATATTATATCCCAGCGTTCTGGGAACGCTACCCGCTGGCAGCGATTTAGACTAACTTTATTTATTGTCAATAGGTATTTTCATTGTTAGTTTTTAAAGTTTTCATTTAAGTATATATTTTTTAATTTCTCTTAGTATAGATAGATATAGATAATATTTTTATAGATATTTGATGTTAGTTCCACTAACTAATTAAACTGAATAAAGTAGGTATATATAAAATGTAGTTTCATAGCATATTATATTTATTTAGAGAGTAATAGATAGTAGATAATAAATAGTAAGCATAGGCTTTTTATCCTAGGAAAGCGAGTAAAACCACGGGGTGGAAAGCTAGTTAAGATATAGTACGAGATCCAGCCGCTAAACTCTTTATTATGAAAGATCAAAGATAGTAGAATAGATTACAGCTGGGTTGACTGGAAATATCTTATGATTTTAGCGGCCGGATCTTAGGCTATTAGCTGATAATTGTTTACAAAAAAATAGTTTATTTTACCGAGTAACCATAGTAACGTCCTTCATTTTAAATTTCAGTTAAGAACGGTCTGATAAATTACATTACGTCATGACAACCTGAGTGAATGGGACAATGGTGAGTGAGCTGTTATACTAAATGAATGAGTGACCCGCTTTATTCTGCTATAAGCGTTGATTTGTTTTACACCATTTTATATCTAGGAATACTTGGTAAATATGTTAATCCTTTTCCCACGTCATAAATGGAGAAACAAATTGTTTTGATCTTTTAACTTAAAGTTTCTTAAAAGGATGAAAATATAACAAGGTGGGTGGAAGCTAATCCATACTTTTTGTAAATCCTTAAATCATCAAAATGTGAAAGTTTGTTCTTGATTCGTAGCAACAAATGTGATTTATTGAATAGAAATTGTGATTGGAGATTAACAGGCTAGTTTTCTAAAATCGTGGGCAAAACGCGGATGCTAGTTTAATTAGTCAGTTTTTTTTAAACCTTTATATTGTTTTCATAATTTATTTTTTGGTACATTTTCCTAATTGGACTAATTCCTAGACAGCCTATCCCAATGTCGTAATTTTTTAAATTATCTATTGCTTTTCCATCAGCCTGTAGTTGGTTCAGATTCCACAGCCAAAACATTACATTGCTCTCTCAGTGACATCATTTAGAACCACCAGAAATATAATAAGAAATGTAACTTTTATCGTTTCGTTTTGTGCATCCACAGTTAGATTCTAAGGGCTATGGCGCATTCCATACTACCCCTGCCAAGATACAATCACCACTTCAACCGAACTGATTTAGTTAGTATCAACGCCACAAGAGAACTCACACAGATTAAGCTCACAAGCTTGAACCCTGAAATACTCCAGGAGTTGCTAAAAAATCAACAAGAAGGCAGCTAGACTGCTAGTCAGGCTAACTGTTTGGCACTAAAAAGTACGCACCTATGCACAATGTTTTCTTTCACTCCAACTGCGAACGCTCAGGTTGTTAAATAAGCTCCCGGCTATGGTTTTCCTAAGGGAGTAGGTATAGCTAGGAGTTTTTCAAAGACGTGAAGAGATTTTTGCACGGTCAGCAACAAGCTACTATAGGTTACAGTTACTGCTTGTCATAAGGCAGGCTATTTGCTTATTGGCTACTTATAAAAAATGATCCACTATCGTTTCCTTATACCATCCTAAAATCTATCAGCTATTCAAATAATTCACGCGCCTTGAATAGAATATTACAAAATAGGCGAGCTCAAATAAAGCTTCCATGCTACGTTCATAAGTTGGTCGAGTGGCCTTAGTTGCTTAGGGCTCATATCTCGAGGCACGACTAAAGCCGACTCGAGCCGAGCATAAAAAGGCGGAGTGGTCGAGCACCACTTCGCAGCATATTGCGCACTTTACGCTCAACAAAAAAATGAAAACTCTCATTGCTCCGCGGATACCGTTCAAATGTAATTTGTTGTGAACGGGGTGCGATGATTAAAGATAATCTTCGTCGAATATTTTTTATAAAATAAGGACATCAAAAAACCCTACTGTAGGTACAAAAAAAGTTGGGGATTGGATTTTAATAATTTTTCAATTCTAATAAAATTACATTTAAACATATAACTTTTATATATTTTATAATCACCTTATTTCCCTTCATTTTCATTTTGAATTTCATTTTTTTTTGTTTTCTGATTTCAAAATAGTCAGATTAGAGTTTTAAAAAAAGATTTACGCTATTGGAGGCGGTTCTATTATTTGAAACGTTTTTTATATCTATGTCATTGGTGACTAATTTGATTGCAATAAATTAGAATGATAAAAAGCATCATCTCATCATCAATCTGTGTACCCAAAAATAATATTGTTTCGTACATACGTATAAAACAGTTATAATTTCGCGCCGATTGCTTGCTGGTTGTCGAGGTGGTCACGTGATAGTATTTAAGCCTATCAAAACGTATTTTCTATTGAAGATACTATTGCGTTGTCTCACTTCCTCATACGGGTGTGTCGCCTACCGGCTAATCGTCCCTTCTCGCTCATGTATGGAACGAACGATTGGAAGGAGACATCTTTGTTTCGTGATTCTCGGCGTACGTTACAAGACAAACGTATAAAATCTAATAAGCGAATTTTATAGTGGTTCAGCACATAACAGGATTGCAAGAGCCAGGAAACATAGTTGGACATACCCGGCTTCAAGAAATAGACGCCATCAGGTTAGTGCAGACACGCATTGTATTTTGTTAGGTTTAGATGCTATTCATGTGACCACCATCGACCAGCTGAGCACAGCGATCGGCAATAGCAAATCGGTATCTAAATATATTTCAATAACGTATTGAACCCATATATGTAACGGGCATATACAAAACTTAAATATCGATTCGGGTTCGTTACATATTTTTGGAGGCCCCGACGAGATGCGTTGCTTGTATTTTGTCTTATTTAATCGATTCATCTCGTTTTCTAAACCTATCGAAGTAATATTACCGCTAACCTCGAAAGATTGTAATTGTAAATTTCTTCGTTTTCATTGATTTGATTCTCATTCGCAATTAATAATCATTCTTGAAGTAATCTGTTTAATCGTTTCGCTATAAATTAAATACATTTCATCATAAATTTGATAAATTTCTATAACTATATTTTTATTTTTGGTGTGTAGGTAGGAAAATATTCGCCGCCATTACATGCAATCATTTTATTTTCCGTGATACGTCTCATTGTTTATGTCAATTCCGTTTCCGTTTAACTATTGGAACATCATTCATTCATTCGTTTTCTACTTCTTCTAGTGTCGAGTGCTATCGTAACGAAAATAAGCGTGTTATTTGTAGCTGTTATTTATAGCTACTTTTATCTGCTTTTTATAACGAAAATAACAGGTTAGAAGACTGGTAATTTTATTTGATATTGATAACTGTTGTCTTGCTTATAAGGTTTTAACATGGCATACCTAACGAAACGCAGACGTAGTTCACTAAAGAAAGCGAAAATTAGTTCTATTGAAATGGATGTACCAACTGTTCTGGATTTACCAGTATTAAGACGCAAACGCACTCTAGCTATTAATCGTTTAAAGCGGACTCATGAGGCGGCTCTTGGTGCTAAGGAAAATATATCAATGTTGAATTCGTTTATGGCTTATTTCTCGGAAATTCAAAATTTACGTCGCAAATTTGAAGAAGCTCATGATGATATTCTTGCAATCGTTGATGTCTCATCTGAAGAGAGTGAAGATAAAATTCGCGCTAGTTTTGATGAAATTTATTATGAAGTAATTGCAATTCATAAGGAGTTAACGGTGTCAACGTCTACAGCTAACGATTCATTTCAATCTATTAAAGAAACGTCTCTTCAAGTGAGACTTCCTAAAATTAATATTCCAATATTTTCCGGAAACATAAAGGCCTGGCCCGAGTTTTATGATATTTTCAAATCGCTTATTCATGAACGCGCGGGTCTATCTGACACTGAAAAAATGCAATACCTTATGTCAAGTCTCAAGGGCGATGCGTTAGGGCTCGTAAAAACGTTTCCTTTGCAGGGTACCTTTTATCAAGAAGCTTTCAAAACATTAGTTTCGCGTTATCGTGATAAGCGTGAACTGGCTTTCACCTGTTGGAAGGAGATGCTAAACGTTACTATCAAACCGAATTCTCCTCTCGACTTTCGTAGGGTTTTAGATATGTTTAACGAGAATCTGACAATTTTAAAGGGAATAGGGCTTCCAACCGATCAATGGGATTTCATTCTCACTTATCTTCTGCTTTCTAAGCTAGATTCGAAAACTAGATACGAATATGAACAGTCTCATTCCTCTGTTGAATTACCTCGTTACTCAGACTTAAAAGATTTCTTATATTCTAAATGTGAATCGCTGATGCGAGATGCTCACTTTTCTGCGCACGCTGCTTCAGATAAACATCGTTCTTCAGATGACAAGCCACGTGCTTCAATGCCTTCTCACGTTCCAAAAAAGTCTTCCTCGTTTCTGGCTAAGAACGACCTCGTAAAAAACGATGAAAGGAAACCCTCCGATAGTAAAAAGCCATCTTCATCAGCAAATCCTGTCCCAATCGTTCAAAAGTGTTCATTCTGTGAACAAAATCATTCAATTGTTCAATGTAACGTGTTCTCTCAAAAATCGATTGATGATAGGCTAGAACATGCTAAATTACACCACTGGTGTTTCAACTGTTTGCGACCATCGCACAGTCTCAAGGACTGTAAGTCTATTTTCAGATGTCGTGAATGTAATCAGCGACATCATACACTTCTTCATCAACCGCTACCGGCTGATGACGTGACTAGTCACACTCAAAAGACTTCGTCCCATGGAAAATCTCCTTCGGTTGGTGTTTATACATCTATTCAAGAGCGTTCCATGGTTCTGCTTTCAACCGCGAAAATATTCATTCGGGACTCAAGGGGTCAATTTCAACAGTTTCGCGCGTTGATTGATTCAGGGAGTCAAGCTCATTTCATTACCGACAGCGCTGTAAAGCGTTTAGGTTTGAATCAAGCCCATACTTCGCGTCAAATTCGTGGCCTCGGACAATCTGAGGCATCCGTTTCAGGTTCTGTGAACGTGGAGATAGGTGTCAATGGGAAAACACTGTTTCAGATTGATGCTCTTTCTTTACCAGCCATCTGTAGTGACATGCCTTCTGCTCGTCTTAATCCTAACTCGTGGCGTCACTTACAACATTTATCGTTAGCAGATCCTGACTGCCATAAACCAGGCCCAATAGATGTACTATTGGGTGCTGAAGTCTTCTCTTCTCTCTTGCTTCCTGGCAATCTTACCGGCGGTTCTCATGAACCTTCTGCCTTGAACTCAGTCTTTGGTTGGTTGCTTCTCGGTAACGTGCCTTACGATAGCGAAAGCTACACGAGCTCGTTTTTCTCTATAGAAGATAACAATCTTCATCGAGAGGTTCAGAACTTCTGGGAGTTAGAAAACATTCCTAACATTTCTCGGCTAACTCCTGAAGAAGAGTGTTGTGAACAGCTTTTTGTTCAAACTGTATCTCGTGATAGCACCGGACGATATGTTGTCGCGCTGCCCTTCAAAAAGGGAGAAGAAAATCATTTATTTCTTGGTTCTAAAGAGAAAGCTTTGCGTAGGTTTTACTCTTTAGAGCGCAAGCTTCGCAAGAACCCTGTCACTCGTAAGCAATATGTTGAATTCATGGAAGACTATTTGAGTAGTGGTCATATGAGTCGTGTGCCTAACAGAGAACTTCACAACGGAAGGTATTACATTCCACATCACTGCGTTCTTCGACCCGATAGTGTCTCCACTAAGCTTCGAGTAGTCTTCGATGCGTCAGCTAAAGATGACAATAACGTTTCGTTAAACGAAATACTCTTATCTGGGCCCAAGCTTCAGACTAACATTCTAGAGTTGCTCCTTAAGTTTCGCGTACATTTTGTGGTATTTACTGCAGATATGCGCCAAATGTACAGGCAACTACTTTTGCGAGAGCAAGACCGTGACCATCAGCGTATATTCTGGCGTTCAGATGAATCAGATTCTGTCCAAGAATACCGTCTAAATACGGTTACGTACGGGGTTTCATCTGCTCCATTTCTGGCCTGTCGCGCCGTCAAGCAGTTAATCGCCGATGAAGGCAGCGATTTTCCACATGCGCGCCGAGTCCTCGAAACTGACATTTACGTTGATGATATCGTAAGCGGTGGTAGCAGTCTTGAGGAAGTCCGTAGAATCAAAGAAGAGATCATTTTTCTTCTCAATCGTGGTCATTTAGAGCTTCGGAAGTGGGCGAGTAACGTACCCGAACTATTGTCCGATCTGCCACCCGAACACTGTCTCATTGATCTTCTTTCCATGGACATTGGAAATATCATGGAAATCAAGATCTTGGGACTGAAGTGGGATCCAGTTCATGACGTTTTTACATTTGAGGTTACTCCTCGTAACGTCAAGTGTAATAAACGTAACATTTTAAGTGAACTAGCTCGGATTTTCGATCCATTAGGGTTTCTCGCACCTATGACTTTCGTTGCTAAACTTCTCGTTCAAAAACTTTGGATTCTCGGAATTGACTGGGACGCAACTCCTCCCAATGAAATCGTTTCACTGTGGGAAAATTACACACGGCAATTGCCATGTATCAAATTGCTGAAAATACCTCGTTGTGTTTCTATTACAAATGCAAAAACATTTCAACTACACGGGTTTGCAGATGCTTCCGAGAGCGGATATGGAGCTGTCATCTATTTGCGGGTTGAAGATGAGAGTGGCGACGTAAGAGTCTTCTTTCTTTGCGCGAAATCACGCGTGGCTCCTATTAAAAGGGTGTCACTACCACGCCTTGAACTGTGTGCAGCGGTTTTATTATCAGACCTCATTCAGTTTGTCAAACATGTTTATGTTTCATGTTTTGCGATTTCTGACATGTACACATGGTCAGATTCTATGGTCGTTCTTTCTTGGCTTCATTCACACGCTTCACGTTGGAAAACGTTCGTGTCAAATCGTGTTGGTCACATTCAAACTACCATTCCTGAAGCGCATTGGAATCATGTCGCGTCTGCGGATAATCCTGCGGATATTCCTTCGCGTGGAATGAGCCCTGAGGATCTCGTCAACAGTTCTTTATGGTGGGCGGGACCCCCTTGGCTCGTTCAACCATCGGAATGTTGGCCTTCAGTCATTTGTCAGGAAAGCCCAATCGAAACTCAATGTGAAGAGCGTGGTCAGTTTGTCCTTGTCACGCAGGAAAATAATCATGTTATTGACATTCTACTAGAAAGATTTTCATCTATTCGTAAAATTCAACGAATCATTGGGTATTGCTTTCGTTTTATTCGTAACGCTCGTACTCGTGATCAACAATCTCGTAATCACAGTACGTTTCTTAATCGTTCTGAACTTCATTCAGCATTGATCAATATCGTTAAATATGTTCAATCACAACATTTTAGTGAGGACATTCACAAGTTGACCAATGGTTTACCTCTTTCAAAGCCGTTTCGTAAACTTCATCCATTCCTTGATAGTCAGGGTATAATCAGGGTGGGCGGACGATTATCGCGTTCCGGGCTCAATTTTGAGCATAAACATCCTGCGTTCCTCCCCCGCCATTCGAAACTGACAAACATGATTATCGAATCGTTTCATCGTGAAAATTGTCATGCAGGTGTTAACACCATGCATTATCTGCTTACTCAGCAGTTCTGGATTCTTTCAGCCAAACGTGCTATTCGGCACTGCTTATCAAAATGCATTCCATGCTATCGTTTAAATCCAACCCCATTGGAACCATTTATGAGTGATTTGCCAGCTGTCCGCGTAAATCAAGTAAAGCCATTTTCAATAGTTGGTGTTGACTATGGTGGACCATTCTCCATTAAGTCAGGTCGTCATCGTGGTGCTAAAGTGACCAAGGCTTATCTCTGTCTGTTTGTATGTTTTACCACAAAGGCACTACACCTCGAAGTCGCTTCTGAGTTATCAACAGATGCCTTCGTTGCAGCTGTTCGTCGCTTTGTTGGACGTCGTGGTCGGGTTAACATAATTTATTCTGATCGAGGAACCAACTTTGTTGGAACTAAATCATTGTTCGATTCATATATGGCTAATGCTTCACAAGCTGAGCAAATAGAATTTCGTTTCAATGCTCCATCGAGTCCACATTTTGGAGGCGTGTGGGAAATCCAAATAAAGGTAGTGAAAACTCATTTATATCGTATCGTTGGCACTCAGTGTCTCACCTTCGAGGAACTGGCCACTTTGTTTGTATAGATCGAAGCTATGTTAAATTCGCGTCCGCTTTGCCCGTTGAGTTCAGATCCAAGCGATCTGTCTGTTCTCACACCTGGTCATTTTTTGACTCTCGAGCCGTTGACAGCGGCACCAGACCAAAATCTGACAGACGTCAAAATTAAGCGCTTAGGCCGTTGGCAACTGATCCAGCGATTTCAACAAGATTTTTGGAAACGCTGGAAATCAGAGTATCTCCAAACGTTAACTCAGCGAGCAAAGTGGACAACTAACTCAAAGCCGTTACTCGAAGGTTCCGTCGTCTTGATCAAGCATGATAACACAATGCCACTGCATTGGGTTATTGCTCGTGTAGTCAAGTTACATCCAGGTTCTGATGGAGTAGTGCGCGTGGCTACCGTGCGTACTGCCCACAGTACACTTACTCGACCCTTAGCGAAACTTTGTCCATTGCCTTCGCAATGTGACTAATATTAAAATTAATTCAATCTACCTAATATTAATCTAAATCTATTAATTTAAACAAATATCATACGTTTTCGTTTCGTTATTAGCTATAAAATGTAATTTAATTCATTTGTAATAGTTTACCTAATAAATTAAAATCGTTATTTCGAATATATTAAAATAGCATAACTGCTATTTTTCTTTTCGTTGCGTTCCGACACTAGTTGCTTGGATCAGATCGTTCCAATCTTTAAGTGATTCTTTCATACGTCAAATCAATTTATCTTAATTTCATTCATTCAATAATCGTTCTCAATCTGCCTATCATGTCAATCAAAATGTTTAACGTAAACACAAATTCATTGTGTTTGGTGGGCGGATTATGTTTCGTACATACGTATAAAACAGTTATAATTTCGCGCCGATTGCTTGCTGGTTGTCGAGGTGGTCACGTGATAGTATTTAAGCCTATCAAAACGTATTTTCTATTGAAGATACTATTGCGTTGTCTCACTTCCTCATACGGGTGTGTCGCCTACCGGCTAATCGTCCCTTCTCGCTCATGTATGGAACGAACGATTGGAAGGAGACATCTTTGTTTCGTGATTCTCGGCGTACGTTACAAGACAAACGTATAAAATCTAATAAGCGAATTTTATAGTGGTTCAGCACATAACAGGATTGCAAGAGCCAGGAAACATAGTTGGACATACCCGGCTTCAAGAAATAGACGCCATCAGGTTAGTGCAGACACGCATTGTATTTTGTTAGGTTTAGATGCTATTCATGTGACCACCATCGACCAGCTGAGCACAGCGATCGGCAATAGCAAATCGGTATCTAAATATATTTCAATAACGTATTGAACCCATATATGTAACGGGCATATACAAAACTTAAATATCGATTCGGGTTCGTTACAAATATAACTCCGTAGTCATTACTTCGCAACTTCACTCAATTTGTGAAATGGCCGTGATGTTATTGTTCAGTGAATACAGTTTCCAACTACGGTGATAAATTTAACAATGTTGAATTGTAACATTGTGTTATCCAGTATTATTGTATTGTTTGAAATTTAAAAGAATTTTCATAATCATAATGAACATCGACGAAACTTCACTGGGGTGAAAAGTAGCTTAATACGGAGATAGATATAGAGAAGACGCCACACTGTGTGGCATGGTTATCCATTATGTTCCGTTTAAGTGCAGCCATCCAGCCGTACTTCACTTAGTTGCTTAAACACGACATGCGTAAGCGACATGAAAATCATGGTACTTTTGACTTTCGAGGATATGTTCTCTATATATAGTAATAAACCTCAGTGCTTCCTATTAGGGAATCTTTCCCTATTTTTTTTTAGTAATTCAATTTTTCGGAGATACACCAGCCCACAAAATCCGCACTATACACTAATATTATAAAGAGGTAAAATTTGTAAATTCCGATGTAGAAGATATTCTCCGGATTTACTGGTCTGATAGCTGACCCGAGTGCTATTGGCTACTTATCCCAGAAACGCGGCTACTAAACACTAGATATATAATATAGTTTAAATACCAAAATCTACAATGCTCAGAAAAAATAATATAATAAAAATTATCTGTGTTAAAACCTCACATCTTAAAGATAAAGGCCAAGCACCTAATGAGGTGTTCCAGCAGTTGACTTTGATAACCAGTAAGTAACCTTCTGGGCTATCATAGGGCGTGAATACACTGATAATTCTTTTGGAATTGCTAATCCAAATGCAACTTATCAGCTTTCTAATAATAAGTTAAAAATGAAGACAAGCTTTTTTTATTCATTATCATCTGACCAGTTCAATGACACCATTTGTACAATTTACGAGAATACTCATCAATACTTCATCTTCATCGTTTTGGTCATATCTTGGCACACTTTCGTCATGCTAGCTACAAAGGTCTATTTTTTAATAGACCTATGCAGACTAGCCTTCTCAGTGATCCTGGACGACCGTACTGGCCAAAACCTTTCGCATTATGCATTATTTCAAAATCAAATACGTCAAGTCTGTCACTACAAAAATATCTCGGTTGTTGCAAGCGTTGCGTGAAAAAACCTAAATTCAAGAAAAACTAATCTTTCTACCGGCCGGAGAAGAATCCCGATTACACGTTCCAGGATCCAGCATTTTCGGTAAGTCTGCATTATATTGTTGTTAGACTGACGAATTTGTTGCCAAGAATCTAAACCTGAACCCAATTGTCGCAGCCTTTTGGCTTGCGCACATTTTTATGGTGCCGAAACCCGGGATTAAATGGAATTACGTCTATTTAATTTTCTCGTAAATTCTTTTCCGTACATTCCGCCATTTCGAGTTTTCGTTATTAGGTAAACAAGCAGTAGGTTTTTCATAGGTAAAGGTCAACTTTTAACGTAAACCGTACCTAAGCACCTACCTTTTCATAATACCAAGGTAGGGAAATAGGATTTATCATAGCGTAATACCTATACCTATGTGCACGCACGCATCATCGTACTAGAATCGTTTTAACGGGTAGAATAGTATCACCGACAGATTGTATTGTAAATCAATGCAAATATTCTCTTAGATTCGTGATTTGCATTATTTATCGGTGCAATATAATCTAATCAGTGATCTATTTTAATTCATTCCTAAAAAACGTCCGTATTCTGATCATTTTGTTAACCGACGTCCTAATATTCTCATAATTCCGTCAATCGGTGTCCGTATTCTGGAACTTGTTTACCGTAAGCAAACCGTAAGTAAGGAAATCGGTTTTAATCTTTTGTTTTAACCAATTGTTTGAGTTCTTTCAATTGTTTTATTATTTTGTGGACTGTTTCATTGTTTATCGGTTTTTTATCGATTTGTCAATTATGTCTTATAAACCTAAACGACGAATAAAACCGAAGAAATCTTTAGACATGGATCAGTATATGACTAAAACGATACAAGAATTGCCAGTTTTACGTCGTAAGCGTACTCTTGCTTTTAATCGATTATCGAAGACTTTAGAAATCGCGAAGTTGGCACAGAGTGATGTAAGTCAACTCGATAAATTCATTGCGTATCATTCTGAATCTAAGCAACACGCGGCTAATTTTGAAGAGGCTCATACGTGTATACTCGACCTTATCGACTCTTCGGCTGAAGACGCTGAAGATCAACTTCGTAGTAATTTTGATGAAATGTACTTCGACATTTTAACAATTCATAAGCAACTTACGACGAATAATGATTTAAATAAAACTTTTGACACGTGTAGTGGTAACATTCATTCAAGTAACGCTAAAATAAGACTACCGAAAATAAATATTCCCAAATTTTCAGGATGTATAAAAGCTTGGCCAGAATATTACGATATATTCTCGTCACTAATTCATGAAAACGATTCCTTGTCTGATACTGAACGCATGCATTATCTAGTGTCTACTTTATCTGGTGACGCACTTGCCCTCATTAGAGTTTTTCCCGCCACTGGTAAATATTACTGTGAAGCATATAAGGCACTCTTAGCGAGATACAAGGATAATCGTGAATTGGCATTCACATGCTGGAAAGAAATGCAAAATATTTTATTTAAATCCGGACAACCTTATGAATTCCGTCGAGTTCTAGACTTATTTCATGAAAACTTAGCTATTCTTAAACGTCTTGATTTGCCTATTCATCATTGGGATTTTGTCTTATGTTATTTATTACTTTCGAAGCTCGATTCTTCTACTCGTTGTGAATTTGAACAAGAATATTCAACCAATGAATTACCAACATACGCAACCCTTAAGGATTTTCTTTATTCAAAATGTGAAGCTCTCGTACGCGATTCACATTTCTCAAGTAGTAACGTTGAACGAGCACGAGGAACAGGCATCAAAACTAATGATAAAAAATCTGATACATTAGGAACTAAAAAACCTTCAACTGCAACGTTTTTATCCAACACAACAAAGCTGCCTCAAGTTCCAATTGCTCCGTCAGCGAGTATTATCCGAACGTTTAAGTGTTCATTCTGTAATGAAGCTCATTCCATCACTCATTGTACGTCATTCGCACAGAAGTCAATCGATGAACGTTTGGACTATGCTAAAAATAATCATTGGTGCTTCAATTGTTTGAAATCTTCACATGGACTTCGGGATTGCAAATCTATATTTAGATGCCAGAAGTGTCATCAGCGTCATCATAGTCTTCTGCACCGTGAAGAAAAAGAAGAGCCGCATCAGGAAATAGCAACATCCAGCAAGAACACAGCAAGAGTCTTAACTACTCTGAATGATAGTTCGTTAGTTCTCTTATCAACTGCTATGATAGATGTGAAAGATGTTAATGGTCAGTTTAAAACGTTTCGAGCTTTGATAGATTCAGGCAGTCAGGCGCATTTCATAACGGAACGAGCTGTTGCTTCACTAGGAATCACACGTACAACATCGTCACGCAAAATTTGTGGCTTAGGTCAATCTTCTTCTTCTGTTTCCGGCAAGGTCACTATTGACATAGGTGCTGGGGGTAAAATTCTTTTTGCTATTGAAGCATTCACTTTACTTACAATTTGCGGGAAAATGCCTTCAATCAAACTCAACAAAGTGACTTGGAATCAAGTACGACACTTAACATTAGCCGATCCGCAATGTCATGTTCCTGGTAACATTGATATTCTTTTAGGAGCTGAGGTGTTTTCTTCACTTTTACTTACTGGAATTGTGAGTGGAGGGCCTAATGAACCGTCAGCGCTTAATTCCGTTTTTGGTTGGCTATTGATGGGGAATGTCGAATGCATAAACGATAATTGTAACAAGATTAGTTCATTCTTTGTTAACGATAACAGTATTGATTCTCGCCTTGATGAAGGCCTGAAAAGATTTTGGGAATTAGACAATATACCTGCTTACACCACGTTAACCCCAGATGAAGAACTTTGTGAAGCGAAATATGTTAACGAACATACACGTGATGATGCTGGGCGATATATCATTACCTTACCTTTTAAAGACAAACGTAACAAATTCCCAGGATCCCGTGAAGTAGCACTCAGAAGATTTCATAGCCTAGAACGAAGATTATTACGAGACATAGATTTACGTCAGCAATACAATGATTTTATGAAGGACTACCTAGAGAGTGGTCACATGAGTAGAGTACCCACAAACAAATTAGCCGAAGGGAAATATTATATACCGCATCATTGTGTTGTACGACCTGAGAGTGTCACGACGAAGCTTCGTGTGGTATTCGACGCGTCGGCGAAGGATGTCACTGGGGTCTCATTAAATGATGCTTTATTGATAGGCCCTAAACTTCAAGCAAACATAGTGGAACTTCTATTAAAATTTCGTGTACATGCCGTTGTTTTCACCGCAGATGTCCGGCAAATGTACCAGCAGATTCTGTGTCATGAGAATGATCGCGATTTTCAGCGAATATTCTGGAGGTTTGACTCATCTGAGCCTGTTAATGAGTACCAACTTAATACCGTTACTTATGGAGTTTCTGCTGCGCCGTACCTTGCTATTCGTACGATCAAACAATTAGTCAAGGATCATTGCGATGATTATCCTCTAGCTGCTGCTGTTCTTAACGACGATGTCTACGTTGATGATGTAGTCAGTGGATGCTCTTCTCTTGAGCAAGCGCACAAGGTTAAGTCCGAAGTCATCAATCTAATGCTGAAAGGATGTTTCCAACTACGTAAGTGGACTAGCAACATTCCTGAGCTACTCACCAATCTATTACCAGAGGAGCGTCTTATCAAAGATGATAACGTTGCACTGGATATGGAAACTTCTAATACGATTAAAATACTTGGCTTAAAATGGAATCCACACTCAGATAAGTTCGTATTTGACGTTAAACCTTTGAATCGTAAATGTACCAAGCGAACGATACTCAGTGAAATTGCTCGTATCTTCGATCCATTAGGTTTTCTTGCACCGTTGACATTTCTCGCGAAATGTTATATTCAAAAACTATGGATGTTAAAAACTGATTGGGATGAAACTCCTCCGTCAGAAATTGTCATTCAATGGGAGCGTTACTGTGATCAATTACCATTAATAAAATCATTGGAAATCTCACGATGTCTATCTGTAAACAAAATAGAATCATGTCAATTTCATGGTTTTGCTGACAGCTCAGAAATTGGATACGGAGCTATCGTTTAGTTACGTACCGTTGACTTTGATAATAATGTTCAAGTCTTCTTCATTTGTGCAAAATCTCGCGTGGCCCCTGTAAAGAAAATATCGTTGCCACGCTTGGAACTTTGTGCAGCAGTTCTCCTGTCCGATTTGCTGAAATTTGTAAAAGATACATACTCATCGTTACTTCCGGAGTCTACTTCTTTTGCCTGGTCAGATTCCACTGTCGTGCTTGCTTGGCTGAATTCTCCTTCTTGTCGCTGGAAAACTTTTGTCGCAAATCGAGTGACTCATATTCACGATGCGATACCAGACGTTCAATGGAATCACGTACCCACTGAAGATAATCCAGCTGACATTGCTTCTAGAGGTCTATTACCTGATGATCAAATCAAGAGTCGTTTATGGTGGGCGGGTCCATCCTGGCTTGTGCACACTCCAGATTTTTGGCCAATTAAAGCAAATCCTGATGAAACTGATGCTAAAATCGAAGAACGTATACTAACTTTGCTGATTCACGAAGATTTGCATATGCTTGACAGTCTCATCGAAAGGTTTTCTTCAATTCGTAAAGTTCAACGTATTATAGCATATTGCCTACGCTTCATTAACAACAGTCGAAGGAAGACTTCTGTTTTTACTGATAGATCTTTTAGTCAGAGGGAACTTCATGAGGCTTTGATGATTTTAGTTAAACGTACTCAAGTCATACATTTTGGTGATGAAATAACACGTCTTCAAGAACGTAAATTGCTATCAAAACAAATGCGCAAACTAAACCCATTCGTTGATGACTGCGGAATTCTCAGGGTGGGTGGTAGGCTATCACAATCTGGACTGGAATTTGAGCATAAGCATCCTGCTTTACTCCCTCGTGACTCTTTATTAACTTATCGTATTATTGAAGCTATTCATCGCGAAAATTGTCATCCGGGTATCAATACTGTTCAGTATTTGATTACTCAACAATTCTGGATTTTGTCCCCAAAACGAGCGATTCGACACTGCCTATCGAAATGTATAAAATGTTTTCGTGCTCTTCCAGCATCAATTGAACCTTTCATGGGAGATCTACCAGCTGAAAGGGTAAATCAAGCGAAGCCTTTTTCCGTAGTCGATGTTGATTATGCTGGACCTTTCCGTATTAAAATAGGGAAACTTCGAAGTGCAAAAATAGGTAAAGCTTACCTTTGTCTATTCGTTTGTTTTACTACTAAAGCGGTACACCTTGAAGTAGCATCTGACATGTCAACTGAATCATATCTCGCAGCCCTTCGTAGGTTTGTAGGTAGAAGAGGCAGAGTAAAAATAATTCATTCCGATAATGGAACAAATTTTGTCGGAGCGTGTAATCAACTCGATGCTTTCATGCAAAAGGCTTCCGAAGCTGAACATATACAATTTCGATTTAACCCGCCTGCGAGTCCACACTTTGGTGGAGTTTGGGAGATTCAAGTAAAGGCAGTAAAATCACATCTTTACCGTATCATTGGTGATCAAGCGTTGACATTTGAGGAACTTAATACGGTATTTATACAAATTGAAGCAATGCTTAACTCACGTCCTCTATGTCCAATCAGTTCTGACCCAAACGACTTAAACGTACTTACGCCAGGACATTTTCTAACCTTAGAACCACTTACTGCTATTCCCGAAAGTGATCTAACAGAACACAAATTAAATCGATTAGGCCGCTGGCAGCTCATTCAGCGCTTTCAGCAAGTATTTTGGAAACGCTGGAAAATAGAATATTTACAGTCTTTAACTACACGTGCGAAGTGGACCAAACATTGTAAACCCATATCGATCGACTCTATTGTCATAATCAAAAGCGAAAATACTATTCCCTTACATTGGCCTATTGCTAAGGTAGTAGAATTGCATATTGGTCCAGATGGAGTGGTACGTGTGGCTACTGTTCGTACAGCTAACGGTATACTACTAAAACGATCGTTAACTAAACTATGTCCTTTACCTATGAACCCAGATTAACTTCTGTTGTTCTATCGGTTTTAGTTAATCTTATAATAGAAGTTCATTTAATTTAATTTATATCGTAATTCTTTACTTTAATAGTATAATTTTCTTTTATCTTAAAATACAAATATGTATTTTGGTGGGCGGAAAATTTACAATTTACGAGAATACTCATCAATACTTCATCTTCATCGTTTTGGTCATATCTTGGCACACTTTCGTCATGCTAGCTACAAAGGTCTATTTTTTAATAGACCTATGCAGACTAGCCTTCTCAGTGATCCTGGACGACCGTACTGGCCAAAACCTTTCGCATTATGCATTATTTCAAAATCAAATACGTCAAGTCTGTCACTACAAAAATATCTCGGTTGTTGCAAGCGTTGCGTGAAAAAACCTAAATTCAAGAAAAACTAATCTTTCTACCGGCCGGAGAAGAATCCCGATTACACGTTCCAGGATCCAGCATTTTCGGTAAGTCTGCATTATATTGTTGTTAGACTGACGAATTTGTTGCCAAGAATCTAAACCTGAACCCAATTGTCGCAGCCTTTTAGCTTGCGCACACCATTATTATTGTAATGTCATCGGACTTACATACATTATGTGTAGCATATTTCAGATCAATTGATCACCGGAAAGTGAGTCAATATTAACTTACAAGATTCCCTAAAATAAATACTAACACGGAAGAGTAAATTAATTTTATCAAATTTATTTTTCGCAATGAATACTTAATATTCTTTTATTAAAAACGCGCATAAGAAAATGTAAAATACTCTTGATACCATTTAAGCGTTTCTTTATAGAAGATATTCTCCTCCGAGCAATATTATTTTAAGCTTCAATGCATCAGATAATGATGTTTTTACAGTCGTTAAGGGGCGGAAATGTGGATGAACAAAAAGAGGAGAGAGATAGGTAATAAGCAATTTCCCTATTGTTTTCTTATGCAATTTCAAATATATTGGGTACCCATTGATGGAACACCTATTTTATGTATGTACCGTTTTTGAAACCACATAAAAATGTAGAGTTCCTTCAATGAAGGAGGGTATTTGCGTCTGTCCGTCTGCCTGTCTGTCAGCCCGAAAAAATAAAATATTTAAGAAAATAGGCAAAAAATTGGCGACAATTGACCATTCCCCCCCCCTTATCTCCGAAACTACTGGGCCAAACATTAATAAAAAATCAGATAATAGTTCTTTATCTATAGATTACAGGAAAACCTATAAGAAGTCTACCTAATACCTTTAAATCTGTAATTCATGGATATATATATATAATCTGAATCTCGGAAACGGCTCCAACGATTTTCATGAGTTTAACTCGCACTTGCCAGATTATTATGGTTCCGAAACCAAAAAGTAAAAATAAACCCTTATAGTGCGACTCCGTCTGTCACAGCGGTTTCTAAAGGTGCTGAAATGGGGGACTAAGTTTTCAAAGTATGGGTAAAAGTTTAAATATGGTTTATTGCATGAATGAGCTTTATTTGTACATTCCAAAGTAGGTTTTATTTGCTAACATTTATTAGTGTTTGATCATATAACTTTTCACCGTCGAAAAGCCTATTAATAAGCATTATGATGTTATAAAAAGAAAAGCGAAAATTATCTGGGTAGATAAAACCGCTAGATTATTTTTGTGGAGCCAACGTCACTACAGTATATAACCAATGACCAAATATATTATTGAATCAAGATTTACACAAGCCGGGAAAGAATATTTACGAGCTATATCCATTAACACAAATGGAAGTATCAACTAAGAAAATAATCCGAATCATACTAATGGATAAAATTACTTTTATTTCGCTATGGGGAAAGCGAATATTGCTTTTTATTAGCGTAAACCATGGACAGTTGAAAGAAGGCGGAAACTATGACGGATAAGGCTGATAATGTCCGTTTAGAAATCTAATCTCACTGTTTTAATGAAGATATTGATAAGATTTTATTCATTTTATATATTTTATCTACTCTCACATCGTTATGTTCTTCTATTCTATTATATTCTATGAAACCAAAAACAATACTCTTTATGCACACCCGTGAATAATGAAATTAAAAAATTGTATTATACAAGTACAGTTTTCTTCCCAAGATAATACTATAAAATAACTTTTTTTCTATTAAAGTACAAGCACAGATTATGTAGATATTATTTACTCATGTGGTACAAGTATTTGGACATGCCTGGACACTTATAATGTTTTTTGGGTTTTAATACATCAATTACTGTCAATCAACTTGTCAAACGAAATAATAAAGAAAAAAACATTATAACTTGCCAGACATGAGGACTAAACAATTAGGAATTAATCAGTATCAATTCAATTTTAGATGCAAATTTACTGTGTGCGCGTATGCGGATTTGGGCGCCATGATGATTAATGTTTGTTTATTTTATTGATTTTTTGCATACATATTTTATTTTGGCCAAAAATGACAGAAAAATAGCAGTAATACTAAGGTGAAATAAACTTGGATCTGAAATTGTGGAGGCGGCAATGGATATAACGAATAATCGATACCCGTAAGTCATGAAAACCTAAGACGAAATATTATCGATTTTTTACCTTTAAATTACTTATTAGATGAGTTTAGATAAAGTACTGTATGATACTGCACATAATTAGGTATTAAAAACTCGTGTGATACTATTAAAAACTTACACTCGTATTAAATAACCCCTATTATGCAACAGTATCATTAACTACTCTTAATTTATGACAATTTTTATTTTAAATTACTTCCAAAATAGAAATGCAAACAAAAACAGAATAGATGAGATTTTTTGATATAAATATATCATAAACATTTTTTTTTCACACTGGCATACCTACCGACTATACATCAAGTAGATGAAAAATGATGCATGTAGTGTTGGGATAACGTTATTACTGCGAAGATATATGTCACTCTATGTATCCTCGGCATCCGATTGTGCAAATTTAGGTAAATAATATAGAGATGAGAGAACGGACAAAGATTGCAGCAATTTGACTCGGATTACTAACCTATGGTTTCTATATCTGTGCAATTTGATTTTTCAGTTATTTTATTAAATTTCTTTTTAGATTTTTATGTATAGGTACTATAAATATTATTTTGTATTTGAATAATAGAATAAATTATTTTTAAAAATATTTGTTTAACAAAAAAAATGTAATGTAATAGGTATCTGATAATTGGTACTAAATACGATTGTTTCTTTACTTTACATAATACTTAACATAAACTTTCCTTGCGTTTAAAAAGTGTGTATGAATAACATTGGAAAGACTTTTAAGAATTTTAAGCTACATATTTTAAAAACCCATATTATTAGATACGGCAAATAATGTAAACTAAATAAAAACAAGTAGTATTAATCGCGTTTTTTTCTTATCTTGCGCATCTAGCAAACAAACTGACCAAAAATTCTTCTAGACGAGTTGATCGCAAAAAAGTGAGACAGAATCAGATTTCATGCATTGACTCCTCGATAACGAAAAATATTTACGTAGTCGTTTTAATAGCTCTATAAAATTTCTACAGCTTAAGAAATGCAAGGTCGCTTCTTACAATCTTTTTGTTCTATTTTTCATAAAGAAATATTCTCGAGGCGACAATTTATATCCCCCACTATATTCATAGGGCTGTAACCGTCTGTAAGGGCTTACTTTACAGCGAGAAGATCTGTTTTTTATTTATTGACTAATGATTTAGAGGGGACTTTGTTCTTTTATATTTTTGCACAATTGTTTGTATTTATTTGAATGGGTAAGCTGGAATTATTCATGGAACATTTAATGTTATATTTTTTGTGTATTTTATCTTCAGGCATAGTTAAGATAAAACAAAGGCTCGATAACTATTGTTTTAGATGTAGGTACACGTAAATCATGTAAATAGACCACTTTAGCACTTAATATTTTGTAAAATGAATAAAAATATTTTTTTTAAGACCCATCCCAAGATATTCCACTTAGATATTTTACATTTAATATGGTAACTTTGCATATTTTTTTGTTTTCATAAAGTATTATAACTTATAACTTTGCTGTTTATAAACAAAAGATGCTTTTAGATACTTTAGACGTTAGATAGTGTTTGATCATTTATTTGTCACTGTGAAAAAGCCTAGGAATTATTAAAATAAGTGTATGTGTTAAAATACGTATATCCTCGCATTATTATTAGCAACTGTTACAATATTAAATAATTTATTATTACTAAAAATAATAATCTCTAATATCTATACTTGTGTGCAATAATGAAACCATGAAACTTTGTTTGACTGCAAACAATGATATTTAAATACACCAATCTCATATTAAATCTACAACCCTTATACAAGGTACGTCATGTTTGAACAGTTCTCCAGGATCCGTTATGAAGTGAAGAATCCTGCTCTAAGCCTTGACTAAATCCCTGCAAAGTTGTTAGCGTGGCATAAAATAAGCTCCTGTGTACAATATGCAGGGAAGACACGGTCTCCGGGCGGTGGATATCAGCTCACATTGTTTTTGGCTCTTCATGACTTCAGCTATAAATTTGGTATAGGAAGCTCGCTAAAATTATGTATAACTTTATAATTATTAAAATAGTTAAATACGAAGCTAATGCCGTTTCAAATTAATTGTTTTGATATGATTTACATAGACTAGAAAAGTTTGATGATAAAATTACAATGCAAAATCTCGTACTTGTGCATGTCGAATGTATATTACCAGAGTAAGCGAGGCACGCGCGCCGTATCTAGCGGCTAGCGGTTTGTGTGGTCGGTGGAAGCTTGCGCTTCTTGAGAGAGAACTGCTGCGCCTAGTAACCACTGTCAACGTAGCTATTATTGCTTTAAACAAAATTATAACTAACTGTCCCCCGCGGTTTCATCCGCTTTCCCGGGTTAAAAAGTAGACTATAATTTCAAGGGCTTTCTACTTCCGAAAACCCAATTTTTTTCCTAAAATAACTTATTCCTTAAAACATAAGCTTAAATTTCATTTATTAGAGTAGTTATATTATATAGATAGGTAAAGTAAATTGGGCGTATTTGGGCTAAAATACCTAATAGTGTACCTACATAATTATTAATGATCCTACAAAATTTCAGTGGTCTGAATGGTAGTGCCATTACTAAGTTTTCATTTAACGTTAATCTCTGTTAATTGCATTTAATTACACTCTGAAACGTAGGTAATGATGGGGTGAGATAGCTATACTACTATCTAGAGTACTCGAGTACCTAATCTATTGGGTAGGTCAGGCTTACTTTTAAGCGTAGCTTATGCATTTTAAGCTATTGCATAGCTTCTATCGCGGCCCTTGAGCGTGGAGACCGAATCCAGAAATTCCGTAACGAAAATAACCTAACACCCCCCACTCCGACCAGCATAGCGGTGATATTTTTTAGTTTTGCCATCTATCGATGAATAGCAGAACTTTTAATGACTTTTTGAAATATCACGCTTGTCTCTTAGGTCAGCAACTCGTCTCTAGGTGGCATTGGTTGTATCGGCGTTACTGCGCATGCGTAATCCCCCTCTTCGCCCCGCAATCTGGTGACTCATGCCTGCAACTTGAATTAATATCAAAGAAAAAAAAACAAAGGAAAAAAAATCCTGCTTAAATAAAATAAATAAATAATTATAATTGCATAAGTTGATAAAAACAGCTATGCAATAGCTTTACCTCGGCAGTCTCCGAGTGCCACACGTCTTTTTTTTTATTAATATGGTTTTCCATTATAAAAAATATTTTTATGACCTGTAGTACCTGTACCTATAAGGTATACTTCAATGCCTTATTGGCCACTAATACCCAATCAAAAGAATCCTGTATAACTTGTAAAATGATCAACTCTATCGCCTACATTATTGTTGAGAATAAAAAGAAAATATTGGAAAACTAGAAAGTCTATTCTTATATTTACAAATTGAATTTTGTTCATTTAGTTTCCTAAGAAAATTAGTCTGCTTGACTGAACTTTAAAACTTTATTGTACTTTATGGTTCAATTACTACCAATTAAAAAGAAACATAAAATATTAAGTGAAATATTTATTTTTTGCTAAAAAAAAACTTATAGTTTTTCAAGCGCAGACTAGAGAAATAAAGTTAATTTAATCAAAAGATCAAAACTGAACTAATTAGTATTTAGTTAGTTCTCTTATAATCTGAGCTTTGATCTTTATCTTAGAAATGTCATATAAATTAGGATTATGTAAATTATAGTAATTAAGTTAAATGCAGACTTTTACTCATTATTTCAATGGACGTCGGTGATTAAAACTAAAGATTATTGCAAAAATATTTTAGTCTGAGTACAAATTATAGTCTTTTATTATTTTGTTGTAATATTTTAAGTCCCTGCCTGATCACTGACTGACGTAACGACTGAGCCTAAATACCGGATACTGAAGACATGAAATTTGGAGGTTGTCTTTTTTAAGAAGCGTAGGTTTAAGATTTTTCGATTTACTCCTATACGGGATCGCGGGCGAAATCTCCGATAGAAAATTTGTGTTATTATAGTGTTTGTTTGGTTGTTTATAACTACTCTACATACTCTACGTAAGTACCTACCTATTTAGTTTCCGCCTATACCTACCGATATGACTCACATTCTTGATGTTCCCCGGAAAGTATTCCAATGTTTGTTTTTTTATTCCACTAAGGCAGCAAACAAGCATACGGCACACCTGATGGTAAATGGTTACCGTAGCCTATGGACGCTTGCAACACCAGGGGTATCACTCGCGCGTTACCGATGCTGTAAGAATCTCTTCACACCCTTCTTGAACTACCCCATGCTGTAGTCTCTTTGGGAAACCACGGCGGGGAGCTCATTCCGCAACTTGAGCGTCCGTGGCAGGAAGCTTTGGAACCGCACAGTGCGAGACCATTTAGGTTCCAGTGTATGTGGATAGACTCCCCGCCGATGGCGAGAGGTGCGATGGTAAAAGGTAGCCATGGGCATCGATCTAGACGTGTGAAATGCTAGTGATCCATACAAATACATTATCTGCGATAAAGTGCCCAGAGAAGAGCAAAGAAAATTTTGAATCTTTGGGAGATAATAAAAACATAATATATTTTTTGTTTTGTTAATATTTTTTATTTGACTTTCTATAATGATTTTGCTTGTCTATTCTTTATATACAGCCATGTACTAACTGCTGTGCCTACAAAATTATTTATTCTTCTAATACAGACATCACTAGAGTAAAGAACGACATTCCTGTCTTTATGAACTGAAAAAAAAACAAAGTAATTTAGTGAAGCTACTTGTACCTAAGGATGATGGATTAAGGACTTTATTGCTTAAACCCAAAGATTTTAAACCACGATCTGATATTGATTGGCCAATGTCTTATCAATTGTAACCAATAAACTTGAAAAATACCTATGCGAAATATTACTTGGCCTTTTGGCTCTTTCAAACATTGACAGAATAGCAAAACATAAAATTAAACGATTTTTTTTTTTCATAAAATGAGCTTTCGTTTTGCTTCTGACTCGCTCTACCGATATCAAAACCAAAGATATGATACACTTACTACAAAAAAAAGAGTGTTAATAAAAACAGCTTAAAAAATCCTTCGCTGTTCCATCCCATCAATGAGCACCAGCCTTTATACGCGGGAGTAACTTACCCAAGTAAATGTTGGTAAAGACAAGGCAATGGACCCAAAAATATAAATGGGCATCCTCTGATCAAGAGCCATTTTGAAAATACGCATGTTGGTTTTATGTTTCTTATCGAAAATATACCATTTATCTGTCACAACATTTTCTAAAACTTCACACTGAAAAAGAAAAAAAAAGAAAATATTTGTGTCAATTTTGTCTATATCTTTACTACTGAACCGATTAGAAAAATTATTTCACTAATAGGAAACTACATTATCCCCGAAGGTTATAAGCTACTTTTTATCCCGGGAACGCGAGTGAATACACGGGGAACAGCTAGTATGCACTAAACTAAGCGTTCTTTGAAGACAGATGGACAGAATAGTAAACATTCTATTTAATTTTGTCACTTTCTCAATTTTACAAGAGCAGAGATTGTATTGTATCACAAAATACGTTTCCTATTAGAAACAAGTCAACAATGATACCTAATATACCTCACCTCATTTTCAACTTGCTGCCCTAGTAAACAGAACATAAGTACCACTAAAATGAAGCAAATTTCGTGAACGTAGTATTTCATTGTATCCAGAGACTTTTTATCCTGCGAAAATTGTTAGAAATTTATTATTAGTTTCAAAAAGCATTTACGTTCAAAGAAGGCAATAAAAGTTTTTAAAAAGTACTAAAAATACTTAATTTTAGTATCATGACTTTTTATTTCTTTTTAATATCAGAAAATGTATTAAAAAAAATATGGATTACACAAATAATTGTTTTTGTGTCGCCAAGCACCTTATTTTCTAGGACCTGCACAAGAATAGCAATTCTTTTTGACTTTGTGCGCTTACGACTTTCTACATCATAACGACCACATGAAGATTGTAGTTGAAATCAATTCAATTCACAGAAACAAATAATTAACAAAGGTCTAAGGCGTATTAAAACAAAATATACTTACTGAAATGGCAATTTTCACAGAGCAGACACAAACGAGCATAATAGAAACCAGTATCAACGCCAAATAAAATGGCCGGCATATAAAATTCAATTTGTTACTAAATCTGTCGAATAAAAACAATCATAAAAATTCAACGAATTGATCTAAATAACATCTAAATTACATAAATGACCGATTGAGAAGAGCAAAAGGTTAATTTACTAACTTGAAATTACTTGGCATTAATTTGGATGAAAGAAATCCTCCCGAGATGGTTACAAATGTAGTTATAATGTAAATTATGAGCTTTAGATCTTATTACTCATAGATATTACCACAGAGTTAATAATATACTAAAAACAAAGGTTTCCATAGCTCTGCTTAGTTTGGGATCAGATAACCGTGTGTGAAAAACGACCCAGGATATTAAAAAAATAAAATAAATATTACGGATTCCTCATCGGTATAAAGAACATATATCAAGATTTTTTTTTATATATTTATGGCAATATTATAATTAAGCATAGACATATTTTGACCGGTATAGAATATACACAACTATTTCAAAATTGTATAAAAACAACTATGTGAAAACTGATCTAACTATAGTTCAAACCAATATAAGAGTCAGTTTTTATTAGTAACTAGCTGACCCCGCAGACGTTGTCCTACCCTGAGAACAAAAATAAAACTGGGACCTACCTACCTACCCTACCTACCCCTACCTACCCTACCCCTACCTACCCTACCTACCCCTACCTACCTCTACCTACCCCGACATACCTCTACCTACCCCTACCTACCCTACCTACCCCTACCTATCCTAAGACCTTCTCCTGGTTCTAAGCTACCTCCCCACCAATTTTCAGCCAAATCAGTTCAGCCGTTCTTGAGTTATGCGCTTACCAATACATTTTGCGATTTTCGTCGTTTTTCGTAAAAAAGTAGCATATATCCTTCCTCAGGGTTCAGTGGTTTTGATGTGACAGACAGATTAACTTTCGTATTTCAGTAGGGAATTTTAATATGTCAATGCACAATACTGTTAAAAAATATCGCAATAAGGAACCGCAGAATATTATTATTAATAATAGCTGTGCCCCGAGACCATCAGCGTGTAACTCCTTGCCGCCGCCGCGACCCGTGTCGAGCGCGGCATTCGTTACACAAAAATAATCCTTATAGCATGATTCAGTATTCACGTGCGACGGCGCGATGGCTTATTTCATGCATAAGTTTGGTGTTTCTATACCAATTTCTATGATTCTTTTAGGTAATAATATTAACTTTTTTAAATTAGGGATGAGTGAGAGTATTATAAACGTAAGAGTAAACAAATATAATCAGAATGCTCCGAACTGCTAAGCTATCAGGAGTTACACGTGTTATTGTGAGTCAACCAAAAAAGATATGCTGTTGTGGAATATTTTTTAGACAATTTTATGTACAATATTTCCGTCATACATGATTTCTATGTAACTTTAACCTAACCATTAAGGCTGCACACGCGACGGAAGCTTAAAAAATGGAGTAACTTCTCCCGTTTTCCCAACATTTCCCTTCACTACTCTGCTCTTATTGATTGTAGCGTGATGAAAAGTATACTATAACCTGCCCAGGAGTATGAAGAATAATTGTACCAAGTTTCGTTAAAATACGTCGAGTAGTTTTTGTTTCTATAAGGAACATACAGACAGACAAAAATTTTACTTATTGCATTTTTGGCATCAGTATCGATCACTAATCACCTGATAGTTATTTTGAAAATATATTTCATGTACAGAATTGACCTCTCTACAGATTTATTATAAGTATAGATTTGAATGATTCTTCTTACCTTTTGACCTTTACATAATGATCCACACACTGTGATAAGACCGCAGTACAATAAAATTGCCAGGTATCCTTATCATGCGTTAATTCTAATATCAATTCATTAAGATGCGTCAAAATGAAGGTAAGAATCTTCAGCTGACGTATTATTTGACCAATCAGAAGAACTATTGTTGATTGTAAACCAGGATACGCTTAAAATTAAAATAAGTTTCATTGACTTATGATAAATGAATGATGGGGTGACGGACTATTTTAATTAGATTAAAAAGAAACTATATTCACATTAGGTCAAAGCTGGTTTAAATGATGCAAGGAGAATCATTTAAGTAGTAAACTATAAATAAATAATACGAGAAAACAATGATATTCAATAGGATACTACTAGATAGATGTAGAATTAAGTGGAGTGATAATAATATTTAAATACAACAATATATGTATCATTTAGAGTATGTAAGTTAGTAATGATGAATAAACGAATACTTACCAATGCAACATAAATATCCAGCATATGCATGAAATGTGAATGATGTTATATAAATTGAAAAATTTTCCATGCTCCAAGGGAACCACATGTCAAATGCTGTAAGTAAATTAAGACAATAACTTTAAACAAAATTTACGGTAATAAATAATATCGGGAATGTACAAGTATATCAGACATGTATGGATAGTCTAAAGATTTCTAAGAAATAGTGCACATAAAAAGATATCGAAGAAATTTCTTGGGTATCATATTTTTTAACTTTAGTACTTAACACTATGATGCCAACTAATCTAGACCTAGATCAAAATAATTATCATCTAAATCAGGAATTGTCTATAGTTAATTTTACATGAGCGATAGTGATATAATCATTTGATTCAAATGTAATATCAGACAAAAATTTACGCAACGGGTTGCTGAAAACTTCCTCTGAATGCAGGCAACCAAAGACTGTCTATAGACCTACGGTAGTTGAAAATTAAACTTACCCAAAAGCCTCAAAGAAAGATCTTCCCTCACGATCATCTGATAAATTGGATTGCAAAGATACAACGTGGCACATAACCAAACACTTGCCACGTAGATCTTCAGTAGAAGTCTTGTGTAGTTAAGCAAGTTCTTCTGCGATTCATGAATCATATTCTTTAGCTCCATCATTCTCTCTCCACTTTCTTGTTTTAAGATAAATTCGATGAATGGCATCTCTAGTATTATATCTTTGAAGACTATCTCCTTTGAATTAAAATATTTGTTGTTATAGAGTTGTTTCATTCAAAACGTATTGTCAGATCTTATGTAATGGCTACCTTCTACTATACTTATTTGATTTATATAAGGGTGTGATTATGGGTGTGACATGTTTTATTCAACTCAACCCGTAGGGTGTGATTGAATTGCAAATACACACACATAATAACACATATAATGCTTACCATATATACCTATACCAATACACCGATTTGTTGTAGTATCTTCAAATACATTATTCCATTATGCTAACAACATGGTCTATAAATAATGATAATGCAGAAATAATTACAAATTAAATGCAAATTCGATAATTAATAGCTAAAATATTCGCCATTTACCATTATCATTTTTTGTATTACCTACCTTTAAAAATGTCCGAAAATTGTTTCGGAAAATCAAGCATATTCCAAGTGAGATTGTCATAATAACGCCGGTGGTCCAAATGCAAGCTCCTTGAATGCATAAAAGAAGGTCTGAGTAGTTAACTACAACGAAACAACTAGTGAATATGAAACAGAATACACCAACAATGAAGTTAAAAATTTGTAGAAACAACCATTGTCTAGAGTCCCAATTTTGCTTGGCAAAAATTGGGATGCCAGCAAAAGAAAGGACCTTGTGGAAAGTATCAAATGTTTCGTCCATATTGAGTCACTAAGAAGATGTTATGAGCGATACTGGAAATCTTTTTTTATTTTAGATTGAATTTGATACAGACGTGCACAACAGTTTTAAAGAAGAAAGCTCTTTCGAGTTATAAATACTACTTCGTTGTTTTGTAGCATTTGCTTGTTTTGCACATATAAGAGCCTAGTTCTGGTTATCCTGACGACTGCGCCATATGATAGAGGGATGAAGGAAAATACTTATACTTGGAGAAACACGCTCATTATTTAAGTTACTTTTCCTGATTTTTTACACAAGCAGTTAATTAAAACGTTATTGAAAGCCTCTAGTTTGAATCAGAAGGTTAGTTTTTTTTCAGATATTATATAAAAGAGATCTACTATAATTCTACACTATGTTACAGAGCTTTCATATCACAAGCTTTAATTTATTTTTATCAAAAAGTTTCCGCGCTCTATGTTTTTCTTTATGTAATTAATCTCGTTTAATAAAATCTTACGAGCTTTGTGGATTATAATGAAAATGTTTGTTTGTTATTTCTATAATTAATGTAAGCTTTTGTTGTTGTTGTATTTTGCCTTCCGTATTAATGTTATTGGTTTACCTGTTTTTAACCTATTTCGAAAAAGGAGGAGATTCGACCTGTTTGACAAGTATTTTTTAAGCTACTATGGTTATTTGTAAAATACCTGCGATATTTTAAAGTGTGACAGCTTAGGTGTATATTTTACTTCTGTGAGGTATCAATTTTTTTTTTACTTTTGTACGCGACTGTATCTGTCACGGCAATCATCTTTGAGGGCTGTACTTAAAAAAATGACAAAATGATACACGGTGGGAAGGAAACACGTGTTCTTTATGCCATAAATACTTGAGCGACACCCCTTTGATATTTTGATTTGTCGTACTGAGAAGAAATTCTCTTTGATACCTTCTTATTTGACAGGTAAATTGTATATTTTACTTCTAGCATGATATTTTTATTATATTTAAGATTATTAACAATAGTGGCTATTTGAAATATCAAAAATGTTAAAAATAGCAATGTCAATACAACTAAATGCATATGAAAGTACCTACATACGGCAGGCTTAAAAAATAGTTATAAGTATGGAGAGTGTATCTGAATCATAGCTCCTAAACGGATGTACCGATTTTAATTATGTTTTCGAAAGTGTTCTGAGCTAAGTTTCAGAAAACGCTCAGCCGTTTTTCTTTTTAGATGTTTTTTGAGTAGGAGTTTCTATAAATAAAACCGGATAAGGGCGAAGTCTAACTCGCGCACCGAGGTTATTAGTGTTTTTCTTCACCGATAAAGCTTCTAAGTCACATTATTGACTTTAAAATGAAGGGTAGTTACAAAGAACCTTAGAACCTTATACATTGAGATTTATTTTTGATTAATTATTCACTTTATTCCAGAATTTATGAGACGTTTAATTTAATATGAAACTTAGTGGTGTCCGTGCAAAGAAATTTGAACTAAATCAAAGTCTAAACTTTTTATTCAGTTTAGGCTCTAAGAGGCTTTTGACTTATTTCATTTGTAATGTAATGTTCATTTTGCATTAACAAGGAGCATATAAACATCTACTACAAAAATATCTGCTTTACATACTTGGTGAAAAATAATTATAGCCTGAAGGCGGATAGGCAGCATTAATTATAAAAAATCTTATAGCTACGATTTTTCTACTTTATTTTTTTTTCCCCTAACATTCTCTTATTAGACAAAGAAAACCTTATTAAGTCATAATTGGAATTCTCTTACAAATTTCTTACTTTTAATACGCATAAATTATGCTTTATTATAAAGGAAATGGAATTTTTCCAAAGTGGATATCGATCCTTCTCATTAATTGGTATAATTTGTTTAGCTTCTTTGGGTCATTTATAAAGTTCCAGCCATAAGATATGTAACGCCAGACTGATATCTTAAATTATAAATTTCATTATAGTTTTTGTTTCACCAAGATCAATGATAATGTAGCCGAAGGTGGTAAGCAATCAATGCCTAGTTTAGATTATTTTATACATGCTCTTTTTTTTCAATTTTATGAATTTAATTTTGATTCATAAATGGGACAAACTTTACTACATAAAATTAACGTTTGTCAGTAAGGGTAAAACCTCTTTTAAAGACAATAAAATTAATAGAACTAGGAGCTATATAGAACCCATCGCAAAAATAAATTAGAATCGATCCAAGCAAAAAAGTAATGCTTGAACAAACATTAAAAAAAACATACAATCGAATTGAGAACCTCCTCCTTTTTTGACGGAGGTTAAAAATAAAATTTCAGGAACTACTATTCAACTATTTATGGGGTGAATTACATACCTACACGCATAAAAAATAATAACATAATGGAGTTAATAAACCAACGTTAGTACTGTATCAACAGAGCTCGGGTAAAATAAATCACATCGAGAGGAATAACAAGAAATGAGAGCTGAAAAAATAACAAAAGCAGAAGATTTATGATGTTTATGTATAACTGACGAATGGTGTCGATTTGTAGAGAAATCGATTACTTTTCAGAAGAGACAAGCATCCCTAATGTAGGGTAAGACACTTTAGGTTTTCTTTGTTGAGAAAAGATGTAATTTTTGAGTTTTTTTTAATGGACTAAAGTTGGTAGCTTCTGATGGCTTCATCGACCTTACCAGACAAATCAGCGAGCGCTGAAATATACATAGTTACTTATTGAATTAGAAAGAAAGGAAACCATCGGATTTTTTTATTCTAAAAATTCTTCCACCTATTTGAAGCTACATTATTCGAGTGCTATAGGCTAGTTACTAATCATACCAGGAACACGGGTGAAACCGCGAGAAACAGCTAGTTTCTAATATTTTATTACTACCGGAAAATAATTTAAATATAAATATGTAACTTAATAAATAAAAATATACTTAACTTATATTGTAGGAGCTTTCCTATAAAATGTATAAGATTATGAAAATTGAGGACAAATTTTTCTTTCATCTCTCATCTTGGAAAGATTCCACTACCCCAATAAGCGCAGCGCTTATCTGATTTAATCATTAAATTCTATTTCTAAATATAATATAGGTACATAATAAATATTCTAAACATAATAATACAATTGTAAAACCGGAATTTATACTAGGTATATAACAAAGAATGTATTTACCAAAACCTGGATTGGGATGATTTAGAAAGAGCTACTAGTACCATTAAAAATTTTCTTGACATTAATAAATGAACTTATTCATCTATTTATGTACGTAATAAACTACTTTATCTACTCTCATATCGTAATGTTCTTATTATGAAATCAAAATCAGTACTTTAATGACCCACTTTAGGCACACCGTGTATAATGATTCATTATAGTACAGTTGTGTCCCCAAGATAATGCTATAAAATAACTTTTTTTCTATTAAAGTACACTTTGGACCTATCAATAGTATAATCAATCAGTATCAATTCAATTTGACGATGACAATGTGACAAATTTGTTGACTTGAAATTTAGAGGTAAGAATTGTTGGGAGTTGGCAACACGGATTTGATTATGTATATGATTATTGTGTCTGTTTATTTTATTGTTTTTGCCTACATATATCATTTTGACCAAAAATGTCACAAAAATAGTTTTTTTTTTTTTTTTTTTTTCTCTAGGGAACTCAAGGGTAGCCAAAGATTTATAAAGAGCAGTAAAGTACCCCTAATTACTCATGTTCATGAACTTGGCTTACACTCAAATGTGTCAAATGAGAAGAAAGATTCGAAAACTGAATTAGCAGCCAAAGTGTAGCAGAATAATATTTCTTATTTTTTTCTTACTTCAACATTTTTTTTTCTGATTCACCCCCTGTCGGGAGACTGAGTGCGCGGACCGTACAATAACAAGGCACGCTTGGCAATCCCTTGAATACAGAGAAAATAAAAATATTACCCCTTATTTCTTGTTATTGAGGATCTTTATAGAACTGTTACTGCGAAACTCAAGTTGGCAAAAACTAATACATGAAGATAATTAAAATTATAGGTTTATTATCATTTTTACTATCTATGAGTTTTTTTTATCTTTACCTACCAATATATATAAAGAGGTAAAGTTTGTTAGTGGAAATATTCTAAAAAATATTTCACCAATAGGAAGATAATCTCTAAATAGTATAAAACCAAGTCGTTGTCTAACTCTGTCTGTTTCTCCTCTTACATCTGCTAAACCACGCAACACTTTTTGATATTGTTTTGACTAAGAAATACGTACCTATAATAAGTACCTAATAAACAAGGTATAAAATAGTACAAATATAATTTGTAAATATTTTGGACAAAATAATTGCACCGGGTTGCTAGTAGGTATAAGATAAAAGAAGATATTATGCGGTAGGCGTGATAATACTATTAAGAGTACTGTTATGCTATTACGTTGCGGGAAACAGTGGTGGGGGTCAATATATTCACTAGTGGTGTGTGAAAATCTACTAGAGTTTTGTGTTGTTATTCCTATGGTATTATCAACTCTAAATTATATATTCTAGTCTTCCATCGTCAGTTAATGTGGTGCTTACGAGAATTCTTGATAATATTACAAATATATTGAGTAAACCACTGCTGTATCATCAGTATCTTGCCTCCGATCTGGAATACGCTTTCATGTGGCTGATAAACAAAATTTTATTTTTATCGTTACTATTAGGCGGATAAGAGTTGTATTGGAAAAGCCCTACTATGAAAATAAAGGGGAAATTCTGTGCCCAATCTAAATAGTATAGATATTGTAGGAGCCTAAGTTCATTTAAATGATAAGTCTGCGTTAAAAGACCGTACAACTTTTTGATATATCTTGATAACAAATGCCAGACAAAAAGGAGTTTTGCCTAACCTTTTTGGTTAGCTAAAACAAAGCTGTGCTTGAGACAAAAAGCTATTGTTTTAATATAAACCGGCGAAATGTAATTGGACGATTCCTTAAGAAGTTTAGAATTGGTTATGTGTGAATTATGTTCCTGTCAATCTAATACGTAACCATTGTGACGAGACTAATGTTATCATAGATAGATAGATAAAACTTTATTGTCACAACATAAATGTTTTCAAAGGTATATGTTTAAGGTTTTGTGTAAATTGTCTGAAATATGACTATGATTGTTGAAGACGTCGGAAAAAAAATTGCCGCGCGGATAAAACTCGGTTGCTCTGCTACCCGTGCGAAGCCAGGCGGGACGCTAGTATATCATAAACACGAACTGACAAATACAACATACCTGTTAGAATCTTATGTGTGAAACCTTGAGGGTGGTAGTAACCATGGTAATCATCATTAACACCTACCTACATGTAAAAGACATTCTGAGACCCGAAACTCTTCAATTCTTCCTCCGTCTCCTAATAATGTGACCAAAATAGAGGTCTATGACAACAACAACAAATTCTTATTTGCCTTGAATACATTCGTTTTATTGTTACGAGCCCAAATACAAAAGACGCAGGGATATATGAAGTCACTATATACAATAAACACGTCTATATTATGCCGAATATATCTCAATATGAACGAAGACAAGAGCAAACACTATAAATCATTTGTCTACTGTTTGAGGGACTATTCTTGATTACTCGATATATTTACTAGTAAGAATCTATCATAGAATGATGTAACTCAAATGTATGACACACTGAATGTAGTAAAACCCATTAAAAAACTGGTATTAATACCATTTACGGACTTTTTGGCGGGAACTTGCGAAGTGACGTTGCGTTTTCATTTTATTTACATAAAATAGTGTATTTTTTGAGTTTTTTTTAATATTACCGGTGGTATTTTGTCCAATAAAGATCAATACAAGTGCACCAGTGAAGTGAAATGAAATGATTACGTGTATAGTGGCTTTTCAAGTTGTCTCAAGAAGTCCATGAAAAGTTTTAGTAGAACGGCTACCATTGTACTAAAACCTAACTAAACTGACTGACTATGACTCGAAGAAGATTTAACATGACTTGAACTTTGAAACTTGACGATTGACGAGAATTTAATACATGAAGAATATAAAAATACCTACATAGCTCAACTTGACACTGGCAAAATACACGAAGTGTGATGCCAAAAAAAAAACCATTTACCATCTATGTCAAAATTACTAAACCATTATCAGGCATTATCAAAAACTTAAATCAGTTTCAACATTTTGACAAGAGGGTGTCTGTTCTTGCCTCAATATATTTGTCTCGTGTATAATATACTTATAGCAAAGTTATCCTCTAAATTCAATAGTAATACCTATGAGTACCTGGCAAATTTCGCAAATTTTAATAACCCTATACATTTTATCCCTATTCAAAATAAAGGAGTACGATTCGTACGATACGAGATACGAGTTCGATTGACACGAGTATTTATCTATTGAATACCATAATAGAACCCCAAATATTGCCCTATTTCTTCCTGCAGCCACATTATTAATATTCAACACGCGCGAAAATGATTTAGGATCCGCTACACCATACAGTTTCCTCATGGCGAGAATGCTTTCTTTAACTGCATTGTCAATTGTGTCAAAGGAACAAAACATTTTGTACCTCAATATTATTTTATATTCTCGTACACTTTTTACATGTCAAGCTTTATATTATGTTGCAATGTTCATATGTAATTTGTGTAGCTCGAAATTTGCAAACCATTTTTTCAATAACATCTTACGCGTGAATAATCGGTTACTATAAATATAGGACAAAAATAAGATTTTTAATTAAAATTACTATGGCTAGTAATTCACTTTTTCTAGCGAACAATATAAACCAATACTCTAGAAACACAAAACTGAATTCGAATATGAAAACTGGTGTTATCGTTTCAGGCATAACCGTGCAAATAGCACTCGATACGGATGAAAAGCTTTGCAAAAATTCAAGCACCAATTTCATGAAAGTTTGGTCATAGTTTTTTTTTAACTAGTTTTAAGAGGTTTGAAATACAAAGTTTTTTGCGGATTACTTTCGTTTTATTGTATTGTACTGTGAAGTTAGGACCTATACATATATACCTATGATGTGGACCTATGTATTTGGTAAATATTTTTTTCTCCTTGATAATATGTTATACACTGGTATGTAAAATTGAGTCAAAAAGTGAAAAATAAATGCAAAACTTCAATAATAATATACCTAGATAAAACATAACCTTTATATTTGTGTCAATAATTAATGAATTAATAAATAATGAAATATAATAAAAATGTAAAAACATTAATTGTTAACAAATCTGTCATGAATCACCAACATAAAAAAAAGCCGTACAAAAATTTAAGCATTCACGAGTAACAGTCCAAACAAAATCAAAAACCTACCAATTTACAATAGACTCTACCAATTCATTCTGCAGAAATCGTTTAAGTCACCCCTGAAGTGCAATTGTTCTGCCAACAGTCCCGGGTCCACCAATACTATGTGCCAATATTTGATCAAGCCAGCAAATAGCGTCGGGTGAATTAAAACGATTTTCTTCCTTAGTACGTTTGTCCAACTGAATTGTAATATATTGTTTTGTCGAGTTACTTTGGCTTTAGATTTCAGAGCTTTGTTTAATTTTGATTGTGATTAAGCGTTCCAAATTAAAGCATCTTTGATGGAGTATGTGGTTTGACAAGATTGATTTTGTCAATGTAATCTGGGAGTATTAAGAACACAGTAACTACACTTGATAGCTTATTCTTAAAAAGTCTACTTTTTAGGGTTGCGTACCTCAAAAGGAAAAAACGGTCCCTTTATAGGATCTCTCTTGTGTCTGTCGGTCTGCCCGTCCGTCTGTCACAGCCAATTTGCTCTGAAACTACTGTGTGTATCGTGTGATATATCAATATTATAAAGAGTCATGAATATGAAAGTTGATGGATATACATATACCTATAGGAATGGGAAGACCGAAAAAGAGATGGGTGGATTGTGATTAAAGAAAATTATCTTTACGGACCCTCGGTGCGCAAGTCAGACTCGCACTGGTCCGATTTTTTTTTTACACAAATATAAAATACTAAAATAAGGAAAAAAAACGTTAATTAATTCTAATCATACTTTATTTTGTAACTGAAACTTGCCTTATAATAATGCTAATAAAGTAAAAAGAGGCTATCTGTATGATCATAGTAACGAGACTAATTTAGTTTGACAGAGTTCTAAGAGATAAGTTATGCGCAACTTTTTGGGACCTCTGTCTTTTGAATAAATTTTCAATAAACTTCTATAAAACGAGTTTGACAAGTTTTGATTGGTGTGAATACTTAAAAGGATTTTATACAGTAATTTTGGTAGCCACGTCGCTTGATATTTTCATGATTTTCTTGCTACTGTTTGACTTTTGCCGAAAAAGTTTATTTGCCATTGATTAATGTTTCTCCTTTTCATAATAACAATAAATAACTAGTGTAACATTATTTTGTACACTAGCATCATCAATTATTAAATGTACTAGACCAAAGTAGCCTCCTTGCGTAAATCCAAGTAACGATTTTTACAAAAGTTACAAAAATCTTTGAATTGTCCAGATTTTATTACATTATTTTAATGGCAATATGCAACCTACTCTTTTAGGTGATTTTATAAAGTTAAAAATAAATATAAAGACTTTAAAATATAAATTGTAGAATAGATTATTATAAACAAGGTATTTTGCAGAGTCCGCCTACACAATTAAGCCCACATTCCTAAAAAGTGTTGGTGAAGAACAGGGAATAGGGCTGGTATTAGATAGCCCTTTAGCCATGCAAAACGTTTGGTCTAACTGCTAATAGTACAGTAAGCGATTTCTGAGATTTTCTTCTTCTTTCTCTCTTTGTCCTGTCCCAAAACCGTGACTAGGTAGGTTAAAATAGTTAAAACCCATGTTAGACAGGACTGCAAACATACTTTATTAGAATCTGAATGTATGTAATAGTTCCATAAAAGTTAACTGTTCGTATTTGCTTAAGAACGGAACGTACGTATAGAGAAATTGTGACCAGTCTACTGTGACCTATGAAATGACACAAAATCCGCCAAATATTCAGCATTTTCTGTATAAAAGACATGGAAGAAGAGGTCGTCCTAATTTAGATTTTCTATTCTCAAGGCGATGTGATTTCAGTCTTAGAACAAGAGGTGTAACACGCGTGAATTGGGAGAGGACTTTGGGAGTTTAGGAATAAAGTCGTTTATAGGTTGACAGTGTCTTTGAGGAATATTGGGTGAAGAAAGGATTTGTGAAAGATTAGAGTAGGATTACATGTACAAAAAAACATACCAAGCTCATACTAAGGGGTCTTACTTTGGGTCGAGGTCACAATTATAAACCTAACGTTTATTTTTATAATAATTTTTTGATCAAATATTAATCCAAAGATTTGATTCTTATTTTCTAATACAGGACTACTTGAACTAAAAAATATTTGTTACATTAGTTTTACTTCCTTTTTTTTTGGGTTTGGTTGTTTAATATTCTTAAAATATGTAGCAACAGCTGCACCAATTCTTATGATTTCTGAAAAGTTTACCTAAGTTTTAAGTGTATTTTTTTAAATGATAACTACTCCACGTATTTCCTTATCCATCGCATGTAGTTTTATCACGCGTTTGGCAGTCGGCACCGCACTTACATTTGCTGTAGTGCAACCGAGCTTCTGAAATATGAAAATTGAATCTAGTTACCCTGTTTTTTGGACGTCTTATACAAAGATGCGACTTGTTTGTAAGCTTAAAAGTGGCACACAGATTCATTTAATAAATTATTCGAGTTTTATGCTAAGAAGACTAAAATACATATTTGTTAGAAATGTCTAGTTTCATCCTTTTCAAATTGAAACATTTTCCTTTCTACTTAAATTTTTTAGCTCTGCATAAATTAACGACCTTCCTTTTTTCTTATTAATTCGAAACATAAGATTTATAGATGGATAAATAGGTAATCCGGTTCGTACGTGGGCAGGCCCCCCACAAGGTGGACCGACGATCTTGTGAGGGTCGCGGGAAACCGCTGGATGCAAGTAGCGCAAGACCGGCCAACGTGGAGATCCTTGGGGGAGGCCTTTGACCAGCAGTGGACGTCTTTCGGCTGACATGATGATGATGATGATGAAGAAATAGGTAATAATCATTTACAGTACAACAAAAACTCTTTTGAATTTTGGTGTAGGTATAAAAGTATCATACAATGATATAAATCCATGTAAAAATCTGGAAACACAATTATGAGAATATTTAATTTAGTAACTGAATCTATTTACCAGGAATTTAGATTGAGAATAGCCAAATAATTTCCAAATATTTCGGTAGTTAATTAGAACATAGTTGAATGAATCACAGAGTAATGATTTGCGAGTATGAAATACCTAGCATAATTTTACCATTTCAATGCTTATAAACGGATTCAATTTCCCAAATATGTAGACAGGGAATTATATACCATAATTCAGGATTAAATAACGTTTGTATTTATGTAGCAGAAGCAGTAATAAGTTTTGGTTTGTTCTAACTTTTCTATATTATATCAGTATTAAGTTTTAATGACACTTCAACCACATGGTATTGCAATCCCATGCCAATTCATTAGCAATCCCTCTGATATTGCTATTATCTAGGTAATGGTACTTGCTTACCTAGATAATAGCAATATCAGAGGTGTACCACCTGCCTGCTTGTAAGACTTCTTGACATAAAAAAAACTTATAATTGTCAAAATCATAAGCAATTTGCAATGCAGCAAAGTTTAGCTTCTTTGCTTGTAAAAAGTGACACAATAACATATCACAATATGTTATTCCAGACAAAAAAAATGTACCAGGGTATTTCTTCCTAAAGAGTAGAGTTGCAGAAGATATTGTACAAGCTACCGTTTCAGTGACAAGTTTACACAGAGTAGGTATTGAATTACAGAGACCGATGGACTGTGCACAATTAAATTGAGGAAGCAATGTCTATATACTCGTAGAATAACTCAAATACGGTTTTTACTAGAAAGGGTTTATTGTTTTACTTGAATTATTTGATACGTATTTCACTTTATTTTGAAATTGTTACAGGGACGTACCGAGCTTTAGACCAAATCAGAAACTTAGGCTTGGTCCTCCGAGCTTGTTTTGCTCTATGCAAAGACTTTTTCACGAAACATTAGGTACATGTAGTGGGTAGTAACTAAATAGGTGTCCCGTAGGCAAGTTTAGGTAAAACACCCACAGGAGATCCAGTTTTATGTCATGATAAATCCAGGGTAGGGCAGCTGCCTAACCTGCCCCACCCTGGGTACGCCCACGGATTATTATTAAAATTTACTTTTCAATACCTGTATTTTAGCAGACTTCTTCGTTGGAGAAAGCTTTTTCCATTTTTATGACGATTTCATAACGTATTTATAATATTAAAATATGTAGGTAATAGAGATAAAGAGCAGGTAAATGTTAGGTACGAGCAGGTACCTACTAATTTGCCTAGCGTTTCAACTAGAGTCGTCCATTAAATAACTTCATGGAACTAAAGTGCAACACTACTATTTTACAATTATTATTAGGATTTTTTTATTATTTTACTGCTGTTATTATTAGTAACTTCAAGTGTAAATGATTATATTCATATGTCTTCTCCATATGTCTTCATTACCCTGTGCAAGGACTAGCACAAAGCTCAAAGACATAACGGTTTGTACAATATCGTACCGAGGGACTACCGCTGGGGGCTATATTATCTCTAACACTCTATTTGAACATGTATATACTAGTTGCAGTAAGTCTACTAGTGAGTGACCTAATATGAATGAGATACAGTCAAGGGAATCAAATTAATCTTGGTTAAGGTAAGGTAAGGTAAATTAAGGTTATTATTTCCCAGAAAAAAGAAAGCTCAAGCTCATTGTAGGATTCAAATCCACCACCTTCGTCACGGCATTAGACAACACTAGCACTGAGCTACACAAACCTATATACAACAAACATATATTGACTGCTAAAAACAAAAACCTTCCCATAGTTGGATAAAAAGTATAATACGGTTATGAGAGTACTGATTGAATTTGCAATTTCACTGAAAAAAAAGTAGGTACAGTATGACACAACTTAGATGTAGTATCGGCAAATCGTATATCTACACTTCAGTTCCGATTTACACAACTAATAAAAATCATTCATTATCGCGCCATTCAACGTTCAACAAGATCATTTTCGCCGATCATTAACACATGAGTAATGTTGTAGGCGCACTCTTTTCGGAAATTATCAAGTTCACGAATTTTGCCGATGCTTCATCTAAGTTGTGTCATACTGTATACAAGCTGATGAAATAATCCTGTATCTGACATTATCTCCGTATGTTTCGCCGACACTTTCCGCATAATCAATTAGTCCAACAAATAATGTATCCCTCGTACACAGAAATATCGTTTATAAATTAGTTTAAATTAAGGTAAGGCGGTAACAACGTTTTAATTAACGAGTGTGGAGTTCAAATTGATTCGATTCGGTTTGTGTTACGCAATTTGGAGACCCACTGTTGTAGTATGTTTGATACATACAGCCGTAGTGAGGGGCAATCAAAATATTATTATAACGTACTTGGATTGTAATTTTATTGTACATAATGTTACCTATATTTAGCTTATCTATGAACGCTAGTAGAAGCACAGACCAGCCACTACCAGCCACACACTCAGAGTTCGTAGGTAATAGCCGTGCGGATACAGACAATGGGATTAGGAATGGTGGCTCATTGAGCCTGTCCTGTCAGCATACTACGGTGTAAACAAACTAACGACGAGAAAAAAAACGGAACCCTTATAGATTATTCGTGCGTCTGTCTGTCCGAAACTACTGGACTGGTTTGAAAACATACGTAAGTTGATTATCAAACACGGACGTGTAACGTAAATAAATGAATTTTAAGCATGAGGAATGGGGGCTACTTTTGGGGGGTAAATACATGGTAAACGCCGGATTATAATTTATCGGGCCGTTTTCTATTTGGTGAACTCTAAGACTTATACCTAACTATTTTTAACCTACTAATGATGCAAATGAGAATAATTGAATGAAAAAAAGAACATTCGAAAACATGCTCGTCAAACTTAAAGACTGTATGCAACAACTTAATAACGGCTAATTGCTGATGTAGGCAGTTAGCATTCTCACTGAAAATGGCGTCGCTTTTCGCGTTTTTCTTATTGTTCCTTGTTCTATTTCTTAATTGTTATAGGAAAAGATAACGTTAACAAGTCTTAATAAAGCTGTAATTAGAACGTAAATAAGCTGCTTTGTTGGGTCATAATCTTAAATCGTGTTGTGAACCCTTATGGTTTCCTTATTATAGTACCATCCTAAACCACTTTCTAAGCGGACTAGTTTTCCGCATCGCAGATGATCGCAACCCGTATTATGTAAGGAATTCTATAGGTATTTTTTTATACATTGTATGACACTATGGGATTTTTCGTAGGGTAACCCTTATTAAATAAAAATATTATATATGTTACTTACCTAGTGATAATATGACATTTTACTAGTGAATGTTTTTTTTTATCGGTGTCGCAGTGTTCGCGTTTATTAATAAAATTACAAACAATTATATATTTTTTTCACTTTATAATATTTGAGTAGATATATTTGAATAGCCAATAAACAAATTTAGATGTTAATACTATTTTAATAATTCATCAAATCCAAATTAGGTATGTAAATTAATTTAAAAATTATCAAAATACGAGTGTGAGTTTAAGAACCGAGCCGTAGGCGAGGTTCTTAATAGTATCACATGAGTTTTGTAATACCTAATTATGTGCAGTATCATACAGTACTTTATCTAAACTCATCTAATAATGTAATTTAAAGGTCAAAAATCGATAATATTTTGTCATAGATTTTCATGACTATATTATAGCACAGTTTTCAAACTCACACTCGTATTTTAATAACCCCTATTATGCAACAGTATCATAAACTACTATAAAAGCTTTTTACTTCCCCAGCTACTTACTACTATCAGTTCAATGACACCATTATATTGTATTGTCATCCGATTTACATATGTGTACCAAATTTCAGATCAATAGAACAAAGGAAAGTGGGTTAAAATTTACTCACAAATTTCGACCTAAACAAATTCACATGTGTTAAATAAAAGCTAAAAACGATTAATTAACGCCGTTAATTTAGATATTCAAATAGTTATATAATTAAAAAAGTTTTTAATAGACATCACACAAAAGAAAAACGTGATGTAAATTGGATATTACTACGAGATCTTCGATGACACTAAATCTAAAATATTCTCAACTCACTATTTGCATTACTCTAAAAAATTATAAAAGAAAATTATTATGTAGCAACTGAAGCAAGTAACTGGACCAAACATTCAAAAAGTATTTATTTCATGTAAAAGGCTCTGTCGTCCCGGAACTTCTGTACCACAATAAACTCCCAAAAATATGTTTACCTTCCAAACCTCCATCACACATCATTTAAAATCTACATCAAGTTCCAGCTACGTAAGGGATTACACTGAATAAATAAGTTCGGGTGAGCCCCTGAAACTTTTCGTATAATCCGTTTCGGTAAAACTCATAATCGGGTATGGACGTGAGTTCGCATGTTTTCGACGAAAATGTATGTTTTTCACGAATTCAGGAAATGTTACTAAGACTCACGATGTTTTTTTGGGTCTTAAGATTTTATGTCTTTCGAGAAATATGTAAAAAATAAACTCATTTAAATTTGTACCCAGTTTTAGGGTTCCGTAGCTCAAAAGTAAATAAATCGGACAAGTTCGAGTTAAACTCGCGTGGAGAGGGTTCCGTACACGTTTAACTAAGTTCCATAAATATTTTTAAATCTGACCCAAAGTTAATGTTAACTATAAAAAGTGTGTACGGGAATGGTCAATTTTCGCCAATTTTTCGTCTGTTTTCTTAAATAACTTCAAAACTATATGTTTAAAATTCATTTATTTACGTAGCACGTCCATGTTTGGGTCACCGACTTACATGTGTACCAACTTTCAACTCGATCCAATCCAATATTTTCGGACAGACAGACAGACGCACGAGTGATCCTATAAGGGTTCCGTTTTTTTTTCGAAACCCTTATAGGATCACTCGTGTGTCTGTCTATCCGTCTAGTAAAGGTTACTTCTATCATGAGGGTGAAACTACGGGAGAAGCTAGTTTTAATAAATACATGTTTGTGATTTTAGATTTGAAAGGAAACAATTTATAATAATCACTTATTTATGTAGTTATTTAAATGCACTTATCTATATAATCAACGTACTTATTAGTTATATACCTCATAGCCAAACATTTATATAACGAAGAAAAAGCATTAACAGCAGCAATCAAACGACACGTAAATTTATCTTTTGTCAAGTATCTATTTCAGATTCCACCAGACGGTATATTTGGCAAAATTATGACAAATATTTGCCAAATACGACCAATACGTTCCTAAAACCATGCGCTTTACCTGGCATAAAGGTCTCAACAGCATGGCAATCGAAATTTGTTTTTTTTGCGATTACACTTGCAGGTTGAGAAGTGATTAAACAGTCTTTAAACATAACAATAATATTTAAATACTTAGATACATATTTTGTTGACAAATCAATGAGATCTCACAATATTTTTAGTGCATACAACTTCAACAACTAAACGTGTGTAACATATAAAATGAATATTTTAATCATTTTCATAACTCTCGAAGACCATATTCATAAAACGCTATTTAACTAAAATACCGTTCAACACGTTTTTGACATTAATCTGTCAGTGTCAAACAATGTAACATAAATAACCTTAGGTATGTACACGTACAATAGTTTTATAATACAGAGAGGTATTTATAACGCCTTTGTATTTATCAGTCCATTTTGTTATAACTCTTCTCTATCTGCCTCTGTCTGTTCTGCAAACATTGTATGTATGTAAAAGAAATTGCACCCGGGGCGACAACAAGACAATACGTGATTTTACTGATTTCCAGTGAAAGAACCTAAGAATGTGTAAAAGAATACCTAAGGTTGCTCTTTGACAAAAGATACTGACCCTTCAATGCGAGCTAGTTTGAATATAATTTTAGTTATATAGCGTTTTATATTATGTATAATATGTCACCGTAGGTATATATAAGGGTAACAAATTAAATGCGATTCAAAAACCTAAATCGTCTAGCTTGTCTTTTGCCTCTGATGGTTCTTTTGTCCCTAGCAGGCGATACGGACGATCTGTTCGGTGGATGCTGCCAATCTGGACACCTGGAAACAAAAGAAGTCAATATTTATATAATATCTATCACGGCATTCTGATCCTAAACTTTGCAGAGTTTCTACTATAGAAACTAATACATACTATAATTTATTTTATCTACTCTCATATCGTAATGTTCTTATTATGAAATCTAAATCAGTACTTTAATGACCCACTTTAGGCACACCCGTGTATAATGATTCATTATAGTACAGTTGTGTTCCCAAGATAATGCTATAAAATAACTTTTTTTCTATTAAAGTACACTTTGGACCTATCAATAGTATAATCAATCAGTATCAATTCAATTTGACGATGACAATGTGACAAATTTGTTGACTTGAAATTTAGAGGTAAGAATTTTTGGGAGTTGGCAACACGGATTTGATTAGGTATATGATTATTGTGACTGTTTATTTTATTGTTTTTGCCTACATATATCTTTTTTTTTTTTTTCAAATTTGGTAGAAATTAAATTTTTTATATGAGTTTAGATAAAGTACTGTATGATACTGCACATAATTAGGTATTAAAAACTCGTGTGATACTATTAAGAACCTCGCCTACGGCTCGGTACTTAAACTCACACTCGTATTTAATAACCCCTATTATGCAACAGTATCATAAACTACTATTGTGATACAAACAGTAGCTATATAGCAGATATGATATGAGAGTTATACTTTAGTTAGTCAGCGACAGTTCCACGAAATTTTCCATTCGATATAAGATAATATCATCAAAAATAACATAGAATCATATTTATAAAAGCTATTCTATATGAAATCCTATATAATTATCTTATAAAAATCTTTACAATTTTCCTTAAGAAGTTTCCTTATCCATGGTAAGTAAATACATGAAAGGTATAGGTAAACATAATTTATTTTTTGTTATTTCAATAAGCTAGTTCAGATGTGTCCAGAGATTCCGTATAAATAATGATTTTCCTTATCAACTCCACTTCAAAAAACCCAACTACTTAAAAATCGAAATTAGCCGTCTGTAGGTGTACACGCGAGGAAAAAATACTATACGATAATATAAAACATTTTATGAATCAGAAACTTAGGCCGGGTCCCCCACACTTATTTTACTCTACATAACTACCACGCCGAGACCCTGTATGTGGGTGTACGCCCATGTAAAAAATACTAGCTGTATCTGCGGTTTCACTCGCGTTTCCGAGATGAAAAGTAGTCAATAGCAGCAATAGAATAATAGCTTACTATGACTGAAAAAATATACATAATCGGATCAGTAGTTCTAGAGATTACCTAACCGCAGCGGCATTCTATCATCGCCTTAAACTCATTAACTAATTTCACATACAATTTAATAAACTTACATTATTTTAATGGGGAATTTCTTGATTTATTGTTATTTTCCTATTCAATTTTATTAAATATTAAATCTATTAGTCGAATCATCATTATTATTCAACATATAGTATTGTCAGTAATTTAAATTATGTTTAAAAATAAATTAGAACCACATGAATAGAATATTATTATGTAGTAAAATTATTTTATAGTATGTATTTTTTTTATAAAATATTAAAAATGCAAGTTAATCTATTTGATCTTATGTCGACACTTCACATGGCATTTCTTTTTTGTGTATTAGCAATTATACCAAATATACAAACACAAATATGAAAAGCCGGCATTATAAGACAGAAAGGTCAATGCTCTTCGTTATTATTTCCCCGAGTGTACTTACTTTTCAATGTCGGGCAGCAACTGTCCTTTGCATCTCGCTTCCCACTTAGTCCAATACTTGAATCCTTCTTGCTCGAAAACCTTGAGGGCACATGCACCATCATCTTTTATATCTTCATCTAGTAACGCTGGAATTAAGATTAATTAAAACACTGAATTCAGACATTATTCAAAGATATCGAGAATTGAGTAAGTGGGTAAGTTGGGTAATGAACTTCATTGAATTCGTCTCCTATTTTCTGGAATGCTGTTATATTTATGGAACGCCTGAACATCAAACTAATAGATAAATAATAAATAAGTATCCTAGGACATTCACCCAAATTAAGCAGAGCTTGTAATGGAAACCTGATTACTGATATACTACTTTTTTGTAAATACATACTTAGGTATATAGATATACCAGACAAACAGATATTTTAAGAGATTTTTTACGTCGTATAATATACAATATTTACAACAAATATACAAACTATATATTTAAGAGATTAAGTTTTTTTTCGTTTAAAAGTCTTTCAAGAGGGTTCATAGCTATGTTTAAAAAATTCACTCAGCCGTTTGAAGATCATCACTTCTTTTCTAGAGTAGGTATCGGGGGTTTCTTTAAATTATGAATTTTGGTTACATTTATGGAAACCTCAAACTCAGATAGAACCCAGGAACTCGCCTGAGTTCATGGATTCATGGTTTAACTACCACTGAGCAACATCGTGATCATAATTTAAGTGACACTTATTCGTAATTGTTTTGAAAACAATTCAAGCTAAAACAATAGGAAATAAATTAGACGCATTTGTCATTTGTAATGTAGGCGTGATTTGGAGAGTGTTGGTGTGTACTCAAGAAACTTACCTTCACACGAAATGTCGCATTTGCCTCCTTTCCGACCTTCTTTGCACCACTCACTTCCTATCTGAAAAAAAATATAAATTCTATATTGAGACTATTTTTAGGGATAAAAATCATCATCATCATGTCAGCCGAAAGACGTCCACTGCTGGACAAAGGCCTCCCCCAAGGATCTCTACGATGGCCGGTCATGCGCTGCCCGCATTCAGCTGTTTCCCGTGACCCTTACAAAATCGTCGGTCCACCTCGGGATAAAAATGCTAACTAAAAAAGTCGTTGATTGAACCAAAAGCCGTAGCTTGGTTCAATATCGTAATTATAATCTGTCTAGCTTCCGACCCACAGCTTTACCTACGTTCTCGAGGATCATAAGGTTTCCCTGGGTAAAAAGTCCCGTCAGAAGTTACAGAGCTGAGTGGTAACGAAAATAAACATACACTTAACTACGTAATATGAGAGTAAGATAATAATAAAGAATTTGAATATACGTACTTGGAAAAGACCGTAATACTTTCTTCTCGGTGATTTCTGGTTATACGCTGATGTATTTCTATCACTTTCCTGCTCTATGAGACATACCCCTGAAATAGATATCTTGATGTCCATAAAAAATATTATGATTCTATGGTGTTTTGAAAACTGTATGTTCAGTCCTCGTGAAGTTTGGAAAGCTTTGTTGCATTGACTGCAAATGAAAAGACTTGGATGGGATTTACATATACTCCAGGAATACGTAGGTCTCAAACTCGAAACAAATTTATTAAGTTTTGGCCCTGATAAGGCACATAAGAACATCGAAAGTTGCAATTGACTCTACCACCGGTTCATATTACACCCGGCAAGAAACTCAGAAGGCGTTTGTTTTTTTGGATCTTTCTATTGAATTCATATCACAGTTTATGTTTTACATAATCTCAATGTACAAAAACTTCTTACAATTGTCACTTGGCTATGAGGATGCAAGTGCAGAAAGAAGCAACAACCATGTATATCGTCAACATAGTGAACCACTTTACAATAAATGGCCTGTGGTCTTGCTTCAAAAAGGTCTTATCCTTCTAGGCTGTGTGTCCTTACCACCCTCGGCCGCATCACCATTGACCTCGGTGAGTTGTGGTCAAACCAGGTCTATACATTGTAAAAAAAGACTGGCAAAAGTGGAGTAATTCTTTAGTGATATAGAGTAAATACATAGTTTTCATGCCAAGCGATGGAATTAAACAAAGGCCACAGGTATTCCCAGCAATAAATACCAGGAAAGCAACAGTGAGAGAAGAATTGCGCCCACTCCGTCAAGATTTAAATGTATAAGAAGCAGTAAGCACAAATTTTTGACAATTTAATCATGTGATAGGTAGGCATGGGAGACAATTAAGTAGCTATGATTCTTAACTAAATGAAATAATATTAAATTATGCTAACATTCTTTAGATTCAATATTAACATATGGGTAGATAGCCAAACAACGTCACATGCTAACAAAACATTGTTATAATGATTGTATCACGCTATTTACTTTTGTTATCACTTTTCTATTAGTAGATGATATTGGTACAGTTTTGTAAATATTTTTCTTTACTTTGTAAAGGAGTTAATTTAGATATATTACTTACCCGGTCTTATGTCTAAATTGTGAAGTTAACTTATTAAATTTTATAGTAAAATAATTGAGAGCATCATATGTATAAGTGCGAACAATTGTAATTAGTCTAGGTACCTATCTATTAAATTCAAGTGACCTCAGAATTATAACCTTTATATCTGGGAATGTTTTAAAGATCACGTTACAATATTATGAAATGACAATTTTCCATAAAATTTCTGACGCCCAAACTCAATAAAAGGATCACAAATTAACGTTAATAAAAACACAAAAACTACATATTTTAACGGAACAAGTCACAAATACAAATTTGATGAAGGCCATACAATAAATACCATGCAACACCGCTATGAGGAAAACCCATCAATTCATTATTTAACGAAAATATAGGCTGTCAAATACAAAAGGCTCGCCAAACAATAAAATTGTTCCCATGCGTTAAAACCTAAACAAATTGTATAGGTACTTACAATTACTAAGGAATGTCCTTGAAAAACTATTCTTTAATAGTTCCCGGGTTAACTGACATCGAGTGTATACTTTCGCGTGTATCAAACATGATAATGATATGATTAAAAATAATTGCACGAGACGTCCACGCGCCATGGTGACTCGACTGATACTAATATTTTAATGACAGATCGCGTTGTTTTGTTTCGAATTATGTATGCGCGCGCGCACCTTTTGACATTCGCTATCGTTAAGGAAATGTATCGGATTTAAATAGGTGCATTTTTTGTTAAGTCTAGGTATTGGGATTACCTACTATAGGTATATGGTACTATTTGATGTCTATTTACTAAAATATTTGCCGTGAATTGATGACACAATTGTAATGATACCTTAAATGGAGATATAGACTACACTTATCTGATAAAACTAGCTGGAACTTTTCAGCAAATATCATTTTATGAACCAAGGTGTTAAGAGTCAAACAAATGTAGGTGCCTTTTTTAAGATAGATAAGAACAGCTTGGAATATTTAACGTATAGGATACTTTTGATCTCAGGAAAACGTTAACTTATACGTTCTCTCGGGTAAGTGTAGGATCTCTCGGGTACGTGAGTTTTATGCTCATTTGTCAATCTAATCCAGGAGAGCGATTGTGTAACTGTCTCGTAATGGGATTCCGATAGCGATGGCTCTCGTAATCGTCTTTTATTTTTGATATTGTCTATCTTTTTTTATTTCGATGGCTAATATCAAATAATTAATTATTATGAGAAGTAATTACAATGGCTGTTTCGTTGTTGCTTACTTAAGATAGACAATTTACCATAATTATAAGATGATTAAGAGAGCCATCGCCTCCTCTTTTTTGAAGTCGGTTAAAAAGGAAAGCGAGACTTAATGACTGATATATCAAAGCACACGTAAAGCTAGTCCTATATATTATTCTAGGTTATGATCTACCTGCGTGCCGAATTTGGAAACGATTGCTGCAGTTGACCTGTCAAGATAAAACAGACACACTCACGCGTTTATATGTTTTCCCGGAATAATAAGTAAAAACTGCAGCAACTTTAAATATTTTTGTAGGTATATCTGCGAGAAAGACAGGGTTATCAAATAATACACATTTACAAAAATGTTAATCTTTTATTAAAAGGAAAAAGTGTGGCGACTAATAAATTATTATTTACATCGATTTAAACTAATTAAAGCAGAACCAAAGTTCTCCGAAACATTTACATAATTGCGGATTGTGAACGCGTGTTACATACCTACATTAAAATGCAAATTATAAAGCTTATTACACACTAACATTTGTTATAGAATTTCTAAACGTAAAATATAACAAAACTAGCTTGCATTGACTTTTTAATTAATAACAAGATATATCTCAAAACAATTTCAGAGCCTCGTGTTAATATTTTAGTACCTAATAAAAACTACTTTTCTTCTCAAAAATAATTATCTTCACAGAAGATATAACGCAAAGTTTTAGTAAGAAGCTCGTTTATTAGCATAAAATCAGTCAATTTTAGACTAATATATTAAAAATATTAGTACAATTTGATTAAATTAACAATCCTCACTGGTGATTACTGCGAAATCATTACGTTTTATCTTAACAAAATAATAAAATGAATAACTAATTATAAGTCTCTTATCACAAACGAAGAGGTGTTTGTAAATATTACTCATTCTTAGAAAATGTTTTACATAGGTAGGTACCTACTTACTGTTTAACAGTAAGACACCACTATCAAAAAGTAAAAACCCATTATACTTTAAAGTGTATACAAATTAAATCACTCGTGTATAACTTATTTATAACTTAAGTAGATAAAAATATGGCAAATACGACGCCGCCGCATCTTGGATCGGTCTCTTGAGTCTTAAATTGATAAAAGATTTTGGTAAAAAATAATGAAAAACTTATTTTAATATTAGAATGTTATTGTTGCAGATTTGTCGGTTTTATTACAATAGCAGTAAAGTAGCTTTCACAAATTTGTACAAACTGCACCGAAATAAAAAGTATTTTTTTTCGTTTTCCTAACAATCATCATGACGGAATGAAATTTTACTCAAACGACTAGCAAAATTGTAATCATACTTTAGAAGTAGCTGTCAACATTACATAACTAGCCCTTGGATTCTCTTCTTGCACCGTCTCCTGCCTGAAGCATCTATGAGTCTCAAACTCTGCTGGTTTCCTTAACATTTTTCTAACAAACCACACTAAACCTATAACAACAACCATCAGCCCTAGAGCTATGCCTATCAGCGCATTGTTCAAGCCTTTGAATCCAGCCTTCATCTCTAAAGACCCGAAAGGCTCTAACAGTTGTGGTACGACACAAATTGGATGCGATTCATCGATTTTGTACTTAGATAAACCGGCGCAGACTTCGTATGGTCCTCGAATAAAACCTTCCATGGATATCTCCAACGTAGATTGGCACGGCGTATCTTTCTGAGCTACTAATGATCCTCGTGATAGCACAGCTAGAACCACGTAGCAGTTGTGTGTGTATCTGGTTTCTGTGGTCGATAGTCTTTGGGAGCGAGGCATGGTGAATAAGGACCGTTGCGAAGGTAGACCCATCACTGATATGAGAACGGATAGTACTCCATCGCTTGTAACGTTTGAACGAACTTCTGATACCCTGTAATAACAAATCTCAATCAGTACCTACAAAAATAAAAAAAACACGACTGTCTTTTTAAAAAACTAAGTATAGTGTCAGGATACCCCGTAAATCCAAATATGTTCAGGTATTTAACATACATGAACTCGTTTTTATAATACTCATGATAAGAACTAATATTATACCTATTTAATGTTAGTGAGTTAGTTAGTGTAAGACAATGAAACCCATAAATTTTGTAACATTGTGTCTGTTTGTAAGTTTTCTGACAAGAAAGATCCACAAAAAAAGAAACCTTGCTGAGTTTCTTGTCGGAGTCTTCACAGTTTATCCGAAGTAGAGTCTATTGTAATAATTGTTACTATCAACATTCATAAATCAACATTCATCAACTTAACAGGGCATAAATTGAATAAAAATATAATTTTTAGTTTGACATAATAAAATAAACCAGGATTGTTACCTCAACAAGTTCACAACCGGTGCTTCAGTTATAACAACTGGTACTGCAGTCGCAAAAGTAGCTCTCTGTCTCACCACTTGAGGGCTTCCGCAGTCCAATACGAGCGCTAAGGGTATATCTGTATTGTCCATTTCTTCTAACGCTATGCAGAACCTGAGTTAAAAATAATATATTATAATAACTGCCCCCTCCGATTTCACCCGCAGTCCCGGGAAAAAAATTGCCTATATGTTATTCCAGGGTATGATCTACCTTTATGTGAAAGAGTAACAATCATCCATAAATCCTCACAAATTTTCGAATTTATAATGTAGGACATCAAAGTTTTGAATTGACCATTTTTATAATAAGCATCACAAAACAAAAAACTTTCATCACTGAAGCAAGCCTATTGATTCCACGGGAAAGCGGGCGAAACCGCGGGATAGAAGCAAGTATTATATACTTAAATACACTAATACATTTACAGCCAAACTCAGGACAAACAGACATGTTTGACAGACACTAATGATTGTATTGGATGGGAATCGAAGCCACGACTGGCGAAGTGATAGATAAGATATGTTACAAACCACGCCAATGTCCAATTATAAACCCGTATCAAAATTATTGGAATTATCTTCAATTACTCTCACACAAATAACAATATTAATTATTGACATTGTGGCTGTCTGTTTTGAGAAAATAATATATTTAATTATTTAAGTTTAATTTCTATCATTCTCGGAAGGAGGGGTTCTGTATAACTTCGTAACGACAAAGCATTTACTTGGAACATTGTTTCTATAATTAGTTTATTATTAATCTAAACTTATAATTTGTTACGGTGATTGTTTCTTTAATTTCCATATAGTCTTGATTAGTCTTAATTTCTATATATCTTGATAAGACTTTGAATACGGTTCATAGAATAACATGAACTTTTGTAATAGGTACCTTATAAAAATCCATTCTAATAATAAGATTATTAAGCTTTATTAGGTTTAGATGCGCTAAATGACTACCAGTTCTAAATATGTTTATAGGATAGCCTGTTTATTTTTTCCTGTATCTATTAGTCCTTTTCAAAGGCCTTCTCTTCCCACATATCCATTCACTTTCATTCCTCATCATAACAGGTTCCCTCTCATTGTACGATTCAGGCAGGTGTTTGTCCTGAGTCTGGGTGTAATTGTGTATTTTAGTATGTATTTACAAAAAAAAAATAGTATTAAGTAGTATATCAATTATCTGGTTTCCATAGTACAAGCTCTGCTTGGTTTGGGATCAGTTAACCGTGTATGAAGAATGTCCCAGAATATTTATTTATTTATTTACTGGCGCTACTACAAAACTTTATTTCAGTAACTTATTAGGAATAAGTTACACATCTCAATATTCCTATCTTGTCATTTACTTACGTATATTTATCAATAGGATCAATCTTCAATCCTCTCAGTACTATATTGGCTGGTGCTGCTCTGTGGCAGGCAACATGCTTGGAGGGACCACCAGCTCGAGACACTGTGACTCCAGTACACCGGTACCGACGAGTCGATGGTGGGTCTATTGTCCAGGACAGGTGGACTTCTTCATCATCATACCAGACGTCTTGGAGACGAACCTGTAGTATTATTATTCAGGTAAATTATATTATTATTATTTACTAGATTCCGCCCCGCGGTTTCACCCGCGTTCCCGAGGGATCTTATGTTTTCCCGGAAAAAAAAGTATCATATGTGTTAATCTAGGTTATAAACTATCTGTGTTCCAAATTTCATCCAAATCCGTTCAGTAGTTTTTGCGTGAAAGAGTAACAAACATCCTTCGATAAATCCATACTCACAAACTTTCGCATTTATAATATTAGTAGGATTTAGTTGTTTCAATTTATTTATTAATTCAATTAATAGCAACAAATAAATTTATTTGTTTTAGGCTACATAAAAGTGCTTTTGATTTGGATGTAGTTATAGTAAATCCAACTACTCGTATTGGTTAAAATAAATTATGATCAACCTTAGATGAACGACATCATATTATTATATAGTAATCCACCCAGAAATTTTGCTTAAATTCTTCAAAGTTTCACCCACGATCCCCTATTTTACCTCCTCAGGTAAAATTTTCAAAAATCCTTTCTTAGCGGATGCCTAAGTCATAATCGCTATTGAGCCATATTTCAGCCCGATCCATCCAGTGGTTTGAACTGTGCTAGATCAGTTAGGCACCTTTTCCTTTTATATAATTAGAAATATCCTGAGACAAAAGTCAAAACTCATTTAATCATATTAATACTAGGCCCTAGTAAAAAAAAACGTAACAAATTACTAAGAAGGCAAATCAGCAACAAAATATTTTTGTAAATTTTTCTAACTCAGTGTTATCTATAATGCCGAGTTTTATCTAAATCCATTCAGCTATTCTGATGTGATTGGGTAACAAACATTCACATAAACATAGCGGACAAATATTCACGTTTATTACCTACATTACAGGGATAGTCAGAGAAAAACAATGGATTACCACTAATGGATTGGAAAAATGAACATTCATCTTGACTTGTTTCTCTTAAAATACCTATTTTAAATTAAAATAGTTAAATACATTCTCGTAATTAATTTCATCTATCCCATTGTTTGAGCAAAGAGCAAAATAAAAAAAAATGGAAAAAATTATGTATATTCCATTTTAGGAGTGTAGGAGTTATAAATCTTTTAATAATTCAGGAACCAGTTCGCACATCCTACGCAATTTGTACAAAACTTCCATATTATCTCAAGTTATCTCAGGTCACTAGGATTTCGTATGAATTGTATCCATTTAATATGCTTGCTTATGTAATCATAAAAATATTGGTTTTTTTGTAAAAAAAAGCGATGTGCATTGTATCAATACTAGAAATAAGCATAAACTTGTTAATTCTGCTTATAGACTCCAAAAAGTGCATGGTTCGTTTTTAGGTCTGTGTACACGCTTTTATAATATGATACCTCTTTCACTTTTAAATTTGCCTTCAAATAAATTTAAGGAACATATTAAGACCGTTTTAGTAAAAAAGGCTTATTACAATATTAACGAATATTTAAATGACAAAAAGGCTTGGGTGTAGCGCTCGCTTTTGCAGGATATATTTTATGTACCTAAATTATGAAGTTTATTTTGAAAAGAGTAATTGCTGAGTTTATTGCCGGCTCTTCTCAGCAAAAGCTACCTTCCGAACCGTGCATTAGAGTCTGACTATTCATAAGTGCCTGTGAAGGTCTATTTGAATAAAAATATATTTAATATATTTCATTCATTCATTCATTTCATTCATTCAATGATATTTTTATATTTTTTTAATAATAAGTACTATTTCTAATTTAGGTTTATCGTCAAAGTATAAATATTGAAAAGCAATATAGGTATATGTTTTTTGGCACCAAATGATAAGTACGAGATTTTTTTTTACTTATTTGTATACTTTCTGTCTGTCTGTCTATTAAATTTTCACGACTAAACCTCGATCGCCATGAAATTTGGCATAGAGATAGCCTATTATATGTAGGAGGACAAAGGCTACTTTTTATTCCGGGAATACGGGTGAAACCACGAGATATCGCTAGTACATTATAAATATGTATCTAAAACACAGCATATGCTTATTACATATGACTTGACACATTTTTTTTTTTTTTTTACTGACTAAGTTGGTAGCCTCAGATGGCTGCAACAACCTTACCGGACAAATCGGCGAGCGCAGAGGGCTCTCAGCCGGGTAATATTTAGGTAACAACGCCTGAGGGCACCCCCGAATGGGGTACAAACCTCGGCTCAGGGCGTTACCGGGGGAGGGGAAGGACACTTGACACCTCTTACAAATAATTGATACCGCAAGCAATTCAACTTAATTAGATTAATACTTTGGTCCTTCACACTATGCGGCTACAACGAATAGGAATTCATAAAGAAAACAAATTCGATTTGAGACCATGAATTCCCAGTCAATTTTGAAGTTCACTGACAATTCATATAGCAACGGAACGAGAAGGAACGGAAACAATGCAATTTTTTGGACCAATGTTGTAGTACAACATATTTTGAACTTAATGTCTAATTTTACCAATTTATACAAACAGGATGAGATATGTAAAAAATAACAATAAATATAATCTTAATAAAAGAAGGACCGGTTATTTACACCATTTATAACTCGAGAACAGCTGGACCGACCAGCTAGTGAGAATATAAAGCCAAGTATCTACCTAAATAGGCCTATTAAATTGATGTTCGTAAATAACATCTTCGTTATTGGAACGAAGTTCCTTATCGCGCGTTGCGAAAGGGGGCTAGACGGAAAAAAATAAGACCAAAATTTGTAACGACTCTTTTTGCTATAGTTGTAAGTCGTGCGGCGTGCGGCGTGCGCGTGTTCCTCTGTCTGTCTCTCTCTCTCTCTCTCTCTCATATAAAGCAAGCCAGTTATTTTGGTTTCGTCTTTCTATTTCGCATTGAACAGTGTGGTGTCGCGACAATTATTTTTGTTGAGTGTATACAGGTTTTTTGTACAGAATAAATAATAAAAAATAATAACAATAATTAATCCTGACAGTGTTTCTGCACAAGTTCCGGATATTGCTGATGGAGTTAGGTAAGTAGAGATTTTATACAGACAATAAGAACTACGTTCCATGCGGGTGTCCCTTGACATCTCTCAAATTTTTTGATCTTACCTTAGCTTTAGAAATAGGTAAGTCATCTTGAGAAGGAACCTCCAATTCTTCGTCATAAATATCATCATCTAAGCCATCTTGCTTTTCCACATACAGTTCACTAGCATCGATATTTGTTTCCACATCGATATACTTTTCCTGTGTGACTACAACTTTATTGTAATCGATTATTTCTTTGTTGACTTTCGTATCGATATGTTCGAAGTCATCGCATAGTTTGCTTTTCGATAATCGAGAGATTAAAGCGCCTTCTAAATGTGGTGGAGTGGCACAAACAGCCGCAGATTTATCACCTTGCGGTAAATTTTTTGCTTCACGTAACCACCGAGCAAAGCCGGCCATTAGGCAATCGCAATTAAGTGGATTATCTGTAAAAGAAATCAAATTAGTCTATGTGACATTGCGAAAGTTATTTAAAGAATTTTAAGAGCGTACTTTTTTACTTGGCAGAGCTTTGAGCCCTTTGATTTTTCGTTTATTTATTCAAGGTGATGAATATTACTGAAGCTAACTAAAATATTAAAATTGACTTAAATTACACTAATTCATCAAAGTCAAACTCAATATAAAAATATTGTATGACAGCTATATTAAAAACTCTAATAATATAAAATAGTTAAACTATTATAATTTTGAATGAAGCTCTTATTACGAAATAAAGTGGTAAATAGAGAAAAAAAATATTTTTACATACAAACACCCCATAAAAAAGCCACAAAAGATGGAATAGTTAAAAGTCATGCAACAATATAATATGGCGCGCGGAGCTGACGGCTCGACAAAGAACTGACGACGTCGCCTCACAGAAAACGTTGAGTATGGACAAATATCTTTATTAAACATACAGTCGTGGAGATTAAACAACAAAATTCGAAATACTGGGAACATATATCCATTAAAAAGCTGCTGAAGAATATTGTGTATGATTAGATAAGTCATCTAACTTTGAAAATCAATGAAATAATTAACTAGAAACTAAAAGGCTTGTCAGAATACTGTAATAATTAAAGTTAAGGTTGATTGTCGCTTGCAGATTCATAGGTGATAATGATTAATTTCGCTTGCATTTTATTTACTGTTTGTTACGTGACAGCTGTTCTTAGTTTGAACCTTGTTGTAATTTTCAATGACTGGGAAACTAAATCAAAACTGGCACACCACTTTCTTGGCCGACCGTACCTACTTTCACAGTTTGATTTTTAGCTGTCATAATTTTTTCTCCATCATTATTATCACCAGTAATAGCATTAATAATATCTACACAACTATATACACAAATCATCTTCGACCCAACAAAAAATTCACTACTCCCAAAACCACTATGCGCCCCAAAAATGCGTATCATCGCCTCGCCATTACCTTCAATTGTGAATCGTCCGAGGTCCTTATGCTGCGCCAAGGCTTCGTCATCGATCATAGATATGTCATTATCATGGAGTAGCAACTCAGTAAGACCACGTAGAGATTTGAGAGGCTCAGCAGATAGTGATCGAAGAAAATTATGTGATAGATCCAGGTGAACCAAGGTCGTTAGCTGCGCTAAAGAGGCCCCTGAAAATAAAAGCAATTCGTTATAGTGATTGGAAACAATGATACGTGTCGTTTTGACTAGCAACTCTGTCACATGACTTAGAGGTTGCAAATGTTCCACAAATATTAACTTACGGATATAAATAATGATAATAAAGATTCATCAACATCAGAATTAAACATGGTACATACATGATAATAGCCTGAAATGACATAATATGACTTTTTATCTTTGGAAAACCTAAATTCCCTTGGAGATATGGGTATAATTTCATTAAGAGGCTAGTCTCCAAGCGTGGGAATTTATCATAGACTACACACATTGACATATTTTACTCACACATTTGCGTCATAATTTTAACAGAGAAATGGGTGGATTGCCACTATCCGCGTACTACATGTTATTTAGATAACCACGGTACAACCAGTACGTACTAGATCTTACATATAATAATTTTATATTAATTAGCATACACACTTAATTTTGGTTATAGTAGGAGAGCTAACTGAACTATCCTACTAACTCGTATCCCGCAAATCTAGTAACAATTTATATGATGTTTTATTTATCATCGGTCAATAAAAAATGTACCGTTCTAGCACGGTAATGATTATAATATTACCGTTGTTCTAGGCATCTCGCGGTAGCGTATCATCCCTTATATTTTTGAAAGTGTAAATAACATTTTCATCTCTCTCGCACGAAAAAAAGCACTTTTAACGTGTAAAAATAAAAAAAGCTATTTTGGTGCGAGCGTGAAGAAAAGTGATTCGAACGAACACCGCCTTCTAGAGCACCACCATCATCTAGTCTAATATAAAATGGACGCTGGTTTGATAAGAAAATCATTTTAGCCTAGCGATTTAACACATAGGCACAACATTTTGTGTGTTATTTGTTGAAATTGAAGTTCATGAATTTTACTATTGCCTTTTTAAGGACACGAAATAATATTTAAAATAAATAACTTAATATATTTATATAAAATTGTATAACAAATTTCTTGTTCAGTTTTGATACAAATGTCAAGCAGTGTAGTTTCCAAACGCAACATCTAAAAAAAAACTTAAAATCGTAATGGCGGATATCAATTTTTTTCAGCATTACGTTGTTTGAACTATTTCTATGATATATTAAAAAAAAAAATGTGCTGGACCGCAATAAAGATAGTTGACTAACTCCAAAAGCGTTAATAGAACAAGTTTCAAATATTGACTTAATTGTTTTCTCGCTGGTAGAATTGAAAAAATGTATTTCACACATTGTTTTCTCGTGGTCTGAACTAGTCGGTGGCCAATCTTATAATTCGCCAAATCATTATTTTCCTAACCTAACCTATATCATGATTTGACGAATTATACAGGCTGATTTTTAAATGGTATAGTAGGCCGAAATCGCATTGATGTATACCTTATACAGATCATGAAAAAACAATTTTAGAGTATATATAATAAATAATAATAATAATGAATATCCTGGGACATTCTTCACACACGGTTAAGAGTGGAAAACAATATTACAATATTTCTATACAAACGAAAGATATCAATCAATCAATCAATAAATTAGTTCATCGTTATATATACACTGCAATGTGAGTCTAACTGAGTATCAATTAAATTACTCGAGCGAGTATAATATAGCTATTTTGCTCTGTTAGTACTATTCTGATTGCGAGTAAAGACTTTTACTAGAGATTTTCGATAAACTTGTAAATCTTGTCATCGTAATGGTAGTGCTCAGGCACCTGAAATTTTGTAGGATTACTGATAATGATGTACACTATCCTTAGAATTCGGGCTAAAATACCATTTCAAAATCATCCTGTATACATATAATAAGCTTGTAGAAAATTCGTCTGAAATTGCAAACTTTTTGAGAAAAAAAAAGGAAGGAACTAATTGAGCGACACTGAAGACGAATTAATATTTTTAGTGTTGTTGTTTATCTGTATGTTTGTATGCATTAGTTTGAGTTTAAAATATTTAAGACTTTCAATAATTTTGAAACATCACAGTTATGTAGGTAGTAACATTATTAACAGTTGTCAGTCATAGTGACTTATTGAGCAGTAGCGACCCAACTTATGCAAAAAACAAAATTCATCGTCGAGCTTCAAACTGGCGTGCTCTCACCTTTGATTCCAAAAAGGTACTGAAAATGTTTGATACACGCATTCGAAATAATTCAAATCAATTTCAAATAAATACGGTGACGTTCCGCCATACAAATTACTATGAAAAATGGCGGACGAATTTCATGAATATTTAAACGTAGATTATTGTTATGGTGTTAGTTTGTAAAAAAAACTGAGACGGTGAAGGTGGGTTTCATACTTTTAAGTTTTATTTTATACAAAAAGATTTATAATAAATTCATTCGAAATAATGTAAATTTGGAAAACCGCAAAGGTCAATTTTAGGTTTTGAGATAATTTATTGTTTTTTTTCTGGAAATGAGAAAATATTTCAAAAATTTGGCTAGGTGAAGTTGTTGATATACCTGTTTAGATTTTAAAATGTCTTTGAAATGTTATTAAATGTGGGTTTTTTGCCGTTATTTTTGGGAAACCGTAACACATGTTTTAGCGTTTTTCAGGGAATGGTTAATCTTAATAGTTAATCTACGGCTTCTGGGTTCCAAAGACAAATTATAATATTTTTTGGGTTTTCTTTTTAATTTAGTTAAGTTAATTTAGTTTTATTAGATTGAAGGTACACTTGTATGAAGTATTTCCCTACCCTCTTTTTCCTAATCATACGTGCGATATCTAAACGATACAGAGTAAAACAAATTTAATATAAATGCTAGAGATATCTGCATTTCTTTATTTCCGACCCTCGTCTGTGTTTCCGAATTTTGGCGGAAATTAAAACGTCACAAAATCCTTCGACAAAAGATTTTCTCTCTTATTGGACATTATCCTTAAAACGCAAGCCTAATCACGTCTTACTTTATTATTTTTTCTATGTATTAATTTGACAACGATGTCCCGCTCGAGTGGATGAACTTATTTGTTTTTGGGTATGAAAGGGTTCTTTTCTAGGTCAAGGACCTTAGCTGCAATTCACAAAACTTTGTTTTTATTTAATATCTGTTGCGCTTTTTAATTTATACCCCATTTAATTTATACCAATTATCATTTTCATACCATTCCAATGAATATTTGAGATTAAAAAAATATATATTGTTCCATTCCCATGGTTATTCTCTTAATTTTAGTTTCGTTATTGGTGGCTATTTGTGTAAACTCTACTAGGATATTTATAAATACACCCTTACCTGAAACTGCAACAATTTCATTGTGAGACAAATCCAAGTGCGTCAAGTTAGTAAGATGTTTGAACGCGTAGTCCTCCAACACGTCAATCTGATTGTTGTGCAAGTTCAGATGAGTTAAGTTCGTTAGACCTGCAAATGTGTTTGAACTTAGACACTGTCTAGTAATCTATCTGTAAATATTTAATGTTACAGCAAGTTAGTTGTACTGTTTTAACGTCAAATTTAGGTTTAAAATTCGATGTCCGATTTTTTACTCGGATAAGCTAGGAATATCAGAGAGATAGGAAGTCAATACAAAAACTATTCTCGTTTCAAATTAACAGGCTGATAGAAGATGATTTTAATCGATAAGTGGTCAAAGAAGTCTTTACTTCGATTTAGGAGAAAAATGAAGCTTATGACTACAGACTATAGACATATTTTGCAAATGTTTAAAAAAATCATTTTTTGATTCTAATTGACAGTCTATAGATACAGAAGTCTATAGGTACATGGTAGAAAACTGTTTCTAAAAATGCTCAGAGACCTTATACCATTGTGTAATATTGATAAAACTATAATGAGTATTTACGATGGAGTTACTAAATAAATTTAAATACACACCAATGCCAATGAAATCAAAGCCGATTAAGTAAAAAGAGAAAATGTTTTTACAGTAAGATCAATTTAAAGTGGTCTTTAGGGGATTTAAAAGGGTCGTATACCTTTGGTGCACTTACCAGACAAAGCTCCTCTCCGTATACTTGCGAAAGTATTGTCTGACAGCTGTAGAGTGGTCAAAAAGATCAGTGAGGGGACGGTTGTGGGTCCAAGTGGACCTTCCAGCGCGTTGCTTGATAAGTCCAGGTCTTTGAGCATGTGAGCTTCCTGGAAATAAAATATATAGAAAAACACAGTAAAGATTGTACAACCTTTTTGTCAATGCCGTATTTAACGTTGGCATTCTGGTGGCCAGATAATAACACTGGTACTAGTATTTCTAAAAGTACCCTCTCAAATTGTAACTTATAGCTCTCATGATGCTGTTTTCTGAGCTACGCAATCTGTCCCAAAAGGAACAGATGCGTCCTCATGTGACGAATATTTTGCCTGGTATTTAACATTTAAACTCACTTCATGATATTGTTAAAATTTGTTATCATTTAAACTTGATAGTAATTTTAAAATGATTTAAGCAGGCTAATGATTTACCTCTTCTTGTAGTTATAATAATGTAATAATAATATTATCATATCTTTCGATAATTATAACTTCAGTCTAACTGTGGACGAGCAAACTTACACCGTGACGGTTTAACTTTCTTAGAAAAGCTCTTTGAGCTTTTGACGTCGCTAATTAAAGTTTAATTCAGTGGCAATAAATAATTGGTCAAAGAACTTACTTAGTAAATGTCAATTAATAATTTATCTCTCGTAAAAGTTATTAAAAATATGAAACTTTTTAGAACTTTAAACACTTAACTAACTTTACAGCCATCATTTTAATTTTATTTTTAATCATCAACTACTTCGAATGGAATATTATTTGATACTCAAAAAACATTTATGTCCAACGGTTCTCCTGCACCATCTGGACTGAGGAGCACTTCAGTTACACAACAGGATGCAAGATTCGAAGCAAAGAAGTATGCGAAACTTGCAGCAAATAAAACTGTATTTCAAAATTTTACTTATCTTTTTAAGTTTAATGAAATTTATTCACAAAAATTGAACTTCAATGACAAAGATAAATATGGAAAAACTAATTTAAATTCGTTGTATGAGTGTACCTACAACTTTTAAAATAACGAATTAAAATTTATGTTTCTTCTATAGCTTCCGCCCCGCGGTTTCACCCGCGTTCCCGTGGTATCTTATGTTTTCCCGGGATAAAAAGTAGCCTATATGTTATTCCAGGGTATGATCTATCTATGTGCCAAGTTTCATCTAAATCCGTTCAGTAGTATTTCCGTGAAAGAGTAACAAACATCCATACTCACAATCTTTCGCATTTATGATATTAGTAGGATAATGTGAGTGCTCATCCAATCCAATTTTTTTTTAAGTAGGTATACAAACCTTCAATGATGCTAAAGCTGGTACTTTGAGTAGGTTCCCTCGTAACCTGAGGACACTTAACTTGATAAGCGGCTTGAAAGCGTCGGATGATATGTCAGTCAGCTGGTTATCACTTATGTCCAAGTATGTAAGGTTGCGAATACCCTGAAATAAAAATAGAATTATTTAACTAAAGCTCTTGTTTTAAAAAACTTAAATTTATTATGAATTATTACGTACCTTAAATGAATTAGAATCCAAGGTATGTATTTTATTATTTGACAAATCTAGACGATCCAAATTTGTAATACGCGCTACCGCTTCCGTCGGCACTGTAGGCAGCTGATTATTTGGTAAACCTGAAAAATTAAATGTATTGAGTACGATAAATTATAGTATTACACTACACGGGTATTATTTTAAAATCTAATAGAGAACTGCAAAACAGATCATTATATGTAGACTGAAATTTAGAGATAAGCACAAAACAATCAATTTGAGTGAATTAAAAGTAAATTTAATGTCGGTAAAATTACCTAAATTATCCAATCAATAAAAGCAATAACAAATTCCATAACTACGAACAGTTTGAAATCAAAAACATACAAATAATTTAATCAGTGGAACAATCAATAATGATTTTTAATAAAACCAGCTAAGCAGTTTTCTGATACATTTATTACGTTTCGAGAACTCCATATTCAAATGATGTTTTAATGCTCATTTTCGACATGGTAAAATTTGTATTGATAATAATATTGAAACCGATTCCAACAATGTTACTTGCCCCACTGATAGTATAGTACTACATAATAGTCTGCTCGGAAAACTTTGACTGCACCATTTTGAAGTCGGAGATGCTCAGGGGAAATCAACTAATACTACAAATTTATGTAATTAGAAGAAAGTCAACATAACCAGCAGTATCAGTTTAGTAACTTAACATTATGTTTCTCTGTAGAAACTAATTTAATCTTGAGCTTAATTGACATGTTATGAAGTATCGACTAATATTACAAATGTGAAAATTTGTGTGGGTGTTATACAGCTGAACGTATTAGTAATTAAATAGGTACTAATATAATAGACCATTTAAGCACAATTTCATCATTGTTATATAGCACTCATTCACGACAAATATGACTATGAGAATCTTTCAAATTTTACCACGTGGATTAGTGATAAATAAATATCCTGGGAATTATTTCTTACATCACTTTCTTTCTTACATCAAACTTACCTAAAGCCAACAGAGTTGTAGACACAGTACTAAAAGCACCCTGTTGCACTCTCCTTATATCTCCAGAGGATATGACCAGGCCGTGAAGCCCAACTCCAGCTAGTTCCGAAACTGATGCTGATGATAGAGCTGATACTCCTCGTAAGGCACAGTCCAGGAGAGACACAGCAGTGTTCTTGTTTCTTGCTTTCTGTTCGCGAAGATGACGGCCAATTATCTGAAGAAGATAATTTTATTGATGAGAAATCAAAACAATCTAGGGTTTAGTCTCAATTTGAGATATAAAAGGTTATCAAAATGCAAAATACCCAACAATTTTAATAGCATTCTATACTAATTATAAAGTGGTAAAGTTTGTTAATTTGTTTGGATGTAGAAAGTAATCTTCCAAGTTACTGGTCCGATACTAAAAATTGTTTGACTAATAGGAATTGCCACATTATTTCCGAGTGCTAAAGATTACTTTTCATACCAAAAACGAGGGGCAAACCTCGGGAAACAGCTAGTCTTCAAGACGTCAAAACAACACTAGATGTGAAAAAGATAAAGATATACTTAAATAACATTTAGTGCTAATTCTTAGGCAGCATAACCCGGTACAACCCTATTTACATACAATTCGCTGAAATTAATTCAAATGTCAAATGCCAGTTCCAAATCTCCCTGATTGACACACAAAATTGAATTCAACTTAGTCCTTATTAATATAGTTGATTTGAGCATCCCTAATTGTAACCTTATTCTGAATATCCTCTTTTTGTTTAACCTTCTAATTTTGAATCATTTTAAATCGAACATGATTAAGTATTAGGCAATTTTTTCTCCCTTTCTTACTCTTTCTTCTCATTTCAAATTTACATTGTGAATTGGGACGTCTGATTGCTACGTGCGTATGTACCTGCGTGTTGTGCTCTTTGATATTTGATTTAGGCATGTTGATTTACTCCAAGGACAAGAATTGAATTAAATTTTTAATAATGGTTTCGTTATCGTTAGTTCTATAGGGAACCACTATAACACTAGCATCTTATTATATACAATAAAAATGCACAAATTTTACGTCCCGTCAAATCTACTGTTAATTTTATTGTTATTTATTTTAAATCAGTTATCGAGGTGCTTAGGTATAAGAGAATATTATAAAGAGATATTTGTTTCTGGAAATTCTTATATCATTATTCCTGAGTGCTATAGGCTACTTTCCATCCCAGAAACACGAGTAAACCCGCGGAAATAAGCTAGTATTTAAATAAACAGAGAAATTATGCTGAAGCATTTTCTCACAGCGAATTATTTAAATCTAACACCGTTTCTTAAGGATTGTCATTCCGGATTCCTGAAGACGCTCTAATTAAATTGAAGTTGGAATCTAAAGCGCTATTCATTTATTTTAATTTGGAAACTACTTATTACAAGCTTTTATTTAACTTGCAGTGTTTAGTATGTATATATGTTTAGATCGACTCACTTCTCGGAGTTCAATTGATCTGAAATTTGGCACATTAGGTCATTATGCTAACCTGAAAAAAAAGTAAAAAAAAATACTTTGAATAATTTAGATATCTTCACTGTTTATACAAACACACCACAAACATAATCCTACTAATATTATAAATGCGAAAGTTTGTGAGTATGGATGTATGGATGTTTGTTACTCTTTCACGGAAAAACTGCAGAACGGATTTGTATGAAATATGGAACACAGATATTTTATAACCTAGATTAACACATAGGATACTTTTTATCCCTGAAAAACATAAGATCCCTCGGGAACGTGGGTGAAACCGCGGGGCTGAATCTAGTATTTAATAAACGTAACGCACCGGCAACGACCGTGTGGCATCGCTCTTAAATGTAAGTGCCTATTAGTATGTAGCCATGAATTTCTTATTACAAGCTCTAGAATCAAACAGATGATATAAATATAACAGGCGGATACTAAAACATATCAAATACATATTGTGTATGAATATGTAACAGAATATAAATCACCAAATCTAAGCTGCCTGTCCAAATATCCAGTGGTACGAATTCATGGCGCTCGTATTTGTATTGAAACGATACAGGTTGACGCTTAAACAATACCATTATATTGACTCTCCCCTACTTTTGTTACCCTACCAAAAACACTCTTAACTACCAGTTCTATATCACATTAATGTACGACAGTCGAGAGAAAGCATTTCTAACACTTTTAAGTGATAGGCTAATCACGAAAACTACTAACGATAGGCCTTAAACTGCGTTATATCTAAGACTGGCTCATTCCCGCGTTCTTGGTATAAAAAGTAGTCTATAGCAATTGTCGAAAGTCTTCGACCAGTGTGTGTTGCCAGTGATGACTTACGGAGCAGAGACGTGGTCGCTTACGATGGGCCTTATAAGAAGGCTCAAGGTCACCCAAAGAGCAATGGAGAGGGCTATGCTCGGAGTTTCCCTGCGAGATCGGATCAGAAATGATGAGATCCGCAGGCGAACCAAAGTTACCGACATAGCCAGAAGAATTGCCAAACTTAAGTGGCAGTGGGCGGGGCACATCGCTCGTAGAACCGACGGCCGCTGGGGCAGAAAGGTTCTCGAGTAGCGACCACGAACCGGAAGACGCAGCGTGGGCAGGTCCCCCACAAGGTGGACCGACGATCTTGTTAGGGTCGCGGGAAACCGCTGGATGCGGCTAGCGCAAGACCGGCCATCGTGGAGATCCTTCGGGGAGGCCTTTGTCCAGCAGTGGACGTCTTTCGGCTGATATGATGATGATGATAGCAATTGGGGACAATATACCTTCCTATTATTAAAAAGAGAAAAAATACAACTTTACAATGCTTATGATTATATAGAGATGTCAAAACACATTCTTTCAGCAGTCGCCTGAAAAAAAAATGCAACAGAAGTGGATCTGAATATTACCAATCTTAAAAAGCGAATTGTTTGCTAATTTACTAGCCAGTTCTATTTAAGATAATTATAAATATCTCATAATCATTATAATCTATACTTGCCAGCGACATGTAGAGTTGCAGGAGCGGCTGCAGCTGGTGCGGAAAATTCTAAATCCAAAAAATACGCTTCTATTGGCCCAAATTATTTATTTTTGCCTTTTGCAGTCGAGACCATGGGTCCTTGGGGGTCCGAGGCTCGCCGATTTTCTCGAACATTATCTTCAAAATTAATTGAAGTCACAGGGGACCGGCGGGCGGGGAGCTTTTTCCGCCAACGCGTTAGCTTGGCCATACAAAGAGGGAACGCTGCCAGCCTTCTGGGAACCTTGCCGTTGATTGGCAGCAGCGGCCGCCTCGAGGAAATTTTTTATATATAGTTTGTATATTTGTTGTAAATAATTGTAAATATTGTATATTTATAGAATAAATATCTATAGATAACCACTAATTAGCATTAGGCTTCATACTTTAGACATCCTATATGAGCAGTCCATCGTCTGGCATTCAATGACTTCGAGCAATTTTTATGAAATCATCTTCCTAATTTCTGAGAATTTGTTATCTATTACAATTAATTAGAAGTATAGGACATTTAACTGAACTGGTTCGTGGTTCAAAATCAAAAACTCTTTTATTCAGTTTAGGCACTTATAAGGCACTTATGAATGTTAACGTTTACCTTTTTTGTGGACCTTTTAAGTGCCTACCCTACGAGTAGTACAAGAAGGATTCATTGATTTTCTACTCGCTTTCAAAACTAATTTCGTAACAAATTCGACAGCAATTAGTAACCCCGAAATCAACCTCACTACAATGGCTCTGACGTCTGTTAAACAATAGCCTATCGATTGGCACCTGGACTCGGGATGGGACGTTGATAAGGGTCCAGTGATCACCCGTTTCGACGTCAATAAACGTCTTACTGTATACCCGTGCCCTTAAGTGCCTTTGACCGATTATTAGAGAAAATATCTGTGCGGGGTATAAGGGCAATGGAAGCGATTTACGATAATATTTTTTTGGGCCAGTTTGCCTTTTCGGCATTGTAACAGGTCAGCAACACATTGGCAATATCTCTAGTATTGCAAATGGCGATAGGTGACGGTATCCACTTACCATCAGGTGGGCCGTATGCTTGCTTGCTACCTTAGTAATATTAAAAATATTTTGGAAACATGAAATAATTTTCTTTTTAGAGCTCTAAATATGCCTACACGACGTCTGTCAGCCTGTTTCTTTTGCTCGGCTCTTTTGTCTGTTTGTCCGCTCACATTTTCTAAACCACGCAACGAATTTTACGGTTTAGAAAGAACGATAAACGATACGGTTTAGAAAGAGGATGTATAAATTGCACCTGTACGAAGCCGGGTCGGGTCACTAGTTTTAATATAAAAGAAGTGTTACGTATTTCCACTTTCATTCATCTATTATCCACTACCCAAAATGTAGCACAGCGCTTTTAAAACACAAAACTGCTTAGATTAATTATAATTCATCTTAAATTGAACCTTAGGAATTAATAAAACGTCAATTAACATCTCAAAGGTAGCAAGCAGGGAGTTCGAGATATCGGTGGATCGAGCACCAAATCAAAGCGAGAACATCCCTCGCTCAGTCGACTGGTAATTCTCAAAGTGTGAATATTAGCTGTCATCCAAACCTACATTCCTGTGGTATAGAAGATGGAGAGATTCGGAGATTGATGGTATTGAGGGCGTTTACTTGAAATTACAAATTTGAATTCGTTTGAAATTTGAGTGAAACGTTAATATGTGATAGACTGGGTGATTTAGGTTGGATGTTGGCCCCGATTCTGTTGATTACAAACTTAACAAATATAAATCTCACTAGGTATATCTTTATCTAATAAGAAATATAAGAAAGGGATGCAAGATATTTTAGTCCACTCACTATTTACCCGTATATTACGACGGCCATGGACTAAAGTGACAGCATTAAAAATGTTCTATCTTTACTAGTTTATATTTTTTTTATAACAGTATTAACCTAGCCCTTTGCTTACACATTTTTGTTTCCAATAAGAACTCCTTCCAGTATTTATACATCATAAATCGTAAGAAAGAATAACAAAACCGTTTGTGGCCAGTGATGGAAACGGCCGGCTGTTTGTTTTACGGTCAGCTTCCTACGGCCGGAATAGGGCGGTTCCGTTTTTATATCCGGCTTCATGGAATGTGAACAATATTTAAGGAGCTTTGATAGCCGCCATTTTTTGCAGCTCTAAATTTACTAGTCATTTTGATGACATTATATTTGCTAAAATTAGATCTGAAATATAATCTTCTGTAGGTAGTAACTTTCTGCCCCGCGGTGTCAATTGCGACCTCCCATTTTAGGGGGTGAATTGAATTTTCAAAATCCATCCTTACGTACGTACTTGGTAGGCTTGGTACTACACGTCCTATTATTTCACATAAATAACAGTTTAATTACAAAAAAAATATTGAATATTCTGGAATTTTTCACACAAGACTGTTTCCAAACTAAGTAGAGCGTTTACTATAGGAAAAACGCATACTCTGTTATCTCCATATATACTTTACGTAGAGTCGTTTTACCTCACAAACTGCATTGCGTAACAATGAACCAATTACTCGACTCGTAGACCTCTGATCGTCACTTCTAAGCTTGAGCTTGCTACGTCGTAGCTGACACCGTAATTGAGCCTGTCTCTGCTACGATTTAGAGACGAGACGCTAACATTTTCTGCCTATTCTTCAATATAAAATTACTAGCTTCCGCTCCACAGTTTCACCCGCGTTCCCGAGGCATCTTTTGTTTTCCCGGGATAAAAAGTAGCCTATATGTTATTCCTATCTATGTACCAAGTTTCATCTAAATCCGTTCAGTAGTTTTTACTCACAAACTTTTGCATTTATTGCAGGATTATGGGGCTGAAGATTTTAAGCAAACAGGTGCCGGAAAACTCCGGTAACAGATTGTCAATAAAGTATATTTCCTGTTTATATTTTTGTTTGTATGTTTGCCAGCAATAAGCGAATATAAGATACATACATAGCATGCTAGTAGCATCAGTAAATTTAGTAAATATCGTTGCACATCACTACTTCATTCTAAGCTAAGCTAAGAAGTCAGCCATATTTCAGATCATACTATTAGACAGAGTGCTGTTCTTGTGAAATACTAGGTATGGACTACAATAAAGAGAAGATTTTACGTGGGATAAATTCCTGGATTCCTAGGATAAAAGTAGCTTATAACCTTCGGGAATAATGCAGCTTCCTATTAGTGAAAGTATTTTTCGAATCAGACCAGTAACTTCGAAGATTAACGCGTTCAAACAAACAAACTCTTCAGCTTTATTATTTGTATAGGTACAGATATGGTAGTCCTTGCATAGGAATATGATCCTTGCTCGACATTACAATGCTGTGGGTATGTGAAATTACATGAACACTTGCTGGCTAACTTCATCTATGTCAAATATCTGATTTTCAAGCTGTTGACTTAAAAAAAAATGTAACCTGAAGCGCAGTATGGTCTCCAGCGCAGCGCAGCGTGTATGGCAGATCGCAGGAGCACTCGGCAGCGGGTCGCGCGCTCAGCCCCGGACATCGCCACTGCGCGTCGACGTGTGAACATGCGCACAGCACTGCCACTACGCCCATTAGCCACATCCTGACAACAATAAAAAAATACCTGTAACTCATCCTACCTAATGGTTTATGGAGTAAAAGTACAAACAACTTTTACGCGAATCACAGTAAAAGTTGTAAATATTGACATATTCAACTTTTACTATGTTTCTTTATCGTAATTCATAAAGCACTGTAAGTCAATTGCAAATAACCCAGATTTAGACGTAAGTAAGCGTGTTTTTAGGCCTAACATCCAGTCAGACTGATCCGTCCATCATAAGATTAAAGGCCACCATCACATGTAGACCTTAGCAATATCCAGGGAATTACTAAAATGTTAAGCTATGATCAACATCAAGTCAACGTCTGTTTAAAAACTGTAAGCAATTAATGCATAAACAGTACTTCACGTAACTAAAAAAATCCCCATGAAAACTAAAAGCTTCATAAGCAGCTGAGGTAAGGAACATCAATAATTCCCCACATATAGAGAACATACGATAGAAACAGAACCAACAATTTTACAGCGGCAATACAATAAAGTTTGGAAAGTAACAGCTTGGAATGGGATAAGTACCATCTCAAAAGGCAATTCAGCTCATAATCTGTGGTACTTGTAGAAGAATCGCTGGTGCAGTGCGTGTGGCTGCGACATAATGGGACATTTCCACTGAGTGACGGCCGGACGGCGGGTACGCGGTGGTACAAGTGAAAAGAAATGAGAGGGAATAAATCATGTTACTTTTGATAGTAGTAAAAATATTTTGACATATTATTTGATCTTGGCACATGAATCTATAAAAGTGGAGTAGATATATATATGTTCACCTGGAGTGTTGTCATTTGTATGAAAACACGTCTCTCCGCCCATCTCCGCCCATCTCCGCTTTAGTTTTATTTTGGGACTTACTTCTTTTTTACAGAAAATTTCATCTCTAAAAAATTCTACGCTATATTAGTTGCTACGTGGCATTTCTCCACTTTTGTCCATTATCTAATACCTTTAAACGAGCAATTCTTGTATATAAATATATATATAATCTGAATCTCGGAAACGGCTCCAACGATTTTCTTGATGTTTGGTATGCAGGGGGTTTCGGGGGAGAAAAAACGATCAAACTAGGTTTCATTTTTAGAAAAGGCCGTTTTAAAAGAAATCGAGCAAAGCTCGGTCAACCAGGTATTATTTATTAATTGATCCGTTTGAGCGTGAAGAAGTAACAAACATACACACTCACAAACTTTAACAATTATAATGTTAGTAGGATTTTATTTCTGGTGCCTTTCAAACAGGTAGACGATGGTCCACGTTGGTTCGTACTTAACGGCGTCAATAAATAACAATAACAATTTTAGTAGATACTCATTTCACATGAGCTATCATCGTCAAGTCAATGAAGTAGCTATTATAATATTTTATTTACAGAATTTAAAACGCTAATCGCTCTTAGCTTAAACTATCAACATACGTTGGGAACAAGAGCAAATTACAATAGCATTGATAACAGTGGGTGACGGACGATCATTGACCTACCGTGTGAGGACACCTTAATTTATAGATTTATGTACGCACTTACATGTACGATTGACCTATTTATTGAAATAGTTGATAAGAGCTGGACTTCAATCATGATTTCAAGATAAATAATCTGAAAGACTATAAGGATTTTAAGGCGATGCTCAGTGGTAGTGGAGTCGGATGCCGATCCGACTTCACTACCACTGAGACGAATGACGAAGGACGACGAAGGTCGTGGGTTCGAATCGTACAATGAGCTTGAACTTTCGGTGAAGGAAAACATCATGAAGAAACCATAGCACGATGGTAGGGTACTTTGTAGTACCCGTCTGGCTGGCTACCACCCTCAAGTTGAAAATCTGTCGCCAAGCACCTACACTACAATTACACTTGAGAGCCAGTTGCTTTCTTGGCATTGTAACAGGTCGGCAACACATTAGCAATACTTCAAGTATTTCAAATGGCGATAGACGACGGTAACCATTTACCATCAGGTGGACCGCCTGCCTGCTTGTCAACCTTCTGACTTAAAGAAAAGGATCATAAGGTTTGACGTTGGGCTTCTAGAGATTTTTAACTTTTATGAAATGCATATCCAGAATCTAAATTTGACGAGCCACTTGGCGTGGTTGGTTAGGATGTCACGTTTTAGGTCATGGGTTCGATTCCCATTCAGAACAAACATTTTTGAGCTTGAGTTTGTCCTGACTCCATTTAATGTCCTCCTCCTCCTAATCCGATTTAATTACCTAAACATGTAAGTGTTTACATTAAAAAAAAGTTTACGTAGTAGTTTAGTTATCAGGTTTTCATAGATCACTTAGTTTTGGGATCATATAGCCAGCCGTATGGGAAGAAAGACCCAGAATATTATTATCCAGAGAAATAGTTTTTAGATAAACAAAGTATGGTAATGTAACTGTTTTAAAGGTTTTAATTAAAAATGCAAGAATAGAAATGTCATTCGAATTGCTAAGATTAATCTTTAGAGGAAAATAATTACTGTGATGAGAATGCTTCTATAAAATAGCGGGAAGTAATGCGAAAATTACTCCGAGAAAATATGTGCAAAGCGTATATTTGACACCTTTTTGCTGATAATCCCTAGCAAAGCAAAAACTAAACATGATCACAAAGGATGTCCTCCAGGAACTAATAAAATATTTGTAATGGACTGCCTCTTAAAGACAGACCAACACCCTAGCTGTCCAGTCCATGTTGACCTTCCTAATATCACTTTTTTATACGGTATAAACCACAATTAAAGGTCTAGACTTACTGGTTTCATGTGTCCCATAATATATCACGAATGTAAGTGTTTTTGACAAGGGCCGAGTAAAATACACAGCGTTGGGTGCTAAGCTTCTAAAGGTCCAGATTTCATTTGCATTGTGATATTATAAAACCTTTTTAAATATACCAGGGTTATGACACTTTTTTACTGCTGTTGATGGCTATACCGCCTTTTTATGTTAATGAAGAAACATGGTCTTCTGAAGACTTTGCTCGTATTGTAAAAGTGTACTAAAGTAGGAATGGATGGCAAAAGAGCACATGGTCGGTCCCCGACTAAATGGTCTGATTTCATAATGTCTACCACACACTCCACCATGACTGAGTGTTCCCGCAATGCTTGCAACAGGGCCAAATGGAGACGCATTGCAAAAGCCGCCTCTCAAGATTCGAGATCTACCATAACCACGACCACTCTGTCAAGAGTGTCCGACTAGGAAGAAGAACTAAAGATACTTCAAAATAATATGATGAAGATGCGAATGTAATCCTGTCCGTCTGTTTGTTTCCTCATCACACCTAGGTACACCGCTAAACCGATCGCAATGAAAGGCACATAAATAGCTTACGATATGGAGAAGGGCATAGACTACTTTTTATCCCGGAAATGCGAGTGAAACCGTAAAAGTTGGGACATTAGATTTTTGTGTCTCCTTGGCACATAGATATACCTTGAAATAACTTAATAGGATACATTTTATCCCGGGAAAACATTAAATCTCTCGAGAAAGTGGGTGTACACGCGATGCAGAAACTAGTTTCAAGTACCTACCTAATAAGTGAAACATGAAAAGAATCTACCACGAAGAAATTATTATCCCAGTTTGTAATAGAGTCGGGAATATAATTAATTTCCAGGTTTTCCTTCATTCACATAAGCCTCAAGCATTTCCGTCAGGATTTAATTTCATCTGAAATATATTACATAGAATTTCAGCCTGCAGGTTAAAAACAAAAATAATTTGATAATTCGTATATTTTTGCACAGTTTTTTATCGCATAAATTAAATGTTTGAGTACATAACAAGTACCGATAATATTTAATTAAAAGATAATTTATGGAAAAGCTTTTGCTGCTTGTAGAGCCTTACTAATGAACGGAATCTGGATTTGGTTTTGGATGCCGTAGACAGGTTGTAGACCAATACGAGAGACGTTTTGTTGTAGCTGCATGTGACCACCTTCCAGCTCCATCATCAGACCAGCTCAATAATACCATATCATATTGAATTTACATATGCGTACCAAATTTCAGATTAATTGTACACCGGAACGTGGGTTAAAATTGACTTGCAAGATTTGATCTAATTAGACTAACACAGCAAGTTAAATAAAAGCTTGTAAAATATAAGAACTGGCCGTTCCCCGCGGCTTCACTCGCGTTCTCGGGATAAAAGTAGCTTATAACCTTCGGGGATAATGTAGCTTCCTATTAGTGAAATATTTTTTCAAATCGGACCATTAACTCAAGAGATTGCGATCAAACAAACACTTCAGCTTTATTATTGGTATAGAATAGATATATAAGTAGTTTTTTTTCTTCAGGCGGGTTAAATTTTATCATTTCATGAATGAATATAAAAGATTTTGTCATTAGATTCATTGTATCGAAACTTTACTATAAAAAATCCTAGAAACTGGTTTTTAAAAGTATCGTTATCAGATGTAGTATATAACTAGCAGAGTTCGTAGGGTTAATTTTCTTTTTTAACAATATCGACGTTTATTATATGAGGTAACCTAATTAACCCTACTTAAACTAAATCATATTTACAAATGTAAAAATAAATTTAATTATTTTTATATTAATGTTTCGGATAGCATTTCATCATCATATCTGTTTTGTCTCAAATTGGGCTATATTTTTTTTTAATACAAACTTGACGACTTCACATAAAGCTACACCTTAAATCAACCAGCGCATGTAATGCGATGCGTGCCCTAAGTGGATAATTGACGTAACCCAACTGCAGAACAGTAAAAGGGTTGACGTTGAGTAAAGCGCATGTGCACACACTACTAACAGTACTACTACACGAACAAAGCAAATATTATTACAAGGTAAATCATTATTTTATAGTAAAGTAAATAAAATTCATAATTTCATACTGTGAAGTATGTCTCTTTGTTAGTAAAGTTGCCTTCTTTGTTTTGTTTTAAACACTGAATTTAATTGAGTTCTTTGTGAATTCATTAAAATACTCCACATTTGAAAATTTTATAAAAATGTCTCAATTTATAAAACCTTGATTTGAAACACAGATTGAATATAAAATTTATGCCTCAAAATTGCATCATAAAAAATGGAACGAACAAATTACAACCCATGCTATATAAATATGCAATGCTACGTTATATAGGTATCTCTATCATAGATATAGAAATGATTACTACCGCCCTATATGGTTCTTATAACAATAATGATAAAATTCAAAAAAAAATGTTACATTATTTCTCAATCAACTTTTTCCATTTCTATTACCTACATTAGGTTTTCAATTTTATTGTTGGTTTGGTATTGAGTTGGACTGCTTAAAAAAAAATATTTTGCTCACCCGGTTATAATTTTAACTGACTGAAATTTTCAGAAACTGCGCAAAACTTACTTCGACTATAATCGAATAAAAAAAAACCGATGTAATATAATTTTTAAAGTTTTAATTGTTTAATTCGCTGGTAAACTGGTTATTCGAAGAAGGAGAAATAAAGTTTCCTTTAGGTACAAAACAAAAACCAGGTGACGCAGTAAAGCAAAGACTTGACTCGAAGTATTCTCATTATTCCGTCGTCATTGTAGTACAAACCAAAACAACCTCAAAATATCCAAAAACTAACGTGGCCGGCAGCGTTCCACGCCATAACTTGTTCCCGCCCGCCGTTGTACAACTTGCATGTTTTCATAAATGTCAGTCTATACGAGTACGAGACGAGACGAGACTGATACGATATGAAAAATAGACAAAAAGGGTCATTTCAAAATATTCTGATACCTGAAACTATAAAAATGTGCTTTTCATGTGTTTGCTACTGCAATCAGAATCCATTGAGTCTAAGATGGGCGGAAAGATGACTGACCGAGTGATCTGACTGGAGGGGGCTGTTCCTCTTACTCAACTCCGTTTTGGTCGATTTCAGGCCTTACTTAGTTTATATTGAAAATAACTGAAGCAGTTATTAAGCTCTATTCATACGTAATATTTTATGATTCAGAAACTTCGAATGCAAACAGATAGGTACAAAATATTCTAATGTGCTGCCACCTTATTCTCACGTGAATATAAAATACAGAAATACCTGCCTTGAATCATCTACGAAGGCTCTATTCTTCATCCTAACGAGTCCTCCATTGGGCGCATTACAAACATTTGCAAACATATAGAAACTTGTCAATAGACAATAGCTATCACGTCTCGAACCCTTATCGTCCCAGAATCGTTTCTTTTTAAATGGACCTTTCTGTACCCTTTATTAGAGGGTTTTATCCCCACGTACTGTCGTACCCTATCCGGTCTCGTCCCGTACTACTCGTAGTATGAATAGGCATGAATATGAGATGCACAAAGCAAACCGGGAGTATGGAACCTACCTCTTGAAGCTCATCCTTTTAATTGAGTTTCAAGTTGTGAAAACCCGCGTTTCATAGTTCCTCTAGTTGTTTTGTGTGGTGATTTTATACCGGGTTTTGTTGGTCAAATTGTTTTATGTTGAACTAGCTGTTTCCTGCGGTTTCACTCGCGTTCCCGGGATAAAAAGTAGCCTATATGTTATTCCAAGGCAAGAACTATTCGTTCAGTAGTTTTTGCGTGAAACAGTAACAAACATCTTCACATCCAAACAAACTTTCACCTTTATAGTATTAGTAGCATTTAGATCTAAATTAAAATAACAGGATGGTCCGTTTTCTAACCTTAGAGAAGCATAAAATATGTATTTTTAATTTGATGATAAAAAATAACATATATTTGAATTTGATATTTTGAAAATAGCAGCGGGTCCCAAACTAGGCAAAGCTTCTATCTTGGTGACCCATTATGCTGCTTCTAGTACAGAATTTATTCCCTGCGGCAAGCACTACTCTTCGCTCACAAAGAAGACTCAAATGAATGACAAAATTTTAATACTCGTACCTGAATTATTACTTAAAATTGTTAAATAACGTTAATTTAACATATTAGTTAGAACCATATATATACCTACTTTAAATGAGTATCAAAGCAATTATTATAAAAACCTCTTGTTTCCTGTTAAGCCTCTGTTATTATTTTCGTTCCACTTTTGTTGTCATGAAATGTACGAGCACAAATATAGCGCTGCGCTTTTGTTCTTAAACCTTCTTCAGGAAAATTTCAATTTTGGCAGAAACTGCTGCTTACATCGGAATTACCTAGGCTTACTTTCTAGTACGGCTTGGAAGATATAATAGTAAAAAAGCTAGCTGTCTCCGATGAATCCACTCGTCCCGGATAAAAGTACCCTATAGAACCCAGGGATAATGTAACTTCCTATTAGTGGAAGAATTTTTAGACTCAGATCAGTTGTTTCTGAGATTACATACTCCATCGAACCCTCACCTCTTTATAATACTATGTTTAAATATATATATATAGTATATATAAGTACATACGAATACTGTAAACGTGAAAGTGATTCTGACAGTCTGTCTGTCTCGTAAGCCGCTAAACGATCACGATGATATTTGGAACGTAGATAGCCTACCTATAATATTAAGAAGGACGTGGTCTACTTATAATCCAGGTAACTCTGGTCGAACCGCGGAATACAGCTAGTTTATGTATAAATTGTAAGGGTAAACCTTCCCTCCACCTTAAGCTAATATTTTGCAAATTACTTCATATCTTCAAATTATGTTCCTTTATTCCTTTTAATTGTAGAACAATAAATGTAATTCTACATGCAAATTGTTAAATGGGAGATCCTCACAATGATGAAGTGTAGTTAGACTTGAACAACAACAGTATAATGTTACAAACGACTTCAAAATTGTTATTTGGAGTCGACGAAGGCAACTTCTCTAGTTATTACGAGCTGCCTCCTGCAGTTACATTTCTGTTATATTTATGACGAATGAATTCACTACTACACTCTGCCTCTGGTTTCTCTCGGCAGATATTGCTTTAAGAGTTTCTTGTTGCATTCGTTCACAAAATACTTTGTGGATAAATCCCATTGCCATTTTTAGGGTGCCGAAAAAAAAAAACGGAACCCTTATAGGATCACTCGTGCGTCTGTCTGTCTGTCCGAAAATATTGGGCTGGATTGAGTTGAAAGTTGGTACACATATGTAAGTCGGTGACCCAAACATGCATGTGTTACGTAAATAAATGAATTTCAAACATGGGGGCTAATTTTGGGGGGTAAATTAGAAAATTAAAAAAAAAAGTTTTGCAGGCAATATTGTGTAACATATCAAATGAGCTTGTTATGAGGATCTCAAATATATTTTTTTTTAGAATTTTAATATAAATAGTTTTGAAGGTATTTAAGAAAATAGGTGAAAAATTGGCGAAAATTGACCATTCCCCCCCCTTATTTCCGAAACTACTGGGCCAAACAATTTGAAAAAAAATCAGGTAATAGTTCTTTACCTAAAAATTACAGGAAAACCTATAAGAAGTCTATCTAATACCTTTAAACCTGCAATTCATGGATATATATACATAATCTGAATCTCGGAAACGGCTCCAACGATTTTCATGAAATTTTGGTATGCAGGGGGTTTCGGTGGCGATAAATCGATCACGATTAGAAAACACGATTTCCAAAAAAAATAAAACTTTTTATAATTACCATCAACAAATTTGGGTCAGATTTAAAAATATTTATGGAACTTAGCTAAACATGTTCGGAACCCTCTCCACGCGAGTTTAACTCGCATTTGTCCGATTTATTTAAGTTATGTTTTATTTGAAACTGTTTTTGTTATAATATAATTTAAGTCGATAAAAAAAAATATGGAATATAAAAACGATGTACCTACCTAAAGAGAATTGTAGTTCTTTTAAAATTAAAAAAAAACTCCACGGTGGATTATTTTTTTCTAAATTATACCCGTGCGAAGCTGAGCGGGGTCGCTATTATTTGTATGGTAGGATAGTAAAATCAATATGATTGTAGGATTTAGAATCCTGATTAAGTCCAGCAACCAAACCAACTCAAATTTCATTTAAAATACCTCCATAGAATTACTTATTCCTCAGAATGCCGAGACCATCTCACTTGGTGCTACTTTTCGTGACCCTCAGCCTGGTCCAGAGCTCTCATGGCCATGCGAGAACTTTCACCAGGTGTCAGCTGTCAAGAGAACTCTTGAGATACAACTTCCCAAGGAGTCTGATACCAAACTGTAAGTACATTTGTTAATAAGCCTTCTAGTCAAAGAATAAATTTAATTTTGCAATAGCTGTCTATTTGTTCTATACAAGCCAGTTGACACGGTTTCCCTATCATGCCGCAGATCGTGGGTTGGATTCCCATCTAGGACAAACATTTGTATGCATGAACATGTGTATTTGTCCTGAGTCTGGGTTTAAAATATCTATATAACTATGTATTTACCTCAGATTACTAAACAATAGGGTATTTACAATAAAAAAGTAGTATATGTAGTTTCCACTGTATACAAGCTCTGCTTAGTTTGGGATAACCTTGTGAAGAATTTCCCAGAATATTTATTTATTTTCCTATAGAAGTGACCACCTTCTCTTTAACCTCCAAATTCCTCTGACCCACATTCACAACTTTGCTTTCCTCTATTCAGTCGACTAACTTAAACAGCTCGTTCAAAAGCCAAATTTACAGCTAACCTAGATTTAATGCAGCTAAGAGTTGACTGGTCTCTCAGGACTTACCTAGTGCAGGGTTGAGGAACATAACGGTTGCATTAGCGCTCGCGGCACTAATAGGCATACCCTCTTGAGAGCTTGTGACATTTTCCTGAGAAATTATTGAACTTGTAAATGCTCGTGGGTTACACTGCGAATTTCGATGAAGTTGAATATATTTCTTTTATTTAAGAATCGAAATAAACCTCGTACATATAGTCGGTGAGAAATTATATAAAAATATCCCGGGACATTCTTCACACACGGTTATCTAATCCCAAACTAAGAAGAGCTTGTACTATGGAATCCAGATAACTGATATCTGGGGCCGGTGTATATTTACCCGATTATAATTGACATTCAAATTCTGAACTACTGAACTCTGTAATATTCCACGAACATAACTGAGATAATTTTATTACATGTTTTTTCTTCTATGAGTTTAATAAATGTTTTTTCTATTTATATAACTAGAATATCAGAGTTCATGGGTTTATTTCGTTACTCCAATGTAACAAGATTTTATTTGCCATTGATGCTTTATTATTTTCATTGAATATAATAATATATTCATTTATGAATTAATTACAGTTTTTGTTGACTATTACCACTAAAATTAAGTTATTTTTATTATATTGAGTCCTACTTACACTTTGCTAGTTGTTTAGATATCTAGATACATCACTTAAGAAAAACAAGCTGATTCACAACCTTAACTCAATAGACATAATGACATGCCACTATACGAGCAATATGGACCAATAATGTGGATTCATAGCATTTGTCTCTACGCCTAGATCGACACAACTTATGAGCTTCTCAGTTGAATTGTAATATAATGTTATTATATGAATCAGATATGTACATAGCTTCTACATGATATGGCTTTTGGACGGGAGAAATAAATAATTTGACTTCAGTTAATAACTCAACATTTATTCATAGGTACCTAAATGTACATAATTTTGTAATGTAGAACGTAATGCTGTAACCGAAATATATGAGCTTGTTAGTACGAGGGATGCATTAGTAAATGGTGACGCAATAATGCCAATAACCAATTGTAATCCTCATTGTATAGTCAAGAGTATTACAAAAATCTTGATATATTTGTAAAAGACATATTATCATACTAGCTGACCCGGCAGATGTCGTCCTGCCCTGAGAACAAAAATAAAACTGGGACCTACCTACCTATCCCTACCTACCTTACCTACCTTTTGATTTAAATCGCCACAGTAATTTGAATTAATACAGATTAAGGAACAAAAGGCCTACTTCCGACCTTGTACAGTGTCAATTAAGGCGTCTGTAACAATTTTAAACTTAAATGAAAGGGGATCATGAAATGTTTTGTCATTTGAACGATGCGCCCTTTTTATGCAAATAGGAGATCTTTGCCTGAGAGAAGTTTCGCGCGAACGCCTGCTAAGGTTCCAGCTAGCAATTCATTTGGTTTGCGCGGCCGACTTTAATGTTATTATTTGAATTAAGTTTTTGAAAGACGAATTTAATTTACTCATGAAACAAACCGTCTCGTTTTATCCTGAACATTTTTTGAAATAACCCAAATTGTAAGGGATCATTTTATGCTCTAGTTAATCCAGACCCTTTCCTGTCTTCTTTTGGATTTAGAAATAAAGCTTAAGTTTAGTAAAAGGCTAGACTAAAAGATAACACCATGAGAATTTAACACTTGTAAGGCTAGAGTGAATGTAGGTATTTTCTGAGTAAGCGTGTGACATCCTCTGCTTCGAGATCACCCTAATGCGAGTATAAATCCAAATTACACAAGCAAAGTATTCAAAAAAGAAAACTCATTAAAAATTTTCTTTTTCCGTTAGGCATCTCAATAGATTTTCCTTCATATCGTACATTACTTAATCCTATTTGGATCATAAAATTGTTGAATAAAAAAATTTAAATTTGTGTATCGGAACTAAATTGTTTTTTGTTTTTTTTTTTGCAGGGGTTTGCCTCATAGAGCATATAAGCGGCAGAACAACTGAAAAAGTGACAAACCACAACAACTCGTACACTAGTTACGGACTATTTCAGGTAACACACATAGGCTGGCAGCACCTAATTATGGTATACCTATCAGATCGCAGTGTGAAAGGCGATATTGAATATTAGCTTCCACCCCGAATAAAAATCTGCTTATACGTTTTTCTTGGACATGATCTATCTATGTGCCAAATTTCATCTAAATCCATTCAGTAGTTTTTATGTGAAAGAGTAACAAACATCCTCATACATACTCACAAATTTTCGTTTCAAAGTGGGATTATTTTATTCACTTCCACCCTGCGGTCTCATCCGCGTTCCCAAAGGAATTAAGTTTTCCAAGGTATACCTGTATATGGTTTTTTAAGAGTCATATATTTTGATAATTCATGAAAATGCATTTAAATTCAAACGCAAACTTTCATTGATATAAACAGCTAATAATAATTAAAAAGAAATATCCTCGGACATTCTTCACACACGGTTATCTGATCCCAAACTAAGTAGAGCTTTTACTATGGAAACCAGATAACTGATATACTACATATACTACTTTTTTTTTGTAAATTCATACTTATATAGATAATTACACCCAGACTCAGGACAAATAGACATGTTCATGCACACAAATGTTTGTCCTGGATGGGAATCGAACCCATGACCAGCGGCGTGATAGGTGGTGTCTTAACCAACTGCGCCAACTGGCTTGTCTACAATAATGAATAAACAAATTTTGTAAAGGTGTTATTTTTCATTACAATAACCGCAAACAGGTATAACGGGAATTAATATCCCATTAGATAATTACTACATAATCATCTTAACTGGGACAAACTGCGAAGACATTAACAGCATTACGGAATACTGGCAAAATTGATTTCTACTAAAAGCTTCATATGTTACAGGCTAAAATTGAAGGAGATATCATTACGGAGATCCACTTTTCAATAAATAAGCCTATATTACATATTATAGATACTTATATAACTATACTGTGTGCGAGGTGTGATTTTTACAAGCTTTTATTTACTTTCACATGTTCTGTTGTCTGAAATGGAATTTTGCAAGTTAAATTTGACCCACTTTCCGGATTCCGATTGAGCTGAAATTTTAGATGAATATGAAAATCGCGTGACAATGCAATATTATGATGACCTGATGAGTAGAGCTGATCTGATGATGGAGTTGGTGGCTATAGGAACTCCGAAATAAAACGACACAACCCCGTCGTGTTTGAGCTCATTGGAACCGTCTTATCGAGTAGTTGAAGACTGTGCAAAAATAAGTACAGTCGGCAATAAAAGCTTGTACCAAAATTGAAATTTTTGACGGAAGCTTTTTGTAAGTGGGAACAAATATGACCATGGTTTACATTGTTGCTTATATTTCCTTAGTTTTCATCACAAATGCATTAATTTTGGATTTCATATTCATTTTTCATCCTCGTGTTCTTTCATTCAGCGGATATCCAATCAAGTTTGATAACAAAAAAGCGGACGCAGTAATCATGTGTTTTTCTTTTGACACATACATAGCTACTTTCGATCAATAACCAATATAACTCAAATTTTCAACACAAACACAATTTTTACAAATTATCCTGATATCTATATACTAATAATAAAGCTGAAGAGTTTGTTTGTTTGAACACGCTAATCTCCGATGATACTGGTCCAATTTGAAAAATTATTTTAATAAAAGGAAGCTACATTATCCCCGAGGGAAGAAGTATAGGCTATTTTTTATCCCGGGAATGGGAGTGAAACCGTGGAGAACAGCTAGTATATTATATTTGTTATGCGAAATAATGAAAAGTAATTTTCTAGCGACAGTCATGATAATGTCAGCTACCTACTCCAAAAAGTTATAAAGGCTACTCCAAAACTTAACTAATAAATAAATTCCTTCATTATTAATCTGGAATATTTAAAGGGCAGATTCGGAACACGAAACCAACTTTTTCTAACAACGACCATGTAAAAATTAATTCAGCTCTCTTTCAAGAGTTCGTACACGATTTATTCAAAAATATATATTTTTTTAATAACCACGGATAAATAATATCAATATCGTCGACCAAAACAAAAAAACACAACAAACAGTTCTTTACCTTAGATTACAGGAAAACCTATATGAAGGTATTTAGAGTAATATAGGAATTTATGGAACCCTCGGTGCGCGAGTCAGACTCGCACATGTCCGGATATTTTTTTTGTATATACCTACAGCCAAAATAGCAGACTTTTCAACCCCAATTTCATTGTCGAATGAACAAAATTAAAATCACTGACCCAATATTTAATCCAGCAGTTATAGAAATTCAATTCACAAAAAATCAAACTACAAATTTGCAAATCCGGTAGCAAAACGGTTCGTCCATAAATCTCCATCACAATTAGCTATCCCAGCAATATTTGCATGATTACTCCCGCTAATCACTCCAGTTGGACATTATGCCTCCATAATAAATGGCACTGAAACTTGACGCAATTCATACCGGGCTGCGTTCAACTGATGCCCGTCATATTTGATCTCTAATTTATGTCAAATATTGGTTAGTAGTTTGTGTGAGTTGGGAGGGTAGGTACTTGATTTTGTGGAAATTTGTATTTCATCATACGTGTATAATTATTTTTAGACTAGCTGTTTCCCGCGGCTTCACTCGCGTTTCGCGGATAAAAAGTAGCCTATAACCTTCGGGGATGTATCTTCCTATTAGTGAATAATTTTTCAAATCGGACCAGGGGGGTTAAAACGGCCGCTCGAGCAATATCGCTATCCTGGGACGTTTCCTGGCACGAATTTACAGCAGATGATGGTGTAATTTGTCTAAATTGTAAATTAATTGATTATAATGATTTGCATTTTCATCAAAAAATATGTAAAAAACATTTGGCTCTGCTGTAAATTCGAGATATGAATTGCATAACAATATTGCTCGAGCGGCCGTTTTAGTCCCCCAGTACCTAACTCCGGAGATTAGCGCGTTCAAACAAACTATTCAGCTTTATTATTCGTATGTTTTTTCCTTACGCGAACAAATATTTAGCTTATGACAACAATCCCTCCCTATGCAGTTCCCGTTAGCAGTCCACTTGTGCTTTTGTATCTGTTTTAGGGTTCCTTATTTTAAAAGAAAAAAACATAACGTTTATAGAATTACTTAGTTTTCTGTCTGTCTGTCCGTCTATCAGTGTGTCAAGACCCTGTCCGATACGCAGCAACAAAGCAATAAATTAAATACAAAAACATAAGTTTGTACTACTACATAGTTACATAGGTAGGTACAAAAAAAACGTAATAAAATTAATATTACTATCTGATCTGCAAAGCTAATACCGGTACTGTGACGTCAGCAGCAAATGTAATGACATACCAATAATATAGGAATAGGATAACGTAGACCTATTACATTATTGTAGTAATCCCTTTGAGTAGACTTACAGGCTATTTAGACGATGAAGTAAAAGCTTCTCTTTAATATAAGTTTATTCTATTGTTTCTATTTATTGAATCAAATTAGATTGTTAAGAAAAGAAACGAATTCTTTAGGAACTGTATTCAGGAATTTTAAAAGTAAAAAATACGTAGACACCAGAAAATACCAAAGATCTTAATTCTTTCTCCAAACTTTATTTCCCCAGCGGTGGGTGGAACCGCTAGGGGATAATGTAGCTTCTTATTAGTAAAAGATTTTTCAGAAACGAATCAGTAATTCAGTGGACTACCTCCTACATCCAAACTTTACTTATTTATAATATGTGATAGATATGATAATGTATATTGCCGGCTCTTCTCAGAAAAAGCAACATTCCCAACCAAACATTAGAATCTGACAATTCATATGTTTCTGTGAAAGTCTAAGGGCCGGTTGCTCGTACATTTTAGTTAAAGTTATAGTCAAAGTTAACTTGACTATTTCCATGCTTTATCGTAGAGTCACTTTGACGATGACCGATCCCTCGGCCGGTTAAAATGATTATGGTTAAAATTTTAGTTAAAGTGACAGGAGCAACCCAGTTTACTTTCCTTCGGCGGTTAATGTTAACTATAACCGTAACCTAACAATAACCTTACTATGACCACGCTTTATGCAACCGACCCTAATTGAATAAATATTTCATTTTATTTCATTTCAGTTAAAATTTCCGACTGTAATGAAATGAAATATGTATTCTATAATCTAAAGTGGCCAAACACCCTTCCTAAACCATAAAAGTACTTACCACAGTATAAGAAATAGTGCTACCATAATACTAGGAATATTCGAAACACCATTTCATTCTCACCTTGTATCAAAGCTTTGTCCGGTCGGTTCATAGAGCCGGACCATTGGCTCTATCTAAATTAACACGATCGTATCTGTCTGTAATGTAACTCGTCCGCTCCAGAACGCTCTCGTCTGCCTAGTTAATAATTGCGAATAGGTTTCTGTGTGACCTTATCCCTAAGATCTGTTTCGTATTTTATTATTTAGGTGGTGGCAGCCTGGCGAGCTTCTTTTTAGTACCCATAAGATACTATGTTAAAGAAACCGGACAACTGTGTGTCTGACATGCTCATGGAAGGTTCCGTAACATACTTATCTTTGTAATTGAAGAAATATTCTCCCTTACATGGATATACGTCACGGTAAATTTAATATTGCAAAAAAAACCTGTATGTGTGTTGGACCTTGATTCATGCGAAATTTAATGATTCTATAGGAAAACGGGAAATACCATATAGGCTTTGATTCGCATGATTGCGTTGACTTAGAATGTTGATGTTTTCACTGCTCCAAGGTATTGCAGACCTGAGTATATAATGTTAAAAGCGAAAAAGATTGCAAGAACATGTAGAACCGAGTATAATTTTCTTCAAATATAATTAATTATAAGTCTCATCTTTATTTTAATTGAAGCAGAAAATAAACAGTTTACTAACAGAAGGCCGGTCCAATACAGATCATTTTCAAAACATCTGAACCGTACGCGATGAAATTTAGTAGCAAATAGCTTATGGTATCATAAATTACTTTTATCCTGGGAACGCAGATAAAACTATAGGGAAAGTAGAAGCAAATACATATTTCTGCTATCCTCTCTATAAGCATCGATATAAGTCGATACATATAGACATAGATTAAATAAACATTCATCTAAAGTCAATAACTACGTTCAAACACAAAGAATCTTAAACATGGGGGATGGTACCTTGTGGCGTACAGTTCGAAGTCTACGTTCATCAGAGCGACATAGACTCGAGATTAGCAATCTCAGGGGAAAGTATTAGCTCTCAAGACGTTATTTACCGACCGCCGGCTGATTTCAATCGGAGCTTCGATTTGCAGAGTGGAACGTTTCTTGTAGTGACGTGGTTGTGAAATATCGATAGTATTTTTACAGTAACAGCAAGAAAAGGTAATCAATACAATTATTATTGAAGTAATGTTTATTGAAACGCACCAATGCGTCGATCCTGACCCAGCTCCAAATAAAAACTCACCTGTCCATCATATGCCAACAGCGCATTCTTGCATATTTCGGCCACACCGTGCGCAGAGGCGACGATAACATAGAAAAATTGATCGTGGTTGGGAACACGGAAGGCAAAAGATCGCGCGGCCGTTCCCCTACAAAATGGATCGATCAAGTGAAAGTTTCGTCCTCTTCCAAATTCTACACGGTCGTAAGGGACGCACTGGACAGAAACCGGTGGAGGCAGATCATCCGCTCCAGATGAAACCCTGATGCTGACCACGATCCTCAGTCATGAGGGACCGACTTTAATTTAATTTTACTAAGAAAAAATAATTCGTTTAAAAATGTTTCCTTTAACTTCAATCACAAAACCATCGAACAATAAATTTTATAATTGGACGAATACAAAATAGAATCATCGACAATATATCAAACATCCCTACAGTAAACTGCAGTACCCGCTCGTAGACGAATAGATCTGAATTGATCCCGCCGCGACCTCCTAGCTGAGTCTTAACGAGCCGCGCTCGACTGGTGACAATGCAAATCACACCTTGCCAAGCGTCGTCGCATCCATTTATCGATATAATAACGTCATCAAAATTGAGGACGACACTATTATTGTCATATTATTTATTTTAATTTAAAATATTGGTAATTATTCATTAGCTCGCTTTTGATTAAAAAGTAATTTAATTAATCGGTCTAGCGAGTGCTTTTCCATCCACATCGATTAGACACCGTTATTGGTCAGTTAATGTTTATTAGGTAAGTACTTACCAAGTTTATCAGTAGAATTTGTAAAACTGATTCTGTTTACCAATTACAGAGAAATGATATGGAGATATGGGGTTACAGACATAAAAACAGGTAACATAACCTCTTGAACAAACTAAAAACTGAATTTGAGAACATAGAGATTTAGTTCCTTCCAAGATCTAAAATAATTATACGTTTCACGTATGAATTAAAATAAAACAAAAATTTAGGATGTACTTATTTCAGTATTTTATGGAATCAAAGCTAAGTAAATGCACATGATGTCTGACGTATTTTGCTGAATGGATAACGAACAATTTCGAACGCTGTATGCGGGTGTCTTTTGTATTCTTACATTTTCCTTTACCAAGTCTTATCGCGTGGAATGCAAGTAATTTATCAAAGAACCCTCTGTTTACTCGTGGATTTTGCATCAGCATAAAAAATACTCGGAAAAACAAATTGAGTCTTTTGTTTATCACTCGTAACACTCTCAGATGGAAAATCAGAGTAAATGAACTGATACTAAGCTTGGAAATCTCAGAAAGTTTACGTACGGACAGCAATATAAGTAGATTAACAATACGACACTGACAAAACACTACAACGTCAACAAAATTAATCGCTGAACACATCCAAATTATAAATTCCCATCTGCCCCGCGGTTTCACCCGCGTTCCCGAGGCATCTTACGTTTTCCTGAGATAAAAAGTATTCTATGTGTTAATCTAGGTTATAAACTAATTTCATTCAAATCTGTTCAGTAATTTTTGCGTGAAAGAGTTACAAACATCCATCTATACATCCATACCCACAAACTTTCGCATTTATAATATTAGTAGGATAGGATGTCTCCTATAGACGAAATCTAATTTTAAAATAAGGTATTCAAATACCTACTTCTAGAGAGCTATCTGTGACATTTATTCGATAGCTGATACCCTTTCTGTCACTACGTTCCTTTCTTGGTGCAGTTAACATTATTTCACGAATAATGCGATACATTGTTTGATGCAGATTGAAATTTATTGATAGATCGATTTAAAATCGATTATAGAAGCTGGTGAATTGGTATTTCGTATATCGAAATAGTCTATTTGAGTTCGAAGTACGACGGAAGTGTGTTTTAGGTACACCAAATTTTGGAAACGTGACCTCTTTCAAAAATCTTCTCAGAAATAGGTCAAATAATATTGTGATTTGTCTCTCTTTCTTACATTTTTGTTTATTTATTTCTTGTAAATCATTTAGATTTAGGGTCTGTATATATCTTCTTCTAATCTTTATATTAAAATTGTTTAGTTATAAATATGCTTTCTTACTTGATACATTCCAAAAAATACGAGTAAAAGAGAATCGATTTTTTCAATATTTTCATTAAAATTTTTGTCGGTTTAATTTATTGTTGAAAATATTTTATATATATTTAGAGATTAATGTTAGCTATACAGGCCTTTATAAATTACATATCAGTTAATTACATACGAAAATAAACACTACATACACTTTGAGAACAGTTCATTAACACACGTTGCTGCCATTATGTTGGAATTAATTATTAAACCTGTATTAAATACCACACGTTTACAAATTAAATTAATCAGGTAATATAATCAGGTAATATACCACTTAGATTTAATTCATAGGATCAACGGGGTATACCTATGGTGTTGATTTCTTTTCAAAATGCACCAAAAAAACTGTCAGATTATGGTTCGATTATTTTATACTTTTTAATGTTTTTGAAGGCGGTTCTATTTTTTGTTAAAAGTAAATTATTTTGACTTTAAAGATTTTTGCCGTTTTCTGTGATTCCCATCATCAGATTCTGGCTTGCTGACAATGGGACCACCTCAGGAGTGTATAATATACCATTTCAATTAAAAAATATTTTTTGTATCGTCCGGCAATTGGCGTAGTAATCGCGTAAGAAACATACAAAGAAAAAAATACACACCGCCGAATTGAGAACCTCTTCCTGTTTTTAAGTTGGCTAAAAATCGCCCTCGATGAGACAATCTGGGTGGCAGAAAATTAATAGCCTTACCGCATTATTGCATTCAATTATTTCAAAATATGGCAGCCAAATTAATACTGCTCTATTATAATAGGTTGGCATTTTTTTTAATTAGCTTCCACATGAATTCATGGGCTTTTCACACAAGATATTAGTATGAGTACCTAAACCCCTCGAGTTTGAGGGCATGATTCGTTTTGATGATTCCAATACATTGTACTTGGTGTCTAGGGTCTGATGATGAGGCCAGGAGATGAGTAATTTAACTTTTCAGTGGCTAAAGCATGTTTTTTTTATTTAATCTACATATTAGGTATTTAAAACCTGATATAGTGAATAATATTATTTTTAAATTATGGTTTTGTCGATCTAGCTTACCTATTTCCCAATTAGCGATAATAAATCTCTCTTTATTTCGCTTTTAACGTAAAATTCATGCAAAAAATGGATTAAAAGTACACGCTGTAAGTCACACAATAATCTGACATTACAATTAGCACAATAATTATTCTTGTCGCGTAAACGCAGTCCCGAAAAAACGACGATACGCATTTATTCATAAAGCTCGCGGTAGGGTAGCCACAATTTATTAAAATTTTAAAACCTTGTTCAAAAATGGCATAAGCATAAATGCATGTCACATGCACGACAAATTTGTTGTATATATATTTCCTAAACAAACATATCAAAAATAAAGTAAAGATTTGGCTTTTGAAACAAAATTATTCAGGTACCTACCGAAAACAACTTTTTGTAAATGTGAAAAAACTTGTGCCATATCTTTAACACGAAATAATGCTTATCTTGGATACTAGAGATTTCACAAAAACTGGCATTACATACCTATTTTATATTAATTTGCGAACTGTATTTATAAAAAAATGCTGAATGCGATTCGACACTTTATTTTCTATATGTAGGTCTGTGTTTGACCTATACTACTGCACCCGGAATCCTAGTGTGAGGTTATGGAGACAGTAATATCTCGTACTATGTTCTATATTCTTGTTACATTTATTTTTTGTGACAACCCTAAACTTTGATACAAATCGACAACACGCCGCGTTGGACGGTAGTGCGTTTTATATTTTGTCAGCAAACAAGTTTTTAATTAATTCCCTTATTTATTTCAGCATAATATTGATGGCTATGCCTGCCGGCAGTAAATATCCATTTCGCTAATTATTTGCGGTTTTGGTGACTGAATTGTTTCTTGTATACCTCAATGTTGCCGTATAATATTAAACCCAAATTAATTAAAATAAACATATTTTGGCACTTGCTTAAAAATCAAAATCCCATGCATTTTGAGACTCGATCAATGACTACAGACGCTTGTCGCTGGCAGGTCCTACTGTTTAAGTACCTTTGAATTCCAAATATGTATACCTGATCTTAATTTCCACAGATAAACAACAAGGACTGGTGCAAGAAAGGACGAAAAGGAGGTCACTGCAACATGAAGTGTGAAGGTACGGATGTTTTAAAATTATGGGCCTCTAAATTGCCTCAAGTCGATGATATTTGGTGCCGATTCTGTTGTTTACCAACTTAACTGATATTAGACAAGTCACCTCTCTTTCATGATAACCTTATTGAAAAAAGATAGAACATTTTTAATGTTGTCAGCTTAGTCCATGCCGTCGTAATGTACGGGTAAAGTTGTGACCAATAAAGATCTCGTTGAAATATGTGATCGGACTAATCTGACAGGACAAAAATATCTTGCATCCCTTTCTTATATATACTACTAAAAAGAGATATACTGAGATTAAGTTTATTTAGTTTATAAAAAACAGAATCGGCAGCATTGACCGTTCAAATCGATGGTAAACTACTAAACGCCTTCAATTGCCATACGATGTCGAAGATCTTTTGTTAAATTTATGCAGTAGCAAAAGTGATTAGAACACAAAGCATAAAGACCTTAGGTACAAATTATCTTCTTTCAGCAAACAAACTTAACTATAGGTACCTTCAATTGACCATGTGGACGAGTCATTACTCTAGTTAAAAAACCGGATAAGTGTGAGTCTGACACGCGCACCGAAGTTTCCGTAACTTTTTTTTTTATTTTTCTAATTCACCCCTAAAAGTGACCTTGTTTAAAAATCTTTTATTTACGTTACACGTCCGTATTTGGATCACCGACATACATAATATGTACCAAATTTCAACTCAATCGGTCTAGCAGTTTCAGAGCAAATTGGCTGTGACATACAGACAGTGACAGTGATCCTATAAGGGTTCCGTTTTTCCTTTTTGATGTTTCCTTATATTTTTAGAAAGCATTTCTTACCTACTATATGTTTTTTCTTGTATTGATTTGTGTATGCAATGGACGTACATGTATGAGCTCCTGAGGTATTCAATTAAATACAAAGCGTAGAAGAGATCTCATGTCGGGACCCACTAGTAGGTGACACAATTTTATTAAACACTAGCTGTTCCGCGCGGTTTCACTCGCGTTCCCGGGATAAAAAGTAGCCTATAACCTATTAGTGAAATAATTTTTCAAATCGGTTCAGTAGTTTCGGATTCCTATTCAATGCAAACAAACAAACATACAAACAAACAATCAAATCTTTCCTCTTTATAATATTATTATTAGTATAGACTAGCAACCCGCCCCGGCTTCGCCCGGCTTTTCTCAGGTTTTCTGTACTATAATATGCATGTATTATATACCTATATATATAAACCTTCCTCTTGAATTACTAAATCTATTAAAAAAAGCATCAAAATCCGTTGCGTAGTTTTAAAGACCTAAGCATACATAGGGACAGACAGACGGGAAGCGACTTTGTTTTATACTATGTAGTGATGATGATGAAGTCTTTGCCTTACTAATCCAACACACAAACAACACTACCATGCTATCGTCACCAATTTTATCATCGAGTACACTGCTCTAACTAATTGCTTGCATCTCGCAAAGTGCTAGCTTTGCGACTGTAATCATGTCGAATGTCAAAGAGAATCCCGCAAACAGATTTAAGCTCGTAGTAAGCTTGTTTGCTTTACCATAAAAACTGTGCTTCTATAAAATCTTTGTAATCTTAGTACAAGAGCTTATTTCAGTCACTCGAGAGAATATCTCTATAAAAATAACGTATAGATGATTTAGAGATTGTGATGTTTAATAATCGAAATTAAAATTTTAATATATTTGCATATATAAATGGAAAGCGTGACTGAGAATTACGAAGTAACCTTCACCTTGTTAGTTAAAAAAACTCTCTTTTCAAAAGCGTGATGTAGAACATTTGTATTTCACGTGTAGTGATTTATGAAGTGAAAGTACCTACTTACTCAATAATATAAACAAATTTTACTACTTAAGGTGGAGGCTTCGGTTGGAGCGCAAAATTCAAATTTTATCACGTTTTTTGCAAATTGCAGCTCACTTATAGGTCGTATGTTATCAACATGTTATTTGCGACGAGAATGGTAGTATATGTACTTATTAATAACAAAAGAAATCATTAACACATTCCTCCAAGGTATATTAGTAACATTTTCATGAAATAGTCGTATATGTCAGTAATATACCTTGGAGGAATATGTTGATGATTTCTTTTGTTATTAATCAGTAAATATACTACCATTCTTGTCGCAAATAACATGTTGATAACTTACGACTTATAACTGAGCTGCAATTTGCAAAAAACGTGATAAAATTTGAATTTCGCGCTCCAATCGAAGGTTTACCCTTAAAGGAACGACTGATTGCGAATATTTTTTTTACTTTTACTAGCTGATCCGGCAAACGTTGTTTTGCCATATAAATTGTTTCCAGCTTAGGGGTATTTTCAGACCTACTGAATATACACCAAAGAAAAATCATCAAAATTGGACAAGCCGTTTCGAAAACTTGTATTTGTCCTTCACTCCTCCTTTCCTGTTGCACTGCTCTATCGCTAATATCCGCATTATTTTCAGATCTCCTGAACGAAGACTTGGCAGACGATGTACGGTGTGCCAAACGTATCTACAATACGGTTGGATTCATGGCCTGGCCGTCTACATACTCTTACTGTAAGGAGAAGAGCCTTCCAGACCTTTCCAGATGCTAACACGTTGTAAAGATACGACACCAAACCCGTAATATTGTGTTCAATAGAATTTAAGCTTCAAGTTTGTGTTACCTAGGTTGTAGGTTTTGTTATTATTTTCTTAGATCAGAGGTAGGCGTAACGATTTTATATAGATGTGTCTGGAGTACCTTTTCAATCGATTTTTTTAAATTAATTTTATGATAGTTAACTTTTGTAACACAATTAAATTTATTAAATTTATTTTTGTTGCAATAAAGTTGTTATAAAAATAAATCATTGATTTTTTTATCAGAAATCATACATCCCCAGAGAGATCACAAGGGTTAATTTTGTCACATTTGCAGTCTCATAGTATGTTTCGGATAGCATTTCATGAACATATCTTCGCCTAAAATTAGGCTACATTACGATACTCCATACAAATCTGTCAAATTAGATATAACAAAAGATAGTTTAGTTTATTCATCTCAAAATTTCCAAATTTCTTAAAATAACAAACATAATTACTTTTTGGAAAGTGATCGTCAATTTCAAATTAATATAAAATAAAACATAATAAAAATAAAATGAAAATATAGTACATAATAACAGTGTACGACTGTTAAAGCAAAACAAAACATTTAGTTAACAATAATATTTTTTGTAGGAATCAATTTCAATAAAATAACAAAGCCAAAACATTACAAACACATAATTAAGATAGTTGACATGTCGACGAAATTCTGCAAATGTTACAAAATTAACCCTACAGGTAGATATTTTCAAATCTTAAAACTCAAACCAGAGTTGTGTTCATCGTGCTTAATATTTTCACCAAAAAAAATATACATCAAAGACCGAAAATACGGCGCGCCTGATAGTAAGCGATTACCGTAACTAGGTGCTAACACCCGGGGCACTGACAAACCCAAATTATAATTTTTTGGGTGTAAGGTGAAGATACCTCTCCAGTCCAGCTGCTCTTCGAGTGAAAAACACTATGCTCGATTGGATTAGATTAGTTGCTTTGAACAATGATTGATTCCAACATAGACCTTGCCATTGTACATATTATATGGCTATGCTATAATAGCCTAAGGCCTAATTCAAAACTAATCAATGCTTATTGTACTATTAGCTAGTGCAACTTACCTTTTGTGCCATTGTCAATTGCCATTGTTACATTAGTTATTACAGAATAGTGTTCGATGATAAGCGAATGAATCGTTTCATTTTGCACGTATAGGAACTTTTTTATTAAAAAAACTTTTAGCAATAAATAGCGTTGTACCTTCCATCATGGTTCCTATAATATTTAAAGAATTATTCTCTAACTCCTAACCGTTAAGGAGTTGTACCTTCCATCATCAGCTCAGCAACATAAGATGATGACTACAAGACGGAAATATCAGAATAGCCTTAGAAAGTATATGACAAACATTGTAAGTGCCTATAAAAATTGAAGAGTTCCCTCGATTTCTCCAGGATCCCATCATTAGATCCCGACTTGGTGATTATGGGACTACCTGTGAAGTATAATTTTCCAAATTAGACCAGGCGTCTTTGCGTAATCGGATGTAATCAAACATAAAAAAAAAGAAAAAGATGGCGACCTCCTCTTGAAGTTGGTTAAAAAAGCTGCCATGTGGAAATGGGGAAAATGCATTTCTAACACGTAGGTTAATTTCAAAAATGGAAATGCATATTCACATCAGTCAATGAAAGCGGCTCTTAAAAGTCTGGCAAGCACCAGGAGTACACTTCAGCACATTAGGTAATCAGCTTTATACAGGTTCAGTTTAATTAGGCTGTTACATTTACTGCTCCTATTCGGAGAACGTCTGTCCTTTTGTGCAAGCTTGCAAACCACCGCAGTACTGCATAGTGGACTCCACATGTATATTACACGCATTTTGTTTGGAACTATAAGCCTAGTATTATTTTATTCTGTGCTATAAATCGAGGTTGCCTAAATGCTAACATTGCTTGAATACAAATGAACTACGTATTAAGGCAATCTTTTTTGTCAAATACCAGGGTTATCCACTAAGGTAGAAGTTCCCATCATACTCTAGTTTGGAATCAGATAACCATGTGTGAAGAATGTCCCAGGATATTATAGACATCATTCACTGTCGGTCATCGGACTTAAATACATTGATCATTATTTATCTTCAAGATTTTTAAAAAAAATATCAGATTATGTGATAGATTTATATTTAAAAAAAAATATTCCTATATTATTTTGCAAACTAAGCAAAGTCTCACTCAATATGCTCATTTAGATGTTATCACTGAAAATTGTCATAATCCATATTTTATAAAATTGCAATGAAATTTTAAATTGATATCATTTTTGAACCATATCTTTACTCGCAATAAAAGTCATTTTACAGTGAGTCGAATTAGACCTCCACAATCTAATTTCCAAAGCCATTCCAGTGGACAGAGTGTGAGCTCCATTTCACAACCGGATAAATGAAATTGAAGACATAAAAATGTTGGAAAAAAGCAAGCACCAGTTTTATATCGGATCAGAAATTGTTCCGACTTCAATAGGTACGTACTTACTTTATATTACAAAAGTTTTCCTACAAATCCTATTTGCTAATATTATACTTCGTACTTCTATGTATCAAGTTAGCTACTTATATAAGGAACGTATACTATAACATAAGTAAAATTTGATGAACTTACCAAAAATAAAGTGGTTAGTCTCAAACTTGAGTAGATGTGCGATTATATTATTAAAAATGTATGGTACAAATTATTGCTTACAATAAAGTTTTAGGCGCTTTCAAAAATATAGAGAGTGATGAATTTCAAATTGTCTTTCTATAATACTTAGGTAAATTTACAAAATTTGTGGTACTATTAACAAGTTACGAATTATTTACATAAAAGGCCTACCTGCCGAGTAAGTCCTACCTACCTAGCGAATAACAATATTATATTTGAAACATACCTACCTATATTTGAAAGTAAGTTGGTATTTTAGGACTATTTAATGATACTCGTAGGTATTACCATTTCTGATAGTAGTAATATGTATTTTTTTCAAAATGTAAGTACAGTGTTTAGGGAATATTAATAGGAACATGAAAGTGAGGAAAGATAGAGCAGCATATCAACTACATGGTACTCAAGATACTCTAAAAGAGGAAAAGATAGACTTTCTAGATGAAGAGATGAAATCGTCAACTGAAGGTGCACTATCACAGATGCATCATCATCATGTCAGCTGTAAGGCGTCGAAAGGGAACTCCCAAGAATCTCCATTGAAGCCAGTTTTGCGCTGCCCGCATCCAGCGGTTTCCAGCGACCCTCATAAGATCGTCGGTCCACCTTGTGGGGGGCCTGCTCACGCTGTTCAGCCGAGTTGGATTCGGCGATTGATCTCTTTCTCGAAGTTGGACTACCTTCTCCTAGTTGGATGGTCTGTCCTAGATAAATGTAGTAATCTACAACTTCGGGTGCAGAGCCACCAACCTTTACTTGAGTGGGTGCAACATAGACTCACTTGTTGAGAGACTCTGCCGAGGTCATCGAGCATTGTACCAAGGTCACAAGATCACAGATTCGCTATTAGACAAAAAAAGAAGGAATCCTTACATACTTATATTTTACTTCCATTGAAATTAAATATTATTATCAAATATGAATCCTAAAATTACTAGTGCACATGTAGAAACTCTGATGAATATATATGGTATACGTCTACGACCCGGGCTGCTCGTTACAAATTTCAAAGCTCCCGGATATTACTTACTACATGCGGTTATTTTCAGTTTTATTTTCCTGATGCAGTAGGGGTGGCTAACTCGTGAAAATGGAAGCCTAGTAAAAATCTTTATAACCAAGAAATTCTTTAAGTTTATGTATCTGTTAAATAGATTTTTTTTTTTATTGCCACTATCATTTTGCAATATTTTAATCACATAATCACTTCGAATGTTTATTATTAAACATTAAATACTCAAAAATAATACACTAGCTAGGTATACCTATCTATAACATCAAAAATACTTATTTAAGCTATCCGAATCATAAGTTGATATCTATTTTCCATTAAAAAAATATTACAATAAAAGTGTGAAAAATATCAGGTTTTCAATAACGTGAAATTCTTCATGTAAGTAAGAGTGACAGCCCTAACTACAGCCCCACACTGCATGATGGAATCCACGAATATGAAAACTGGAATGTGTAGATGCAATCTACTATATTACTAGCTAAAAACTTTCTGTATAATCTTCCACATAAAATGTTTCCAGAGTTATAGCACTCTTTGAAAATGTTATACGTGCAAAATATGAATCGTAGTATACCATTCATATTTTACGTTATATTAACCAGATTTTTTTTGGCATATCTTTTAAGAAAAACATTTGTTGTTGTATAATTAGTGGGCAAGTATTCTTTTTAGGCCCTCTTAATCCATTTACAACGCTGATGGCTTAGAACAGATGAAGACCGCCCAAGAATACATTACAGAAACTACAGTTTAGTAAATACTAAGAATAAAACATCAATGCAAATGCATATCAAGTATTAGGTAATTATTTAGACAATATGCCATGTCATTTATTGAAACTGGTTCTCTTTTGTTTTACACATTTTCATCGTTTTACAAAATAGTTCAGTGCAATGTTCGACAGCACTATTGGATGACATCCGATATTGGATTTACCACCAGATTTTGATGGGTTTATTGGCACAGACAGATTGATCTGCGTGATACTCAAATTTCAAAGAGAATGTTGCTATACAGATCATAGGTTTATTTTTAGTTTTTCTTTTTTAATTGTTTTTATTGAAGCTTAAAGCTAAGCTTTAGATTCGTATTTCAAGATTATGTATCATCTTATGGAATATTCGCTTTTGGACTATAGAAAACCTTCTTAATTAGTAAAGTAAGTGCCCACTTTGGTGAACAATGTATATAGGTACTCGATTCAACAATGAATTGAGTACTTATCTTTCAATAATTTATTAGTAGTGAGTAGATAGATTTCAATAATGAAATCTACCTACTTCGGAACCGGGTATAATTAAATAAAAAAAAATACCGTCTGTTTTTTTGCTAAATCTAGTTTGTACGGGATTTTCCTGTTGAAGTCTTTTCAAAAATGTATCTAATATACTTTAATTATTTACTTTTTATCGCAACAACATGTTGCTAGTACCTGACCAAAAATATTTTCATCAAATAAACATACAAAGTAAGCACCAGACATTGAATCCAATAAGTAAAAATGAAAGAAAAAGCTTTTAAAATAAATTTCGATCAAAAAGTTTGCGTGAAAGTTAATCCGAATCCGCTAATTGGCTTAATTAACCGATACTTCCTATCGATAATATCCAATCGAAGTTTGTATCGATACGAAAATGTATCTGGAAAACTTTTAAAATTATGTTATGAACTTTAAAAATATATTAGACTTTGCGGCTGGTGCGGAAAATTCCAAATCCAAAAAATACGCTTCTATTGGCCCAAATTATTTATTTTTGCCTTTTGTGGTCGAGACCATGGGTCCTTGGGGGTCCGAGGCTCTCCAATTTTCTCGAACATTATCTTCAAAATTAATTGAGGTCACAGGGGACCGGCGGGCGGGGAGCTTTTTCCGCCAACGCGTTAGCTTGGCCATACAAAGAGGGAACGCTGCCAGCCTTCTGGGAACCTAGCCGTTGATTGGCAGCAGCGGCCGCCTCGAGGATTTTTTTTATATATAGTTTGTATATTTGTTGTAAATAATTTTAAATATTGTATATTATAGAATAAATATCAAGTAAACTATGAAGCAAAAAAAAAAAAAAACTTTGTACGCATAAATTCCAAATTAGGATAGGTTTCTTTTTGTTGAATGTATATAGCCCGCCTGTCAAGGAAAGGTTATGTTTTTCGCACGTATCTTGTAGGTATGTTATGTTTGTAAATTTCTTTAAAAAAAAAACTATTGATAGAGTCATTCATATTTGGGAAGACACTAGATAGATAGATAATACTTTATTGTCACACCACATTAAGATTTGTACAGCAATACAAGAATTTTGATATTTAATTAAAGTGTTACAATTGGCGGCCTTATCACTAAAAGTGATCTCTGCCAGGCAACCTTTGGATGGAGAGGAATTTAAATTATCTGTATATGACGGGGGTGTACAATTAAAAAGTAAAAATAAAAAGAGAAAACATAGATAAATCCTACCTACATGCTAGTAAATAAATAAATCTAATTAAACACACTACACTGACACTAGTTATCCTCCGCGCTTTAATCCTGGGGTAATTATTATTTTCCTATAGTAAAACTAGCCTAAGTTACTATTTATAACATAAGCTATCTCCCAGTGTAAGTCAAGTTAAAATCGGTCCAGCCGTTTTGATATCCAATAGCAAACTAAGAAACAATTATGAGAGACGTTCAAGTCGTGGTATAAATTGTTAAATTATCCCGGATGGTTACAAGCCACTTTTAATCCCAGGAATACGGGTGAAACTCCGGGGAACATAAACCACAAAGAGTCAATAGTATTAATAAAACTAACTAACTCAACCATGTAAATAATAGCATCATAATATTAAACCTACGCAAATAACAGGAAACTGTCCATGCATCATTAAAATGGAAATTTCACCGCCTCTCCTATGGGAAAATACCATAAAATTACGAAAGCTCAGCACCAAATGTAAACGTTTACTTACAACCCATAACAAAACAACGTTACCGTTGGTGCAAACCAAAATTAACTTTTCGACTCTGTCAATAAGAAACACAAATAAACATAGTATACATTTTGTCTATAACGGCCTATCTACCAGTTTAAATTGACCTTCTCCTTCAATTTTATTGCGAACGGTGGTGATACAAAATGGGGGTCACGTGGAAATGGTTTTATGTGGGAACAATAAAAACGGGACAATGCGACGGTAATGTCATCCAGGCAGGATTCCCACGTCTCTTGATAGGTCGTTGACGTCCGCTGATCGATTCGATCGAAAGGGTTTTTTAGTATCGATTCCTGCGATGCCGAGTCCCGGTATGCTCAGCACTAACGAGTCGAGTTTTGTTTGCGAATGTAATGAAATGCCTTCGGAAGGACATCGGTGATTATTTCACTTGTTTCGTAATTATTATAGCTCGTTTTACTTAATTAATACTATCATCAGTTTGTTTCAATGTTTGTAAAATAATGTTTATAAATCAGACATCCATTAGTATTTATAAATGCTCTAAAAGAGCCGATCAACGCGCATTCAATTGGAAAATCAAGGAAAATGTTTGATTAAAAGTAGGGTTAGGCACTATCAGTCCGAGTTTCCCCGATTTATCCGTGTTTGGAGGACGTCTGTGCGACGTTTTGTAAATAGTTTGGATTAAACTTGTAAGCTGCCGAGTAACGCCAAATAATTATATAGGTGGGTACTTTTGAGATTTGTAATTCTGTTTTTCATTAATCAATCTATAGTTTGTTTGAACGTTTATCTCTTGTGTTACTGATCCGATTTGAAAAATTATTTCACTAATAGGAAGCTACCTACATTATCCCCCAAGGTTTGTAGGCTACTTTTTACCCCGGAAACGTGAGTGAAACCGCGGGGAGCAGCTAGTCTTTACGAAAAACAACACCGAGATTTTCAAGAATTTAAATTTAACAGATAGCAACCTTATTTAGAAGTAAACATATAAACAGAAAAATAAGACCCCTACAGGACCCTAATTACAAGGGATGGCGAGGACCAGAGGACCACATTCCTCCCTATAAGGTACCAGAAAAAGAACACCACAGTGTGACAACCCAGACGATTGATCAACGTACATTGACAATCACGTATTGATTGAAGATAAATTCGCTACGTCTAAACTGTAAATACACTTATTCAACTGGTATAAGATAAATGAGCGAGTACAAAATAACATTTGTTTGTTTCTAAAATGGAAGCATTAGTTTGTTGTCTCGCTTTAATTAATTGCTGCTACTACAAATGTTGTTTGTTGAATTGTACAAAAGGTATTGTGTAAACTAATTAACATAACGTCGATCAATGTATAGAATCCCACAGATAAAATGAATGCGTAAGTCTGAATATAGACTGTAATAATTATTTTTATTAACCCCCGACGAAAAAGAGGAGTGTTATAAGTTTGTAGCGTGTATTTGTGTCGGTATCATAGCTCCGGAACGGATGGACCGATATTGATTTAGAATATTTTTGTTTGAAAAATGTCTTAATCGAGAGTGTTTTTAGCTATGTTTCATGAAAATCCGCTAAGCCGTTTTAAAAATTATTTTAACCAATTTTCTAGTGAGTTTGGGGGGTTTCTTTGTATTTTTCTTTAATTAGCTGTTTTCCGAGGTTTCATCCGTGTTCCGGGGATGAATAGTACTCGGGAATAAATATAACTTCCTATTAGTGAATTAATTTTCAGAACCAAACCAATAACAGTAACTTCTATGATTGATTACCTTCTACATTCAAACAAACAAACATAACCACTTTATTAATTATTTGTATAGATATTGTAGTACTTCGATGAAAATTCTATCATGACGAAATTCTGTTTGTTACTTTATTTGGAAATCTTCAAATATGTACCTATTCATAAAAAATACAAGTTTGAAAGGCGGAAAACTAGCGTAGCATATGAAAGTTTAATATAAACGAGTAACACTATCATGATTTCTAATTTTTTGTGGTTAGCACTGCATTCCAAAATCTATGGGAGATCGAGTGATAAAAAATCAACATGTCACTAAATCACTCCTACGATAGGTGTCGTGTAGCCCCGTAATCCACATTTTGCTAAGCAAATACCCACTTTCGAGCGTTAGCACATTGACGCGCGTTTTTGTAACTGCGAAACTGCTGCTTCTAAGTTATGTTTACAATATTATAAATGTGATCAAAATTCATAACTGTTTTCGAAATTCTAAGTTATTTCTTGATATACCTAACAGATTATTTTATCACTTTTTTATATTAACAGTAACGGTTTGTATTTTTTTTAATATGTATCTACCAGTGAGGATCTATAAATGCCTCACCCACTTCTTATTCTGTATCTATACACAATTTTGTAAGCGGTTAAATAAATAAAAATAAGTAAATAAAGTTAAAACTTGTAAGGACCATTGTTGCTTTATAATTGAATCGGTATAAGTAAGACTATTTTCTGAGAACGATGAAAATTAAATCAATCTTCTAAGTTAAGATACTGAAAAGATATTGGCAAAGTGCTAGTAGTACGGACGACGACAATTCAAGGTAACCACTGCGACATCTTATATGGTTGTAATAGGAGTTATTTTGCAACAAAAAGGTATAGTCTGATGTGTTGGCATCTCTACCTATAGTCACAATATAGGCTACTGTAAACGCTTTCCATTAAGTAGATCATAATATGCTTTGTAGTTTAAGAAACAATGATAGGCAAATTTTAAGTCCTTGTTTAGTGCAAGGGGAAATTATTAAAATTACTTAAACAGCTCATAGACAATAAATAATTTAAAAAATGCGTTTCCGCTGCCAAAAAACCGCAACTTTATCCAATAATACAAACAAACACGGTACACACTTTATAATATACGTAGTATCTAAAATTGGAAAGTAAAGGTACCTAACTGACGCCTACGCGATGCGTGGGGGCACCCGTGGACGAAACTACAAAGACGTTGAGGTTATGGAGGCTAATGTCTTCCAGTTGGTGACTTAGAGCTTGAGGATTCATTTATAAGCGGAGGCGATTAAATTATTTTACAAATAAAAATTTCGTCACAATCTAATAAGCTACATTTAGTGTAGATTTCAGTAACCCCATTCCATAAGTTTATATGAAAAAAATAGATTTCCATTACCTGCTCAAAATTGAATTGTTACTATTACTATAAAAACGAAAGTAGGTTTGTGTAAGCTACCTACCTTATAAGATTCCGTGGTCAAACAAAACCCCTTATAGTTTCGTTAAGTCTGTTTGTATACTATAGCAGTTACAATGTGTATATTTCTCAATTTTATACATAAAAACTAGACTAGAGAAATCACAACAAAGTTATGAACTTACATGCACCTAACCGGTTTATTATCTTGGAAATATGGATGAATGAAACTATGATATAATATTTTGATTACATATTTCTTAGCAATTATCATATTATTATTGTTTCAATACAAAAACAGATGAAAACTTACAAAGAAAATAATTTATTTTGTTTTCGCGAGATAAAAATTACAATCTATCTATATGTCATTTCAGGTTATGGTCTATGTTTCAAGTTTTTTTCGCATCCTTTTAGCCATTACGTTTATGTGATAATAAACATACATACACACATTCGTATTCATTATATTAGTAGGATAAGTTACATAATAAATAATTATTAAAATACCTGATCGCTATCTCTTATCAACTGAACATCATTTTGCATTAAAATACATCATTAATGTAAGAAAATAATACATAAATTATTTAAATGTGACTAGTTGAAACAGCGCAATGTTGGAAGCTGTCGAATATGGTTCAAAGCCTTATATAGCTTCATTTTTGCATAAACTAGTAATTTCAAAACAAGAATTTAAGCATAATAGATCTACGCTAAAAGAATACGTTTTTTTTAAGGTGATTAAAAATCAATAAATAACACCAGGTGGTCAGCAAATATTACGTGTATCTAATCTTATATAAGTATTTTAGTAGCTTTGAACATAGACATGCATAAACATGAAGATCATCATCATGTCAGCCAAAATACGTGCAATAAATCTAATGAATGCACACTGTGTACATTATAACAATGCTCTATAATTCTATATTATATATTGTAAATTGCAATTTCTATGGTTTAAGTAACTTTACTACTTGATAAAAACTTCAGAATTCTGCGCAGAATTTTGAAGAAGAGGTTTTGAATAAATAAAAACACGAAATTGTACCGTACATACTACAGTCAGATTTGAAGTGTAGGAACTCTAGACATACTTTTATAATACCACGAATTCGGCATAAAGCAAGCGGTATAGATTTCACTGTATATTTTTGTAGGTTTTGAGTACTTACCTACAGCTTTTAGACACATCATCGAGATTGTACAAGAGTCTCTATTAAACATGTTGTTCGTACATACCTATTTCTAAATTCTTTAACATAAGGTAAATAAAAGTCACCAAAGGAATGCTTATTTGGTTGGGTATTCAACTTATCTGAATTACCGTGTTATTTCCAAATACAACATTATTACACATTTTATAGACACGCATTTTATAGCTTAACTAATCCAAATGAAATTTCACTCTAAACCAAATCAGACGGTAAAAAACTGGATTACAAGACGTTATGGTAATACAATAGTTTCATTGATATTCTTGTGAACGTACCAGAGGCCGTCACCGTCACCCATTCACGAACGCGCGGCTTATCCGCCGGGCGTGGGCGGAACCGCCCGCGGCGCCATTGTGTTACCGTCAGTAGGCGTTTTTATAATCATCTTATAATTACCATCCGTACCGGTGACATGTAAATTACCGCCTCATTTTGAAAATTCAATTTTCTAATAATTGATTGATTCAATATTTATCGCTCAATCTTTCTTTACATAATGAGTTAAAATAGTACATGTTGATGTAAAGTTATAGACGCGTCTGTCAAATGATTAGATAACTTTCACATTTAGTTAATTGGCTCGATGTGTTCTATTCATTACGATCTGTCGACTCTTGGGATGTTTAGTGATGAGTTAATTTACTTACGTTGCATGTTGTCACAAACCTGGTCACAACTGCATAAAAAAATATGTGTAGTGCCTCCTTAGGTAGGCCAATTAGACTTCAGATACATAGATATCATGAATTTTGAAGAGCTTCGTTCCTAAATCGACAGCGAACCTTTTTACTTTAGCATTATAACTACAATGAAGGGAAGTCGTAAAGTCATATAAAATACCAGATTTCACGTCTATTTCTTAATTGTATACGTATAAATAGTTTGGTAGTCTTTACTTTTGCCCTACCCATTCCACGATCCTACTCCCACATAGATTAATTTAATATGATTTAAATATTCATCACAATTTCATGTTTCGTCAGGCTCTGACGTCATCATAGATACCACATGTTGGCACCCACTTGATAAGCGGAGCTTATGCGCAATGAAGACACTGTATTTATGTAAATTGTACTGTTAACTAAGAAAACCATCTGGAGACTGGAGTTGTTATTTTTCACACACAATACTATAATTCTGCTCTTCATTAAAGCCAAAAAGCATGGAATTAAAAGTGGCCATGCAGTCTGGCTGTCATCATATTCGCCATTTATGTCTGTGTTTGACCACAAAAATTCACAAAAAAAAAAGAAGTCTTGCTAAGTTTCTTGCCGGAGTCTTCTCAGTTCAAGTGTATTCCGAACCGGTGGTAGAGTCTAAAAATTGTAACTGTTGACATTCATAGGTGCCTTATTAGGGCCTAAATAAATGAGTTTTGATTTTGACCATAATCTTACCATGGCCAGTGGTAGACCACAATGCCTAGAAATGAACTAGCTCACAAGGCACTGGAATGTGAAACACCTGTAAGCTTGACGACGGAATTTCAACTTGAGGGTAGTAGCCAGTAATCACGAGAGTCACGAGTAATAGGTACTACCTAATCACGCCACTGTTCGTCGGGTGGGATAATACTATCAAGAGTACTGTTATGCTATTAGATATACTGCGGGCGGTAGAGGATGATATATTTGCGGAATAATTGTTAGTATTCTTTAATTTGACTAAAATATCCTAGTTTCAATACAACATTAGTTTAAATTATATTTACTTGAACTAAAGACCCGTCAACTGCAATACGTAAATAATTATCCGCTGCGACTCGATCAATCAAAACGCGGAATAATTTCTAACTTCACTTATATTTGATCGATGGAAACGAACGGTCTGCAAGCCAGCTCCGTAGCTCAATAGAGAATAGAAATTGTGTTAAAATGTCAGACATTCTGTTTTGAGTATTTACATTAAGTAGGTATATTATGGGCTTGCTTAGAAAAGAAAATATTATAAATATTTAAATAGATTGTCCAAACAATTTTATTTACAACAAATATCTTCATCATCATGTCAGCCGAACCTACAGGTCTGATTCTGAAAATTCTTTCACTAAAAGAAGATACTTTATCCCGGGAATGCAGATGAAACCGTGGTGGATAGCTAATCAATTTTCACAACAAAAATGTTTTTGATTTTGCAATTAATTTATGGCTACGAACAAGACCAAACTTAGCGTTGAAGCCTATTCGAATGTCACTTAATTAACAGTTTATTTAAATGAACGCACTTACTTCTACAAACGTCAACGAAGGGCCAGATCGTGGTGGCCCTGAGCACAACCTGAATACCTCAACATTTACTGGGCTAATTTACACATACTAATTGTGGACGATAGCCGAGCGTGGGCGATGGGCACGACACGCTTTTCATCATTAGAAGCTTTGGCGGCAGTTGCGTGGTGTTTCAACTGATGCCATATCCATCAGTTGAACCGAACATGTCATGTAGACATATAAATTATTTTATATCTTGGGACATTCTTCACACACACATCTGATCCCAAACTAAGCAGAGCATGTACTATGGAAACCAGATAACTGATATACTACTTTTTTGTTGTAAATACATACTTATATAGATAATTACACCCAGACTCAGGACAAACAGACATGTTCATGCACACAAATGTTTGTCCTGGATGGGAATAGAACCCACGACGAGCGGTGCGATAGGTGGCATCTTAACCAACTGCGCCAACTGGCTTGTCATCAACATGGAATCAAGATTTTGAAATATTTACCAAAATTTCCATGAGGAGTAAAGGTGTGGGCAAAGGCTACACCTACGTGAAGATCAGAAGCAAACTGGCTCTCAGTTTTCAGCTCTACAATTGCCGGTATTGATCATAGAGATCTATGGATATTTTGCTATCAAATGATATCAGGGGAGACTTCTTAGCTTCTTCTGCAACTAGTCTACCTAAACTAATATTATAAAGAGGTAAAGTGTGTTTGTTTGGATGAAGAATGTAATCTTCCAATTCTGAAAATTCTTTCACTCACATAGGAAGCTACATTACCCCCGGATGAAACAGTTACTACAGGGTGGGGATCAGCAAAATTTGTTGTTTAACGTTTTCCTTTTTTCAATTTTTAAAACAAAACATTATTTATATAAGTAGTTTTGCCTCTCTTAGGGTTTTAATTTTGTTATTTTAGTCGATAGTCTTCCTTAACTTTAATAAATTAATCCCTAAAAATCTAGAGGGTGGTAGTTAGTCAAGCGGGTACTTTAAAGCACTCTGCCACCATGCTGTGGCTAGCAACCAATAACGAATAACAAATGGGAGGTATTAGTTGCTAAGCTTAGCCATCCGCTGGGAGCAATCGCGAGCTCACCGTTCAAGACTATTAAAACAATATTTTTCCATTAAGCCCCAACACCGGCCGTGAGATCGAAATGGTTAAAAATATTTTCCAAAGGAAAAGACTTCGTGGATCGCTTTTGCAAGATTTGGGATATCCTTAGATTTGAGCCTTGAGAAGTATATTGTAACACTTACCCACTATGATTTTAAACTTGCATTCAACGCATGGGATCCCGTTTCGTAGACTTTAGGTACCTACAATAATTTTGTGGTACAGGTTTCTTTAAATAGAAAGACAGTTCTACACACATTTGTTTTTGAAAAGTACTTTCTTATATTCATAACATTTTAGTCACATGGTCTATGAGATGAATTAGACTGATTCGGTTTTGTTATCCTGGTATCAAATATCGATGGCAGAAGACAGTTATTGCCGCGTACTGTACTGTCTTTTTATGTATCGTAAATTGTAAGAATAATCTTCATACCGTTGATTAAAAAACAATGGAGAAAAGTGGTAACTTTCCGACAAAGTTATAATAATGAACAATGCGCTACCGTTTGCGGTCACACGCTTGCTGACATACCTACCCACGTATTCGTTCGTATATGACCATCCATGCAACCTTTGTTTTTAACCACGACCCTATTCTGGTACACAATAGAACACTACAACTAGGGCTGTCAAACTATAGTTTTTGAAAATGATTAAGTGCCTCTAAAACTTAATGTTACCGGGTACCACCGGGAAGTGATACGATAGTATTATTTGATCACACAACTACCACCTCAAGATCGTAAACCATAACGAGACTAGTAATATGTTGATGTAATTAATGAAGCAATGAACAAAGGAAATAATATTTTTTTCTTTTAATTTACGCTAAGACTTTGCAGGTATTCTTTATCTCCGTCTTATTTTTTCAAAACTTTTCTCGATAATAAAAAGCAAAGTAAAATTCTCAGATATTAAATACTTACGATAGTTTAATGATACCGATTCAGAAGGCAATCATAAGAAACAATTTAGTGCAATTTATACTTCTTAAAGAATTTTAAGCACAGCAATTTATTTTTTTGCCAACCCTGTAGCTACTCCCTCAATAGGCGGTTGACTGCTTTTATAATATTTTTGCGCCTCCTGGGAGCGAAGTTGATTGGATGCAACGCCGTGTAAGCGAGATAAACCTTCATTATACTGTTAATAGAACATTGGCTTCGGATACTGGACAAAGACCACGAATTTTAAGTCCTATTAATAGAGAACTAAAAACGAAGTGAAACTAGAAAATCTGTAATACTCCAGTGACAAATTAGGGCAATAAATTCGGTGTTAGACTTATAAGACTAATCCTAGGATAGATGACGATTTTGATGAAAATTGATATAAGGGTAGCTGGACTACGTAGATAAACTAAGTGTAACTGCATAGTTTTTATTCTGGAATTCTGGAAGACGGCTAATTCTGTAAGCCAGGTTTTCCTTTGACAGCTTAGAACAGTCACAGCAGCAAGAATGTCCGACAGTGGAACACAGTAAAAGACAGTTACTGCCCAACAGTACCTGGCTCCTGCCATGAGTATTCCCGAGAACTTAGGAGCCAGTTGGCCAGTTTAACCTAGTTATTTCTGACCCAGTGGTTAAAAGTACCTGGCTCCTGACATTTGTATTCTCGAGAACAGGAGTCTTCTCAGTGATCTTTCAACGATCACAAGTGCCTCTGGGTCTAATCTGATTAAATGATTTTTTGGATTGTATATGAGGTACGTTCTATCTTGTATGAGTGCACCCGATTCAAGGGTCAAAAGCCAGCTTAAGTTAATATTGACAATTGATCAGTTTAGGCTGGTTATTTCCAACCCAGTAGCCGGCATGGTACACAGTGAAACGTGACATTTGACTGACCAGTAAGTAAGTTCAACCCACAGGTTCAACCATTTTATTCTCATGCATGCTGACTCTATATCACAAGAATTATTATCATACTTACATGCATATCATGTGAACTCACAAAATAATGGTGTTCGCGCTTAAAAGCTTTTGCGGATAATCGTGTCGTTAATTATTAGGTATAGCAGTTATAGTGTAATGAAAGTCTATTATGTCGGGTATGGGGTGAAATATTGCTATTGTAGCGTGTTAACATGCTCAGTTTTACAATAGGGTTGTAAACATAACGTTATAATGTAGTAGAAACTTAGATAACAAAAACAGAAGAAGGTTTTGTATCTTCAAGACTTCAACAAACTTATGTTTCACATATCTGTCTATAGTTTTAGATCTTGGATGATTTAAAAACACTTTTAAAGCCGGTAGGTGGCGCTGCTATATACCTACATGTGTTTTCTGCGTAGAACGACGTCTGCCGGGTCCACTAGTGTTAGGTACATAACTATGTGTCTATGAAACTTTAGTTGGTCACACACAACACAAGCGAAGAATCTTCATAATTTATCAAAGTCTAACTAAGTCTAAGTTTAATCCGCTCAGGTTAGACATTGTCATACTATAATTACCTACTAACTAAGTAGGTAATAGGGTAGTTGACTGACACATCAAATCAGCTACTTTTTAATAAATGTCAAAACGATAGTTTATAAGGAATTTTGTATGAAATATTACATTATGACGTCATAGTTTCACAGCATCAAATCATCTACTCTTAGTGGTTCCACTGGTAATTAAAAATCATAAAAAGCATTAAATGTACATCATATTTGATATTTCCACATGTTTTTAGATGTTTTATGCTTTGGTTAGGTTAGGTTAGGTACTTAATAACATTTTAATAGCAACATCCTATCGATTTTGGTGTTCGTTGGTTGTTCTAATCAATTATGTAATACAATACAGAACGAATTCAACTGCAATCTCATCTCACTCTCCATAACACCAAAAAGAAATTAACATAGTTATTAATAATCATGGAATGACTGGTCGTACAGGAAAAAGAAAGTCAGATCTCATGGAGAGGGCTATGCTCGGAGTTTCCCTGGGAGATCGAATCAGAAATGATGAGAATCGCTAGTAGAACCGACGGCCGCTGGGGCATAAATGTTCTTAAGTGGCGACCACGAACCGGAAAACGCAGCGTGGCCAGGCCCCCCACGTGGACGTCTTTCGGCTCACATGATGAAACCTCATGGCAGGTCACCTATGCGCTGGAATGACCAAGTAAGATCCGCAGTAGGAAGCCGCTGTGACTGCACCAGACAGTCTGCCAACAGGGAGAGAACTCCTGATGAGAACTCCAGAGGTATGATTCGAACACGTGATTTTTGGCATGATTCCCGACGTGAAAGGCAACTTGTACATACCTAGGTATTGTAATATTAACGTCATATGCAACTGAAAGATAGATTTATCTTAGGTTCACTTTCATCAAGATTATTTCTATTCATTCATTCATCACTACTTTAACACTAGGTTTTTAAATCATCTCTAATAAGAACGCAATGTATTCTCAAAATAATGAAACTCCGCATACAAAATTCCATAATATAATTTAGCCTATAACCGATATAATCTGACACTCATAAAATGATTCCCCATTCAAAATTAAACCTTATTTCATTTCAATTAGATGCACGAAATAAAATTTTACGTCTCCAGTTAAGTTTGTAGCTATGCGCACAATTTCGAAATATCACGACATTCGGTCTATTATTTTCACCCACGCGACCATTCAAATGAGCGACATGTGTGCAACTAAACCAGTTTTATTAGGCATGGGTAAAAAATATCGATAGGTATATCAAAATATCGTCGATATTTTAAATCTCAGAACATCGCTAGGTATTCGATACTTATTTACGACCATCTTTGTATCAAATTCGTTTTTTTAAAGAGCTCATTACATTCATACGCACGTTGCATATATTCGACCGCGAACTGCTCGAATGCTCAAACTAGTCAAGGTGCCACATGTGTTTATTTTTTTCACTTGTGGTAAACGCCTTGGGGTAAAAATATCGATACCTACATCGAAATATCGATTATTGTACAATACAATATCGATATCTTTTAAAATTATCGATTCGATGGTTTTTTTTTCATCTGCCCATCCCTAACTTTTATGCCGACCAGAAACTATTTTCATAAATGTTGACTATTTTAACCTCAATGATGGGATATTAATAAATTTCAATATTCAAATGGAAAGCTATAAAGTATAGTGAACTAAGTAAGTATGTTTGTTGAGTATCAAAAATATTAAGCAGGAGCGGACTTAGAACTGAATTTATGGGAACACTTAATTTCATTTATTTTTGGGGCAAAAGTGTCGTTACAGAAGAGGCAAAGTGTCCGATTATGTACGTAAACCAATAACACTTTTCTTTTACCACCTACACTCTAAGCGCATTACTAATTTGGTCAAATGACTGTTCCTTGGTCAAATGACTGTTCCTATAGTTTGTTCATAGTTTAATAATAAAAAAAAGCTACATCGAGTTCGAATGTTGATGATATTTGGCTTCTGTTTCCCTACACCACGAAATGCAAGTAAACAAGCTTTCGAAAGGGGGTCATGACTTTCTTATCACTTGTAGGTATGCGTCACCTTAAGACTGCCCTGGACCAAGTAGGTATAGGGTCCGAACCGATGCTAGAGTCTATAGTAATAATTGTAACTATCGATATTCATAAGTGCCTTATCAGGGCCTAAACTGAATAAATGAGTTTTGAGTTTGGGTTTGAGTTTAAAGTTACACCTTTAAACTGAATTCGATACTTTCGCGCGTGCGATATTTGATATATATTTTTTTTACATCATAAACCATTAGCACAAATTAAAGCCAGTAGGTAAAAATAATACACAAATATTTACTATACCTATACATATATAATTCAGTTTTGTAATAATCAGCTTTCTGGTTATCTTATCTGAAAATGTGTATGTATTAATTTATCTACAATAAATTAGTTCCTGCTTTTATTGCCGGCTCGTCTCAGCAAAAGCAACCTTCCGAACTGTGCATTAGAGTTTCATAAATGCATAGTTATTTAATTTCATAACATAAACTAACAAAGTTTATTTTAATTATGTATAGGAATAACTTTGCTTTAAGTGCCTAATTACTATAAAAAATCACAAACAAATTCATTATAATGGCAATTAACATAATTATATTTAGTTCAGCTGCGTAAAAAACAAACGTTAAATCAATAGAAATGGTAGTTAGTTAACGTTCGTCCATTAACATAATGTTTTCTAAACAGTAATGAGTTGCTCATTAGATCATTCATTGCACTCACCTTTCCGCTCTAATGATCGCGCATTGTCAACATATCGGCGCCCACCAAACCAACGCTGACACACTCACAACACTATGCATGACGTCACTTCCTATTACACTCCATTCATAAACTAAATCAACCATCGGTTTTGTTATGTTATTGAAAGCACTTTTCAGGACCGCTCTCAAAATTCGATTGTTATATTTTTTTACACTATCACAGATCGAACATGGGGTTTTTAGTTGTTATATTTTTTTGTTAATGTCAACTTTTGATGTAAGCGCGTGTGTGTGAGCGGTGCGCGCGCGCGTTTGAGCACGCGTCGAAGCCTCCGAGGAATCGCCCCCGCGATTTTGGCGCGTGGGCGCCGAACCGACCGGCCGTGCAGCCGTCTCCCAAACCAAAATTTGCGTAATATATTTCGATAATAAATCGATAAACGAGTGGAGTTTTTGAATGCTCGATTATGTTCAAATCGAAACGACCGACGACAGCAGGGGACCGCATGAAAATGGCAAGCTTTCTTTATAAGCGTATGTTAGAATTTTAAATGAGTATCGAATAATGCATTCGACATAAAAAGCTATCGGCATCGACTAACAATATTATGTGAGTCGATGCGTTGGGAAGCGAGTTGTCGAGGAATACCATGTATGGAGAAACGGGTTCGTCCGCAGTCCCACACGTTTCGACTTTTTGCCGTTCACTGCAGGAAAGAGCTAGGGACATCATCGACCAGATATTGTTGACACTCCGCGTCCCGTAGGTGCGCGGAAGCTGTTCAATATATTAGAGTAACAAAAGGAGTAGCCGAGGTCGTGTTGGAATGGTCGCTTTGTGCCAAGGAAGGCACATTGTACCTACAGGTCGTGTGCTTGCCATCCACGTCCCGTCTTGGCTTCATACATTCGTAATGAAATCGTCGCTGCACACTGAAGTCCTAATTAGACGCCTCCAATGGCGCACCGAGAACACGCTAAGGTAATGGCCTTGCATCAGGAATGTCTTCTTAGGTTTGTGAACGCAAAACTTTGTCAACGTAGACTTATAGCATAATTGCATTTACTAGTAACACAAAGTACCTTAGTAAGTACCTCGTTAATAGGTACCTAAGAGTGTAATCTGAATTAATGGGAATTAACAACAAGAGAAAGGTAAAAAGATAAGTACGTAACTGTTTTTTTTTTTCAGAATCCTATAATGCTTGATACCTAGGTTTTTTTTCGGTGGTGATAGCAGATCAGTGAGTGATAGTGGCAATATAGTAGAAAACCGTGGCGAAGGTTGTGGGGTCAAAAAGATAATACTGGTAATCATGAAAAAACTATAGCACGGTAAGCCATGGCGGTATCCACTCACTGGCTACCCATCTCTAGCATAAGACAACAACTATTGACATGCATAAACTTATAAAAACGTGCGGTTACTCAATCCATTACCGCGCGTCTTTGTGTTACATGCTACATTATTGACTTTGTTTGACAGGTGCAGATTCTGTTGTTGACAAACTAAACTAGTTTTTCCCACTATGTAGTAGCTACATAGTGGGAAATATTAGTTTAGTTTAGGTTTAGGTTATTTTCAGGTTCTTTTTTCTCCCAAACCTATCGAGTAGTATCAGATGGGTTTTAAAAATGATAAGATAAAAACATTTAAATATTTTTTAATTACACGACTGACGGTCATGACTATCACTACATAGTATAAAACAAAGTCGCTTCCCGCTGTCTCTCTGTCCCTATGTATGCTTAGATCACGGAAAATGATGCGGTTTTTTTTAATAGATAGAGTGCTTCAAGAGGATGGTTTATATGTATAATACATAATTGTACACCCGTGCGAAGCTAAGGCGGGTCGCTAGTTTTACCATAAATTACAAATGCATGCTATGGATCATAATAACCATCATGTTTTCTATCACCTCAAGCTCATTGTAGCGTTGGAACCGGGCATTCGTAGAATCAGGGCATTCGATGTTACTACTACATTGTTTGAATTATCAAATAATGAGGTAAAACAAATATTGATAATGTATTGGTTAGGTAATTTAAATTTAAAGTAATATGTAGTACGTGTACCTACCTACTCCACGCGTATAAATCACCTACCACATTTATTTACAAAAATACGTTTCGTCATTAATAACAATTAGAATATTTCACTAAACAATATCAAAATAATCTGAATCATTATTTTATACAAATAAACTACAGGTGAACGAACAGGAATTAAATAGGACACGGTCTATTTTCTAGCGCCTGGTGTGTTTTACAATAGCAATAATTTACATTTGTTTTTGCTCGCCAGTTAGAGCAGGCGCTGCAATCAAAATCTAGACACTGCAGTGCTTTTGAACAAATGCCATGCGTATATTATTTCGGCTTACCTTTATCAGCAAGAAAGTCTTGAGTTTTATATAACAGTTTAGTAGACCGTAACAGATGAAAATGGTATTCCAATATTCCAAATACTCTGAAACGTGATGAATCAATCTTTGAAACAGTACCTATACAAACCTATCTATTGAGTATTGCATGACGTGTAGTGTTACATTGAACCACTCTTTACTTTTCTCGAAGTAAAATGGCTCAATGATAAACAAAAACGGCGTTTCAAGTTACTGTTTACCAACATGTTTTAGAACTTTATAAAGTTTTGCGAACTAAATTCGTGGGTGGTATTAATAAATTACGTACGTAAGTATTATATTTGGAGAACATTTTTCAGTTGCTATTAATTATCTGTTCCAAAACACTAGTCAGTTTGTTCTGAATAAGAATTTTTGAGGCGGAAGACTGGTTTATTCTCTACGTTGTTGTGTCCAAGGAATTCACGACAAAATTGAAATCTCTCTGGTGGCTTGTTTACGTTTTTCCAGTTTATTTTGAAACGGACTATACCAAGTCACAATCGCATTTATTGACAAAGCTCTGGCATCTCTCTCCCTTTGAAACCGTCCAATTAAGTGCCTGCACACAACGTTACTTTGTTATCCAATGCAATAGAAAGTAAACCCTAATTGTAACGGAAATAAAGTTCATAAGATGTGAATGCAATATGGTTGTTGAATTCAGATCAACGCGCTCTTCAATTGGATGCCAATTGCAATATGACAATGTCATTGTTAATTAGGAATGTATTTGCTTTTCCTTTAATTTTGAGTTTCGTACATACTGTTCAATCTAGGGTCTCTACATAGGTCTATGTGCGGTTTCGACGACACACACAAACAGAACATGCTTCAAGTAAATTTACACCGTATGACTAATTTTGTCAAAAATACAATAGTGTGTTTTGTTTTGAGACCTATGTCACATGTTCATGGCAATACGGTGTAAATTATTTTGTGGAATAGGCTTGCACGTCCGTGATATTGCGCACAATGGGAATTACATAAAAGATAGGTATATGGGAACTTACTTCAATACATTCCGAATATTATGACATATCCTTCGATAAATAATGACTTATTCGGACTAATATCAAAGTGGTGGACTAAAGTTTTTCTTGATTAAGCTAGGAGATTTTCGAGCAAGCAATAGAGAGTTGACGACCTATCTGATAAAAGTTCTGTTAGTTACCATGGCAAGAAAACAACTGTCTCTCAAGTGTAATTGCCGGAACACACCAGTAGGTGCTTGGCGACAGATTTTCAACTTGAGGGTGGTAGCCAGAGAGAGCAGCGGGCACTACAAAGTACCTACCACCGTGCTATGGTTTCCTTGCAGAGTTTTCCTTCATCGAAAACTCAAGCTCATTGTAGGATTCAAAATTCGAACCCACGATCTTCGTCACGCCATAACTGAGCTATCATCGCCTTAAAAAAATTACATTGAGTTCGTACCTACATATATATCGATGATTTTTTATAATATAGTAGATATTGATGAACCAAAATCCATTCATAATATCTATAGGTACCTAAAGTCGAATATAGCAAGACGTTTTATTATATCTCACAGAACCATATTTAGAAATTTGATACTCAACACAAAAGTTATCAAAAACGGTGCTTGAACTTGCATCTTTATCTTTATCACTTTGTTAATAACTACCAAAGCATGTCCATCAGGGTTCATCGCTCTTATTTCATTTGACCCGAGATTTCATTCATACTTAAATATTATTTCATTCAATATTTATTAAATAAGTGTTATTTATAAAACTTAGTCATCAGAAAACAAAAATTAAATAGCATTGTAACAGTTGACATTGACAAGAATTTACGCAAATCCAAGAAATAGTGATAATGACAAAAAAAATCGAATTAATCCGTCAGTTAGATTACCACATAGTTTTTCTTTAGTTCCGAAAATAAAACATAACGAAGATACAGTGCGATAAAATTTCGCGTGACGTCACGTCTTATTACACTTTTTACAGAGAGATGACGTCACAACCCCCACTCCTGAACTTATATGCGACTTATCTTTGTAATTTTTAGTTGATTTGATAAAATAAAAAATACGTATCCAATATTTTTTGATAACCTAACTGACGGACCAAACAGAATTAATTATTTTTTACCAAGTCATCATCCCTGTTATAACATCACGCCATCGTCATCACAATTTGTTTAAGTTTATATAATGGAGGTCAAATATAAAAATAATAGCCCCGATTTTAATGTTTATAAACTGTAACTTTTATTTCTTTCTAACAGAAATCATAGGAAAGGGATAAAAGAAATATAGTCAAATTCGCAGAAAACTGTTGTCCTGGAAACATAATAATAATAAGAGTTAAGTATCTGTAGCACCACAGAAACTTGTGTATGACATTGAGAATTTAAGACCCACTATGAAAAGAAAAACCTGATGTTCATAATTATGTACTACCTACTATAGACCCGCCCTGGCTTCACAGTTCACACAGTGTTGGACCGTTTGCTCGCAGAATTTTATCTGCGCAGCATGATTTTTCCGCCTAACACTTTCTCAGGAATGAAATTGGTGAAAACCGTATGAAAATCCGTTCAGTAGTTTTTGAGATTATCGCGTTCAGACAGCCACAGCAGAAAGTTACCATTATATGTATATAGTGATTTATGACATGTTTTACTTCATTTATCAAGCTCAATAATGCAGTAGTGAACAACATTGCATAGCATAAGTATTTAATAAAATAATATATCAGCAAATACATGCCACAAATGATGTACAATGAGACACAAAACTTCATCCTCGTGACGTCTAAAGGAATGAAAATACTAATAAACTCGTAACTACCATCAAAATTTAATTTATGTCCCCACAGTATACGTACAGTCTTGGGGATTAGGTACGAGCACAAAATAAACAGAATCAAGTTATGTATCTGTTTTTAATTACGTCACAGTATACCTATGTACGGGCAAAAGGTCTCATGTCTTCGTTGACTTTAAAAATCCTTTGTTAGTAGATATGCCACCATTCAAATTGTATGTACCTATATAGGACTAGCGGTCTAGATAGACTGTGTGTTGATGTGTCAGTCAGGGACTTTGAACTAGTGTAAAATCGTTAATGTTGTTAGATTGTTTGAATTTAGGAGGCAAACTTCGGAGCTACTGATTCGATTCTGAAGATTCTCTCACTTATAGGAAGCTACATTATCTTTGAGTGCTTACTACTTTTCATCACAAGAATGCGTGAAACCGCGAGAGGAAAATACTTATGACTAAACGAAAAACAAAGAAATACCGCCCATAACACGTCTCCATATAACTAGCTTTCCGCCTCGCGGTTCCCCTGCGATCCCCTATTTTACCCACTTAGGGGTTGAATTATCAAAAATCCTTTCTTGGCGTATGCCTACGTCATAGTAGCTATATGTATGCCAAATTTCAGTCCGATCCGTCCAGTGGTTTGGGCTGTGCGTTGATCGATCAGTCAGTGAGTGAGTTAGTGAGCCAGCCAGATAGATAATATTATGCAATTTTTTTACACATGTGCATAGATATGTCCATTATATAAGTATGATCAGTATAGTAAGAAAATAAAAAAAATTATAACGCAGCAGTTTTCCCAGCGAGTGTACTACACGACAGTGGGCCTGTAACCCGAGCCCGCAGCTACACATTTCCGGTGACATCCCGTGTCGCCCAGTACCCTACCATACACCAGCATATGTCCAACTTGCAATATTCAACGCATCGTAATTACTACGTCCTAATCGTTCCCAGTTCCGTTAAGGACCGATAACATTGTTTACTTTAACCCCACAATACGACCCTACGATATCACATCTCAGAATTCGTGTTATTCGATGGTCGACGTGCGAAACGACTACTTCTATCATGGATTGCTGATTTATTGTGTTTAAAATGTATTGGTGTGTGGTTTTAGTGTGCTTAAGTGTTATTTGTGCTGTTAATGGATCCCCAAGTAAGTGTTTGTAATTACGAAACAGAAATAAGTTATTTGAAGTCATATAAATCAGTGATTTGTCAATTTGTGCGTTAACCCTTTTTGTTTAAATCTAAATCAGTCTGATTACAATTAATTCGATACTAAGAACACAGAATTTTAGAATTCGCCATGAGGAAAACGGAAGTAGCGAGCAAATACACTAATAAAATTATGGTGAAATTACCTTCACTAACATTTATTTACCCGACTATCTTTAGTACTACTTTAACATTTAAGTAGTGCTCCAATGCGTGGGCATGACTCATAAATACAATTTGGGGAAACCAATTTAGAGCCACTTTGGAGCACAGTATTTTTCGCAAAATATCGGTCTGCCAAACCGTCTTATACTACGAGCAATACATTTGACACTAAGCATGCAGATAAGAATATTGATCTGCCCTCTTATTTGATTTAATTAATCATGTAATTTAACTAAGTAAATGAGACTCACGTTTTAAGGGCATGCATCATTAAAATTAATTTTATTCATGAAAAGATTGTAATGTATTCTCAACATTATGTGGCCGAATGTAGTAAGCACACACAAGTGTTTAAGGCGATGATAGCTCAGTGGTAGTGACGTCGGATGCCGAGACGAAGGTCCCGGGTTCGAATCCTACAATGAGCTTGAGCTTTCGGTGAAGGAAAACATCGTGAGGAAACCATAGCATGGTGGTAGGGTACTTTGTAGTGCCCGTCTGGCTGGCTACCACCCTCAAGTTGAAAAATCTGTCGCCAAGCACCTTTCGGTGTGTTCCGACAGCTGCACTTGAGAGCCAGTTCCTTTCTAGGCTTTGTGTGCTTACCATCATCGGCCACATCATCACTGACGAGATTGTGGCCAAACACAGGCCTATACATAGTAAAAAAAAAAAAAAAAAAAAAAGCACGCCAAGACTTATCTTATGGACTTTGTGGTGAACCAGTCACAAGTGCCTATCTAGTATCCTACCGAAACTTAGAGCATTAAACCAGACTTAATGCTCTAAGTACCGTAATAATTAAATTAAATAAATATGTGCGTGCAGCTCCCGTTAGGTGGCGACAGATTTTCAAATTGAGGGTAGGTACTAGCTATTAGGCCAGGCCGGTGGGTAAGATAATGTTTCCTATCACCAGAGCCACGACGTTTTCCTTAAAGTTCAAATATTGTATACTCTAGTAACTCTGGCAGTAGGTACTACTAGTCTTAGTTAACCCTATGTTCAGCAGTGAACATTAATACGACAAAATATGATGAAATCCTAAGTCGTACTTGCACTATCATAAATCTGAAACTAACAAAGCTATCTCAGAAGTCGCCATTGTTCAAGGACCTAGAATTAATTATAAATTTATGTCGTCATAAGCATTCATCTTGTAGGTAACGTTTGTTGAACTTCCGTAAATGGAAGAAGATAATATCTATATTTGGATGGTGTAGCATCACATGTCAGCTGCTTGCCAGGAGAATGCCAAGTCATGCGTTAAAGTCTAAACTACCCATTAGACTTTTTTGGTTTCTTTAAATAAACGAGTAATGTTTTTACTTTTACATTGCACGTTAGCTACCACCCTCATATTGAAAATCTGCCACCAAACACCTATCAGTGAGTTCCTACAGCTACACTTGAGAGCCAGTTCCCATCTAGGCTTTGTGTGTTTACGATCTTCGGCCATACATCACAGACAACGTCATTTTGTGGTCAAATGCAGCCTTTACAGGCTGTGCTGCATAGCATGAATGTGGCATAAAGTCGATTGGAAGTTATTAGAATGAAATTGGCAAACCACATTAGGTACTGATTTGTAATCGTCTTTATATCATTTTCGTTCTCGAATCCGTTCCGTTTCGTGTCATAGAAAATTCGTATCCATTCCACAGCATTAAGTTATAATTTTGCAAAATACCTAAGATGGAATGGAATTAGGTAAGTAAACTGTAACAGGGTCGGACAGTGTAAACAAGCATCTACTTATTCTTGTAATTAGATCTGATATACCTACGTCGCATGTCTACCGAACATGCATTTTGCGGTTTTCTTCGTCCATAAACATAAACTACTAGGTAGTTACCTACTATACTACTTATTCCATCCTCTCCAATATTTAATCTAACATTTTTCTCTAGCTTGAACTATTTCTGTAGATTAACTGTAGATACTTAGGGTCGGTTGCTCGTACTTTTAGTTAAAGTTATAGTCAACGTTAACTTTAACCTTACTTTAACCTATTATGCATGGTTAACTTTGACGATGACCGATCTCCCTCAGCCAAAGGAAGGTTGCCTTTTGCCACCCTCAAATCTGTTATGCCAATATCAGAATATCTGCATAGATGTCTAATACTCGGGTCTACGATAATGTAGTACACAGTATACCAACGGGAGGGCGTGTTTGCAATAGATAATGAGTGACAAAAGACCGGTTTAACTGTAGATACCTATTGCGTTTTTTTCTATTTAAAAATAATTTAATCTTAATTGATTAAAAATATTTTTTTTTTCTAATTACACAGCGTTTTGGCTTTTACGAAACGAAACGTTTTACCTGTCAATGTCAAAACTACTATTACAAACAAACTGTCATCTGTCATCAGTGTTTTGTTTGTAAACAAATAATTTAGTTTTCCTTTTATTCACATTATGTGGTCTTTTTATTGATTTCCAGATTCACTAAAAGACCCTTATATTTGCGGACCACCATCATGTATCAGTAAGTATTTTGTTTTATGTTATTCTCGAAACATTCTTGTAACTAACTTGTTCTAATAATTCATAATTATTTTACTGGTTTCTATATTGAATTTTAATCTAACAGCATTTACATTTAATTTGATTGAAACGAGAATGGCGAGAATGTGAGGTAAATTAACTTTATGGATTGGGACTAGGATATTATGTATTTCCCTATTTCCACTCGTATATTTGCAGGTTAGAACTAAGTACTTATCTTAGAAAAGTTTCTTAGAAAAATTAGCATAACAATATTTTAAATATAGGTAATATACAGCACCCTAACGCCGGGGTAGGGTGCGGTAAGGCGATCGCCCAGGGCGCCAGATGTAAAGGGGCGCCAGGCCCACCTTTATTTCCGGTCGCTCATCATGAGCGAGTCCTGATATCTCGAGTCAAAATAAATAAATCAATTCTCAAGTCTAAAGATAAAATTGTTATAATGGCTTAAAATCCCTTTTGTTGGCGCGAGAAGGGTTGGGGGGGTTATCACGTCTCGCCCAGGGTGCTGGTAGAGCTAAAACCGGCACTGTTAATATAGACACTATACTTTTGAAATTTGGTTCTGTATGGTAAAAATTCTGATTTGATTGTTAATTGTTGATTCCAGCTATAATTTATTTCTTTTCTTTCTTCTTTATGATTCTACTTTAAAAAGGGAGAGTTGTTTGAATACTATAAAGCTACCCCATTGAAATACAAGCATGATGTGTTATTGCCATAATTATGGCCTAGGCCTTAATTTTTGTATTGTTTTTACAGAATCTGAAAAATTTAAGTACTTAAGAGAAATAGTCTACCATTATGAATACAAAGTGAATGTTGAAACTTACTTTGCGGGGTCCAGTAATAATCGCTCCACATTGGATGTAAAAGCTGAGGTACATTATTTATTCTCTTTAGATAGGTATTATCTAATAGATGGTGACACACTAGCCTTGACTGGAAGAAGAAGGCTGTGTATAGCCACACAGAAAAACACTGAAGAGGCCTATATCCAAATTGACATCTAGCTATATTGCAATCATGTGGCATGAACCAAACATAGTTTTGAAACTCAGTGACAGCTTCAACAGCCTAAACTAATGTATGTATGTGGACTATGTGGTGTTTTTGCCAGAACTGTTGCCAATCAGTTGAGACAGGACTGAAACGGCAGCCAGGTCTATTGGTGATTTGGTGATGGTTTTGGTTGTCTTGCTCTCAGTTATGTGCTGCTAAGATTTCTGTTATCCAGTTATAAGAGATTATATGAAACAAACAGTCAAATCTGTTTGATTAATACAAAAATTAATTTAATAAGTACAAAGTTTTTGTAGATAGATGGCATTAGAGGTACTATGCTCATTGAAGATGTTGGTTTGGAAGTCCCAGAATGCTATATAGAAATAGTAAGTCTTGTATAATGGTTAAAATAGTTATTAACTTCAATGTCCTACATTTCAGGCAACAATACAGTTTATAACTCCATGCGAGGGTATACTCCGATTGAGTGATGTCACACTGATAGATCAAGATGAGAACTACCCAGTGGAACGTGCGGAGAAATTCATACATGCTGTCTCAGTGCATGATCTTAGGTAACCTAGAAACTTGTGGTTTACCCCATTATTAATTACTAGCTGTCCGTTTCACCCACATTCCCGGGATAAAAAGTAGCCTATGACATTCGGGGATAATGTAGCTTCCTATTAGCAAAAGAGTTTTTGGAATCCAACTGATAGATCCAGAGATTAGTGCATTCAAACAAACTCTTCAGCTTTATTATTAGTTACTGAAAATTTGTTAATGGGGCATGGCAGTGTAGGTAGAGTTTGGAAAAAAGGAATTTTATAATTGTGTTAAACTTCACAGATTCTCATTCCATGATGGTGCAATATCAGAGATTTGTCCAGAAGAAGAGGAAGATGATTGGGTCCTTAACTTCAAGAGAGCCATATTGGCGCTCTTTCAGAATACCATGAAGAGGTTTGACATCAATTTCAAAGGAGTTGAGGTGAGCATACTTTATATTGCAATCTTTCTCTGTATTTTGAAGTGAAAAAGAGAAGCCAATAGATTAGTATTATTCTTGAATACATATAAAAGCATATGAAATTGAAAGGTTTGACATTCTTTATTGATGATAATCAAATTGAGTATTATTAACAAAAGCATTAAAAAATCATTTCTTTTAATTTCATATTCTTTAGAAAATATTTAATGTACTTTCATAATTATTTACAGCAAGACATCCACGGCACTTGCAATGTAGATTACACAGTACGAGAGCAAGAGAACACCAGCCTTATACTTGTGAAGAAGCGAGACTTGGCGCAATGCACAAATAGATACAAGTATATGTCTATACTGCAAACTGTGAGATATGATTTTCAGAGTGTGAGTACATTTGCTAATATCCTATTTTTATTGGCCCCTATATAATTCCTGTAATGCTTTAAAAGGTTAGAATACTATGCATTGATAACATATGATTAAATTATAGTAATAAATAAATCAGTGGTTCAATCATATTCAGAGTTAGTCACAACCAAAAGGTATGCCTAAAGTAGCTCGAAGAAAAAATATTGTATACTTAAAGAGTAGCGACGCGTGAGTGATTCTCTACTCAGAGAGTGATAGACCACTCCTTGAGTGTTGTAAGTGATATGCTACGGTAACCGCTTACTACCAGCCGTATGCTTGATTGTATTTAAAAACATTTATTTTGATAAATAAGCCATCTGTGCTGTCGGTCAAAAGCATTAATCACTCTCACCATGTTAACAGTTTGAATGACTTCACATGAATTTATAAATGTACAACTTATTCTTGCTTTAAAAAACTAAAAAAATATTTCAGAAATTCCAAACTTGGCCAGTATTGAAATCTGAAAGCAAATGCCGCATTTCAGTCGACCATAACATCTACAAACAAGTGAATTGCCGAGAAAGACATCTGTTTGAGCCGTTCTCTGGAAAAAACTCGGGAGCTATGACCACTGTTATACAGGATTTGGTTTTGATAAAAGAGATCAATAAGACTGATAGTCAAATAATGGAATTCGAGCCTAGAGGTCAGATTATTTAGTTTGTTTATGAGATTTCATATTGTTAGTATAGTATAGTGCGACCGGATAACTCAGTCCCTTGCCAACGACTTGAGCAATGATAACAAAGGTAATAGGGAATATGCATGATATATTTTTTTAGCTTTAATAAAAGCTCATTCTAATAAGAAGTTATAAGCCATCAAAGATTTATTCCTATCTCTTTCTAGCAAAACAGAATTTAGCATGGAGTTTATATGGCCGTCATAGTATATGACGTCACATATTATTTCCGATCTCTCTGTCTAATCGCTGATTAATTAGTAGTTTAAAATGCTTATATCTTTCGTGTTTCTTGGCCGATTTTAATTACACTTATTGACATATTTTTTACAGTATTTTCATATTTTGTTAAGAAATGCGAGTTGAGTTATCCGGTCGCACAATACTTTGTGTATTAATTTAAATAGTTTCTTTCTAATTCATATCATTGAAAAGATTTTTTTATTAAGTAATGCTGCAGTAAATTGGGCTTTAATTTCATAAATATGTGTAAATAAATGACACTTCCATATCGAGAAAATAATGTTGGTTTTCCTCTTTAGCCTGGTCAGCGATTGAAAAGCGATCGAACCTTCTACACCACCATGCGCCATTCATTGGTGACAACACTAGTGGACTAAAGTCAGCTAGGGATGTACTGAAACTGTTATGTTTGTAAGTAAAAAAAATACTGATTTTTAATTTGTTGTATCATAATACAGTTGGACCTTAATGTAAAGGAATAGTGTTCATTGTCATGTCACTCTAATAAATTAATGGTTATAGTATACTAGCTGTTCCCTGCGGTTTCACTCGCGTTCCCGGGATAAAAAGTACCTTCGGGGATAATGTAGCTTCCTATTTGTAAAAGATTTTTTCAAATCAGATCAGTAACTCCGGAGATTAGCGCGCTCAAACAAACAAACTCTTCAGCTTTATTATTAGTATAGATCATCGGGTCTATTTGCGCACAAATTATTATCAAAATATTGTTTTGATTTACCTCTACGGTTCAACCAAGTTGAACCTACCGGGACTGTAAACTACCGGGTATCAGCTGATTAACCCGATGGGGCAAAAAAAAGTGCCAGCTTTATTTTATTAACTTGTAACCTACTTAAGGGGGAACGTTCGGTTGGAGCGCGAAATTCAAATTTTATCACGTTTCTTGCAAATTGCAGCTCAGTTATAGTTCGTAAGTTTTCAACATGTTATTTGCGAGAAGAATGGTAGTATATTTACTGATTAATAACAAAATAAATCATCAACATATTCCTCCAAGGTATATTAGTAACATTTTCGTATATGTCAGTAATATACCTTGGAGGAATATGTTGATGATTTCTTTTGTTATTAATCAGTAAATATACTACCATTCTTCTAGCAAATAACATGTTGATAACTTACGACCTATAACTGAGCTGCAATTAGCAAAAAACGTGATAAAATTTGAATTTAACGCTCCAACGGAACGTTTACCCTTAAATTCAATATTTTCGTTTTTTCAGGGTAAAACCAACGACAGATGATAATGCGCAAACTACAGTAGATGAAAACATGGACAGTAGTTCAACGGTGGGTTTATGGGGTAGACTGGTACGGGCAGCCAGACCGCTGCATTATCCTGCACTGTCGCAACTTTTGGCTAGAGCTAATACTATCTGTGATTCTGCTAGGTGAGTAATTATGCCAAAAGCAAGATATTTTTATCTTATCTCTCTCTATCTAAGTATTTCTGTCTATCCCAATATTTATACTACTCTCCACTTATATTTTCTCAGTTTCTTCCATATAGATACGTCGGTCTTGTTGCCGAAATAATTAGTTATTTAGGCATGTACTCAACTCTTCGAGTGATGTGGTCTGCCCATTATCAAATCAATCAACTTATTGTCAAATTTATTTTACAATGTATAGATCTGTGTCTTGACTACATCACTACAATCAAACCGTGAACAGTGATGAATGATGTGCCTAATGGTCGTAAGCACACAGAACCTAGAGGGGAACTGGCTGTCAAGTTTAGCTGTCGGAAAATACCTTGACAACAGATTTTCATCTTAAGGGTGGTAGCCATAGTAGCCAAGTTGGCAGGCAGTGGTCCGCGCCGCCCACTTCCTCGCAAGAGCCCCGCCATTGCTCTGCGCAAGTCCATTCGATACCGAACTAGTAGGGAATTTTTTACTATGGGTTAGGATTTCCAATCGTCAATTATTATTCACAGCAAGCACATCCTGGATGCTCTTCCGTACATCGCAAGCCCAGGGTCAGTGGAGTTAATCAAGGATATGATAATGAGAGATGCCGTTGATGAGGAAACCAGACACGAGTGGCTCATGTCCATGGCTATGATACCCAGGTATGTTCCCTTTCTCACTTTTTAATGTCTCTTTCAATATTCATGTTTTTAACCCCCGAAGAAAAAGAGAGGTGTTTGTGGTGTTTATCTGTGTCTGGCTGTGGTCTCATAGCTCCTAAACAGATGGACCGATTTTGGTTTAGTTTTAGTCTTAATCGAGCTATGTTTCAAGAAAATCCGCTCAGTTGTTTGGAAATGATGATTAATTTTCTAGTGAGTTTAGGAGTTAGATTTAAAGAAATTTAAATCTAACGATGAATATATTGCTGCAAAATTACTATTCTCTGTGGGGACTGTAGTTCATCTTTTGAGGTGTCTATGCTAATATAATTTCAGACCAAAGTTAGCCATGCTGGACAGTATGCTAGAGTTGGTCAAGAAACAGAAAAACGAAAAAGTTGTCAGTTTTACCGTCTCCTCCATGGTGCATTCATATTGTAAACATAATGGCAAAGCACGTAAGTATAAAAGAGACAAAATACTTTATCACTGTAACCTGAAAGATATTGTAAATTTTGTCTTTTAATCCTGCAATCTTTCGTTAGTACAATCGCCGAAAATATTTCTTCACTAAAGTCAGTTTATAATCATATGGGTTAAATTTTTTGTCATTTTAAACCCCCTAATTACATGACAAGGTATACAGCAAGTCTAATATAACCCTGGCTTTAGAAGTATTCGTTACTTTCTAACGTTATTTAACAGAAAGAGCCGGGACTATATTAAACTGAGTTTTGAGACAGATAAAGATTTGCTTAATAATTTCAGTAAGAGAATGTTGTGAGGAAGAAACTCCTAAACAAATCCTAGAAGAATTCCAAAATATCGTCAATGAAATTGTTAGCAAACGTTTTGTTAACCCAACCAGGGAAGACAGAGATGAAGTAAGTTAAGTTTCAAGAGATATTTGTTTAATTTGAGAAATTGTTACGTAAAATATCAAAAGAATATTTGTAGCTCAGAAGAATATAACAGGTAGCTAGTAGGAAAAGGCATCTTGAATTCAAAAAACGATGTGTATGGTTTTGATAACTGGGTTTTACATAAAATATACGATTACTAAGGCTGAGATCTATAAAGCGTGCTTAGACTTTGCTCAGACTTTACTTGGGTATAAACCTACGTAATAAAGTAAATGCTTGTGTTTAAATTTGTAGCCAAGTTTTTGGAATAACTCAGAGAGAATCGAAAATTGCATTATAAATACCGACTTTGTACGGTAAATTCGGAGCAAAGTCTAAATATGCTCTATCGCTCGATCTCAGCCTAAGTTTCCACCCAACATATTGTCTGATGGGAGCAGGCTATAGTACAAGATTCCGAATTACTACAGGCTTTCTCTTTGCTATTTTCAGATAATGATAGCAATCAAAGCGTTAGGTAACATCGGTGGATTTAAACAAGAGTTTTCAGATGTCCTAACGAATATCATAGGCGATTCGTTCGTGCCTGTTCCCATTAGATTGGCTGCTATCGATGCTTTTAGACGGACACCTTGCACTGAGACTCGGTAATGTATTATTTGTTTATCCTTACTTATATATCAAACATTCAAATTGTGAACTGGCATCATACTTGAATACGACTAAACGTTTACAATTTTACGAGTGATAAAATTAGACAGATTGTGAACCCTTCAGTATATGCCTGTTCGATCACAATTTGACTTTTTTTGGCATGCAGATTTGATTTCCTTACGACTTTGTCCTTCAACAAAAATCTTATGGTGAACATGCTATTATATTTTTACAAGCTTCTATTAAACTTGCAGTTTTGGTAAGTTTAGGTCGAATTTTGTATGTTAAGTTTGAATTACGTGTAGATGTTCAATTGATCTGAAATTTGGTACAGTTGTAAATCCGATGACAATACAATAATATGGTATCATTAATGCTGTTCTAATGATGGAGCTGAATAAAAGAAGCTTGTCCTTATTTTTTTTAACTTTTAATTTTTCCAGTGAATACTTTCTAGAAACATTCCGTCAAGACTATGTGAACATAGAAGTGAGATTAGCGTCATACCTGCAAGTGATGAAGTGTCCTGACCTTGGAACTGTTAGGACTATCTTCCATGCTCTTGGAAATGAGCCGGTTAATCAAGGTAAAGTACAGTGCCGATCCTGTTATTTACAAACTAAACAAATTTTAATCATCTCTCATCTCTTTCTTACATGCATTATTGAAAAAGGATAGAAAATATTTTCAGTTAACAATAAATATCGCCAACTTAATTCACGTTGAAATGAGTATTGGTCTAATTAGATAATACTACATTTATTTTTCTTCTTTTAACCTTGTCTTATTTTATTTATTTGAAAGAGATAGAATGAGATTAAATTAGTTTAGTTTTTAACCAACAGACTCGGCACATATTTACCTAAAATCTTGTTGATTCTTTGTGATACTAAAAATAGCGTTATATACCTATGTCTTTGTTACTTCAGATCCGAGCCTAACCTTCTTTACCTTTTATTTGTCAATCAATATTAAACCTTAAACCTTATATTACAGCAAAGACATTTGTCTGGAGCCACCTAAAAAACCTTGGTGAGTCGTCACTCCCCTCACGCGTGGAGATACAAGGTCTTCTAACAGGTAATGCGATGCCCGAATTAGAAGATAGCCCAGACTTCAGGATGTTTTCAAGAAACTACGAACAGAGCGTGTTCTTCGATCAGTATAATGCTGGTAAGTGGCATATAACTAATCTGTACACCCAATTATAATTTTTCGGACCGTTTTCCAGTCGGTAAACTTGGTAACTGCTATATGTTAGTTTAAAATTAACTACGTCATTTACTATAGTATACCTTATTTTCGTAGAGCTAAAATACCATTTAATTTGTTAAATAACTAATGTTTTATCATACTCGTACAGGTGGTAACTACGAAGCGAACGTGATATTCTCACCCGACTCGTACATTCCTAGGTCTGTGTCTCTCAACTTGACCGTTGATATGTTCGGCGAGTCTATTAATCTTTTTGAGGTAAATATAGTTTAAAAAGCCACTTTCTTAACATTATGCGAGTACAACAAAAATAAACCTTATCTTAGTGTACTACGGTTCAAAATGATTGACAAATTTTATTGTAATTTTAGCTCAAAGCTCGCGGTGAAGGTTTCGAAAGATACTTCGAAAGCTACTTTGGCAATAACGGTCCATTCAACAAGAACAAAATCAGCGAAACTGTAAACAACCTACGATTCTTCCGTTCTATAAACGAAGCAAGTGAGGGGCGAAGGAAAATTGATGACCTGGGATACAAAAATGAAGCCCTTAAACACCGTTTTCCCATGGCAGATTTAGGCATTAAAGTATTTGGTAATGAAATATCATATTGGAGTGCGGAAGGTAATGATGAGATCATGAAATCTTTGGAGAGATTAAATCCACAGTTGAGAGTCTTGGAGATCTTATCTGGAAAGGTATGTATATTTTGATGTTCAAATTATACCAGTTTTATATCAATATCTGGAAGACTTAATTTGAATTTTTGCTCTATTCAATAGGAAATTTCATACAACAAAGCATCACTATTCCTCGATACGACATTCTCAGTCCCCACCGGCTGTGGTCTGCCTTTAAACCTTAATCTAATGGGTACTAGCTACGTCAACACCAGGATGTCGGGTGCTGTCGTCGATAAGTTCCGTGAAACTGGAAATTTGAACTTTGAGGGCATGATTCGGCCAAGGTAAGTAAAGTTTATATAATCAACAATGTACAATATGATTTTAATTTATATAACTAGTTGTTCCCCGCTGTTTTACTCGCGTTCCCGGGATATAAAGTAGCCTATATATAACCTTCGGGGATAATGTAGTTTCCTATTAGAGAATCCGGAGATTAGCGCGTTCAAACAAAGAAACAAAGTCTTCAGCTTTATTATTAGAATAGATTCTTCTATACGTGTGTTTGTTATCTAACTTCTCCTAAACGGCTGAACCGATTTGATGAAATTTTGTGTATATATTTCAATGAGATCCTCGATGGTTCGAAAATAGAGAGATTCGAGACGGTAAGTGGCGCCTCTGACGATATACATGTGTTTTCCGGGCAGAACGACATCTGCGATTTTATGAAAAATTATCGTATGTTTGTAATACTTCGATGTATATCGTCCATCTCTACCCTGGTAGAGATCATACCGGTAGATGCAGGGAGGCAGGCAGGTATGTTCCGAGAGCTGCACTTGAGAGCAAGTTCCTTTCGAGGCATATTGTACTTATCACCTGCGCCTACATTACCACTGCCAATTTAAACACCCAATTGTATCATCTCCGACAGTGTTGCAGTAAACATTGCAGCAACTATGAGCGTAATCGCAGACGGACTGAGCTCCAGCGGTATAAGAATTAACTGGCGTCTTTACACCGCCACTGCAGTCGAAGCGAAGCTTAGCATGAAGGGAATTGATTCCGTCAAGTTGGACTTGTCCCTGCCTATTGACAAACAGGAGATTTTTGCTGCTAAGTAAGTGTATTTATTGATAAGATGCATGTTTTCTCGACTATTCATTCACACATATTACATTTTTGGGATGCAATAATGAGATTGTATTAGATTTTGATTTTATATTGTTTTCATATTAACACTCTTTGCCCGATTGTGTCGTAGTGCAGTAGTGGCTCCAGCATTTTGGTTTGGGAGGGCCTTAACTTTGAGGGTATCAAGTTTAATTTAAGATTTGCCACGGGATTTGGATGTTTTAGGAGCCACCCTAAACTACCTAATACCATTGTTAACTTCTCTCTTCTCTTATTTTTTGGTTCAGTTGTGGTAGAGTGCATATCACACTTTATGCCGACTTCTCGATGTCTCTTCTACTATTTTGTATCTTTAAATAATTAATTTGTTTATCTATATTTTGGTCTTCTTATAAAATGATACAACTGTGAAGTAATATTTTTTTTATTATAAAATTTACCTTTTCTCTGTTGATAGGAGTGTTCTACTGTTGGATATTTTTTTAGGAGAAATAATATGAGTATTATTTCAGGTCTGAACTAATAATACTGCACGGTGACAGTGAATCCCAACAACAGGGGCTCAACAAGAATAGAATTGAACAAAACACCTGCAGTTGGACTATGTTCGATAAGGCGATCGGTATTAAAGTCTGTGCTGCTTACCAGGTGATTATTTCTTTAGTATATCAAAGTTAAGAGTGCATTTTTCTCAGATGATGGTTGACTTGCGCTTCAGTTGATTTGACCCTCATAAGTATTTCTAACGCCTATACAGAATAAATTACTTTAACTTTCAGAATAAGGCCCAGTATTTATAACAAACAAGCCTTACCTCATTTATCCCATTTGCTTTGTACCATTCCAGTAAACCATTTCTTTGGTATTTTATACAAAAAACCGATTTTTATCGAGATCATTTAAACTTCATTAATGATAAAGAACCGTTGTCAATATCTACCTATATATAACTATATAACTTTTAGATTTAGCTCCCGACAAACATGTCGTTAAAGAAACTTTTTGATAGATATTTACCAGCTTGTTCTGATTTATTTTAGTTCCCAAACATGACCAATCTCCACAACGCCCCATATTTCCTAATGAGTGGGCCGGCTAAATACATAGTGTCCTTGGAGAAAGCTGATACCTCAGCGAAGATATACGCCTTCCAATACAACTGGGCTAAGAACGAAACGAGCAATGTTATTGACTTCTCTTTCAACACGCCTAATAGCAAGGTATGTTTGATTTCTAGACCTTATGTGTTAGGAATAAAAATGAAAATTGTATTAATCATTCAATTTGTTATGCAATTACTTCATGACCAGAACAAAATGGACCCAATTCTATTTATTTCATTAAAAAAATCATATCTAAAACCACTAAGGTAGTAACGTTCTGCCTTGGCGAAGGTAGTGTTTCCAATTTCTACTATGAGCTTGAGTTTTCGGTGTAGGAAAACATCGTGACTAAACAATAGTAAGGCGGTAGAGTACTTCGAAGTACCTGCCTAGCTGGGTACCTTCAAATTCTGTCGCCAAGCACTTACCGATGTATTCTGGCAGCTGTACTTAAGATCTAGTTCTCGTCTTTGTTCGCTTACCACCTTCGGCCACCTCATCATTTATGAGTATGGAGAGTCCTATCCAATGCGCCAAAAAATGCATCATGATAAGTTTAAATAAGCCATTAATACCTTTTCCGTAGGAAAAACGGATGTTCAACGCAGTCCTTAGTTTATCAAACACATCCAGCACTGCGCTTGTGTCCTTCCAATCGGCCAAGAACACGCTCGAAGCGAAGGCCTTGTATAAGAACTTACCCACCGACAAATCTTTGGAGGCAAGCTTGGTCGTCGACGATCGTAAACAGTTTGATACGGTAATGTCTTTGAAGAAACACAATGTCAAAAACGGATACGCGTGGGTGCCTTACGCTTATTGGGTGGTTGATAACGATAGAGTCGCTGAGCTGAGAGGTGAGTTTTGATTAGAAAAAGAAACAACAATATTTTTAGGGTGTGACCAAAAAGATTTGCTCGATCAAAATAAACAACTTCATAGTTTGTTTGATACTAAAAAGTCGTTCAGAATTATGTACCCAATCTATGTTTCGAATACATAACATCTCAACTAACGCCTTTATGGATGTAGATAGTTAAGTTTGTCTCTGAGCAACCACTGCTACTTCTTGCGGTTTAATTAGTAATATTTAACAAACAACTCGTAAAACGCTATCCACACATTTTCGGGTACCCGGCCCTGCCGTGTTCTGTCAGGGACGCGGAAAAAATCGGTTACGTACGACTAGTATGAACTTGTTCACATAGCTCCGTGTCAGGCGCGTCCGGATACATCATAGTATAACGAACAACTCGGAACACGGATAGCCCTGACCCGGAAATGTGTGGATAGCGCTTTAATATGTATTTAACTTATACTAGGTGAAATTTCTTCTTCTCCTTGATGCTATTTTTTTCTGTTTTTACTAAAACTTTATCACTTAGCAGTATTTTAAATAATAAAAATAAAATCTACAGGTTCAATGCAAGTGAAAACAAAAGGCGGTGTAACTCAATGCGACATTGATGCCGAATTCCAAACGAAGCAGCTGGCTAGTCATCTCAAAGGCTACTATACTATAAACGGACCGACACACGGTGTTAAACTGCAACTGGACTACCAATTTTATAAAAATCCGAAGCAAACTATCAAACTCGATGGGGTGTATAGTGAGAGAACCCTTGGTTTCAGACGTGACTTCTATTGGGATTTAGGGATGACGTTTACTGCGTACCCTGCATATAATTTTTATAGCGTGTTTAGGAATATTGTAAGTATGTTTTAATATTTTGTAACAAGTGGTTACGACGTGGTGGGCTTACGGTATTTTGACTTTGAATAGAAGTTTAATTGATATAAACTTTTTAGTGTAAATAAGTGCATAAAAAAGTCAGAAATAATTTTAACCAATTGTTAAATGAACAATATTCATTTAACCAGTAGGAACATGTAATTGTGTTGATTTCATTCTCTCCTTAAAAGTCTAACGCCTTGCCCAACAAGATAACTTCAAAACGTCATTTAGAAAGTCACAACTTAATCATCTACAAATCATCAAATTGCGTTTTCAGAAAATCCAAAGCCGATTGGACATAAGTTTCAACGTGAGTGCGTCTCGAGAACTGAAGGATGACCCAGCGTTCACTTTCGGGTATATGCGTGTCGATAAACTGAATGGTATAAAGTACGACACACATCTATCACTTAAGAGGCCGAAGGTTATAAAAATGAAGTTCCAGTTTGAGGGTGTGAGTATGATCATTAAAAATTTTATGTAGTTGCATAAGCATATTCAAATTCAAAAGTGTCTTTATTAAAGAACTCATTGCAAGTATTTTTAAGCGTCAAAATGCTGGAAGATTGTTCTAGCATCTATACAACCACTGCTTCTGAGGCGGACCGATTTGGATGGTTTGAAAACATAATTGGACCCGGTAGGTGGCGCTGCTGTCGATATACGTATGTTTTCCGGGCAGAACGACGTCTGTCGGGTCCGCTAGTATAAATTATAATGAATTACTTTGGTAGACAGAATTACTGAGTCCTAGATCATAAACTTTTTTAAATAAGTTCTATAAATAAACGAGATTGTTTGTTTTTAAGAGAGTTTAGTATCTGAAAAAGTAACTGAAGTCCTTGTAAAATTATGACTGTGATAAAATAAAAGAAAAATGTTTATCAAAATGCACCAAAAACATGCCTTAATTCCTATAATTCTCTATTTATAACAGATCGGTCCAAAATACACAGCCCTAGCTCTACTAAACTTCAACCCTAAATCCAGAGAGATATTACTATCCGGCTACTTATTCTTCCCGCCTGGAACCCAGTTGTACCTAGATGCGGAACTCAACATGACTCTACCCACATTGCATCCGTGCTCTATCAAAACGAAAGTACATGAAAAGCAATATAACGAGTTTCAGGTAAGTGGCCTGTAAAGTTGTACCTTAAATATTCTTATCATTGACGAAAGGTGTATTGTTGGATACCTAGTTTATAATGGAATTGATATATAGAATACATCAATTATATATATTTTTATTGACAGTCTCTATCCTCTCCTCGTTAGGTATTAGAGATGGTTTGTGCCTCTTCATTGTAGTCATAATAAACCTATGCGAGTCGAGGTTTCTATAATTTTCTATGTTACTGTAAATACCACAGACTTCTTATAGGTTTTCCTGTAATGTAAAGGTAACGAACATTTTTGGCTCGTTCGTTTCGGAGGTAAGGGGGAGGGGGGAATGGTAAATTTTCGCCTATTTTCTAAAATATTTTCAAAATTATTTATCAAAAAATAAATATTTCAACTCAAACCAGTCCAGTATTCAGGACAGACAGACCCACGAGTGATATAAGGGTGCCGTTTTTTTTCTTTTGACTTCCGGAACCTTAACAAAATTACTTAAAACTCCAATAACTCCTTCTACAGGTGAACGCAGTAGGCGTGTGGTTTACCGGAGTGGATTTCAACATAGACGCGTTGTACCAAGACCAGTCTAAAATCAACATGGCGTCCCATAGGCTTAAAGCTATGATCAATAGCAGTCATTTCAAGAACATCGCAGTCGATGGAAGATTTACTCAAGATAATAGACAGATTACTTTTATTGGAAGTGTAAGTAGTTTTTAAATTATTCTACATATCTTCGCTCTAAAGCTGAGATCTATAGAGCGTACTTAGACTTTACTCAGACTTTACTGTACAAAGTCGGTATTTAAAATGCAATCTTCGAATCTCTCGGAATGTGTGCTAAGCAAAGTCTAAGTGTACCTAATCGACGACTTACCAAAAACTTGGCTACAAATTAAAACACACAAATATTTACTTTATTACGTAGGTTTATACCCTAAGTAAAGTCTAAGCACGCTCTATAGATCTTATCCTAAGATATAATCTTGACTAAATCTTATTACAAAATGAGCACCATTATAGGATTCGAACTCACAACATTTAATGACACGATCACTCAGTTATCATCATCGCAAAGTGACAAATCATATTTTATTTATAATATCTCCGCTTTATACAGGGTGAATACAACGACGATATGTATGGGACACTCATACGCTATGTTCTACTATCGGAGCATAACTTCACGACTTACGCCGAAGTGGACGTTAGTGGCAAGACATACAGTTTGAACTTGAATGCAGACCTGAATAACAACACTAATGTCAACATGGATATACATTTTGATCAGTGAGCACTTTTTTTTTAATAATGCTTGCAACATTTTCTATTTGATATTACTTATCCCGTCTGCCGGCGCTGTCAAATAAAATGAGAATGAAAATCTAGGAAAGTCGTGAAAAGCAACTCTTTTGCAGGCGAATCTTGTCCTTATTGACTTTAAAAACGTTATTATTATAATTCTTATATTTTAATGTAAAGGTTAAAATTTAAATCACATTTAAAAATAATAAAAGCGTAACTACTTGTTATAATATACTTGCCATATGCCAACAAAATTGTTGGGCCAAATACGGACAGCGACGCCAGACTGGTTATCCTATTGGGCGTCGGCCATCTAACAGCGGAGGTCACTGATAGCTAGCTAGTTAACTTTGTTTTTCCACATGAAATTTTCAAAATAAGTTCCCAGAAACAAAAGCGTTTAGATGCCGTCGGTTGTCCACTATAAAGGGAAATCTATTAAAGCTGTAATATGGTGGCGACGCCCAAGAAGATATGTCGGTTGATACAAATAAGGTCAAAAAATGTTGTACTTGGAACTGTGCACTATTTGCTATTGTCGCTGAAAGTTTTTATTGCACATTAATTATATTTTGAGTATCTCTTAATAACTCAGTATATATCAGTCATCGTTAGAATACAGAAATTGTAGCATGAAAATAATAATAATAGAGTCAAATTACATTGAAGAATAAAAAAACAATTCGAGCCTTACCTATCTTGCCTTGTCATAATGCTCATAACATTACATCTAAAATTATTTTAAAATTTTCGTATAGACTTCGCGATCTCCACATATCCTATCAGCGCTGGATAACGGCACGTCAAAAGCGCTTGAGCGCTGCATTCAACTGGGATGCGAACCGGGACCCATCGCAGAAAGTCAGCATTGATGTGCAACTGGACAATAAAGGACTAGATAATGAATTGCATCATGCTGGACACGTGACATTTTATTACCCGGGCAAAATGGTGAACGGGGAATTTGAGGTCTTATTGAAAGGTAATAAAGCAAATTTTAGTTTAAGTGATTTGGGTTATTTCTTATTGAAATGTTACCTCTTTAGAATAAACTAGCTGGCCCGGCAAATGTTGTCCTGCCCTGAGAATAAAATAATCTGGGACCTACCAACCTCTACCTACCTACCTATATATAGATTTGGTTTTAAATTATTCTTCAGATTGGTTCTGCGATTGGCATATCCGAATGGGCTGGGCGGCAGATTCCAACATTGCGTGGCGAGTGAAAATGTACTCTGAAGCTAAGAATGAGACTGTGTACGCATTGCTTTCTAGTATGAGCACGCCTTTCGCTGGCTGGAAGGACACCAGCTTCAATGTTATGTAAGTTTAATTTTGTTTTATTAAAGTTGTATAATAACTTAAATTACAATGGGTGGGGCACATCGCTCGTAGAACCAATGGCCTCTGGGGCAGGTCAGTTCTCGAGAGGCGACTACGAACCGGAAGACGCAGACGAATCCCACAAGGTGGACTGACGATCTCGTGAGGGTCGTGGGAAACCGCTGGATGCGGGTAGCGCAAGACCGGCCGTTGTGGAGATCCTTGGGGATATCTCTGTCCAGCAGTGGAGGTCTTTTGTCTGACATTTGTATACTGGTGGCATCACTTTTGACCCTATCCGAAAACCAGTACTGCAGCATATGGTCAGATAGGTGCCTTTTTGGTAGGGTTGCCATCCGTTGATAATTATGTCCTAGTTTAGCGGGTGTCTGAAAAGCGTGCATGCGGGGTTTCATTTGTAGTCCGGGATTTAAAGTTTTTAAGCCACAAAGCTGAAAAATCCGGGAATTGCACGCTTGTAGTCCTTGTTGATAAATTTTAGACAAGGCAACCCTACAAAATTATTGTGAGTGAAAGTGTTTACTTTTTCCCACCAGGTGGCGCTACCACGATAATCTCCAAGCTATAAACGGTAGTATGAACTGGCAAGAAGACTACCTGGCGTTCAAATTACTAGCCGACTATCTGTTCAAAACTAATGAGTTCTTTGGAGAAATCAATGCAGTCGTCAATTCTACTATACCCACTTTACCCAAAGCGGCGGCGATTGCCAAACATAGGGTGATTTGGAAGAAGAGTGCCGATACTCTTTTGAGCTTCCAGGTATGATATTTGACTTAGAGTCTGTTTCACTGTCACTGGTGTCAGATATACGGTTATGGACCGGAGAGAAAGGATACTCGGAAATGCGGATAAAGCCACGAGCGGAAGCTAGTCCTACTAATATAAATGCGAAAGTTTGTGAGTATGTATGTATGTTTGTTGCTCTTTCACGTAAAAACTACTGAATGGATTTGGATGAAACTTAGCACATAGATAGATCATGACCCTGGAATAACATAAAGGATACTTTTCATCCCGCGAAGACATAAGATACCACGGGAACGCGGGTGAAACCGCGGGGGGCAGCTAGATCATACTGCAACTGGTGACCTTTGATTGAAATTATTATTGAAATTATTGAAATCATGACATTAAAAGGTGAATATTTGACAGTATAACGAAGACGGTTTGCTGATGATTAACTCTTCGTGGACCCTGAATAGAAGCCATAAAGAAAACAATATAACAGGCAAAGTGAAGCTTCTAACTCCATTTCAGGTAAGCACAGGTTTTTCTAAACCAAGCTTTAGAGTCTGACAATACATAAGTGCCTATGAAGGTCTATTTGAATAAAAAATGTTTATTCCTACCTACAATACAATTCTGTTACTAAATTGTACTACTATGTAATTATTAAAATTTTGCACCAAAGTTTTATTGCCTTAGAATGTAATGGCAGAGATTTCTTCTGAATTTTTTTACTGTAGATAAGCTTGTGTTTAGGCCGAAATCTTGCTTGCCATGATGTTGCCATACAGAGCCTAGAATAAATCTGGATTTCAAGTACAGCTGCTGACATGTTAGGCAGGTGGTTACTATGAAGTACAATGTAGTGGTATAGTTTCCTAACTATGTTTTCCCCTAAAATCATCACCATAAAATGTCGTATGAGTAAGTATTTTACGTGTTTCAATCCATCAGGGCTACAAGAAAGGATTTCTCCGAACGGAGTTTGTGCTAGGTCACAAAAAGAACATCAACGGTATTACTTATTTGGACTTAGAAGATAAAGTGTTCAAGATATACGTTAATGGTACGTATGTCTTTAAATCTAGATTCATTTTTAATTTGCCAATTGCCAAACGTAAATAAGTGTATTACTTCAGAAGGGCTGCACCTATTCGGCTAATTATTTCTTTGTTGTATTGGTCATTTGTCAGGAAGGTTATTTGAAAGAATCATAGGATTAGGCTGGACCAATTTGGCATTTATTTTTCCAATTAAGAGGGCCTACTCCGAAAAACGAAACGATCATCGTTATCAAATTATTATAACGTAAATTTTGTGCAACTCTATTGATTAATAATGTGAATACTTAAGGTGATGCCTTCGGTTGGAGCGCGAAATTCAAATTTTATTACGTTTTTTGCTAATTGCAGCTCAGTTATAGGTCGTAAGTTGTCAACATGTGTTTTGCGACAAGAATGGTAGTATATGTACTGAAAGAAATCATCAATTACCAAATTTCAGATAAATTTTACATCGGAAAGTGGGTTAAAATTTACTTGCCAGTTTTGACCTAAACATACTATGTTAGTATGTTGAGTGAGTAAAGCTGGATAAAAGCTTGTAAAAATTCATAATAAAACCGTATGTAATTTTAAGTTATAATTTAAAAAGACCAATGAAGAGCTTGTAACTTGAATGTATGTTTGCAGGTCACATGCGTCGTATAACAAACTGTATGCTAGTAGTGAACGTGACGAGTCCAATAACGCAATTCTCTCAGATGACCGGCCGTTTTGGCTTTGTGGAGGCTGACAGACATCTTGTAGCTATGGTGGTCACGCCTAATTCTACAACTGGTAAGATTTATTACATAATTATATCATCAACAGCTCATAAGGGGGCTGTCTGCTGGACCATAAGTTTTCCTTAACTACTAAACTCCTCGAGATTTTATTTATTTATTTAAGGAAAATCTATAGTGATCAAATTAATAATATGCCATTTAAAAATCTCCACCATATAGAAAAAATCATATTTCCCAAGAGGCTTTCGTCTCGTAGAGAGCAGATAGACTGGCTATTCAGTATGGTTCATGAATCTTGTGTATTGTATGTTTTGTACAGTCAGCATTTGGACATCTGTGTGCTCAAAAGAAGATGTCCAAATATGAGGTATATTTGGACACCTGTGTCCTCAGATATATCTGAAACTGACTGTACTAGTAGACGTTCCAAAACTGAATAATAATCCGTCAGAACCAAAAGGTGTTCATATAATTCTTTGGTTCCAGGTATTGAAGCTCTTCTGAAACTGGTAACTCTGCAAGATTTCCACGTGTTTGGACATGTTGCATTGCCCATACAGTATCTGAACAGAGCCATGATCACGGCAAAGAGAGGGCCACAAGAAGTAAGTTAACCTAAGTAGTTTAGACCCTGAACCATTATTTTATTTCATTATTATTGTCTGTTTGATCCGACTTTGATATCTATTAGTTTACTTTTTAGTGGACTTAATTTTGTATATTCTTAAATCTTCTTATCAGGTTTATGTTTTGTCACCGTATTTCTGAAATAAGAGGTAACTTCAAAGCTAAATTTATTGAATAATGACACTTGTGAATAGAGGATGAAGTATCAAAATCCGTTGTAACCGTTTTGATGACTCTATTTAAAGTGGCCATGGGTGTTTTTGTTGTTTGTTCTTGGGTGTCTCTGATCCTTATTTTAAATGTTCTTTAGCAGCAAGTAGACTTGCCCACAACAACAAAAAACCCAGTTAAATAACATCATGTTATAGGTAGACTTCAGAGTAGGTTGGGGCAAGATGGACTTTGGATTCACGGGCATCTGGCAGTGGCAATCGCCCATAAACTTCGTGTACGTTTACAAACTGTACACGCCTCTGGAGGGCTTCGAAGAGAATGGACTTGTATTAAAGAATGTATTTGGGAATGGATTGGATACAGAATTGTCTTTAAGATTGTCTAAACACAAGGTATGTGCTGAATTTTTTGCTTTACTTACTTATTTTGTGTGATTTTTAGACATATAATAATATACATATGGTTACCCACTGTTCACTTTAAATATATAACATCTTTCCTTGTGATTGAGTCACTGACCTAGGTTTAGTGCCTCTACAGTTGAAGAGTTCCCTCGATTTCTCCAGAATCCCGTCATAAGAACCTAACCTGATAACCATGGGACCACCTGGGAAGCATACCCTTTCAAACCAATAAAGATTTTTCCAAATTGGTCCTGGCGTATTCCAGTAATCGTGGAACATACATAAAAGATTCTGAAGTCCGTTAAAAATACGTTTCTTCCAGTTCGGCATAGCAATCCAGTTGCAAGACAAAGGCAAAGGCCTCCTGGATGTCTTGAAAGACAAGTTTCAACATCGTAGCAAAACAGGCTCGGATATGTTCGTTGAGAACTTCGACACCACTGCCCGACTTGTATTAGACACGCTATACTACCCCACTATTGAATTTGATGCTCATCTTATGAAGGTAGAATTTTCAACCCTATTTCCTTGTGGATTAGGTTTAAAATTAACGAGTTACACGTTGGTGATTGACTCGCTGAAAACAAGAATATTATTTATGGGATAATCAAAGAGGTTGTCTAAATGCTATCTTTTGTTTTTCTGGTTATATATTGGACTCTTCAATATTAGAAACAAAATTCAAAATCGAATGTTTTTGAGAGAACCATAAATGTTTATCTCTTGTTGAAAATTTGAAGTATAAATTCAACTCTAATGTAATGATAACATGGTTCAATAACATCTGACTTATTCTGGACACTACTTATGACATCTTTGAGTTTGGCGCTCATCATAAGATGGAAAAAATATTAGAACCTCAATTTTATAATCATAAGACTCAAAATTGATTGTATTTATTTCAGTTCGTAGGAATAGACAATGAAGATATTATGGAAGTCAACGCTACTCTCCACTTGCCTGACAAACAACCTATTGTGCTGACTGATGTATTTATTTTGGAGGTAAAATTATTTACTACTATTGCTGTTCCTCGCGGTTTCACTCGCGTCCCCGGGATAAAAAGTTGCCTATAAACCTTCGGAGATAATGTTTTGTATATGTTTCAGGAATTTTCTGTTATGCGAAACACACTTAACTTGGTGACACCTTTCCAAGCGATCAAACAATTAAAATCAGTGTACACTGTAGACATAATTTTCGGTGAGAAATTCAATGTGACATGCATGGCTTTGTTGTACAATGGGACTTATTGGCATGAGGTAAGAATCACTTTTATAACAACAACTTTTTGCACACAAAGTCTAGAAGGAAACTGGCTCTCAAGCTCAGCTGTCGGAATACATCCAGGTGCTTGTCGACAGATTATCAACTTGAGGGTGGTAGCCAGCCCGGCGGTACAAAGTATTCTACCAACCTGCTATGCTTCACTTTGAATCTTTGGGCTAACATAGCCTTTTAAGGCCATGAACGTGACTTCGAATGCCGAGACGAAAGTCGGATTCGAATCCTACAATGAGCTTGAGCTTTTCTTGAGGAGTACGGCGGTAGGATACTTTGTAGTACCCGCCTGGTTAGCTACCACCCTCAGGTTGAAAATCTTTCGCCATAAACCTACGGGTGTGTTCCAACAGCTGCACTTGAAAGCCAATTGCTTTGACCGACAACCACATCATCACAAAAATTGCCGTTTCATAATCGGAAAAATCTCGAATCATAACACTTTTCAGATATCCTACAAATTATACTACGAATACGAATGTGGAGAAGATGATGCGTACCAATCATACATTGCTTCAGTCGGTATAGCGACCCCTCTGAACGTACTGCCAGCTTTAGAATCTCGGATCACCGCTAGACTTGAAGATTCCCTCTGGAAAATGTCTGCTGATATATCCATGCCTTCGTTCACTGTGACTGCGCTGGCCAGACTTGAGGTATGTGCCATTAAACATGACCATATTGTTGCTAACTAGAACTTTGATTCAAACTTCATAGTGAGCTGTGTTTTTTTACTACAAAGTCGGCAAACTGGCATAGGCCCAGGCTTGCCTGGTGGTAAGCGGTTTTCGTAGCCTATAGATGCGTGCAATAATGCGTTACCGACTCTTTCCTCTCCACGATGAGCTCTGGTGACCTTACTCACGCGCAGGTACAATGCTATATTATTTTGGAACGGTATTCTGTAAAGCGGAGGTAGTTACTATGACAGTCGAGCATTTCTTTGCAATCATGATCTAAAAAGATACTTAAAAGCTATTCTCCTTTATCATCATAACAAAACTACATCGATAAATCTTAACATATAGCAATAAGGTTAATTTTACAATGACTTATGAGTCATATAGTGAACAAAATTATTAAATATTATTATTTAATAGTTAGACGATCCGTTCGTCCAAACTTCAGGCAGTTTGAACCTCACGTCAGCTTACTTGGAGGACTATTTCATCAAAATGGAGTTTAAGAAAGACTTCTCAGACACGGATTGTATGGTCGGTGGTGGTATTCAAATACAACAGGGCGAGCAGAATAATTATGTAAGTTTTTAATTTAATATTATCAGGATACCAGACTTTTCGATTCCTTTATTCTATGAACTGTTAAAATTTTGGTGATTAATGGGCAATAAACCCTGGCTAAAAGAGTTTATCTACTCTCATATCGTAATGTTCTTATTATGAAATCAAAATCAGTACTTTAATGAGCCACTTTAGGCACACCCGTGTATAATGATTCATTATAGTACAGTTGTTGTTCCCAAGATAATGCTATAAAAAAACTTTTTTTCTATTAAAGTACACTTTGGACCTATCAATAGTATAATCAATCAGTATCAATTCAATTTGACGATGACAATGTCACAAATTTTGTAACTTGAACTTTAGAGGTAAGAATTTTTGGGAGTTGGCAACACGGATTTGATTAAGTATATGATTATTGTGTCTGTTTATTTTATTGTTTTTGCCTACACGTATCATGTTGACCAAAAATGTCACAAAAAAAGCAATTTTTTTTTTTTTTTTTTTAAAGTTCAGAAAAATACTATCGATTTGTCTATTTTTTTAAATTACATTACTTATATGAGTTTAGATAAAGTACTGTATGATACTGCACATAATTAGGTATTAAAAACTCGTGTGATACTATTAAGAACCTCGCCTACGGCTCGGTACTTAAACTCACACTCGTATTTAATAACCCCTATTATGCAACAGTATCATAAACTACTATTAAGCAACCCCTAGCTAGGAAATTTTCAATTTTAATCTAGCCGAACAAGAAGAAATATTTTTTCACTGACTGGCACTTAGCTCCTACTAATATTTTAAATGCGAAAGTTTGTGAGGATGTATGGATGTTTGTTACTCTTTCACGTGAAAACTACTGAACAGATTTTGCACATAGATAGATGGAATAACGTATACTATACTTTAGGCTAATTTTTATCCTGGGAAAACATAAGATGATGAACGAGGAACGTTGGTGAAACCGCGGGGCGAAAGCTAGTGGAATATGTAGTGAAAAGACCCTGTACAAATTATTACAATAATGTAAACATGACAATTCCAGGTATTCGCAGACGTAGTTTGGCGTCCGCCACCATCCCGTTACATAAACTTCCAATCCCGAGGCGCCCTTGCACCAGTACTGTTACCATCTGAACTGAGATTAGTGTATATAGAAGACAACACAACAAGGACAGTAACTGTAGATGTTAACAACGATAACAGCGAATATTCCCTGAAAGCCGATCAGCGAGCAACGTCGATTAGTGTCGCGCTTAGCAGCCCGCATAAAGGCTTCAGGTATGTTTCTTTTTACTATTTGTTTTAGAGCTGAATCATTCTCGGCTTTCTAGATTGACAATGTGGTGAGGCTTAAACAAAATCTAGTATTTTCTTACACATATTTATTACCTATGTTTGCTTTAACAGGGCAATGAAAGTGATCGGAGAATTCGACAAAGATGACATAAGAGGAACTATCGTTACTGACAATACTGAATACGCCATCTCTGGAAAAGTGACCAACAGAAAACCGTTAGAGGTACGATAATAATACATTTCTTTCTTTTTTAAGGCGATGATAGCTCAGCGGTAGTGACGTCGAATGCCGAGACGAAGGTCGTGGGTTCGAATCCTACAATGAGCTTGAGCTTTCGGTGAAGCAAAACATCGTGAGGAAACCATAGCATGGTGGTAGGGTACTTTGTAGTACCCGCCTGGCTAGCTACCACCCTCAAGATGAAAATCTGTCGCCAAGCACGTTCCAGTGTGTTCCGACAGCTGCACTGGAGAGCCAGTTCCCTTCTAGGCTTTGTATCGGCCACATCATCACTACCCACTGTGAGATTGTGGTCAAACGCAGGCCTATAAAACATAGTAAAAATAAAAAATCATTGTATCCAGATTTCTATGAATATTTTGTTGTAAGAGTTAAGAAATTTTAAATAGAGGCTCCAAGTGTTATGATGACTGATAATTTCTGAAAGATTTAATTTATTTTTTGTTTATCTAGATGTCCCTTACTCTAGTACCAAAAGGTCAAGGGGACCCAATAACAGTGCGCATGAAAATTGATACATCCGAAACATCATACGCGCTATCAGCTCACTTGACAGGACCAATCATTGCTACTGTACATGCTGAAGCTTTGATGGAAGCCAACTTCTCACAGATTAACTTTCAAGTAAGTTTGTATACTGTTTATAATAATTGTAAACCTTTCTCAGTTCAAATTTCTAAAGCACCTAAAAAGGAGGCTACCGCATGTTTATTAAATGCTTAGCGAGCGTGTCATTGACTCTGCTAACCTTAATGAACGTTTAAGATTCACAATGACAGTTTTTTTTACTACATGATTTGCCATTAAAGTGACTAAATTCAAATCACAAACTAAAAGCAAATCAAATTATTGCACTGCACCTACTTGCCGAGCACACTTAGGCAGACAGCTTGCAGAATGTAGCCTGCTAACTGTGAGAATAACATTCTTTGATAAATACATGCTATCAAAAATATATTGTAAACACTATCCCAAAAAATAATGCAGGTAACCATTGCTTTGGCTTTAACTTTAAAAGAAAATTACGCCTATATTTGGCTAAACTATAACCAATAAATACTTTCAACGCCAATAAAAATGTGTTAACAATCATCAGGTGACAACCCCTCAATCCAAAAACAAAGAGATGTATTTCAAGTCTCGCGTGGCACATTACCCGGATCTACGGAAAGTTGTGAGTGTGATGGCTTCCACGCCGCTCGAGAGACTCAGCCATGTGACGGGAGACGCTGATTTTGTGTAAGTTACCCCTTAAATTCCACGTTTGAAAATAGGTCAGTTATTTACATGTCATTTTTTATACAGACATGGTACAGTGACGATGAAGCGATCAAACTCAAACTCAAGCTTACTCAAAGTTACAACTGACTCTAACACCGGTTCATAAGAAACTAGCAAGGTTTCTTTCTCGATTTAGTTAAAAAAACATCATGTAAAGGGGTTGCTTTATATCCTGATAATTTGAAATACTAGTACTCTTTCATCCGATCGTGTTCTTTTGGTTTTACAAAAAAAACGTTTTTGTGAGAGTAAATACCCTCAATTAGTCAATCAGCTGTGAGTTTTTCTACCAGATTTGAAAAGAGTAAGTACCTTCTTTGAAACGTTTTTTTTACAATTACTCATTACCATTTAAAACTTGTTACAGTTTCGGTCCTAAAACCGGTTATTTGCTTTGTAAATACGAGTTACCCGAGATGAAAGGTAATGGTGATCTGAAATGGAGTTTCTTGCTTGGAGATTTATTCATAAAGGTAATTTCGTTTTTATTTATCAATTTACCATGCAAAGATCTGTCTGCGTTATCATTATACAAAAATAAACTTTATTCCCCAGGCTCTAGGTCATCAACTCGTGAAGCAGATTGAGAAGAGCGTAGATTTGGACATTTATTTCGGTAACAGCACTACACCAAATAACATGTTGAAAACTGACGCTGGATTCAGAATGGATCTGGATCGTATTTGGCAGTAAGTCCAATGGTTCCAATGGTAATCCAATGGTTTTACCTTATTTTTCAGACGAATTTAGGACGAACGAATGACTTATGGATGATATGGACTAACAGCTGACATATTCCCTTTAACATTTTATTCTGAAACTAGCTGGCCCCAACGGTTCCACCCGCGTTTCCTGTATAAAAAGTAGCCTATTTGTTATTCCAGGGTATGATCTATCTATGTGCCAAGTTTCATCCACATCCGTTCAGTATTTTTTGCGTGAAAGAGCAACAAACATACAAACTTTCACGTTTATAATATTAGTAGGATTCGACAGTATTTTAATAAATTCCTGATGTACCATTACGAATCCTTAACAGAATCGGCGCCAACGCATCCTTCGGCTACATAATACAAAGTCGTATCAACCTTCTAATAAACGTCATCTTGCCCAAACCTAACGTGGATGTACACACCCTGTATATAGACGGCAACATGGGAACAAAAACCGACCTTATGAAGACTATTACAGCTGAATATAAAACTGATGTCACGAAGATTCTAGCGGGAGTTAAGGGTAATGTAAGTATCTCTCTGTATACCAATGATATAAGGTTCAGTGTTGTGTAACTACTCTAACATATATTTGTGCGTGCAAAACAATACTTTTTATACAAAGAAATAGAACTGAATTTAGTGCGGATATTAAAGTTTTCAACGATTAAACAGTTATTAATATCCTCAGGTTCTCATCTTACCAGAAAGTTTCGATTCAAACTCCACAATCACCTGGACTTCGAACTCTATTTACAAGACGATAGAGAACGAAATTGATTACAAATGGGATGTGAATGGGTCGCAATTTATTGACTACACATTATTTTCGCCAATATATGTAAATGATTCTACTTTGAAACTAAAGGGATCTTATCAGAAAGATATGGTGCATGGTTTCCAGATTGTTAAGTAAGTATTAAATACTTGCACTAAATAGCTAGGGGATCTAATTTTATTCCAGAATAATATCCCATTTAAGGCGATGATAGCTCAATGGTAGTGACGTCGGATGCCGCAGCAAAGGTCGTGGGTTCGAATCCTACAATGAGCTTGAGCTTTCGGTGAAGGAAAATATCGAGAGGAAACCATAGCACGGTGGTAGGGTACCCACTTTGTAGTACCCGTCTGGCTGGCTACCACCCTCATGTTGAAAATTTGTCGCCAAGCACCTACCGGTGTTCCGGCAATTTCACTTGAGAGCCAGTTTGCTTTCTCGGTATTGTAACAGGTCGGCAACACATTGGCAATACCTCTGGTATGGCAAATGGCGATAGGCGACGGTACCACATACCATCAGGTGGGCCGTATGCTAGCTGCCTTAGTAGTATAATAAAAAAAACAGAAACTAGTATTCCACCTCGCAGTTTCTCCCGCGATCCCAAATTTACTTTCAAAACTTCACAAGAAACATTCCCTCTAAATTTCATGTCTGTAGGAGCAACAGGTTATGCGTAGCGTGCGTTCATTTGCCAGGTCTTTTGATCTTCAACATTAAGTCCAAATTAATAATTTTTCCACAGAGGTTTAATGCACCGTCCAGGACAAAGTCAAATAGGTGAGATAGACCTGCGATATGGCGGCATTATTCACACAGATGGACATTTCAACTTTACCACACCTTTCCAGAATCTGCCGTGGCTTAGATCTATATTTGACGTAAGTATTATTCTTCTATCGTATTTTTTTAACCATGTATTGTGTTCGACCACAATTTTATCATTGTAAGGGATGATGTGAAAGGTGGTAAGCACAGTGTTTAGATGCAAACTGGCTCCCGATCGCTCAATATAGCGATCGGGACACGCTGATATACGGTTCTTGGCGAAAGATCTTCAAGTTGTCGTTGTTAAAAATATAGGTACCATTGCAATGGTACGATATAGGTACCAACAAAACATAAAAAATTGTAGAAAAGTAAATTGTTGTGAAAACATTTTTACTTAAAAACTAGACATGCTAAATAGGAATTCGAAATCTTGCATTGAAATTAATATATCTATCGGGTTTTTTTAAATAAAAATGTTATGTCCGAAAAATGCTCTTCTTAAAACACTGTGCATTGTAACAAAACAAAAACCCTTAAAAGTTTTCATCTAGCACACATCTGATATAATCGGCCAGGTTAATAATTGCAATAATAAATTCCAACAGATAAACAATTTAGAGGAGCAATCGGACAACAAAGTTGATCTATTTTGGCCGAACAAGTCGGCATCAATCAACACGACACACAACTACAAGAAACAAGAGCACGGCTTCACACAAACTGGCCAAATATCACTTTCAGTTCCATTGAACACTCAGCATTTCGTCAACACCAACTACTACTACATCGAAGGCGATAAAACAAGCACTGGAAACGCAACAATTGACTTTGATCAGGAAAGGTTTTTGAAAGGGTCGTTCAATCAGATTTTAAGTAAGAGTGACAGGAATTTGGACCTTGCTACTACTGATATAGAGGTGGAAAATGCTCATACGCCAATCGGAGTCAAGTATATACATGAGTTTGATGAAACTGGAAACACTGTAAGTACTATTTTACTCTCTTTATTGAGTTATTTATCCAATCTAAAATGTAGTAGTAAGAATTTATTAGTATTATTGATAACTATAATTATTCGTTTCATTTATTTGAGAAACATACAAGTTCTTAAAATGTAAAACCTATTTGGATCAATTAAAATAACTAGATGAAAAAGTCGTTGTCAACGTACCCAGAATGGTAGCAACACTGGATGGCAATGTAGAGAACAAGTTAAGATTGGAATTCTAGGATTTCCATCTAGGATCTTAATTTTTGACTCGATGAAAAAGAGAAGTGTTATAAGTTTGTAGTGTGTATCTATCTATGGCATCATAGCTCCTGAACGGAATGAACCGATTTTGATCAAGTTTGAAGATCATCACCTCTAGTGTGTGTATTTACATCTATATTTAATGCTAGCTGTTCCCCGCGGTTTCACTCGCGTTCCTGGCATAAAAATTTACCGGGGATAATGTAGCTTCCGATTAGTGAAATAATTTTTCGAATCGGTCCAGTAACACCAGAGATTAGCACGTTCAAACAAACAAAATCTTCAGCTTTATTATTAGTATATATATAAATTATTTCGATTCGTTTTTTTTATCAGGATGTAAAACAAACAACAGTATTCCACCTTCACAACGCGACGAAATTCAACGTGACCGCCATACTAGACGTGTTCACATACGACATAGGCAAGAATCTGAAACTAAAAGCAATACACGGCAACAGAACATGGACGTTTGACAATGAGTATGAAGCCGTTGACAGGGAGTTGAAACAGGGCAGCAAGATCAAATGGGCCGAAGATACGTGGATCAATTATGATATACATGTCACTAATAAGACCACGGTAAGTGAATAAAGTTTTAGAGGATCTCAGGTACTCATAAATAAAATGTCCGGCTGATATTAATTTGTATAATTTAGGATACACAAGTAGTTCACTAAGTTAAATATAGATTCACAAAACTAAGTCTCAGTAACACGATTCAATTTACAAGGCTACTGTACTAAGGAGGTGGTCACGGGCGCGCGGTAATACGATGGTACGACAACTGACTTCGCCTCGATACAAAACGCTCATGCTAGCTCATTTACGATGACTTGACACTAATGTAACCCTACAAAGTTAAATATCATGCATTCCCAAGGGTGTTACATTCAAACTTTTGGCTACTATGGTTGAAAAGATTTATCAGAGTCAAAATTTGTGATATTTTTGTTCAAGTAAAGTTCGTGAGCTAGATGACTCGTGAATTAAGTGTTGTAATTGTAACTTCAGTCTTTGATATTATGAGCTAGCTATACTAGCAAGCGTAGAAGAAATGAGAATACTCGATCTCTGGCCAATAAAATCACAAAAATATGACGTGATAAATTATTCCGCGATTATTATTGGACGAAGACTCGAGTCTTCTCTAGTTTACGCTTGCCATGCTACTGGGCTGGACTGACATTAAATATGAAGTCTATGAGAGTAAATTACTCTTTAACTTTCCCTATGCTTCAAATAATTTGCTGCCAAAATATTATTCCAATAAAACTTTATTAGTAGATAAATAACACTGTAATCACTGATTTTTTACGACTACAGGCTTATTATAACTAACTAGTACTTACAACAAAATATAATAAACTACACAATTACTTACAGCCCGAAACGGAATCTCAACAACTCGTAATGAATGTCCTATATCCATTACGCACATTCAATTTGGTCGCATTATACAATTTACAAGACACTCTTTTGGACGGTCATGCACAGCTGAACTGGAATGTCAAAGAGGAGAATAAGACGGCCGAATTGAGAGGCAAGTGGGAGAACCCGCCTATGGCTGATGGAAACATGCATAACGTCAATTTGTCTCTTTCACATCCTTCGTTTAGGAAGGTAAGTAACATAATGTTGCAATATGATTATTATTGATGTAATTTCTTATGCTGTCGTTTTAATATTAAAAGGATTTATAAATTGTGTTCCAGGATGTAACCCTAAAAGGCCAGTACATAAGCACACCCGCAGTAATGTCAAACGTTTCTCTAGAACTACAGTACTCCGACTATGAAACCGAATACCTTAAACTCAAATCAATTCTAACGGACAATTCGAACGGACCAATCAGAGACTACAAATTCGCCTTGACCTGTACACATCCATCGACTAATTTGGATCTAGATATGAAGTCAGATATAAATATACATAGTAGATGGTATTACTTCAATAATTACTATAGGTTGCAGAAGAATCTGTTTTACGAGAAATTGAGGCAGAATAAGTTTTTGATTGATACAGCGAACAGCTTTATTAACTTAGAGGTGAGTATTGTTATTTTGCTTGTTGTTAAAGAATTATGGAATGTAATAAAAGAAACAAAATGGGCAAAATTTCTACCAACAAAGGTGTTTAATGTATGATTAAACGCCTAAAATTACATAAAATCTATATTTTCTATCTTGTAGCGAGCAAACGATTCCTACTTCTACAATATGAACGGAACATGGAGCTTTGTGTACCCGGAATATAGGCTAATATCGCGTATCCATCGACCAACAGGCAATGATACTGGTGTAGCCACACTATCCATGAGGGATAGGTCTCTTGTGGCACATTTTAATAGCACTGACGGTAAGTTGGAAATATTTCTTCAGGATAGTTGATTAGTAATCTATGGAATCTTATAGCTTGTACATAAACGTATATTCCTTTCAGACGTATCATACCACATGATAGGGCAAATAGTAGACACACGCTCCGCTAAATTGAATGCCTGGCGTGATTTCGATGACGTCACCACCGTCGACTTGGCTTCTTACATCCGTCTTAACCACTCCCGATTGTTAACCAGCTCTTTGGTTTGGCGTCCAGAAGTATTCAGCGAGATTAAGTCTCAAGCCGTTTATACAGTCAAACTTATATATGGTCAAATAAACGATACGCTTATAATTTTAAAAGAAACACCAATGGAAGCTCACTTAGCTCTCAAAGCGATATGGTCAGACGCTAAGCCAAGAATCAGAGATTTCTTGAACGATTTGAACGATTTGCACGTAATTAAAGATGATTTAGATGAGTTCCAGAAATTTTTGAATCACTCGTATAGCGATAACGACTTTTACGTCAAAGATATTGTCGAATTCACTTATTACGTGTTAGATGAAATGGCAATAAGGAACCATTTGGAAAGTTTACCTGGAATTGTAAATGATATGTGGGGAATGATGGGTAATACCAGCCAATCCATAAAACAGAGCTTGACCTACGTAGTTGACACTATCAAAATGGCGTATGCGAACTTCGTGGAGTCCGTAAATAAAGTACTCGAAGCAGATTTCATGGAGCTAATATCTGATAGATTAGAAGCTATGATACTACAGTACGATAACTTCATAAGAGACTTGCATATGAAGTTACTGGAGTATTGGGAGGAAACTTGGGTGAATGCAACTAATAGATTGACTAAATATTGGCATGAGCTATTAAAGTCGATTGAGCCACTGTTTTTCAAGGTAGTGCATTACACAGAGTCTTTTGTGTTTACAATTTGGAAGAGTCTAATGGACTTCTTCTATAATAGAACCCAGGAGTTGACGGATTCGCCATATTTCAATTATGTTTCGGCATTTGGACACCAGATGGATAAGTGAGTATACTTTAAATTTATGTAAACTATTTTAATTTATGTAGGTGATGGAAAACACTTTAATATTTCCATATTTCATGTTATGTTTTTCTTTTTTTTTATTTCGATTAATTATTAATCATCTTGATTCCACTATCCCCGGTAAGCATGACCTTATTTTACCATCATTGAACTACAAGAAGCTAGAAAAGTTTATAGCCCATAAGTTCTTGACATAATTCATTTAGCAAAGTAGTGGAACTTCTGCCGTTGACACTTACAATCTAGGGCTTTTTCTGGGCAAGAATAATATTATAATATTTCTGCCAAAAATATAATCAACTTGTCTTCTCCACAGAATATACAAAGACTTAGTGAACAACGATCTATTAACGAACATAAAGAAATACAGCAAAAAACTATGGGACGTCGTATGGAGCAAGATAGAGAAATACATACCTTTCAAAGATGAGTTAACACAACTGTACGAAGAGTTTAGGAGCGCCTGGGAAAACTTCATGAAGACTAAGCAAGTCGTTTATGTTAGGGAGAGGGTTAGTATCGCTTAGTTATTATTTTCATAAGTTTTTTTTTATGTCAGAAGGTTGACAGGCGGTCCACCTGATGGTAAGTGGTTACCATTGCCAACCGCCATTTGCAATACCAGAGGTATTGCCAATGTGTTGCTGAACTATTACAATGCCGAGAAGGCAATTGTGGCTCTCAAGTGCAATTGCCGGAACACACCGGTAGGTGCTTGGCGACAGATTTTCAACTTGAGGGTGGTAGCCAGCCAGGCGGGTACTACAAAGTACCCTACCACCGTGCTATGGTTTCTTCACGATGTTTTCCTTCACAGAAAGCTCAAGCTCATTGTATGTTTTGAACTTCCATTACCCTAAAACATGTTGTGGATGGTTCACTATATGAAGGTGGTGCGTGCCTCATCCATATAGGGTCTGTTAACAGCTGTGCCGATTTTGTCATTATGTTTTCCTTTACCGAAAGCTAGTACTCAATCTGTATGTAAATGTACGTTTCCAAATACACGGGTACAGTTAGTGATACTTCATACACGGATGTTGATATGTCCTCTTATATGTTTGACAGACGCAACTTTTTTTAGCGAAGCATATGGATTATTGAAGCCGCACTTGGCACACCTTTACTTTCCAATTTATTGATAACTCAAATAAGACTCAAAATATATTCGCTTGTATATTTTTTTCAGTATCAAGAAGCCTACGTCCGTCTCAAATGGTGGTACGACTATTTCTTGATAGGTGAAGCGTTGAACACGGTCGGAGAGATCATTTACGCTAAGATCACTGACATGGCAAAAACAGCTCTGCAATATGAAGAACTGTAAGTGACGCTCTTACAACAGTATATAGAATTGTTCTAGGAAGGGCTTATGGATTTTCTAAATAATATTATAATTATTCGACTTTGACGGAATTTAAATGAGTTATCCAGAAATATGGATTATCTTTTTCTCTAAGGTACGGTCAGGGAAGAAAGTGGTGTACAGTGGTGTACGGTGTACTGTACAGTGCCAGTTTTGATTTAGTTTCCTAGTCATCGAAAATTACAACAAGGTTCAAACTAAGAACAGCTGTCACGTAACAAACAGTAAACAAAATGCAAGCGAAACTAAACATTATCACCTATGAATCTGCAAGCGACATTCAACCTTAGGGTGGTAAACCACTTTCTTGGCCGACCGTACATAATGATACCAAATGCTCCAATAGAATTTTTCCCTATTATATTTTTGCAGCCATCGCACGCCAAAAACTAACTTCATATTCGATCCGCGTAAGGGCGAAATACTGTTAGAACAGAAGCTGCCGATGTCCTGGCACGCTTTCAACCGCACGCCAGACTTCAGTGAAATACACGAGTACCGAGCCGTTAGAGACGTAATTGACGAATGGTTGACCACCAACAAGAGCATATGGTCGTTCTACTACGATATCAGACCTTATATGGATTTAAATAATCTTTACCCTCCGTTTGGTGGTAAGTTTCGAGGAATATATTGGATCCTTCAAAACTTGATTTTTAATTTATTCAAGCCCTGATGACACTTCTATTACACACTGTGTCTTCATATACAGGATGATTTTTTTAAGTGGGCGTGGTAGACCAATTCATAAAGTATAAGGAATAGCGAAAAATGCTTAAAGGAGTCTCGGGGCCGATTTTGATAAAAACTAAATAAGCAGTCCCTTTGAACCTTTGTATCTGTTTTGTCTTTTCTCTTTACTTGTCTGTGTGTGTACATAAATAAATAAATAATAAATACACTTAGCAAGAAATCCAGCAAGGTTTATTTTTATCAATCTTTACTATTGTATTCGCTTTAAGGCCCAAAAAATTAAGGCTGAGACAGTGAGACGGACGGATAGAGTTGCTACAACAAGAGCTCGCGGGTGCGGAACAGTCGACAAAACTCTAAATTTTGAATGAAATTTTGAAATCATTTCAGGTATGGCAATGATGACTGGCCAAGGCACACTAGTAACATTCGACAAGCAAGTGTTCACAGTGTCCGAAATAGGTACATTCCTCTTAACCAAGGACTACAGGCAGAATAACTTCACCGTACTTATGGAGAGCAATGTCCAGGGACGTTACAACTTGCTGATGTTGACCAGAAAGAATTTGATCCGTTTCGACTTGTATAAAGAGGTGAGATTCGCTTGGCAACTGTCGTATATTTAAGCGAAATTGTAGTTCATGTCCCATGGTAAATATAATGGTACCGCTGACTTCAAAACAGTGTCAGCTTGATTAGAGTTCCTACATGGTTATTTTATGCTTTTTAGTGTTTTGATGTTGGTTCTATTTTTTGTTAAAAGTTTTTTTCTTATTTAATTTCAAAAAATATGTTAAATATGTTAAAATTATAAAAAATATGTTTAAGATTTCCACTACGAGCCCTTTCATTTGATATGTCACACGATATAGTTTGCAAAAAATTACAGACACACGAGTGAACCTATAAGGGTTCAGATTTTTTCTTTTGAGGTACAGAGCCCTAAAAATCTAGTGCTTTTATGTATTAATTTTCGTTTCCAGCAAGTATCAATCGGTTCTTCAGTGCTAAGTCTACCGGCCATGATAGAAGGCATCGTGATAGACAGACAGGCGGATATATTGAGTGTACAAGGCCAGTGTGGATTGGATATACAGTGCAATCTGATGTTCCGCTCCTGCAAATTACTTGTTTCAGGTATTTTTATGTGTATCTATTTTTAAATCAATATAGGGCTGCAATCTAAAGAACCCAGAAAAAGAAGTTCAAAGTATCTCTTTCAGTTTTTCAATTTATTCTTTCCCTAAGAAACGGACTTTTACGACCATTTAGATAAAATGCCAAATATATCCAGCCGTTCTCAAGTGATGCTTTTAACAACAAACAGCATTTTATTTTTATTTATTTAGATACTAGCTTCCACCCTGTGGTTTCACCCGCGTTCCCGAGGTATCTTATGTTCCCGGGGATAAAATTATATAGCCTATGTTTTAATCCAAGGTGTCAGCTACCCCATACCAAATTTCATCAATAAGCGTGAAGAAGTATCAAACATACTTACAAACTTCCGCATTTTTAATATTAGTTGGATATATATATTTTCTAGGTTGGTACTACGCAAGCTTAGGTGGCCTACTTGGTACCTACAACAACGAACAATACGACGACTTCCAGCTACCTAACAACACATTCACCACCTCTACGGTGACCTTAGGCCACGGCTGGAACATAGAACCTAGCGCTGTACCAATACCATTAGAAAACCAGGAGTTGAAGAACGACACCCAGTGCGATAAGTTCTTCCAGAATAAAGTGTCGCCTTTGCATCCATGTTTTGCTGTTGTAAGTTTACATAAATAAATTTTAGCTGTGGAGTCAAGTAAGTTAGTTTAAATACGCTTTAAAGAAAGTCTAGTCAAACCCAGATTTTAAATATATATGTCACTTTCTAACGTTATATAACAGAAAGAGCTGAAGTTATCTGGAGTATTATGAAAATGAGATATTTACTTAAAGTTCATCTTTCAATATATGTACATTCAGATCAGATATATTCAGATGAACCTTATTGCAATGTCATATGGTTCATATTCCTCTGGCTACGGTCACCTGCACCAATCTATAACGTAAATAATGTAAATAAGAGCGAGGATGTTTTCTTAAATTGTGTAATTACCTGTGAAAAAACATTTTTAGACAAACCCCTTCCTATCATATCAGCCGAAAGACGTCCACTACTGGGCAAAGGCAAGGATCTCCGCGATGGCCGGTCTTGCGCTACCCGCATCCAGCGGTTTCCCGCGACCCTCACAAATCCCTTCCACTAGGGCATAATTCATGTATTGGCCTGAAATAAAACCAAATGTGTAGCCATAACTATTTTGACGCTCTCCGTCGTCTCGATTTACCTAGTTGGTAGTCAATGTAGCAATATATATCTTATACAATTACATTAGAGTATATTTTCCTTTGCGTAGTTTATCTCTGCAATCAACCCCTGTGTACTTATAAAGTCTTTGACATCCACAGATCGACGTGTTACCATTCTATAGGGAATGTTTGGCTGGCGTTGAAGCGTGCGCCTTAGCCAGTACGTACTTAGAACTGTGTTCGCAACAACATGTACCTATACATATACCTGATCATTGTGTACAGTGAGTACCTATCTGGTTGATGAATTAACCTTATTGTAAAGCAACAAGACTCATTTTCATGTTTCACCAACAGATGCACGACACCTCAAGGCGACATAATAGAAGAAGGTTCATTCTACGAGCTGAAGTACTTGCCTAGTACCACAGATGTAGTATTTGTGATAGAAGCGCAGTACTGCAATAAGAACCTGCGCAAAACCAGGAACATGGGCATGTTCATAGAAGCATTTGATACTATGCTGCAAGCCAATGGACTCAGTGATAATAGGTAACATTAATACGCTGTATTTCCAGGTTGTTATGTTCTAATAAACCTTATAACCATTGAAATAAAGACGATTCTGATGACGTAATGAGTGTTAAGATATCTGTCGTAACAGTATTTGCTAATATCTACGACTTCCACTACGAGTCCACTCGTGACCACGATCAATGCAACTTGATCGAAACGTCGAGGTTAGTCAAAATTATATTTTGATAATATTCTATGCGCGAATAGACCCGTTACATTACTATAAACATGAATCTACGACTTCGTTTTCCAAATTATTACAATACTGTTAATTCCAAAGTGGACAAGTATTATAGTACTCTTATCCTTTTACAGATACGCCATCGTTGGTTTCGGAGGTCGCGGCATCTACCGGCAGCCCCGAGCGATGTATGTCAACAATAAAGTGTTCACAGACTCCATAGAGATATTGCAGCACTTCGATAACTTTAATATTGGTATGTATTTATCAATGTTTTTTTATGAAACACTCTTACGCTAAAGATTTGAACGAAAAATAGGTATGTTAGGTGTAAAGCTGAGCCATAATCCTTTTCGAAATCATACGTCATTGCGGAGAATATTTTGTATAATTTTTATTTTTTGTTTGTGTAATTTTGTGTTTGTCGAAATAAAGTATTTCTTCTGTCTTTCTAAAATCACTTATCCCCCTTAATTTACAGTAATTTGAGCTCTCTTTATCATGTATCCAACTACAGCGAGAAGATCTAGGTCTACTGAGTCCCCAGACATTTTTATTATTTTACTACGGTAGAAAACAAGCATACGGGCCAAATTTTTATTATTTTTAGGGTTCCGAAATTCAAAAGAAAAAAATCGGAACTCTTATAGGATCACTCGTGCTTCTGTCTGTCTATCTGTTTGAAAATATTGGACTGGATTGAGTTGAAACTTGGTACACATAGGTAAGTCGATGACCCAAACATGGACGTGTTACGTAAATAAATGAATTTCAATCGATAAAAATACACATGATAGTTCTTTACCTATAGATTGTAGGAAAACCTATAAGAATTCTATGGTATTTAAAGTACCATAGGAAATTCCGGAACCCTCGGAGCGCGAGTCAGACTCGCCCTTGTCCGGTTTTTTGTATTTAAACCAATAACTGATGGACAATGTTTTGAATGTACAGAAAAAGGCGACTTAGTCCGCAATAACCGCACAGTGAAGGCGGATATGTTTGGCGCGCTAAGTTTCACCACTCAGCTGCCGTTCCGTCCCGCCGTGCCGAAGACCGTAGTAATGATACCCTGCACTAAGTGTGACGATAGCTTCATGAGGGTAACTATCAACACTTTAATTGTACTGGGTGATTTTGATAGGTAATAGTAGTCTGAAAAGGTAATAGAGTTTTTTATACCTTATACAAGCAATAAAAACAAGTTTCTGTCAAAAAAAAAAACATTTTTGGTACAAGCTTTTAATGCCGACTGTACTTTTTTTGCACAGTCTTTAACTACTCGTTAAGACAGTTCCAATGAGCCCAAACACGACGGCGTTGTATGGTTTTATTTCGGAGTTCCTATGGCCACCTTCCAGCTCCATCATCAAATCAGCTCCATGTCATCATAATATTGCATTGTCACGCAATTTGCATATACTTGCAAAATTTCAGCTCAATCGGAAACCGGAAAGTGGGTCAAATTTAACTTGCACAATTCCATTACAGACAACGGGACAAATGAAAGTAAATAAAAGCTTGTAAAATATTGTAGATTGAAAAACAATACAAAAATATGTCTAACACACTTGATTCTTGCTCCCATTATTACGTTTCTAAGTGCGACTTAGGGTTTTCAGCAACTTCTCCCCCTTAGTGGGCAACTCCTGGGCTATTTTTTATTTCAAAATATTATGTTGAATTACATACCTAAAAAAATCTTGATTTTCCCCTTCTAAGCTAAACGCTTGGCCCAGACGTATCTCCATAATAAAGCCATTTTAATTCGTGTATCTATTTTGGTTCAGTTGGACTACTCGACAATATACCACAACTTGATGGAGAACTCTGTGACCCTCCACATCCTCATGGACGAAGACTTCATACTGTCTACTCCATCCAAGAAACGGTTATCTAAACAATTGTTCGGTGAGTCTATTTTAAATACATTAGTAAATCATCATAATTTTCAGTACAATGAACAATATATTTATTGGCATTTTTACCATTGACACTTAGGGCCGGTTGCTAGTACATTTTAGTTAATGTTTTAGTCAAAGTTAACTTAACTATTACCATGCTTTGACGGTAGAGTCACTTTGACGATGACTGATCTCCCTCGGTCGGTTATAGTTGCGGCTACAATTTTAGTTAAAGTGACACGAGCAACCCAGTTTGCTTTCTTTCGGCGGTTAAAGTTTACTATAACCGTAAATTTACTATGACCGCGCTTTATGCAACCGACCCTTAGACGTAGTCACTAGCCGTTCACTTCGAGATGATTGTCGTTGAATGACGTCATTGGTACAAACAAAGCAATAACAAGCGATGCTATCCATACTGCTCGGGTCTGAATTGAGACGCGGTGTGGGGAAGCGCGAAGGAAAGGTAACTGCCAGCTTAAAGTGAACGGATAGTAGTATTATTATTTAAAATTCCAAATATAGAATACCCCATCATCAGTCTATCAAGAACTTTATCTACTCTCATATCGTAATGTTCTTATTATGAAATCAAAATCAGTACTTTAATGAGCCACTTTATGCACACCCGTGTATAATGAAATTAAAAAATTATATTATAGCACAGTTTTCTTCCCAAGATAATGCTATAAAATAACTTTTTTTCATTAAAGTACAAGTATTTGGACATGTCTGGCCACTTATAATGTTTTTTGGGTTTTAATACTTCAATTACTGTCAGTCAACTTGTCAAACGAAATAATAAAGAAAAAAACATTATAAGTGGCCAGACATGACTAAACAATTAAACGTAGTATTATATTCTCTTTGTAAACAATTAGGAATCAATCAGTATCAATTCAAATTTAGATGCCAATTTACTCTGTGGTCGCGTATGCGGTAGGGAGTTTTTCCCAACATGGATTTGGGCGCCATGATGTTTAATGTTTGTTATTTTATTGATTTTTTTGCATACATATTTTATTTTGGCCAAAAATGATAGTAAAATAGCAGTGATACTAAGGTGAAATAAACTTGGATCTGAAATTGTGGAGGCGGCAATGTAAATGACGAATAATCGATACCCGTGAGTCATGAAAACCTATGACAAAATATTATCTATTTTTTACCTTTAAATTACATTATTTATATGAGTTTAGATAAAGTACTGTATGATACTGCACATAATTAGGTATTAAAAACTCGTGTGATACTATTAAGAACCTCGCCTACGGCTCGGTACTTAAACTCACACTCGTGTTTAATAACCCCTATTATGCAACAGTATCATAAACTACTATTTTGATATCCATAAAAGTATTTTTACCGTAAAATATTCGCTCCGATTCTGTTATTAACAACCTTAACTAATGTAATCTCTTTCTAACATATAACATGAGGAAAGGGATAAAATAAATATATTCATGTCAAATTAATTTAATCGCTATCTTAATTAGTCACGACTTTTTATCGGAAGATATAATATAACATGAATTTAACTAATATAAGTATGTAATAATTGATGGTCTCTTTCCAGGTGTGGACAGTACATTGGCATATACAAACAAAGACTATGAACGATTATTGGGCGACGCTGGACTGAGGAAGCAAGTCAAACTGCCTAAGAATAAGCTTGGCCTTTGCACTTCACTTGCTATGGAGACAAACGGTATATGATTTATTAACGCTTATCTGTAGCTTCAATTTGAATTGAGAGCTTTTCTTATGCATATTATTATATACTAGCAGTCCCCTGCGGTTCCACCTACTTTGCCGGGATGAAAAGTAGCATGTAACACTCGAGGATCGAGGATAATGTAGCTTCTTATAAAGAGGATAAAGATTTTGAGGTCCAAAAATATTTAAGGAATATAAGAAGCTACATTATCCTGGAGTGTTATTGGCTGTACTTTTTGTTCTTGGAAAGCGGGTGAACCCATGTGGAATATAAGTTGGCGACATACATATGCGGGAAAAATAATGTTTTCAACTTATTAAATCGGTTGGTCCAATTTCCAGGTACAATATTCATAGCGTCCAAACTGCAAGGCGACCGACCGACAGCCCGTCGATTCTCGACCGTAGTAGGCGCTCGTGCGGCGTTGTCAGCACGTGCAGACATCTGTCCTTCTCCTCGCTGCGAGTGCAGAGAGGGACGCCTGCACTGCCGACCTTGTGCTGATACTCAGCGACTCGTATGTATAAATATTGAACTAGTTGAATAGCTGAGGTACAGAACTTATTGAGTTGCTTCAAAAATTTACAACTAGCTACTGAATGAAATATTGTGCTACATGAGTATCTTACTGAGCTATATGACTATCTTACTGAGTTATATGAGTATCTTACTGAGCTAGATGAGTATCTTACTGAGTTAGATGAGTATCTTAATGAGCTATATGACTGTCTTACTGAGTTAGATGAGTATCTTACTGAGCTAGATGAGTATATTACTGAGCTATATGCGTATCTTACTGAGCTATATGCGTATCTTACTGAGCTAGATGAGTATCTTACTGAGCTATATGGGTATCTTACTAATCTAGATTAATAAGCTCATAAATGCTAGATGGATAGAGCTGGTCATAATTGGTGGTATAAACTTTATTTTTGTCTGCAGATGGAACTATCGTTTTTCAATTCAGGTGACATAGATGAATTGATAGACATGGCCATGGAGCCCCCGGCTCTACCGGCGTTTAGATGATTGAAGCTGAATTAGTTAATTATATTATGTAGTAACACAAGAGTATTGTGTAATGTAAATACTTATAGATTACTTGTACCTTAAACATGACTGACCATGTTACTATTGTTACTTACTAAAAATAGATTTTTAGAAAAATGTTTTTATTTATTTACGAAAACCTGGTTGAAACTTGGTAAGTAGATGTATTCTTGAACCGCATTAAAATTTTCACACAAAAATAGAAAAAAAAACAATAAATTTTAGGGGTACCCCATACATAGAACTGAAACTCAACATTTTTTTTTCATCATACCCATACATGTGGGTTATCTATGGATAGGTCTTCAAAAATGATATTGAGGTTTTTAATATATTTTTTCTTCTAAACTGAATAGTTTGTGCGAGAGACACTTCCAAAGTGGTACCTACATCATATATTTTTTTAGTTTAATCATTCTCTTATTTTAGAAGTTACAGGGGTAACCATGGGGGTACCCCTGTAACTTATTACGGTACATTACCATGCAAACGTCCACCGAAAATTGGTTTGAACGAGATCTAGTAAGTAGTTTTTTTTATACGTCATGAGAATATAATATAAAATATAAAAATATTTAAGGGGGTTGCCATACAACAGACATGATTTTTTTGCCATTTTTATAGATAATGATAGGTACGGAACCCTTCGCGCGTGAGTCCGACTCGCACTTGGACGGTATTTTTAATATGGGCTGAGGTTTTTAATCTATATCTATACTAATAATAAAGCTGAAGAGTTTGTTTGACTAATAGCGCTAATCACCGGAGTTACTGGTCCGATTCGAAAAATTCTTTCACTAATAGGAAACTACATTATCTCCGAATGCTATAGGCTACTTTTTATCCCGGGAACGTAAGTGAAGCCGCGGGACCAGCTAGTGTTACAAATAAAATAAAACCAACATTTTAACATTCAGTCTTTAATAACATAATAAAATATGTGTGTAACATAACAAATCATAAGTCTATTCTCTAAAATTATGGAAGTCATTCAACAAGTCCACATTAATCTTAACATATTTCAAGTTTTTATGGCTTTTTCCGATAAAGATAGAAATACCAAAGGATTAATTAATCAGGGTAAGTATTCTATGTCTTAACAACCTTTACTATATAACTAACTATAATATTATTTATTCTTTGCTATAATGTCAAAGTTCCTTATCTTTACATAGGTATTTAATGATGAATGACTATTTCCCCATAAATAAACATTTTTTCAATCTCTTTAATTAGTTTCTCTTGTTCGTAGCTAAGTATACAAATCAGTAAAATAAGTCAATTTAAACCTACTTCTTATCATATACATACATTTGAAACTTTGCAAGAGTATGTAATTTATTTAGATAACAATTCAACAAATTGGTACCATGATACTGATCTAGTGATGGAGCCACTGGAATTCCATAGTGAAACAACATATCCTAGCAGAGGTTTGGGTTGTTGCGATAATTTTGATATGTAATTTATCATGATGTTAAGTGTACTATTGAATAAGTGAAAGGTACTGTATTATCATCAGACTGACTGAAAAGAAAATCTAACTCTATTTATTAATATAAACTACCTAATGTCCAACAAGTGTTGTAATGCCTCTTTCAGTTTTATCTATTTCAGAGGCAAAGAGTAACTAACATACACTGCTCCACAAATACACTATTGCCCACCGTAATCGTACCACAAGTACCTAGGTAGAGTGTGCCTGAGCGAAAAAGAAATGCATAGCGATACCAGACATGGAGTGCCACTTGTTTAGGAAACCTACAACGCTTTAAGCAGGCAAGCAATTTGTTACATGTATTTTAGGGTAAGCATCTTGCAAGATCTTTACTTGTGAAGCTTGTAAGCTAACACCACGCCAACAACAACCAAAGCCACAGCAGAAGCCTTGTACAATAAACTCCTTAGAACTCTATTCTGTCCACCAACAGAGTGAACAATGAGATTGTTCATTAGGAACACGCGATTGCTCTCTTCAATGAATGCATCTCTTTCTTCCTCTGACATCTTGTCTGCGATTTCATTCATAGTTTCGCGAAAGTCTTTCTTCAATTGACCTATATCTACTTCGCTGAAGTCGGTCAATTTGTCGATATATGATTCTTCAGAAGCATTTTCTGGAAAAAAATATTTCTATTTATCAATAAATATTTTATGTGTGCAGAAAAATACATTCCCATATGGTGATTGTAGAATTAATCAAACTAAGGCTTTGATGACGTATTTTGAAAAATCTAAAACAATCCAAAATAATATAAATCAAGAACATATTTAAAATTCCTTACTTTCTCCAAACATTTTCCGCTTCTTGGAAAGTATCTGGCCCCCACTAAGCAATCCCAAATACAGATGGTAAACATAAGCCAGTAGAAACTTTGGATTTTCCTTCTCCAAGTCCTGAAGGTGCTCTAGATAGTTCTCCAGGGCTGCTGACTTAGGATGTGACTGCCAATCTTCACCTAAGTAATGTTTCAGGTCCTCTTCAAAAGCTTTTTTCCTGAAAATAGAATCATATAGTTATTTACCTACTTATAATGCCTTTTATATACCTACTAGCTGCTCCCTGCAGTTTCAATCTTGTTCCTAGGATAAAAAGTAGCCTATAACCTTTGGGATAATTTAATAATAGAAATGGAAAAGTTTGATATGATATCAAGCTGAACTCAAAATGTCTAGCTGAATATCTAGAATCAAAGTAAAATAATATGTAAATAAGTTGTAGGTATTCTGACTGATCTAATGTAATACTAAAACTACTTTACTATAAACATATAACTTACAGCACAAAATAGCATAGATACTAATGACTTACCTTTGAAGAACTTTATGGCCAAACAATTTGTTGAACTCTGGCATGTTAAGCCTCTCTTTAGCATCTTCAAGGTAAGCAAAGATGTGGTAGAACACAAATAGACCACCTCCCCACACTGCTTCATCTCTTAATGCTGAAAATGTTTAAAATTACAATAAAATCATATTGAGGTGTGCCGGGCGTTTAAATCCAGTGTTGAATGTAAGAATTTTGTACACTTATTTCCTAAATCTCTATCTTTTTTATGGCGATTATAGCCTAGTCATGATGACGAAGGTCGGGGTTTCGAATCCTACAATGAGCTTGAACTTTCGGTGAAGGAAAACAGAATGAGGTAACAATAGCACTGAGTGTATGTATGTTTATATATTTTCGTTAAATTTATGATGTTAATCATCGTTAACACCTACCGGTGGTGTGTTCATTGGTGCGGCGACGTTTCATAAAGATAATGAGATAATTTATACTTACAAATAGCGAATTTTGCATTCACCAATGCATCACTGACAGAATGTATCTTCCTCGTCGCTTTTCTCATTCGCGTTGTAAATAATTCTACGTTCCCTGACATCTTTAACGGGATTTCTAAATGAAAATATGACTAAATTTTTATTGAAAATCACAATCGTCAATAATTTTATGTGAATCAGCTGTTTTTATTTTGTTTTGACCTTTCTGTCAAATTCTGTCTGTCACTGTCACGCCATGCATGTAATTTCCAAGCAGTGTTGCCAGCTCGGTGAATCAACCACTGAACATGGTGTGACCGAATCATAGAACTTGTTTCAGTGACATGCAAAATCGGTTATGAATAAAGCACGAATATCGTAATATAGCATGTAAGCATGTCGCTCTAAAAGTTCTCGCTAAACTATGTTTTGGCAGAATTATTTTTAAAAAGCGATTTGAGCACTTCTCATAATATTTTTTATCTGTCTGCTGTATGGAACGGCCGAATGAAATGATTATCAGCTTCTTTTACTACGTTACACACAACTTCCCTCCCTTCCTCCCGCACTTCCTTCACTGACTGACACCTCTAATCTAATAATTCTCTTTTCCGGTATTGGGTATTTATTCAATAAAAAGTATAAATTAATAAAGAAATTACGTCACTAAATATTTTGGCTTTGATATAAATTTAATATATATATATTTTTAATTTATTGGAGTATTTATCATAATAGCTGACAATATTAATTTGTGACAATGGGTGACTCAAAGAAAATAAAGGTATGAATTTGTGACAATTTAATATAACTTTTATTACTGTTTTACTAATACTCATTATTTAGATAGTAATTATTAATTTTTAAGTAATATTTTGAGTATATCAATATTAAAAGCGTTTTATGCTATTAAAAGTATGCTAACGACCATCTAACGACAATACACATTGTTTACTTATTGATAAGCGTTATCAAATTTGACATTTCACATTGTTATCTAACCTCGTTTTGGCTGTGCGCGAGTAAATAATAAAAGAAACGAATTAGAAATGGCTTATGACTTAAAACAAGAAGAAGAAGTGAAGGAGTACATAGAAAACCTTGGCATTGAATATCGTTTTGGTTGTTACAAAGAGAAAAAGCCGCAAGTATGTCATCTACTCGGCGACTATTTAGAAGCTATCAAAAAAGACCATGAAAAGGCTGCGAAGGTGTATAAAAGCAACTGTTTGGATTATAAATACGGCAAATCATGTTTGAAGATTGGGAATTACGCGTTGGTTGGGAAAGGGCGGACGAAAGCTGATGCAAATGAGGCCCTAACCTATTTCGAGAAGGGATGTGAACTGAACGAGGCAGGAGCTTGCTTGCATGCTGGAATGCTACTCACAGCTACCGGCCCCGGTGTTAATATCAAGAGAGACGTACCTAGAGGTAAGCTGTTTTTTTATCAATTAATAATTTTCAATGTTTTTTTTTATGTCAGAAGACAAGCAAGCTTATGCTAAGTGGTTACCGTCGCCTAAGTGTTGCGGATTTTTTTTTTTTTTGGAAATTTTAAGGCCTTATATAACTTAAATTTCGATTTTTATACTGATTACTGTTTCTAATGTTTACAGTAAATATTGTCATGAAATCTAACCTATATTAGTAATTATATTATTACACAGCTAAAATAACTCATTAATATTTATGATATGGTGTTAAATTTCAGGATACAACTACCTAAAGAAAAGCTGTGATCAAAATGATGATATGGCATGCCATTACCTATCCGGAATGTACCTGACTGGTGTACCAAAGAATGTAGCAGATTTCAACCCACACAACCGAGAAAAAAACAAAAATATAGACTATTTAATAAAGTCAGATATGAAGCAAGCATTTCAATTTGCATTGAAAGCTTGCGAACTTGGTAACATGTATGCTTGTGCCAATGTCAGTATGATGTACAAGAAAGGAGATGGGGTAGAGCAAAACCCAGAGGAATCAAAAAAATACTTTACCATCGCACAAAATCTACAGAAAGCACATGAGACAACAAAAGAGGTCAAATTCCAACAGGGCTTGGAGAATTAACCTTTGAAATATATTTAGATCATGGTTTTCGCATTTATTGATAGTAAATAGTTAAGGTTGCATATTTATCTAATGTAGATACTGCTTATGTTAATAATATACTAAATTAATGTTATAAAAATGTTGTATTTTTTTTATCTGGCACTGGCACACACACACACTACGAATAAATAAGGGCACATAAGCATACAGATAGTAAGCAGTTTTGTCCATTTTTTGTGCGTCTGTTTGCCAACCGGGAAAGATCTCCATTCTGGTTTCTCTGGCCACTCTACCACACTTTGTTCCAGCAACCTGCCAGGCTATTGGGCTTGTGGGGGCATGGTGAGCCCTCATTGGATGATTTTCATTAAAGGAGTTTGTTTCAATTACCACCAAAAATATGTGGTAGAGCCCCTGATGTCATCATCTCACATTTTCTGTGTTCCTTCTCTTGGGTACTATTGGGTTATTTTATTTTTATAAAGAGTATAGTTTTGCTGAAAAGTTACTATGATACCTGGGTGAAACTCGCAAGTATTAACTACAAAGTTGGTTGGTTTAATTCTCGTATTTAAAAAATCCAAACAGATTGGTATCATTGGCGGTTCAGGATTCGACGATCCCTCACTATTAGAGAACCAGATAGAACGGGAAGTGGATACTCCCTTTGGGCGTCCATCTGATGTGCTCATCGAAGGTCAGATCAAAGGAGTACCCTGTGTACTGCTGGCTAGACACGGAAGAAAACATCAGTACCAGCCAAGGTAGGAATATATTATATTAATTAACATTACATCCTCCAGATTTAGATTAAACTTTTTATACTAAACGCTGTAGGTACTTTTAGTTATTTTAGTCGTGTGGCACTTCCTGGCAGAGCCACCATCACGGATTTTAATTCAGGTTCTGTCGCTATTTTGTCCCTAATATGTCCTATTTTATCCTCGAATGAGATGTCGCGCCCTGGTTCAAAAGTTATTAGGTAGCCCTGCCAGGAAGTGCTACACATTTTAGTCCTACGTGGAAAATAGCTCCTCAGTAGATTGCTACACTACACACCTCCTGATTCTTTCGCTAATGTATTAATCTCTCAATGTCTCAGTGACGTAAACTACCGCGCAAACATTTGGGCATTGAAGCAAGTGGGCTGCACACACGTCCTGGCTACCACGGCTACGGGATCCCTCATCGAGGAGTACAAGCCAGGAGATCTCGTTATATTGGACAGTTTTATTGACAGGTATGTATTTTAGAATAAGAGACATTGAGATGGTGTTCTAAAACAGGCTACGACTTAGTTTAGGCTCCAGATCTCCCACAATTAAAAAAATAACATGACATTATGTACCTATATTTCGTTACAGAACATGGGGCCGTAAATGCACTTTCTACGACTCAACAGAAGGCGGTCCGCGAGGTGTCTGCCATCTACCGATGCGGCCGGCATTCTGCGAGCGAGGGAGACAGGCGATGATCAAGTCTGCCAAAGCGAAGGGATACGCGTGCCATGAGACTGGCACCGCTGTTGTCATACAGGGGCCTAGGTGAGTTCTTATTTATCAAATGTACCTACATTCATAATTTATAAAACCTTTTAACCAATCAACCAGCTATGAAACATTTATATACATATTTTAAATTTTCGTATAGGCTTGGATCTAGTGAACGCACCTGAAGTGTTTGAATCGCTTGGCATACATGTATATATTATATATTTGAAGATTGCAGTGAAAAACAGTAGCAAACTCTGCTTCCCATGGAATCTAATTATATTATCTGAAGTTAAGTGAATTGCCGTATTAAAGGCAATGATGTTCGAATCTTGTTTAAAGAGGTATCTATCGTTTACCCTGAAAATTTCAAATACTGTTCATACATAACCCTCCTGCATGGAATTAGTAATTAATGTTTTGATGGTTTGTTTGCAATGAATTTTCTATCATGCTGGCAGATAGATTACACTATTTACGTTATAACTTGGTACGGGTGACAGTAGCCCGAGATATTAAAATGAACCATATGACATTGCAATTAGTTTCATCTGAATCTACAGTATATTTATATACTGAATCATATATTATACAGATGAACTTTAAAGTTATAAGACTCATTTCCATTTTGTGTGCTTGCTACCTTCGACCACTTCATCACAAAGGTGAAGTTATTCCAACATAAACTATGAATGCAATAGTAATTATGTCAAAATCGTCGAATTGTCAGATTTTCAAGTCGCGCAGAGAGTCTCATGCATCGACAGTGGGGCGGACATCTCGTCAATATGACCACGGTACCGGAGGTGAGTTTCTCATAATGGTTACATTACATTTGAATGAGCATGAAAAAGTCTATGTTTCGGTGTGGCACTTCCTGGCAGGGCCACCATGACGAATTTGAATTCAAGTCTGTCGCTATTTTGTCCTCGAATATCAGATTTTGTCGCGCCCTGGTTCAAAAGCTATAAGGATTCGGGGACAAAATTGGACAAATTCTGGAAGCAAACAAATCTGCTCTAGTTCTTGAGATATGCCAGGGAGTGCCACACCATGTTTCGTTCTGGATACTATTGTTCTTTTGGTATTTGCAGGTGGTGCTGGCGAAAGAAGCCGGTTTGAGCTACGCAGCTGTCGCTCTAGTTACAGATTACGATTGTTGGAGAGAGAACGAACAATCTGTGAGTATCATGCATTTATGATGAATTGTTTGGAAGGAACGTCACATACGTCCATCTTACAACCAAAACTACGGGCATGTTTAGACTTATATTTTGTTCACTGATTACAGCACTACTTATTATTGGACTTGCTGACTTCGCTAAGTGATTCTGTATGCGTTTTAGCGCTCTCGTTATTAGCGAGATTCGGAATGTAGCCTAATGATTTAAGGCCATTGGCATCCATCTCAAAACTACTCTGACCGATTTGTTGGTCCATCCACCTGTTAGGGTCATCCTTATATTCACATAAGCGTTTAATTTTTGTTCATCAGGTATCTGTGAGCGAAGTGCTTGCAATGTTCGGTAAAAACGTGAAGAAGGCTGCAGACGTGATCTTGGACGCTGTACAGATCCTCGCGGCAGACACGGACCTGTCTTATGTGGATGCACACAAGGTTAGATTCCACTTATAAAGCCCGTACCCAACGGGACCAAGGAGATGTTACTAAGGCCGAGATCTATAGAGCGTGTTTAGACTTTACTTACGGTAGAAACCGGTAATAAAGTAAATATTTGTGTTTAAATATTTGTAGCCAAGTTTTTGGTAAATCGTCGATTAGGTGCACTTAGACTTTGCTTAGCACACACTCAGAGAGATTCGAAGATTGCTTTGTAAATACTGGCTTTGTACGGGTACGGTAAAGCCTCAGCAAAGTCTAAGTACGCTCTATAGATCTCAGCCTAAGTCAACGCCGCTTCCAGGCAAAGCCATCTCCAAACTGGAAGACATAAACATTTTTGATACTCCCTGGCTCTCCTGAACTCTTATCAACTTTTGAACCAGGAACTGACAAAATCTGATAAATTTATGGGAGCAAGCACATCATCATTAGGTGCTCTAGTTCTTAAGATACAGAGATGGCCCTGCCAAGAATAACCCGTCCAGGTAATGCCACCTAATTACCCTTAAAACTTCTGAACAAATTAGCGAGAGTTCATACGTTCACGAGCCGCTCTCATACTTTGCTGGTATTTTGAATTAGTAGTGTGTACCTATGTAAAATGGTTTTTATCAACTTGTTTTTTTTTTTACAGGAACTGGTTTCGTCTGCAATCATGTTGAAAGAATAAATATAAGAAGTACATATTTAAAATGTAACAAAAAAATCGATTTGTATTACATAATAGCCTTTTATTTAATCTTAATTACATTATAGTCATACAAAATGATCAAAACCTTATTCTCTAATGCACACATTTCTTATTAGACGCTACCTTATCCTGGCGAGCCCACACAGACTGTCAATAGCGTCAATTAATTAACCTTTACTAAATTACGTATTTAAAAACTTGTGCAATGTTTATTATCCACTGAATTTAAGCTTACATACTAGGAAGATCTTTCTTCTCGACTGCATCACTGCTTGCATCTCCTCTGGAAATAATAATTTTGAATTAAAGTTCATTTAATAAAGATCATAATTTTAATTTTACCTTTTTATCTGAATCTATTTCAATTCTTTTTAAATATACACTTTTACTGTAACACTTTCTTTTTATATAATTAGTCTAGCTCTCCACCCCGAGGTTTCTTACGCAATCCCTATTTTAATAAAATTAAAAAAAAAAAAAAATTCAATGATTCTTTATGTATATAGATATCCGAAAAGAAAACCAGAATCTATACTAATAACAACTCTTCAGCTTTATTATTAGTATAGATAGATAAGCTTAAGAATACTTCAAAAGAACTCCCAACAAACACTCGGAATTCACGTAGTTGAATGACCTTTCGTACAGTCTGCAACATAAGTAGCTTCTGAACAGATCCAAATTTACAATTAATCTGTACTTTCTATAATTTAGAATGATAAAGGAAACTATAAATTTCAACATCTTGGATAGTTCAAGCTTTAATTCTTTGGTTCAAGTATATTTTGATAACACTTTTGGTAGCCTCTGATGGCTGCAACAACCTTACCGGACAAATCGGCGAGTGCAAAGGGCTCTCAGCCGGGTAATATTTAGGTAACAACGCCTGAGGGCACCCCCGAATTGGGTACGAATCACTGCTCAGGGCGTTACCGGAGTAGGGGGGAATAGACCCGATACATTGCTATAAACATGAGTATATTATGATGTTTTGTAAATTTGGATATCTTCAGCTACATAATAGTTGCTGGGTATACCTCAGTTACAAAATGACCCTCACCTCACAACTCAGTTCTTAGTCCAAGGGTTCCGCGGGTGCTGTCCCGGTATCATATCGAGCAGGTATTGTCTTTGCGCTTCAGCCACACGTTGCATTTCTGCTGCCATCGCCGCGCCGCCAGAAGAACTGCCCTTGCCAGCTGTGAAAAGATATTGGTATAAGCAGATTTGATGCTCATGCTATCGAGTGAACCGTTTGCTGGTTGAATAAAAAAAAATTGAGATGAAAATTTTAAATATTTCGGTCGCGTGAAGCATTGTTTTGAGTGATAATGCCCCAGAAATGGATGGTGGAATATTGCAAATTATAATAATTGTCAATATACAGTCAGCAGCAAAAGTAGCTAATCACTTTTTCATACAAATGGATGTCTATATTATTATTATGAAAGGGTACTAAAGTGACAATCTACTTTTGATGCTGACTGTACATAATTTTAACTCAAGGCTTACGAAAGTAAAGAAAAATTTGACATACGAGTGATTGAATGCACATGTATTTTCACTTTTTTGTGATACTAACGAATAAAACCAACATAAATAATATTTTTTACGTTGCTAAATACAACAACTAAAGCATCAATAGAATATTAAGTTAATTTGACTGTGGTATTCTGTAACTTGGAGGCACTTTCTCAGTTATTCTGTTTACTCATAATGGTGGTTTAAATGATGCGTGTGAGGTGAGATGAGGGTGTTGTGGTGTGATGTTATATAAATAAGAATGCGTGATGGAATACGTACAACGCTTACCTAGCGCGGAGGCCTGCGCCATCGCGAGCTGGTACGTGTAGAGGAGCGGCGAGAACTGCATCATGGCCGCCGCCGCCGCCGCTGGCGTCATCCCGCCGCCGCTGGACCCGCCCAGACCGGCCCCACCTGTCACAGTTTTTTTTACACTACTAAGGTAGCAAGCATACGTCCCACCTGATGGTAAGTGGTTACCGTCGCCTATCGCCATTTGCAATGCCAGAGATATTGCTAATGTGTTGCTGACCTGTTACAATACCGAGAAGGCGAACTGGCTCTCAAGTGCAATTGCCGGAACACCGGTAGATGCTTGGCGACAAATTTTCAACTTGAGTGAACAGTGCCAGTGGGGATCAACAAACATTCTATCCTACTAATATTATAAATGCAAAAGTTTGTGAGTATGTATGTTTGTTACTCTTTCACACAAAAACTACTGAACGGATTTGGATGAAATTTGGAACACAGATAGTATATAACCTAGATTACCACATAGGATACTTTTTATCCCGGAAAAAACATGAGATACCTCGGGAACGCGGGTGAAACCGCGGGGCGGAAGCTCTCAAAAGGCTTTCATTAGGGCAATAACTTGGTTGCAATCTTTAAATCGTTACTTCCAATGTCGAAAATGTTTCCATAAGCAATGTGCACTGTTTCAATATAGAGTTACCAAATCAGAAAAATTATAAGCTATATTTAATTTGTTTCAATTAAAAATTAGCAACAAAGTTAAGTAATTGTCCCACTGAATTGACCCAAAATCACTACCTAAGTAGACTAAATTAATTTATTGAGAAAATATTTTTTAAACATTCTTTCAATAGTGTGTCAGCCACAAGACAAGTGTGCGTCAACCATTTGTACTTTTCGTCTACCAAATAAAAGCTATAATCAAGTTTAGCTTGTTGTAAACGTATTGGTATATATGACTAACCTCGCAGCAACTGGTGTTGTAACGCTTGCATGGCGGCCGCGCTGTGTTGCTCGAACGCCATCTGCGCCGCCGCAGCCGCAGCCAGTTGCTGGAAATTATAACACCATTTTCATCAATTTATACATTTACATACATTTCAGCCGAAAAACGTCCACTGCTGTACAAAGGCCTCCCCCAGGGATCCTGGATCATTTGGGAGGATATGCCATAATCGCCACGCTTGGCAGGCGGGTTGGCGATCGCAGTATGGTGTTATAGTTCTCAGAGATACGCTGCTGCCCGTACTCTGGTATACCTTCCCCCGGACGACTTCTACGCCCCCCACGGGATGAGATGGGGTGGTGATATTCGTCGCCGTCACCACACAGCAATTATTATACATTTACTTGCGTACATTTCTACTAATCTTGAAATCTGTTATAGCCTTTATTAAATAATAAAGCCTTTATTTCCCAAAAGATATCATTTAAAAAGAATAATTAAAAATTTTATGGTATTATTAACACAAATTACATTCAATTTAATTCATAAATAAATTCAGTAATCATTAAAACCTAGTATAGAAGTCAGTTTTATTATATTTATTCGGCAGACGTTGTCTTGCCTTGAGAATAAAAAAACTAGGACCTACCTTTCTACCACTATGTACACCTAATGCATACCCTTGATGCCAGTTCATTATTTAACAGTTTGACATGGTTGGACCATGAACTAACGAAACTCGCGAATATGGTACAGTTCACAATATATCGACAGTCTACAAACTCGCGTGATAGATCAGAAAACAACGGCGCTCACAATAGTACGGTGACATTTATAGATTAATGTGACAGTGTGAAAAACTGGTCAATCTCTTTTTTAATGCGAGTTTAAATTCATAGTAAATTAAAATATTTTTTTTTTACCTGGTGTTGCTTACTATTGCTTCCTTGGCTGGTACTGCTCGAAGATGAACCTTAAAAAAATATATATAGATATTTAAACTATTTAAAAGGCCTTCAAAGTTCTATACCCAGCATCTACAATGCCAATGTTTGAAGAATTTAACATGTAAGTTATACTATACTAATAATACAAAGAGTTTGTTTGGATTTAGAAGGAAATCTTTGGAATTACTGGTCTGATTCTGAAAATTATTTAGTTATTGTTACTTCAGGCCCTGGAATGGGACATTTACTTTTCGCTCCAGGGAGGTAACAATTTTATTTTTACAATGTATAAGACTTGTGTTTGGCCACAACCTCACAGTGATGAAGTGGTTGATGGTGGTAAGCACACCAATCCTAGAAAGAAGTGGCTCTCAAGTGCAGCTGTCACACTGGTAGGTGCTTAGTGACTTGAGGGTGGTTGCCAACCAGGCGGGCAAAACGCGTGATATGATTTCCTCACGATATTTTCCACCAAAAGCTCTAACTCCTTGAAGATTCGAACCTGCGGCATTCGACGTCACTAACATTGAATATAGCCTTAGAATATAAAAAGTGAGTATTACTTTTTCCTTTCTTAGCGGGCACTTCACCATTGTCGCGGTTTCGTTCCGAGTGATGACTGCGGAGAGAATCCGACGACGAAGTCATGGGTCTGAAATATACAAATTAGTTTACATGTGAAGCTGTATTAATGATGTAATCTATACTGCTAGTGGAATTACTGAGAACTATAATTTGTTGGAACACAATTTGTTGTTTTTTTTTCACAGCTTAAAGGCAATTAGACCTAACTATTTGATATGAATTTCAACTTGATACTTCTACACTTTCATGAGGTAAAGGGTAATAAGTTTATAATTATTTAAAAAAAATATTATGTGATGTAACTAAAAATTTAAGGATTTCGAAATTATTCCTTTATGTGTGCTATAAAACGTTGCTTCATGCCAAATTTCAATATTCTAGGTCTACTAGAAGTATCCTTTAGGTTTTGATTCCCTTGTGAGCAGTTGCGAGTTTCAAAATATGCGGCTTAAATTGCTGTTTCTTTTGATTTCGTTGATATAGAAGTTTGATTTTGTTATAGCTTAAAGGTATTATAGACCTGAGTATTTGATATAAATTTCAATTTAATACCTCTACGCGTTCATGAGGAAAGGGGTAGTAAATTTGAAATTATTAAAAATATTTTTATTATATGATGTAACTAAAAATTTTAACTTTTCGCAATTTTTCCATTATCTGTGCTATAAGACGTTGCTTCATACCAAATTTCAAGATTCTCAGTTCACGGGAAGTACCCTGTAGGTTTTGATTCCCTTGCGAGTGTCGAAATTTACAGCATTAACGGCTATATCTTTTGATTGCGTTGGTTTAGAAGTAGACTTGATTATTTGATATGAGTTTCAGCTTGATACCTCCACGCGTTCTTAAGAAAAAGGGTCTTGACAGACCGACAGACAGACAGACAGACGGACAACAAAGTGATCCTATAAGGGTTCCGTTTTTTCCTTTTGAGGTACGGAACCCTAAAAATGATATAATACCTGGGCGTAGGTGTGGCGGCGGTCTTTGGCGGCGCGGGCGACGGTGGGGCCGGGGCTGCGCGGGACGACGACCGCGGCACCGACGGCGGTCCTGAACCCTGACCCTGATACAGATATCAAAAAAAGTTTTATATTAGCTTCCAATGTTCCCATGTAAGTTGTCCGTTTCAAAATTAGGTAAGTTAAAACTTAAAGTATTTTTTTTTCAGACCGGCTCAATGACACCATATTATTGTATTGTCATCGGACGTACACATGTATACCACATTTCAGATCAATTGAACATCGGGAAGTGAATAAAATAACCACTTTCTGGTATTAATTATGTAAGTTCAGTGACAATGCAATATTATGGTATCATCGGGCTGATCTGATGATGGAACCGGGATGTAGGGACTGGAACTCCATGATGGCAGAAGGCCGGAGCTAGGTAGTTTTGTTGCTATGAGTATTTTTCATTACACATGTTGACGAGGCTCTGAAGATGGACCCGGAAGATTTTAGGTATCAAAATCACAATACCCAATCCTCATCAAGGTTTTTGCACCAGAAGGAGGGTTGCGTTCGTATGTTAGTTTCACATTCGGTTATTTTTAAATGTATATAATTTTGTATTTTTCAATATGTAAGGTAAGTAGATGAGTTGATTTACATGTGCTTGTGCAGTTCTATGCGTGTGGTGCGTGTGCGCGGGCGGCGGCGCGGGCTGCGACTGCGGCGGCGGGTGCGGCGCGTGCGCCCCGTGCGGGGGGTGCGGGGCGTGCGGTGCGGGGGGCGCGGCGGCGGGAGGGGAGGCGGGCGGCGCGGCGAGGCGACGCTCGATCTCCTGCTCCTGCTGCAGCGCACGCACGAACGCCGTCTTCAGCCGCGCCGTGTGCTCCGCCTGTAACAACAAGCCACACCATTACACTACCGTATATTTTTTTGTTATATCGTATTTTTTGGAAATGAAATCTAGCTAAATCAATTTATCGCCCGCGAAACTCCCTGCATACTAAATTTCATTAAAATCGTTGGAGGCGTTTCCGAGATTCAGATTTGTATATACCAGTCCAGAAACTTTAATAGTTTTTAATACTGCTTTGGAGTCATCGTATAAGTCGGTATTTGGTAATGTAATCTAATCTATGTAATACCATTAAATTGTTCGACTTATACGATAACTCCAACCAAAGCAGTATTAACAAAAAACTATAAAAGTTTCTAGGTGTAAAATATAGAGCGATATTTACCTTGAGCGCTCTCTTGACGTTTCCAGAGACGCATAGCTCGCAGAGTCTGCGCGCGGCTGCAGCGGCGGCGCTGGCGGCGAGGGAGGGCGCGCTGGCGGGCGTGGGGGTGGGGGCGGGGGCGGGGGCGGGCGTGAAGGTGGCGTCCTGGCGACGCTGCGCCGGGCCGCCGGGCGAGCGCTCCCAGCGCCACACGGGCGTGAAGTCGCAGCCGCACTGCGCGCACACCGCCGGCACCGACGACCGCGGCATACTGCGTACGGCACACGCATACTCGATCATCGAACACACATCGATACGCTACTCTACTCGCCTACCGTACACTAAACATCGTACATATACAGTGGCCCCGATTCTGCCGTTTACAAACTAAACTTTTTTATGTGTAACGGTTTCCTGCAAGTGAAGAAGTGAGTAGCAGGAAACCGGGCAATCGCGCGCTATTTGATTTGACCGATGAACGCGCGCGGTGGTAAATTTGGACGTTAGATAGTACCCAAACCATTTTCCGGGAGGTTAGTTGTGTCTGTATAATTGTCACCTTTATTGGTCGCGCGCGACATCATTATTAAATAATGTTTATAGGAAGGAAATGTGACGCGTTTAAAATTAGTTTAATTTCTAAACAACTGAATCAGTACCAGTGTATCCCTCGACAAAGAGTGGAACCGCAAAATTGGTTGAAAAATAAAAAATAATATAGCAAATTGGTGGATCGCACCTACTTGCCGGAGACGCTTGCTATATCCAACCTACTCTAAATCTATGGTAAAAAAAAATGACTAACATAGAAAAATCATGAAATCACAGCCAATGATTCAATCTACAAATTATAAACAACCTATGCAATAGTATGCAAAAAAAAAATATATAACACAAGTATTAAATCTGTATGATTTATTTTTATAAATTTTTTTTTCACTATGTATGTTTAATTGTACAGGCCTGTATTTGACCACAATCTTGCCGGGGTCAGTGATTATATAATATAGCCGAAGGTGATAAGAACCAATCCTAGTAGGATAAATATGCCTAGAAAACGACATAATTACGTCGTTCTTTGTAATGAAGTTCTCTAAAATTCACGTTCGCGAAAACTCGGTAATAAGACCTTCACCTTAATATACAAGTGCATCAAGCAAACAAGACGGACAAAAATAAGCTCACATTAGTTATGTCCACACCGTGAGTGACACGCCCGCACTATCTTCAGGTAACATATGAACAATTATACTGCTTTAGGGCACTTAGGTGGTTTACGATAGTCGTAATATGATTGCATGGACACACCAAAAAAAATCGATTGACTTCCAAAACAAGTGGAATAAAATATAGGTATTTCAAGAACTTTTCGCCAAAATTCAAACAGCAAATGAAGAACATATAGAAAGCCAGTTTATCTAGCGTGTCACCCGCGGTGTGGCCTTCGCTTAACTTATAAACGTGCAGCCCTTAGTAATTTAACATCAATAAATCATAGAAAAATTAAAAATACAATTACAGACTTGACCCCAATTGATAAAACTTTAATTATACAGAAAATACTGACCAGTCTCCATCCCTGCCATTTTATTATGAAAGCATGACCAAGCAATTGCACGTTATAATATTATTGTCCTAGAAACAATTACACCCTAAGTATGAATGTGCCTCACTGGGCTATTCAATTTATCAAATAGGAATTTTGAAGCGTTTTAGGAAGCAGTGTGAATAGGATTAAAGTTGGTAATTGCTTTCCATGCAGGTACAGTTGGGGAAAAAGTATCTTAAATTTGAAATCCACGATGGTTAGCTGTTTCAATTAATTAATAAGTTATCGACAATATTTAATAATTAGTAAAAAAAAAACTAACCATATATTATGTCCCATAGAGTGTGACGTTATACCAGCCGGCCAAACAATTGACGTCACATATTACGAATCAAAAGATCAACACACAATATTCATAAGACTAAAATATAAACATTAGTCAATACGATTTAAACTAAGATGTTTCAAGTAACTCTCATAGATTATTTTTTATTACCAAAACAATAATACAATCTCACTGTTCTAAAAACATTAAAAGTATTTTCCCCAACTGTACCCATATCTAAAGAATGTTTCACAAGCGTAGACTCTTTACTATTAAATGCAATAGTAGGTATTCACAACTTACCGATCTTCATTGGTGAGGTAGTCGACTACGTGCTCCAAGCCGACCAGATAGACGAAGTCTGTGTTACTTGGGGATGGGATGAAGTTCATCTCTGGTGGGGGCGGTTTTGGTGGTGGGATCTATGACCACACAAATTCTATTTAATATTAATCTAGTGACCAGAAATAGCAGACATCTGGCTCATATACAACTGCTACACCAGTACTGTTTGACGACGAATTGTCAACTTACAAACTGTTTTATTTACTGACTAGCTTTCTGCGATGCGTTATATTACCCCCTTAAGTTAGGGGTTGAATTTTCAAAAATCCTTTTATAGCGGATGCCTGTCTTATTTCAGCCTGATCCATATTGTGGTTTGAGCTGTATGTTGATAGATCAGTCAGTTCCCAGACATAGAAGACACTATGAGATGGACCAATAATACAGGCTATGATTTTTTTTCAAATCAATAACATCATTCATCAATAACGGCGAGTCAAAACTATTATTTGAAAATTTAAGTAGGTATATGTTTTCAGTTTTTATCAAAATCGGCCTCGAGACTCCTTTCACCATTTTTTTTTGTGATTTGGTCTACCACTTCCACAAAAATTGATACTGTAGTATTTTTTGCTGTGGTTCGATATTTTGTGCAATAATTTACCTGTAGCAGTGTCTTCTCGAGTTGTTTCCGCAGCGCTAGTTTGGCCGCGGCCTGCCGCTGCGCCGGGGTCTGGGTATCCTCAGAACTACGCGAGCTCGCCTGGGTATCACACAACATACATTACTAAAGGTTTTAGTGAAAAAAAACCTTATACAATACGGTTACATTCGAATTTTGTAGAATCTTTATGTAGCCATGTAAACAAATAAGTTTGATAAATTCAAGCATATTTCAAATTTTTCAAACTTCATTTCTTTTATCGACTTAGCTAATATATTATTGAGACTTCATAAAACAAGGATTGCTTTTCTCAATACAAAGCACGTCAAATTATGCTAATATTGCTATGCCAATAGCATAGGGTATCTATCTTATCTATGATCAATACTAATTATAATTCTTGATAATAATAATAATCGATTCAAATCACCACCAAAATAGTTGTGAAATATTTATCCTTATTGCAAAGACATAAAGTTAATTATCATAATTATTCTGACACAGACCACAGCTGCTGAACATAGTGCTGATATTACATGTAGATACTATAATCTAGTTAAATAGTGAAAAGAAATCACTTTTTTATACTCACTGCATCGCTGGTACTACTCGTTACCGACGAGTTGTCCTGAGCAGGCTTGCAATACATTACAATTTTAATGTAGCTATTGTACTAATATACTAGATTTCCACCCTGCGGTTTCACCCGCATTCCCCTATTTTAACCCCTTAGGGATTTAATTTTCAAAAATACTTTCTTAATCAATAACTATTCATATGCCAAATTTCAGCCTAAACCGTCCAGTGGTTTAAGCTGTGCGTCCATTAATAGATCAGTCAGACATATATATTTAGAAGATTACTTCATAAGTTACGCACTTTATGTTTTACTAAGACATCCCCACCGATAGAAACATAAGAATAACATTTCAGTATTCGGCCGTTAGTGACGAGCTCGGTTCTTCTTAGCTTAAGTTAGGCTAAACCGAATACAATTTTAAAAGTTTCGAAAGGATTTTTTCAAAAGGTATTTATTTACCTTAGAGGATGCATGCTGCGTGGTGGGCGGTGGGGCCGGCGTGATGGTCACTGAGGGAGTGATACTGGCGCCGCCGCTTGTAGATGACTACATACAGACAACCATTATACCATTGTACATTGTCACATTCAAATCTCTTTACAAACTTACGGCCCCTATATCTGTTACATAATGATAAAACATCATTATTTCATACAAATAGTCAGAACTCTTGTATGGGTTTTTTTTCTTAGAATAATGGAAATTATGATGAGCATCATAATCATAATAGGGCATATGCAAGAATTTTTTTTTGGCTTTAATTTTAACTCATTCATATAAGAAGCATTAGGAAAAGAAATTCCTATGCCATCAAGAATTTATTTATATCTCTTTCTAACAAAACAGAATTTAGCGTAGAGTTTATATGGCCGTAATAGAATATGACGTTACATACTATGTCCGATTTCTCTGTCTAATCACTGTCTAATTAGAAGTTTAAAATGCTTATATCTTCCGTGTTTCCAGGCCGATTTTAATTTCACTTTTTGACATCTTTTACGGTATCTTCATATTTTAATAAAAAATGTGTTAAAAAAAACATGCATATTCCCTATTGTGGATGCTTTTCCATTGCTCATTTATGCCTAGCCCATGCAAAATATACCACAGGTAATTTGCATACAGTATTAAAAGGATATTGAGTTGTATAGTAAATATATACCTGTGAACGATACGGCCCAGGAGTGAGTGTAGCTCCACCGGGCAGACTGGACGTGCGTCGAGATACAGACCCGCTGCTAGTGGTGCCACCAGTCGCGCCACTCGGACGCTGGAACCATACCATCATTATTAATATCAATATAAAGCAATCAGTTCAATTGTTGAATGAATTTGGAGTCTCTTTGCATGCAAAATTAATACTACACTGAGGAACACAAACAAGTACTTAGTGGTATAATGTCAGGATTAGTGGGATCACAATAAATAATTATGAGACACAAAGTGAACCATTTTATACAGGTGAAACCATTTTTTTAAGTGGGCGTGGTAGACCAAATCCTAAAGTATAGGGAATAGCGAAAAATACTGAAAAGAGTCTCGGGGCTTATTTTTATAAGAACTACTAAAATTGTATACTTGGATTCTTCGAAAGCTTTATTTTTTTGAGCTACCACGCTCACATAAAAAATTCATCCTGTATATATTACTGAATAAAGTTTTTCTCAGAGTAGGAATAATTTCAGAATAAGCACCTTGTTTTGTTGATGTGCGGGCGGCGGGGCGGGGGTGACCGTCACGCCGGGGGGTACAACACACCCGCTGCCTGCTAAAGCGGTACCCGTTGCTGGCTCCTGCTAACAAACACCTCTATCATATCCCTCTGCACAAATATCACAGATCGAAACATACGCTCTTCTCAGCAAAAGTAACGAACCGTGTATTAGTGCCTGGTCTATTTGAATAAAAAATATTAATATTTAGGGTTCCGAACCTCAAAAGGAAAAAACGGAACCCTTATAGGATCACTTTGTTGTCCGTCTTTCTGTCTGTCAAGACCGTTTTCTCAGAAGCGCGTGGAGGTATCAAGCTGAAATTCATAACAAATACTGAAGTCTACTGTCCCTTGGAGCTGTGAAAAAATCAAACTTCTAAGCCAATGCAATCAAAAGTTACAGCCATTTATGCTGCAGATTCGACACTCCCAAGGGAATCCAAACCTACAGGGTACATCCCGTGAATTCAGAATCTTAAAATTTGGTACGAAGTAACTTTTTATAGCACAGATAAAGGGAAAATTGCGAAAAGCATAAATTTTATGAGACACTCAATTACAAAGTTAAATTTGTACGGAACCCTCGGTGCGCGAGTCAGGTTTTTTTACTAATTTGTATTATACAAAGGATGTGGACATACCTTAACCGGAGGCAAGCCAGTAGTCTGTTGAGACTGCCGAATCTTCCTCAGTAGGACCAACCGCGTCTCTTCAGCGCGTAGTTTCTCACGCAGAGCGCGCAAGCGACGCTCGCGTTCCCATATCTCAGCACTTGATAATTCCTAAAATTATATGTTTCTATTTCTACTTTTTTATAGGCTTGACTACTTTATAAGTGACCAAGACACCAAATCCTACTAATATTAAAAATGCGAAAGTTTGTGAGTATGGTTGGATGTTTGTTACTCTTTCACGGAAAAACTACTGAACACGAGATACCCGATACTTGTTATCCCGGGATAACCATAAAATCTCTCAGGAACGCGGGGGAAACCGCGGTATTATAAGGTTGATAACAATGAAAAAACGGCAACTCTGCACAGAACATGAATAACATTACTTTTGCGCATGGACCGCAGTGTCATATCGGCTATATGTGTGTGAGCGAGAAGTAAATAGCAACGACGCCATTCTTTATCCGCCCGAGTAGTAATTTCTTTTTTCGTTTTTTATTCGTTCATAATTGTTACTATTTATACAATTGATATAGTTCAACATACCCTGTGACCAGATATGGTCAAGGGTGGTTCATTTTCATCCTCTTCAGAGTCCTCATCGTCCCTAGGATCGCGTGGGGATTCCGGCGCGGCCAGCGAGCTGGGTGTTATCGACACATTCACACCACTCGAGTTCAGCTTACTGCTCACATCTGAAATTAATCTAATCTGAGAGATGTCCCTTCATGGAAAAGCAAATTAATCGAACCAGAATCAAATTGAATTGAATAAATTGTGTTAAAAAAAAATTCAATTGTTTTAATCTTGATGGAGTCTCGAGGTGATTTTCGCGAGAGGGTACAATACATGTTAGCCTCTTTCGTTTTTAACAACAACAAGTATTTAAAGTAACATAGGAAAATATCTTTAAGTGCGGAAGTCATACTCGCACTTTTCCGGTTTTAATTTAGATACTTTTTCATTATTTACTTACCACTAAAAGGAGCAGACGTCGATAGAGAAGGCTTTCTATGTGGCGGCGCGGCTGGTAGTAGTACGATATCGGGGCTCTCAGCATAGCTGCGCTGTTCTGAACGAGGACGCAAAACGCGTTTACCGCCTGAACCCTGTGTTTAATCAAGAATTAAATCAAAAATTCTATTTTAGATGGATGGATTTACATTTTGTTACACAGATGTATAATAAAATCATCATCAGACTCAAAGATAGATGTAAGCTTGCCAATATTAGACAAAGAACAAAAGCGAAAGATGTAACATGCAAGGTGAAATCACTTAAATGGCGATGGGTAGGTCACATGAGAGATATAACAGAATGGTACCCACGAGAGGGAAAACGACGAAAAGGTAGACAAGTGAGACGTTTTGAAGATAACCTTCCCAAAGGCTGGAGAAGGATGGCTAACAATCGTTATACATGGAGTTGTCTCGAGGAGGCCTTTGTCAAAGGACAACCTAACAAGGCAGTTGCCGATGACGGCAAAATAACATAGATTAAATTGTAAATATGGTAGTGAATAAAGGCTATTTTATATATACAGATGTATATTAGTGGCTCTGTGAGACTGACGCGAGGTTAACACACCGGAGTTTTTCATTATTTCCCACCCTGAGTTCTATTGGCTATCTTCATATCATGTTGATTGTTCTTGAAGTGTCCTTAGTAATCTATATGCTAATAATAAAGCTGAAGAGTCTGTTTGTTTGAATATGCTAATCTCATGAGTAACTGTTCAGATTTGAAAAAATCTTTCACTAATAGGAAGCTACATTATCCCAGAAAGTTATAGTCTACTTTTTATCCCGGGAATGCGAGTGATGCCATGGGGAATAGCTAGTTGATTAATATGTGTTAATAATAAACATTATAGTTAAATATTAATCAAGGTTTCACTTTAGAACAATACTACAACAGGATAATAAAAACAGGAATCAATTACTTTATCAACATACTAAATTGGTAAATGAGGATAAATGTAGGAAATTCACCAGACCATTATAAATATTTGGGCTAGAGATGTTGTATTTACATATTGCTTTTTCTAAAGATATCCACCATAAATGGTTACCAGCCTAAACAGTAAACTTAGTCTGTACCGGCAGTAGCAGTATGGTGGAAGAGAGATTGATGATGAAACAGCACTATTCTACTGATACAATCTGCATGTTCATTCACTGGGAGTTTTGAAACTACTGCATGCATGAACTATATTAAATTGTAGACTTGAAGTAATTTAGCTCTAACCATTATTTCTAATAAATTTCCAATATGCTGAGAATAAACCTGTAGTCTATGCTTTTGCTAAGTCACATGCTTTTCCTTTACAACAGTTTCACATTTAAGCAAACCATAGCTTAAAAGATTGTCTAAAGACAAGGAAGAATGAACAATAATGTACTTACTCTTTCAATCTTTCAGGGAAGCAAAAGAACAGGATGGTCATTATTAATAAATTATGATTAAGATAAGAGAATAGACATAAAACATTTGCCATGGGAAAGTATTCATCAGCATTCTGCTTCTAGCCATCAAACCTGATTGATTTTATCCTACAGTATTGTTTATAATAAAAATCACCTTGATGATGTTTCTTGTATGTATATTGTAATTTGTATAAATGTATATGGTAATTTTATGTACAATAAGGTAAATATACATTTCTTTTTATTGATGATGAAACAGCACTATTCTACTGATACAATCTGCATGTTCATGCACTGGGAGTTTTGAAACTACTGCATGCATGAACTATATTAAATTGTAGACTTGAAGTAATTTAGCTCTAACCATTATTTCTAATAAATTTCCAATATGCTGAGAATAAACCTGTAGTCTATGCTTTTGCTAAGTCACATGCTTTTCCTTTACAACAGTTTCACATTTAAGCAAACCATAGCTTAAAAGATTGTCTAAAGACAAGGAAGAATGAACAATAATGTACTTACTCTTTCAATCTTTCAGGGAAGCAAAAGAACAGGATGGTCATTATTAATAAATTATGATTAAGATAAGAGAATAGACATAAAACATTTGCCATGGGAAAGTATTCATCAGCATTCTGCTTCTAGCCATCAAACCTGATTGATTTTATCCTACAGTATTGTTTATAATAAAAATCACCTTGATGATGTTTCTTGTATGTATATTGTAATTTGTATAAATGTATATGGTAATTTTATGTACAATAAGGTAAATATACATTTCTTTTTAATTTTAAATCATATAAATTTAACATCTGAACCCCATATGAATAAGAAGTGAAGAGAAAACATATGTCATTGACATTCATGGGAGTAACTATAGGAATGTAATAAATTATGATTAGATTTCATCATCACTTTACCAAATTGAAATATTCATAATGAAATGAAAATAATAATAATTATGAACTAAAATAAATTAAAAACTTACATGAGGAGGTGGCTGTGCAGGTGTTATAGTAAGTCCACTGGCTGTTAGAGCTCTAAGCTCGCTCAATTCAGGCGGCAAAGACCTAGTTAACACAGAATTACATAATTTATGATAAACAATTTTATAAACAAACAAAATGATTATGTTACAATAACTTACCTGACGCTGAGGTCGACCGCTGAATCGTCGACGTCCATTACACACGGTCACTGAGAAAGCAATTACGTAGCACAGTTAATTCATCAAACAAGGTTTTTGGGGGAAAAATCAATACTAATTATATATTGATGAACATAACGAATATATTTCATAGCTTCAACAAATCTTCTCTGAACACTCTTGTTAGTATTAATTATCGGTATTTAGATGATTTATAGACATTAGGATACTTTTCTAATCAATTTCAATGCACACGCACGCATCCACCGGGATGACAAAATGACAAGACAATGGTCAACCAACCGAGTACACAAATCATTAAAAAACTCGTTTGAATTGTTATGTTACTTTGTATTTTTTGCACAGTGTTATGAATTAGGTCTCTTTTTGATAATTTTATAACAATAAATAGTTTTATTGTAAATATTCAAAATTCCTACCTATATTTTAACTAGTGCTTTTCCGCAGCCATTAATAATCCATAGACTAGCAAAGCAAAGCAAGATTAGTTTTTTTTTGTTTTTATTGACCAAAGAGTAGTTTAGAAGTGCTATGCTACATCTTTATTCTGTGGCTATGCGTAGCAGTAGTTTGTGGAAGTGCTGCCAGTGCCTGAGTCACAGAGTACATTTTATATGCCTGAGTAACGTAGACTGTCGCGTCGTAGACCTAGACTTCGTGTTCTCTTCTGTTGGGTGTGATAAAGTTTAGTTTGAGGTACTCTTTTCTCGCTCTACTCTTTTCTATCAAAGAACCAATGAAGTGAAATAAATGAAATGGTTTTACCTTCCAATAAAACCGCCATTGTGCTCCGAGCCTTGTCCAGGGATGGTGAGAAGCTATTGCTGAATTTTGGATGAAAACACGTTTTTAGACACTGGCAACACCAACTTTTAGCCGTTTTGTGGTATTTTTTTATTGTTAGACATCTATACTACCCCCACTATTTGCAGCGGCGAGATTTTCCTGCAACAGAAAACTTGACCGCAGCGACATTGATTCTCACCAGGTAGCAATATTTTGCCCTGGACAAGGCTCGGAGCACAATGGCGGTTTTATTGGAAGGTAAAACCATTTCATTGTGCATTCCTCGCCTTGTCCAGGGATGGTGAGAAGTGTCTGATATCACCTGGTGGGGTAGTGTAAAAATAAACAGTAAATTACTGAAAAATTATGTTTATTAACTATAGAAAGTTACTAGATTAGAACAAAATAATACACGCTAGAAACAATAAGTTATACAGAATCAAATAAAGTGGCTAAATTATTATTAGTTGAAGGTATTGATTTTAACTCTTTACGATAATGTTTATGAAAAGTTGAAGCCTGTTTCCAATTACTTTTTGCTAAAATATCGTCTATAGGCATATCATGTAACCAATTTAATGACGCCACAGCCGATCTACTGCTGCCAGGACTGGCGTCAATACCAGAGGACTTTAAAACAGTCCTTACCCAACTACCAATTATTTGCCTTGAAGCAGGCTTTGATTCACCTTGCGTCGTGACAAACAATTGTTTAAGTGAATTCCGTCTACCAATTGAGACTTCAATGACTTTTCGAATCCAAAAAACGGGGCAAACAGCGTCATTTTCATGAGGTGAAAGTCGCCAACCTGATTGTTGGCTGTTAGCAGAATCTGTTTTAGATCCAAAAACTGGCCAAAGGATAATATTCTTACCATCATCCTCAAATTGATTGGGTGATATTTCCAGTAACGTGAGATCATGTACACGTCTTCCAGAAGCCAGAAGTAATATAGCTGCACAACGGCGGTTAGCCTCGAATAAAGTTATTGTGGCTGGTTTATTAGACTGTAACCATTCTACTACCTGTCGAGGATCCCAGATTGGCGCACGTTTTTTTTGTTTTGGTTTTGCTAAAGCAACAGATTTAAGAACCTGCTTTACAAATATATCTTCACTAAGTTTCTTGCCAAGATGCGGCTCACAAATTGTCGAAATTACAGACTTGTGTAACGAAATTGTAGAAAAGGAAAGACCTTCATTAATATGAAGATTGGCCAAAAATTTTGCTAAATCTTTTGCTTGAGGCTTAGAAATAGATACTTGTGATTTAGCACACCATTTTATCCATCGATTCCAAGCTGGCTTATAGGAATTAAGAGTAGACTTACGCCAGCCATTCATTAGTAGGGTCGCCTCCTCCGAAGTCCAGTTATCGAGGATGGAATCCCACCTCCAATCAGCCAAACTTCCAGGACTAGGTCTTCGACTCGTGGAAGAGATAGACCCGTTGTTACATCCACTAACGAGTCTCGTAGATTCTTTATAGCTATTGGCTTGGCGAGGGCTCTGTTTTCGAGATCCGGTCTCCAAAATGATTTCAGCCACTGGGGGGCTATCATAATGTACCGTCCCACTGAGCTGTTCAGATGAGCAAGTATCCTTGGAATGAGGGATGGAGGTGGAAATATCCACGCCAGCCGATACTTCCACTGCCTGCTGAAGGCGTTGTGAAAGGTCGCCGCTTTGTCCTGTATATCGAGTGTCACGTAATTCTGTACTACGTGGGCTCGTTCTGACGCAAACAGATCTATTATAGGGTGGCCGAAAATCTGAAATATTTGTGTTGTTATCTCTGGTAATAGATGCCATTCTGGGATGGCCTTCCCTCGGGATAGGCGATCCGCTACACCATTGAATCTCCCCGGTAGATGTTGGAATGTCACAATAATTTGTAATTTCTGTAAAAGATGAAGTACTTGCCTGGTTTGTTGCATTAATATTTTGGATTTCACTCCACCCTCGTTCTTCAGGTAAGCCAATGCTGTCATATTGTCCGACTGGATCAAAAGACTGGCCCCTTGGAGGAGTTTTGCATGGGATTTTATAGATATCTGAATGGCGAATAATTCCTTGAGGTTGCTGTGCCATTTTTCCTGATGAGGTTTCCATGTGCCCGACATGTGCACATCGTTCAAAACCGCTCCCCATCCGTACTTCGAGGCGTCGGTTACAAGGAAATGAGTGATCTGAGGAAGATGTATCAATGACGAGGTACTCACGTGTTGATGCCACCATAGAAGGTCCATCATTACCTCCTGTGGAATCATATATTTCTGTCTCAACCGCCCTTTGCGGAGAAGTCGAAGGTAGCTTTGAAAGTGTCGACAATGTAGCCGCCCTTGAGGCACTATGAAGTTGGCAAAATTTAGACGGCCCAGTATGGATCGTGCTTCTTTCAGAGAGCACGCTTTCTTCGATATTAGTCGCTGTAACTCTTTTCGAAGAACTATAACCTTCTTTGAAGGTAAGCGTTTTTTGTTTATTCGGGTGTCCCATTGAATACCTAGAAACTCTATGTTCTGCAAGGGAATCGGTACTGATTTTTCCAGGTTGAGAATCCAACCTAATGCCTGAAGTAGTTTTATTATCAATGAAGTTTGTTGCTGTAACAGGGATTTTTTTTGATTTGCTATCAAAAAATCGTCTAAATATACTACTATTCTTACCCCTGCTTGCCGAAGCTTCTGCGCGAGGAAATTTGTCACCATGGCAAAACATCTCGGTGCGCAAGCTATCCCAAACGGCAGGCAAGTCATCTGGTAAAGTTTTTCCCTGAAAATCAGTCTGAGAAAGCAGCGGTGCGATTTTTTCACGTTGACGTGAAAATACGCTTGTGACATGTCTATTTTTGTCATCCAATCGCCCGGTTGCAGAAAATTGGGAATTTGGAAATGAGATATTAGGTAAAACTTTTTCAAGGCAATGTAATTGTTTAATTCTCTCAAATTGAAAATTGGTCTGTAAGACTGATCTGGTTTTTGAATCAAAAACATTGGAGAGACAAAACTTGGAGTTAATCTTGGAATTTCTAGAATTTTTAACTGTAACATTTTTTGAATTTCTATTGCCATTTGTTTTAAGTTCCGCGTCTGATACTTTGTTAAATTTGGTATTACTAAAGGTGGTTTTGTCAAAAAGGGAATCCGAAAATTTGAAATCATTTTTAAAATTGGGGTAGGAGTATTTATACCTTTCCAACGAGCTATGAAATGTTTGAGGCGACCGGCTTGAAATGTTCTTGAATTCGAGTCAATCAGTTCTCCGTCTTTTGGAATCCTTTCTGCGATATCCAGAAGATCCCTTAGATCTGTGACTATGTTTTCCGCGTGGGGCATTCGTTTTTGAGTTTGCTGTTGGTTCTCTAAAATCTCGAAATGGCTGTAAAAACTTATTATTCGAAATATTAGGTTTGTTAGAATCCTTGGATGTAGAAGGAATAGCCAAATGTTTCCTTGAAAAGTTCGATTTAGCAAATACTTTCGTGGGACCGCCTTCTCTCTCAAGCAATTTGGTAAATTGCTCAGACTCGAATAAAAAATCACGTGATGGGGGTATTTTCTTAAATTTGTCAGCGGTATAAGTATTTTGTACTGATTTAAGTATATCACTACGTCTGTTGCTAATTATAGAAGCCCGTTTCCCACAAATAATCTGCATAATATCGTTTGATATTTTATTATACTCTTTATCTTCACAAAACAGCTCACTGACCTTATTAGAAAATTCGTTGTAAGAAATATCTTCATCATCTTTTACCCAGCTTAGCAAATGGCTTACATTTTTTTGTAGTAATTCCCTTTGCATCAATATCGCATTTGAGAGTGCCGCTAAAGTACGTTCACAAGATGGAAGGAATTTATTTTTATCAAATGGACGTAAATCGTCATTGGTTTCAAGCTCGATAAAACCAGGTTTCGACAGATATAATTTTTGAGTATCAATAAAATTTATATTAAACCAATCCGGGGACTCAAAACGCTGTAAAGATTTAATCAATTCAAATCTATCATCGCCCGTCTTACCGACACCATTATCTTTGAGGGTAGTTTCTAATGATTTAAAAGAAAAATCATCCGAATTTTGCACAACTTCACTATTCTTCGTAGTATTTGGCACGTGGGAACTATTCGTTTCTTTCGTAACCTCATCAGATTTTGAATCATTTTGGAAAAAACTTTGTTGTGCGAAATTATTCATAAAAGCCGTTAACACTTGTACTTGATTACATAATTCATTTAAAGTATCTGACTCACGTGACCTTTTCTTATGGCGCCAATTGGCACGTGTCTCAGAGTCATCAGACTCACTAGAAGATGAAGATGAACGCGATGGTTGCTGCTGCTTCCGTTTATCTCGACACCGCCCACGTTGACCGCTTGTTGAGGCGCTGCCAGCATCAGTGTTCATGATCAGATTTAAATTTTACAACTGATATGAGCACTGTTTAATCGTGTTTACACCGCGGTGTTCAACAACGCAATGTCGCTGCGGTCAAGTTTTCTGTTGCAGGAAAATCTCGCCGCTGCAAATAGTGGGGGTAGTATAGATGTCTAACAATAAAAAAATACCACAAAACGGCTAAAAGTTGGTGTTGCCAGTGTCTAAAAACGTGTTTTCATCCAAAATTCAGCAATAGCTTCTCACCATCCCTGGACAAGGCGAGGAATGCACAATGATTACGTGTGGCTTTTCAAGTTGTCTCAAAAAGTCGAAAAAAATGCTGCTGAACTTGACACTAGCAAAATACACAGTGTGATGCCATTGCCATGCCAAACAAAAAGAAAATTGAGCAAAAGAGAAAATAAATAATTATATGATTATACCTAAGTTGAATGAGGTTACATTTATTTGAAGTTCAAATATTAATTTGTTTAGTTCATGTTTTTGATAAATAAATAGCAATGCCGGGACCTGATCTACTATCTAGTCAAGGACTAAGGCTTGATGGGCGAAGACCTAACGAACTCCGTAGAATACGATGCAGACTTGGTGTTTTTACTCAACCCGACGGCAGTGCTTATTTAGAGCAGGGGAATACCAAGGTCCTGGCTGCAGTTTATGGACCCCACCAGGTATTTAATATTTCAAAAGGCCGAATCATCTCAGTAGATACCATCTGATTTGGAATCTTACCAACCTATAAAGCCTTTGAAAATTATTAATCGGGGATATTCTTCACAAATACACTACATTAATGTTTTTAATTTTTTACAGGCATCTAAATCGAAAAGCTCCATGGATGGTGTTGTTGTTAATTGTCAATACAGTATGGCCACATTCTCAACAGGTACAACTCTCTGCCGGTTACCATAAGGAACCAATATCTTGAATACATTTCTTAAAAGGAAAAAACAACCCTATTGAAATCAGAATTGAATTTAAGTTTATTCTAACTTATATGATGAACTTGAGTGTTATTCAGTTATGGCCATGATACAAACCAAAGCTGGATGGCCTGTTATAGGGCACGGCGGACATTAATAAATAAATAAAAAATAATTTCAGGTGAAAGAAAGAACCGCCCACGTGGTGACCGTAAGTCACAAGAGATGTCTCTGCACTTACGCCAGGCACTAACAGCAGCTATCAAGACAGAATTGTATCCTAGGTCACAGATAGATATCTATGTTGAAGTATTACAGGTAAGCACTAGAGTACTTAAACATTTGATGATATGAGTTACAAGTATTGAATTAATGTATGCAATCTGTTCACTCAAGTATTGGGAAATAATAAATAGAAGAATAATAAAAATGAAAATTGCACTAATATATATTTTCTTTAACTTCTGTACATTTTAAAATTACTTCCAGCAATTAATAAATTAATTAATCGAAGCCAAAAAGTCACTAACAGTATTTTATCTCCAACCAAGTTATACTAATACTGCCAATCTCGACAAGCCAGTTGGTTAAGACACTACCTGTAGCACCACTGGTCATGGGTTCTATTCCCATACAGGACAAACATTTGTGTGCATGAACATGTCTTTTTGTCCTGAGTATGGGGGTAATTATCTATATAAGTATGTATTTACCAAAAAAAGTAGTATATGTACTTAGTTGTATTAGTTATCTGGTTTCCATATACTCGGCTTAGTTTGGGATCAGTTCACCATATGTGAAGAATGTCCCAGGATATTAATTCTTCTCTTAGTTAGTACTACTAATTTTATAATGCACCATTTCAGGCAGATGGTGGTGCATACTGTGTATCAGTAAATGCTGCAACACTGGCATTGATAGATGCGGGTGTGCCACTCCGCGCGTACTCGGTGGCTTGCTCGTCGTCGATGGCGTGGCGCGGCGCGGCGCCCGAGCCGCTACTCGACGTTGGACACGTGGAGGAAGCAGCGGGAGGCGTCTGTCTCACTGTCGCCAGTCTACCCAACACTGGTACTGTATTCTTCATCTACCTGAATTCCGATTCACGTAACGATAAGCAACAATCCAAATATTAATACTTTTTAAACTCTCGCCAACACAATTCATGTTTATAGTAATGTAACGGGTCTATTCGCGCAAAATTATATTTTGATAATATTCTATGCGCGAATAGACCCGTTACATTACTATAAACATGAATCCAAATATTGTTGAAGTTCAGAAATCAAATCGAAACTAGAAATATGTTTTCTCATGTCACTTCAATAGAAACTCTAGGATTCATAATCATCATATCAGCCGAAAGACGTCCACTGCTGGACGAAGGCCTCCCCTAATGATTTCCATGATGGCCGGTCTTGCACTACCCGCATCCAGCGGTTTCTCACGACCCTAACGAGATCGTCGGTCCACCTTGTGGATGTGGCCACGCTGCGTCTTCCGGTTCGTGGTCGCCACTCGAGAACCTTTCTGCCCCAGTAGCAGTCATTTTCTCCTTTTATAAGTATAGATTTTTGTTACAGGTAGCATTGCATTACTAGAGATGTCTCATAGACTACACATGGATTACTTTGATGTAGTCCTCAGCAGGGCAATGCAAGGCTGTAGAGATATTGAGGTGAATATTAAATCATTATTTTTTACTTACATGTAGAAATGGTGTGGCACTTCCTGCCAGGGACACGGATTTGAATTCAGAGTCTGTCGCCATTTTGTCGTCGAATATCAGATTGTGTCGCGCCCTGGTTAAAAACGGTTTTTAGGTGGTAGGGCCACCTAAAAACCGTTATAACTGGACAAATTCTGGAAGCAAACATATCTTTGCTAGGTGTTCTAGTTCTAGAGATATGAGGTGGCCCTGGCCACCTAAGAATCCTTATAACCACCTTGAACCAGGGCGCAACAAAATCTGATATTAGAAGACAAATTATGGACAAAATAGCGACAGACTTGGAATTCAAATCAGTGATGGTGGCCCTGCCAGGAAGTGCCACACTTAGAAATGTAGTGTGCATTTTGGTGTGCATAGTGTCAAACCAATCACCAGACTGTTGACTTGTACCTACAGAATACTACCGATGCGATTAGATTAACGATTCATGTAAGTACTGACAGTGTTTAATTTATGCATGTACTATTTCAGAATTTATCTTTACAGGTAATATTAGACAAAGCTGTGCGAGAGCATTTGGCAGAAGGTTGGACGAAACAAGATCTTGTTACTATATGAAATAAATATTTAATTGGGCATTATGTGGTTTACAATTTTATCCTTGATTAAATGAAACTATGATATTTTAGACTTACATATTTATTAGAGATCTGAACAAAATAAGAAATTAAATTATATGTACAGTCTATGTTAAAACTAACTAAATTAGAGGCTAGAGTAAGTTAATAGGGACACACTGTTTCCATTACGTAGCTTATTTTATAACTAACTTCAAAATGAAAACATGTATTTTCTATGGCAAACGAAATAAAAGTTAAAGATGTTCAGCTCATAATTGTTACAGCGCAAATGCATATTCAGCCAGCATAAAACATACGCGAAAAAAAATAAAGAAAAGGAAAATTAAAACAAATAAATAATTATATTTAAAATATCGGATGCTAATATCAGTCCATCCGTTCTTATGTGATTGCACACATTTTTATTACAATAAATAAAAGTTAACTTTGAATAAATAAAAGAAGTACTTGAATTGTACTCTTCGACGTTCTAAGCCCCATTTGTATAATTATAACAATAAATATTACTTCTTTGACATCAAAAGTGTTTACTATATTAAAAAATAGTAAAAAAAAACGTCGCAATACCTAGCCGAATCACAAAGATACCATCAAACATAATTGCAAATTTACTAAAAAGCCGTGTAAAATCGACTTCTATAATAAAATTCTTATTATGAACATGACATTGCAAAACAACAAAACGGTCGATCACGGTTCCTTCAACAAAGACATAAATATTATTAAGGATATACAAAAAGTTATCTTATTACACTGAGTTGCTAAGGCACTCAACTACAATTATCAACTATGTATATATAGAAACACTTTATGCGAAAAGCAAAAGACAAAAAGGATAAAACTAAAACCGGGCCGGTTTGAAAAAATTAAAAGAAAAAATGTGTTATTTCGTTCATTGATGCATGCAAAACAAAAAATACCTTTCAATTCCAAAGGAGACTTAACCTAATTGTATAATACGAATAACTGTATATTTTTTTGTTTGTCACATCCCTATGGCTCTGTTACGATACTAAACAATAGATATATGGTAGAAAAGTCTAAGCTTTTTTCCTTGTGAACTTGTTTGGGCGTTAGTTCGCCGCCACTGCTTCTGGGGCGGCCATATTTTGACTAGGATCCACCACTGCCGCATCTGGAACAAATAAAATGGAATAAAGAAACGTTATATTTTTGTTACTTAGCGGTGATCAACTGATGATAAAGTACTGGTGCTTACCGTTATTAGGCGTCTTATTGGGTGAGTTATGCGGGGAGGTATTCTGTGAGTCAGTGGTACTGCCCTCCGCTTCACCCGTCTCTCCCGCCGACGACGCGCCCTGAACAAAACATTAACATTACTTGTATTCAATAATTGAACTGTCGGTATTTTAATTGTAATAAGTGGAATATTAGGAATTCATTTGTAATTACCCGAAGATTAGCTATTAGATCTATATCATAGACATACAAAAAAATATAGACGGTGACTCGCCTTAACCAAAAGTGAAGCACAAAATGTCATAACATCATGTGACCATATGACGTAATTTTGACGTCTTGTTGCAAATTAACCGACTATGGAGAGCTTGACTTCACTAAGAAGTTTTCACATTATGAGGCAAAACTATGATCACATTTATTGCTTTACTTCAGGGGATGATTAATTCATACAAATAAGTGTAGCAGCACACCAGCCGATCGTAACGCTATCTAATATTACGACCGATAGTAGTCCGAGAAAAGTGAAATGGAAGATTGGAGGGTCACATAATATTTTGCAAAACATTCAATATTACTATTATTTAAAATAAAACTCACCCTTACTCTATTTCTAGGTAGTCGAGGTTTGGGGCCTTTTGGCTCTTTGGCAGGGTCAAAGTGGCAATCGAAAATCTCGATTAGCTCCTTTATGTCCTCTTCTTTGGCGGACACTGACAGTGATGATAATTGTTTCTCTAACCCTAAAGATGATAGATAAAACAAAGTGTTAAAAAAAACCTCGGTAATTTTTTTTTTTCTAGTTGTGGCGCTATTATGGACACTGGACATACAGTAATATTTGCAATAATTGTGCTAAATATCTAAGTATCTAGGATGGTGTGAGTTTTATAAATACAGATTTATTACTATTCATTATTTAGCCAATGATTTCAGAATTGGTCCCATACTAATAGTAATTCGTTTTATGAGTACTTCTCACTCACAACTCTTTCTCAGGAAAAAATCTTTCCCTAATAGGAAGCTACACTATCCCCGAAGGTTATAATAGGCTACTTTTTATCGTGGGAAGGGGAGTGTAACCGCGGGGAAGAGCTAGTGTGATGTAATATAATGACCGTCGAGCTGCGTGTCCTGCCAGGCGTCCCGCAGCTGTTCGTAGAGCAGGCCGGCGTCGGCGAGCAGCCGCCGCAGCTGCGTGACGCGCTTGCGCTCCGCCCGCGCCGACCGCAGCAGCGGCGCGAACACCGGCCGGAACGTGTTCTGTCTATACACCACACATAGCATATACATACACATACATCAAATATTACATTTACATAACCTTATATAACCTTACATAACATTATATTTGGAGAAAATAACAAAATACTTGTTTTCGGCCACATAAACTTCTAAGTTGTGGTCCCCAATCATATTAAACGACCAAAAGACCATTATACATTTAAAAAAAATGATGTCTTTTCAACCACATCATCACATACTATGATGGTGAAATTGTGGTCAAATCCAGACCCCTATGATGTAAAAATACTAAAACCTATTCTTATTAGCAAAAGGTAGTTGACTGACATATCAAATCAGCTACTTTTTAATAAATGTCAAAACGATAGTTTATATGGAATTTTGTATGAAATATTACATTATGACGTCATAGTTTCACAGCATCAAATCATCTACTCTTAGTGGTTCCACTGGTAATTAAAAATCATAAAAAGTATTAAATGTACAACATATTTGTTATTTCCACGTGTTTTTAGATGTTTTATGCATTGGTTAGTGTTTGGTCATTTATTTTTGATAGTGTCAACTACCCTATTTCAAACTATTTATTTTTAATCGTGAATAAGCTTTTTTCACCATGGAAATGATGTGTAAAATCTTAAAAAAATTGCGTAAAATTATTTTAGCAGCAACTCAGTAGATTTGTTTTTGAGGTTACCTCTCAAGCAGCTTCTTGAGAGTGGCGAGTGCCTCCAGCTCGGTGTGCACGGGGCGGGCCCACACTCGCGCCGTCTCCACCATGTCCTTGCTGGCCGCCGCACCTTCACCGCCCGCACCCACTTCTTGCTGTTCACCTGTACATGTACTACATTTCAAACATCATCCTAGGACTGAGCTGACCTTGTACTATGGAAATCAGATAACTGATATATAACATAGATGAGCAAGACAACCAAAAATATTTTAAATACAACTCTTAGGCTGAGATCGTACGTAGCATACTTAGACTTTGCTCAGACTTTCAAAGTCTGTATTTAAAATGCAATCTTCAACTCCCTGTCAGTATGTGCTAAACAAAACCTTGGCTACAAATTAAAACACACAAATATTTACTTTATTAGGTTTATAGCTTAAGTAAAGTCTGAGCTTTACCAACGTCGTATAGCACTAATCCACCGAATAAATACGTCAATTTGACAGATTCCCTATACAAATTTTAAAATACATGGGTATTCTTCTATACACAGAAATTAATAACTTAGTGACCTTTAGCATGTAGTATAGACAGATTTAGATGATAACAAACTCACCCTGTGCAAGATGCTCAACAATCCTATACGCTGCAGTGGCGCGTTCCAACGCACTATCTACGGACAGCGAGTCGGCGTCCAGCAGCACTCGCGCCAGTACTCGCAGCGACACCGACTTGACCGTCGCCTTGCACTTGTCCGCCGCTAGCGCGTAACTGTCCGCGAAACCCGCCACTATCGACTTGAAGCGGTCGAGTAACTTGTACCTAGGGGTATTCAATAAATTTAAAGAATGCATAAGTTTATCATTATACTGATATTTGATGGATACTCTTTTGCATTTATTTAAAGTATGTTTTACAATGTCACTTTCACCATGAATTCAATCAGGTAACATGATAAATGGCTTAGCTTAGGAAAATAAATCGTAGGAGCAATGTATCATTGTAGCTTACCAATAAATCATTAATAGTAACTCGCCTAATGGTTGATTGATGATAATTTTTGTAAAAAGAAGATTTTTTTGCAGTCAAAAACAAGCTGCATTATAGAAGTTAAACTCCTGACACATAAAAGAATAGGATATGACGACATCCAAATGACTGAGCATTTTTCTTGAAACATAAGAACCCTTCAAACGAAAAAAAAATAATCAAAACCGGACCTATGATACCATAGACACACAAACTTTTTAATTGGGGGTTTAAAAATGATTTTGTAAATATTAATAATTACCTAGTGAGTGCTTCGAGGAGCATAGTGGGGCTAAGGCGTCTAGGCTCGTGGTAAATGAGGATTACGCTGCCGTCGCCTTTCTCTTTCTCCAGCCAGTCCAAGAAGTCTGACAATGCTGACACTTCAGACTTTGTTTTCAATATCTGATTGACAATAGACACATGTTGATGAGAACTTGATGGTACTTAGAGTGAAAAATAAAGAACTTTAAAAGTACAAAATTATATATTGATGTTGTCCTGTTACATATAATATGGGACATTCATCATCATCATATCAGCCGAAAGACGTCCACTGCTGGACAAGACTTCCCCCAAGGATCTCCACGATGGCCGGTCTAGCGCTACCCGCATCCAGCGGTTTCCCGCGACCCTAACAAGATCGTCGGTCCACCTTGTGGGGGGCCTGCCCACACTGCGTCTTTCATATCATGGTTTGTAAGTACAGATTAATCATTTTATAGTAAATCTTTTGAACATAACATTTTGAAGATTGACTTTTAGTGTAAACTACTACTGGTCAAATTGTAAATTCATAGGTGCCTTATCAGGGACCTTAACTGAATAAATGATTCTAAGCGCTCTTACAGACGAGCGGCATGTTGCCAACGGCATAGGTCTACGGCCGTAAGCCATCTACCGCCGACACGTGAGGCGCTGATATTCGAAATTCAAAGGTCGACGGCTGCCGTTAACTCTGCTGTTGGCAACATGCCACTCGTGTGTAAGAGCTCTAAGTTGTAAGACTTGTAAGTATGTAAGTTCAGTTATATAAACAGGAGTTTATTGATATTTATCTACATACCTTATGAGTATTAGTATCTTTGAGCATACGATAGCGTCCGACGGTGACGACCCGCACGTTGTGACGGCGTCTCGCTCCTGGGTTCAGGTCTCCGTACGGCATTATGTACTGGGAGTATGATTGCTTGGGCGTAAACGCAGCTATTTGACATATCTGGAACCAAACTCTATTATGAAGGCTATAAGCTTGAGATTCCAAGGTCAAAGGTTATTTCATTGTAATAAGCTTGAATAAAGTTAACTATTGAGCAAGCTTATGTCTAACACTGGTTGTCCACAGGTAATGATGGATGATCAAAGGCCCGTTTTAAAGGGAATGCACACTTATCCGAGCCGAACGCGTCGAACGAATATAAGTCAAGGAGGCCTCACACTCATATCAGCAGGCAGGTGTGTGAGGTTCTATGAAACCTTTGATATGATTTTGTATAAAGAATTCTAAATTTCGTTTCGTTCGACGTAAGTGTGCGTTCACCTTTAAACCTCGGTATGATAAATCAAAAAGATGCCATCTGAATCCCATTAGATTACATTTATTTTTATTATACCTATAGTTTATATTTGAAACATGCAAAAGTTTGTTTAAAATATTATTAGTTATACAGTTAACAATGTATTTGATAAGAATAGTGACAATAATGCTAATACATAATTAAGTTGAATATCATAACTGCATAACTGCAACTGGCGACTGCATAGTTCACCTACAAATATGTATATTGCATCGACTCAATTTGTGGAGACATATCTCACTTGGTGACACTACATTTAGCAGACAAGTTATTTAGCGGTATTCTGTAAGATGTAGGTTCTTTCCTAGTTGATTTTCAATTTTAATTAATAAATTCTCTACTTCATGTAAAATACAGTTACATAGGTATTTGGGTGCTGAAGATATACTGAACATTTATAAGTTGCGTCAGCAGGGGTAGTGTAAAGATGTATGTACCTCGTCAATAAGCCTCCTGCCAGTGGTGTCCATGTCCCAGCCGACGAGCGCGTATTTGCCAGGCGGCAGGCCCGCAGGCTTCTCCGCCAGCGCCGGCGGCAACTCGCCCGGCGATTCCATCTCGCCTCCATTCACCTTCGCTTCCGACACCATTGCCATTAACACTACTTATGTGGTACTGGAACAATACAAGTCTATTTTTAGTGGTTCATAATAATAGCAGTTCAAATAAATTCGCCAAACGTGAATCGGATTCGCACACAGGGTTCCATACCATCATATGACAACAGAAATACTTACTCATAATTCAACTGTCTACCTATTCATGAGATGAGATTCAGTGATTATTAAGGTTGAGCAATTTGAGGGTAGTTTAACTAGATCTCTATTCTCAGTGACACATAAGCTCGCGTCGTCGCTCAACGTTCGAGCCCGCAAACTAAGGTGTTTGCAAGCAGCTGTCCGCGCCGCCCGCTTCCCCGCAAGAGTACATTCGATACCCAGCTGGTAGGGATATTTAAGCAGTGAATATACTATCAGAATCTAGAACTTGATAAAAAATAGAAAATTTATTCAGAAATTATGAAACTAGTTAGGTACCTACAGATAGCAACATTGGCTGGCTGAATATGAAGGTAGTTACATAGTAACACAATTAAATGAAAAATCTTTTTAAAATCGATTGAATTTATTATATAACTTTCAAGGCCATATATTTATGATTTAGATAGATAGAATAAATACAAGTATGACTTGCATCATGCAGTTAATATTAAAATTACCATTCATTTTCGTAGTCATGATAACTATCATGTGAACTTTAAAATTAATTTAATGAAAAACATAGCAGGATTTGTACAAAAAAAAAATGGATTTATTGATTAATTTGAATGGTCATAAACAAATCATTTATTTTTTTACACATATCCTAGGTCCAGTAGTAGCAAGGATATTTAAATGATCTAATTGTGATACATTCTTTATCATGAATCTGAATGGCCTAAATATAAACTAATCTCATGCATTACTAAGCAAGGTGGCCGAGCTGGGTCAACATGCCTGGGGACCAACTGTAGATGTTGGGATCTGGTATACATCTCAATCCACAAATAAACACAGTGCAATGTAGGTTGTACAAAGGGGCATAGCTACTGGCATATCAATTATACTGCATTTATTTATTATGATGAATGATGAATAAATATTTCTTTTAAATAAATGGAAACATTTTTTTCTTTTGTGAGAAATCTTTACGCTTAATAAGGGCCCCCAAACAAAAAAAATATATGGGGTACCGCCAAAGCCCTGGTTGTACATAGATTATTGAGGCACCATCTATCTGTGTGTGAATTATGTAGCTGACAGGGGTTGCTACAAATAATGTAACTAAAATAATTGCCTACTTGGAATAATCTTCTACCTACCCACATTACTATTTACTATTTGATTCTAATACAATTTATACCAAGAATAAATTGTGCTAAATGTAACAAAACCACAGATAAAATGCCAAAGAATTTGTGACTTATCTGATAAATACTTTACAGTTTGGTCTACAATATTAAAGACTTTTGAAACTGCTAGTAGGTTTATGAATACTTTAGAATTCTAAGAGAAAGAGACCTATTTAATTAATATGATAATAACTTAAAATGAAAGCAAGTAGGTAAACATTAAAGTAATGGATAAATTAACAGCTGATCAGCTATTTATTTCTGCTGATGATATCAATGCCCTATTTGTACTGCCGTAATCCCTAAGTAAATCTTGCGATGAATGCAAGCAATTGCAATTCCTGGGTAAAATATATAATGTGTATGCATACGTTTTGTCAGATGTCTGTCAATAAAGTAGGTATTTCAGTAAATTTAATAACTACGGTTTCGTCGCATTAATCAATCGCAAAAAGTTCTGTCTGCGAAAGATCAAAACCGGCACCCAAAAATAAAATCGATCATGTGAAAACAAAATAATTTCAGATACAACTCATTTATTCCATGTGTGTGGCACAGAAATTAGATTCAAATGTATATAACGTATTGTGATAAAACTCATCGCTCCGCCTGGTTAAGCCATAAATTAAATTTAAATTATGGGAAAAATTAAAATATAGGACACGTGGCGGCGGCCTTAATTACAGACATTTTGCCCCACCCCAGCTTGTCAAAATATTTTTTAGAAAAATAACTTACGATCCAAATGTGATGATGATAAGGTGTTGTTAAACAATCTCTGTATACAGGTCGCTTTGCGATGCCCAGCGAAAGCTGCAAATTAAAATTATTTAGTAAAAATATCACAAAATCTCAGCACGTGTGCGGCAAATGGCAAACCGCAATATTAAGTGTTGGGAAATCGATGTATTTAGTCTTTACCGATATCGATACACATAAAGTTTTAACTAAATATTAACTATATTTTGAATAGTAATTCCTGAAATTATATTAGGAATTATGAAATGTTATTTAGGACTCGTGTCTCATAAGCAAGCTAACAAAATATTATCAACGTACGTTAGTTAATAATTTGGAAGTAGGTAAGTACATACAGTATAACACAACTTAGATAAATAATTGGCGAAATTCGTAAAATCGATCATTTCCGAAAAGAGTGCGCCTAAAACATTGCCCATGTTTATTAGTACTTTAGGCGAAAATGATCTTTGTGAACGTTGAATGGCGCGATAATGAATTGTTTCTATTAGTTGTGTAAATAGGAAGTGAAGTGTTGATATACGATTTGCCGATGCTACATCTAAGTTGTGTCATATTGTACCTGAATGGATATGAATATTTTGCCATATAATTATTTAGGACAAGGCTTTAACGAATATTATAATGATAATTATATATAACCAATTCTTATCTGTAAGTAAACCAAAAGTACCATACATAATTGTACTCAACATAATTATTTGCCAGTGCCAGTATCTAGTTTTAGCTATATACTATACTTTTTACTATTTACTCACTTTTCCTGCAGTTTCTCCCGTAATCCCTTATTTTACCTCCTTTGGGATTGGAAAAAAATAAAAAATCTTTTCTTAACCTACGTCACAATTGTATGGCTTTCATTTCGATCATCCAGTGGTTTAGCTATACGTTAATAGATCAGTCAGTCAATCACGTTTTCTTTTTATATAGGTAGGTACTTAGATATCTATACTAATAAAACAACTGAAGAGTTTGTATGTTTGTTTGTATATTTGTTCACGCTAATCTCCAGAGTTACTCCGATTTGAAAAATTTTTTCACTAATAGGAAGCTACATTGTCCCCGAAGGTTATAGGCTATTTTTTATCCCGGGAACGCGGGTAATATCTTGTTCTAAATATTGACATTCTATAAAGGTAAAAGTCAACCAAGAGTCTTTAGTTTATGAGGTTTTACACCAAATAGCTTGAAATCTTAAAACGTCACCTTTGCTCATTCAATCTGCCTTATTTATGTTTAGCTATGATTTGTGTCTAATTTGATAACTGTGATGAGGCTTCCTTTAAAACCTACTCATTTACTTAAAGACAAACAACGATAATCGGGTAAAACATTTCAGGTGGGTCAACATAAATAAAACAATAATTACACTGCCTAAGTAATAAGTTACCATGGCACGCAAATAATACTTCAATTATGATATACTGATTATGATATATATGTGAAGACAATAATTAGATTTACACATAAACTTGTCTTGCTGATGATAATGATTCATCGATAGTCGATGATGCAACCTTATCAACATTTTAATAGAACGGCACTATTAACTGAAAATGTGGACATGTAAAAAAACATTTAGAAAAAAAAATACTCTGTATGAGAAAGAAAGAAATACAAAACACTACTAGGTAGATACATAATAAATCTACTGAATTCAAATAAACGGAGGGATTTTAAGGAATTTTAAAATATTTATTAGTTTTGTTTGTTAATAAAATAGTAATACACAAAAGTATGTTTAATTATAATAAGCGAACGCAGACAATGTCAGAGATAAAAGTTGTGTAACAAAATAACACTCTAATCTGTGCAGAAAAGAGCTGTACACTTTTAGATTAAAAAAAAATATATTTTACCCTTATATCGGAAATAAGATGAATAAATACAAACACGTAACATTGTATTCATTCAGAGTTGTTTATTTTTCTTTGTAGATTTAGATAGAATAATCACTCTATTTCAGATACAAAGTAGCTAACGTGACACTCACTGATGCCATGTTAGCTACTTTGTAGCTAGATTGGCCACTTTTAGACCCCCATCAGCTGCAAAGAAGAAGTTGTGTAGCTCAAAAACACTAGCTATTAACAGTGTAAGTATCAAACATGAATAAAGATAACAGGAGTTTGGACAGCTTCTCTTATCGGAACGTTCTGTTTTGTATTCGTCCTTTCTCTCTCACACTCCCTAAAAATAGTTAGCTTTGCCACTTTTCATCTTCTGATGTCATCGGGAATTCAACGATGCCAGATGTAATAACATTCATTTTATGGTAATAAAAAACTTGGGTAAAAACTAGCAACTTTTCTGGGCAGGTTTAGCTACATTTGATTATACAGTTGGAAACACACTTCATGTCAGCTAACAAGTAAATCATCGTGTTCCAGTAGCGAAGGTAAGGTATATTTAGCTTTACTTATTTGTTTGTCTCTTTTCGTACTATTCCATAATTATATGTTCATCCTGCTGTCAATATAAATATAAATAGAAAAATAATAAATTTAGAATGCGTTGGTGCGAGAAATGATTTTCGATTTCGAATTTTACTTTTAGTTTACATGGAGTAAATTAATATTTGAGTTAATAAAATGTCAGATAACATAGAGATTTTCCGTAATCAAATTGCTTTGGCCAGAACAGAGATAAAAAACCTAAGGTAAAAAAACATAAACTAAACAATGTGATTTTGTAAAACTAGATTTATCTGGCAGATACTTTCAATAGTTTTTTGTTTATAGACAACAGCTATGTGCTCTGAAACATGAACATATGAAAGAAATAAAATTAATAAAATCAGCGCTAAGTGGTCTACGTTGTGCAAATTGTGGTGAGGAAGGTAATGACATAACTGTAGGTATATGGTTATAAATACTATAATCAGAGAGAAATTTATATTCAAAACGTAATGTTCACTTACAGCAACAACAACAACAAGAAATAATCACCATGAGGAACCATCATCAGATAACTGTATCACATACAAACCTATTGGAGTGATTGAAACATCATTTCAAAACAAGAGAGGTGTTCCTCGCCAGCCCACGGTAATGGCTAAGGCAAGAGGCACTGTTGTTATTGATACTTCAGTTTTCAATAACCCAGATCATGCTATGATTGGTCTAGAAGAGTTTTCTCATATTTGGTAAGTGTAAACTAATTATAATGTACAATGAGATATTAAAACTTTATTTTTCAGTTTCATTCCAATATATATATTTATTTATTGTTGTTTCTGGTTCACAGGAGTAAATGCAGAACAATAACTATATATGTAATGATGTAAATTTATTCAATTCAATCTTATCAACTAAATGGTGAATTTATAATATAACTACTGTAAATTATTATTAAACTTTGAAATTGAATTCAGAATACTGACTGACTCTGTAAATATTATAAGTACCTACCTAGATATTTTCTTTTAGACTCTTATATCCTAATGTTTTAATAGTATGATACCCCTTTAAAAACATTCATAGACTAATGTTATTTTTACAGGATAATATTCCATTTCCATGTAACAGAGAGTACTACTGTGTCTGCTAAAGTAGCACCACCTCGACTCGGTGGTGAAAGGCGAGGAGTTTTCTCTACTAGGTCTCCACACAGACCTTGCACTATTGGACTTTCACTTGTCAAGATACAGAGTATTGAAGGTGAGGTTGAGAACTACTTGATAGTACATTTCTTTGGCTACTTTCAGAAAACAGTGAATAACTCCATCCATAGTAACAAAACTACCAAAATGCTTACCAAATTCTTGCTTAGAGACCCATCATGAGGATGTATGACAGTATTGGTGCAAACTTGTTTTTTTATATAAAAGTGCTTGATGTTTATTGTCTAGAAATTGTTACATATGTAGAGGTTCAAATGCATTTATTACAGTCTTAATGGGAAAATGGCTGTGAAGTTATTTCAATTAGAAACATGAAATCTCCTTTCAGGTAACAAGATACACTTCCTTGGAGTAGATATGGTAAATGGCACGCCAGTGTTAGATATAAAGCCCTACATACCACAGTATGATTATCCTGCTCCGGTATTTCGTGAAACAGCCACGTCTTCCCTAGAGAGACCACCTACAGAGGGCATTAGTGATGCAGCTGAAACTATGGCCAACTTGCATGCTGATGATGAGAGCTATGTGGAGAGGTAAATCATAGTATTATAACAACACATTCAACATTATCACTTAAGTTCATAGAGGCATGCCATTTAGCTTGGTGTGAGAGAGACAGAGGTGCGCTAAGTCAAATTCATAGGGTAGGGCCTTATGCGGATAGAGCAAACTCTCAAAGTTCATAAGATATATTTGTCCCCTACTTTTATGGGAAATATTCAAGAACTGGTATCACTCAGCATGCCTGAGTGACGCAGCTCACGCAGCGCGCTTGCCAAAGAGTAGACGCATTTGGCCTAGTTTTTGCCCGTTGCGATTGCAGCGCAACACTGTCTAGACAGGTTTACTATCTAAGGTTTATCTTACAATTATTAAGGAGGGTTTATGAAAGTACTGATTGAACATACAGATTTAAACAGTATTGACTCTAGTTTAATTTTCAGCCTTAGTCCTCATGTAACAAATCCAATCGACGTAGACACAAGCAGTCCTATATATCGTTCTTCCTTCGAAGAAACATCATCACCAGAACAGAGCAATCTCTTGACACCAATATCACCATCTCCTGATTCGCCATCTAGTGTAGATTTATTAGACGGTTCTACTTTCCGACCCAGGTCACCATTACGACGTGATATAGAACGCGGCGCCCCTGATGGTCAGGAACGATTCACCCCACCACAATCAGCTCATATAATAAGCATAAGCCATGACGGTATTAGAGTTGCACCATGGATCTCAAATCCACCATCTCAGACTTATGAAGTTAGATTCACTGATGAAGCCCTCGTGAGGTTAAATGAATTGATTGGAGAGAGGACTCAAACATTCAAGAGTAATATAGAAAGCCTGCTCTCAGAAGACCCAAGGTCTCATTATGTGAGGAGTAGATATCCTGATCATGAATACAGCTGTGTATTAGAAGATATATCAATAAGCTGCATCTTTGACGCAAATTCATCTGAGTGTACAATTATAGCAGTAAGAAGCGCTGAGGAATTACAGCAGAATTGATATGAATAAAACTTGCCTAAATTATTGAAATAATTTATTTTATGATGAAAACACAAAATATAATTTGTTAGCACCAATATAAGATTACTAAATAAAGATAATACAAATCAGTATACAATTGTAAATAATATAGTTTATCAAAATACTTTTAATGAGGATAATATTTTAATTTGATTTATAAAAAAGTATATGTTTACCGGAGCCAAAGCCTCCAACTGCATCCACAACATTGAGTTCCATATATCTGAATCGTGACCCATGCATACTTATATTTTTTGTAGAATTATCATGGTTCCAGACTATACGATCAGAGAGATGGCTCCAGTCATTACCATATACTGAAACCCTGTATTGAACTTGTAAAAAAGTTCCATTGCCAGCATCTTCACGTGGGGTATATTCAATTTTATCAATTTCGTAAATGTTCCCTAAATCAAATTGTAATTGAATAACTTTACCTTTTACAGGATTTGCTTGGTTAGGTTTACTCCAATTGGTATGCCAAATAGAGTTTATATCACCATCAGTCAATTTGCAAATTTCTTGGCAAGGTTGGCAGGGAATATTGCAAGTAACTTTTACGTGTTTCACTACGAATTTAAAAGGGTCTTGGCTAGTTACTGCAACAAGAAGATCACTCCATTCCGAAACACCTTCAATATTGACCGATCGGATCTTAAAGGAATGTTTCGATTCGTATTTAAAATCATCGAAAGTCAACTTTGTTTCAATAATGTTACTGAATATAGTTCCATCTCTTTCGATTTCGTAGTAAAGAGCGTCTTTTACTGACTTCCATCTCAAAGTTATGGATGTTGGTGTTGCTTCACTTTTGACTGCAGTGAAATCAGATGGTGCTTCAATATATTTATTTATAGAGGAAGTGCTACCAATAACTTTGCCAATGTTGGCATATCCACTGACTTTTAATTGAATTTCGTGTGAAGTGACATCAACTCTATGAATCTTTATCATTAAGAAACTTTGCTGTATAATTTTCCTACCTAAAACATCCAAGAAAGGATTTAATTTGAAATCATTCTTGAAATAGAATACATTTTCTCTTTTATTAAATTCATCTTCAGTTTCAACCTTATTTATATGAATTGATATACCATTTATAGCTGCTTTTATATAGTCAGCATTTTGTGAAGCCATTATTTGAATTAGAGTCGTTCTTTCTTTCATCATTTTCTTATAAGATCCCTTGGTTTTGTTTACATGTATGAATACGTCGCCATGTCTGTTGGAAGTCGGACCAATTACTTTTATTTTGGTTTCAGCATAATGATCTTGCAAATAATAGGCTGATATGCCATCATCTTCATAAATATTAAAGTTTGTTTCGCCATTTGGATATAATGTGAGGATTCTTTTATCTCTTTTAATCTCATATGGATTATTATTGGCATTAGTCAAAGGTAGTATGGCACCATCTTTAACAAATACAGGTATTTTCCACAAGGGTGTTTTTATGTTGTTGTATATTTTTCCACCTTGATACTTCTCTCCAGTAAATAAGTCTATCCACACTTGATTTTTATCTGGCATATAAACCCCATTTCGAACGGAATTATTTTCACTGATATCTTTTTTGTAGACTGGAGCAACAAGTATGCTAGGTCCCCACATAAATTGATATTGCGAATCTTTTGTATAAGCACAAGATTCGTTTGGAAATTCAAGAAACATAGCTCTAACCATTGGCAAACCATTAATAGATTCGTGACCAATTGTGTAATTGTAAGGCATCATCATTGATTTTAATTTTAAGTATGCCCTATTGATAGCTGTAGTCTCATCATCAAAACTGAATGGAGTTTTAGGGATCTTACCCCATCCATCCATGTTTAACTGTAGTGGTGTAAATGCCTTCCACTGAAAATCACGAATGTTAACTTCTTTCTCTTTGCCTCCATAAATTCCATCCATATCAGCACCTACAATAGGTTGGCCAGACAGGCCAGTACCTATATAAGTAGGGATATGAAATCTTATATATTCCCACTGTCCTCCTGTTTGATCTCCACTCCAAATTCCTGAATATCTCTGAGTTCCTGCCCAACCATCAACCATTATAATCATTGGCCTAACAAGTTGTTTTGCTTCATTAATAAATATATTAGCTGCATTCTCTACAGCAGATAAACCAAAAGAGTAACCACTACCAATCCAAGCTACATCACATTTGAGAGCGAGTACTCCAGCCTTGCCAACTTCCATTCTCAAATCTCGTTCTCCTTTTTTTGGATTTTTAGGATCTTTAGGTTCCAGTCTTGACTCAGTCCATAACGCGACCTCTACTCCATTTTCTCTGGCAAATTGAGCAAAAATTTCTAAATTTTTTATATCACCTTCCATGGAATCAGTTTGCCCATATCCTGAACCATAACCATCGTTAGGAATAAACCACCCAAGTGGTAAATCATGTTTTTTGTATCTATCAATCATTGCTCTAGCCGAAAATTGATAGTTACTATTTTCCCCATTTAAAGACTCCAATATTCCCTTCTTATTTTCCATTTCGTTAGGTTGATAACTTTTGTAATAATTACCATCTTCAAATAGAATAGCTCCTGGCATTTCTGCTTCTACTTTTACCCAATAATCTCTATTAAACGTGTTTAAATGTGCCTCATAGAAAGCATATTCAGGCATAAAAAGGGGCTGTCCAGTTAGTTCGAAATAGTCATTGAAAATATCCTTTGGTTCAGAATTGATGAAGTAAAATGCATCAAAATCAACACCATTGTGTACTGTTTTTACAATATCTTGTATATTTGAGCCAAAGTCATATATCCCAGGTTGCCAAGTATTTCTCAAGACACCATAGCCATTTGTTGACCAATAAAAGGGACATGGAGATGTGACGCCACCATCAACCCAATTATTGGTATTGATAATTTGAATTATCTCACCTTTGTGAGTGAATCTTCCATTTTGCATACCACCCCCAAAGAAATATTCATCTTTGTTTTGATGCAATGTCTGCATTGCTTTGTTATCAGCATATGATAATGGGTAAGATTCACGGAACACATCTTTATTTGTTCTTTTATCATGCAGTACCATTGTTCCATTAATCTTATCAAAAATTATTTTGATTTTGTTTGTGTGAACAACATAGAAATGGTCAGTTTCTTCCATGTAAGATTCTTTAAATGCTCTTGTGTCATAATCAGTAACTTTTTTTTTATTTATTTTTGCAACATCAGTAGGATTGTTTGGTATAGGGTAGTCTAGAAAAGTACCTGTTGGGGACATGTAGTACTTCAATACATGACTGTTTAAAATATTTAATTTGGCTTTCTCTTCTGTCTCATACTCTATCATATACTCTGTTTCAGTCTTGTAGACTGATAAAATGCCTCCAAGAACATGCTTAGGTAGCATTCTGATTTATTTATTTACTATTCAAATTGGTAGTATTTCTCATTCTGAAACAAAATAAAATACATTATTCACAGTTTAACTTCTAATATTAGACTTTAGACTATTTACACTAAACAAATACACAGTGGCCATGCAAACTCATTCAAGATGTTTTCTCGCTGAAAAGCTATCCATACATTCATAGGAGGTATGGTAAGTACAGTGATTTGAATATCCCTCTACACTAATAGTCACTCAGCAACTAGGTACTGTTCGTACGATGAATAAATATAACTTTGCTAATTTGATTGTAAGTTCGTTACGTGCTATAGAAAATAAATAAACGGATAAATACTCACGATCTCTCACGACGACGTTTGCTACTTAACAACTAAATTTTAAATATTTTGCTATGTTATATATATAGAGTAAAATTATCTTTTGTCCTCATTATGTGAATATCACAAATAATGTTATTTACCTACTCACAATTCAGATACAGGTACCTACTCTATTTCAACTTAATATTTATTACTAACGTACGTATATTTGACAACAAACTAAAATCACCTGCAAAATACTGCAAATCAGCTGTCTGAACCTCTATTTTATTTACATTTTTTGATTTGTTTGCAGTTTGTTTGATTTTGGTTTGATTGAATCACAGACTACTTGAGATACTACGTATGATTGAATGAATCAAAGCAAAGAAGGAGGATACAAATGAATGAATGAAAGGAAGATAATGGAATGAAAAGAATTATTGAAACATTCATAGTTTTTTTTGCCAGTGTCTAGCTATCTATATCCAACGATATAGCCTTTAGCCCTTTATATCGTCGTTGTCTATATCTATACTACCATAGAGTACTTTGTTATTGTATACTTGAAAACTTAAACTTACTATTAATAAAGCTGAAGAGTTTGTTTGAAACGCGCTAATCTACGGAGTTACTGGTAAAAATTCTGTCACTACTAGGAAGCTACATTATCCCCAAAGGTTATAGACTACTTTTTATCTCGGGAACGCGAGTGAAACCGCGGGGAACAGCCATATAATATAAAGTTGTGATAACTTAAAAAGTCACTATACACGTACATACTACTAATATTATAAACGTGAAAGTTTGTATGTATGTTTTTTTGCTCTTTCACGCAAAAACTACTGAACGGATTACGATGAAACTTGGCACATAGATAGATCATACCCAGGAATAACATATATGCTACTTTTTATCCCAGGAACGTGCGTAAAACCGCGGGGGACATCTAGTACGTAATAATTTTATTGGACAAACAAAATACCACCATCCGTTGTTTCACCAGATTCTGAAGCCTACCATAATTTGAGTCTGTACGTGTAACTGAAGGGATTATTTAACTGTCAAATTGCTACAATAAATCTATTGGGACTATTCCGAAGCGATGATATAACGTTGTTTCATTCTGCACTACGCCCACTGAATAATAATAATTATAATTCAGTTACTGGACGTATGGATATGTCCAGTTTGTGAATTAAATTATAGATACCACTGGTCTGGCACTGATTGTGTTATAGTGGTGCTAAAGCAGAAAATATTTGTATTAATCCCGACTACAATAAATTCAGAGTCATATATCGATGTCGATAGATTTAATTATATACTAAGCCGCACATCTCTATTCAGTTCTTTAGGTTGGTCAAGTTTTGACATTTATTAGTTTTTTTTACTCTATGGAGTCCGGTTCGGTCTCTTCGTCACGAATTCATGATCATATATTTTTAATTTTTGATTACTCACTCTGTTTTCTGAAAACATAAATCGATCGATTATTATTTTATTTGTCCCCCACATCAAAAACATAAGTGTTCAAGGTACGTGCAGTCTTAAAGGCCTCACACACAAAATGGAATCTTTTCTCAATACCGCTTTGTCATTGTATATAACCTATGGCACCGGTGGGTTTAATTTTTGTTATTTTCTCAGATGTTTCTTACCCGCTCCGAGTATGATCGCGGTGTGAACACTTTCAGCCCTGAAGGGAGGCTGTTCCAAGTAGAATATGCTATTGAAGCTATTAAACTTGGTTCAACTGCAATTGGAATCTGTACATCTGAAGGTGTAGTTTTGGCCGTTGAAAAAAGGATCACGTCTCCGTTGATGGAGACTACTACGATCGAGAAGATCGTAGAAGTTGATCGACATATTGCTTGTGCTGTTTCCGGTCTTATGGCTGATTCTAGGTACCTCAATTTTCAATATTCTTTATTTTTAAATCCATGTGTTTATTGATTTTTAATTAATTACCATTTCATTAACCAACAGCAACTAGTGTTAATAACATTAATTAAAAGCAGTAGATCTCTTGATCTTTTTATCAAAACTCACTGATTGTCTTATAGAAAAAGTACAGCCCTCTTTAGATCTCTCCAGATCCACTGCTTTACAATTCAAATCCTTTCTATCTTCCCAGGACTCTAGTGGAACGTGCTCGTGTTGAGTGTCAGAATCACTGGTTTGTCTACAATGAGCGTATGAGTGTAGAATCCTGTGCTCAGGCAGTCTCTAACCTTGCTATTCAGTTTGGAGACAGTGATGATGATAGTGGAACTGCTATGTCCAGGCCTTTTGGTGTGGCTGTCATGTTTGCTGGTAAGGGAGCTATTACTATTTTGTATGTTCACGGGGAAAGTGTTCCCCTGTATGAAGCTTCAAATATTCTAGTTACAATTTTTCAAGAATGGTACTTACATACAATTACAAGTTAAAACTATTTTTTCTCATTATGGGATATTCTTTAATATGATAGTGTATTTAAAGGTGATGACAGCTCAGTATGATGCTGATAGGATTAGATAGAACTAGAATTTTGAAATTGGAAACTAATAATCCTCTTGTCATCTGATTGGGACTGCAACCCTATAACTATGAATAACCACAGTTGCCAATTTCCAATCAGTCAGATCAAAATACAGGATATCAATATGCAAGTTTTGGTAATGTTAAGGAATCAGTGGCGAAGGGTCCATACAAGCCGATTCCCATCACCTTTTAGAAATCCTTGTCTCACAGATTCATAATTTCAAAGGCACTTTTCATATAAAATGTAATTAAGTATAAAATTATCATGTTTTTTTAACAGCTTACCCTCGCCATAATTATACCCCTCGCCACTGATGTATATGGTTTATTTTGATATGTTTTAGAAATGAAATATCAAGGTATTGTTTATGAAAGTTGTTTATTTACAGTTTGCCAATTTCAAGTCTGATAAAAAAAGGTTTTGAACAATTAATGAAAATGTGTTCTATTATGGCTTGAGCACTGAGCGTTGGAATATATACCTTATTTCTATGGGATAACTATTAAATTCACTTGATAAATTTAATATTCTCTGCCGTCCCATCCCCCAATGTGCACAGGCCATTACTGATACTTGAACCACAAAAAAATAATTTACATACTGGATAAAAAATTACTTTGTATTGGTATTGAATGCATGCTTTTTTGTAGTATGTTTTGGGTAAAGGCGTAAATCTGTTGTAATTTCAGGTATTGATGAGAAAGGCCCCCAGTTGTTCCATATGGACCCCAGTGGTACCTTTGTCCAGTATGATGCTAAGGCAATAGGTTCAGGCAGTGAAGGAGCTCAGCAAAGTCTTAAGGTTTGTATCCATTGATCACCTAAGAAAGACTTATTATTCTTTGGTTTAGATGAGCATGAGGTAAATAAATAATCAACAAACAACAATAGACTGCTAAATCTTATAATAAGAAATAGTGAATTACTTTTTCTTATATTTGTTGGTCTGCATTTAAAAATGCAAAATAACATCCTTTCAATTTCGGTACCAAACATAATTTAATTTTTTCTTATTCTGAATAGCTCCAATGTGATTCTTTATTTATAGGAAGTCTACCACAAGTCCATGACACTGAAAGAAGCAATCAAGTCAGCTCTAACAATCCTCAAGCAAGTAATGGAAGAGAAGCTATCTGAAAACAATGTAGAAGTGGTGACCATGACTCCAGGGTCAATGTTCCACATGTTCACTCGGGAGCAGCTTGCAGAGGTCATCAAAGATATACCTTGAGTTTATCATGGCTGATGGTTGTTAGTTGCTGGTTATAAAAAAGCTTTATTGGTAATGATTCTTACCCACAACAATAGAGGAATTCCATTATGTATTTACGGATTTTTTACATTCCAGATTACATTATTTTTCGGGTGAAAAGGGTCTGTCAATGCTTGGTGGGCCGAAGCATGGCAGGAGGTATAATTCAGTGTAATGTTACCAACATTTACATATATTGCCATGCTTGGAAAATTCTGTATTTTTTTTAAATTTGAATCAAAATATGTCAAGAGTAATAATATGCATAATAAGAATTCCTTTATTATTGTATTTGAATCAATTACAATAAAAACCTACCTAACAACCGTCACATTAGAGTTATATTATTGTAATATTTGAAGTAAATTGTATCATTGTAGTTGTAGTTCTTCCACTAACGTTGCGTTGATGTATGTAGATATTTACTACAAATATGTATAATTTACGCCCGGTAGTTAGAGTAATAAGAGTTACAATTTGATTATCATCCAAGCATAAATGTATTTTTGTTCTTTCATTTTACGACTGCGCGTGCTTAGTGTGTTGAAGTACGTGTACGTGTGTGCTTGCGCGTTAATGCCCTTCGTGAAACGTTCAGACAAGCACCCACACTAACGCATTGTGCTTGTACAAAGTATGGTTCACGCGCGCTCGTTAAGGAGGCTTCGGTTGGGGCGTTAAATTCAAATTTTATCACGTTTTTTGCTAATTGCAGATCAGTTATAGGTCGTAAGTTATCAACATGTTATCATCAAGAATGGTAGTATATTTACTGATTAATAACAAAATAAATCATCAACATATTCCTCCAAGGTATATTACTGACATATACGACTATTTCATGAAAATGTTACTAATATACCTTGGAGGAATGTGTTAATGATTTCTTTTGTTATTAAGGAGTAAATACTTACGACCTATAACTGAGCTGCAATTAGCAAAAAACGTGATAAAATTTGAATTTAACGCTCCAACCGAAGGTTTACCCTTAATGCAACAACTATACTAAAATATAATGTAGTGACAGTTAATTCATATTATCAGTAAACATTCGTTTCTATATACTATTGTGTACAATTTATTTAAAATATTACACGAGGAGTGTGGTGCAGATCTTTTTATCTTACAGTAAGTATTCACTGTTTAATAAAATCAAAATATTTCCTAAATATGTGTATGATTTATTTAATATACCTTCATGTAACTCTAGAAGTCGAATAGATAGAGATGTGGTTAGTTGACGTAGTGATAGGCTTCGTAAGTATACAATTTTGATAAATTATATCACTATTGGTTGTTGTTTTTTAAAACTCCCATGAATAAGAGATGCTCAGTAATATATTTTTTGGTAATTGCCTTTGACAATTGACAATGAAGGCACATTTGTATTGTTCATGTCCATAGGCAAATGTGGTCACACCATGTAGACCGTCTGTCTGCCTATAAGTCAGCAAAGTCCAAGAATATATAGTTTTCTGGCCTGTTCTGAGCGCCACTTTCTAGATTTTATGTGCTTACCACTTCCAGCCGCATTGTCACTCACTGTTATTAAGGTCATTTATGTAAAGTTTAAATTTTTCTTTGAGACTAAAATTATCTAGGTATTCTTACCAAGTGCGTTTCAAGTAATCTTTTTGGTTTTGATGCTTATTATTAATACATACAGATAATAGCAGCAGTTCCCGAGCTTCAATGGAGTGAGTCGAGCTCTCGGAATACAATACAAGATTTGTCCAAACTGAGATTGGGAAGGCAAACTGTTTGAATTTTCTAATGAGTACCTCTGTAAGGTTTTAATTTAATTATTACATTGGTTTCGTAACATGCTTTTGTTTTTTCCATAGTTATTTTTTTATAAGTGCAGCGTTATGAGTATGACATGTCTTTAGGGTCGGTTGCTCGTACATTTTAGTTAAAATTATAGTCAAAGTTAACTTAACTCTATTACTATAGTATATTATTTATTTTATGGTACGGTCAAAGCATAGTAATAGCATAGAATAAATAATATTTGACGATGACCGATTTCCTTCGGTCGGTTATGGTTAAGTACGGTTAAAATTTTAGTTAAAGTGACACGAGCAACCCAGTTTGCTTTCTTTCGGCGCTATAACCGTAACCTTACTATGACCGCGTTTTATGCAATCGACCCTTTAGTCTCCATTGTCTGCGAAAAGGCATTTCGGCGAAAAAGCCCCAATGATATCACACTAAAATTATAATTAATGTGAAAGTCATGTTTATTCATAAACATATGTGTCAAGCAACAGTGAATAAACGGATGTAGGCTACTTTTTATCCCGGAGATCATAATTAGACAGTTAAAAATAATACATTCATAAAATTCCAAAAATGTATGTATTATCATAAAATATATCAATAACAAACCTTATAATAATTAATCATACAAATGCATTTCTTTGTTTTCTTATCTTAGTGTGGAACTTGTTGATAACGCTACATGTAATTTGTAAATATTTTAAATTAAATATTTAACTTTCGAATAAGGCCCTGGTCCCATTTTTATTGTTGATTAAATCACTATCAAAATAAATATCCTAATATTTTGATACTGCCAAAGTCTTTGTTGTGGCGTATATGCCAATTGCAATACGAGTGAACCAACTTTGATTCGGTTTGTTTAATTGAAAAGCTGGTATTTATGAGATCAATATGTTTGGATTCACTTAGGCATCTGTCCCACCGCTGATGATTTGCTTGTAATTGGTAAAGCCGGCAAGCAACGAGCAGCGAGTGTACTGCTCGCCAAGCTACATAACATAATAAATATCCTGAGAAAATCTTTAAACACGGCCATCTGATCCCAAACTAAGCAGAGCTTATACAATGGAAACCAGATACTACATATATACTCCTTTTTTGTTTGTTGTAAATACAAATAAATAAATACACCCAGACTCAGGACAAACAGACATATTAATACTTTTTAAACTCTCGCGAACACAATTCATGTTTATAGTAATGTAACAGTCAGTCCACTCGTGACCACGATCAATGTAACTTATAATAATATTATCAAAATATAATTTTGACTAACCTCGACATTTCGATCAAGTTACATTGATCGTGGTCACGAGTGGACTATTCGCGCATAGAAATGCGCGAATAGACCCGTTACATTACTATAAACATAAACAGACATATTCATGTACACAAATGTTTGCTCGGGAATCGAACCCACGACCTGCGGCGTGTTAGGTGGAGTCTTAACCAACTGGCTCGCCGTATTATTGTTGGTTTCTTCAGCGAAATAGTCGATAGGTAGCTTAGTGTTTCCTCACCAGCAGAGGGACAGTGTCTTATAAGTATTTGAATAAAAAATTACTGTAAAATATTGAGCCCCAAAACAAATTAACTAAAAACTATTATAAATTACCAATATTTAGCCAAATAAGGCAAAAGATCTGACGGATTGACATTGGAGCCCAACCTTTCAACTGGCACCCCATTTTTATCAATGATAAACTTAGAGAAATTCCATTTAATAAAATCCCCCATTGTTCCACTTTGAGTTTGTTTTAAAAACTTCCACAGTGGATGGGTATTGTCACCATTGACATCTATCTTTTCAAACAAATCGAATTTTACTCCCTTCTCTTTATTGAATTTTAGAATATCTTTTGGTGTCCCTGGTTCTTGGCTACCAAATTGATTACAAGGGAAGGCCAATATACGAAGGCCTTTGGTCTGTCCATATTTTTCATATAACTCGTTTAATTCACGGTAATTATTGTCAGTGAGGCCACATTGAGATGCAACATTTACTATAATGACCACGTGGCCTTTGTATGTTTCTAGTTTTATTTCTTTGCCATGTATATCTTTTACTGTGAAGTCGTAAATTGTTTTTACTATTTTGTTCTCTATAGGGGCGTTTTGAGTTGTTCTGAAAAAAAAAAATACATACATTTAGTCTTGATTAAAGCATCTTTAAGTTTCTTAGTGATTAATTTAATTCATTTTTTTTACGTAAGGGTAAGTTTGTAGTGTGTATCTGTGTGTCTGTGACATCATAGCTCCTGAAGAGATGAATGATGATTTTGATTAATTTTTTTTGTATGCTATAAAAGTATAGCAAGGAAGGACCTCATGCTATACTATATAGCATGGCGTTCATATACGCGATATTTATCGCAAGCGTTTATAGTTTATAGCAAGTTTAGGTATATTTGTTACGTATGACGTGTACCCGGTGTGCGATATAGCATAGCATGAACTCTGCGTATCGCACCAATTTATAGCGTATAGTAAGCCAACAATATATAGTACAGTACAGTGGGAACGTGTCCATAACAATGTATGGAGCGCGATATTGTCGTGCTATGAGCTATATGCTATTATAGTACAGCGTCGTCTGAAATGAGCTTAAGGCCGCGATCACTTTGGATGCGAATTATATCGTACGTAAACGTATGAACACTGTTCGTACGATTTGAGTGCGCACACTGAATACGTTTTTCTCCGTCAAATAGACAGAGTACCGGTGTTAGCGCATACGTGAAGTCATCTTTGCTGCGATGAATAATCTTTATCTTTTGGATAATCATCTTCTAAAACGTAGATTACGACGCCGTCATCGTTATCGTAGAACCGAATAGGTGCACGAAACCAAGTTAATTAACTTTTCTACATCCATTATTGATGATGAACGCACGAACGTGTAGTAAAATCCCAACAAGTTCGGATTGATTTCGGACGTCGGACTTGCACGTACGACTAACTCGCGCGCAGTATGAGCGCTCTTATAGTACTCAGAAAGTCGGGAATGTTCGTGCGTGTTCGTACGTTTCTGCACGAATGGAATTCGTACGAAAACGTATCCAAAGTGAGCGCGGCCTTACACTACTTCCACTTTTTATAGAAGATATGTGCCACAAATGAAGATTTATTGTACGGACGACCACAAGTTAAGGTAATCACTGCCGCACCATATGCGGTTGTAATAGGAGCTATTTTGCAACAAAAAGGTCGTTCAGTCTTGATCTGTGGCCGTGTGTACTTAGTATATTCCTAGAATAGTATTAACTTGTATTCCGACATACGAGTATCAACACTTACTTCTCACCATGGAACTGTCTAAAGGCCTTGACTGCATCATAAATATCGTTAGAAAGTATATCGGGGTTCTCAAATGCAGCGAAATGTCCGCCATCATCAACTACGGTGCTGTGTAGATAGTTCTTGTATTTTAACTTGAGAACGCAGTCCGGATGATAGATCAATTCGTACTTGAATTTTATACCCCACGTTGGCACCTCTGTTGGTATCCTAAAATGTGATAAAAATCGGTATTAGTTTCATGTCGATATTTTGTAGCTCGATTTAAGTAACAACACTTGTCAACGATGTCTTGCGATATCAACGATTAAACCGTTTAAATCAACATTACCGGACAAAGCGCTGAGGCGAATTAATGATTAACTGCATTACACTATTTAAGCTTGGTTCGGGTAGTAGCCAGAATATAAGGTAGATACAGATGAACCTTATTGCAATGTCATATGGTTCATTTTCATATCTCTGTTAACTGTCACATGCATTAAGCTACAACGTAACTAGTATAGACAGAGGTCAGTCGTTCTTCACCGTTTTTTTTTAACTTTTATTTCAATCGGCAATATGTCACAAGTCGTTTACTAGTTGCTGTTTCAATGGTTCCAATGCTATCAAGTTGTCCTGCTATCGAAGTGACTGAGTTAATGAGAAGAGACAAATTTTGAACTGAGCTTCGTTTGAACGATTTTTGAACTTCAACGATATTTGTATCGTTTCTATTTACCGGAAATCGGGTTACAATTTAGTAGGGTAATCTATACTATTGTTGGCATACCTGTAGTGATTGGCACTTTCGATTTTAAATACAAATATTAAGAACTGCTATAGCAAAAAACTTTTTTAATTATTATTTTTACATTCTGCAATGGCAACACTATTTGGGTCCAATTGGGAGCTTTTATAACAAGCTACATGGCAACACTAATAAAATAATAATTACCGGCGGCACGTACAGCTGATAGGCACATTCACTTTGCTTTAAGATCCAACAAGCCACAAGGTAAGTTTAACCGTTTCTCACGTATGTTTAATAATGAATTTAATATAAATGATGGATGTACATGCTTAGTTTTAGGCTAAATTATCGCAACGACTGCTTTTTTTATCAATTATTCCATTAAAACCCAACATACATAGGTGCCAATAACTAGTAAATTGTTTTCTACTAAATTATAATTCATTGGCACCTGTGCCAATCATTAAATTAAATTTGTAGTATTTTTGCTTTAATGTTAAGCTGCCAAACGAATCAGAATAAATAGATTTAAATTAATGCTATATATTTTTTCGTAAACTCACTTCGATATTAATTTTTAGCACTGCCAGTCACTGTGCTCGACAGGGGCCAATAACTATAAAGTTATTAAGTGCCAATAATTGCATTTGTGAATACGGTGGTAATTATTGTACATTTAGTTCATGCCAATGAATAGTAATTTAACGATAAATTATTGTTAATTTGATTTTCAGTGAAAGCTATGCCAAAAGTTTGTGAAGGTGGTACCTATTCAAAAAAGTATACCGAAAAAGATATTGTTAAGGCTATTGAAGCCGTTAGGAATGGAATGCCTAAGAAAACTGCGGCGACAAAGTTTGGTGTGTCTTTTTTTTTTATCGTGGGGAAATCCTCATAGGTTACCCAGCCGCCCCGGGGGGAGCAGCCAGGTTATGCCGGACTCGTACCGGCTAAAACCCCACGGTGGTCGCCATTAGCGCTGTAGAGGTGGGCGGGTTCTCGTGCAGAACGCATACTCACTCCCACTCCACGCGCAGCGCTAGATAGCCCGTCCCGGGGAAGTGATACTTCCCCCCAGCACCCTCGCTGTGCTATCACGTGATGTCTTGGCCACAACGACCCATCGTCCTCCTTGGGATCGCTTCTGGACAAACAGGGCCCCCGCCCCGATTGCCCACGCCCCCAAAGGTCCCCATTTAGTCGCCAGGCAGGCAGACAGGCAGGGGAACACCGTAGCTGTTATTCTAAGCCCCAGCTACAGGGCAGGAGAGCCGTGACGAGGCACGATCGCGCCTCGACGGTGTCGTCTCCGGGCGGGATCGGCCCTCTCCCGATCCCGCTCAGCAGCCTTCTTCTGGACCATTACGGTCTCACAAAAGGAAGCTACGGCTCTCCACGCCGGAACCCGTTCAGCATCGCCGACACGACTGCTGGCAGGGAAAGATTCCGTCCGATCTGGTCGATCAGAATCCGCCTCTCCGGTTCCCACGCGGGGCACACCGCAAGCGCAGTGGAAGTAAGCCGCCGTCGCTTCATGTCCGATCTTACACAGATAGTCACCGAAGCACCCGTGCCCGGTGAGTATCTGTGTGAGTTTGTAGGTGAGTCGTCCACCCTGTCGCTGCATCCAGGCCTCAAAGACCGGCAGGACTTCCCCGACGACGTGTTTGCGCGCAAACCGCTCCTTGCGGAGCCTCGCGCGCCACGTCGCGAGTGCGATATGTCGCTCCTGCCGTTTGATCGCCTCCTCTGGATCACCTCCACCACTCTGGCGGACGATGCGAATACGGTCATAGACCCTCGCATCCATGTCCGCCAGAAAATCCAGCGGCGGAAAGCGAGCCAGAACTGTTGCCGCCTCAAATGATACAGTCCGGTATCCTCGTACGATCCGTAAGGCCATTCTTCGTTGGACGCTGTAGACTTTCGTCCTACAGCGTCGGATGGCCAGCCTCTTCGTCAACAAGTCTGATAAATACGTAATAAAATAATCTTAATTAAGTGACTGATGATTAATAGTTCTTAAAGCCTGCAAATAAAATTTTAGGAGTGATTAATATTAAGTGCCAATTACTGATTCCTATGTGATAATAACTGTACTTGTTCTGCCAATGACTAGTTTTAGACACAGTTTTAAGATTCTTATTGTTTTTTTATTAAATAATTTTGATTAGTTTATAAACTGTGTTTTTATTTCAGAATGCACATACCATAGAATCTTTATAACAATGATTTAAGTTTTTTTTATTATTAGGTAAATTTTAGAAAAGCAAAACAATACTACATATCCTTAAAGTGCCAATCATTATACAGTTTACCCTACTTACTGATCCATTTTTAAAGCCATGTGCTTAGCACTGAATGCTTCAGAATACAGTCTCATACTAGTAGTTATAGTGTTAGTTGCCCAGTATATCATAACGTTATCTAATAAGTGAGTCAATTGGTATTTATTAAGCAGTTTTCCGTCGCCAAACTTTCTAAACTCTGGATTGGTCCAAGTCGAGAATTTCTCCAAGATATAAGCGGCTAAACCGGCTGGAGAGTCTGAGAGGGCTGCACCTGTAATATATTGAGATGGTTAGATTAGCATTTTTTTTCTCTCACGATTCAGGCACAGGATAGATTTGTCGTGCTCTCTAAGTGCCGGCCGAATCTCTCGTCACTCGGCTCTCAATGACATAATCCGCAGGGCTCTTGTTGTCGCCAATGTGCCTTCTGTACTGGAACCAGTCGGTATTATGCGTGGCGATGGCAAGAGACCGGATGGTATATCTTTGATCCCATGGAGTGTCGGTAAGTCGTTGGTGTGGGTTGCCACAAGTGTTGATACACTTGCGCCATCTCACTTGCCAGCGACATGTAGAGTTGCAGGAGCGGCTGCAGCTGGTGCGGAAAATTCTAAATCCAAAAAATACGCTTCTATTAGGCCAAATTATTTATTTTTGCCTTTTGCGGTCGAGACCATAGGTCCTTGGGGGTCCGAGGCTCGCCGATTTTCTCGAACATTATCTTCAAAATTAATTGAGGTCACAGGGGACCGGCGGGCGGGGAGCTTTTTCCGCCAACGCGTTAGCTTGGCCATACAAAGAGGGAACGCTGCCAGCCTTCTGGGAACCTTGCCGTTGATTGGCAGCAGCGGCCGCCTCGAGGAAATTTTTTATATATAGTTTGTATATTTGTTGTAAATAATTGTAAATATTGTATATTTATAGAATAAATTACTTGGCACAGGATTTGAATATTCGAAGTAGTAGAAAGTGGGAATTAAACCCATCATCATATTAGCCGAAAGACGTCCACTGCTGGACAAAGGCCTCCCCCAAGGATCTCCACGATGGCCGGTCTTGCGCTACCCGCATCCAACGGTTTCCCGCGACCCTCACAAGATCATCGAGCCACCTTGTTGGGGGCTGCCCACGCTTGAAAAATGACAATTATATCTTAAGATTTTACTGGTTGGCCTTTAGACCTGCTAACTAAAGATGTGTAGTTGCAAGGTGATAGCTAGTTATACAATACATACCCACAGTATCAGGCTTGGTTGCTTGTATGTGAATGTATCCAGTTTCCTCCATCATTCTGTAGAAGTGCTCGCTCAGTGGGTACATACGGTCGTGCACTTCAGGCTCGTCCAATATACTTGGCCATAGAGAACCTAGTGAGAACATTGGCTTTATTGGGTAAAAAAATATGTATAAAAATTATAAAGAGTCAAAACTCTTTAGCATAAATACTTTTATAAGACACCATTTGCTGAGAAGCACCAGTAAATTCTGCACCTCTGGTACTTTTTAAAAAACTCAAAATACGATCAAATAACGGCAATACATAGTCAAAATAAAATATAATTTAAACCTATTCATATAAGCTGAAGAATTTGTATGCTAGAAACATTTGTGTCAAGTGTATTCCGAACCGGTGGTAAAGTCTATTGTAAAATTGTAACTGTTGACATTCATAAGTGCCTTAAAACTGAATAAATAAGTTTTGATTTATTTGCGTTAGATAGCTCGAACTCAAAACTCTTTAACATAATAAATAATACAAATGACTCTACCCTCGGTTCGTAATACACTTGAACTGAGAAGACTCCGGCAAGCTTAGGGTATGCCGGAGTATACGCCCGATACCAACATAACATTTGAACGCAGGCGACATTTCGAGGCACAGTATTAGTCCTACTAATATTATAAATGCGAAAGTTTGTGAGTACGGATGTATGGATGTTTGTTATTCTTTCACGGAAAACTACTGAACGGATTTGGATGAAACTTGGCACATAGATAGATCATACCCTGGTATAACATATAGGCTACTTTTTATCCCGGGAAAACATAAGATATCACGGGAACGCGGGTGAAACCGCGGGACGGAAGCTAGTATTAAATAAAAATAGTAATTATACTCACCAAGAAAAATATAAACATTGGCCATCGGATTTGAAACGGATGGGAAATTAGTATGGAATCCAAGTATATTCTCTGGGAACAAAGTTGCCATGGCTGCCCCGATAGCATGTCCCCAATCGCCTCCTTGTACGTAGTAGCGTTCACGACCGACTCTTTTCATTAGATTACGCATTATTACTGCTATTTCTGTTGGACTCAGGCCGGTGCGCACTGCTGCCTTTAAAAAATATAACCAATACAATTTCTTGCTGGCTCTTCTAAGCCAAATCTTTTCTTAACTAAGCAACGATGGCTGGGTGGTTACGTTGAATATCATGACGATGGTCGAGGGTGAAGGAATACATCGTGACGAAACTATAGCACGGTGGTAGGATAGTTTTTAGTACTCCCCGGGCTGGCTACTACTTACCCTCCAGTTGAAAAGCATCTAGCGTACGTTTCGTACGGCATCGGCAGTTGCGTTTGAGAGCTAGTCCATAAAGACTTTGTTCCAATATAAAAACAATGGTGTCTCAAATTATAACTCAAAAATGTAGAACAATACCATCTCAAAAATAACCCAATTATAAATAAACACCAATAAATCCTTACTTCAGAGAATCCGAAACCAGGTAAACTTGGCGCAATGACTTCAAATACAAACTTGCTCCCAGAACGATGAGTGGTCAGCATTGGGATGATATCATAGAACTCTCGTATGGAGCCCGGCCATCCGTGTAACAGGAGAAGTGGCACCACCTTGTAACATTAATAAAAGACCAATAAATTAGTTTCTTCCGATGGTTTCTTCCAAAAGCCTGGTGCTAAATTCATAAAAGATAATGGTTATTTAATTTTATATGATATTTACAACAAATATACAAACTACATTAAAAAAAATCCTAGAGGCGAACACTGCTGCCGATCAACGGCAAGGTTCCCAGAAGGCTGGCAGCGTTTCCTCTTTGGATGGCCAAGCTAACGCTGTCGCGAAAGGCGATACTTGCGCGATTTATGAGTAGATGAAATAAAAAAAAAAAATTATGAATATATAAGTTGATGAAGTGGGTAAGACTGATTGAGTTGGGGGGAAAAAAAGGGTGAAAAGAAATGGAGTTTTTGAGAGTGGTAAAAAGAGTGAATTATACCCTATAGAAAATCTTGGGTGAGTTACAACCATGATTGTTATTATTTAGAGACATAATGTGCTGATAGTAAAGCTGGTGGACTGGGAATGGCTAGAGAAGGAATAGAGGTCCTATAAATAATCTATCGTCACTATACAGTGATGATACTAAGAGTTAACAAGTTGTAAAATAATAAGTAAAAGTAAAAGATTGTAAGTATTAAAACTTATATTCGATTAATATTTATTGTAAAGAAATATTCAGACAGAGAAGGAATTTCTTCCTTCAATAAGCGAAGCAGTAAGTACATAGTTTCTACCCGGCACTATATTTAATTCGCGTTCAGGTGAACTTGGCGACAAACGCGGCGGAAAAAGCTCCCCGCCCGCCGGTCCCCTGTGATCTCAATTAGTTTTGAAGATAATGTTCGAGAAAATACTTTTGGTTAATTTATTATAATTTGTTGTATACGACAGATAGACAGACGGGCAGACGCTGGACGTGATCCTATAAGGGTTCCGATTTTTTTTTTTTATTTCTGAACCCTAATTACACAAAATGTATGCATGTCAAGTGTCTTCATGCCATGGTGGTTTCAACTTCAAGTTGGAAATCTGTCAGCAAGCACATATTGGTTCCAACAGCTGCATTTGAGAGCCAGTTCGCTTCTAGGCTTTATGTGCTCACATTTTTGGCCAAACATCACTGACCATGGTTACATGGTGGTCATACACAGGTCTCTACTAAAAAAAATAATATTACAAACCTCTACATCTTGAGATACTTTAGGTTTCACATGCATAAAATGTATGTCTAACCCTTGAATATTGGTGACATAATGCTCATATTTGTTCAAGAACTGCTCACGGTCTTTGAAGTTATATTTATTTTGCCAGTAATCAACCACTTGTCGTAGAAAGTTGGAATTGAAACCATATGTGAAACCAACATCTTCTAATGGAGGAGTCAAGGGACGGGTATGGAGGAGGCGTTCTTTTAGGTCATTTACAATCTGAAATAATAACACTAGTTGTCATTTGAATACATAAGCTCACTATGCAAAGCAACTCCATTATAAGATACTATTTCTGATGTTTAAGAATGCCAATAAAAAATAAACCTTGTTGCTGTAACATAAGGTTCATTTGTTTCATCATAAAAGTTTATTTTACTTTGACATTCCTAAATGTCAAAAGGTATTTCTTAGATTTGATTTGATCGAAGGATTTGATAGACAATTAAAATTAGGAGAAGGATTGTTTGTACCAAATAGTAATTTAAATGAATGGAAACCATTGGAAAAATAAATTGGAAAATTTTCGTTCTGAAGATTTTTTTTTACCTCCCATTCACCAATAAACTTTAAATTTGGTGATAATGTTTATTATTATATTACACTTTTCAAAGCACCTTTGGGGATAATGTAGCTTCCTATTAGTGAAATATTTTCTTGAATCGGACCAGTAACTCCGGAGATTAGTGTGTTCAAACAAACAAACTTTTCAGCTTTATTATTACTATATATATATTTTACTAACATATATCAATATATTGATAAATCAGATTTTTTCTTTGAAATTCCCTAATTTTTCCTTTTACAACTTATATTCTACATTTGGTACGGAATCCTAAATGTGTGATGTCCAACATGCAGTTGGCCAGTTTTTTCACTCACTTATATCTACAGTAAATTCGCAAACTTTAACCAGGCTATAACAGTTGACTCTATATGATGGTGAGAATGGGATAAAATTAACTTTTCATACAACACATGAACATAATCTTAATGTTTCTCATAGTGATTCAAAAGACTAAATTTTATTTCCAAATTTGGTCCCATGACGAGTACTGCCACTATAAAAAAACTGGAGGTTATTACAAATAAGTCAATACTTACCACATCAGAAAACTCAATTTTATAAGGTCTTATAGACAAATCTTGTTTTGGATTAATGGGATATGGTCCCCACCACTGATTCAAGTCCACTTTTGGTGTCTCTGGAGGTGTTGTGAGCACATTGTATACATAATATGATACAAAACCACCGAATATTGCAAATAGGATGAGAACTTTTCCGATCTGGAATTAAAAAAAAAAATTCCAAATATTATGGGGACAGCTGTTACTGTGTTTTAAATAGATGAATAAAATATAGGTAGATATTTAAATTTATCTCTAAATGGATGTATTATGTTAACTTACTGGGAAAGATGAAGACGGTTTAGATTTCTTACTGCTCTTATTAGATTGTTTATTGCTCATTTTTGCTCGGTCTGAAAAAGTTTGTAACTTTTTAAGTAAAATATACTTGTAAAACTATTGCTTTATGTAAATAACTTTTTTGTTGGTAACTCACACGGAACGTGGATCTTTAAATTATTGGAAAGGAACTTACTTTTACTTACCTACCTATTGTAAATTATTTTCATTGATTTATTTTATATTCTTTCGGCAGCCGCTTATCCGCTGAAAAAGGAAGAAAAAATAAAGTAGGCGGGCGAGAGAGAGGCACAAATTGACAGATGTCATACAGGTGGCAGTGCAGTTGCCAGATAGTACGTAGCAAAAGAAAAGGAGGAGGTTATCGATGAGGGTTTCCTGTAGTAAGCTGAACGAGATGGCAGCACTGTAGCAAAGGTCTAATCATCTATCAAACAAAATACATAGGTGCTCCTGCTCTGTAGTTTACGATTATTTTTTTAAATCAATCACCAAGCAATATTCTTATATTATTGTATTTTAGAGGTAATTGTGAAAACAATCTCTGTCTTTGTCCGTAATCCATATTTATATTGTAAAAATTGTCCAAGTGAGAATCGGGCTCGCACATGAAGGCTAACGTATGTACCATTATAATATTATTTTATTTTCATTATTTGATGTTATAACGCCAACATAAAATACACATTTTGTATTTTTTATACTACTAAGGTAGCAAGCAAGTATACGGCCCACCTGATGGGTATTTTGTATATGAGACAAAGCTATTGTTAAGGTCAAGCAAAAATTAAAGTTTACTACCTTTAATTTTTTACATTATTTTATTTTTATTATTTATTATAGCGGCAACCGTAATACATATTCTGTAAAAAACCAGCTGTTTACCTATTACGGTTCATGAGATACAGTCTACTAACAAACGGACGGGAGGGCGGACAGCAGATGCTTAGTAATAGGGTTCCGTTGGCACCTTTTGGATACGAAAACGAAACCATAAAAATGTGCAAATAATTTTTCGAAAGATAATCTTTCAATTTTTCAGTACATTTTGACAGTGGTTTAGACCCTACGCCTACGTAACGACATCTAGTGTCAGTAAAAATTTGGAATTTTGGAAACCCTCAGCCGGTGGTATTTTTTTAAGTTTATAAACCGATTTTTTGCGTTGAGTTCATTATAACTTCAACGTGGTCTCATTTTAATTTTATTGTCTTTAATGGAGGTTTTACTCTTTTTGTAAACGTTGATTATTCATATATGGGGCCGTTCACTGTAGCTAGTTATAGTGTATAATAAAATTTATGGTTCACTGTAAACTAGTAGGTACTGTCTATGTATACACACACAGTACCTACACATTTTTGTTGCAAAATAGCTCCTATTACAACCGCATAAGGTGCCGCAGTGTGTAGCTTGATCTGTGGCCGTGTGTACCTAGTAATAAACCAGATTGTTTGTAAGGAGATTTGATGATTTTGAAAACAACTGATAGTTTGCTAGTTAGAAACATCGTTTTATGTTTTCTGTAGGTAATATTTACATCAATTATTTCAAAGTGTTTGCTTTGCGGACTTCGGAGACAAAGGGAATGGTATTCTTTTGAGATCTTTCATCATTAGTCAAAAACTACGCATCATAGACAGTTTAAAGCCCTCTCAAATACTTACTTATTCCATTTGAGACATTTCGAACTATGGTTTCAATAAATAAATCATCAGAATCACATTTCAAACTGTTTTGACTCCGTCCGTATGTACGTTTCAGGATATACTGACATAAGTGTCAATATTAAAAATATCCAGCGGATTTAAGAATCCGCTCATGCTAATGAGTGACCAAAATAAAATTGATAGCATTATTGTAGAAATAATGAACGAATTATTGGTCTGTGAAACGAATATGGAAAATAAATCCAAATGAATAGAGACTGTCACAATGCGATGCCGCAATACAGCCTCCCGTTAATTGAACTTGCGGGGCCAATATCGCTCTCTTCACATTTTTTTTATTTTCCACTGAACCGCTGCGCTGGATACAGGCTCATAGGGTTGCACATTTAAAAAAAAACTACGGATAAAATGTTTTCGCGCAATCGAACCATTATTTCAGACATATAATTTAATGTACCTATCTACAGTTTCTTCATGCGATTTTACTCGCATGAATCTAATCTTTTCCTTGGACTTCTAGTCATATATTTTATTGCAACCCGTAGGTACAGTAATTACAAATTAGCTATACTCAAACATTTGAATTTTTAACTAGTTTTTCTAGGATATACATAATAAAGTAGGTATTACCTATATTTTAATTATGGGCTACCTTCTCTGGTGAAGATGTTTTAAAATATCCTTCAGTTTGACTGAAAAAGTATTGAATTTATTATTGATAGCTGTGCCAAACAATTCGTTTCCTTTAAATATCTTCAGTATGTTACGAAGTGCATGTTATTTGCCTTCATCCAAAAAAACTTTAACAAAAATAAAAAAAAACTGATGCAGAGCAACCCTATCGAGCGCCCACCACGCTTTCATCGCGCTATCACGGCTCTCAGCCCTGTCACCGTTTTCCCATTTTTCCCGCACACCCCTATTTCAATTCAAAATGATTGAACACTTTTCACATACAAAGAAATTTGAACCTTATTGTAAAGACAATCTATAAAAATCTTACACATTTTGAATGCACAAAAGTTATAATCTACAACGTTTTATTGTAAAGGACAGCTTAGCAATGCGGTTTTTGAATGAAATCCACTTTTGGGGAAACTGGCGTCCGAATTTAATAACGGCTTTAGAATTTATTTAATAAAATTCATTTAACATTTTACCGTGTTCGGATGTGGCGCTATAGTTATTCGTTTGGATATCATATGATATTTTGTGGTTACCTTCGGTTTTTATGGCCGATTATCAAAGGGTCACAGGTGTCTAGCATGGTGTAGCAGGGCCAAAGAGAATATAATAGGTAGGTACTTAGCAGGGCAATCATAATTATATTGAATTTCATTATATATGACCCGCTGCTCCCGCTGGTGCATAATGTGATTTGAATTTGGATCGTTTTATGAAAAAAAATTCATTGTAATGAGAGTTTATTCGAAAGCCCAACTGGCCACTGCAGAACACAAAGCGCGATTATTGTAGTAATGTGAAACAAAAGAAGGTGTTTTTGATAGTTCCGTATTTTATATTGTCTCGCAGTAGGTATGAAAATTAGAGTATGGACCTCGAGAATAAAGCCAGTCTTCGTCTTGGGTAGCTTGAAACCCTCACTTCACTCAGGACTCTACATTATCTAACTAAACTCTAGAGTCCCTCATTCGCTCAGAGTCCAATATACCGCTCGTGACATATCATAGCGAACGAGGTACGAAGCAGTGTCTTATGAGACACTGCTTTATCCCCTTGTTGCTAAATCTACTACTAGGTATTTCCTTGATATTGCATATTGGATTCAAAGTCAAAGTAGAGGTAAGGTAGAATCTTCCGTCTGTCTGGCTGAATGGTTTAAGTTGAAGAAAAGGAGTGAAAAAGGTTGGGAATAGGTTTTTTCATCGTATGGACACTTTTAGTCTGGATATGGATTGGCATATCTTGTAACATATACTTATACTTGTTATAAAAAATAATCTATGTCATTCACTAGGCTATCAGCATGCCATCAATCAGTTTCATCGTGATTGGCTCAGCGGTTTAGTCGTGAAATGGTGACACACAAACTAACTGACAAACAAGAGTTAATTTCGCATTTTTAATATTAGTATGGATTATGCATAAGTATAGCACTGAAGTAGAATTAAAATTAGGATTAAAATACGAGATCGCACTTGTAACTGCAGAGCGGAAAGTTATATTTTTTGGACAATCAGACTTTTTTTTTTCAAATGATAAATTGATAGCTTGTAGGTTCTACTGATTTGGACTCAAATGTTCTAACCATAATACCTCCGAATCTATATACTTATGTATGACTAGCTGTTCCGCGCGGTTTCACTCGCGTTCCCGGGATAAAAAGTAGCCTATAACCTTCGGGAATAATGTAGCTTCCTATTAGTGAAAGAATTTTTCAAATCGGTTCAGTAGTTTCGGAGCCTATTCAATGCAAACAAACATACAAACAATCAAATCTTTCCTCTTTATAATATTAGTATAGAAGTATAGATAAGCCATTGAGCAAGCTATGTCGTCGTGAACCCCCTGGGGGTCTGGGGCTCTGGGCTCCGGGGGTGACAGTGACGACCCAAGTTATCAGGGCGACGCAGTGCCGGGCGTCTTACTACGGTTTAATGAATTAAATGCCATGAAATTACTCTTGACAGTGGGACCGAACGGGTCTATTTTATACGATTTTAGTTAAAATAAGTTTCTGTAAAAAAAAAATTTTTGGTACAAGCTTTTATTGCCGACTGTACTGTTTTTGCTCAGTCTTCAACTACTCGTTATATGGCAGTTCCATGAGCCCAAATACGGCGGGGTTGTGTCATTTTATTGCGCAGTTCCTATGGCCACCTTCCAGCTCCAACATCAGATCAGGTACTACACGTCATAATAATTTTGCTTTGTCCAATCCAATTTACAAAATTTGATTACATTACAGACTAACATCGGGACAGGTGAAACTAAAAATAAAACTTCTTAAGCCATAATAATACGGTCATCCTCCTCGGTCATAGGATAAACATTTATATTGTGTCTGTCCTACAGATAAAAGATACATTGTAATACAATTTCTAAGTGGATCACGTTTACCTGAATATTCTCTTCAATTCTTCATCTGGAGACAGAATGATGCATCCGTCCCATTCACGAAACATCGAAAGCTATCGTTTCGTACCAGCGAATGCTTTGATTAAACTTCCAACAAAAATGTTAACTTCCCTTAATAAACACGTGAATATACCTTAGTAAGTATCAATAAAGTTCAAAATATGATGGCAAGAATGGCAAGTGGTAGTAAACTTAGGGTTGTCGAAGATGGGGTGAGAGGAACCTTAAGTGGGGACTGATAACGTCACAGGTCGAGGCTTAGCGGTTACGAGTCTCGCTTGACGCTCCGCTTTTAGAGGGATGGGGATTTAGACGTTATTGGCTTAAGATTTAGGGTTGTGACTTTATTTTTAGAAGCTGTATTATGTAACATTGAATTTTAGTAAGTGTCCTCCTTGATACTAACTTATTGACTTTGATACTATAATTGTAAATCTTCTTCTTATTTTTTTTAGCTTATAACTTGACTTGAAATAGACTTCATTATTTACTCATGTTTCAAGCTTCAGAATAAATTAAGTTTCGCACTGTATCCATGTAATCGACGTTACGTAAATAGCTGATCTGTTACTGATCATACTAATAAAATACGTAAGTAATTAATTTCACTTGCTTAATATTAATATGCTATTGTTAATATATTTTCAGTAACATGTAGGGGGTCTAAGCAAATTTTACCAATAGCATAATAAGTAATACCTACATGTCCTGTCATTTGGGGTAAGTACAATTTATACGTTTTTTTTCATGCGGCCTATCTAACCGACAAAACGGCATACAATTCTGCTTACTGAAATTATTATAGGTCTTTTTCTTCTCGCAAATCCATCCACTTTCATATTCATAACTCTTTTAGTCACATGGCTTTCACAATAAACCAAATGGTTACCTCTCAACTTTTCATAGATTGATATTTATGCAGAGGTCTAATCATTGCTTTTGAGCTTTATTCTAAACAGCAAGCAGCAGTGCGTGACAACCCTGCAGCATCTCGTTACGTAGCAAGCCTCTCCACGGAGTCATCAGATAAGGGCGGGCGCTCAAGTTTAATTGAATTTCCTCGCAAAGTTTACGCTGCCACCCCTATACCCCGTGCGCTCTGATTGGTGCGGAATTCGGTGCGCTCAAAGACATTGTTCCCGAGTCCGTAGCTAGGGACGTGCTTATGTATTTAGTTAGGAGATTTGCTGGGTACATGAATGGCTAGTGGATACCTATTGCTACGTTATTTGAGAATATTGATAATATGTGACTTGCTGTGTTTGTCAAAAGTATGTTTTGTAGTTTAAATAATTAAAAGATTATGTAATTTGGTAAAGTAATTAAAGTTTAAAGTTAATTTCCCTCGGTTTCTTGTTTACGTTTCCTGCCATTTACCGTTAATATAAATTAAATACCAGCTATACATAGTTACTCAACATTTATACATTACAATAAAAACCTTAACCCAAGGTTATCAACCTAAGATCAAATAGGTACTTATGACCCTTAATTAATTGTAACTTTTATTAATACTATTAACAATTGTACAAACTTGATAGACATCAAAACCATCGCGTATGACGAAGAATGTTGTTGCATAACTTTACAACATTACTAGTGCTTCAAATAAACAAACCATCATTCAATAATAAACCTTTTTCAAACGTCATAATGGCTAGAAGTTTTTTTTTCAAAGATAATTTTAAGTTGGTGTGATGCCATCCAGAATTGGTTACACTTTTGTTTAGAAGAACTAGGCCGCCGGAAGAAGTATTTAGATACGCTTTACTTATGTACATAATGAAAATATTTGTGGTTAACTTTTGCAAGTTTAAGAACTGTATTTAATGACCTAACTTTCGCCTTGTGTGGTTTCTTTAATTTAGCAAACAAATCAGTGGTGCAGCTTTTGGGGGCTGTTCAAACATCAGAGAATTTTCGAAATACCCTTTTTTCAGATGTCTATTACTTTACACTTCTTAAGGAACATACGTGAGCTAGAAGACGCCCATACATCCTCACGTTTCCAACTCTGTGTTGATAAATCAGTCAGGACAAGTCATTACGTATAGATGCCTATGAATAGATAGATATGTAGAGTCTACTTTATAGTTTTACGCAATTGTTGCGTTAGTGAGACTAGAATAAATGTTTTGTAATGATCTAAAGTTTTGAAAAGAGTAAGTAATTGTCGAGTTTGTTTCCGGTTCTTCTCGGCAAATGAATTCTGAACTGGTTTTAGAGTCAGGCTATTCATATGATGCCTGCGAAGATCTATTTGAATAAAATAAATTAAAAAAATTGATGAACAAAATATTTGTATGCATCAACTGAGTCTGTCTCTATGGATAGCCTTTCGCTCAAGGAGCAGCTGACAACTTTTATGAAAGCAGCTTGAAGAACTAGCTACGTTAAATCAATCTAGGTATTGGTTGAGAAAAAACTTCCCATGTTAGTTGTAGTTCATAACTCCCTCCAGGATTTTCCTATACATTTAAATAAATAACATGTTTCTATTAGATACCTGGACATGTAACATAGAAATTTTTCGTGTAATTAAAGAGAATATCCCTCTCATGATAAAGCCCAAACGTCAATATAATAATTCTCATCTAATAATTATTTGTAATCAATACATGGAAAATCATTATGCTGATTTCTATAAAATGTTTACTGATGGATCCAAGGATACAGAAAGCAGAGGGGCGGCCTTTTGGGATCCACAAAACAATAGCTCAATGGCCTTAAGGATTGATTCTGATATTTCTATTATGCATTTAGAGCTTATCGCTATTGCCGAAGCCTTATCCTATATCGAAACTATACATTATGATAAGTTTGTTATCCTTTCTGATTCAAGGAGTGCGCTCCAACCTTTGGCTCGGTGCACCTCGTCTTTACGAGGCACACCGATCGCCTACTCTATATTGGAATCAATTTTTAAATTTCAGCAGAGCTCAAAAACATTAATTTTGCAATGGATACCATCCCACATACATATTAAGGACAATGAAAGAGTTGATTTGTTAGCTAAACAGGCGGCGGTAGATGGTATCCCCATGTCTATTACATCTTTATATACCGACTATATCAAAGTTATAAGAAAGCAATGTCTCGATCTTTGGAAGGAATACAAAGGTCAAAGGAAAAGGGGATCTGGTATAAAACCATCCAGCCTGAAATTTTGAGTGTTCCATGGATAGACCAAAATTTATTAAATAAAGAAAACTTAGTATTAGCTCTTCGCCTTCGCTCTGGACATATTCCGTCAAATAAGTTTTTGTACTTAATGAAAAGAGCTATATCCCCTAACTGCGATGATTGTGGTGTGATTGAAGATGTTACACATATATTGACGGAGTGTGTGCGGAACGAGCGAGTTAGATTGTCTTTTGGTTTATATAAGGGCTTAGATATTGGTGTGTGCAACAGTTTGTTGCATTCCCCAATTTCGGAAGAATCAAAATTATTGTATAAATTAGCTAATATAGCGTTAAAAAAATGATTTGTTAACATTAATGTGTTGTTATAATGGGGTGACATTATCGCAAAGCGATAAAACCCGTCTAAATAAAGAAAAAAAAAAAAAAAAACTTTTATGAAAAAAAAAAACGTTTCATAAAAAAAAATCTATCGGTCAAAATGTATGATAAGTTTGATTTTTTTTTCGTAAATGTTGTTCATAATGATGAGTGCAATAATCCCCAAAAAATTCGAAATAAAATAACATCCAGTAGTCTGTTTATTAAATTATGAACTAAATACCTAATATCAAATAGTAGTAAGGACGAAAGCGACTTCGCCAGAGTATCTCATGAATATAACTTTTTATTTGCGAAGATATGCAATTATTAAAATGTAGCCTTGATATTTTAAACGGACTATTGCATCGTACGTATCAGATTGAGAGCTTCGACGTCGGATATCCGCCCACGAAACACGTATCCTCATATATTGGGTTATTGATCATTCGTAATTGCTCAATCGGATGTTGTACCTTCTAATTCTTGAACCAGGCTTACAGTGGATTATAGTACAGAAAAGCCGAGAAATTCAAAGATGTGTACACCCGTGGCGGGTCGCTAGTAAACAGATTTTCATCAAACATCCCGAATAAACTAGCATTCAATAAAAAAAACGCATTGGTCCATTCGTCTGGGAGCTACGTTGCCAGAGACAGAGACACAGACAGATAATATAATAATAATGTTATCGTTAATTCTCAGGCTCTCGACCCATAGAATAACAGACATAGGCGTCAAACTATGACTCCCCATCGTTTTTCGTCTAGGGTAAAAGAAAAGAACAACGTCTTTAAGCAGCGCATCCAGAAGACCAGAGATGTGCTAAGCTGCGTTGCGAGGCACCAATAGAATCACTTCATTTCTTTAGCGAGGATCGGTATACATGCTTATTGCTTATACCTGCCAAGAGATTCACGCACAAATTTCTTACGTGTAAATTTAAACGTTGTAAAGATTACACAATCTAAGTGCTCCCCTGTTATGTATGAAGGTGACTCGTCTGTTTTAGAAGCCAATTATCTTCTTTTTACGCTATTTCCAATTAAGTTGTGAATTAAAGCGTACACAGATTATAATACTAAGTACTTATCGTTACGATGATTCTAGTTATATATGGTCGGCTGAATCTCCATTATTCATAAACAATGATTCATGTTAATGCATAACTCCGCTAACAGATTAAGAGTGTAGGTATTTAATTACTTATAATTTGTTTGGTTTCATAACGACTTATTATGCGTTTTGAATAATTGCTTCCGACGTAGAGACAATAGGTTCATGCCTATTCAAGTATTCTAATCCTACATAACTTGAACTACAATGTTTTTATATTTAGTTTGGAGACGCGCGTGGTTAAAAGTAGCCTATCTGTTATTTCAGGTTATGCTTAGTTACCAAGTTTCATCATAAACGTCAGTTTTTGCGTGGAAGAGTAACAAAGATCTTCTCTTCCAAACAAACTTTCACATTTATAATAGTAGTAAGTTAAGCATAAATCGATCAAACCTTACTTAGGTATACTCGTGTGTATGGTGTACGGACGATGACAATTAAATAGGGGTGATGACTAAAAAAAAAAAATTTGTCCGTCAGTTAGATTACCAAAAAATTTTGGACATATGTTTTTTCTTTAGTTCTGAAAACAAAAAATAACGAAGATACAGTGCGTATAAATATCGCGTGACATCACGTTTTAGTACACTTTTTACAGAGAAGTGACGTCACAAACCCCCACTCCTGAACTTTGATGCGACCTATCTTTGTAAGTTTTTATTGATTTGATAAAATAAAAAATACGTATCCAATATTTTTTGATAACCTAACTGACGGACTAAATAGAATTAATTATTTTTTACCCAGTCATCATCCCTATTCAAGGTAAACACTGCGGCATCTTATGTGGTTGTAATAGGAGTTATTTTGCAACAAAAAGGTATAGTCTGATGTGTTGGCGTCTGTACAATGACTGTAAATAATTGCTTTTACTAAAGATCGCTTTGTTTACAGGCAATAAGTTCCTGTGAATCCAGTATTAATTAATTACTTAATTCATTTATTGGTACGGTACATTTTTATCAGATTTATGTATATGTGTGTGTGACTGTATAGCGATAATGTTGAGATGTCCGTAGATCTATCACCGACTAACTAGTTCCGGGCGTTGATCTGCGGCAGCGTCACTCGTATTCTGCGCGTGCGTACTTTCTATACGATTCTAATTAAATATAATATGTTCGGTAAATAAAGGCGCGTTGTACTGTATCATATTTTTTTAACTCCCGAAAAAAGAAAAGTCATATCAAATCCTCGAAGGTAGCCTACACGCCTATAGACTAGGTTTTTAGCTCTCTGGCATTATTTGCAAGGTTGGAAATACTCATCACTATTGAGAGCAACTGTGAAATCACGATAATAAAGTCAGTTATTGCATACTATTACATTTTGATCGAGTAACTATTGAACATATGAGTGGAATACCGTATTTTCTGCAATTCCATAGTTATTCCCATCGTGAATTTGTTGATATAGACGAGTTTTTTTACTACAACAATGCCATCGACTTCTAAATCATCCTGTATATTATAAGCATCATGTTCAGGAAGTTGTCGATGCAGTCGCACCGGTAACTATTGGTGTACAGTTAAACTGGGGACATACTTGTAAAATTATTAACTTTTACTATTAGGCCAACGTGTAATTGCATAAAGTCACACCTAAGTTCAGCACGTGAGTATTACGGTATTTTCTTATTCTACACAAATGAAATAAAAAAGCAGTTTCCAGCATCATGGTCTTAAAATACAGCACTATGGAAAATTAAGCAAGCTATAATTTATTTTTGGCAAGTTGACTTCAATGTAGAGTAAAAAAATATGTCTGGGCAATATTTTTCTACTGTTATGGATACAAATAAGATTCTTGATTATATTCAGTATAAGTATATTTTTTTTCATAACGATTAAATATGAATTAAATAACTTAAAACATTCTAATAAACTTTTAACAATAACAAGAAAACACGCAAGAGACTAGACTATCGGAAATAGCCGCCTTGACCTGGTTGTAGTCCAGTGCAAGATTCCACGCCGACACGCATGCTTGTTCAGAAACTGCAATTATTATGGGTTGTTATAATAATTAAAAAATATTTTTGTCATCATCGGAGTAACTAACGCCCTTCATTCAACAAAGAATTGAAATAAAACTCTTAACTTTGCACCGAGCGAGTGCGAAGCTCAAGCGAAGCGTCTCCGTTTTATATAGCTTGGGCAAAAATGCTTTCGTATGTCTGTCCGGCGGATTTCCGGCTGTTCTCCTATACAGGACGCATTTCTCAAACAACTAGAATGTTTTTCATTATAGATTTTCACAGCTTTTAATTGCTTCCATCTACCAGTTATTAGATAGTTTCAACGAGAGAGACCAGGTAGACTTACAAATTAGGTATATCTGGTCCTGTTCATTGCACGTAGCCAGGCGTCGACTCTTGTAACTTTATCTTTATTTTGTTTAATTTATATCCTCGATTTAAGGTGAGATAAAATGTGATTTTCTTAGTAATATTTAGTTAACACTGTTTACTAACATGATAAATATGTCCACGGATTTTTATTATCTGTTTCTCTATTAAGAAATCATCTAGCGACTAGATTCTAGTCCATTCAGTTTTCAGTTCAGTTTGCTTTAAGTATGTCGGCCACATTAGTTCTATACCGGTAGTCATATCACAGGTTAATAAATTACTCTAAATTAAAGAATGCTCAGAGCATATTATCGTAGGAATCGATGCGAAAACATAATGTAAGTATATCTTGTATGTTATTATATGTTACGTATTGAAGTAACATAATTATTTATAGGTCGTACGTAACAACAACGCGCGTAATTATTTGGCACATTACATATATTCTATCTTTGATGAATATCTTTGATTATTGTTCTATTTTTAATCTTTTAGATATTCCCGTATTGTTTCAGTACTACCCTGGATTCAGCGTCGTATTCTCCGTCCAGCGGCTGGACTGGGCTGTACTCCAGCCCCACATAATATTACTGCTACGCTACGCGCTGCAGCGCTTTCCATTTTAATTCTTATCTTACGTGTGTAGTTTTATAAAACACAAATTATGCTGTAATGAATTGCTTCAAGCGTGTTATGATTTAATTAATTATCTATTTGACCTATCGGTGGTGAGCATCAGAACCCACATTATGATGCGTTTATGCAAGATGACGAGTGACGGATTCATTAGTTTGTTCGAATATTTAATTTCAAAATCAAGATAGAAATAAAATACGATCAGTAACAAAACTGAAATAAAAATTACTTCAGTAAAAAATTGTCTGCGTTATATTTCATTTTGTGATGACTTGAAGTTCTCAGATATTTTTAGTTTTCAAGCTTTAAAAATTAATGTATTTTCAGTCAATCATAAACTAAATCAATCAAAGTATGAGTATCTATCTACCTATATATGAAATCCATCTAACAAGAAATGATCCAATTAATTTGGTAAAACACTTACACTTTATATAATACTTACTAGCTGTTTTCCGCAGTTTCACTCGGGTTTTTGGGATAAAAAGTAGCATATATACCTATATAATAGCATTTGGAGATAATGTAAGTACCTATTAGTGAAAAATAAAAACAGAATAGGATCAGCAACTAATATAAAAAAAAAACAATTTTACCTGTTTAAAATATACCTAGTATAAAAATACAGTGCTGTTGACAACTGTACCTATTAATCTAAACTTACGACATATTTTTGTTAAAATATGCAATTTAATATGAACTTATGTGCACTGAAATGCAGTTAATGCCCAATAAGGCATTGACCTTTTTAAATGTTTAAATGAGCTCAAATTCCTTTCTCAAATCAAATCAAATCTTTATATTTCAGTTTTTATCTATTGTAGTATTTTTCTTATTACTCACCATAGTATGAGGATGTATCAGAAGTACACAAACGAAGGTAAATCAGCTATCAAATACAGCTGCAGAACACACCAATAGGTATTTGGTGACAGAATTTTTACACAAGGGTAGTAGCCAGTCATGCGTATCCTACTAGGCTTTCGTAGGAGTTGATCCTATGACCTTTCATTCGATCTTATGATTCCTATGACATTTCACATCGATTATTAAGTTTGGTTCGCATTTTTATTTCAATGTCAAACTTTATTTATGTCATGTAGTTATGTCACCTATACAGTTAATTTATTCGAACAATTAAATACTAAATTAAGAACTACAATATTAACAAGAAATAAAATAAGGACAAAAATATATAATTTTGCAATTACGATTCTTCAAGTGTAACTAGAGAAGAGATTTATACAACTTTCTTCCTATCTCATTACTATATTATGTACACTACAATTACATCTAAAACAGATCGTATTAAAATCTAATATAACTACAAATTGTTTCGCACACAGACATACAGATTATATAACGACATTATGTACCTAGTTATATAACCATAATTAGGTGATAGGAGAGCGAATACACCCACATTAATGAAAATAAAATAAAATGATAACCGACTTTCAAAATATGACCTCAATTAACGAAGTATTTCTTTAAACAACAATTGTACAAAACATCAAAATACAATCTACTTAATAGTTCTTTTTTTCTAGACGGCCGGCCGCTGTTGCCGATCATAAGCAAGATTCCCAACAGGCTGGCAAAGGTACAGCCGTTTTAAATTCAACGATCTGATTTTTTTTTAAGTTGGTAATACGATCATCAACGTAAAAAACTGCGAGATCTGCGACGTCTGCAAGATCGAATCGGAAATGAAGAGATTCGCACGCGAACCTAAGTAACCGACATAGGGCGGGGCACATCGCTCGTATAACCGACGCCGACGGCCGCTGGGACAGAAGGATTCTCGAGTGGTGACCATGAACCATGGAAGTCGCAGCGTGGGCAGGCCTCCTAAAGGGTGGACCGACGATCTTGTTAGGGTCGCGGGAAACCGCTGGATGCGGGTAGTGCAAGACCGGCCATCGTGGAGATCCTTGGGGGAGGCTTTTGTCCAGCCGTGGACGTCTTTTAGCTGACATGATGATGATGATGTTTATGTCCCAGGATATTTAAAAAAAAAAAACAAATATGTAAAGAAATAAATAAGAAAACAATAAAAATTTCACATTCACTACAACTGAAACCTTAAAATGCAATCGATTTATACCTGTAATATTAAAACATATAAACATGCAGTAGAACTTGTTACAAAGTGTACCTTCTACATTCTCAAGTGAATGGAGCTATATTTTCGTAATGTATGCGACACAGCCTTAACTTGCTGATAAGTAGGTATTGAAAACTAGTTCAAATGTATAAGTAACCATACTCACTTAAAACTTCTTATTGGTAAAGGTGCTATCATATTAATGTCCGAGCAGCGATTATAAATTTTTAGATAACAAGATTTCAACGCAGGCGATGCGCGTTGATGTCTTAAATTTACTACGATAAATATTGCTACGAAACTATTTTTACACTACCTCAAATTTTAGTTTTATATTAGATATTTGTGAAAAATCGACGACTCTTTTTTACCAAAACGACATGTTAAGCCTTATATTAACTTATGTATTGAGTTGAATAAACAATTTCTATTCTATTCTAAATGATTAATGTGCTACGAGGACGAGCGGTACGCGGATCTCTTAAAAATACTGAGTTCTAACATTAAGCTATTTATTTATATTTGGGCTCAATATTTATGAGAAATCCGCTTGTCGCTCCCTCTCTGTACCATGCCACGACCCTAACCTTTATATAATCATGACATCGTGATGTTCTTCATCTGCTACTGCCATATGAAGCTGCATTATGCATGTTCACAACATTACAACTATAATTATGCATTGGTAGCGTAACCGTGACTCTAAATTACACTCAAAAGGTTACAGTAACCGTGTCATTGGAAAAGCAGCTTTACTTTTTCTCACCCAGCTGTAAAATTATGGTAATGTTATACAAATATGTAAACTAGGTATCACTCTGCGGTTTTACTCGTATCCTATTTCTGAGGAATACTACATAAAAAGTATACTATATGTTATTTTTGGGTATGTTATGTATAGACATATAATGCAAATCAAATACACCTAATGTATGAGTACTTGATTCTGTTCAGCCGATACATCGAAACGGGCCAGTTGACGCAGTTGGTTAAGACACCACCTATTGCGCCGCAGATCGTGGGTTCGATTCCCATCCAGGACAAACATTTGAGTGCATGAACATGTCAGTTTGTTCTGAGTATATTGTAAATACATACTTATATATTTATGTATATAAAAAAAGTAGTATATTATGTAGTATATCAGTTATCTGGTTTTCATAGTACAAGCTCTGCTTAGTTTTGGATAACCGTGTGTGAAAAAATGTCCCAGAATATTTATGTAGGTTTCGTGATTAATTTAAAACTTTAGTTGGGTATGTTTGGGTACCCTTAACTCCATTTAAACGTGGGTAAAGAAAATCTTTCACAATAACATATGTTTATAGATTTGCCTCGTTGCGAAAAGTAATTGTAAAATAGTAATTCAAAACAGATGATGCGTAAACCGAAACTAGTGATTTGCAAAATTAATGACAGAGATTAATCACTACCTACCTACCTACAAAAAACTAAATATACCTATACCAAAGCTCAAATATTTGATTCAGAACAAGATCTCATCGGTCAATGTTGCTGAAATTGTGCAATAAGAACTTGCTTTATTTGTTTTAAACATTTAATTTGATTCAACCAAGATTCAAACGTGTTATTTACATCAAGATTAAGCACTATTGAATACTTGCTTTCTGTCTGTAGGTAGCCTAGCGCTACGTACGCGCAGCTCTAAAAGATATCGAAAACGTTTTGACAGATTTATCTTTTGTTAGTCTATACATCATAACATTTACACTACTTTAATCCAATACTTTAACCCGGGTAATTAATTCCTTCTGAAACGCATTCCAAAGTTCTATCAACGCACACTTCAATCAAACTACTGGACGCTAGATCCATACTTCCATACTTATACTTAATATTATAAATGTGAAAGTAAGCATGTGTGTCTGTGTGTCTGTTTGTCCTTCATTCACGTCACGGCAAAACGGAGCGACGAAATGACGTGATTTTTTAAGTAGAGATAGTTGAAGGGATGGGGAGTGACATAGGCTACTTTTTGTCTCTTTCTAACCCCCCACTTCCCTAAAATGGGGGGTGCAAGTTTATATGGGACTTTTCGCAGTTTTCAAGATAGGAAGCTAAAAATCGGTACACAGACTCTATGTTACCAACGAAAAATACATGCATCATTTTTTTTGGAATCATCCCCCAGCCCCTAATAGGGGAAGGAAATTTGTGTGAGACTCTCCGCAAAATTTGTACAGAAAAAAAAGTTACGTGGAAAATAGTTAGGTAAATAGGTTGTTGTAGGTAGGTAGGGGTAAGTAGAGGTAGGTAGGGTAGATAGGGGTAGATAGGGGTAGGTAGGTATAGGTAGTTAGGTCACAGTTTTTATTTGTTCTCAGGGCGTGACAACGTCTGCCGGGTCAGCGAGTATTATCATATATCTATGTATCAAATCCATTATGGTATACATAATAAACCTCCACATGAATGCACGCACAATCTTTCACATTTATAATATTAGTAAAAAAATAAATCCTTGAATAAATAGCTACCTTTACATTACTACAAAAAAAAGATAGTAGGTAGGATATTACTTTTGTAGGATTCATCATAAAGCAATCCATATAATAATACAAGTTTATTTCAAATCACCTCAAGTTCTCAGCATTCAAAATATTATAGAACTGTACATTGGTGCCTTTCCGACAAAGTTCCTTATTTATTAATAAGGAACCTAAAAGGATTTAAATATCTTCAAAAGAATGGAGACATAAACAAATTAATTGACATACGTTTCAGCCGCTAATCACAAAATTCCTTTCAATAGGTACCTACTTAAAATTTATATAATAAAATAAAACGCAAAAATATCCATTAAAATTCAAAATGCCGCCCTTAAATGATAATAATATATTATTTTAATCAGACTAAATTATATGAAAAGTCTAATGTCATAATAGATCCCATCTCATATAAATCATATATTCAAGGCTAAAAGTCTCCGGCACACGATACATGCACTGCACAAATATAGATAGTAATTACCCACTTTATAAAACAGCATTTAACTTGCAATTCGTCACTTTTACTGCCAAAACTTCTCATGTTACATATAATATGTGTAGAGACATACTATGTCCCAATATCTTGTGATACTTACGAAATTCACACAAAAACACGCTCCAATATCGGATTGCCTTGTTTGTTTCCTTCGATTATTATTAAACAGACAAACTATAGGCAGGTACTTCAGTTAGCTGAGTACAAAAGTGCTCTATTTCCCAAGGTTATAGGCTACTTTTTGTCCCGGGAACGCGAGAGAAACCGCGGGAAACAGCAATTTTTTAGTATAGATTTAGATTACCTGCTAATGGTAATGTAATTAAACAAAAAATATTGGAACTATGATGACTACCTACTAGAATCGCTGTAAATTCGAGGAATGAACTAGTAGCAATATTACTCTAGCGGCCGTTTTAGACCCCCGGCTCTTTGAGCGAGAAAACTATTTAACTAGTTAGTGTTCATTGTAGTGAAGATAAATAGATAGGTAAAGGACATAAAGTAGTCTTACGTGAAAAGATTAAATCTGATTATGTGTTGTAACACTATGCGCTAATATTTAATTACCTACTACTATATTTCTCTATCAATTGTGTTAATTAAGTGTGTATACATGAACAGGTTTTCTTCTGAACTAGTTTTTAGTCACGTTCCCGGGATCTTATATTTTCCCGGGATATAAAACTAGTATCCAAATATATTTCAGTAAGTTTAGATGTCAAAAGGTAACAATTAAACTCACTTTTGCTTTTTGTTACATAAGTAGGATAGGATAGGATAGTAGGATAATAATTCAGGCGGAGTGTTTTCCACACATTCTGATATGGTAGATCAATCAATGGTTTCAAGGGCGAGGGAGGTGCTATTCACAACGAATTTTGACGAAAGTGTTGGACAGCTCGAATTTTCGGTGAACTAAAATATCCTGAGTGAACCATATCACGGTGCTAGTACTTTGTAGTACTCGCATGACTGGCCAGCTTTAGCCATCTCATGGTCTGCGTGGTAGAGAACGTGATAGATAGATAGATTTAGGCTCACTATGAAAACAATGTGGAGTAAAGTAAAGTAAGGTTACAACAATTTTATTACTGAAGGTAGTAGAAATTATGATAAAAAGAAGAAATCAATTTCCTCCCCTAAAATGTCGTATCATGGGTTTATATATGTATATATCTAAAGGTCCATAAGTTTCCGATAGGTCCGAGAGAGATCTAATAGACGGAAGGATATTTTCGAAATGAAATGAATTTAGTCGTCAAAGCTCATCGGGGAGAGGGGAAAGGTCGGCAACGCGTTAGTGCCGCTCAGAACAGTAACTAATAGCCAAATAGCTTTATTTACAGTTCTGATATGACCCCACTTAGCCTATGCTAAGTAACCGCTTACACCAGAAAGATCGTTTCCCGATCGTCGAAATGTAAAAAATTACATCTATTGATCTATCAGATGCATATTATTATTATGTACATAGAGAAAACTAGTGACATAATCCAAGTAAATAAACTGGCTATATTCAGATATGAAACATATAAGAGGCTGCAAATGTGCCGAAATTAATCCCCTCGCTATTAATAAAATATCAGCAATATTAAATATTGCTGGTATAAAAATGTGGCTACCATATTTGGTACCTACTGAGATAAACTCAAAAGTTTAATCAAAACTCATTGATCTATTTAGGTCTCAATAAGGGACTTACGACGTATGGTACATTTACTACAGTTTTTTAACTGAGAAGACACCATAAGAAGAAAAACGACATAGATAGACATACAATTTTATGACGTAGCTTTGTGTATTAACTTAAGGCATAAAAAATTACATTTATACGATACATTCGTCACAGTCTACATGGCACACATTTGAAAAAACCTTGGACGCCGTATCTTGTCTTTCCATCGGGTTTTCAGTTACTTTCATCACACCGTCACGATAGCGTAATATAACACTTAGAAATGGTAATAAGCACACAATAAAATCGAAGTGGAACGAATTGTTAAAATGTTTGTTTCAATTATTATAATTTTATTCATGATTTGCCGGAACCATTATGAACGCACTAATTGGAGATTATGCATAAACAAAAGATTAAAATGCTTATGTTCTTTACAATAGTCCAAGATATCTAAATGTGAGCTTAGTGCACTATTCAAATATATTGTAAGCTAATTTCCAGGAGCTAAAAGCTTTTAGCTGATCTTCCTCTCACTCTTTGTCAATATAACCCTAGAAGTTATAGCTAACAAACAATGAAGACTCCTATATCTTACTAACATTATAAATGCGAAAGTTTGTAAGTATGGATGGATGGAATGATGATAGATAAAATACTGAACGGATTTGGATGAAATTTAGAATACAGATAGTTTATAATCTGGATTAACACAAAGGATACTTTTTATCCTTGGAAAACATAAGATCCCTCGGGAACGCGGGTGAAAACGCGGGGCGGAAGCTAGTTACCTATATATAGGTACGCGTATACGTATATAGTATTTGTATATTATCATTATTTGTGAACGCACTGTCCTTTGAGAAGTTCTCGCTTGCAAATTCTTATGACATCGGCCCACCCAGAATTATTTTATCAGTTCCTAACCGTTGAAGGTATTGAAACATAATGATGATGATGATTTTAAACTTGCATATAAATCACCTTTAATCATGCAAAGTTATGCAAGCTTCACAAAACGGGTATAGGAACTCAAAACACGTGATATCGTAGATGAGCCGCTTAGTTTTCAAAATGGAATGCAATCACAAAATAATAAGTGCAAGTTACAATTAATAAATACGATTATCGAGCCCAAGCGTTCACCCTTCTTTGGCTAACACATGCCGTTCAAAAAGTGGGAGGGACGGTATATAACATGATGGTAACATGGCTTCACCACACAACCAGTCTTCGGCAATCGACGAAGACACACAGCAACATGAAGTTATTGGTGAGTCCACAATAATAATTAGTGAAGTGGCAAGTGTTGTGACAAAAGTGTTTACTTATTAAAAATAAAAAAAAATAGGACGGGATTTTCGTGCGTATTTTTTAAATTTTAAGTGTAAACCAACTTACCTACAATTAGTTGTTTTTAAAAAGAAAGTGTCAATATTTAATTAAAACGGATTATTGATTTTAATTTGTCGAAATCAGCATCATCATTAAGAATGAAAAATACATTTATTATCATTTAGGTATGTTTGTTATTATGAGTGAAAAAATAAATAAATTTAGTAATTTTATTAACAGATAATTATAAAACAAAAGTGATTTAATAAATAAAATGCTCTAAAGTAGGTAAGTAAGTAAATTCTAAAATCAAGCAGTGATAGAATAACAAATATTCATACAAACTATCAGTTAGTTTCTAATCAAGTTCAATAATCAATCAGTATATTGATTATCGATTCTTCGATTCGATTATTATCGAACCAAATTAAATAATCCTTTAATCATAAATCTCATACATTTCATGCAATCTCTATGGCCTTTTAAACTATTAATCATTGAATGCCATAATCGTCTCTACTAGTAAAACAATAACTACTAAATTTAGAATCGCTTGATCTATAGATAAAAATACATGCGATACATTTCCCAACATAGATAGGTAACTAATATCTATCGTATTTCGAACTAAGTACTTAAAATTTTGCATAATCTAGAAGTTACATATTCCTAATAACTCATAGAGGTAATAAGATAAACAAGAACACAAGAAGTCGTTATAATAAACTTTCGCTAACTGAGGCTTATCTCAACGAAACGTCCACTCTTTGTACGACTTACACTATCTATACTATTAAAAAAAAAAGTTATAAAAATAATATCTAGACGTGAAAAAGATAAAAAATTAAATTCCGTAGATATTGAGACAAAAGGTATCCGTGATAAAATTCTAAAAATATCAGACTCCTGCATTAATACATTTTTAACTAGATATGCAATTATTTCTAATGATAATACATTTCTAAATATCTTGAAAAGCTATGGCTTTTGAGTAAAATAACAAAAAGAAATTCGAATGGAAAGCTCTCATGAATAACGTCAATGTCCAAAAAGTAAAGATACTGTTACAACACTAGATTCCAACTAAGATACGTAGATTACATTACAAATTACTACATCATAATTGTAACGTATTCCAGTTACACATAATTCCTTCCTTATTTACCTACCGGACAGGTTGCTGAGATATTTCCTTCCACTTCCGAGAAAGTATTGAAAATTGCAGCCTTGCTAGGAAGCGGGACATGACTTTATACATACTTAAGATTTTTATACTTTCTCATTAGAAAATTAGGAATTAGGAACGTTTTCTTTATTCATATAAATAAATTATCAAAACAGTAAATCTCATTTTATTATACAGTTAATTTTTATTTGAATGAATATTTTGAAGTTAAAGTCTTGTGGCAGATAAATACATTCATTCAGAAAAATCCGAATTATACAAAAAAAAAATTCAGTATAAGCACAAACTATTTTTCATAATGAACAACGAATGAGTGTAATTTGTTACATCAAAATCTTAGGAATTAGATTATGCTTTTGTGGTAACGCACATCGTTACTATGGCAACAGTTCCACAAAATATGTTTGTTTGTTTATTTGTATTAAATTGTGCAGACCGGTTTACCACGACCGTAATGGGATTTACCATTCTCTACTCTATGGGAATTAGGAATGGTAACTAGTTAAGATCTGATATAGTACGGTGGTAATGAACTGCAAATAGTTTAGATAGTTTAATCGTCTCTAAATAAATATCAAAGTATGTCAAAACATGATTAATTTAAATAAAGGCAGAATAAAAATACAAATAGTTCTACATGACAAATCAACTATGCCATACGTAGGAACTTCAAATACAAAAAAATTAAATGAAAGAGAAAAAAATAATTATTTAAATTAATCAAATTACTACCAACATATACCGTAAATATTTACTCAAAAACATCTCAGAATTATTTTTCAAACGAATAACAATTAGATTCTCCAAAAATAAACTATAAAATAAGGGACAAAACTAGAGGTAGGAAGAAAAACTCAAAACAGAAATGTGTATTTGCAATAGATTCCGCATAAATAAAAATCTGTCACATAAGACATAGCGTAGTAAGACATATGTTTACAATATCGACAAATTCCTAATATTGACATATGTAGTCATGAGGCAAGTAGAGTAGTGTAAGTAATGAGCTACGAGTATAATTACATAAAGATGGACAGCACGCACGAGTGTACTTAGCGCCGCATCAATAGGGTTGTAACATTACAAAAAAAAAAATCTATTTTTTGTAATTTGAAATTCTTATTTTTACAAATATTATTGACGCTAGTTTTGCCAATATAGTATTTTAAGAAATGTTTATATAGTTACCTATTGAAGATTTTTTTGCTTTAGCCTATCTAAAGCAGCGTTTAACCACAATTAACAACAAGGAGGGCGCTCTAGGAGTTTATCTCCAGTTTCTTACCACTTGTATCCAGTCCTGTATATCCACCTTTTTTAGGTCATCAGTCGAGCATGGAAACATGAAGATGGCAACCTTAGCCAACGCCCCTTGAGGTTATGCCATACACGGATAGCAAGTGCTTTAGTTGTTAATCGTCAAGCTCAATTAGATCTAACGTAATTGAATCATCAATGATCATCACATTACACATTACGTGAAACGATTACATCACTTCATGTACCAATATGTTTTTTTTAAGATCAGATTGATCAGGCTGTACTTTTGCATAGCACGCGGAGTATAGTAACGTATTATTTATCTATAGTTTTTTTTTTCACAATCAGTTCATATTTAATACCCAAAACTATAAAAATCTGTCGAGAGCATTTTTCAAAATATTTGATATTTCAAAATATATACATAATATCTATACAAAGACAAATAATAGGTACCCAAAAAAATTTGCCTAAATATTTAAAAGAGTTCCTACTGTTGGATTTAGCATGTTTTAGATTGCAATTATTTATCGATAAATCTCACAGACAAGGAAGTAGAGTCTCGTCACTAGAATGTTAGGTCGCGGACATTTGGCATTATTAGTATGAATAGTCACGCTTGGTTTCACCGTCTCATAGGAAATCTCACGTGAGGAGTTAGTGCGTCACGTCAGTGCATTCTGAACACATAATTTGTTTAGATCATTGACACTTCGTAAGCGATCTTATTATGGAATTTTACGTTAAGTATAGAATTGTGCTGTAGAAATATTCTTAACTATGTGTTTATACTAGCTATGACCCGCGGTTTCACCCGCGATATTCTTTGAATATGCGTGTTGTTATCTAAAGTAAAAAAAAAAAATATTTCTTGACCTACTTATATGATTTTAAAATAGACTACGATGTACCAGCAACACCATATTTTTTAAAGAATTTCCTAAATTATATAGATTACCGATTCAATTTTTTTTTATAACATATAAATAACTCTTACAAAGAAAGTAGTGCATGGATAGAACACTTAATCGAGTTACTCAGTCGAAGTATGGCCGTCTTACGTTAACAGTGTACTTATCTCTGATCAACTTTCACTAGAGCACAATATGGCGTAATTAGTGTACGGTGAACATGAAGTTACTCCACCTTGATGGCCCACTGTCATAATTGGAACAATTCTATTCTTAAAACTGGGTCAACTACCTACCTTTGTTTCAAACACTAGAATTATTCAAATTAAGTTAATAGCCTTTTGTTTTCTATTTTTTTTCTGTTAAATTAAATTAGTCAGTAATAAACCATTGTAGGCCTTATCGTCATCATCTTTAGACGTCTAGTCCTCGATGCAAGCCTTTACTGAAAGTTCCCACATCCTCCTTCGTCTTAAAAGTATAACTAAATCTGGTCCACGGCTAAAAGATAAGCTACTCTCAAAGCTCCTGCTAAGCTTTGTGTGCCACCATCGGCCACATCATCACTGACCACGGTGAGATTGTGATAAAAAAAATGCACTACTACTTCCAGACGGAAGTCTGTATGAATTGGCTAAGCTTTAAAAATAATCATTTATCCATACTTTTTAAAGGTTTTACAAGATCATCTATTTTGAATAAACTAGCTTTCTTTTCATTAAACAAAAAATGGTTCTTAATATAGTACAGACATTATACATAGATTTTCCAATATCAGGAAGTTATTCTTTGCCATAAGGCTTATTTGCCGGCTTTATAGCCGCCGGGGGCGTACCTTATGTAATGCATGTCGAACTAGAATCGTTTACATTCATAATTTCTGTCACGATCAAGTAGAAACATCTATTGAGCAACAGTTCTCATTACTATGTCACAGATAATTCGATGCTACAGACGAATATATTATCATAGAATCATTCAGTTAAATTTATACTGACGCGCCATTTTAGGTAAAATATGGAAAAAAATTGCGAAATGTGAAAGCAAACATATTAATTTATCCAATATTACAACATACTCGTTACGAAATGGAATTTCAAATCAATATACCAGTAATCAGTATTAAACGTTCTGTCCTACAAACACTCAATTCGAAGCGTGCTCAAGATTTTATCGAATAATAGCTATTATTTTATGCTATTATGCAAGTATCAAGCTCATTCGTACCGGTATTAAAGCATTGCGAGAACTAGTAAATCCTTGCTCAGACATAAACTTATACAATTCTGAGAAAGTTTAACTTGTTCTCTAGTAATTATTAAGTAAGTGAACCGACGTAAAACAGCGTGATTATATACTAAACAATAGCGGAACTATTGAATTGTATATACATGTACCTACAATGAGAGATTCGCTCTCGTTTTATTTTACGATTATAAGACGGTAGAAAGCGAAATGTTTAGTATTCCGAACTGACACCAGATTTAAATCTACTTAACTAAATCCATTCAACTTTTACTTTTACTATATTCTATGAACGTATAACTTAAATTTCATCTCGTTTGTTCTCAGGTTGTTTTGGTGGTATCCCTGGCCGTGGTGGCCTTTGCCAGTGAGGAGAAAGGTGCACCAAAGAAAGCGGCTGCCGAAGAGAAGAAGCAAGACAAACGAGGCATTATCGACATCGGTTATGGTGGCGGCCAAGGATATGGTGGTGGCCAAGGATATGGTGGTGGCCAAGGATATGGCGGTGGCCAAGGATATGGTGGCGGTGAAGAACACAGCTTTGGCGGAGGTGGTTACAGCTTCGGTCACCAGGAAAGCCAAGGCCATGGCCATTTTGGTGGAGAAGGCCTAAGCTTGGGTGGATATGGCGGCGGTGAATACGGTGGCTCATCTGGCGGCTCCGGAGAATGGAAACCGATTCAATCTGGAGGCGGAGATTATGGACACCATCATCATCACGAGCACATCAAGACCATCGAAGTTGTGAAGAAGGTGCCAGTACCTTATACCGTTGAAAAACACGTTCCTTACACCGTTGAGAAGAAAGTGCCTTATGAAGTCAAAGTGCCCTACCCTCAACCTTACACCGTTGAAAAGAAAGTACCTGTAACCGTCAAGGAGTACGTCAAATACCCCGTCTACGTCCCAGAGCCTTACACAGTTGAGAAGAAGGTGCCTTATGAAGTCAAGGTCCCAGTAGACAAGCCTTACGAAGTGAAAGTGAAAGTTCCCACTCCTTACACCGTCGAGAAGAAAGTCCCCTATGAAGTCAAGGTTCCCTACCCTCAGCCTTACACCGTCGAAAAGAAGTACCCAGTTCCCGTAAAATACGAAGTCAAAGTGCCCCAGCCTTACGAAGTCATCAAGAAGGTGCCTTATGAAGTGAAAGTCCCAGTCGACAAGCCTTACAACGTGTATGTTGAGAAGCCTTACCCAGTAACTGTAGAGAAGCCCTACCCAGTAACCGTTCACAAACCAGTGCCTTATGAAGTTAAGGTCCCAGTTGACAGGCCATACAAGGTCGAGGTTGAGAAGCCATACCCAGTACATATTAAAGTGCCAGTACCTAAGCCCTATGATGTGTATAAGAAGATTCCTTACACCGTTGAGAAGGAAGTGCCTTATGAAGTAAAGGTACCCATCGACAAGCCTTACCCTGTATATAAAGAAGTCCAAGTCCCGCTTGTGAAGGAGGTCCCTTACCCTGTCAAGGTCCACGTACCCATTTACCTTAAGAAAGAACAGGAGCATCATCATCACGGCTGGCATTAAACACTGTTAGTTGGTTAGGTCTCACACCAGTACCTTATAGGCTAAGTTCAAAAATTGTGATCGTTTAGTATTTTAGTGTATTATGTATATTTCTTTTTGCAAAATTGTTAATATCTCGGTGCTATTCGCTCACGTTTGAATGGTTGTGATTTGAATGTATCATTTGAAGGCTGGGAGTAAGTCTGGTTGTAAAATATTCAGGAGATTTTCCGCATAGCATCGTCATCGATGCGCGGTCAGTCTTATAGATTTAATAGAACTGTTATTAGCTTTTATATGCTTGTTATTGACAATACGTGGATTGAAGCACTCGTAGTGCTCAGTTGAGGCTGATTTAATAAAATTGTGAAATGTTCTCGGTGTTTCTGTTTCCCTCTTACAATGATATAAAGCAGAATGAGAAAGTAGAGTAATTACTTTAATTGTGTAATGAAGTGAAACAAATGATATATTATATGATAATGGTGCATGAAGACTTTCACAAATAAACATATTTGGAGCAAAATGAATAAGTCATGTAACATGTACTTTAAACAATGATTTATACGATGTTCTATCAAATAATGAATCAAATAGCAAAACACTCACTGTTGATCTTATTTTAGATAAGATAGAAATCAGAGATGGAACATCATATAATATTGTATGAACTGGTTTTACTAAATAACCTTTATGACTCATTCACTAAAAATAGGTACAGACAGACACCAAACATTTTTTAATTCTCACACACGCTCTGAATTCTTCAGCTTAAAATCTGTTGCCAAGGACACTAGCCGTATCTTTCAAGAGCTGCAATTGGGACTCAGTTCCCTTATAGGCTTTGTAAAATTACTCCTACTTTCATCCATATCACATAGCATGGTGATATTATAGTTATCCATGATTAAAAAGTTATAGATAAACTAAGACAAGATAGCCATCATGAATAACATGGCATTTCTTCTCATGATGGCAAAGATCTAAATGTTTAGACAAAGGTTAAATATGGAAAGGTCTGAGAAGACTATTAAAGATCACTTTGTGAAGATAGATTTTTTCTCCTATTCTTAATGTGACAGTATCAGACATAACTTGAATGCATTGATGAAATCATGAGAACTAAGGGCATAGAGATAGAAGTACTTTGCCCTCTGAAACATACTACAATTTTAAAAGTAATAACAAAAATAAAGGCACAATAACAATAACGTTATTGACCCAAATTCACCCACTATTGAAATTTTATTACATTTTTATTTGCCATAAAAATCGGAGTAATATTTTTGATTGTTGCAATTGCGTGTAGGTATGTTGTAATGTAGCTAATGTTTTGCAATGATTGCTCATTTTGAACTATAGTAATTGGTGCATTACAAGATCAGATATGGTGTTCATGTGTTTTCTGCACTGATGCTTCAAATGAACGCAATACTTAATCTAAATGAAGGTAAATCATTTGAAGATTGATCAATGATTGTGATGTTTACATAAAAACACAGAACGAAATAATATCATGGATCATCATCATCACGTCAGCCGAAAGACTTCCACTGCTAGACAAAAGCCTTCCCCAAGGATCTCCATCATGACTGGTTTGGTCTATTATGGATACTATAAAATAAAATAAACCACTAATTTATGAAATATGCTAAATTGATATGAACAGGAGGGATGCTGTAAATATTTAGGTAATAAGGAAGACTGGTACACGAAAAGAAATCTTGTGATGATGGAGAATTGACTTCACTTTTAAATAACTTAATGTTGTAGTTAAGCAGTCACTGCAACACAGATTGATATAAAATGCTCTTAGTACGGTTCGTCGTAACGATGATGAAGGAAATACGAACAGTAATTTCTATATTTATTTAGCGGTAATGTTAGCTCATTATAATACAATTTCCTTGAAGCAGATAATTGATATAGCTTTACCTACTACGGTTTGCTATTATGTATGTAGTTTACATAATATGTTTTTCATGAAAACTATTTTAGACGATATTGTTTTTGGATACTGTATCTGTAAGAATGTTTGAATGATCCTCGCTATGCCTTTAGATTTTTGAACCAGTGATAAGTACAATATATTACGAGTATATACTAAGGGTCGGTTGCATAAAGCACGGTCATAGTAAGGTTATAGTTAGGTTACGGTTATAGTTAACTTTAACCGCCGAAAGAAAACACACTGGGTTGCTGGTGTCACTTTAACTAAAATTTTTACCGTAACCATAACCGACCGATGGAGATCAGTCATCTTCAAAGTGACTTTACGGTCATAGCATGGTAATAGATAAGTTAACTTTGACTATAACTTTAACTAAAATGTATGAGCAACCGGCCCTAAGTTAAATGTTACTTGTATAAATCCGTGTCAAGTTGTCAAGTGATACGCAAGTTAACGAGAGCTTTGAGCGATCGCTTATTATTTTGTAACGCTCATATTGCAAATGACTTGCAACTATAAAAGTTCATGTTGCTATATTTACACCTTTAGTGTAGGTTGCTTTGGACGTAGTCATCCGAAGAGTTCATCATTATATTTTGACGGTTAAGTCACCCATCTAATTTTAATTAATTCACTGAAGAGGTCACATCAAAGGCATTGTAAGACCTCTTATCAACCTAGGTCAATCTGCGCTGCAAATCATCGTACTCAATAAGTAGAAATCAATCAAATTGAACTGTCTGTTTGTAATGTGCTCGACTAATTTTGACGGGCTTTCACTAACAGATAGCTTATGTTATAGTAACAAGCTACTTTTATTTTAATAAAAGAGTTAGGGTTCCGCGCAAAAAATGTTTTATCCCGCGAACGCTGATGAAACCGCGGGGGCCATTATAAATAACAGTTTTAATTGGTTAATAATCATAACGGACAAACATTTTATGAGACAGTTGTAAAATCTCACAATTGGTCGTAAAATGCCTTTGGTATAAATGATTAAATGTTGTACAAGTAACATTCCTTTGTTTCATTCTACTATTCTGAAATCTCCAGATATTATGACATATTGTAAGTGCATTTTTTTAAAGGTAACATTAAAACGTAAAAGTAAATAAAAGTATTTAATATTCTACATTATCTATGTATATGGTCGTCTAATTTCACTATGGCTACGATTTAAAAAAATTATTAGTTTGAAAGTCGATTTAGCATATCATAAAGTGCTATATTGAATTGAATATCAATAAACAAGAATTTGGTGAAAATAAGTCTTTATATCTATTTCGTTAAGGCTCATTTGAATTTCAAGTAAAACTTGTAAAATATTTATAGTAGGAAGTATGCTAACAGGTTACTCGGCGCTTTGAGTTATGATCAATTTAAAGCATTCCATTCAATACCATATTGTCTATTTTTAGCTAGTTTTATAGTTTCTGTTTGCGGTAGAAAATATCTTCAAATACTTTGCAAATAGATCTGAATTAATGATAGTTGTGTCCAAAATTGGCAATGTACCTACACGAAAACTACCAATTCGATAGTAATTAGTTAATTTATTTATGTTTCCACTTCGAAAGTAATGGGCGAGAAAATATAATAAAGGTAATAAAAAAATAATATAGGTAATATAGTACCTATACTTTTACAAATAAAAATGATAACGATGAATTACCTCAATCCTTTAAACGATGCCTCTGTAATATTGGTACGGCGCAGTACAAGGCCTTTAGCATCAAGGAGAACAACAGCTATTTGTAATCTTTACGAATCGTACAATTTTGGGTTATTAAAAATTCAAGTTTAGAAAATTAACTGCATTGCGAATATTGCGATTATCTGCACTACAATCGAATCGCAGAATCTCCCGACTTATTAGTCATTGAATAGCCAGTTTTATCGCTAACGCTAGTACCGTCAGCAAAATCTCTTCCACGTGTTATGAGAGCATTGTGTAACTCGCTTCCACTCGCGTACGATCATTAAAAGTTATGTCTACAAAAACTACGGTCGAATTATAAATTACTACGGTTCTATTGTCTATGTTTGCGTAAAAACGCGATGGGCGTTGAATTATTGATACTTTGAAGACATTATTGGCCATGCAGTCATGGTGCCTCGTGATGTAGATGGAACTTGAACACATAGTAACTCGGGGTTACTTGTAAGTCCTTAGGTAGGTTCTAATCCTACTATCCTACTAATATTATAAATGCGAAAGTTTTTTTGTACGTCAGAAGGTTGACAGCAGGCAGGCGGTCCATCTGATGGTAAGTGGTTACCGTCGCCTATCGCCATTTGCAATACCAGAGGTATTGCCAATGTGTTGCCGGCCTGTTACAAGGAAGTTTATGAGGATGCATGTATGTATGTAAGGTTACTAAGTATGTTACTCTGAACAGATTTTTAATGAAACTGGGCACATAGATAGATCATATTCTGGAATAACATATAGGCTTCTTTTTATCCCGGGAAAAATAAGATTACGCAGCAATGGAACGACGTCGTTTTTGTGGCATAGAGACGGGCAACTTTTAATTCAGGGAACGCGAGAAAACCGCGGGGCGAATTTTAGTATTGTATTAATAAGTTAAGGTAAACTGCTAACATCTTGATATTTATATGGATGAACTACAATTAGAACGCTATCATGCAATTTATCATTTGATTAATAATTAAAAACACATATTTTTTAGATGAACCTAAAGTTCACACCTTAATTTAATCAGTGTTTCTTTTGGAGTATTCCAAAACGGTGGTAGAGTCCATTATTATCTTCTGACCTTCATATTATGTACTCAATTCATCAGATCCTAAACTGAATGAATGAATTTTGAGTTTGAATGAAATGATTAAAATTGTAAACAACACCATGTTTACGTAAGTTTTAGAAATCCAAATAAAACAAAACCGTATCACGTAAGTATACGGTAGTAAAACAATCTAAATCTATGCGTATGTAGGTACCATCCTAAATTAAGGTTACCGAGTGAATTCAAATGAATGAAATAAGATGAATCAATTTGAATATCTACTTTATAAGCATTGTTTTAAAGGCTATTTTACCTTTGAATCATCAAAATTCTTTTAAAAGTTGTTGCTGCAAAATCAACTCAAATCCAAAATGCTAAGAGAGGTTTTAAGATTGATTGCTTCTAAGCAAATTGGCTTAGAATGTGTGATACGTGAAAAAAAAGTTTGATTGTTCGAAAGTAAGTATGGCAAATAGACACGCATGAAGATGCCTATTAATTTTGTAACTTTGAAACTTTAAAACAGGAAAACAAATCACCCCTTAATACAAACCTCATTATTAGGTCGTTGAAAAACAATCATCCGATAAATCGATAATAAAACATTTTATTCAGTTGTCTGTTCTTATCTACCATATTTATCAGACAGATTAGATTGTTTCGTTTAGGCACAAAGTTGTTTAAATGAGGTGAATCATTTAGGGGCGGAAATACAAAGGGGATGAACAAATAAAGGGCTTTTATTGCTCTTAATATTTTTATTGGTTTTGCAATCACCTGTGGTTGGAACAAATTGGTTGATAAAATAATCTTCGAAATATTTATCAATGATTATTTGAACGATTGATTCTATTTAATTTCCTTATCAAAAAGTTAAGATTTAAGAATAAGGTTCGCTAAGATCATTTATTTTTTATTCAAAATTGAACAGTGGAATTTGAATCCAGGATTTAAGGTTTATTTTTGATTAATAAAATGGATTGTCGACTTTTTGTCAAGTTTACAAAAGTGAAGGTAGGTAGGTACCTATTACAAATGGTGCGGTAGTACAATGGAGCGGTCCCACTCATGTTGATTTGTTGATTACTAGCACCTGTGGAGTTCACACTAAAACTAAATAAAGGTTTAGAGATGGCATGTGTAAATTAATTAAATTACTCGTACTTACTCTAACTAAACCGAAATCAATTGTTATGGTCATTCCGTCCGTTTTTCCGTCTGTTTTAAGCTTCAAACTCGAAAACTAAGTAAGGAAGAGTCTGGTTTACAAAACTGTATTGCCTGGGCGACGAACTACCACAAATGAAATGAAAAAATAAATAAAAATAATATTTGGGAGGGAGCTAAATTAAATAAATATTCTGAGGGCAATAAAATTACATGTTCAGCAAAACGTAACCTTATTTTTCATGCGTTAAAGATTAATATTATTGGGAATAATTGTTTATTTCTGAAACTAAAGATGAAGTTGTTTAGATAATAAAAGATAAAATCATTAAATATACCTAAGTAGCTATCTGACAGTTCTGTAACCATTCATAACTCTGTGCTCTAACCATGGTAAATGTTTCACATGACCACATTTCCAACTGAATTAGTCCGAGTTGTACCGAGATCCTAATCTCCGCCTATTTTACCGAATTACCAACAAGAATGTATATTATTTCATTATTTGTGAGTTTCATTAATTTCTATCGCTAATAAACAAGGTATAAAACTTCAAATTAACCAATATATCATTGTTAAATGGACATTTTAGAGCTTTATTACCTTTAATATATAAGGCTATTATTTTTCGGTAACAATTCTAGTTTTCTTTTGTAATAGCAAATAACATGTTGTATGTTTACCTGCAAAATAGGTAACTGCAAATCTCAAGTAGTATATTTGTTGCTATGATCATAATAACAGGCGAATGTATTTATTGACTTGAGAGTTCCCGATCGACAAAAATGACATGCTTTTATTTAATTTGCCATGTATTTATCAACCATTATGATTAGATTTCAATCTTTGTAATTTACTATTATATCAGGATGTTAGCTAGCAGTTGGTATAAAGGAGATATCAACGCTGAAGCCTGCTTTAGGTTTGCCAAGATTTCAGTCCATGTTTCCAGCAGCCTCCAAAGATCAATATATAATTGACGATAGGAAACGTCAACCAAAGAAGACCTCCAAGAAAGTAGGCATGTGATAAGTTTGTAGATTCTGAAGTTGAAGAATCTAATAACAGTATGAATACCTACAAAAGTCGTCAAGTTTTAACTATTCTGACAGGTGTCGACTTTGTTAACATTTTTGACTAAAGATTTTGATTTAAATCGGAATTCACTTTCATTTAGGGTTATACAGTGCAGTTGTGAATTATTTTTTAACAGGTGTTTTATTTACGGTTAAAAATACAGGAGAATACATTCATATTTAAAACATCGAGTTTAATATTATGTAAAAATTGAATTCCTTGATATTTTTTGTGGGGGCTAAATAAATTATAATAAAATGTTTTTTTTTTTTTGTAAATATTACCATAACCTCTGCTGAATATAGCAATTATTTGCATTGCACATTATTATGTAGGGCAAATTGTGTACTTATTATGAATTTATAATGATGATGCCCTTAGGTATGGGCATAATGAAATTAGTGAAATATTCAATAACAATCTTCTTTACCTATTGTTTTTTGGATAACAATATTTAAATTCTTTAATTAATAATTTTCTTCATATTAAAATATTTGACATTGTATGATTTTAATTTTAAACGGTGACAGCCCTTATTACATCACTAATTAGACATTAGTTAAACATCCCTTTCCGCCTCACTTATTTACGTTTTAAATATTTTCTTGATCAAAATCATCTTGTCAAAACTTGTTCCAGACTTTAACGAAAGTATTTTAAGAATGCTTCGCTTCTATAACCTTTTGATCGTCATTTTGATCACATTTTTGTGCTACTGTTATATCGTCCCAACATAACTTTACAAATCAAAATAACGATACTGTACTGCAATCGCAAGAAAATAAGGTTTATATTAGAGTAGAATATGAATTACAAATTGAATGATTTCATGTGATTTTTATTGTCCATTTCAGAAGCGAAAGGGATAGTTACAGATTTTATTTGAAAAGCTGTGATTACATATTTAAATAAATGTGTCATCCAAACAGTTACAACATCAGAATACCTTCTTAATGGTTCTAATTAAAAATACATGAAAATATTCTGTGAATATTCATAAAGTTTTTTCTTTATATTATGCATTATGGAACAGGATTTATTTATAGTAACTTCTATGCTTAAAAAAACTTGACTAAACCGATTTTTAATGTCAAAAAGTAGCCTTTAGTATTCCAGGATAATATGAATGTCTTATTGGACACTTTTTTTAGAATCAGACCAGTACAAACAAACAAACAAATACCTCTTTATAATATTAGTATGAACTACACAATTTTTTTTAACTGTTCATAGGTGTCTCGAACCAAAAATGCGTGCAAAAAATCAAAAGTCGGAAATAAAAGATCGATACAAGAATTCTTCCACAATACGACTTTGAGGACCTTTTGTTTTTTTTTCGGGTTAAATGGTCCGTAAATCAATCTGGTAATGTCGTGTGACACTTATTAAGGTCGCCGCCTTTTAATATAGGCTTGTTGATTTGGCTCTAGATAACGTTGACATAAAATAAAAACACTTAGGTAATTTTAAGTATTTTATGCTGGATTTTTGAAAAATAAAATATTGGTAGGCTATAATTCTTTACGAAAGTGGCGAATGTACTAGTTAATCATAGGCCGTTTTTTTGTCTTTGTCAATTGTTGTTATTTGTAATTGTTAGTTTTGGGGATAGTTAAACAATTGCATCAACTGTCGCCGTAAGTACCTTAATAATTATTTATACGTAAACTACAATTTTTTCTACATAATATGTTCAGTGTTCGAATTAAATGCTTACTAATTCTATTAAATACTAGCTTTTGCCCGCGACTTCATCCGCGTTTTCGTCGTTTTTCGTAAAAAAAGTAGCATATGTTCTTCCTCAGGGTTCAGTGGTTTTGATGTGACAGACAGATTAACTTTCGTATTTTAGTAGGGAAATATAATATGTCAATCCACAATACTGTTAAAAAATATCGCAATAAGGAACCGCAGAATATTATTATTAATAGCTGTGCCCCGAGACCATCAGCGTGTAACTCCTTGTATGTTATTATGTTAATGTATTGGTAATATTGTTTAGATCACTTTCACATGAGGCTTAAGTATATATAGAATGAAAATACGGCACGTGAACATAAAGATTTCTAGAACTGCTAACCCGGGAAAGAGCGACATATAACTGACCATGTGAAAAACGTAAGACTAAACAAAAATAATCAGAATGCTCCGAACTGCTAAGCTATCAGGAGTTTCACGTGTTATTGTGAGTCAACCATAAAAGATAGACATATGCTGTTCCGGGATATTTTTTAGCCAATTTTATGTAGAATATTTCCGTCATACATGATTTCTATGTACCTTTAACCATTAAGGCTGCACACGCGACGGAAGCTTAAAAAATGGAGTAACTTCTCCCGTTTTCCCAACATTTCCCTTCACTACTCTGCTCCTATTGATTGTAGCGTGATGAAAAGTATACATGACAAGCAGGCAGGACCTATAACCTGCAAAGGAGTATGAAGAATAATTGTACCAAGTTTCGTTAAAATCCGTCGAGTAGTTTTTGTTTCTATAAGGAACATACAGACAGACAGACAGACAAAAATTTTACTGATTGCATTTTTGGTATCAGTATCGATTACTAATCACCTCCTGATAGTTATTTTGAAAATATATTTCATGTACATAATTGACCTCTCTACAGATTTATTATAAGTATAGATTTGAAAACTCACGAGGTAGGATTTTTCATCAGGAATCAAAAGTTCTGTTACCGACTCAAATGGAAAAGAAACCGTGACGGTAATGTGTTCTCCTTTTGTTCTACAGAGTGTTACTACTGTTTATTTACTCATGTGGTGTTACCCTATCATCCTATCCAGGGATAATGGCAGCCAACATAATTACTATAAATCGTACTTTACAATACAAGCGCCTGTCGTTCCATTCCAGCAGTAGCACAAGAGAGCAAGTTTGGATATCTACTTTTAGCTGCAGCATTTTTTATAGATATTATTTATTATTAACACATAGTAATAATATACTACGTACAATTATAACTGACCAGTGACGTAAAACTTGACATGATTTTCATTGCAACTTGAAAATATTTACCAAAGAACATTTAAGTGGCTACATTTATTATGTGGAAGCTAATAAAGTCATCAGAATTAACATAACAAAACCGTGATGATGGCTGGACGGCTTGTCACACACACCCCCTGCTGTGAGCAAAAACTTTACAACTGCTCTCCGTGCCACCCCAGTGGTGCTAGGAGGTCGTCGTAATTCTTACATTTTTTGGGGCTAACATTTTGGTATGAGTTTTTTGAGATAAGCATGTTCTAACTCCACTACGGTGAAATTATCATCTGTTGCTTTTAATTTAGAAAAATTTACATTTGCTCTTTGAGACATTGATAGCGACTGAAAAACTGCAGATATTGTTTTTAAGGCCATATATAGGGCTAGGGTAGTGACGTAGAAGGAACGAAGATCGGGGTCCGGAGGAAAGATTCAAGATAAAAAGTAGCCCATAACCTTCGGGGATAATGTAGCTTCCTATTATATTAGTATATTATTTATTCTTTGCTATTAGTGAAAGAAATTTTCGAATACGAATGGTAGATCCAAAGATTATCGCGTTTAAACAAACTCTTCAGCTTTATTATTAGTATAGAGTAGGTATACTTAGATTTGGAAGCAGTTCTTGTAACTCAGCTAGGAAAAAGGATTTACCTCACCTTAATAAAACATCAACGCAATTTTTTGCTATGCCGAGTCAAGTCAAACTCCACAGGGGGCGCTACCGACGTATGATGAGTTGATAAGACAACTCAATTTAGTTGCCTACACGGCTCTTTCACATAAGTTCCTTTTGTTTTTATTAATTTATGTTTTTGGTTACGGGATGCGGCTGATCTACTTTAGTTAATACTTTTACAATAGAATAGAATTCTACGTTAAATAAAAACAAAATGCATTTTTATATTGTAGTCGGATCGGACTAAAATTGGTCCTCAATATCTGGGACGAAAATGGAATTAATGAGCAGGTTTCATAACACTAAAAAATTATGTTAGACAGCTAGAAGGATACTGCAAAGTACTATGTTACGTATTAACAAGGTTGTATGAGTCAGGTTTTAATTTTTATACTACTAAGCTAAGCATACGGTCAGCCCCGTCTGATGGTAAAAGTTATCGTAGCTTGTAAACGCTTGCATGCAACACCAGGGTATCACTCGCGCGTAGTCGACCCTGAAAAAATCACTTCACACGCTTCTTGAAGAAACCCTTGAGAAAGCCACGTAAGTTTATGTGAGTTGACAAAATTAATTTCGTAGCTTATTATTCAAAACAATATTCTAATTCTTCATTAATCCGTTTATTTAATTCAATTTTCAAAACATTGGCAATACTTCTGGTATTGCATTGCAAATGGCAATACTTCTGGTACCTATTGCAAATGGCGATAGGCGACGGTAATCACTTACCATCAGGTGGACCGCCTGCCTGCTTGTCAACCTTCTGATATAAAAAATAAAGGTAACTGCAAACTTACATAAATTACAACATGGACTATACAATGTGGTAAGGGTACAATGTGCCACCCCTGACCATAATCAGAGTAAGATACACCCCACTGCATAGTTTACACCATATTTAATGATATTTGTTGCGTAATCAAATATTATGCGGTAGATGTTAGCGAAGTAGGGATATGCTGTTTTATTGATGCAATTTTTTTACATTTGTGAGATGTTGTGACCAAAGTTCCAGACCAAAGACCAGCGGCATGATAGGTTGTGACACAACCTATCATGCCGCTGGTCATGGGTTAGATTCCCATCCATGGCAAACAGTTGTATGCATTAACATATCTGTTTGTCCTGTGTCTAGGTGTAATTATCTATATAAGTATGTATTTACAAAAAAAAGTAGTACTTATATGTATATCAGTTATCTGGTTTCCATGGTACGAGCTCTACTTAGTTTGGTTTCTGTTAACCGAGTGTGAAGAATGTCCCAGAATAATTATTATTATTAATGGTTGTAAGAACATAAAGCTTTTAAGGCAACTGGACTGATTCTAAATATTCTTTCAATAATAGGAAATTACATTATCCTCAAGTGCTAATAAGCTTCTTTTTATCCCTGTAACGCGGGTGAATCCGTGGGAAACAGTTAGTCATATTAAAATCAGAAACTTTATAATATCCTCTCTTACTTTAAAATCTGTTTTACTAGATATATTTTTGAATTTATATACCTACTGATAGCTCTTAGACCATTGAAAAAGTGTTATCCACATTAATATAACGCTATAACCCCCATTGGGGGTCGCACAGACCGCAATGTTTTGATTCAAACATCCCAATTACGTGATTATTTATGTGTGACAAGTCATTTTACCGCTACTGTACAGTTTTAACACTTGCTTTGCAACCACCGGTCTACGAGACCCCTAGAGTTTTGATAACTCGTTAATGTTTATAGGGAAAAGTAAGGTCAGGTTATAATGGTTATTTTATTGGCGAGCAGATGTGATGACAAGTAAACATAGTCAGTGTTCTGTATTGTTATTCAATGATGTGTTTATCTGTTTACGAGTTTCGCAAATGTGCGTGTAATGAAGCTATGCGCATTTGATGGTCATATGATTTAAATTATGATCGTGTAAAAATAACATCGGTTCTTTTATGGATTAATCTTTAAATATGAACCTGGGTAGGTACTAAAACTTCGATGAAACTGCAATGATTGGGAATTATACCTATCTTGTCTACTCAAAATGATTTATTTCAACTGAACACTAAGATAAGACAAATAACATGCAAACCAAATAAATTTTGGTTTTGTACCTAACATCGAATAATCATCTAATACTTCGAAAAATGTTTTGAAAACTTAATTTTTCCCTGTAAAATAAATGTCAGTGAGGATTCAATCAAAAATCAAAATCAAAACTCATTTATTCAGTTTAGGCCCTAATAAGGCAATTATGTAATATCATTCACATCAAGCATTATTATCTATTAATTGTAAATCCATAGGTAATGTCATAAACTTTACTGTTCCACACAAAATTATTGTAAAAAAAAATATGTGAGATATAACTTTTTAAAAATCAACTACCATGATTAAATCTTAGATTATATAATATTTATAAACGGAAAGCACTTGCTTATCACTTATACTTCCATTCCATTTTCATACAAATCTTCCGCTTCACCCACCATTGATTGACAACATTTCTATGACAAAAAAAGTAAAGATTAGGGTCGAAAGCTGCCACGCGACCAAATTAACTTTATGTAATCCCAGTCGTGGATAGTTACCGTTATCTTAGAGAGCATTCGCTAACGAGTGCGTTTTTATAATAGTTAATTCGGATTAGATAATATCCCACGGGTGGTCGGGTCCCCGGGGGTTGGTTTGACCCGCCGCCGACAGTGGAGGGTTGCGCCCTACTGGCTCGACGACAGGTTGAAGGGATCATGTTTGTATTTGAGGGTTATTGAGATAGTCGAGTGTTTATTGGATTGGTTTTGCTGAGCTATTTGTGTAACTATTTTATCGGTATATTCTTGGATAATAATGCTTTTTGCATACCAAACTCCATGGTAAAAGTAAAAAAATGGTTTTTGGAATACGAATAACCATTTTTTTAATACTACAAAGTTGGTAAACAAGCATAATATGGCCTATATGATCTCACTAACACGCAGCAAGTCTGCAACACAAAAGTTAGTACCTAACTGCGGTATTGCCGTAAGGTGGTTTGACCTGCAACTCAAAAATAAAACAACTTATAATAGCTCGAAATTTCATTGGTGATATGTATGGTGTTAAAATGTAATTATCCTATACATTGTAAGATTCGGTGGCAATAAAAATAAAATACATTTATTGTACGAAATAACTGAAATGTTTATTATATCTGATTGGTGTACTCCTCACAATATATTTCAGACCAGGAGTGATGACTATTTCCATAATTAAATGAGCCAAACATTTTTTATATGGTCACCTAGAGCGTCACCGATTTTGAGATAAATACGTTATTTTCTTTTGTTTTGTTTGAAATAAAAAACTTTCTAAACATGGCTCATATTTTATGCACTATACGAAAATATTAACAATTTATCGCATACTTTTTTATTTATTTATATTTATTTTACAGATTAAAAAAAAATAGATAGAAGATTAAATATTTTTGATTTTTACGACGTATGTATTTCAGTTGAAGATATGTGCTATATAATGTGTAACGCCCTTTACCCCGATGGACTAACGACCTAAAAAAGGTGGCTATGCGTCGCTAGACATAACTCAACTAGAGGACTAAAAAGGGCTCATGATAATGAACCTCCAATTACGATTTGCTCTAGTTTTTAGCAGTTTGTTGGTAACAATGTTTTCGCTTCCCGTGAATTTATTTTAACCAGCTCCCGACCTACAAGATGAGTTGCGTCCATATTTGGTGACCGGTCGCTGCCCAATAATGTACAATTACGTAATTACTTAACGCCGACTTGTTATTATGGTACCGACGCACACGTACATACCTACACCGTAATATAATGTTTTATGGGTGGTTTTGGCCAGCGAGTGTCGGCGTTAATTAAACACCGCGGGTTTAGGGATAAAGGAAATAAATGTCTTTATGTTTACGTGTTCTGAAGTTTGCCTTTTTTGCTTTGAAGAATGAAGTTGAAGGGAGTAATCGCCTTCCGTATGCAGCCTTTTATTATTGTACGAATGCTAAAGAAATCTAAGGGGAATTACTGATAGCAACTTTTGTATTGCTTACTAAATATGATACTTTTTGACACGTAAAATGACACAATGGGTTTCTGACAACTGTTTAAAATGGGCTAATCTCAGAAACTTCACTAAACGATGCCTAATAAAATATCGAACCTTATCGTCAAGAACCCATCGAATTCAGATGATTTTTGAGATAAACCCAATCACACAGCGGCTGCACTTTACGTGACTTGGTTTATTGCGAGTAACGGACTGAACATTTTGTATTAAATGCAGCATTATATTTAGTAGTATACTATGTATAGTTATTAGCAACTTCAAACAATATCTAGGACTTGCGATTGGCTTCAGACTCACCCATTTTAAGGACTAATGCTATATACATTCTGGCGTTTTGTTGTATGGCTATACATCCACCTCAATTAATTAAGGCAACGGCTTCCAGCCTTAGGACATTTTCATTCAGCCTTGATTCCCCACCATTGAACATGTTGCATAACTTCATACAATTAAGTAAACAACCAGTGTCGGTAAACGGCTCCTTACATCAAAGAGATAGGTAATGAATGGGGTCGCGAGAGTAAACACCCTCAGCCCTAAGGGACAGTTTATTAATATGAAAATATGGACCAATCAATCACTTTGTTGTTTTGTTTTGTAACGGTTGGTTAGTGCTGCTGCAAGCTACATAATGTGGAGACGGCTTATGAATCGATTACTCTGACGGTTATGAAGTGCTTCCGCCCCGCGGTTTCACCCGTGTACCCGAGGGATTATTAGTATAAGAAGTAATATTTTTATCTTTTCCCTATCTATTGTTACAATTTTTAATCTTAATAATTACGTACGGACTCTGTCTCCATACATAGTTAGCTTCACGCCAGCGGCACAACTTGCAGAACTAATATTAAATGTGCATGCAAACGTGTCCAAACCTCAAGGAGACCAAATTGTGACTTCAATTAGTATCTACAGGTAGGTACTTTGCAATTTTTGAAACCTATTCCCACAGACTTAAAAAAATGTCTCACAAACGCTTTTGGTTTCCTCACGATTTGCAATCATTGGGTTAGCTTATGGGTTTTTAATTTCCGTCGTAAATGATAACTGTAAAGCCTAGAAAGATTGTTTTTTTTTGTTTGAAGTGAAATAAGGCCCCAATGCCTAACAAACATTAGCAATACCTGTTAAATTGCCAATGCGTTGTCCACGAGGATAAATTTAAAAGGGACGTAAATGATAACGATAGATGCTTGGTGACGTATTTCCCAGTCAGTCGGGTACAATGTGCTAAAACTGACTCTCATGTGTAATAGGTAAATCTAAGAAGTTTTCAATACTTCGGTTATTCAAATCTATTTATGGAACTTACGACTTAGTATTTTGGATGCTACCTTAGAAACAACCTAGCAATTAATTAATTTCTGTTTTTTTTAAAACCTTAAGATATTTTTTACCATCCTTACTTCAAAATAAAATTTGACAATAATTGCGTAATACGTATTAACTTTATTGATTAGGGAAGTTATTATACGCTCCCTACACGTCATTAGTTTTCATGAGCTATAAGAAAAATTCAATTTAACTCCAAAAAGCTTGTATGAGACTCAAAGCGAACAGATCAAAACAATCTTCAATACTTGGCACTTTTTATAACCATCGCGAGATGAGACCTTCATACATTTTTCATGCGACGGATGCGGCGAAACTTGTTTCACAACTATACCTTTATATACACTTTACTCAATTGTAGATCTTACTGGTTTGTAATAGAGGAGATATTATGTGTAAAAGTATATTTGTTTGTCTGTTTGATCGCAATTAAAGCGCAGAAACGCACATCATTAGTGCTTTCGCCAATATTCCACGCTGTTTCTTGCGACATTATACCGGTAGCGATATAATTTTCACCAAGATATACCGTGTCCATTGTAATGTGATATTTTGATTGGTATTTTGATGAGTTCCAAAGTATTTTATTATGACTTTATATTTGTGTTTCTTGCAGTCACATACGAGTACTATGTCTAGACACCTTTGGATGTTTTTCACGGAACAACTTGCCTTATTTATCAGTGGCACGTTTTCGATATATTGACTTCTACGGTTACCAACTCCACAAGGTTTGAAATGTAACAAAGTTATTTTAATTAAGTAGGTAAGTTTATCATGCGTTGCCCCGAATTATAGACTGAAGAAGGTGCCTAGAACAGAGAAGGTACCTAGTACTAGGTACATAGAAGAAATAAGTAGGTACTTAAAATTTTCACGAAATTAAAATTTTCCGGAAAACTTTACCATTGATTGATCCGTTGATCGGCAGCAGCGGCCGCCTCGAGGATTTTTTTAATAATATGTACCTAGATTGTATTTTCTTACCATATACCTAAAGCATATTCGAACATTTAAAAAAAAATGCCATATCGGTACAGTCTAGCCGTTCTCTTTAAGCATTTCAATGCTGTTAGCATTTTATTTTAATTTATATAGATTTTAGCTATGACTTGGCAATAAAGAAATCCATACTTACTAATGTTATAAATCCGAAAGTATCTCTATCTATCTCTATCTGTTTAAACTGCTGATCCGATTACGATGAAATTTTCCACGCAGATAGCCAATGACATGGAGAAGGTAATAGACTACTATTTATCTCAAGAAAAGGGGTGGCTAGACTGCAACAATTTCAGGTCTAGGTGAAAAAATTTAATTATGTACCAAACTTCGTTTCGCTTATTCTTTACAAATTATCAGGCATTAACTTTATAGCAACGTAATAATAATTTGCTTAATGAATGAATGCTCGGTAATTGCTCGGTGTCTGTATAAATGCATTATGTATTTATGCAAAACAAATGCTTCAACAACTCATTAACAATGATTGTAACATTTACGTTTTTACTTGCATTATTCGTAATCCAATTAAGATATTTGGTTCTAAGTTTTTAAATGAGAGATAGGTATATTGTTTTAAAGTAATATTGCACTGGTAGTATACCGAATTCAGGAAAAAATACTTCAAAAAAATCTAAGAAACCTCAGTTCTCAAATAAATCTCTCAATTTTTTGACGAAAAATTCAATAGTCGCTTGCGCATGTTGCCCTTACCAAGTTTACGAGGAGACAATCGACAGTTTTTCTAAAACTACCGAGCTAAGTAAATGTGACTTCAAAAGCAGAACGCGCCGGTCATTCCACCGCCAATCATATCTCGATATTTATGAGGCCGAATACGTGGTTGGAGCTAAAAAATTCCATTCGAGACAACACGCCTGACCTTTTTACGACTTCTTCCCGTCTCGCATTTTTCTGGCAAAAGTGATTGTTTACCGGAAAAAATTACGCCTGTTAGGCGAATCGGTACCTATAAATAATGGATGCGTCCATCGGGGAATTTTGATTCGGTTGTTTTTACTGCACCTGGAGAACGATTGTGGAGCGTACTGTAAAAACTCGTACGTTGTACGATTGAGAAAGGAACGCAGTGTCAAGTGTGCCTTCGGAGATTTATAAGGAGGTGTTTATACCACGCGGGGTCTCGTGCGATACGATATCATGATTATAATTACTAAGCACTTCAGTTACTTTTTGCATTAAACATTGCAAAGATCGAATGATATATCTTTGAACGTAAGAGTTAGAGTATCCTTTGAGGTTAGATTAGATTTCGTTCCACTCAAGGCTTTTTCAGTTGTCAGAGATCAGTCCTTTAAATTGTGTATTTGACAATATTTAAAGTTGTAAATATAACAACTTAAATTGTAACTCGGATCAGACAGAGTTTGAGTCTCCTTTCTCTTACATTTTTGCTTTGCAATGCCCAATATGGTCCTTATTGAATATTATAAACTATATGGTGACATGAAATAAGGAATGTAAATTATAATAAAGAATAATGCTATTCCAGATTCTAAGAAGATACATGTATACTCGTATTGGCTTTAATTCCAATTCTAATTAACATTTGAATCGTAGAGTGTAAACAAACCTCTATGCATGATTTCAGTTGTGAAATTTAAAGTGTTTTAATAAGCGGTAAATTATTTAAACTGGCCACCGTATAGGGCATAATTAATAGTTGTACCTTAATGTAATGAGCTGTTATCTAAAAATAATAGCACTTCATTAAGTTAGTGCATTCATGTTTCGATTAATTACAATTGAACGGTACATTCTTGAATTATAAATGAATGACTGAGTAGTTCAGAGATATTTATAGTCGACCAATCAGCAGGGTTTTTGTATCCTCCCTCGTTATTGTGAGGGGAGGCAATATGCCTCAGTGGTTAGGTGGGATTTTTCATTTCAATATATTGCACTTACGTTTGCAAAGAAATAATTTTGATACAGACGCAAATAGCTATTAGATTACTTTAAAATAGATGCTGAGGACATTTACCATGAGGTAATATGGTTTATGTAAAACTGTTTTGAGAACCAAAAAAAAAAATTTTTGAATGCAAATGTCACCAAAAAGAAAGGACATTTCACTTGTAAAAGAAAAAGTACCTAGCATTTTATTTGCATATTAAGCCTATTCTTTCATAATGAAGGAAACTGTAATCTTCATAAACGTTTACTTAAATGAAAACCTCCGCTTCCGGGCAAGTCCAGAATAAATACTCAAATTGGTCCAAAACAGGAGGTTGCGTGATCGGCAAACATCGTACTTTCACACATGTTCCGTAAACCATTCTTCCGAACCAATTTGTTAGGAAACAGTAATAGGACCACACGAGTTTGTTTTTGTTGAAAAGTTTTACGTTTCGCTGATGATGCTGTTTTATACGTACTGCGCAGTCAAAACTATAGTGACCTACTATAATATTGTCAACGGCATGTGGTAGTACATAAGTCAATAAATATAGAGCACTAAAATAAAGTACCGAATAAAATAATATTTAGCAATAGTACCTAGTTACAGTCTTGCTAACAAATGATTATTAGAATAGGGGATCGGACAGGTATCACAAAAAAATCTTAATTGTAGTTAGAAATAATGTTAATTAAATAAAATGACCATTTAATGAGTATTTTTGTAAAATAATAATGTTTTATATTTTTAAATCAACAAATAAAATTAATAAGTTGCAATATTATTTAACAGTTCGCCACCTATATATATAATATATCTATCGTGTATCTAATATCTATTGTAGACATATTTTGATGTGCCTTTTGAATGATTTAAAAAATCTGTAGAACGATTTTAGCTTGCTTTCTTTAGGTAATCATTTGGAACTGTCTTCATTCTATCTCTTTATTGAATAGGTTGGCCACCCACACCAAGTAAGTGCATGCATAATTTTGGTCATCGTCATGGAACGATTTGGCGCGAGACCGCAGTGAAATTGGACAGATTTCGCTCCCGTGACGTCCGCGCCGCGTGTGCGCACTCCGTCCGTCAATTTGTGGATCTTTTGTCTTTAATGGCGTGTTTATGTAAGGTTTTAGCGGGTCAATGGTCGGTGGTAATTGCGAGGGTATCATTAGGTGTGCAATTTTGAGTCCAACTAAATTGACAGGGGTTGTAATGAACATGGTAGCCGAAAAATTTTCTTCAGTATTTGAATCTAGATTTCTTTAAGGTTTTTTTTATGTCAACAAGTTGACAGGCAGGAGTCGTATTCTGATGGAATTCTGAAGTGAGTTTTCTGGTACGAAGCTTTCTTAAGATTTTCATCAGAATTTCATGACAAGTTAATTATTCGATACCAATAGTTTTCAGTCAACATCGTCAGAAATAAGCCAATAATTAAAAAGTTTAGTACTTTAGTAGTCTAGTAAAGACTTGATTTATTCTATTATGGTCGTAGAAAATAATAGCCGGGCAGTTTGCATTTTTATAAATGATGACATATATTGGTAGGTACTTAAAACTAATTTACCAGAAGCAGAAACAAGCTTTTAGCCCCCAAAGTATTCTAAAGAAGCAATTAAATTTCGTATAATAATAACCAAGTTGGCCATTCTGTGTGATTAGTTAATAATTTGGGCATGTTGGCAACACTTGGTGCCTGGGGCACTTGAGATGCGCACGCGACTGACGCGCGACCAATTACAAGCATGCGATTGGTGGCAACTTCGGCTGTCTTCGGCTCCCAAACCACAGCTGCCTGATGTCAGGCGAGCGTTTGATAGTTTGGATTATAGGAGCAACTATCTAATCTTCACACCTTCAATAATCTGTGGGAGAAACAATTTGGCTATCACCGAATTTCTGATTGATTGGCTTTATTTACTGGCCTGTTGTCAGTAAAAAGAATAAATTAATATGATTCTTATTTTCAAATGATTCAAAATTAAATACTCTCGATTGTTTCAGGACTTGCATTAAACAACTTTATTAAAAATCCAAGACGATCTTATTGATTAACATTCCACGTACAATTCATCGATTATTTTTATCGACGCCACTTAATCGAACATAAATTTCTCATTCAAATTAATCGATAAAACAAACAACATGATTGCGTACGCGTCAAACAAGCCACCTCTTGCTGCGTCGAGTTGACATAATGACTCGCTTTCTCATAATCGGTTTAACTCGATTTTTATTATATTAAAATTTAAATTACAGAGCTTGAGTTTCAAAGCGTATAATACAAAAATGGCCAATACGGCAAAATTCGTTATATTCTCATAAATATTCTGAAAGTGACACAACCGGTTCCACTCATCCAAGAAAGGTTTTTTAGGTTAGAACTGTGACGAAATAATGTGTGCCATTTTATATGTTGGCGATTTATCGGTTGCACCATTTGCTGTTGTCCATGAATTGTCGAGTTAAAAAAGTTGTATTTATCTTAGTTGATATTCGATCGTATGGCCTGAGAAAAGTGGCGGAATTTGATTTGTAAAGGGCAAGAAGTTAGACGCTTACATTGTTTTAACCTTCTGGGGATAGTTAGTAAAGATGATCCTGCTATATCCTACTTTCTACTAATATTATCAACGCGTAAGTTTGTGATTGAGTATGTTTGTTACTTCTTCACGCTCAAACGGGTGGACCAATTTTAATGAAATTTGGTATGGATGTAGCTCCCTAGATTAACACAGGCTTTTATTCCTCGGAAACACGGGGCGGAAAGCTAGTATATATATTCGTTATTTCACAATTTTTTAGTAAACTTATACAGTAGCATATTAATTAAAAACATTCGCAAAGTTTATACAAAATATTTTAAGTTCATTATGACTTATAACATTGCTAAACATCTTTCCTCTCCTCTTTTCTACCGTCTCTATAATGTTTCTCTTCTCCTTGACTAGACTCATCATTTTCTCGTTAGTTACCCTCTCAGTCTTGTGGATCCTCTCTATCCTCCTCCAACAACACATTTTAAACGCCACTAAAATAGTTTATAAAAATATTCCATGGTATATTTGTATAACTGACAGATCATCCCGCCTCCCATTATACGCGTAACAATCGGACAGACAAACGGGCGACGCGCGGAAATCAGGGGATTTTCTAGTCGACAGCCATCGTGTGCACGCGCTCTTATCGTGGTGTGAACGATATGCCAGATATTCACGGTTCAATTAATATAGTGTGAATTTAATTTGCAGGCGACGGAATATGTGTTGTTGGACATTTTTGATGGATGATTAAGCTGATGTGGGGAACAGTAGATTATTTTATATAACTCGGTGATGCAATAACTGATGATGATGATTTGCTTTCGAGTGTTGAGGTAAGTAAAACGTTGATCGTGTACCTAAGAAGCCAATGTAGCCAATTCTGGCCTAAAGTATTCGCGATGTACACCTTAATGTCCTTTAGACCTTTAATCGGGAAATAAATGACTAACTGATGTAGTTGCAATCGAATAAGTATATTTTATGAGCACACTGACACTCTCCTGTCAAAATGGGTCTATTATATTGTGACGTTAAATCAAAGTCAAAGTCGAAGCCATTTATTCAATTTAGGCCCCAGAAGGGCACTGATGAAGGTCAAATTTACTGAAATTACCACCATTAATGATTTGTAAATCAAAATATAAGTTGTCACCCCCAGTGAAATAGTTTCTGATAATGAACAACTGAAATATTTCGATAACTATTCCAATATGTTTATCCTCAGGGTGTTTATTCAACTTGCTTACAAGTTTAGATTACACAAGTCAACAGGGATTAGTGGACAGATAGTGGGTCGATTGTATCCTTCAATTGAATCACCCCTTGGTTAGTTAGCTTTACAATTTGACAAACACGTGACTTATTTATGAGCTTTTAGAGGGCTGGTGAGCTTTTTATGCACGGTTTGAGTACATATTTATTTCATAATAAAGGAATTTATTCAGGATTAAGAATATTTTATCTTATTTATTTAAAAGAATTTCGTTCAATGAAAACTTTATTAAATGGTAAAAGAGTATATATTTTATCCTGCAAATAACGTGTGAGGCAAATAATAAATCAATTAAAATGCTTTATCAGGAAATATTAAATCGTAATAATCAAATTTACAAAAACTAAACATGTTATCTTTGTCAGTTAAAAGCTGACGAATACCCCTGGCGCAGGCGCTTGGTAATTTGTCAAGAATTATAGTAGTGTAGTGTCGTCAATTCGGCAGGTGGTGGCACCCAGGACGCGTGCGCCTGTAGCCCTGGGTCCAATATGTGATGAACTGATTCCGATAATATGCGGTTTGTACACCGAGCTCGGGGCGATGTTTAAAAACGTTTTTCGTGTCTTCATTTGATGTTGTGTAATGATAGAGATTGATATGCACTAGGCTGTTTGTCTTCATGTTTTAGGGAGCCGTTTGATTTTAATAGTTTTAATAAAATAGTGATGTAAGGAAAACAATGAAGAAGCAATTAAGATTTTTGGTAGGTGCCCTAATTAAGCATTAGCTTGAGTATTTAGTGGTGAAATAATGTAATGAAACATTCCCTTACATTACTACTAAACTTTACATTATTAATTGAAGCCTAATTACATATTATTGACATTCCAAAGAGATTAGAACATAAGTATCATGAGGAACCCTAATAAAAATATTATAATCGATTCTCAAATAAATCCACCTTATAAACCACCTGAAAGCTCAATAATTTCACTTCCTCTCATTAATAAATGAAGCACTGGAATAATTGAAACGTCTGCTCGCAATAAAATAATTTTCGGCAGCAATTTGTAGGTAATTGTTGCCGCCCGCGCCCGCGCCGCCCAATTCTATAATTTGACGTAATGCTGTCTCGTAAATTCTTGCTTGCTGAGTTGGTGGCATAACCCGTTTGTATTGTGTGGACATGCTAAGTATAGCACTCTCTTCTATAGCATGCGAGAAAACATGGGTAATGTTCAGATATGGACATTATTTGGGCAAAATATAGTTAATTAAAATTAAGATTAATTATCGTAACTTTCTGTCAAAAATTGACCTCATTATTGAAAATCTCATATCTCGTCCAGCCCATCAGATTTTTAAAGCGAAATTAGGTAATTAAAATCCAAAATCAATTGCTTCGGAGGACTGATTTATTTTCTTTATTATACAAGGAATCTGTTTACCGTATCCGGGGATACATTTTAAGCTATACAGGTAATTTATTTTCCATGCCTTGGAGTCACATCGTGAGTCACATTAATCTTACATTGTCAATGTTCGGAGATATTCGGGAATTTTCGTATGCATCTGCGCGGGAGACGCGTGGCCGCGCGCGTGTTTACCGACATCACAGTAGAAATATAGACCGACATGTTCTTGGCAGTTAGGTACAGTCTTTATAATTATATCATTTGTATTGAAAATAAAATTATTACTGCTTACGTAAATAATGACTTGACCATTTTCTACATGAATCCTCTGCCTGATTATCAACTTGTTCATATAAAAAATATCAAATAAAGGCTAGGGTGAATATGGCCTAAGTTTATCTAGGAAAAAATAGCGGTGAAGTATAAAAATTATATTTATAGTTAAAATATCGAATATATTTTTAAGTGCATGTAATATTTTGAGAGGTTTCAGTTTTTTGGTGTAAATTGATGTAAAATTTCTCACAACCCAGCTGCCATTACATAAAATCAAAGTAATTAATTGATTGTTTTTACAATCATAAACAAAAACATGTAACCTTAAAAAACCGTTACAAGCATATTCTAACGTTTAAATTACCTTGTAAATATTGAATACCGTTTCTTGCGCAGGACCAGGTGTACTGTGACCTTAGTCCGTCACCGAGTGTTTCTAAATGTGTGTGTTATTTGGAATCTCCCCCAATCACATAGCAATAAAATAAATATTTAGAGCATCTCAATTCTCAACGGAGACAGAAGGGCATAGTTACGGAGCATTCAAAAACCGAAACACATTGAAATTAAAATCGCCCAAACGCTCATTTAACAGGTGACATGCAATTGACAGATGACGTTTACGAGATGCTCCAGTTTTTGTCATTTGAACATTGATTGCCTTTGCGTTTCTTGTAATGAAGGATGTTGAATAACTCAGCCGGCAAAAGCTGCTACGTCTTAAGACCAACTCGAATTTTAGATATTTTTTACGTTATTACTTTTGATTTTGATGTCGACAATGTCTACCTATTGGATGTTACCAAAACATATTATACAGAATTTGGGATCGATTATTCATATAACTTTTATGATTTGGCTTCTTCGTTCGATACATCATTTCTTTCATAAATATTTAGTACGGTTGCTATGTTTTTAGTATAAAAAATCATATAGGTATCTTCATCATAGTTTTATTTAAATTGGTTGTATAGGTAGGTCCACATGATTATGAGTGTAGATACCTATGTTAGCAAACATTTACAAGTACATAAGTATGTAAGTATATATCAGACATCTGTTACATTTTACTGAAGACTTTAGTCATAAAATACTCGTAGTTTGCAACCACGTCACTGTCATCATCTTCGTTTTCACATCACACATCTTAGGATGTCCGATCCAGCCTGACCTAGGCCCGGGAGTGAGACGCTTTCCACACCGCTGAACGGACGACCTGAAGAAGCTGGCGGAGAGAGAATAGATGGAGATAACTAGGAAGACCCATCCTCAGTATCTAGTGGTGAAAAAGAAGATAGTAAAACATCCAATCCATTAGGACTCAATATGCTCAATATTATTGATGAATTCCGCTTCATTATGGTACCCCAAGGGTTTGTCTTAGTTCATGCTATCTTAAAAACAATAAAGTATTATCTAAAGCCAGTAATTTATTATCAATTAGTGCCTAATCCGATCCGAAAGGTGTACCCTGCGGTTAATGCTAGCTTTTTTGCCACTTCCCTAGAGCATCGTTTCTCAACCTTTTTAGTATTGCAACCCAAATGGGTAAAAGTTAAATATAAAATCGTGGGACCTCCACACAATAACATGTATAACGTTTATTAAAATTGAACGATATCACTCGAAAATAATTTACTTTTGTATGTAAACATAACATTTTCAAAGATTGGAAAACTATATTGTGTGACATATAAAATGAAAGGGCTCGTTGTGAGGATCTCATATATTTTATTTTATAATTTTAAGGAAAATAGGCGAAAATTTACCATCTCCTTTTCTCCGAAACTACTTGGTCAAAAATCATGAAAAATATACAGAAAATAGTTCTTTACCTATACATTATTACATGAAATCCTATAAAAAGTCTATGGTATTTAGAGTATCGTGGGAAATTACGGAACCGTCGGTGCGCGAATCAGACTCGCACTTGTCCAGTTTTTTAATTTCGTAACCCTAGATTAAAAATATGTTTCGTATATAAATCTTATCTTTTGGATATATTTGTTACCCTCTTCCCTAGACCCCCATAGGGGTTGCGATCCCGAGGTTGAGAAACGATTCCTAGAGCACGTGCCATGTGAAAAAAAGGTTGACAAGTTTGAAATAATGATACAACGGTAGTTAGTTCTAATAACGTGGGTGCTAGTTAATAAAAAAATGATTGATTATTTTAACGTTAGGTCTCGTAAGCTCATTTGCTAAGATAATTTATCTATATTTAAAAAAATAGAATTTTAACTGACCAATGATTGATATAATTATAGTTTGTAAATATTGAATTAAAAAATCTCTAGATTATGCTTTGAGTGTTTATTTAAAGTATATGAATTATTTAATTTAACTAAATATTAAAACATAAATAATAACCTAATACTTAAAATAAAAGTTACCTGTAATGCAAAGATTACGTATTCTTTTTACCCATCAATAAAATTACTAATACATATATCATTTTCGTTTGACCTTGTTAGCGCAGTATTAAAATATTTTGCTTGGAGTTTTTATACATCATCAAAGCCTGTAAAATTAAGATAGCAGGCAATGTGTCTATTTAATGTAAGTATATTTTTTAATGATTTTATTTATGTTATTTGGCCGAATATGAAGCAACTATTTGTTATTCAACCGAAACGAAGAACGATGCGATGCGGACTTATGGAAATAAAAAAACGTGTTTCGATGGGAATCCTACTGTCATGAACTTATCTATTTGGACACGCCTTCCGTTTAAAGTTGTACTCATTGTTGTATACCTGTCCCTTTCTGCAACGATATATTCATATCAACCGTCTCTATCCAACAGCCTATTTGGAAAGTTAGTGGAATAAAGTCGTATGTAAGAAGTATTAGTTATTTATTAACTGTCATCGATGACCTTTACTTGCTATTTGAATACAAATTCTTACAAGAATTATTTTCAAGGATTTCTTTTCAATGTGCTATCCAAGATGCAACAAAAAAGCCAGTACAAAATACCTTAGCTATTTTGTAGTGAAACAAACACCTTCGGCCACATTATTACTGGTAGATAAGTCTAGTTTGCAGTCGCTGATAGAAAGCGTTCGAATTGAGATTATCATTTTTCGTGATTTTTTTGCATTGAAACCTTTTGGAATTTAAATATTGCGGTTTTCTAATAACTATTTTACGTTTTGGTAAATCCATATTTAAATAGTGCTTCATTGCTAAAAAATTCAACATCGTAAAACGATTTAGAGATTGAAATTGATTGCAACAAGGTTACATGATTATCACAGGTGTCAGAAAGGCATAAACTCGGCGGCCGCACTTAACTTTTAAATACAACTGGACTTTTTGGCGGGAACTTGCGAAGTGACGTTGCGTTTTCGTTTTAATTTCATAGAATCGTGTATTTTATGAGTTTTATTGAATATTATCGGTGGTATTTTATCCAATAAAGATTAATACAAGTGCACAAGTGAAGTGAAATGAAATGATTACGCGTATAGTCACTTTTCTAGTTGTCTCAAGAAGTCCATGAAAAGTTTTAGTAGAACGGCTACCATTGTACTAAAACCTAACTTAAACTGACTGACTATGACTTGAAGAAGAAAGATTTCACAAGACTCGAACTTTGAAACTTGACGATTGACGAGAATTTAATACATGAAGAATATAAAAATAACTACATTCCTCAACTTGACACTGGCAAAATACACTAAGTGTGATGCCAAAATGAAAAAAAAAGAAAAACTAAAATACAACTGTACTGTATGATGTTTCACGGTGCAAACGTGGTGCATACCTATAACTGAAAATTAACGCACGCTCTTATTGATATCCACAGAAAGACGTTCAAAACAATACGTCATTTGTGTATTTTTTTTGACGTTAATTTCACAATTGATGTGCCCCTGTGGAGTCGAAAGAAAGTTGTTAAAATGGCTATGTTTCATGTTCCCCTTGTAATTGGTACCTGGAGACGGAAGGCAGATGCGTGTGACTTCGCTTCAAATTTTACGTGCACAATTAGTGTGACCACGTAGAGTTGGGTGTTGGGTAAAACAAAATATTTGAGTGATCTATTTTTTTAGCGAATTTATTATTCTTATGTACAATCTACATAAGAATAATAAATTCTTATGTAGATTAAAATCAGTATAAACTTAATACATACCAGATTGTTGTATTTTATAATGTGTTCAATTGATTTACAGAGCAAGGTGGATGACTCCTTCATTGAAAAGGGAAGATCTTCCACCAGGTTGGGTCATCGTGCCTGGGGATCGCGGTTCCAAGGTCTTGAAATTTTGTATACCTATATGACAATGGCCGAATAAACTTCAGCGGCGCGATATAGAACATTGTTACGCCATCTATATATCGGTGTGTGAAAAATGAAGCTGATAAAGTGTTACTGATTTAACCAGGTAGGTACCTATTAGTATAGGAATACATAATTTTCTGAAGTATTTAATTAAATTATTATGTTTTGTTTTATCCAAGGTTTTAGTAGTGTCAGTACGCAATGTCCAGTAATTCCCCTATAATTTGAGGGTGCCCGCAAACTCAGATTGTTCCGGAGATAGAGCCCGATGAACTGACGCACAGACACGTTGATATTTCAAACACTTTGGTGCACTAATTGCTTTCACCTGGAATTGTCAAAAATGACTTTCCTTCATAATTATTATGTTTTATTTAACTGTTGCGGTTTTAATATTTTTACTGACCACAATATCTGAAAATTGTAGGTACACTATTAATGATAGTATTAAAATTGTTATTGCTTTCAAAAACAGATATTAAAGTCTTTATCTTTTTAATTTCATGACTGTAAGTAAGTATATAGACCCCATCAAAAGTATTTAATGAAAATAATATGCGATGTTGACATGATCAATAGGAGCTTTGATTAGAGAGAACTTAAAACTTACTTAGGTCGATGTTCACCGATTAGCAAACGGTCCGATAACTTATAATCGGGCGCTTATTTTCAAATAATTGTCAGGACATTTTCCTAAGAAAATTCATGGTAAACACCCGATTCTAATTTATCGGACAGTTTTCTTATTGGTGAACATCGACCTTAGTTGATAGTATTTTATAGTATCAGTATACATATATTGTTAGATAATAATAATTACCGGAGCTTTTTTGCAGACACTTCTCAGTAATGGCTTACTCGTAAATGCAAGGAATTAGTAACTTTAAAAGTATTATCCGTACTAATATAATAAATGCTTTGTTAGATTTTCAATCGGCATGCAGATAGCCTATGATAGGAAAAGGGCCAGGCTTCTTTTTATTTCAGAGACGCGGGTGAAACCGTGGAGGACAGCTGGAGGCCAATTCTCGCGCGGGTAGAGATGAATGTCTATGAAAAATGTCATCATTCGACATCGAAATCTCTTCTGCTCCGGACCATTCGTTGCATCTCGAAAGAAAGGTATTCGACATTTCTCTAGCGTGACATCCCGAGAATACGAAAAATTGTTTTTATTAGAGATTCGCCATTTTGTTTCAACATATCTCGAATTAGAGATGATCTCTACCCGCGCGAGAATTGGCCTTCTGGTCTTTCATAAGTACTTAATTCAAATCTAACCAAATAAATTACTGAGTTACTAACTAAAGACGAACTAAAAATGTTTATGTGATAATAATATCATATTCTTAGAAATGATTCCCGGGGTTTAACCGGGGTCAAATATAGTACTGTAAATATATACTGAAAGTGATAGTTGGGATGTCTCACGCATTCAGGGACACGTCACACTTGGTACCTACTATAATCTTGGTAAACAAGCTCCAGTAGTTAGTTAGTTTCCCTGTTTGTGGTTAATAAATAACAAATATGAATCATATTTGCCACAAATATGTTTTTTAAATACACTTTTGTACAGTAAGCTGAATATAAACACACATAATTCAAGTCATTTGCTTCTGTTTGTTTGATTGATTTATTAGAACCTAATGTTTTTGGATGTATACTTGTATAATATATTTCATTTTGTCATATAGGTATTATTTATTTAACTTTCTGCTTCACGGTTTCACCCTCGAGCCCCTATTATTTAGGAGCCCAATCTATTTTAAATTTTCTAATATCCTTTCTTAGCTGATTTCTATTCTATAACCTATTATTATCTATACTATGGTGGGTATAACCTAATACAAGAAAATATAATTCTCAGTAATCTATACTAATATTATAAAGAGGAAAGATTTGATTGTTTGTATGTTTGTTTGCATTGAATAGGCTCCGAAACTACTGAACCCATTTGAAAAATTATTTCACTTATAGGAAGCTACATTATTCCTGAAGGTTATAGGCTACTTTTTATCCCGGGAACGCGAGTGAAACGCGCGAAAACGCGGAGTGTAGGTCCGATGTTTCAATCATTAGATTAAACATCGGACATAAGTAAAGTAAAGTAATACGTCCTAATTTCAAATTAACAGGCAGATACCGGTTATTAGTTAATAAAAAATAGGCCTCATCATACATGAAAATATCTAACTAACTTATTAAAAATATTCTTTCTCACTGTACATTTTATAAATACTATCATATTAAGTTTTAGGTGTATATTTCCCTTTATAAAGTCACTAACCCATAGTTATTTTAAACTAGTTAACGTTTTAACGCATTTCGCATTGCAACCGCTATTAGTCAAAATGCGTTATTTAATATTTTTATTAATAACTTTAGCATGTAACACAATAATTAGAGCTAGATTATATAAAGAAATCTCATTCGCTGATGAAGGGAAAATAAACGGTATCCATGAATATATAAATAGAAATAAAAGAGAAATAAACATTTCCAAAAACTCCGATTCCCTCACTGTTCAAGCTGTAAAAGATATTTTCAATGATGAAAATAAGAAACTAAGTGTTGTCGGAAGCATCAACGGTTTGAAAGAAGGAAGTTATGAAAATATAAAAGCTGGTTTAAGTTTTGCAGATCGGTAAGTGATATAAATAAATAAATAAATATCCTGGGACATTGTTCACACATGGTTATCTGATCCCGAACTAAGCAGAGCTTGTACTATGGAAACCAGATAACTGATATACTACATATACTACTTTTTTTTGTAAATACATACTTAAATAGATAATTACACCCAGAACAGGACAAACAGACATGTTCATGCACACAAATGTTTGTCCTAGATGGGAATCGAACCCACGACCAGCAGCGCGATAGGTGGCCTGCGCCAACTGGACTGTCAAAAATATATCTTTTAAAAATACAAATCAATACAGAAAATGTTTCCTTTCTCTACCAAATTACCAATATAGCATGTAGTGAGCATAATTCTAATGAAATCAAATTATTGTTATGTTGTAAGTATATAGCCAATCATTATAATATTTTTTTCAGCAATGGAGACAATGTTAATATTCTAGCTCTACACGACATCTTAGGAAACAGTTTGACTGGTAAAGCCAATGTTAATATTTTAAAAACAGATGATCAAGTTTTAAAAGCAGATGGATTTTTCGTCAAAGATTTTGCTTCTAAAACTGGACATGATGCTACTAAATATGGTGGTACTTTGGATTATATTAATAAGTAAGTAAATTAAGGTGCAATAGATTAATAAAGTTAAAATAAAAACACTCCTTTGAATAAGATCTATAACCCTAAATAAGTAGTTTAGTTTGGAGAATAAAAAATAAATTAGAATAGATAAGTTAGATAACACTTAATTGTCGCACTATAACTCACCAAATGCGATTGGAGTAAATTAACAAAAACTTAACTATACAAAGAAATTATTACAAAATATAGTCTTATCACTTAAAGTGATTACTTCATAATCTTTTGGATGGAGAGGAATAAAACACCAAGAAGAAAAAAAACATACTATAGTACCTATACAATATTATATACCTACATAATACTGTTTATATTCTTTTCTAGAAACAAATTTGAAGGAAAATTATTAGCAGAACATGACTCAAATTTTGGTGATAAGCTATCGGCAGATGCAACTTACAATATTTTTAAGAGTGGAAACAAAGGTTTAAGTGCTAGAGGGTACTGGGATAGAAGTATACCACTTGACGGTGCTCCTCACGATGTCTTTGGTGGGAGCCTAGATTATTTAAATGGGTATGTATTTAATTATATATTTATTTATTACAAAATTAATTAGGAGAACAATTATTTTATCTACTCTCATATCGTAATGTGCTGAAATCAAAAACAGTACTTTAATGACCCACTTTATGCACACCCGTGTGTAAGTACAGTTTTGTTCGCAAGATAATGCTATTAAATAACTTTTTTCTATTAAACACTTTGGACCTAAATAATTAGGAATCAATCAGTATCAATCAAATTTTAGATGCAAATTTACTTTGCCTGTAAAATTTTTTTTACTTGAACTTTTTTTTTCTTTTGTAAGCAAAATAATATTTTTTTTTACCTTTAAATTACATTAGTTATATGAGTTTAGATAAAGTACTGTATGATACTGCACATAATTAGGTATTAAAAACTCGTGTGATACTATTAAGAACCTCGCCTACGGCTCGGTACTTAAACTCACACTCGTAGTTAATAACCCCTATTATGCAACAGTATCATAAACTACTATTATTAAAGACAAAACAGTATCATAAATTACTAAGATTTCATAAAATACACACAAAAAATAAAAATCCTACTTCCTACTAACATTATAAATGCGAATGTTTGTGAGTATGTATGTATGTTTGTTGCTCTTTCACGTAAAAACGAATGAACAGATTTGGATGAAACTTGGCACATAGATAGATCATACCATAGATCTTCTCCATATTTGAAGCTTTTTATTTGCCAAATTTCATCGAGAACGGTTCAGTGGTTTAGACGTGAAAAGGTAATAAACAAACTCACTTTTGTAATTTTAATATTAGTTAGGATAATAATAAACAAGGATTTATGGAGCAACGGATTGCTATGACTTTTTTATGGTTCTGGGCCAGGAGTAACATAGACTATTTTTTATCCAGAGAACTTGGGTAAGCCACAGGATCTATATTAAAAAATTTAAGATCAAGAAATGGCTCAAATTTTGTCATGGAATGTAATAATTACTGACGCGATATTTTTACGTTTACAGAAACAAATTTAAAGGTCAATTTTTAGCACAACACGACTCAAATTTCGGTGATAAGCTATCAACAGCTGCTAAATATAATATATTCAATACTGAAAACCATGATTTGAGTGCTAGAGGATTCTGGAGCAGAAGTATGCCCTTTGGTAGGTCTCCTATCAATAGTTATGGTGGCAGCCTGGATTACTTAAACAGGTAGACATATATGGAATTATTAGGTAGTATAGTACTAGCTCAGTGGTAACGGATGCCGTGACGAAGGTCTTGGGTTCGAATCCTACAATGAGCTTGAGCTTTCACTGAAGGAAAACATCGTGAGGAAATCATAGCACGGTGGTAGGGTACTTTGTAGTATCCGCCTGGCTGGCTACCACCCTCAAGTTGAAAATCTGTTGCCAAGCACCTACCGGTGTGTTCCGGCAATTGCACTACAGAGCCAGTTGCCTTCGTGGCATTGTAACAGGTCGGCAACACATTGGCAATTCCTCTGGTATAGCAAAATGGTGATAGGCTACGGTAACCACTTACCATCAGGTGGACCACCTGCCTGCTTGTCAACCTTCTGACATAATAAAAAACTATTATGTATACTAATAATAGGTAGGTATAGGTAGGTAGGTACTAGTTTTTGTCCTGAGAATAAAAAATAATATGAAAATAAATGCTCATTTTTTTACAGGAATAACGGTAACAGAGCTACCCTAATTGCAGAACATATACCAAATGTCGGTGATGAAATATCAGCATCAGGTAGATATAACATCTGGCACAATGATGATCACAATTTAGCAGTAGCGTTGGGAGTCAGCAGAAAATTTCCATCTAATCCTGCTTTAGATAGGTACAATACATACACTGGAAATTTGGCTTATAATTATAAGTAAGTAAATGCTTTTATTTATTACAAGTTTTTATTTTACTTCACATGTTAGAAAAACCGGACAATGCTAGTCCGACTCGCGCACCGAGGGTTCCGTGATTTCCTATGATACTTGAAATACCATCTTCTTATAGGTTTTCCTCTAATTTATAGGTAAGGAGCTATTTTCTTAAAAAAAATTGGCCTAGTAGTTTCGAAGACTAGGAAAAATGGTAAATTTTTGCCTGTTTTATTAAATAACGTCAGAATGATTCATCTTAAAATTGTAAAAAAAAAAATTTGTATTTGAGATTCTCATATTGAGCCTTTTCATTTGATATGTCACACGATATAGGTAGGTACCTACTTATAATCATATTATTATTTTCCAGAGACTTAGGAGTCAATCTCGGTGTAAGACAATCTGAAGGTTCGTCCAAACCCACGATTGGTATAACATTTCAGAAAGAATTTTAGTATTGAAGAAATAAAATAAAAAAAAGTTACTCGTTTATTTTTGTTATTAGATTAAATAAAATGTATGGAATATATTATACTTCTTCTATAACTGAAATGGTTTTTATTTTCGTAGGATCTAGTTTCAATAGAACCTGTTTCTGTCCTGCATAATAAAAAAGTATCATATTATTTTAAAAGAATGAAACATATTATTATCAAAAGATTTTGACTCACCTAACTTGATGGAAACTAGCTACCAAATGAAAAGCTAGCGGAAAGCACTTGGGGATAACGCTTCTTATTATTGAAATAATTTTTAGGGATCGTATGTTTACCCGGGGTAAAAAAGTAGCCTATATATTATTCCAGGGTATGATCTATGTATGAGCCAAATTTCATCCAAATCCGTTCCGTAGTTTTTACGTGAAAGAGTAACAAACATCCATCGCCACAAACTTTCGCGATATTAGAAGGATTCATCATTCTGCAATATATAAGGTAGTTGGCGCTAAATGCATTAATGAAGTCAATTACAGTGCATCTAGGCAGCTAATCAGCAAGCACATAGTAAATAGCCATGGCGGAGGAATAGCCACGTAATGACCGCGTCCCCCCTGTTTAAACACCATAACCAATGTCGCTCATGTCCTGTCATGTCTGGTGTGGTTTAAGTCAATCAATTATGCCGGTCTTTAATATAAATTATTATAGGTAATATTCTGAAATATTTACACTATAATTGTACGGTCGCCCAAGAAAGTGGTGCACCACCCTAAGGTTGAATGTCGCTTGCAGATTCATAGGTGTTACTTTCGCTTGCAGATCAATCTGACAACTTACAACTTCACTTCACTTCTTGACTATGATGGCATTAGATGCGTTTTTTACACAATTCTGCCAGTGTCAGGGTATTTGAAGATAAACGACATTATGTTTACTGTTTGTTACGTGACAGCTGTTCTTAGTTTGAACCTTGTTGTAATTTTTGATGACTAAATCAAAACTGGCACACCACTTTCTTGGCCGACCGTACTATGGAAAACCAGATAGCTAATTTACTAATTCTACTTTTCTTTTTTGTGAATACATACATATAGCTACTTTCCCCACGTTCCCGTAAAAATAAAAAGCCTGTATGTTATTCCAGGGTATGGAAGCTATCTATGTGCCAAGTGTCATAAAAATCAGCCTAGCCGTACTTGAGTTATAAATTAAACTAACCCTTTGTTTTATATTATATAGACTAGCTCTTCTCCGCGTTTTCACTCGCGTTTCCGGGATAAAAAGTAGCCTATAACCTTCGGAAATAATGTAACTTTCTATTAAAGAAATAATTTTTCAAGTCGAACCAGTAACTACAGACTAGCGCGTTCAAACAAACAAAATCTTCAACTTTATTATTAGTTTATAGGTATAGATTTAGTTAGATTACACCCAGACTCAAGACAAACAACATTTGTGTCTTTCGGCTTATATGATGATGATGAAATCTTTCTAATGTTAAGGGTTCAATTGAATACATCGCTACGCTGTCCTACCTTGTCCCAACTCCTCACAGACGGGCGTGTCCTCCCATGACGCCAGGCACACTTCGCCACAATAATTATAAGTTTACACTCCATATACAATTGTAACGTACAAATCATCAGGGTTCAGGGTGAGTATCTCAAAGATAAATCCTTTCCATAACTTACTCTTATAAAAATAATAAATCCTATAAAATTCTCATGGTAACAAAACTAAGCACAAATTCGACTGGCCAACCCTTTTTTGTCAGGTAGTCTCAGTCCCTACATCCCGGCTCCATCATCAGATCAGCTCGATGGCACCATAATATTGCATTGTCGTCAAACTTACATAAATATAGCAAATATTAGCTCAATCGGATACCAGCAAATGGTTAAAAAATGGTTTGCAAATTTTGAGACAGAAAATAATACGTATATATTATTTTATGTTGTATAATATGTACCTAGTACCTGTATCAGTTATCTGGTTTCCATAGTATAAGCTTTTCTTAGTTTGGGATCAGATAACGTGTGTGAAGAATGTTCCAATATTTTTAATTATTTTTATTGCTTATTTTATTGAAAGACAAAAGTAATCCTATACGGGTTTTTCTATTGAAATAGAGAACCTTAAAAAATAGTATTTTTAATAAAACACAAAGAACCCCCATTATTATAATACATAATTAATCAATTGAAAAAACATTACAGTAAGTAAAATTAAACACCTCATTAGTAACATAAAAAAAACAAACGAGATAACAGTAACAAACCCAAGCTACCTACTAAAAAAGAACTTAGCATTCAAGCTCGCTCTAAACTATACAAAACACTTATAGACACTTATCTGCTTAACAGTCCGCCCCGTTGAATACCAGAACCATCACTATCATTTAAAAACAACACACAACTACCTTAAAGCAAAACACTTAAGCTTTAAAATCGCTTACCGGAGCAGTAACAATAACCGACCAGTTACGTATGAGCTGTGAGCTAACTACAAAAGGGGGCGAACGGTTCTCAGTGGGGGAGATGGGTTCTCAACGGGGGAGGTCAGGTTGGAGTGGTCGAACTAGTAGGTATGAGTGAAGTGTGAAGAAGCTAAGAGGTGTAACGTCCCCTCTTCGGTCTCGGTGGGCGTGGCCTCAGGACCCCGACGGTTACGCTCCTACTTCGGTTACAAACGGGCCACGCGTCGGGCTGAGCTTACGCGTTGGAGCTGCCTCGGTTTTTATCGGATACTGATACGGTTTTTATTTAGTGTGAGGTGTTTTTTTTGGACTGTCAGATTTTGTGCTGAACATTTTTGTGTTTTAAGTATGGACTATCGCTTTGTTTAGAATTGTCTTCGTGTTGTTAATAGAGGTAAGAAAAGTTTTTATTTATTATTTCATATTTTTATGCTATTTATAATACTTTGGTTGGAGATATTATCTTCATTTACTGTATTGGGAATAGTGTCAATATATCATGGTTTTGATTCCATTAATTTTCAAAATTTGTCAAAAAAAAAATTCTTGTATGAAATTGTAACTAAATATGTCTAATCTAATCCGTATACGAGTATTAGGACTAGGTAGGATTATATAACTAAAATATTTATATATTATTATTATTTTTATTAAGACCTGACATCCACTGACAATAAAACCACTACAGTTAACTATAACTTCAATACATAATTCTATACTACATTCAACAATATATTTTGACTACAATAAAGTAAATAAACATTATCAAAACTTAATATCACCGTACTGAAAATACTGAACGCGAATAGATTGATTGCAAAAGATCTATATCTACTAAGAAAAGACATCAACGCGCGCACTTTTCTTATTTTTGATTAAATAACTACATATTTACCATTTATTTAATTAAATTTATTTTAACAACATTATTTATAGATATAAGATAGGAATATATAGCATGATATAATATAAACATGTTCATAGCATATATACCTACCAAAATTTGACAATCACAAGGTTTGTGTTAGTTAATTCATACATAGTTTAGGCTGGAAATGGAATGGCAAATGGAACTTATTGTCAAATTGAGAAGCACTTTTAGAATATAATTAGTAATAATTACAAATCTTTCATTATTTACAGTTTTATTGCTTGATAAATTTTTTATTGATCTTTTCACTCGTTACAGTAAATTATTATAATTTTTCTAGGATTACAATTATTTTTTCTATTTCAAACAAAAATTCTAATTGTATGGTATGCATTTTATAACAAGGTTTTAATACTGGGGATTCCGAATAATTACTTGATTAGACACAATCCGTTGTAGATAGAAATACTCAATAAATAGCCTTCTGATATACTCGTATCGTATTTAATCTCTATCTTAAACTATTTGTCAGTTTCACTAAAACATATTAGTAAGAGTAAAGTTTAAAAAAACAACAAATATAACAGATATTTTTAACCCCCGACGCTAAAAGAGAGGGGGTTATAAGTTTAACGTGTCTGTCTGTATATGGTTTTCGTTTAGTTTTTTTTTGTGTCATAGATTTTATCCCGAGTGTTTTTAGCCATGTTTCATGAAAATCTGTTCAGCCGTTTGAAAATTATCACCAATTTTCAAGCAAGCTTCGGGGGTTTCTTAATTTTTTTAATGTTAATTATTTTATCTCGAAAAAACATAAGATGGTTTTGGAACTCGGGGTGGAAGCTAACAATATTCAGTTACTTATATATTATAATAAACACGATTCCTTAAAAATATTGTGTACTATATTGAATTGAAATCGGTTAAAAAACTATGAAACATTTAAAATTAATTATTCCCGTAGGTTGTTCATGTCATGTCCGACAATGTTGTAAAACTGTTAAATTACTTACAGAATATAAAACATTTAAACTATAACTATATAATCTGTGCGTACGTCTGTGTGTCTAACACCGTGGGATCCGTAATGATTACTCCAAACTAGACCTCTTATTCATAAATGTTATGGTATTGTAATACTTAATGCAAGACGGTTAGGGCTTTATTTGTTTGTGACATTATTTTAAAAAAAATTTTAGCTTTTTATAAGTAATAGACTGAGGCGGTTTCTACTATGTTTTTAATTAGGTACTTGATATGCCCTGCGGCTTTACCCGAGATTTTAAATAGTCTGTAACCTTTCTTTGTAGTGCGTTATTTAACGCAAAAATATTATTTCGAGTCGTATCAGCAGTTATTGAGATTAGCACATTCAAACATATAAACTGTAGATGACATAATAGGCATTCCGGTACAAGCTTCCTGATTTTAAATGATGAACCGATTTACGGTGTGTGCACCTCAGAAACCATTTTTCACCTTTTTGAAGACATTTAAAAACAAATTGTGAGGTAAAAGAATGATTCTGACAAAGATTTATAAAGACAACTCATTCCGTAAATTAATTTCATTAAACATTTTCTGATGACTGAAGAATTACATTATATTTTATTTTATTTTACAACTGATATTAAAATTCTAAAATCAAAATATTTATTTATAGGGTTTTTTGTTTTATTAGTTAACTATTAAACGAAAATAACAAGATATCCACTAAATAACAAGTTGAAAATATACAAATTACAGCATAAATAAAAACTAAACTAAACAAATAAAAACTAAACTAAACAATTAAAAACTAAACTAAATAACTAATTACAAAAATAAGCCCCTTCAAAATTTGGCATGGTACCCATGACACTTGCGGCGTTGCCTCGCTGAATGATCAGACTTAGCCTCTGGGCAAAAAAGTCCCTGGCTCTCAGATCCCCAGAGGCCAAGATCAAACGCTTGCCTATGTCTTGAACGATTTTTTTCGTGTCAGATGACCAAGGGCCCAAGGTTTCAACCGCAAGCACCGCAAACACGTAATCATCAATGAGAATAAAAATAGATTTACAATACTATTTTTGATAAGCCAGTAAAATTTACAAACTGTCTTGTAATATCAAAATCAGTAGTTAAATACACAAATAGAAATTAAAACCGAAGCTCATTAAATGAAAATCGCTACCAGTTTTCAACTCAAACTGTACCTTAAAAGCGCATTTCCTTTGATCCAACCTCGAGTTTAATTTTACAGCGGAGCTGCGAAATATTTGCTTTGCATGTTTTGATACGTTTGTCTGTGGTTTCCCATGTGAGTGGAGAAACCGTTACGCCTGTTGTTGCTTCGTCTCTCGTCTTTGTTGAACTAAACTGAATAAATTACTTTTGAATCTAAATCCGTTTCTTCTTCGACGTGAGTCACTAACATCGAAATTCTCACGTTTATAATATAGTAGGACTAGTTTTCACAAAGCGTTTACACCCGCTATCTTTTCCAAGGATAAGAACTGGTGAATATCTAATTGATTTTAATAGTAACAATCAATTTGCGATATAAAAACCTTACTATCCAAACTAATTCTTTGGGCAAAGTACATGCTAGCTCTATTATCTCTGAATTAAAGAATAGTAGACGTTCGATCGTTGAAACAAAATGAAGCTCATCAGCTTCCGGTCCCCAAGGCCCCTGAGTCTATCCCAAATGCTGAAAATATGTTGGTCCTCTGTAGAAATATTTTTTGGAGGACTCGAATTTTATAAAATATCAAAATATTTGAAGATAAAATTAACATTTATTCCAAAAGCTTGAAAAGCTCTTTTGTTAAGTTAATCAAATTGTAAATATTACAAATTAATATCACAGCAAATTTGTTACTTCTTGGATTATTTATTCACAAAGTTTTGGTTAATGAATACCTAAGTAATGTTTAATACTAGCGACCTGCCCCAGCTTCGCACGGGTGTACAAATCATTGAATTTCTCGGCTTTTCTGGACTGTAATATACATGTATTATAGATATAAACCTTTCTATTGAATCACTCTATCTATTGCTGAAAACTGCATTAAAATCCGTTGAGTAATTTAAAATATCTAAGCGAACAGACAGTGGAAGCGACTTAATTTTATACTATGTAAAGATTATTTACATAGGAAAAATAAATACATCCATTGAATATGGGACTAGAATTATGGTTAAAACCGCCGCCGACGGAAACTAGTTAGTGATAAAGCCATGGGATAAAATCACGTTCAAGGTTTTATAATGTGAGTGCAAAAGCTTGTCAATAATTTTATCATATTCACAGTTTAGAAGTTATTCAAATTCAGCGCACTGCATTTGTATTTGGCACAGCAATCAGGGATGTGGTAGCCTTTCAAATTGGTCGCGTGTTCTCAACGCCTCGACGTAACGAGCCCATAATGAGCCTTTTGCACTTTTAACACCCAATTTTCGCACTTTCGACGTATCTCGCCCTGTAATTCGGCGTAATTAGCGCAAAATATGAGGTATCGCCGCATAAATGAATACAATATCAATGACAGAGTGCATCTCTCTTCTGAGAGTGTTAAAATTGTTAGGTGTGAGAAGGAAGATGAATTTAGTCAAAAAAAATGCATCGTTAAGATAATTTTTATTGCTTGCAGTTGCATTTGATTTTATACCTATGGGTAAAGGTGTAAGAAATATTTTTCAATGGCGTAATAATTGTTTAGCTTTCGCTTCAGGCTCCGACGGCCGTCGGGTGTCAAACGTTGTCAAATTGCGAAAGGTGTCAAAGATACGGTATTATTAGTATGAAAATTTGACAGATTGGCTCGAGGGTGAATGCATCAAGTAACAAATTAGCGAAAAATTGCGCCTCTGTTGCCGTGAGCCACCAGCTAGTGCTACTGGTTGGATCACCTAATTATACATAAACAAAATATAATGCTTATTCTTCACAGCAACGCTTCAAAAGAATTAGACATAATTATTAGATCACATGTAGAATTATTTAAACTCAATTAATGTTTTTATTTAATAGAATTAGCATTAAAATTATTAATCATTATTGACAAAAGTACTTACTTTTCGAATATACTTTGTTTAATGTCTTTTCCTAATCCTTATGAAATCACGCCTAAACCACTGAACCGATCGCGATGAATTTTGTCACGCATATAGCCTACGATATGGAAAAGGATATAGGGAACTTTTTAGCCCAGGTTCCTACGCAGGTGAAACCGCGGGGGACATCTAGTCTTAAATTAAGATTCACATCCACCAGTTAACTTCAAAAATACATTCATTTTATTCATTCAGTCCTTATTGTTTACAGTCATTCTTTAACAATCCTGAACTGTATGGTTAGCTATTTCATATTTCCAAGAGAAGAAGGCGGAGGTATATTTCAACATATTATGACAAGAATTATGATATCGCTTCAATATTGATATAATACCAGTAACATTAATAATAATATCCTGGGTCAGTCCTCACACATGTAATATATTAAGAAGTATTCTATGAATCATATATAATTTAAAATCACGCTATAAATATATCAGAGTTTAGTCTAGTTTCGAGCGTCGAGTAGCATAAAATTTACATAGAATCGCATGTATCATTGCGAGCTTTTAAAAATTCAAGGCCTCAAGTTTTTAAGGCAAAAGAACTTGAAGCCTTGAAAATCAATCATATAATTCTAACATTAGTAAAAAAAATACCTACATTTTTTAGAAATGTAGAAAGTCCTTTAGACATTTATATATTCACTCTAAAACTTAAGTATAAATTAAATGCCATAGGTAACCAGTTATTCCAATGTTGCGAAATCATTAACTTATCATTTTACTAAAAGAATTGGTTCTTTTTGTGAAGGTGGATTCTTTTGTTTCCCAAATCACGTTTCTTGAAGTACAATACCAAAAAATACAGTGTCATTACACAAAAATTGTGCTGTCTCCCAGCGTAATAAGAGCCAAAATGCAAGGATCATTAACTTCGCTACTGGCAAAATCAAATTGGTATGTTACAGGGAGCGACTTGTTTATATAATTGGTAATGATGACCCCCTGGGGGAGTCAGTGGTGATCAGTGATCAGGGTATCTGATCAGTTGATCAATTACACGATCGTAAATAAGAATGTTCATTGATGCCTCAGTATGTTTTCAATCACTTGAGTTTATTTATTGCTCTTGTAAATTATTTACGAGTTTTTCGGTAGGTTATGTAAAAAATATGTTGGCTTTATGACTATTTTGGTCCAGTATGTTTAGCTTGATGCTTGTAATTTATTTTTATTATGGTTGTAATTGTCATTGAAAAGGTTGTTTTTTTTTCAGTCATAAATTTGGATTGCATTTTTGTATGAAAATTTCAATAAAAATCATGGGCAACGCCACAACGGATACGAACAGTTAGTTCATAATATTCTTATTCGACTTTAAATTATTTTTTTGGAATATGGCGGAGAGGAGTATACAGAAGTGCACAATAGTGCACTATAATATTCTACAAAGGAAAACCAGTGTTTACATCTCTATAAATGTTGTAAATAATTTAATTTTAAGTAGTTAACCAGTATTGTCTAATCGAATCCTGCAGAGCCCGGCGGGCAGTGGGATTTTTTCCGCCAAAGCTTTAGCTTGACTGTCCAAAACGCTACCAGCCTACTGGGAACTCTGCTGCCGATCGGCAACAACTGCCGTCTCAAGGAAACTTTCTATACATAGTCTGTATTTTTTCTTCTTAAAACATTATTTTTCCAGTAGTAACAATATGCAAATAAGGCTTTCTAGCTACGAAATGAAACCACTAATTACAATTTACGATAGAAAATCACAAACTACTTAATACCGTGACTCTACTCGTATTAATTATGAAACTGGAGCAGCAATATTAAAAGCTGAAACTTTAAGGTGCAAGCATGTAAATTTTGTGCGAATACATTAAAAATTTAGTGTTTTAAAACCAAAGCCGTGGTATCAACATGGTTCATGTGGCACGAAAATGCAAATAACCTTAGCTCCTGCCATTTTTTGCGATGTCAAACGAAATAATGAGTGGGGCTTTTTGCAAGCGTTTATTCGGTTAATTAGGCGTGTGGCTTTCGCGAACGTATTTTGTTATAGTTTATGTGTATTGCATTAAAATTTTGCTAGACTCTACTATTATACAGTGGAGCCGATTTATTAAGTTTGAGTAAAATTATAATTTTTAATGTTAAATCTTCTATTAATCCATATTTTACTCCCTTAGGATTGGACTTTCGAAAAATCTTTTCTTAGTGAATGCCTACATTTCATAAGGCACACATCCTTAAAATCAAAATCAAAAACTTATTTATTCAGTTTAGGCCCTTATAAACTTCAACAGCTACAATTTTTAGACTCTACTACCGGTTCGGAATACACTTGAACTGAGAAAACTCCTGCAAGAAACTCAGCAAGGCTTCTTTTTTTGTGGATCTTAAAATTTAATATCTGTTTACTATGGCCAGTGGTTTACGCTGTGCGGTGGGTGAAGTATCAGTGGATGATCAGGATTGATCTGTTGGTTTTTAAATTATTCACCTCGTAACATTTCTTGTAAGCCTACAAGGAACTAGAGCTTCTGTGAAGGAACATATCGTGAGAAAACCATAGAACGGTGATAGGATATATTAAACCTTGTCTTTTCACAATGAATTTTATTACATTGTCTCATGTTATTATGATATGTATATTTCTTGAAAGTTATACGCACACCCACGTATGACATAATCTGATTCAGTTTTTATCGTTAAACTAATTCAAATCAATATGTTTAAATATTAATCCAAATGAAGGCAAGAATTAAGGAAATAGATTACAATTCTAATCTTATTGATACGCAAATAAACGGATTGTTAAATTTTAATTGAATTTGAACTCAACATTCCACCCTGAATAGAATAAGTTGTTAAAGAGGGGTGTTATAAGTTTGTAGTGTGTATCCGTGTGTCTGTCTGTGGCCTTATAGCTCCTAAACGGTTGCGCCGATTTTGATTTAGTTTTTTTTTTAAAGGTGTCTTAATCAAGAGTTCTTAACTATGTTTCAAGAAAATCCGCTCAGTGTTTGGAAATTATCGCCAGAGGTTTCTTTAAATTTTTTATTTTAGTTAAATTCCTTTAGACATTGCATTTCAGAATATCTTTTCATAGTTTATCCCTACTTCAAGAGAATAATTCTTCTTAATTTCTAGGTCCCATTAGTAGATTCAGAGTTTGTGAATTATTATCTTTCAGTCTATTTACCTAAGATATAGATAGTAACTGAGATTTTAAAGTGTTCTTTGGAATAAGTCCTTAAACATCGTATCACCTAAAGGTAAAACTGGTTAACAAGGCGCTTTTCAGCTCATATAGAGCCTGTAATAGAGTGAACGAACCCAAGATTGTAACTATAGAATATTCAGGATTATGCAGTCTATTTAAGGTTAGGGTTAGCTATCGATTGGAGTTAGGAAGCCAGTATTCCTGAGACAAGTAAAATACGAGAAAATTGTGAGAGAAATAAGTAAAATATTACATAGTGGGGTGGTCTCGCGCTGTGTGGCATTAATGCAAATGCGCCGGGGACGGTGTCGCGCTATCTTTATCTGCGCGCGCGCTCGGCGCCTTCACGCGGACACAGTCACACCGTTGTGTAATCTAACATTTGTAGTCTTTTAAATTGGTATTTCTATTTACTATGCAAAGGCTTGTTCTTCATCACAATTTCAAGGTAATTCGTTCGTTGTTTGTGTAAGTTTCAGTTAATGATTTTTTAATTTCTTACTATATATAGACCTGTGTTTGACCACAATCTCACCGTGGTCAGTGATGATGTGGCCGATACTGGTAAGCATACAAAGCCTTAAAGGCAACTGGCTCTCAAGTGCAGCTGTCGGAACACACCGAAAGGTGCTTGGCGACAGATTTTCAACTCGATGGGGTATTACAAAATACCTTACCACCGTGCTATGGTTTCCTCACGATGTTTTCCTTCACCGAAACCTCAAGATCATTGTAGGATTAGAACCCTCGACCTTCGTAACGAAACTATTTATAAAAACAGATAGGTAGGTATATTAATTATAGTAAAAAAATACTTGAACTATTAAAAAAAAATACGATAAAACTCCGGTGTAACAGGCGGTCAATTTCAGGTTGTGACATTCTAAGGTCTCGCCCGTTGGTGTTACTAGTTTAAACTTAATGAAGATATATCCATTCTTTAGTATACAGATATAAGTATGGTGTTTATTGTAAAGGTGACAGAATAATAATATCATAAAATATTTGTTCATTTATCGTAACTGATATGAGAAATAAAAATTAGTTTCAGCATTTATTGACGTCATATCCATGAAGGAGAACAACTCACTGTGACAACTCTATCATTGGCATAATGTTACTATAATGGGCATAAAAAAAATCTTTGTTATTTAACAAAAATGTAAAAATACTAGCGGTCACGGCCGACGTCGTTCTGCCTGAAAACACATGTATACCGACAGCAGCGCTACCTACCGGATCCAATTGTATTTTCAAACCATCCAGGATCCCGTTGAAATATACCCACTTCATCCAAATCAGTCCAGCCGTTTAGAAGGAGTTAAATATCAAACACACGTATAGAACAATTATATATATTACGATATACAAATACACTTCTTAATGATGACTTTTTTTATACAACGAAGTCAGCAAATAAGGATACATAACCTGTTGGCAAGCGGTTGCCAAAGCATATAGACCAGACCATTTATTAATCCCCGCTCCGGGAATCATTCGCGCGTTTCCTACTCAATCCCCTCCTCGATTTGCTCCGGAGATGTTACTCACGCGCAGGAACACTACAGGCTGTGGTATTCTGAAAAGAGGTACTTCCTTCCCTAGCAGCCTGGCTAGTTTTATTTTCAGAGATAAAACGCTACCTCCCTTTTAAGTATCAAATGAGAATGTATATAGTTTACCAATCTCAAATCAAATAATAAATCAAATTCAATGATTTTCATGAAATTTAGTATGCAGGGGGTGTGATTTTTAGAAAACACGATTTACCAAAAAAAAAAAAAAAACGAGCAAAGCTCGGTGATCCAGGTACTACATTATTAAGTTCCCAAAATAGGATATAAATATTGCATATAAATTCTAAACCTTACAAATCCAAAACTGAAAACTCAGAAATAAAACTAACTAATCACATCTAGTTTAAAACTCAGCAGAAAATAAAGTCACCCACACACGATCGCGATAAAGGCGCTCGCACACCGCGCGAGCGCGAAAAGACAAGTGGCTTAATTGAGAGCTGACCCGTGGGGGGTCCGTGAGCGTCTGTTTATGTTAATCAATTCACCACTAGTTTGTTTTTTAACCCGCAATCGCCACCGGAATCTTTTTACCCTTTTATTGGGGTACCGTGGTGTTGCAGTTGAACCTTAGAGGCATGTTTAGAGGGTTAAACTTGAGCTTAATAAATGGAAGGTAGCGAATAATTAAGAATAAAATACCCTTTGTTTTAGGATGTTCTTCAAAAACGGTTATCGGTTCCCATATAAAGCAGAACAGATAATATATGCAACTTTTTTTTGTAAGAAAATATTTATGTATATAGGTATTGACATTCATACTCAATTACGAATGAAACCAAGAGATTAAATTAAATTTCCAACTATTATCAGTTTATAATATCCCACTGCAAGGCAAAAGCCTGCTCTACAATTTCTCCCAACCGCACTACAAAATGCAATACAATTTTAAAATAATTTCATTTAAAAATGGGCGGAACCCGCATTCAATAAAACAGACACGAAAGACAAGATTTATTTTTTTAAAAGAGCGTATAATTTAGCTCTCCCGCGACGGGTTAAGATATCTTAGTGTGGTCTTTAGTCAGTGACGGGTTAGCGTTATAAACGCGATATATCGCTGGAACAGATAAAGGGTTAAGTATTTCTCGCTATGTTTTAGTTTGGCAGTTAATTAACCCATTTTTAATGCTATATCTAACTCGAGTCGTAGGTGTCTAGGCTGAAATAAATTCAAATAAGAATTTAATCTGAAAAGTTAATTTACGCAAATGTTCATTTGTTTCGTGGAAATAGCCCAAGAAATTAACTACTACTTAGGTTAACAAAATTAATTAATTCATTGCAGTTTTCCAGAGTTAAACAATACGTTAGTAAAATGAATTTCGGATTGAATAACTTTTAATGGAATCTCCGGAACTCACTAGAAAATTGGTGATAATTTCCAAACGGCTGAGCGGATTTTTTTTCTTCATACCATAGTAAACTATCGTTTTGACGTTTAATAAAAAGATGCAGTTGATATGGCGTCAAATACCCTATTTTAATTAAACCTATTGACCCTGAATTGAATCACAAAGCCTTGACAAAGAAACGTACTTGTAATAACCATAAAACGGTTTACCCCCAAAAGGGGTTTGCTTACAAAGCGTTACCATAAAAAATGTTAAAGTGTAAAATATGCACAAATTATTTATATCACGCACGATATCGTAGCCACGCAGAAAGCGGGCAACCCAGCGATTTATTTTAAACAATCGCCCTCCAAGATTATTGAGATATACCTACCCTTTACCCTTGACATGATTATGTTCAGTGATTTGATAGGACATTAAGTGATGAATTTTGCAGAGCAACTGTCGGTTTTGCAATCAAAATCAGTGTTTAAAAAAGTCTATAGAGTATCAATAAGAACTAACTGCCTTCTATATAAGAAAAAAAACGTGTGGCACTCGGAGACTGCCGCGGTAAAGCTATTGCATAGCTGTTTTTATCAACTTATGCAATTATAATTATTTATTTATTTTATTTATGCAGTATTTTTTTCCCTATTTTTTTTTTCTTTGATATTAATTTTTAATAGCTTTACCGCGGCAGTCTCCGAGTGCCACACGTCTTTTTTTTTTTTTTGAAAATGGGCTCATATTGAAATCTAATGAGTACTTGTATGTAATTATGTGCCCAGGTAAAGATACCTTTACTTCTCTTTACTTTTCTATAACTTTACTTACCTTTACTAGCTTATTAAACTATTTGCAATACATATTTATTAAACTTTTTAATTCATAGTCGTAAATAACTGACATAATGTTACCAATACTTAGGCAAAACTTATTCTCAACTAATTGTGTAATTTTAAAATCTTTAAAATTGTATTGTACGTATCTTCTGGGCTAAGCATTAGTTTCTACGTTTCTACAAATTGCATGATTGTATACATTTTTTTAAAGACATTTATAAAGCCTAGGACACATGACTCCTAAGTCAGATATTCATTATGTTTACTATGACCAACAGCGGGTCTAAATAGGGTGCTCGAGCAATTGCTCAATGGAATTCATTTTTTGAATTCACAGCAAAGTTTACAGTTATACAATTCACTGAACCTTAATCTGAAATATTGGAATCACATAGAATTATTGTAAATTTGGGAAATAATAAATATCCTCGGACATTCTTCACACACGGTTATCTGTTCCCAAACTAAGCAGAGCTTGTACTATGGAAACCAGATAACTGATATACTACATATACTACTTTTCTTTTTGTAAATACATACTTATATAGATAATTACACCCAGACACAGGACAAACAGACATGTTCATGCACACAAATGTTTGTCCTGGATGGGAATCGAACCCATGACCAGCGGCTTGATAGGTGGTGTCTTAACCAACTGCGCCAACTGGCTTGTCAAAATGAACTCTATCTGGCAATATTGCTTGCACACTTTTAGAATCTCCAGCTCTGCTCAAGAATCCGTATTCACGGTGGCATTCGAGACTACCACAGAGCTTTCATCGCATTCATGATATAATGTATCAAATAGAAGAGAATAGAATAAGTTTATTCTGCTCAAAACAAAATAAAAAATAATTAATTTAACCCAAAAATTTAAATTGATACATTTTACGAAAACCTGCCTATTTGGAGGCCCATAAACTAAACGTATCATTTATTTAGTAAGTACGTTAGCACTAACTTAACATTTAAATGTCTATGAAAATTATGATTAGTGGCACAATACTGAAAGTACAATATCTTAGTGAACGCACAAACCCTACTTAGTTAGTAATAAAGAGTGAAGTGTCCCCAGTATTATTGTGCGGGGTTACTTTAGCGTGTCGGCTAAACACGCTCTCCATAATTTAAGCATTTTGTCGTCTAATATTATGGTAATAGTTTTTCATAATATTTTTTGATACGCTCGCCTTTGGTTTGGTACGGATTTGGGTTTTTTTTTTGTTAATGCGTATTAAGATTTTAATTTAAATGTGCTGCTTATTATTTCAAATTAGAACAGGTTTTGTATTAACTTATCCAAGGGATAGTATCTAAGGATTATCTAGTGATTGAAAAATAGGATTCATTTGAATTAGTTTGGGTAAAGCAAAGAACTTGATATACTTAACTAAATTTTAATTTTTTTTTGCCTTTACTAGTTTGTATGGCCATTTTAAATATAAATTAAAGTCTTTATTATTTTCATGAAAATAAAACATATTGGAAATTCAAATCGACGCACTGTAGTGTTTCTCGAAAACCAATAGATACTTATTGGTCCCTAAATAGTGCCACTCAAAATAATACCTAAGCAAATAAATTAATGAATTATAAAAAACCTACAAATCCGGCCCGCCGTAGTGTAGCGAACATTTTCGTAACCTAGCGTGTTCGCCGTTCCAAGGTGCCACTCCAGTTATTAATGATGGGCACTAGCTTTAAAAATATCGATATATCGATAATAATGTCATGTCTGAATATGATTGGATTAGTTTGAGACTTCATAAATTTCTATGTTACACTACATTGAATATACATGTAAGTACATAAATGTTTATGTTTAAAAAAAATAAAAAATATACGGTATATTTTTATTTAACATATACATAATTATGTTATTTGGCTGCGGTAATCTATAAATTGATGTTGCTTTCCCATTCGAGCAGCTCTTTGAACGAAAAATAGCTATGAAGTAGAGCATAGCATTTTTTCGCACTAAAATCTTAACCTTTGGAATGATTATAAACTTTGATTTTAAAAATGTTATCTTCAAATAATTAAAGACCATAACTCTTTATGATATACCTAAATGTTAAAAGCAATAAAAAATATTAGGGCAATAATAATGATTCACCTGAAACGTACGCATTATTTAGTTTAATTGTTTTAGTCACGGTTGAGGTTGCCGAAAAAGGAACTCCGATTACTTAAAGTTTTTTGAACTTTTTAATATAAATAAATGTATCCTCATTTCGTAAGAGGGGAAAAAGTAAGTATTATATGTAATCCAACATATAACAACGTATTACAAAATACAACAATGTTTTATTTGCATAAATATGGATGATATGATAATTATATAATATTTTACATATGCCCATAAAGCGGGCATAAGGTATATTATATATTTTTAGTATAGTATCAAAATAAATAGATCACAGGATATAAACCAAAACATACCACTACTGTTTACATTTAGTCACTGAATTTACTACCTACGATATGAGTATCGAAAAGTAACTCGATAATTTTAATTGATCGATTAATTAAAGCACATCACTAAACAATGTTGTTATGCAAAACAGGAGAGTCGGGACATTATCTGATCGGTAACGTGCATTAAGCGCGGTCACACTTATTTGGGGACGAATTTATTTTTATTTACTACCTAACTAGAGTTTGAAAGCAACTTTTGATTAGGACTATTTGATTAGAACTCATATTGTCTGAGGCGATGATAGAGTCGTAACGTCGAATGCATAAACGTCGTGGGTACAAATAATCCGAGATAAACAAAGCATGGTGGATGGTAGGGTCATTTGTAAAACTACTTACCACACTCAAGTTCATAAACAGATTCCCTATATTTTTTTGTGCTTACCACCTGAGGAATTGTTTAACTTGATGCCCACGGCTACCTTTTACCATCGCACCTCTCGTCATCGGCGTGGAGTGGAGTCCATCCTCATACATTGGAACTGTGCGGTTCCAAAGTAGTTTCCTACCATGGACGCTCAACTTCGGGAATAACCCATGGTTTTCCTTAGAGTACCTACAGCAGGGTACTTCAAGAAGAGAGTGACAATATTTTTGAAAGTGATATTCTAGATTTGCAAACGTCAATAGGCAACGGAAACAATCTTCCTAACCATATTATTATCGAGCGAAACGATTAGCAGGTGAAACTGTAGGATAAAGCAGTATCCACCTTGCTTAATTTCTCTCAGTCAAGATTATCACGTATTTTAAACTGATATTTGCGTGTGACCACGTTTTTTTGTTCATATTTTTTTTGGATTTTCACGGTGATCGTGCGCACCGATACCATCGATTTTCAGCGCAAGCACGCACCGCCTCACTTAATTCCTGATTTAGTACCGCATCAAATTTTGATAAGTATTTTTAATTTGAATAAATTATGATTTAAGGGTGTTATCGTTACTTAATGGGTGGTTATAATCATAAGCGTGGTGCGTTCATGCTATAATGTCACAGGTTCTTTTTGTGGGTGTATAGTGGTGTGGTGGACTGTGATTTAACCAAATGTGACGGTTATATAACATTATTATTTTATTATTTGAAGTAGCTGAAAATGTTGCATGTAATGAACTACTACACACCTTATAACCTATGTTATAACTCTTATTTTTATTCATTTCATTGGGACTTGTCTTGATAAGTCCTCAGTTATTGCTGACTGAGGTCTTTAGAACTAGGTCCCTGTTCCCGTTGAAGGTAGGCCCTAGTTTTTTTATTGTATTTTTTATAATTATACTAGCTGTATCCCGAGGTTTTACCCGTGTGTATGTATTTCTCCATGCCACAAGCTGTCTTTCACTACGATTGATTATTGTGAGACATATTCTTAACTGACGGCTAACGAAGACGGCTGGGACAGACTGGATGCGGAAAGCGGAGAAAAGGGTGTTGTGGCGCAGCCTGGGAGAGGCCTATGTCCAGCAGTGGACTGCGATAGGCTGAGTTGAATATTCTAACTCCGATTTTTTTGTGTGAAACTGAGAATCAACTCGAATTGGTTAATAATTCGGTAACGATGATCGAACTATCGTGTATCGTTTTTCGGAGTAGACAAGGATCTGAGGTTCTTTCAAACCTGAAATACAGGTCGCAAGTAATAAGCACGATTAGTTACAAGTTACTTACATACATTTACTTCAATATAACGAAGCTGCGAAGCTCAACACTACTTACTACACGACACGACAACTTACGTTTGTAGTAAACACGATAAAGATGTCACGTGGACTTCATAATTTCGGTTCCCTTCAAGATAAGCCTGTTAGGGAAAAATGGAAATTTACGTGTTTCATTTTTATGCTACTTTACTTTTTATTCGTGTTTATTATTTTTTTCCACGAGGTTTTATACCACACCTAATATATATTGTAGAAAACAGTATCATCAAATTATTAGTGCGGTGTAGCAGTAGGTCTCACTTTAAGTTTACATCTATACCTACCAGTGGGGAGGGGTGAAATTATGGCGAGGGTAAGCCGTTTAAAAAACAACTGTAATTTTATAATTACAGTGGATTTTAAGCATGATAAAAGTGGCTTAAAAATTATGAAATGTGGGTCCTAAAAGGTAAGCCGATGGGAATCGGCTTGTATGGACCCTTCGCCTACTAATAATAAAGCCGAAGAGTTTGTTTGTTTGAACGCGCTAATCTCCGGAGTTACTGGTCCGATTTGAAAAATTCTTTATTCCAGAAGGTTATGGGCGAATTTCGTGAGTCAAACCGCGGGAAACAGCTAGTTGCAAATAACTACTTCTATCTAACTAAAGGAAAATTTATAGTAGGATCGATTTTCTTATTTGAAAAATATATAGATTGCATTTTTGTTAATTTCATAATTATTCTGTAATTTAAAAAATAAATAATTTTTTAATCAAATTCAATCCAATGATAGCTCTTTCTTTCTAATGCATGACAACGTTTCAATTTATATTTTTTATGTTTCAGAATCGTTCGAGTCAGGATGCCGCATACAGGTAGCACTTTCTTTTAATTTTTAAGAATTAGTACACCACTGGCTCTTGAGAGCCTCTCGAGGCTTTATGAGATCACCACCCTCGGCCACTTCATGACTTATAACGGTGAGATTCTGATCAAACAACCTACAATTTGTTTGGTAAAGATAAGAAACCTATAAATACTCATACTGATGCGTATATTACTAAAGATTTTAACATACAGTCAACATTGATACTGAAAAATACTTTTAATAACGTAAAAGTACTCACAATTTATTAGCCAGTAAATCAATAACGATGAAAATAAACATTCCAAAAAAAATGCCATTTTAAAATCAAAATGGAACCTTAAATAAATAAAGGCCGTGTACCAAAAGAAAGCCGCACTTTTATCGTCGAAAAAGCTAACTTTGCAGCAATTTTTAAGGCTCAGTATATCTTTAGGGCATCAAGTAACTCGAGTAGCCAACGGGTGTTTAAATACAAAATATTCAGATCTTAATTAAGTAAAACGGTGAACATAAAAGGCGGTGGCGGGACTGAGTGCTTATCAGCTAACCAAGAATTTACCTCACGCATTGAAATCATAAGCGTTTCAAAGAACCCTTCAATAGGGTTGTCATATACTAGAAAAGTAGTTAATGGTACATATATTTGAATATTATAGTAACTGATTTATTTGAAACCTACGTGCGTTTATATGTGCTCGGGGATAATAGCTTCTTATTAGTAAAATAATTTTCAGAATCGGACCAGTAGCCACGAATTACCTTCTACATCCAAACAAACTTTACCACTTCATAATATAGAAAAACTGAACAAGAAACTGAAATGATAATTCAGAGTCGTAGGTACTAGATAGATAATAGTAGGTAGGTAATATATTCTACAACTTTTATTAAATGCTATTAAAGACTGAATGGACATAAAAACTAATTTTGAATATAAATTCTTTTAATTAAAATAAACAAAATAGCTTTAATTATGAAAATGAAGTGACAACCCTACCAGTGCATTACTACCGTCCAAAGAACCATTAACGGTAATTAAGAAAATCGAGAGCCAAATCTCGTATCGAGATAATATCGAATGCGTATCGGGTCGGCCCACCCGCATCACACACACGCGTTCTCTAATACATTATACATGCTTAACTTACATTAGTTTCTTATTAACATCTGCTGACAACGAATTACCTTCTTCAGAAACTTCCTTAACACATTTTGTACCCTATTCAGTTATAATAGAGGCGATAGACACACCGCGATTTGATTATTAGCAATAAAATATTTCCAAATGATTCATATCTCATACACAGTAATAATTTTCGGTTAACGTGATGATATCAGGGCATATAACGAGATATTTGATGGTTTTGATGTGATCCCATCAGTTTTTTAGATCACACACGACGTTTTTGAATATTGATTTGAATTAATTAAATATCAGCGAATAGAAATGCGTAGCGAATACCCTGAAATACATCCTTAATGACTATAATAAAAAAAAACAAATGATGGAGATTACTGCGGAAGCATAACAACACGGATTATTCTATATTATCAATTTAGAAGATACTAACTATTTCTTTCTTCGATTAAAATTGCAAATACTTTCATGAAAATCAAGTCAAAGCTTAAGGTTCTAGTTTCAGGAGGGAGAGAGACCATAAAGCTTCTGAAGTTAGTGCCAGTTCTGAAGTCAGCCCGACACTTATGACTGAATTTAATTTCTCATTTAATCTTCATTATAATACATTTATTTACAACAAATATATAAAATACAATCTACATATTAAAAAAAATTTGAGGCTTCGAGGCGGCCGCTGCTGCTGCCGCGTAACAAACAGCAAGATTCCCATAAATTAATTTGAATATTAATATTTTCATCGTCAAATTACCACAGTACTAAGTAAATTCGTATTTAATAAACGCAGAAAATCACTAGTAATCCAATTTCTAAGATATTTTTAATAAATCACGGGCAAATATTAATTTCCATTGACAAGTTAAAAATGTATTAATTTCCAATCAAATCGACTAATAGTTGGACTTTCCATTTTAGGCACCTATGCATATCAGTGGAATACATCTAAATCATTGGAATGGAATCAGTGTCCACGAGCGGACAGCCGCTGGATGGGGTTTGACGCCAAATTAACTTATTGACTGGTGGGACTAGCTTGGGCGGCCAATCAGTTCGTATTATGGTCATGTTAATGTGGATACGCTTCTGTTAAAATTGGACTTTCAATGTGGCGATAGCTCAACGCTAAATATTGAGGCAATAAAGTTGTCGAACATCGATTCCTAGAATCAGCTTCAGGAAGTAGAAAATATATTGAGTAAGCCATAACTTAGTGGTATGTAAAGACCTGTGCTTAACCACAATCTCAATATGATCTGTGAAAATGTGCCAAAGAATTAAATATACCCACAATACGTAGGAACGGACTTGAAACTAGAATTTTAGGGTACTACATATTCGAATGACTACAAAAAAAAATCTTATCCTCACTATGACCATCATGTCACTGAACACAATCGGTCTATATCAAATGATTCTAAAACATCACATTCGATTTTCTAGTTCAATGTTTACAACTGTGTTACAATTTTATATCGTATAAACTTTTATTCCCCTTTATTATTAACGAATAATTTGTATATTAGAAAAACTTGTTTAGGCGGTTCATAAAAGGATTTATTATGTAGTAAAAGGTTATATGTATATAAATACTTGTAAATCGGTAGGAGTTGGACAAACTTACGTTTTATAAAATAGTAAAAATGAATCGCTGGACTTACTGAGAATTTATTTATTTTGTTAAAATTAAAATTTCCTCATAATGTACCTATATCTAAATATTTAGTAACTTAGTCTTCGCCTGCGACCCTACAGAGGAGCAGGGGATGACGACAAAGGGAAAAGAGGAGCTGGCGGACTAAGTATTTATCACACTGCAACATAAGCTCGTTCCCCTCCGTCATAAGCGAGAACTTTTTTTTTTTTATTTAATCAATATCGGTTAGTCCGTAGTTGCTATAATGTTACATACAGATACACACTACAAGCTTATAATACTCTTTTTTGTCGGAGGCTAAAAATAAAGACGGTAGGCTAATAACATATTTTAGAAAACGTGTCAGAGAGGCGATTAACTTTTGACTTAGTGCAGAAATCTTTGATTGCTTTAAAAAAAAGGTATGTTTAAGTATGCTACTCGCTTGACTTGATAGGGCTCATATACGGACACCACATTTGATCAATCTTATAAGCCTCTTTAGACATTTGGTTCTCAGGTAACTCGTGAGGCTGCAATATCTTCCTAGCTCTTGGCTTCGAGAACTTGAAGTCTACGTAATCTACTCCATGTTTAATCCAGGTTATTGCAAAACCTGTTCCTGAAATGGTATAGTGTATGAATAAAAAATAAGTACAATTTAGTGTTGCAAGCGTCTAATCTAATAGACTACGGACCGATGATCTCGTCATGGTGGTAAGAAGGGACTGCATGAGGAAGGCCCAAGACCATGAGAAATTAAGTGCACTGGAAGAAACCTACACTCAGCATTGGTTGGAAATGAGTTGAAGAAGAAGACGAATAGTCTATGGTGATCATTTTTCTTCAAAGATAATGTTTATCGACAATCATTTTGTGTAGGGAGCAGTTACTGAAAGTCTGTTACTTAACCGCTTGGAAATATGTATAGTGATACTTAATTGTATTGGTAGCCGCATTTTTTAGTAAGCCGGCGGTATCTTGTTGGAACGCAGCGGAAACCAATAATTAATCTAATCATGATCCAATATATAAACTTACTGTCGTAATTTTCAATAACATCAGGCCTGTATGTACCAACTGTGTAAAATTTAAGTTTCTTCACGGCTGCACTATATTCATCGCAACGACAACGATCCATTTATTCTATTCAATTATGATTAGATCAGTATAAAATAAATACTATAAAAATTTTACTAAAACACGTTGGTTAAACGAGTGTCATTTATATTGACAAATATTACCCTATATTTTATGACAGTGACAGTGACAATCAATCATAGGGTTACCGTGAAGCAGTATTGTACGTTTCAGAGTGGGAGGAGTGCTAGTAAAACTTTTACCAGAGATTTATGCATAACTTCACATTTTCATAACTTCGTAATGCTCAATTGCTCTGTCTTCTGAAATTGTGTAGGGTTATTGATTACTGGCTTCCGCCCCGCGGTTTCACCCGCGTTCCCGAGAGATAAATATTAGCCTATGTTAACATCCAGGGTGTCAGCTACCCCCATACCAAATTTCATCAAAATTGGTCCAACAATTTGAGCGTGTAGAAATAACAAACATACTTTTTCACAAACTTTCACATTTATAATATTAGTAGGATGATGTAGGTACCTACACTTCCCGCAGTTTTTTTTTTTTGAAAGGACTAAGTTGGTAGCCTCAGATGGCTGCAACAACCTTACCGGACAATGAGGAATACCAATAAAAAAATCTAATTAGTCCGTCAGTTAGATTATCAAAAAATATTGGATACGTATTTTTTATTTTATGAAATCCATAAGAAATTACAAAGATAAGTCCCATCAAAGTGCAGGAGTGGGGCTTGTGACGTCATTGTACAACTACTTTTTAGTACACTTTTTGCAGACCGGAAAATTTTAACGCACTGTATCTTCGTTATTTTTTGTTTTCGGATCAAAATAAAAAATACGTATCCAATATTTTTTGATAATCTAACTGACGGACTAATTAGATTTTTTTGTTGGTATTCCTCATTCCCGCAGTACTCGGCCTATATAGCCAAAGATATTCCCAACCAAAATCACCGCGTATAGGCATGGTAGTCACGGCGTTCGAAATGCTTACGTATGCTTCACTTACTGCATGCTGTGCTGAAAAAAGAAAGATGTGTCTATGGATAGGGCTTTGTGATACAATAATACTTTTCACAAGCAAGTCAAAGAAATGTATTAAAATGATAACAAAATCAATGAAAATTACCTATATCATTATAGGTCGCAATATTGAGATTTAGCCATAGGCGCTGTGACCGCTACAGGACTCAGGCACACCTATAAAATACGCAAAATGAAGGGCTCATCTGACAGTTATTTCCTAAGTAAATATCGTACCAGACATTGTTGTACATTATCTACGTAACTCAAAAGTTTACACTTTATAACTTTCGAGGAACTTTAAAATTATGTATTGCATCGGTATTGCTATAATCTCGGATCATGAAAACAAGTAGATGTGTTATTCCCAATCAAGAAGACAGAACTTCATTACTCATAGTGTGGCTGTTGAGAGAATGCCTTTCTCATACATGCTAATAATGGGCTAATAACGGAAAGGTGCGATCCGATTTTGATTTATAATAAGTAACTAAATACTTAACATTCCAGTAACAGTAAAATCGGAATCGGATGAATTATCTCGACGCCTGGCGGGCTAAAACGGCCGCTCAAGCAATATTGCTATGCAATTCATATCTCGAATTTATAGCAGATTATGGTGTAATTTGTCTAAATTGTAAATTGATTGATTATAATGATTTGAATTTTCACCAAAAAAATTTTAAAAAAACATTTTGTTTTGCTGTAAATTCGAGATATGAATTGCATAGCAATATTGCTTGTGCTTCCTTTATAGACCCTGGACTGTATTATTAGTAATGACATAACACAATTTAGAATTTGATTTTTCGTAATTCAGCCCCTAAGGGGGTAAATAAAATAGGGCACCGTTGGTAAAACTACGGGCGAAAAGCTAGTATTAGAATATTTTTGAAAGCTTTAGATGTATGTAAGCTCAAATAAAAGTACAAGGATCACTCGCAGCTCCACAACAATATTTCATAACGTAACAGGTTATCCGCTTCTTCATCCTTTACATTTCCCGAGTCAAAGGTAGTAAAAGAACATTGTCTTCACGGATAATAATATGATCCTTTTACATATCGAGGCATCTCACACACTATCTTTGGCGTACCTTTTTATGATCTGAGGCTATAACACTAATACGCTTCCAGTTTTACAATCGGCTGGTCGTAAAGTGCGATTTTTTTGTTGGCGTCGTTTTGTTGGCGAATATCGGCCGTATATCGCGTATGTTATTGCACATTTTACAACTTGTGACTGATTTTACAACGCCGCCAATTGGCGATGTTAGGAGGATCGGGAGCGTCATTTTTGCGCTTCATATCGATTGTAGGGACCCGTAATGATTTAAGATACGTTGCGTTTTATGATCAAAGTGTTTATGAGTGTATTAAGGTATTCTGGTAAGCTATACAGGTTATTGTGAGGTGATGTCTCATTTCATGAACATAGTTCGATGAGTCGATGGAAATGATAGAATCTTATGATATATTCATCAGATTGTGAAAGGAAAACAAACGTATTTATTTAACGTAGTTATTATTATCAGAAATATGGAGAGGTAGAGCGTAGCGTATTCGCTCGAAGAGCAGCTTGACTAGTGAATTGCCTATAGAATGCTTCAAATAGCTTCAAATTGAAATACACAAGAAACTTTAAAATTTCAATGTGTGTAAAAATACCTTTTTTTTTGTTTTTTATTAATTATTAAGAGACGATTTTAGAGGTTTTTATTTATATTATTTTAGGGTTTTATTTTGTTAGTAATACTAGCGCTAAATATTAACTAATCTTAGATAATTAATTAATAATTAAAGTAGGCGTAAGGTACCTATCAGTAAGTCAGCTATTAGAAGGCGGTGCCATAAGACGGTGGTGTTCTGGTGTTCCTCGCTACGTAAGAAATTAAAGCTACCGGGCGTTACCAATAAGGTACAGCGGTTACTGAAGACTGAATATTAAATTGAATTACTCTGATATATTTCAGTTTCACATTAACATATTCGTGGAATGTTATTAAACCCGAAAAAAGCATGGTGCAAAAAAACAAAATGTCTGTGTAAAATATGTAGGTATTATTATTTAAAAATACTTACAATTACTTAATTATAAAGAAAAATAATGAAGGTACACAAATAAAATGTGCATTTGGTATCAAAACGCAACATTTACATTACCTAGCCTTTTTTTTTGCTGAAAACTAATATTATAATATATGTTGGATTTTCCTTCTTTCACGCAGAAACAGAGCAAAGAATCGAAGTGATATTCAGCTTAGATATAGGTTATGGACCGGGATAGTAATATAAGCTTTTTATCCCGGAAAAGCGGATAATACCGCGAGGCAGAACTAATAAGAAAGACAAAGGTGAAAACAACGATTTATTAATATTCTTAGGTTATATATATTTTATCCTGTAGGATAAAGTTAATAAAGAAATGTATCGTGGTAGCAATGCAGTTTCAGTATAAGCTATGGTTTAAAACTTTATGAGCCCTTTGCCAAATGAGATTTTATCTGTAAACCGGTCAAACGCGTATCGACATTTATGATTTCTTTCCACATTCACTAAGCACTTTTTTTACTGAATTTCAACTGTTGTATGAACCGTGGTGGATGGAAAAATTGCAGTTTTAAGATACATTTTTGAGCCGTTTGGGGTCGAAACTCTGGGTCCGTGGGGGCCGAGTGGCCACCATCTTTATAAAGAAATTTCAAAACGTCTGGTCGAAGCATCTCGTGACCAGAATGCTGGAGTATACTTGGGTCAGAGAATCAGCATTACCATCCAACGTGGCAATGCCGCTAGTATTCTGGGAACGATGCCTTCTGACAGCGACTTTTTCATTTAGTTTAGTCCTTTTTATCTAAGTAGTTTTTAGTTTTCCTTCTTAAAATAAGATTTGTTTATTAAAACATTATTTTAGGTAAACTATGATGTGTGTGAGGCAGATACTGGTAGAGCATAAAAATATAATTTATCAGACTTTTACTTCAGTATCATAAATAAAAAAATATTTATGGATTGTAAAAGTTGGATTTGAAATAAAAAAATAATTGATAATTATCGTAGCGCTAATCTATATCTATACTAATAATAAAACTGAAGAGTTTGTTTGTTTCTTTGAACGCGCAAATCTCTGGTGTCACTGGTCCAATTTCTTTCTACGCTAGCTACATTATCCCCGAAGGTTATAGGCTTTCTATCTCAGGAACGAGAGTGAAGCCGCGGGGAACAGCTTGTAAAAAAAATATATTGGCTTCGCTGAAAAGTTTAGGGGGCTGTCTATTGATGAGAAGAAAAGAGAAACGATAAAGACAGAAAGGTAAAGAGAAGAAAAAATATGGTTTTATGTCGAAGTTATATCTATTGTGAATAGAATAAATGTACATTTATTGGACAGACCGCAAATAATTGAGAAAGAGCATACTATGAGTTCAGTGTAATCAAACCACTGAAGGAAAGCACATCTATCGAAGAACTATTTCAGTTCAACGGCATCCCTATATAAGCTATACAAGAACTATTCCCATCACTGGACTAAAATCCGCCAACAATCATTTAAAGGTAGGTAGGTACTATTGGTGTAATCAAACGATTCTAGATTGGATCTGGTTCCGCGAAGCGTAGTTGCTAGCATTGACTATCCAACCATCTGCGTCAAACATCAACCAACGTGATCGAACCTTCCTGAGTTTTAATGACGTTCCACCACCTACAATCTAATAACTATCATATACGTTGATGATAAGGTCGGTATTGAAGCGGTAGGCTACAGTCATTACTCCAAGCGGTCGAGAGCAATCGTAAAGAAAAGTAATTTGCATCCGTAAGAATCGCCGCGCGGTTTTGTATGACAATAGCCGTGAAATAGCGTATTGGCGGGAGCGGCTGCAGCCTATAAAGAAAACGTCATAAAAACAAATTGCTACGAACAAATTAGAACGCTAATTTTATTGCATTAAGGTTATAAATCGCACGATTGTTTTATTGCTTTATAATGGACGGGTTTAACAGTAGCCGGTAGGGTTTGAGGTAGTGGTTGGGGCTAGAATAGGACTTGAGTTTAATGAGATTGATTTTCTTGTTAGATGCAAGATGAAGTGGGTTAATGCGGTGTGGAGTTAAGAGCTTTGTACTTAGGTAATCCATTATCTGAGAACGTTTAATTATATACCCCGAATTTGACTCTCATATCATCCTAATAAGAGTAAATGTTGTTCAAAGCTAAATCGAACTCAAACTCATAACTTATTTATTTAATTTAGGTCCAAACAATTTTGTTACAGTTAAGTCTACCGCTGGCAACAACAATAACTTGGTATGAACGTAGTAGAGTCAATAATAACTTTCGACGTTCATAATTGCCTTATCAGGGCCTAAACTGAATAAATGATTTTTGAGGTTGAGTTTGAACGGAAAAAAAATGGATTTCCAAAATCAACAACATAATTAGTGGTGCAAAGAAATAAACGACTGCTATAATAACAAAATAACGTATTTTCCTTGTATTATATCTTTTGATATAATATTTTTTAAGTTTAGGTACCTAGGTATATTGCTTGGAATGACATAAGGATTCTAAAAATATTCTACACATATATCATCTATCTAAATCAGTACATGCATGCAAAAGTTATAATGAAATAAAGAAATAGACAAACATACTCACACAGTTTTGTAAAAATAATAATAAACTGTCTGCACCTTAAGTTATCTATTCTATGAAACGGCGTAGATAAGATATCCTATTACACATATCTCCCTAATTAACAACATTAACTATAAATCCTGAGGGACATATCTCTGGGATCACATAAAAGGCCATTTTTTGTTTCATAATCGGCAGTGGCCAAAACTACCAAGGGTGATATTATGGGTATTTGGCAATCAAATAAATATTAGTAAGGCAGGTGTAGTGTGACCGTTGCACGACGCAAAATAAGTGCGTTTCTTTTGTCAACAATTGATACAAATGTGGGTAGTTAATGGACTTGAAATATTGTTGTTTTTTTGGTTATTATTATATTGAATGCAATATAATGTTGATTACATATTCAAGAACGATAACTTGGCTTTCATAAAATATATTTTTACAACTTTTACAATTGTTTCCGTAGTAACTTAATAGATTTTCAAAACAACTAGGCTAGGTTGCGGTGGAGTTTTGAATCCAAATAAATACCTTAATACTTTAATTAATGATTAAACGATTTTCTATTATTTCTCTGTCCCTGGGATAAAAAGTACCCCAGTTAGTCGTTGATCCATTAATCTGTTGCGGCGTGAAATAATCATAAACCAACTAACACACTTTTTGGATTCATAATATTAGTCAATTAATTTATCAATCCCTTCTGCCCGAAGAAGGGTTCTTGAGTGGCGACCACGAACCGGAAGACGCAGCGTGGGCAGGCCCCCCACAAGGTGGACCAACGATCTTGTGAGGGTCGCGGGAAACCGCTGGATGCGGGTAGCGCAAGACCGGCCATCGGGGAGATCCTTGAGGGAGGCTTTTGTCCAGCAGGACGTCTTTCGGCTGACATGATGAATTTATCAATAATAGTAAATATAATTAACACAAAAAAAAAAAAACCAACCCAAAGCAAGAGCATATATTTTCATCCTGTATATACACTTGTTTCACAACTCCCTTTTCTTCTAATCACGAATTCTTCTAAACTTACACTCCTTGAATAACGGCCCCACTCAGTGTCGTCAAATAGAATTTAATGACTAAATAAAGTATATCTCTGTTTGTTGCAAAGCTATAGAAAGGGACAGGTCTAGAGATAATCAATCATTAAACTTAATTGACGACTCTGAGTGCGGCGGTATGACTATTACTTTGATCCAGATTTAAAAGCGTTCACCATCAACAGGTCAAGCCGGGGTCAATCAGCTCGGCGGGGTGTTCGTGAATGGCCGACCACTCCCCGATGTCGTGCGGAAGAGAATCGTGGAGCTGGCCATCATGGGGGTGCGCCCGTGTGACATCAGCAGACAACTGCTGGTCTCCCACGGCTGCGTATCGAAGATCCTCACAAGGTTCTACGAGACTGGTTCTATAAGACCTGGGTCCATTGGTGGCAGTAAAACTAAGGTTAGTATTGGTTTTATTTAGGACTAGCTGTCCCGGTTCTACCCATGTTCCCGGGATAAAAGTAGGCTATAACTTTCAGCTTTATTATTAGGTAGTAACGATATACATAGATCTGGGGGGCTAAAACAGCTGCTCGAGCAATATTGTTAAAGCAATTCAAATCTGGAATTTACAGCAGATTATTGTGTAATTTGTCTAAATTGGAAATTAATTGATTAAAATGATTTGCATTTTCACCAAAAAATATTTAAAAAACATTTGGCTCTGCTGTAAATTCGAAATATGAATTGCATAGCAATATTGCTCGTGCGGCCTTTTTACGGCCGCAGTATAGAGAGATTTACATAAATGTAGGTACTGGCTGACCTGTCCAAAATTAAAGGTCTTACAAAAATTCCATATAAAAAACAACAACATTTTCTTAATTTTCCAGGCAACAACTTCACACAATTAACAAAACAAATACAAATACGCTGTTTCTACCTAAACACCTCGTAGAAACCTAATGAGCAATTAATTTAGGTAATTTATGCATAAATCGGACGGAAACATAAATTCTAAGTCTAGACTCTACCTAAATATGCCATTTTTAAATTATCATGAATAAAGACACATAAATTACTATCTCAGCAGACTTCTTCTTCTCTTCATTCACCAGCTGTACAAAATACATCTGAAAAACCACCCTTCTGGAAAACTCTGAGCAACTTGAAGTATAACACGCCTGTTATCAAACGGATTCCTAGAGGTGCTCGCATAACGGTCGCTCAAAGTTTATCAAAATTAATAAACACAATAGTTAAAGAAAACACAACTCAGGCCTGGGAACATTTATTTCTTTTTGCCTATAGTACACTTCATGTTGACACTCGCAGCGGCTCTCTAACCAAAAATATTAAACAAAACTGCACCAGATTTTCCATCGCTAACGTCGATCAATCGCAAGCATTTAACAAACGATGCTACAATTTATTTAAAAAAATAGAAAGTAAAGTAAGTGATGGAGATTTGAAGGGAGCCGCCAACCTTCTCTTTACCAATGATGTCGTCGCTCCTGATTCCCCGGAAACTCTTTCGGCTCTACAGGACAAACATCCACCCTCTTTGGCACCACTTCACCTCTCTTTATTACCAGATCTTGCACAGCCTCTCCAAATTACATCAAAAGACGTTTATCATGCCATAATGTCATTCAAGAATGGCTCTGCAGGTGGCCTTGATGGTTTAACGCCTCAACATCTAAAAGACCTTGTTTCTAGATGTACGGGGGACGCGGGCAGGGTGCTTCTTGATGATATTACGGATCTTTGCAATCTCTTACTTACAGGTCAAGTTAATACTGAGATAGCCGACATTCTTTTTGGTGCAAACCTGTGTGCATTGAAAAAAAAGGATGGAGGAATTAGGCCAATTGCGGTAGGTAGCACTCTCCGCCGTATTGTATCAAAAATTTGCTGCAAATACATTCTCCCTGGTCTTTCTGAGAAATTCCAACCGTTACAATTAGGTTTTGGCTCTAGAGGGGGTTGTGAAGCAGCAGTGCATGGCCTCCGGACTTATCTAAAAAGTAATACAGGTGAAGTGGTGCTTAAAGTGGATGTAAGGAATGCTTTTAACTCTGTGGACAGGAACACACTGCTGAATGAAGTAAAAAGTCATACACCGGAAATTTATAAATATATTGAGCTATGTTACGGTGCCCCGTCAAATCTTATTTACAGAAACCATTTGATTCATTCTGCAGTGGGCTGTCAACAGGGGGATCCACTCGGGCCAGCCATATTCAGTTTGGCTATCCATCCCGTAATATCTTCTCTCAAATCGAAATTAAACATCTGGTATCTAGATGATGGTACCCTTGGAGGCGAAGCGTCAACAGTTTTGGAAGATTTAAAATCGATCATCATTTCATTTAAAAAAATTGGTTTAGATCTAAATTTTTCTAAATGTGAATTGTATATTCAAGACTCAGTCCCGGTTTCCAAAAAATCTCTTATTTGTGAAAATTTCAATTCATTAACTCCAAACATCAAAATTTTAGAAAAGCAATCCCTTCGCCTCTTGGGAGCTCCAATTCTAGATGACTCTATCCCCCCGTATTTAGAAGAACAATCATCAAAATTTAATGATATCTCCGACCGTCTACAGAAAATTAACTCACATATGGCATTTCAAATCATTCGATTTTGTCTTTTTGTACCAAAATTTATGTATGTCCTTAGGTGCAGTCCAGTTTGGAAATTTGGCGATCACATGGATTCTTTAGACAACGCTGTGCAAAAATTTCTTACGAAAATTCTAAATTGTCCTATAAACGACCGCGCCTGGTGCCAGGCATCTTTGCCCATTCGTTTTGGTGGCCTAGGTATCAGGAAAATCTCAAGTGTCTCGGTCCCAGCGTTTTTATCCTCCACTTACAGCACTCAAAATTTATTCAACAAAATTATTAATACATCACTCGCTGATACCCAAATTCAATATAGTGCTGAGGCTAGAGATGCTTGGTTCGCGCTCTGTCCGAGTGAGAGCATCCCTCAAAATCCCAAATCTCAAAAACAATGGGATGAGCCGCTCTGCAAACGAGTACAGTCACATCTTCTTCAAACAAGTATTAGTATTGCAGAGCGAGCTCGTCTCCTCGCTGTTTCCGAGCATGAATCAGGATATTGGCTTCAAGCCCTTCCTTCAGCTAATATTGGTACCCTGCTGGATAATACTTCTTTCTCCGTAGCCGTTAGTCTGCGTCTTGGCACAAAAACTTCCGAGCCACATCGCTGCCCCTGTGGGGATGACGTCGACAAACTCGGACACCACGGTCTTTCATGTCGCCGCAGCGCTGGCCGCCTATCGCGCCACGCAGCTATCAATGACGTCATTCGTCGGGCCCTTACCTCCGTCAACGTGCCGGCAATTTTAGAGCCGAACGGTGTTGCACGTGATGATGGTAAGAGGCCCGATGGTATGACGTTGATGCCCTGGAGTAGAGGAAAAGCGTTAGTGTGGGACGCAACTTGTGCGGATACCCTGGCACAGTCCCACCTACAATCTACTTCATGTGTGGCGGGTGCGGCTGCTGTAGCTGCGGAAAACCAGAAGCGGCGGAAATATGTAGATCTCAGTGAGAATTACATATTTCTACCGTTTGGGGTAGAGACTATGGGACCGTGGGGGCCAGATGCTCGGACCCTTTTTAAGGAGCTGTCGACGCGTCTCATCGACCGCACAGGTGACCAAAAGGCTGGCTGCTACCTCGGACAACGGATAAGCCTTGCTATCCAACGAGGCAATGTGGCCAGCCTTCTGGGCACTCTACCAGTGGGCAGCAACTTCAACGAAATTTTTTATTTATAAAAATTTTATGTAGTATTTAGTAAGTATTATTATTATTATTTTTTATTTATTTAGAATATTTCTTGTAAATAATTAGATTTAGGTTCCTTTTGTTGTAAATATTGTATATTATAGAATAAAGTCTTTGAGTTTGTATCCAGCGAAAAACCAGACAAATACACTAAGGGTTCCATTTTTAAGACCTACAAATTCTTTGCAGCATGATTTTGGTACGATAAATTCCCAACGTATCTAAAAACACTTTGGTCACAGAACATTTACTTGGAAGTAGAAATATTAAAGACAAATATCCACACAGGAATCTCTTGGGTAGTTTAGAAGAACTAAATAGACAAACAAACAGACAGATGCCGATAGCGACTTTTTTGTATACTATTTAGAGAAAGATTGGAGATGCCACAGAGACGAACACCCCCATAATTGTTGAAAAATTTCCAACATATAATAACAATAGGAAGTACATTTTATTGGAAAATAAATATGTATGTACATAAAAATGATTCGTAATACACGTAATTACTTGGTAATAAAGTACCTACGGATCCCTTAGTTAGCACTTTAGAGTGACACTTGCCCGGTTTTTTATCATCACAGTATGGAACCCGAAAAACACAATAAAATCAACAGTGCAACCGTACAAGATCGCCAGACGTATTCTATAACGAAACGAGTATCAGGCGAATCGAACGGGTCACGCGGGCAATCACTAGTAATTATAAACTATAAAATATCGAACCGCTTTCGGCTTCTTGAGGTGGCCTTTCGACACGCCCGCGAGACTGCAATCCTCATAATACTGCACGGTTCCGTAGGAAATTAGTTTTAATTGCAAATAAGTATTTTGCTATATTGTGAGATTATATTTTGTTGGAATGATACAATATAGAAAGATTTTTTCTCTTCAGATAGGTATTTATTTCATTACACACAATACTTTGTATAAATTAGTTTTTTTATAAAAGGTATCTAGATAATATCCTTCGTTCGTAAAATTGATCTACAGCCACAAACCACCAATTATAAAATTTACTCTTTTATATGATTCAGGAGTAGGTACCTACTACCTATGATAAAGGGGTAGTAGGAGATTCGCCTACTTATTACACACCTAGGATAATACAGGTAAACCCCATATGAATATAAAAATTAAGCAATTTTCTGTTTTCATGAATTCAGAGTCAAGCACTTTTTTATAGCTATTTGAAATGATGCAATGGTACTGTTTGTATAGAAGTGTTTTGCTAATGAGCCGAGCGAACCCAAAATCAAAGTCCGGTAAGCGTATTCGATACCGACCTTACTAAATTCGGTACGCCAATAAAACAACCATTTGTTGTTCCACAAACGAACGCCGACGTCAAAAATTCATTACAACAAAATACTTCGAAATCACCCAATACTTTTATTGACGCTGTTATGGGAACACTTAATTGACTACTAATCAAGGTGCCCAATCGACACGTCCGTCTCGATTGCTCGAGTGTACCGATTAAAATCGGTATTGCGGTATAGTTTCAAAACATACGATAGTGATATCATCGTATACGAAAATGGAATCAATGTAGGTGACTTCCTTCGCGATTCGATTCTTATTTTAGGATTTAATTATTCGATTTTTCTTATCGATCCGATGATAAAGTTACTCGTTTGACTTTTTTAGTCTTGATACCACGTCCATCAATCTCTCCTGTTATTTTTATTGACATTATTGTATATTCACATAGAAATTTTTGTTTTGTTTTGTAAATAAAAATAATACCTACACGTACGTTATTCGTAGAAGATTACTGAAATATTTAATATCATATCACATCAAGACTTAAAATTCCTTATATAATAAGGACTACTATCCCTAATATACAAACATCTTATGTAAGGTAAGGAAACGCTGGTTTAGTCCTTTTTTTATGAACAACAAAGTTGAAAATCAATCATACCACCACTTGATGGTAAGCGATTACCGTAGCCTAGATATAGACGCTTGCAACACCAAATATCTCACATGTTAGCAATCCTTCCCTCCTCCTTACTCACGCGCAGGATCATAACATTATGATAATTAGCTGTGGTATTCTGTACCTTAATATCCCTATAGGTACTACCGTCCCTCCTATCTTAGTAGCACTATGCTCTAGCTTCTATTTCCAGTGTTTTCAGTAACATTTACGGTATTACAATGCTGGGGAGCAGGGGTAAGCAGCTTCCTATTAGAACAATTTTCAGAATTAAATCAGTAATTCCGGAGATTGCCTGATACATCCAAAATCGCAAACCAAGTTAACCTCTTCACAATATTAGTATTGGTAATCGAGATTTCATGCCAAAACGTGTGTGTCATGAAATTGTTTGATTGGCCAATTTTCGAACCTTGATTTTATATGGTTAAGACCATATCTTTGAAGGCACCTTCAATTTATTTTTAAATGGTTTAAATTATACCTATTTGACTGCAAACTATTAGGTATGTTTGGTTTTCCTCAAAACAACATTGAATTTTCTGGATTGTATCATTGATTAAGATATAGATTTTATATACTAATTTTCTTTTAAAAAGGCGATAACGTTATATTGTTTCGAGTATTTTCTTAATATCTAGGATACCACTTTCTACACAGTAATAATCGCGCTTACTTATAGCAAATAAGGATTTTTTTCTGCTTAGGTATGTCAACGTGAATCTTTAGCGGTCACAACTATTTAAAATCAGTACCTAGATGACAATGGTCTGGATCAATATCTCCTATCCTTTTTCAATAACGTTTGTATCCTTTTAAACTAACCTAAATTATAAATGCAAAAATAATTCGTCTATTTGCAACCTTTATATGGCTAAAGCGCTGATTGAAAAAGAATATAGGATAGGTACTTTGTCGAGAAACAGTTAACGATAAATAGATTGCGAATTTCTGAAACCAATCAATGCAATTATAGCAAGCCGCATAAAATGTATTAGAAATCATTTACAAATCAAACGCATCAAACCTGACCACAACAAATCAATAGTGTGGGAACACACGCTCGCGCAAACTTTTCTTACAAATATTAACCGTTACTATAACATGTGTTACCATTAACGCAAAACGCCAGATAATCGTACCATGAATCGATTAACGATACCATCATAACGATTATAACGATACGATACGCTTTTTCTACAATAATCGGTGATCACCACAGAAGCATTTATTTCTATAGGTATGTCGGGCTTCCATTTCGATTATAATAATTGTATGTAATAATCGTTCCCCAGTATTCGTTAATTATTTACTGTTAATTGTTGTTAAACACGAAGTTTTCGTTTTTATGTAATGATCGGTGAAATGGGTGATTGAATTTTGTAAACAATTTAATTGAAAATTGCTAGAATATCACCTCTACGTGGAAAACTATTGTTGAGTTTAATTTTGTTTATATTTGTGTTCGTAGAAGCTAAGTTGCTGTAAGCAACATGTCCGTGACTCTGTGAATTAGTTACAGCTGGTTACTAGGTATTTATGTAACACTGAATTCTGAACCATTTATCTATCAATTTTATGAATTAATCTCCCTAATGTTATCAATGTCATATTTTAGCTGTTTAGATATTTGGATGATTATGACTCAATCACACATCATATTGGATGAAACTTGGCTCACAGATAGGTCATAAAATGGAATAACTTATAGGGTATTTTTTGTACCGGGAAAACATAAGATAACTCGGAAAAGCGAATGAAACCCTTGTGGGATCTAGTGATCAATATATCTCTTTTTATTATAATAGTTTTTGTGTTGAATTGCCGAAAATGGTAAGCTGTTAATTCTGTCGCAAAACACCTACCGACGTGCAAGTGTAGCTGTCTGAACGCACCGGTAGGTGCTAAAGGTTAGCTTAACTTGAGCATGGTAGCTCACCAGGCGGACACTTAAACTACGTAGTAAGTAGACTCTACTAATTATGTTTTCTTCACGATATATTACTTCAATGAAAGCTCAGCTCATTGTAATGTTCGTACCTACGACCTTTGACGTCAAAAAAAAACATCGAATGAGCACAATCATTCGCAAGCAAAATAACCGCGCGTCCCTAATATCATCGGATATTCTAAATTAACCCTGCTAATGCGCCACCACTGATATTTGCATGCCCATTGGTGCGTTCACATCCTATACCCAAGTTTTATAACCCGAAGTTATGGCCTTTATGATCGATGGCCACTATTTATGGCTAAATGACCATAATTAGTAAGCCGACATAGCTTCCCCGCGGTTTATGACCAACCAGGCGTAGACTGAAGAACTCTACTTTCACACTGATTTTGGTTTGTACGTAATTTCATGCGTTTGTACTAATGTTTTTTTTAGTTTTCTTTTCTATATGATCCTTAGTTTGTTGAATTATAAATACCTACGCACTTGGGCGGTATAGTTGTGCCTTGGCCTGGGAGCGATAGGTATGATGGCAGGGAGGGAAAGCTGATGTTTTATACCCACATCTCATCGCATCGGTCAAACATCTTATTTTGCCCCCTTAGGGATTGCATTTCAAAAATCCTTTCTTGGCGGATGCCTACGTCATAATAGCTATCTCTGTACCAAATTTTGTTTTTTTGGTAAGAGAATTTAAAATAAAAAAAAAAAAAAAATCATCATTAATTTGCTCAGAACGTATAGGCATTACCCTCCAGTCCTTTCTGAATTTAAACAATAGTACCTTTATTTCTGAATACGGCCTGAGCTAACTGCGGTTTGAGGTATTACAACAGACCTTTGCTGAAACACATTGTTTACGACCAATTAGAAGGTTGGCGCGCGTTTGCGAACTGCCTTATCCAATGACATTTACTATAAGGTACCTAGCCAGCTAACTAATAACAATTACTTTTATAATAAATCAGTGAAACTTATCTCTGGTTCCTTACCTTCCTTAAAATTGACGCAATGCAGCATATTTTTTTTTATATTTACTTGCTATTCTTAAATCAAGTAATTAAAATAAAATTGTCTGTCTCATAAATTTCTGAGGTGTTGAAAATATTAATATTTACCTATTTATTTTTGTAATGCCTATTACACTTATCGTGTACTTAATATCTAAGCAGATACTAGTATTTAAGATACCGAATCTACACAGTTACCATAATTAATAGTTTCGATCATAACATAACACAATCGTTCGAACGTTCATTGTTCACGATTATTCAAATAACAATACATATCCGCACCAATTAAATAACATTCATAGAAATGTATGTTACTAAACGAATTCCAACTCTATTTATGACAAAATTAGAGCCATTGTAAAATCTTTTGTAATATCCGAAATTAAACTGGTCCGTGCGACACCGTTTATCTTAATAACATGTTAATACATCGAATGTCGCGATCGAGGGTTATTTTTTTACCCGAATTCGGTTTGTGAACGTTCATTTGTGGTATCTCTATCAGATCTTTCGTTCGGAATGCATTGGAGGGTTGGGAAAAATGGATATTGTGTTTTTTAATAATATTTTATTTAGGTGTACATTAGTTCAAATAATTTTAATACAGTGCTTCAGTTTGAGAGACTAATTTATTTTCATTATTAGTTAAAGTAGAGCCTGAAATAATTTCTGTGATTCTTTGTGTGTGGGACCGACCCATAGTAAAAGTTGTTCATAATCATGAGTAAAATAGTCCCTGAAAATTTGGTTGGTGATTAAAAAATCAACCTGTATACCATTTTACTCATATTGTATACTAGCTTTTGCTCCGCGATTTTACCCTATTTTCCGGGATAAAAGTAACTTCAGTTAAAGTTACTCTCTGTTGCTGTATAAAATAAGTACAAATCAACAAACATGCATTCGCATTTATAATATTAGTAGGAATTATTCGCATCTAAAACATATTCTCCATGCATTCTTGCAATAAAATCAAACATGACGATCGATTTCTATGAATTTAAATTGCTTAATATTATAGCTATATTATTGAAAATTCACGATAGCCATCGCCCTGACCGCTATGACATGCCAAACTGACATTAACAGGTTTGTCAAACAATATAACGTGTACGTATCAAATATTCAGTGCTGGCAACACATTACCCGCTACTCGTGTTTATAATTATTGCAACACCGAAGCGCGGGAATTTATTTTGAAATCAGCTGTTTTATGAGGCAAGTTTTCATTGTAACTACTGATTACTAGGGTTTTTACTCACGGTATGTTGCGAAAGTGTCACATAGATTTTAATTAAGGGTTCCTCACTCCGTTCTTTCTTTAATAAATCTAATAGAAAATGAAAAACTGCGCGAATATTTTTAGTTATGACATAATCTTTAAATATCTAATTTGATTTGCTATTATAGATATAAATTTGAATCTTTATTTGAAAATCACAAAATAACTTTACTAACTTCGCTAATTTGATTCCTATCTAAATTGTCTCTATCTTTAATAAGCATAACCCAAAATTAATCTCAATCTACCCTCAACTATTTAAGATAAACTTGAAAGCTCTTATCTTTTTAAAGACGTGGTGCATTCAAAGGTATCGATTTTACCGACAATTTTTTTGTCAAATTTCAAAAAAATAGTGCGACGATCCAATTTCGAAATTCGAATGTGTAATTAGGTCTTCCGTACACAATCGGCAGGTCGGATCGTTGGTAATTTGTAACAGTAATGGAGCGATTGGTCAAACGGCGGGTCATGGGAGCGCTGAACACCTGTCAACCGTTGTCAACCTATCGTGTTGTGTTATCTGTTAAGGCCTTAATAATAACCACACGTGTGGACGGACGGGGGTACAGTGCACGGGAATTCAATCGAATTATAAATTGAGTTAAATGGATTATACAGATTATATTAGCGTTTACTTTAATCACTTCAAACAATGGATCAACGAATGACGCCTTTTAATTCACATACGTAATACAGTATAACTAGTACGACCACTGTAATTAATTATTAGACAAATTACGAATCCAAAAACTGCAGTATAATACACTGCTGCAACCTTCAATCGACTATCATATGACCATGTAAAGTTTATAGTCGGTAACTTGCAAATGGCAAAAAGCAGGCCAGTACACGAAAAGACGGACTGATTAGTGACTAATTACCGATATGATGGTCTCCAATGACATGGAGTAACGCTTGAAAAATTGGAGCATGACACGGAATAAAGACTTAGCAGCACGGAAATCCATAGGGTAGGCTTTCTGGAAATGTCCAACTAAAGATGAATCTCAAATTTTCTACATAGCAGTAAATTAAACTGTTCTAAAATAATGACATGAAATAAACAAGTCCACGATATGCATTTGAAATGGCGTATAGCATTGATCGTTAGGATTTTCGCAACTTAAGTAGGATTTGCGCCGATAATATTCAGTTTATGATCCGCTCCCAGGATTATATTGTCAATATTATTACTCGCCACTTAATACCGTAAAGCTGGCCCATAAAACATATTGGAAATTATAGTCAATATGTCCAGTTTATCTCGGTTAGCTGGAAACAGCTTTTGTACTATATCCCTATTTATTATTATTGGAGACATCTCTATCGCAAGCCTTGTAGATAGCTACGTAGGTACTTTTAACCAATGTCATGTGTAAAATATAATTATTTGAATATCTTTGGAAAATTGCATGGGTATTACAGGATGTTAAGCTCGATATGGGAACATAAGGTAAACTAGTATTCAAAATTCTATGTCGGATCGAGGAATCTTGCTTCTGGTGCTTTATAAGCTTCAGCGATCAAAATTTACTGCGATTGGTTCCAATGATTATAAATGAACTATTGTTTTATTAAGTCAAACCTGTAAAAATAGTTGTGAAATAAATAAATCTGGAAGCAATTTATAAAACTGGTAAAGTTGGTATAAATTATTTCCAGATTTATAAAGTTGGTAAAATTGCAACTGTTCTCTACTTGCAAACTTGTTTTAAATTTTGAACAACAATTTATATGAAAGATCGTCCAGAGTTTCGTCATCGAGTACGTAGCATCACATAACAAATATTTTTTTGTTACCATAGCATTTGCCCTGGTTCTTACCAGAGCTTTCCCATTTTTCACTTGACTTGCTAGATCGCTCACAAGCAATGTTTGTCCATTTCAGACAGCCTTCACAATAACATTAATATTTTTAGTTATCCCATAAAAAATAATAGACACACTTCAAAATATGCAAATTAAACACAATTGAGTTTCATCTGAAAGTAAAAGGCATTTTTAAACAACGAGATCTTGGTCAATAGCTCTAAAACGGGATATTTATATGCATTGATATTTGATATCGAACTATGTCCGTTATTATTATTATCATCTTTATTATATTCCAATAGAATAATAATTACTTTAACGTAGCCACCTACATTTTATATCACTTTTATCTTGCCGCGCTTTGATTTTTATTTTCGTATCTAAGGTTAAAATCAGATCATATTTGGAAATGTTCTTTGACTGGTAATTTTATTAAAATCAGATTAACATATTACCTGACGGAAATATATTTATAACAGTTTCATACCATCGAATGTGTTTAGAATGTTTTTTTAGAATACTAATAAGTATTTTTCTCTCTTCTTCTTCTTATATATTTAAGAGCTGGTTTCTTGTTACTCTACTCTGTTTGCAAATTTTTACATCTTTTTATACGACATGTCGTGTGTCTGCTTTTACTTAAAAAAAAATCAAAATCAAGAACTCATTTATTCAGTTTAGGCCCTGGTAAGGCACTGATGAACGTCGATAGTTACAATCATTACAATAGACTCTACCACCGGTTCGGAACTTGGTCTACATACTTATCCTTGGTCTTCTTCATATATTTCTTTCTATTGTTTTTATTAAGTTCGTTTTATTTTTATTTAACAAAAGATATATATATTAAAATATACAATAGCCAAATACTGTCGACTGTAGAGTACAGCGTGACAACCATATATAATATTTAATAATATTATAATTATTACAAATAACTACTACACTTAAATAGAGTAGGTAAATATTTCTTCAAATACACATACTTTACAATTAATTAAAGTACGAAACTTCATCATTGAAAACTTTCCGTTACAAAAGGAGCGTTAAAGCACAAAACACGTAAAGCTCAGATGATTACTCAAGTCTTGTGGAATGACAATACTGTGCTTACGTATCCTCAGTATCCTGTAATTTGTCGTAAAATCCTGATTGTCCTTGAAATGGTTCATGCTGTCCATGAGCTTGTAATTAGTGTCAACGCTCTTCAAATATTCAATTAAATTCATGTAGATTTACTAACTTTATTCTGTGAGTTACCAATCTTTATCCGTTGTCAATATTCCGCTTTAATCTTTCACAAAAACAATGGTATGCGAATAACTAAGTTTTGTAGAATGCACATTTACTTCGAAAACCAAGAAGGATTTTTGAATTGATCACAATATTTTTTGCAATGAACATGATTGTTGCCCGTCAGCCGATAATCCTTCATCAGCTCATAATATTGTCTCTATATAATAATTTCCTGTAATTACATATCCTAGTTCCGTGAGTGATGGCCGTTAATGAATGATCCATGATGACCCATTTATTACTTAAGCTACGGCAAAAACATGTCAACTCCTAGACACAATCCACCTGCAGACATTAAGCGTATATTAACGGTGAAACGTCATCTCCCTGGAATTAATATCGAATCAATCCGTCATTAAAGCAACGGGTCTCACGCCCCGGCAAATTATCTTTCACCCCATCATAAAGGTGGAAAGTCTAATAGAAATCCGTAATAAGAAACTCTAATCGTGCACGCGTTTGTGGACAGTTACCGTGCGCCATCTTGCGACATTGCGTAGCGGGCGCGTGCAAAAACCTATATTGGATGTGTCAAGGTATGATTGATGCGCGTGAGTGGGCAAAAAGCGTCGCGCGGTGAACGGAACCGTCCGTCACGCGGCCGCAAGCGCATGGGGAATGTTGCCGCTTCGCTACTGTATTACGACCTTCGTTTTGCTTTTCGTATTTTCATGTAAGCGTTTTGCTGCAGTTTTGCGTCTGTGTGTAGGAGTTGGAGCTTGTTTTAGGATGTTTACTGCACCTCTGTCGCACTTTACGGTGCAAAACTCAAGTGAATTACTTCACTTCTTCCAATAGCTAGTAATTTCTTAGGCCAGGTTAATCAAGTATGAATTCCACCAATGTATAAGTGCTTTATTCAGTTTATTAATTGATAAGATTTTAACATTTAGGTAAATGTTCATGAATAAAACAGCGCTTTTTGAGACAACCTTACTTTAGCATACCTACTAGGGTAGCACAGCACATATGAAAATGGTAATGAAACTCTTTGAATAAGTAGGGTTAGGTCCCATTTTTTGGAATACTGCTATATTTATGAGACATATGAATGTTAAATGTATCAATTAAGTGATTCATTGATGCTCTAAATTTTGTTTAATTATACAATTCCAGATAATGGGTGCTAAATTCAATGAAGTTCATTACCATTTGTTTACTCTGTAGCCCAGCTGCGTATCGTAAGTAGGCAAGCAGTAAGTATATAATAAAATCTTTGGAGAACAGAACACAAGTTATTGGCAATGAAGCTTTTAAAAGTATGAAGGTCTATGACTATGACAAGGTTTTGTGAGAGGGAGACGAACCCGAAAATTCCATTACTTTCAAAGCCATCATTTACCGAATGTAAGACTCTCCTTTACTTACACAAACACATTACGAACAAATTTTAGTAGGATCACCTTTAGACGATAGGTTTTTTCACTTAATAACACCAATTTCCGGAATCACTCATCTGTTTGATCGAATCAATAAGCCGAGGCTACCAAACAATTATCCAAAAGACAAGAAATCCATTATAACACCCTTCGATTTTAGCACGAAAGCACTTCCTTACACGCATGTGTGGTTTAAAAAAATAATTATAGGTTTTTTAAGTAGCCTGTCAAAGTTAATGTGTAAATAGTAGGCTTCGGAATCAGGGTGTGGTAAAGAACCCACTGAGTCGAAGGCGTCAATTTTAACGGAAAACTAATAATTACGCCATTAGATGCTCAATCGATACCCTATTGAGCGTGCACTTTAGGGCTGCTACTTTTATTAGCGCCATTTGATTGGAAATTAAAAGCTCTACATTATGAGTAGGTAACAGAATGATTAAACGTTTAAATTATTCTTGTTAAAGTATTTATTAAGTTTCTCTAGTATATAGAACTTATAAAAAGAAACAGAATTTTAAATACCAAAATACCTACTACTGTGAAATGCGTGTAGCAGCCCTGATGCAATTTTAGCGCCATGAGCTTTTTCTTTTCTAATCGAAGAACGTGTTCATGCTACGGATGGACTATTATTATTTGATGCGTTCAAAATGCTGCTGTCATAATATTTTTAATAATGCGTTCAATTCAAAATAATTATTTTTTTTCAAGGATCTATAAAATTAACGTTTCAAATCATGACATTTTAGAAAAAATTATTCCTTCTAAGTAACATATGTTGTCATTTTTCCTTCATTCGGCGTCATAATTAGCGATTTTGTCTCTTTTCAGTTTTCTTTGAGGAGGATATTGGACGCTAAGACAATTTTTTTGCCAAGAACCTGTAAATATTCGTTTAATAAAAAAAATCTAGACATTTGAATTTACACACATGCATTTTTGATACCAATAAATTGAATCTTAATTAAAAACTAATTTGAAATTCTGTTGGAATTAATTGGTATACCTATTAAACTGTAAAATTATCTTGCCACTTTCAGGAAATATACATTTTACAGTTATAATTTAGCATAAAACCGTTACTAGTGATTCTAAATCTATGCAAAGAACTAAACTTTTACTGACTTTCCTTTTAAGAGTTTGATCACGCAATCTAACATGAGCAAGATTATACCTACTTCAGGCTAACTATACTAACAATCCTATGTATGACAAGCAAGGTAATCTGCGTATACTTTTTGTAACACCACTCATATCCTAGCTTTCATGTAATTTTTCTGATAAGTTGTGTCGTTTCATCAATTCTGGAAGATTCTCTCCCACGTCGTTCTTCACAGTGGTCATTTGTGGCTCGATGATCATTATGCTTTGTCGATACAAAGGACGTTTTCCTCGGTGAAGACTATTCGATCATAGAATAAGTGGATTGAGGTTAAGACCTGCCCAACAGTAGTGTATCCAGATTATAGTTTGGGGGGCTTAACCCCGCTGAGGGTAATAATATCAAGATTGATTTAAAATTTGTCACGGGATTTTGATGCTTTTGAGGAGGCCTTGAACCTCTTGCCCCCCATGAATCCGCCTCGGATCTGCTGGCCAGCTTCAAGATTTGTTCTTCTTAATATCACAAAAAAAAGATTCCGACGAATTGAGAACCTCCTCCTTTTTGAAGTCGTTTAATTAGAACTACCATACAGAAGATAACCCCTAATAAAAACTGAGGGCCTACTCCGAAAAACGATAGTTCGTACATCGCTTTCGAATTATTAACCAATAGATTTGCCAAAATTTACGTTTCGTCAGATTGCTGAAATTCTATTGGATAATAATTTGACAACGATAATCGAACTATCGTGTATCGTTTCGTATTCGTTTTTTGGAGTAGACCCTCTGTCTTTAGGTTCAAAAAGATGTCTAAAAACTACTCTCTTTCTAACGCATAGCTCCAATACTTTCAGACGTGTGTTAGCTGTGGACAGCTATATTTACCTATATTTTCGGAAGTATATTTTCGCACTTAAACTGCGGAATAAGGCAGGTCACGTATTTGAAGACATATAAATACTTATTATGTCCCTAATACCTTACATTAAAAGAGTGAAAACTGCAGGATAAAAACTAGTGTTCCAACACTGGATCACTTACACGTGGCAAGTTATTAGTGGTGGAATTTTGATAACATTTATATCTTTACTACTTCACAAAGGTAATATCGATGAAATGAAAGTTCGTGTGAACGGTCAGGTGTCGACTCTAATGACTAGCTTAGTTCATCGGCTTTGCTCATTAGTCGATTGTCGAGTGGACTATCGACGTAATATAACAGATTTGAAAGTATCTACGACATGGGGTCTCTATCTTGTTTAATCTTCGCAATGGTGGCGTGAGAATTTTTTTTGGCTTTTATTATTTTCTTATCAGAGTAACAGTTTTTTTTCACTTATTTCATGTTGCGCATATATTAAATAGGTGGCCAAGTTTTAAGTCCTTATCTTGAACAAGTTTCATATTGAACTATACCTACGATCCTCAAAGTTATTAGTGACAAATATGCAATCATCTAAATATACGTATGCTAGCTGCACTTAATGCCTTTTAGACTTTATGTTAGCACTTTTTCCCTCTAACTGTGGTGAGCTTGTGATCAAACAAATGCCTATTCACAGTAAGGAAAATATTTTGAATGCTGTTTATACCAGTATCAGTTTTATCCGCACTAGGTACCAACTTTTACACGAAAAAGATGCCGTTTAAAGTTCATATTTAAATTGCGTATCAAGCGATACACGCACCAAGACCAGTGCGATTCAGAGTAAAACACACTATTTTCATAGTCATCGACAAACCATCATTATAGGGAAACGCTACATTACACTCGTGATTGCAAAATGCATAACGCTATCAGACTCGTCACATGCTTGTATAACTTCACCATGCGGCTTTACATGTTTTTCCTCATTTGGTACTATTCCGTGATGTGTTATGTACCTACATCATTATCATCAAGACAATATCAATTTCTCTAGAGACTTCACTGATGTATGTCTCAGTAACTTCCGTCTTCCTGATACGGGTTCGGCTTCTCTTCAGCTTTCTCAGGTCAGATTTTTAGCAATCTGCATTAGTGTATTGAAGTAATTGTTAATTTTTGACCACTATATTTTGAGTTGCGATTAAGCTAGTCAATATGACTAAAGTATAAGATCGCATATTTCTAGTGGCGTTTAAGTATTTGGACAGTACTTATAAGTCTCTCTTATTCCTCAAATTAATTAAATATCCCGCAATTTTTCAAGAAATATCCATTTACTTCTGAATAGTGTCTTCCCCATATGTATAAATTTGGATTTGGAATTATTCAATTGACTGACATATCAACGAACAGTCCAATCCGCTGTTCCTAAAGGAATAAAAGTTGATGTATTTTACTTAAAGGATTTTTCGAGAATCGGCTTCTAAGGGATCGTAGGCGAAACCGCAGTGGAAGCTAGATACTTATCTATTATCTTATAAGGAAAGACAGTGACCATAGTCGCTTGTCTATCCCCTCTAATCAGGTATTTTATAAAAGCCTAATATCACCCTAAAATGAAAGGGCAATCCTTCTCAACGTCACTCTGACTAAAAACGATACAACCAGATCAAGTTTCTAACAATCTAAATACATTTTCTCTCTCTTTCCAGCAAGTAGCAACCCCAACAGTGGTGAAGAAGATTCTCCGTCTGAAGCAAGAGAACCCTGGCATGTTTGCCTGGGAGATCAGAGAGAGACTGCTCAGCGCGAGAGTGTGTGAGCCTCACTCCATCCCATCTGTGTCTTCGGTCAATAGGATCCTGAGGAACAGCGGACTGGCTTGGAGCGATGATGACACCAGGAATGGGCATGGTAAGTTAGTTAAAGACATAACCCCCAAGTCTTGTAAAATCCATGTTGCAAATAAATCTGTCATTTTCTTGCGTCATTAAATAAAACCTATATAATAAGACTGTTTTTTTAGAAAAGACATTAATTGATTGTTTGGCTTATAATAAGTAATCTATAGGTAGGTAGGTAGGTACATTTAAATAGACTTGGCCTGACTGAGAGAATGATCTTATTTTATGAACACCAAAGATATTAAGGATTTTTGCCAAAGGCAAGTCTGGATGACTGCCAGCGACGTCTGGACTAAGCTATCGAAAAACACTTAAATTCTCACGGGTGGCGCCTTAAAATCCGTTTAACCATGTTAAACTTTAAACGAAATGATTCCGTTACGCTACAATTAATGAAAAGCCGAGTTTAATTCGACTGCGGTACTTTAAACATGTCTCTGAGATGTAATTAAAAAAAAAAAACATTTTATTATTACTCGTTACTTCCTCCCACCTGCCTGTAGTGTTGTGAGTATTGAAGCGAGAATGTCCGTCCGTCTAGGTGTTGTCATTAATTTGGCTAATTACCTATTTTTAATGGCGGTTATTTATGTTCTTCGTTCGATTTTATTTTGTCTATGTGGTATTAAATTACATTACTCAAGGTGGTATGGACCTAATTACATAGGTATTTTATTTTCATTATTCAAAATCCTTGAAATTATTAATTTAATAATATTCTACACACTCTAGTCATCGACTTTAGTAGATAGGTACCTATGTACCTACATGTTTCACTTGTCAGTAGAAAATGTAATTAATAGGGTACCTAGTTGACACTATCAAAAATAAATGACCAAACACTAACTAATGCTACGCTAGTACTATTATCTATTCTGTTGTAATGCATAAAACATCTAAAAACACGTGGAAATATCAAATATGTTGTACATTTAATGCTTTTTATGATTTTTAATTACCAGTGGAACCACAAAGAGTAGATGATTTGATGCTGTGAAACTATGACGTCATAGTGTAATATTTCATACAAAATTCCATATAAACTATTGTTTTGACATTTATTAAAAAGTAGCTGATTTGATATGTCAGTCAACTACCCTATTATGATTTAAAATACGCGCTTGAAACCCTCTGGCACCTAAACAAATATTATGTTGTGTTATTCTCATAAAACTGCTTAAACTGAACTTATTTTAGTAATTGGCACAAGACTTACTTGGTAAAGTAGCTCTTGCACTGGTTCCTGAAATAAAAAGTTACCTATAGCACTCGGGGATAGTGTAGTTAGTGTACCTATTGTCTAGTAGTGAAAGAATTTTAAGAATCGAACCAGTAACTTAGGAGATCATCTATACCTAGGTTGCTACATACCTACAACCATTGCCTCTTTATAAGTATAATATTAGTATAGAATTATAGAATCGTAGGCCAAGTGAGAATATAATTAAAGATTCATCATTTGTTTCAGAAGCATACCCCCAACCAGAATTACCACCAAATGTAATGGACTACATGTCTCTGAAAACATCGATACCACCGTCTTCTTTGCCGCAACAAAATCCACCATATTTCGCTCACTCGGCAGTTCGAGTCCCGCCACCACAAGCATCTGAGCCAGCTCACTTGTACGATAGACGCTTAGCAACATCCTGGCTTCTAGCCAACCAAGTTCAAGCTCAAGGACTCCTCAAACCATACCCGATATCACCCTGGCAAAGAATCATGATGCCGTACCATCCTGATACTAAAAACTTCACACCTTACGCCCTATCTCTACATAACGACCTCTTAAACAGAATAAACCCTGATGAAGTAAAGTCTGAGAATTCAGAACACATTTCAGTTGAAGCTAGCGACGATAGCACTGACAGGCCAGATATTGAAGAAGAACGAAAAACACCCTGTGAAAAAGAGAAGAAAAAGAATCCATATTCAATAGAAGAGTTGTTAAAGAAACCCGATAAAATAGTCAATGCTACTCCTGTGGGTTTTCAGAATTTCTTACGGCAACCGAGTGGCAGCATGGTCGAGTATCAAAGCCCAGAAAAAGACAGCAATAGAAGTTCACCAGCAAGTTTTTGCTCAGTTCAGAGTGGATCAAACGATTGTTTCACAGAATCAGGTAGTTCAGAAATAAAGGCAGGGCATTAATTTTTCTCAGCCAATTGACTAGTCGAAGTGTAAAATATGATTGCTTAATTATTTAGCATGTTCTAAGCTAATAAATTCCTGACATCATCTTAGTAGTACCTAATGACGATGCTTAGATTATTTCCAATTAGATACGGCTAATCTAATGATTGCACATAACATATGCCATTATGAAAAGTCTTTTTTGTTAAATCAAAGTGTCCATATTATAATTATAAAATAATAAAATATTGTAAGGATCCATGAATTATTTTAAATAAATTATTCGTTACGTAATAATATCATAATGAGTATATATTTAGATATTTAATATTGATTCTGTGATATTTAAGAATAGCTTAGATAGGTAAGTAAGCATGTAAAATTGTCGCTTTATATCTAGCTTTAGAAAACATTCTTTCATTAAAGAATAGAACTTTAAGGTGGAGGCGTCGGTTGGAGTGCGAAATTCAAATTTTATCACGTTTTTTGAAAATTGCAGCTCAGTTATAGGTCGTAAGTTATCAGTATTTTATTAGCGACAAGAATGGTAGTATATTTACTGATTAATAACAAAAGAAATCATCAACATTATTTCTCCAAAGTATATTAGTAACATTTTCATGAAATATTGGTATATGTCAGTAATATACCTTGGAGGAATATGTTGATGATTTCTTTTGTTATTAATCAGTAAATATACTACCATTCTTGTCGCAAATAACATGTTGATAACTTACGACCTATAACTGAGCTGCAATTTGCAAAAAACCTGATAAAATTTGAATTTCGCGCTCCAACCGAAGGTATACCCTTAAGTACCTAGTTATAACTTTGCGTTCTTCTCTCCCAGCCTTCTCTTTTCCATAATTGCCTATAATAGGGCTCACTACAATTGTAGAGATAATGAAAAGAAAATACAATCAACAAACTTGGTAGTGAATCCTACTAATACTATAAATGCGAAAGTTTGTGAGTATGGATGTATGGATGGATGTTTGTTACTCTTTCACGCAAAAACTACTGAACGGATTTGGATGACATTTGGAACATAAATATGGAACTGGATTAACACATAGGATACTTTTTATCCCGGGAAAACATAAGATCCCTGGAGAAAGCGAGTGAAACCGCTAGTCTCTACATAAATTCATTATCGTAATTTAGTGGCGAGGAAATGGCTACCATCTTCGATACATTTTCAGATCTTTTATAACTCATTACATGTCTTCTTTTAGAATTGTTATTTTTGAATTGATAACGACAGAAAAATTGTACATTTTAGAATTTGTGGTTATTAGTTAATTGTAAGTACATATATAGCTTAGATAATATCTTATTATAAATCTGATTGTATAAATGTAGCTATTATACCTAATATGTATGTAGGTCACTGTACTTAGTTGTTTATTTATAAAAAGGCACAATAAACCAAATACATAAATATTATTGTTTTATCTAATTCTATGCTAATGATAATAAAGCTGAAGCTTTGTTTAAAATGAGACATACGCTACTTTTTATTCCGGGAACGCGACAGAAACTTCGGGGAACAGCTAGTTTGATTATATATAGTAAGTGTCCCATTTCCGTACGTTACTCCGTATCCATAGACCAAGGCAAGCTCTCAGCGAGCCGGATGACCCTAAGTACACAACCCACTACACACAACCGATCACGCTACCGTCCTCGACGGCGAGGACCGCCGCGACGTGCCACTCAGTCTCGTCCCGTTCAAGCGGCCCGAGCTGCCATTAGTAATCCGACCGCCCCCAATTAGTCGTAACTCGTACAAGTCCTCCCCCTCCCCCGGTAACGCCCTGAGCCGAGGTTCGTTACCTAAATAATTACCCGGCTGAGAGCCCTCTGCGCTCGCCGATTTGTCCGGTAAGGTTGTTGCAGCCATCAGAGGCTACCAACTATAGTCCTTTAAAAAAAAAAGTCCCATTTCCCAGCCGAGTTGGAACATGTTACATCCTTATAACACGCATTTCGAGTTTTTTTTGTAGGTAGGTATGTAACATCCCCAAGGATGGATGGAGCCGAGATAATAGCCCTTTATCCTGCTGGATAGGCCAAAAATTATTTAATTTTAAGATTTTCCTCAGTGGTCGAGCAATGTCGTGAAATATTGACAAATATCTCTTCACCTACTTTTATAGTGTGTAATATACAGGATCTCCGCTCATTTAAATATACCTGCAATTTTCAACACCACCACGCCTCAAGCGAAGAAAATGCTTTTACTTAAAACTTAGTATTACTAGCTCAATCGACTAGAATTAATTAAAATCGACTGCAAATAATTACACACATCACAACGGTATTAGACTCAGATTATGCCGTGCGTAATCGCCATAGTCGTATGCAAATCGAATATAATAGATGTATTATGGTAATACGGTACCAACCGGAAACCTTATAATTTCATACATTCGACATTGCTCAGTTCGTATTAGTTGGTAATATTCACGACATTTCAAGGGAACTCACAAACACTGGATTATTAGGACAAGTTGAGGTGTAATTTCTAATTGTTATAAGCAATAAGGAATTCACAATAAAACTCAGGGTACCTACTAGCGGCGAGGGTAAGCCGATAAAAAACACCGATAATTTGATAGTTAGATCAACAAAAATGGGTTTGAAATGGTGAAAATGTTTGAAAAATCCATCTCCCTCTTGCAGTTAGGCAACTTTGAAATAATGAATCCGTGTGACTGGGATTTCTAAAAGGTAAGCCGATGGGAATCGGCTTGTATGGACCCTTCGACACCTAACAAAATTAGGTAGGTAAGTACCTAAATTATCGTTGATTTTGGAAGGGCAATAGTAGGGCGAAAGGCATGAAAAGAATATTTTGAAGACTTAAAAACATCAACAAATTAGTTTACCATTAAATGACGCTACAACGAAATCTGAAATTTTGTGAACTGATAATGAATCACACCTATAACTGAGCTGCAATTTGCAAAAAACCTGATAAAATTTGAATTTCGCGCTCCAACCGAAGGTATACCCTTAAGTACCTAGTTATAACTTTGCGTTCTTCTCTCCCAGCCTTCTCTTTTCCATAATTGCCTATAATAGGGCTCACTACAATTGTAGAGATAATGAAAAGAAAATACAATCAACAAACTTGGTAGTGAATCCTACTAATACTATAAATGCGAAAGTTTGTGAGTATGGATGTATGGATGGATGTTTGTTACTCTTTCACGCAAAAACTACTGAACGGATTTGGATGACATTTGGAACATAAATATGGAACTGGATTAACACATAGGATACTTTTTATCCCGGGAAAACATAAGATCCCTGGAGAAAGCGAGTGAAACCGCTAGTCTCTACATAAATTCATTATCGTAATTTAGTGGCGAGGAAATGGCTACCATCTTCGATACATTTTCAGATCTTTTATAACTCATTACATGTCTTCTTTTAGAATTGTTATTTTTGAATTGATAACGACAGAAAAATTGTACATTTTAGAATTTGTGGTTATTAGTTAATTGTAAGTACATATATAGCTTAGATAATATCTTATTATAAATCTGATTGTATAAATGTAGCTATTATACCTAATATGTATGTAGGTCACTGTACTTAGTTGTTTATTTATAAAAAGGCACAATAAACCAAATACATAAATATTATTGTTTTATCTAATTCTATGCTAATGATAATAAAGCTGAAGCTTTGTTTAAAATGAGACATACGCTACTTTTTATTCCGGGAACGCGACAGAAACTTCGGGGAACAGCTAGTTTGATTATATATAGTAAGTGTCCCATTTCCGTACGTTACTCCGTATCCATAGACCAAGGCAAGCTCTCAGCGAGCCGGATGACCCTAAGTACACAACCCACTACACACAACCGATCACGCTACCGTCCTCGACGGCGAGGACCGCCGCGACGTGCCACTCAGTCTCGTCCCGTTCAAGCGGCCCGAGCTGCCATTAGTAATCCGACCGCCCCCAATTAGTCGTAACTCGTACAAGTCCTCCCCCTCCCCCGGTAACGCCCTGAGCCGAGGTTCGTTACCTAAATAATTACCCGGCTGAGAGCCCTCTGCGCTCGCCGATTTGTCCGGTAAGGTTGTTGCAGCCATCAGAGGCTACCAACTATAGTCCTTTAAAAAAAAAAGTCCCATTTCCCAGCCGAGTTGGAACATGTTACATCCTTATAACACGCATTTCGAGTTTTTTTTGTAGGTAGGTATGTAACATCCCCAAGGATGGATGGAGCCGAGATAATAGCCCTTTATCCTGCTGGATAGGCCAAAAATTATTTAATTTTAAGATTTTCCTCAGTGGTCGAGCAATGTCGTGAAATATTGACAAATATCTCTTCACCTACTTTTATAGTGTGTAATATACAGGATCTCCGCTCATTTAAATATACCTGCAATTTTCAACACCACCACGCCTCAAGCGAAGAAAATGCTTTTACTTAAAACTTAGTATTACTAGCTCAATCGACTAGAATTAATTAAAATCGACTGCAAATAATTACACACATCACAACGGTATTAGACTCAGATTATGCCGTGCGTAATCGCCATAGTCGTATGCAAATCGAATATAATAGATGTATTATGGTAATACGGTACCAACCGGAAACCTTATAATTTCATACATTCGACATTGCTCAGTTCGTATTAGTTGGTAATATTCACGACATTTCAAGGGAACTCACAAACACTGGATTATTAGGACAAGTTGAGGTGTAATTTCTAATTGTTATAAGCAATAAGGAATTCACAATAAAACTCAGGGTACCTACTAGCGGCGAGGGTAAGCCGATAAAAAACACCGATAATTTGATAGTTAGATCAACAAAAATGGGTTTGAAATGGTGAAAATGTTTGAAAAATCCATCTCCCTCTTGCAGTTAGGCAACTTTGAAATAATGAATCCGTGTGACTGGGATTTCTAAAAGGTAAGCCGATGGGAATCGGCTTGTATGGACCCTTCGACACCTAACAAAATTAGGTAGGTAAGTACCTAAATTATCGTTGATTTTGGAAGGGCAATAGTAGGGCGAAAGGCATGAAAAGAATATTTTGAAGACTTAAAAACATCAACAAATTAGTTTACCATTAAATGACGCTACAACGAAATCTGAAATTTTGTGAACTGATAATGAATCACACTATCCGTAGAATTCTCGCAAAAATACTACAAAAAAAAATTTAAATCACCTGTTGGTATATCGCCTCCCTCAATCAACTATAACGTCATAAGTAAGTAGATGCATTCGCTCAGGATGATCTATTGTGGCTTCTAATAGACCTCGAATGACTATGATCAGCCTTGTATTGTCGCGGCAGAACTGTCTGTAGGATTCGAACCCACGACCTTCGTCGTGGCATCCGACGTCACTACCATTGAGCTATCATCGCCTTGCTTCCAGTTTGCCTCCCTATAATTTTTAAATGGAATGCCCATTACGGCACGTACCTAATGTACCTTCACAGCGAACGATGCGCGGATAATTGAGTAAGCGACTGATACGCTACTCAGTCAGTCAGCGGATAGTCTGCCGCTAACTGTGCACCTAATGAGGACGCGCCATAAGACTCGAGGGGACGATAGCTCAGTGCATCAGTGGTCGAATGCTGCGATATTTTTAGAACTACGAAATAAAAATATAATAATTGTACTCGTACTTTTTGGCGGGAACTTGCGAAGTGACGTTGCGTTTTCGTTTTATTTTCATAAAATCGTGTATTTTTTGAGTTTTATTGAATATTATCGGTGGTATTTTATCCAATAAAGATTAAGTACCTACCTGGTTGACCGAGCTTTGCTCGTTTTTATTTAAAACGACCTTTTCTAAAAATGAAACCTAGCTAGATCGATTTATCTCCCCCGAAACCCTCTGCATACTAAACTTCATAAAAACCGATGGAGTCGTTTCCGAGATTCAGATTATATATGGGTCAAAATCAGAGAGGTGAGCAGTATGCTTCTGGCAAAGTTTTTCTTAATAAAATAATGCAATAAAATTGTTTATTCATAATAATCAATATTTACAACAAAATATAATTTATATAATCTAACTATAATGAAATATTAAATTAAAATTAAACTACAAAATCAAACCTATATACAGAGTAACTATAAATAATATACCGCATTTAAATCGCCGCCTGCAGGCAGGGTCCCCAAAAAGCTGGCAACGTTACCTCGTTGGATTGCAAGGCTGATGCGCTGCCCGAGGTAAGTGCCAGCTCTAATAAAATAACAATACATTACTAAAATATTTATTTCAAAATAAAGGTACCTACTGTGCATAATTACAAGGCACTTATCATATTTATTTTTCTATAATAATGTTTTATTTGATTTTAAACAAAAAGTAATTCCGGGAATTGCGTCCATATACCATGTTTCATAGTTCAGACAAGCCAAAAATGTTTACAATTAAGACTTAAAATTGACATATTTTAATATTAGCTTTGAAAATCATCAAATTAAGAATATATGTATAAATTACATATACCAATTTAATTTCTTCATATTTTGGCTATTCAAATGCTGTCCGACGTTTATCAAATCATTCCGTGAACGTGGTGGCTATCGGTGGATGTAATTAAAACTAGAACGTAGTGTTTATATTCTCTTTGATTAAAACAACACACGCTAGGTGGTGTAAGCGAGCAACAATGTGAAATTCACTAGTCAAAGCAAAAGGCGTGTGTCGTGTTTACGGAAAAATAAATTGATTTTGTTGGTAAGTACCTTTTAATTTGAATACAGGAAGAATATAAAAATAACTTCCTCAACTTGACACTGGCAAAATACACTAAGTGTGATACCAAAAAGAAAAAAAATGTACTCTGTGATGTGCCGAGTCGGCAATTTTTGGTATTCGAATATTTTGGTATTCATTAAAAAAAGAATCGACTTAGTATTCGAGTCTGAAGACTCGGACAGGTGTTCGAGTACTGGCACGAGTATTCGAATACTTCAGTGGAATCGAGTACTTTTTGAATCGAACTTTGTAGTTTGCTTTTGACGACAAATTCTAATATTTCATCACGAATCGTGTATGAACGATAGTATATGTAAACAGTAACAGCAGATTATTGTATAATCAGTAATTTAATCATAATATAATCATCCTTTGGTAATTATGTATGGCATATTAAAGCTAACAACTATAAACTATGACAATGATCATTGAAATTTTCAACTTTATATTATGTATATCAAAGAAGTTCTATAGTTCTAGAAGCACAATTTACTCGCTTTGATAAGATTATCATATATATTTTTATAAGACCACTAAAGTTAATGAAACTAAACAAAAATTGAAATTATTTATTATCGAATACCGTACGTACTCGAAACCTGTATTCGAGTATTGTGGATCCGAATACATTATTTCACCATTATTTTATATACTCTAGTACGTGAGTACCTGCTAGGTATTCGAGTCTGTCTGACTCGGCACATCTCTACTGTGGTACATTTGTTGGCACTAGTTGGCAGTGAGTCGAGCACAGATTATTGAATATAGTAGGTACTATGTAGAGTTAAGTGAGTGACACTGACATGTGACTGACATAATAAATAGAAAAATATAAGTCAAGAAGTGAAGTGAAAAAATCTACTAAATCAAAGAAAGAATTATTGATATTTATTTAAAATATTAGTCTCTGTGTTGTTATTGGATTAGAAATATTTATCTATAAACTCAGGACTTCAAATTACAACTATTTTTGAGTATGGACAACCTAACAAAACAGGTAAACGTGTACTATTATTATTCATCGAACATGTTATTTATTGGATAACTAATGGATAACTGAAATTATCTTTAGGCGGAAGAAGTAGAGGCCCTTAGCTCAATATATGGTGATGATTGGACCACAGAGAGCGACATATCGAAGTCATATAGCATTAGAATTGAAGAGAACAAAAACGAAGTTATTTTGTATGTGACAATGCCAGCAGATTACCCTACCTTAGCTCCACCGAAATACGAGTTATCAGCTCCATGGATGAACAGAAAAGATAAAGAAAAGCTTCACAGTGCATTAGATGAAGTATATTTGTAGGTATTGACATTACCTATGACCTATATTCATTATTTGTACTTAGAATATTATAATAAAGGACCTTTATATATTCTAAGGCTCTATATTACTGAAGTGAATTGGTTAGAAAATACTCATAGCACTCGATATTTTATTTAGGACTTTCATCAAAATTCTATCATCAAACAGTATCAGTCTCAGGTCTTGAGAGCCAGTATCAGTCAAGTCTTATTGTGATAACCTCTTACAGCTACATTATTATGTATAATGAGATTAAAGCAAGCAATTTCTAGATATGAATCTAATTTGTAAATAAATGATTTCAGAGAAAATGTTGGTGAAAATGTAATATTTCAATGGGTAGAGAAAATAAGAGAAACCTTACAGGCTGTAAAGTCTGCAGAGAAGGCAAAAAAGGAACCAAAACCACCGGCTGTAGAATCATTGGATATGGCATTGGTAAGAGACAACCTAGTATTTTTTTTTTATTATACATTATTGAACAGGGATCTCCACACTTCAGTCTGCATATAAACTCTGCTGCTACTTGTTTGCTCAATAAGGTAGGTAATTAGATTTTGGATGTAGGACTTAGGGGAGGAGTTTTTATGTCCCTTATCACTCATTATTAGAAGAATAATAAAACTTTCATGTCAAGTACTGTATACAGACTACATTGTATTGTTAGTTAATTTTGTATGCTGAAAAGCAAGACAGAGGAAACCTGTAATGGGAAGTAGGTAAGCAACTACTGACCAAAAGGCCTCATTAAAACCTTGACCAGACCATAGATCTTTTTGGATTTGTTTTTGTTTTATTATTATTGTTATATCTGTAGATGTGTAATATGGCTTTTTTGGCTGAAATAAAGATTATTATTATTAAGGACACAAAAAAACAAAGTACCCCACTGCATTTGTCTGTTCACAATAAACTCAAAAACTACTGAAATGATATTTCATGCAGTTTTCACCAATAGATGGATTCTGTGTATGTGTCAAGGTTATGTGCAAATTGATTGAAATATGACTATAAATTGTTGAAGATAATGTAAAAAAAATATATGATTTTTCAGTTAGATATAAACTGCCCAGACATAACACATGGAGAAGTTATAATAGACAGAAAGAGTTCCTTCCAAGGGCATGCAGCAGAAGTACATAGTATAGATGATGTTAAGTATGTACCTAAACTAAATAGTTGTGCATGACTAATAAAGATGGAAATAGCCATTGAAATGACTAATTTGACAGGACAAAATTTAATTTCTCCCTTTATGGTTTTTTTTTTTTTTTTGTTAAAAAGAGATATAGTGAGATTAATTCGTCACTTATGGGGAAATAGTTGTGATCAATAATGATTAGCATCTAAATTCAGATTGAAACAATAGGATATTTACCGGACCATATAATTATTTCTTGTAAAAAAAATATAAGGTAGAAAGAAAGAGATTTAGTGAGACTGACTTTGTTTAGTTTGTAAACAAACAAATTAGCACTATTTATTATCCATCAAATATTATTTTAGTGAGCAGTCATGTTATTATCTTAGACTTTTATTATAACACTAGCTGTCCCCGGTTTCACCCACATTCCCGGTATAAAAAGTTGCCTATAACCTTTGGTAATGTAGCTTCCTATTAGTGAAATAGTTTTTCAAATCCAACTGGTAGATGCAAAGATTAGCACATTCAAATAAACAAACTATTCAGCTTTATTATTAGCATAGATTACTATCATTCAACCTTTGACATTGTTATTTTTACTATCTTATGTTGTATAACTCAAAGCACGAGTTATACGAGAGTAAACTCCTCTGTTTGTTATATTTTCACATCTAAACTATAAACCTAGCCTGAATTAACTTAATAAATAACTGACGGTACAGTCAGAATCTGAATTATATTGTCACTTTAGTATATGTTCCCTTTTAAAATACGTTCTCTTAACATTTTGGTATGAATTTTGTGCTTAATGGTACTAACTAGTACTATGGACACTGTCTGCATGGAGAGGGACATAATACCAATTAAAAAAATTATGTCTGTCTGTTTGTTCCGGCTAATCTCCGAAACGCCTGGACTGATTTTAACGGGACTTTCACTGGCAGAGAGCTTATGTTGTTAAAAGGAGTAACTAAGACCACTTTTTTTAGTTTTGCGGGAATGCGGGTGAAACCGCAGGGTACAGCTAGTACAAAATAAAACATAATATTTTTAATTTAATTTCCAGTGCAGTTCTGCTAAAATTAAAACAAAACAAAAAGGTACTTAATGCCACACATAACATGTACGCATATCGTATAGAGCGTAAAACCTCTAAAGGCAAGAGTATAGTCCAGGATTGCGATGACGACGGTGAAGCGCATGCAGGGGGTAGGATGTTACATCTGTTGCAGATACTTGACCAGAAGAATACTCTTGTAGTTGTCTCAAGATGGTAAGTTTACATAAACAGGATTTTTTTTTTTTTAAGGACAAGCTTTTTTTATTCTGACCCGATGGATTCCGACTCGATCCGTCGTACTGCACGGACGTACCCTTGCGCTCCGTGCGCTACCCGTATCGTTTCCGCGAATTTATCGCTCGATTTGTTACCTGGCTTTGGCTCGGTCCCTTATCAGGCATTTTTTCGTCGAAAGACACCTGCGTTACTGTTTTCGTGGTAATTTACCTGGGTATTTACCACGATAACAATTCCATTGTTTCTGACACCGTCATCAAACTTGTGAAATCCACGCTTTTAGTGGTGAACTAACGGATACCTAACGGTGCCAACGAAGTTAGTTCGAGCGTGCCCCGGGCGCTCACGGTTTCCCTTCTGGAAAACGTACACCCGGACGGGACTGGATCAGTCGGCCTTGGGGGCTTCCCTAGTCGACCCCAGTTAGCGCTAGGCAGGGACGTAGGAACTCACTGCACAATAAGACTGGCAGTGGGAGCACAAGCTTAGGGCACACCCTAGGGCCTACACACCTCTCAACCTATACCCGGTTGGGAGAGATACTACACACCCCCGGGCCTACCCACCCGGGGCGAATAGATAGGTCTTAGCTAGGGCGATTGCCTGAAGTTTCTTGTGACTTCTTCTCTCAGGAACGCCACGCGAACGAAGTCACGATAGTGTCGTCTTAGATTAGCTCCCCGGCCGCAAGGCCCGGCTGGCCACCATGGCCAGCCAACCTCCAACTCTGTCCCTCGAGGACATCCTCTTAGACGAGGAGGTACTTCGGTACCTCCAAGCTAAATTCCCGGGACACCAGATCCCCACCCCGTCCCAAAGCCGTCCCTCCTCCCGCGCTGATTCGGAGATGTCGACCCAGTCCATCTCCGAGTCAGTCGCTGAACCCATCCCAACCAACCCCCCTACCCAATCGTCCGAAGAGGACGATAGCTACCAGCTCGTCCCTGGCGGCCGTAAGCGAGGTCGCAAGGCCCGCATGGCGGCCGCCAAGGCGGCTAAGGTGACTTCTCCCCCGGAGGATTACCCTGTGAACCCTCCCTCCCCCGACTGCTTTCCAAACACTGATCCTGCCCCCACCCCCATCTCCACCCAGCGCGTTGCCGCCTGGGAAGGCACCTCCTCCCCTCCCCCGCTCATGGATACCCCAGTATCTGCTCCTCTCATGGAGGTAGCACCCACCCCTTCTGCTGCTCAACTTCCAAAGAAGAAGGACGTACCCCCGCCCCTTTTCATCCAAGATAAGGGCAAATGGCCCGATGTGTCATCCTGGTGTAATGTACCGGGAGCACACATAAACTTCACCAATGCTCACCCCACTGAGCACGGAATCCGTGTCACAGTGTCTACCTCCCAGGACCACAGAGCCCTAACTAAGCTGCTCAAGGAGAGGAAAGTAGCCTTTCACACGTACTGCCTCCCCGAGGAGCGTGCCCTCCGTGTGGTAATTAAGGGGATTCCCCACGAAATAACCACCGAGGACATTGAGAGGTCCCTCAAGGACCAATCTATCCCCGTACATTCCGTACATCGAATGTACAAAGGGCGTGGCCATACCCCGTATAATATGGTTCTCGCCCATTTAGATCAATGCGACGAGGCTAAGAAGATCTTTAAGATCAGCCACGTCTGTCATCTGTCCGGTATCTCTTTTGAGAAACCTCACAAGGGAGTGTACCCCTCCCAATGTCACAATTGCCAATTGTACGGCCACACCGCCCGCAATTGTCATGCCCCCCCCAGATGCGTCAAGTGTCTTAAGCCTCATCCCACCGTTGAGTGCGATAGGCCGAAAGACAAGGCCCTGTGTACTGAGGAGCCAGGTTGCGTTCTTTGTAACCAACTCGGCCATCCTGCTAATTACCGCGGGTGCCCGAAAGCCCCTCGCCCCGCCCGCAAATCACGTAAATCGGGCCCCCCGCGCAACTCGCGCACATCGCGCAACTCAACGCGCACTGCCCCCCTCACTGACCCCTCCCAGGCTGTCCTAGCCCCACAAAGATCCTCGCCCTGGAATCTTGTCAACTACGACAAGGACTTTCCAGCATTACCTAGTGCACCTTCAGTGCCTCAAACCCCAGCAGTCAATCCCCCAACTGCCCCACCCCCTAAACCCGTCTCCGCACCCACGCAACCTCTCATTCCCCCTCCCCCACCCAAACGTCCCCCCCCGGCAACCTCCCAAAACCGCCGCGCAAACGCACCTAAACTACCACTGATCGAAGACCCGGACTTCGCTTTAGTGGAGCGCTTCGCTGAGGCAATAGATCTCAACGAAATTAGGGACCTCGCGACCCAGATCAGAGCGAACGAGGGCAACGGTCGTGCCCTCGCTTCCATCGCGATGCGTTTCCAAAGCATCGTGACAGTCCTTTCCAACTTCCGCGTAAAACCATAATGGATAATACAACCGTGACGTGTAGAATTAAACCCCGATCCCTCAAAGTAGGATTCTATAATGCAAATGGCATTAAAGGTCAACGCGATGATATCGCAGAGTTCCTGCGAAACCATCAACTTGACGTCCTCCTGATACAAGAGACCTTCCTCAAACCTTCCCTTAGGGACCCTAAAATTGCAAACTACCAAGTAGTCCGCAATGACAGGACTGACTCTGCCCTAGGAGGCACCCTTATCTATTACAAAAGGTCCTTGTACTGCTCCCCCATGGATCCGCCTCCCTCCCTCCAGTGCATTGAAGCATCGGTTTGTAGGCTTGGCATGATAGGACACCAACCTATAATTATAGTATCAGCATATATATCTCCCTCCCGCAATGATTCACCACTCAAAAGCGATCTAGAGTCTATTTTCGCGCTAGGTAACTCTGTCATTCTGGCAGGTGACCTGAACGCGAAAAATATACTCTGGAACTGTCACTCAACTTCCCCCAGAGGTAGACTATTAGAATCCCTCCTTGACCCTCTAGACATAGACATTATCGCACCCCTGGACCCGACGCACTATCCCCACCAACTAACACACAGACCTGATATTCTTGATGTGGCATTGTTACGGAATGTAAACCTACGTGTGCATGACGTAACAGTGCTACACGAGCTTACATCCGACCACCGACCTGTTATCATAGAATTAGCAGGGCGCATAGGTTCCCCTGATGCAGGTCAAGCCCCCTCCACAAAGGTTGTGACGAATTGGAATAGACTGAGTGAAAGCCTCAAGTCAACCACTTCCGTCCACCTTGATCAGATCCCAGATAGCCTCAACACCGCTGATGAGGCTGTCGGCGCAATCGACTCACTCACTAGCCACGTGCAATCGTTAATGAGCGATTGCTCACGGACAGTGGCAGCGGAGAGTGATCAACGTTGGCGCTTGCCCGATGACGTACGTGACTTGTTGAGAGAGAAAAATGCCGCCATTCGCGCCTATGATAGTTTCCCCTCAGAGGACAACCGCATCCGTATGCGTGCTCTCCAGCGTGACGTTAAGTCACGCATCGATGAGGTACGACAGGCCCGCTGGGACCAGACCCTTACAGACATTAGACCCTCTCATCAAGCCTTCTGGCAGCTCTCTCGTGCCTTTACCAAGGACACGGTAGCACCCATGCCCCCATTAAATAGGCCCAATCTCCCTCCCGCTTTTGATGACGATGATAAGACAGAATGCCTCGCTGAAAGCTTAGAGTTTCAGTGCACGCCCAGTACCCTCCCGATAGACCCGAGTCATCTGGAGGAAGTTAACTCTGAAGTTGACCGGAGAGCCGCCCTCCCGTTACCACCCCCCCCTCTCAGCGAAGAGGATGACCCCCTCCCTCCGGCGACCCCTGACGAGGTCAAATCGATCATCAGGGATTTACACCCGCGGAAGGCCCCGGGCTCGGACAAAATCACTAACAAAGTGATAAAACTCTTCCCCGCCCACCTCATAATACTGCTAACTTCCATATTTAACGCTGCCCTCTCTTGTAATATTTTTCCACACCAGTGGAAAGAGGCCCATGTCATTGGAATCCATAAGCCCGGCAAACCCAGGTCCGAGCCCTCCAGTTACCGCCCTATAAGTCTATTAAATGTCCTGGGCAAGATGTATGAGAGACTGATCTATATCCGCCTCAAAACATATGCCGACGCCAATAATCTCATCCCTGATGAACAATTTGGCTTTCGAGCCAAACATTCTTGTGTTCAACAAGTCCATCGTATTGTTGAACACATCTCCTCTCAGTACCAAGAGCGCAACATGACAGGTGTCTTATTCTTCGATGTCGCGAAGGCATTCGACAAAGTGTGGCACAATGGCTTAATTTTTAAGCTATTTACCTTAGGTGTCCCACATAGACTCGTGCTCATCTTACGAGATTATTTGTCAAATCGCCACTTTCGATATCGCATTCCTGGCGCACTTTCCTCCCCTCACCCTATCGGTGCCGGTGTCCCACAGGGCTCGGTACTGTCCCCCTTGCTATTTTCGCTCTACACGAGTGATATGCCAAAGACCGACAAGGTGCAGTTAGCACTTTTTGCGGACGACACCGCGGTCTACTGCTCTAGTAAGTCCCCCTCAGTCATTGTTAAGAACCTCCAAACCGCGGCTAACGCCCTAGGCGCCTGGTTTCGGAAATGGAGGATCGAGATCAACCCTGTCAAAAGCCAGGCGGTCCTATTTTACAGACCCTACCATCGAGGTACCCCCTCCCCTCCAAAGGCAGTTACTCTATTCGGTGAACCAATCCCCTGGGAAAGGCAAGCCAAATATCTCGGAGTAACTCTCGATGATCGATTGACCTTTGATGCCCACATTAAAGCGGTCCGCGCGCGCGCCGCCTTTGTTTTAGGGCGCCTCCACTTTTTATTAAATCGTAAATCTAAACTTGCACTTAAAAGCAAGGTTAGACTTTATACCACGTGTATCCGCCCCATCATGACCTATGCTAGTACTGTGTTCGCACATGCAGCTCCATCACGGATCCATAGCCTTCAGGTGATACAAAATCGCTTCATGCGCAAGGCCACGGGCGCCCCGTGGTACATGCGTAATGAAAATCTCCACATTGACTTAGGTCTCCCCACGATAAAACAATTTATAAAACGCACCTCACGCAGATTTTTCAACACCGCCGTTAATCACCGCAACCCTCTTATAGTGAAAGCCGCAACCTACACGCCCTCCCGTATACTCCGTATCCATAGACCAAGGCAAGCCCTCAGCGAGCCGGATGACCCTATTACATTAGCTCAGATCGAAGCTGACGAAGCTCGTAAAAGTACACAACACACTACACACAACCGATCACGCTACCGTCCTCGACGGCGAGGACCGCCGCGACGTCCCACTCAGTCTCGTCCCGTTCAAGTGGCCCGAGCTGCCTACAGTAATCCGACCGCCCCCAATTAGTCGTAACTCGTACAAAGTCCTCCCCCTCTGACCTGAGCAGATTCACCACACTTAAACTATCTATGAAGAAACAGTATGAACGAGTAACAGACATCCTCACATCCAAACATACTTTCACATTAATAATATTAGTACATTTACAAAATCACTGTTTTTTTATCATTTCATATTAAGGATAGTTATAGTGTACAAGTTATTTGGAAGCTACTTATGTGGCTGACTGTACCAAGGGGTCATCATTATTTATTTTTTACGTAGTATATTATCTTACTCTCGTGTCATTATCAATATAATATTTTCAAACTTTTATTTGTAGGTATGGCGGCATACAACTAGGCCCGGATCGGTTTCGACACATCAATAACGCAACACGACAAGTCATCCAACAAGCTGGACTATTAAATAAATGATATTTATTGTTGTTATATGAAAAAATAAATAAAAACATAAAGGAAAAATTATGTAAATATACATTCTGTAAGTATATTAATTAGGCTGCCCTCCCACGTCAGACTTTTTGTAGGATCGATAATCGGGCCGATTTTTAACCGCGGCGACGTTTTTTCGTTAATAATAACGAAGTAGATATGGAGTATGGACCTTAGTAAACTTTTTTAAATATAAATTCTTGTTTGTGTGGTATATAATAATGCTGGCATTTCATATGACGTTGCGTATTTGTGTTTGTTATATTTTGGCAAATATTTGAGGAAATATAAAAATGCCACATACGGAAACTCAAATAGCCAAGTGAAGTGAATTAAGTATATGGCAATATTTCCTTCAATTACACTTGTGTATATTCTTATATTGTAAATTTTTATTGTAATTTGGTAACGAATTAATGAAACCGATTATTAAAAAAAAACTTATTGACCTTAGTCCATGTTTTGTATTATTATTTTTTATGCCTAGAATGGGGCTGAATCTCAAGTGCATCTGTCAGAACGCACTGTGCTTGGGGACATCAATGTGACTTTTATTTACCACTACTTGTTGAATAATATTAATATTATTTAATTTTTAATGATGTAAGGTTATATAAAGAATTATACCTGCATTATTATTTAGTTCAGCTTGCTATTTTATAAGTACCTATGTAATTTGAAATATGAATTTGAATACACTGTTAATAAGAACAATAATTGTCTATCAATAATTAATTATTAACTAATCGCAGCGAGCGTGGGCAGGGCCCTCACAGGCAAACAGCAATACAAAAGTGCTCCGTCGCGGAGAGGCGGGCCCCGCGCCCGCATCCGGAGCCCGCGACCCGTGCTTGTTAACATGTAACTAGCGACGTTGCGTAATCAGGCCTCCGCGACAGCTCCCGTCGCGGCCCCCGCTTAACGCAGTTTCAGTCCTAAGGGGGTAAAATAAGGTGAAACCGCGGGAAAACTAGAACTAGACTAGGAGGCGATTAATAATGGAACTGAATTATTGCTTAGTATAATTATAATATTATTGTATAAAGTATTTACAATATAACTAACTTTCATGATTGTATAGACGCTATTTTTTATTATTCCTCGTGCTGTTATCTGTTGTCTTGACTGTAATGCATTTTTTATCCATAAATTTTAAAAGATCCTGAAACAATTTTTGAACCTCTTATATAAATAATACTACTTACTAAAATAAATGGGAAAACTATGGGAGCTTACACAAACAAATGATTATCATCAGGAACATGATAGCAATCTGTGCCACAAGCTCATAATTGTTGTTTTACTTTATCACATAGACTAACTTACTTTTGGATCATATCTGTGTCCATATCCAACCAGATCTTTGTGTATAACATCAATATTTATTGGATCATAGCGTAGAATAGCCTCTCTTAGCCCGCGACGCGAAAATAAATAGTTGTAGAAAGCTATGTGCAGGGGAACGCGACAGGAATGGACCTAGAAAATAAGTAAGTGTTAAGCTGCATACCGTTAGATGGAATACCCAAAAAATTTGTAGATTTTTTTTCCATAACACACATAGTGATCAAATTGAATGCTAGCACATAAAACTGAGGCTGAGATCTATAGAGAGTGCTTGGACTTTACTTACGTAAAACTTAGCTCATTTACAGGTTGATAAATTATATTTTTGTTTGACTATTAATTGTAGCAAAGTTTTTGGTAAGTCTTTGATTTGGTGCACTTAGGCTTTGCTTAGAATACACTCAGAAGGATTAAACTTTGTCTTAACTCGAAGTAAAGTCTGAGCAAAGTCTAAGTACGCTCTATAGATATAGAGATATAGCTCTTAGCCTTAGATACCTTGGCTTTCTCCCTTTTCTGAAATATCCAATCATCTTCATCACAGTCAATTTTCATAATATTTGGCAAAGAATTTGACTCTTCATAAACCACCTCCTGAGTTTCACCATCATTGACTTCTGATGTTTTTCTTGGAGATCTTATTTTTGGTGATTTTTCTGTTGATTTATTTCTACTGTGTTTAGGTTTCTTTGATGGTGATGGTAGATCTTCATTTTCATATGTCTCGACAATTGGATGTGTTTGGTTGTATAAGTGGGTTAGAAGTTGTATTGCTGAAAATATTTTACTTCTGTTAAAATCTTTAGTAAAGTGGCAATGCAATAAGTCATCTATCTTACACACTAGCTTAAAGAATAATATTTAAGAAAAAAAACAAACAATGTTATGTAAGGTATGGTTTTCTCACCTCTTTTCCGCTTAAAAGGTTTCAGTCCATATTTCTCAAGTTCTTTATTTCTTTCAGGCGTCGACATTGAGGCATAATCTAGCATTGGAGTTACATCATCTGTTTTAATAATGTAATCTTTGTTAGTAGGTGTTTTGAAAAGAGTATTCTTGTTAATTTCCTTGATAGGAGTTTGCATTGCAATTTCTTTTTGCAAATGTGTATCAGTATTTTTATTATTCTTTTTCAAATCTATAACTGGTAAATAACTATTGTTCATATCCTCTTCTAAATTATTTGCTATCGACTGTTTAGCATTAATTGTTTTCCTAAAACTTGGAAGATTAGACAAGTTATTCAGAATTGAAATTCCACCAAATGCAAAATTGTCATCTGGAATATTATGTTCTTGATGTGGTATTAGAATTCCTTCAGAACTTTTACTTGAACTTGATGCAATATCATCACTTGAATTTCGAAATTCTATATCTTCTATATGATAATCAAAATTTTCCATTGGAATATCAAGTCTAGATTTATGGAGGGAGTAATCAAATTCTTGATCTACAATTTCAAACACTCTAGAATTTTGACTTAAATCTGAAGCTGTGCAATTGCTTATATTTTCTAAAGAATTTTGTATTTTGATGTCACCACTACCATATTCATGCATAGTTGAACTTGAAGATTTATTAAATGAACTTTTGTATGGGGTATTTACTTCACTAATTGCTCTTTTATCTATTGAATCAAAAAGTTCATCATAATCTACTGATTTATCATCATTTTTGTCTACACTGCTATTACTACATAATATTTTAGGTGTTGTAGTGAGACTATTTGCATTTGTATCAATATCTTCAGAACTGGATGATTGAGTTAAATCAATATCATTAATTAAGTCATTGTTAGCTGTTGTTAATAGCTCCCCATAATGAATATCTGACTGTGACAGCTCTTTTCTTTCATTTAAGTGGTCATTCAAATTATCTAAAGACTTCACTGGGCTAATTGCTTTTTTATCTATTGAATCAAAAAGTTCATCACAATCTATTGATTTATCATTTTGGATAATAGCATTATTACATAATATTTTAGGTGTTGTAGTCAGACTATTTGCATTTTTATTAACATCTTCAGAATTTGATGATTGAGTTAAATCAATATCGTTAATAAAGTCATTGTTTGGTTTAGTTAATATATCTTCATCATTAACATCTGACTGTGACATCTCTATTCTTTTATTTGAGTGGTCATCTAAAGACTTCACTGGGCTAGCATATTTTCCTTTGGTTAAATCTATTTCAACATTGTCAAACTCCAATTCTTCAAAGTGTGGGTTGGTTAGTTTATTGTTTATGTTAAAATATTCATTATCATTTAAAATTATTGTGTCATCTAAAGAGTGTTGCAATTGACCACCTATTTCAACAAATGGTAATTCATCACTACTAGTATTTGAAGATTGTGTCAAATCCATGCTCACAATTTTATCAATATTATCTTTGTCAACTTCATCACTATGTTCAGAACTTTGTGTAAGATCAATATTTTCACAATTAAGAAGTAGAGGTTGTGTAGAACTTACAATACATTCTGTTATTTCCATGAAATCACAAGATTTTCTCTTTGTTATGTCACTAGTTTGGGATAGTTGAGGTTTCGGTTCTTGGCTATTCTCTACCCTTGAGTTTTTTATATCAACACATTCAGTTAAATCCATAAAATTATTACTTTCTTCTACTGTTTTTATTTCTTGAGATTTCAATGCAGTAGTTATGGAGCTGTCTACTACAGAAATCTCATCATCAAATATGTCTGGTGAACAACTTCTACATTGTTGTGTTATTGTTGGTGATTTAGGTTTGATATCTATAACTTCTATATCATTTTCAATTATATCTTTGCATACTACATCTGATTTATCTACTAAAGTCTTAATACAAACATCATGTTTAATAACTAAGAATGAATTATCATCTATTTTTGTAGCAACACTATCATCAATATTTAAAATTTTATCACATTCATTATTAATACTTGCAGATTTACTTTTAATTATTGTTTTAGCCATTTTAAGAGATCCACTAAGTATTACATCTAATTCATCTTGTGAACATTCTATTTCAGAAAAAACCATACTATTATCTTTCATAATTTTAGGACTTTCAGGCCTTCCTGGTATATCTGACCAGTTTTTCAATAAGCAACCAGTGCTTTTAGATTTTTCAAATAAGTTCTCAACATAAAAAGTATCAATATCTTTCATACAATCATATGCAATGTTTGATGCTATATGAAATAGCCTTAATTTTGTCACATCAACATTTGTATCAGTTTTAGAAATATTATTGTTTTCTAGATTTTCCAGCAAAAGCTGTGAATATTTATCAGATATTATTTGAGTTCTTTCAATGTCAGTTATGGAGAGAAGTTTATAGTGTTTCCTATACTTTTTTATCTTTCTACTTCCGACTGTTGTTGATATTTTTATTTCTGGTACTTTGAACCCATACTGCTGTAAGGTAGTTCGAATTTTAAGTGCTCTTTCTTGAGAACCTGGTTTAGAACTACTCTGAGTATCACTATCAGAAGTTGATTCAGTTTTTTGCAGAGATTTAGATAATGCTATAGCTAACTGTAGTTGCTCAGGGTCAACATCAACTCCAGATTGTTTGCATATATCATCAAAGTCTTTAGCATATGATATCAATTCATTTTTCTTCTTTTTTAGAATAGTCCGAATGTCTTTCTGACCTTTTATACGTTTCAGTGGCTTTTTTGACTTGTTTTTAATCACATTAGGCTTTTGGATGTTCTTAGGCCCAGTATAATTTGTCTTCTTTTCTTGGAATTCTGTAAGGCTCTCATCCATAGCAGTTTTACCAGAGAAATATTTGCTTACAACTTTATGTGTATAAGAACTGTGCTAGCAACAAATAAAACATGTTTTTAAAAATCTATATGTTTAATAATATTTACAAGACAGTTAAATAGCTATTACCTATCATCTACACTCATTATTTTTCAGGTCGGTCGATTCGTTCACTTTCATCTAAAAGTTGTCGGATAGTATCACCAGATCTATTCGGGAGGCCACTTGCAATCATTATTTTCCTCTCAACTTCTTCAATAGGATCTTCATAAAGCCTTTCTGAAGCTTTACGCAGATTTTTCGTCAAATCCGTGTTGCTGTAAAATATCAATGTCGTAATAACCTCAAATATTTTAATATCAGATTGTATAATATCAAAACAATGCTCACTGAAAATAAAGTCCGATAAGCATTCCAGCACATATCATGCCTGCACCGAGAATATTGATAAAATTATTTGCAGGTGTTCCAACTATTTTCCTAGGTTTCCATTTTGACGTATCAACACCAATAGCCATTTTTGAAAACTGATGGAAACTGATCCAAATAGTACCGGTATTCAGGGTTGCCAACTCCCAAAATTCTTATCCCTATAGCTCAAGTGAAAAACCCCTAAAATCACCACAATTACATAGAAAACCCCCTAAAATAATTATAAATTGTAATTTCAGAAAACATTTTATACTATCAGAAATTATATAACATTTCAAACATCATTTTATTTTCTTCTGATGATTCAGACTTTATGAAATCGTATATTTGAAGATTGAATTTTAATATTTTTGTTTAAATGTCATACAGGACCTATCATCTTGCTTTAATGTTTTGTACATACATTACATGTATTTAATTCTCGTCAGGTTACATTTTATAAAAGTTGAAGTCGTGTTAAAAATCACTTTCAGTATATTGGTGGCGTTTCGTTGAAAACAAGTTCCCACCAAAAAGTCAGCAGAGTACTTGTAATGTTACTTATAAAACTATCTATGGTTAATACCCAAGTCAAAAAGCATTTTTTTAAGTGTCAAAAATGTTTAAGGTTCTTCGTAACACTTGTACCAAAAAAAATTCAACTTTGTTCGTAACTATCATCATTCGTAACGTTCATCTTCTGTACTAGATTATTCACTATTTAGTTAAACAAACAAATTCACAAAGTTCCTAAAAATACCCCTATAAATATAAAGCCCCTAAATCCCATCAAATCCTATCCCACTTATTTTTCCCTTAAATTTAGGGGGGAAACCCCTAAGGTGGGAACCCTGCAAGTATTATATTCTCTTTGAACGGGTCCACAGACTATGACAGACAAAGAGAATATATAATTTATAACCCGTTATACCATTGGCATTGGCAAAGATAGCCCTTGGTTGTTGGGCTGTTGGTGGTTATTATTTATTTAGTTTGTGGGTAGTATTTGGTAGTACAGACAAACAAACATGGCCAAACAGTTGGAAAAAGATGCAAGGATGTTTTTTCATACCGTTTAAGGTGAAACTTTCGGTTGGAGCGGGAATTGTTTTTATCATGTTTTTTGCTAAATGCAGCTCAGTTATAGGTCGTAAGTTATCAACATGTTATTTGCGTCAAGAATGGTAGTATATTTACTGATTAATAACAAAAGAAATCATCAACATATTCCTCCAAGGTATATTAGTAACATTTTCATGAAATAGTCGTATTTGTCAGTAATATACCTTGGAGGAATGTGTTGATGTCGTAGACAGAGTATAGTTGATGTTTATGAGTAATGAATGACTTACTCCACTTGACACTGGCAAAATACACAATGTGTGATGGATGCCAAAAAGAAAAAAACACCAATCAAACAAAATCAAAATAAAAATAAAAATCGCGTTGTTTTTTACAGTGTTGGTTTAGAAGGTATCAAATAATTTTAATTAGATTAAAATGTCCCTGCTACAGACTCTGCCGTTCTCAGAATACAATACTATAATAGGATTTTCCTTGAAGCAATGTGAAATAATAGCGAAACTGGCAAATTTGAGGTAAAGCGAAATCGCATTTATTTAATTATATCAAGAATTAAGGACACTTGAGCACCAATTGAGTGCTAGAATAGGTACCTATCGCGAAATAATAGTTAAAGCAATCCCTTGGACAAGTGCGAGACCGACTCTCGAGGGTTACGTACAGATTGGATTCAAGGAATAACTTTTGTAGCTGAGAAAATAAAATATGTTCTCAGATCATCGATATACCTATTATACATAATGGTTAATCCTCCAAATGTCTCAAAAATTACATTAACTTTTTTAAAATTACATTTTGAGACATTTGGAGGATCCAAATGTCTCAAAAATTACTAATGACTTCAGACTACTTACTACTTGATTTCCAGATTTGTTCCTTTACTAGCTTCCGCCCCGCGGTTTCACCGCATTTCCGAGAGATCTTATGTTTTTCCGGGATAAAAAGTAGCCCATATGTTATTCCAGGGTATGATCTATCTATATGCCAAGTTTCATCCAAATCCATTCACTAACATCCATCCTCCCAACCTTTTGCAATTTTAATATTAGTAGAAATAGAACTTGCAGTGTCAGACTTTGTTTCTATAGCCAAATTTCAGGATTCTAGGTCAATAGGAAGTTTAAGGTTCCCATTGACTAGAATCCTGAAATTAGATTTTGATTTACTTGTGTCAACATTTGCAACCTAAATGGCCTTATTTTTTGATTGCATTGACTTAGAAGCTTGATTGTTTTACAGGTCCAAGAGATCATAAACCTTTGTACTTGATATTAATTTAAACTTGATACTTCCAGAGAAAAAGGTCTTGACACACAGACAGACAACATACTAATCCTCTGTGGGTTCTCTGTTATTCCTTTAGAGGCCTGGAAACCTAAAAAATTGTAAATGTCTATCAATTAATATTTACAGTAGGTAGCTTATTTTCTGACCATTACAGTAGGTACTTTTTATTTTTTATGTACTGAGTACTATATATAGATAATATTTTCAGCATTACATTTGATTCAGTGAAAAAACCTGGTGAAGTATTGGTGAATGCTTTGGATAGACGTGGTTTCACTGTGTCTCAGTTAAGAGAATTTGTCACTGGCTCTCAAAATGTTAAAGCTGTAGCAACATATTACAAACCACAGTCCAAAGTGGCTATTCTAATAGCCAATGATAAATATGTACACCTTTCCAAATTGGTTACACCTACAATAGACTGTGATTCCCTTGGGGAAAATCTAAAGTTATTAGGATTTATAATTATATCATTGAAGAATACTGTGAGCAAACATTTAAAAAGTATTTTGACAAGGATTTTCGAATTAATTCCACAGGATTCTTATTGTGAGTATAACTATTTTTGATATATGAAAATTGTTATTGAAAGCTTTGATTGATATATGGGTAACATTTGGTGGATATGGGTAGTTATTGCTACCCTTGAGCATGTACCTTGACCAAAAATTTTATTTCCCTTTTAAACATAATAAATAAAAAGTATCCTTTGTGTTATTCCAGGGTATAATTGGTGTGGCACTTCCTGGCAGGGCTACCTAAATACCCTTATAACTTTTGAACCAGGATGAGACTAAATCTGATATTCGGGGACAAAATAGGACAAATTAGCCACAGACTTGGAATTCAGGTCTGTGATGGTGGCTCTGCCAGGAAGTGCCACACATATAATTACTATCTGCTTGCCAAATTTTGTTCAGTCATTACAGAACTCACTGTTCTCTCACTCGCTCTGAGTGTTAAAAAATATACACACACAATCCTCTAAAACAGGGTTCTTACAGAATCTGCATTTAACTTTTAAAATCCTTTTAATTTCCAGGTTTCATCTTCTATGCTGGTCATGGATGCGAAATATGCAACACTAAGTGCATGCTTGGTGTGGATTGCCCGACACAAGACATGAATTTAGACGATTGTGTCACAGAGAACTTTTTATTGAAGGAAGTGGCCAAATGTGAACCAGACCTTTGCATTCTCATTATGGACATGTGCAGAATATTTTTGGATAGGTAATGAATTTGTTACTTCAATTTAAACTAATTGCTAACTGACCCATCAAAATACCCGGCATTTTGTAACTTAATCACACCCTAATCCCTTTTAAGCTGCAGGTTGTGAGTTTTAATCCCTTCCAGTCCAGTGCACAATTTTGTGTGCATGATATGAAATATTTTTATTCAAATAGTAATAGTAAACTAATAGACTTTCACAGGCAGGCTTTTTATGAATTGTCAGCTCTATTGCATGGTTTGGAAGGTTGAACATCTCTGTTTGCCCTGAGTCTGGGTAAAAAAATACTTATAAATATCATTATAAATAAAAAATTATCATAATAACTACATAGTATATTATGTAGTATCAGTTGTCTAGTTGTCACTGTGGTTTGGAATATTATTATTTTATTAATAATCCTCAATTTACAGGGATTCTAACCCCCAAATATTCAAATCAATACCATCTGTAGATCCATATTCAATTCACAAAAACTTACTCATTGGTTATGCTACACAGTCTTCCGAAGCAGCTTATGAAGTTTTCCAAATTGAATGTTCTACTACACTTGATATAGATCAGACTTATGAGATGAAAACTGGTGATACGGACAAGGTTGTGCCTGGGGCTAGTCAATATGTGAATGCATTGTGTACCCGGTTAGCTGATGATTTAGATGTTAACAGCTTATTGGACAAAGTACATAGAGGTAATTTGAAACTGACAATATTTTAAGTCATAATTTCCAAAAAAAATCGACACTTGTTTTTTGGTTCAAACAAATTGATCCAGAACTTAAATAATATGTATAACTACTTTTAGCCAAATAAAATCAATGGTGTTATGAATGTTATCGAAATTTTTTAAAGCTATTATGTAAATCTGTATTACCAAATGATTAACTACTAGCTCTTCCGCGCGGTTTCACTCACGTTCCCGGGATAAAAAGTTGCCTATAACCTTTAGGAATAATGTAGCTTCCTATTAGTGAAAGAATTTTTCAAATCGGTTCAGTAGTTTCGGAGCCAATTCAATGCAAACAAACAAACAAATCTTTCTTCTTTATCATAAAATTATTAATAGATTGATGTAATTGATAAAATTTAAATTTTATTGTAAAGCGATATGATATTTTTTAAACATTAAGGACTATTTAGTAGAATGGGTTATAGAACAAGTGATTGATAAAGTTTGCTTTGTTTGATTTCAGATGTTGAGAATTCACTGAAAAAGCAGAGACCTATCAAACTTCAGTGTGGAGTCGAAAAAAGATCTTTGTATGATCCTGCTCAAGGTATGTATGATTATTTTTTATTTTACAAGACAAGGTGTGTTTGATCACAATGTCGCCATCGAGCGGAATGAAGGATAAAAAGTGTTCGCAAGAGACCTTTCTGTCGGGCTCAAATACGATGAGATCCGCAGGCAAACCAAAGTAAACATAGCCCGAAGAATTGCCAAACTGAAGTGGCAGTGGCGGGACATATTGCTCGTTATAACTACTTAATCACACTGTAATGGTTGAATGATGATATAATTTATGCAGCAATATACAGTAATAAGGATAAAATCAGTACCTAATACTCCTTCATATGGATAATCAAATCACTAATACTCCTTCTTTTTGCACTTCGTTAAACTGTGTGGCAGAAGCTACATAAGAAAAGTTATATTACTATCATTAACTTCTGCAATTATTTCAGGTGATGCAGCATTTCTTTTGAAGGAACTGAAAGAATTTGCTAAAGAAAATAAGGATAATGTTTTAGTATATAATTAAGCAAAAGAAAAAAGAGGGAGGGAACATATGGTGCTATAAAGTAAAAATGTTTTCTAGTGCTAGTCACACTGGCGCACTATTAGGAAGCTACATTATCCCCGAAGGTTATAGGCTACTTTTTATCCCGAGTACGCAAGTGAAACCGGAGGGAACAGCTAGTTTATGATTAGTGATCAAGATATACGATTTAAAAATAATAATTGTGTGATACTAACTTTAAAAATACTTTAGTCTTTATACTTTTTGAATAGGGTTTTATAATAAAATACAGAATCAGAAAATGATTAACAATTATAACTGCATTTTATTACAACACTTCACTTGAGGCCTTTGACTTGTTTTCTTCTTATTGCAACTTAATGCAATTGCTATTTCAGTCCAATTGATTGTGGTTGGAAGTGGTTCACTATATTCACCCACCAACTGTCCTCGGTGCCTTTTGTGAACTCTCTTATAAATCTGTAGTTCAATACAAATATTTTATCTTGATACTCTGGTTGTATACTGCAAAAGATTAACATTTTTTTTATTTATAGATGTGTGTTCGACCACAAACACACTGTAGTTGGTTGTGTTGGTGCTCTCGATGATGTTAGGCACACAAAGCCTAGAAGGGAAATGGCTCTCAAGTGCAGCTGTCGAAATGCACCTGATACATATTTTCGTCTCAAGTGTGGTTGCCAACCAGTTAGTGATACCAGGCATGCAGGTTTATTACTATGCTATCTCCAGGTTGTAGGTGGTAAGTTATCCTGTGCATTGAGTTTTACAAATGGCTATTGGCAACAGTAACCTTTACCACTGACTTTGTTGTATAAAAATGGTATAAATTGTATAGTTACCCTAATGAGATAGGAGGTAGATCTCCAGTCTCTTTCATATGTTTGAGTCCTTTGAGTACATGATAGCACATTGTAATCTCCACCCATCGTTTGTCTGCATCATCGAACATTACACCTACCTGGAATCAATTTTTGTTTCATATATAATTTGTTTTAAAATCATTAATAAGTAGAGATAAACTATTTTAACATGGTGCACCCTTCCAAATTATTGTTTCAAAGTTGTAGTCCTTATTTAGTATCTCCCATATTACCAGATTTGTTAGTCAACTAATCATAACTAGCCAACCGTGCAACTCAACAGAAGCGTCATTATCATACAGTATGTCAGTGCAGCGCCATACTAATAATATGTACTTTGAAACTCCAAAACTGTCTGGGGGGGGGGGAGGGGGCACATGTCTCTGTGCCCCCCTTTAAATCCGCCCTTGGCTACGCAGCCCCAGTTACATAGGTATTGAAAGAGTAATTTATAAATACCTGGTAAGGAAAAGCATAGAAAATATCCTCTTTCTCAACAGAGAGCAGCTGCCTTTGAGTTACAGACAACTTTGATATTGCCGTCTTGAGAGCAGCAATAGCATCCTTTTCAACAAGACCTTCAAGACTTTTGAAATCACTCCTTTGTAAGGCATCTGAAACAACCTAACAGAGTGGTTAGTAAAACAGTGATGTTACTGGAGTAGTGCCACCAAATTTGTTTATATTAAGGCTAATCATAAGTTGATTATGTGCTGTATATTTAAAACAAAAATTGTAATTATATAAATTCAAAACAAAGATTACAAAAAAAAGTGTATTCTGAACCTGTGGTACTCTATTGTAAAAATTGAAAATTATAATTTTAACTTATCATCGGTGATACTGCAATACCGCGTAAGTAGGTTTTACTATAAGGCCGAACTTTGGATTTAATAACGTTGAAATTGGCCAAACTTTGGATTTAATAACGTTGAAATTTTGACATTATAGCACACGCTACTTACGCGGTATTGCAGTATCACCAACGTTATGAGATTTAGTTTAGGCCCTGCTGAGTCACATAAAGAAATATGAACTAAAGGACATGGACAATGTGAAGGAAGAATTTATGATTACATAGGTATATCAATAAAGGAGACAATAACCACATTACTATAAGAAAAATGTTTATTATTGTTTTGTTTTTAATAATGAGAGCAAAGGCTAGTGATTACAGATGATACTTAGTGATATGTTTAAACTGAAAGTATCTACCTATAGAAGGAATTGAAATATAAAGATTTAGATTTAATTTAAGCTTATGAGAAAAATACGAACCTGAACAGCATGTTTTGAGCCCTCGATAAAATCTGGTAAACTGAATTCTGGTTCAAAATAAGGTCTGATAATAAAGTTTGCAAACATCCAATTCTTGAAGTACTTGATGAAAGAAGGCCACACAATCGGCGGGAATTCCATCAATTGCGGCAGTTTCCTTGTTTCCATTCGATCATCGCAATAACTCCGAAATTGTATAACAGGGCATGTTGAGGTTACAGGTAGATGTTTTGGTATATTTTTGTGCGCCAATCTGTCACATAATCTAAAAGCTTGCCTTGTTAGGACATGTCTTATAGCTAAATTCATATTTGGCTTTAAATATTTTTAATTTATACGGAGAAAAGTAAAGCAAAACATGAAATCAAATATTTTCAACACAAATATACACAACAGCCTAGCTTATTCCATAAATAAATATTTTTAATCTGCTGCGGTGCTGCCTGTCAAAGAGAAGACAAATAGAATATAATCATTAAATTCTCTTTGATATAATCATCACTCTGTCGTGTAGGTACTGCTCTCTCTCTGCCATGTAGAGTTGCTAGATTGAATTTTGAGTTTTCCCCATTTAAGGTGAAACGTTCGGTTGGAGCGCTAAATTCAAATTTTATCACGTTTTTTGCTAATTGCAGCTCAGTTATGAGTCATAAGTTACCAACATGTTATTTGCGACAAGTATGGTAGTATATTTACTGATTAATAACAAAAGAAATCATCAACATATTCCTCCATGGAGTTTGTTCGCATATATACAAGATTCCAACATCAACGGTTGGACCGTGGTCCCCAGGCACGATGACCCAGCCAGGCGGAAGATCTTCCTTTTTAATGGAGGCATCATCATAAAATACATTGCTCAACTAGACACTGACACTGGCAAAATACGCAAAAGTGTGATGCCAAAAAGAAAAGAAAAAAAATATTAAAATACACACAAACAAATGCATTTCAAAAATTTTGCTTGATTGAATTGAACCATCTCGTATTTTTGGTGTCCACTTGTCCAGCAGGTTTTTATTTTAAAATTAATCGAAAGAAATAGGTACTTAGGATTACAAAGAATCATGGATGACCAAGCGTGCCCTCGTTGTAAAACAACAAAGTACAGGAATCCGTCTTTGAAGTTAATGGTGAATGTATGTGGCCATGCTTTATGTGAGAGTTGTGTTGAATTGCTGTTTTTAAAAGGTATGTCTCTGGAGATTGATTGATAAACTACCTATCTAATATGTAGAATATTATATCTTATGTATTTTCAAGTTTTTTTGGGTACCTACCTAAGACTTCAAACATTGTTTTCTACAGGCTCAGGATCATGTCCAGACTGCAATGTGCCACTCCGAAGGAGCAATTTCAGGGTCCAATTATTTGAAGACCCTATGGTTGAGAAAGAAATAGATATAAGGAAGCGAGTACTCAAAGATTACAATAAAAAGGAAGAGGATTTCTCAACATTACGGGAATATAATGACTATTTGGAGGAAATAGAAACAATAATATACAATTTAACAAATAATAAAGACATTGTGAATACCAATAAGAGAATTGAACAGTATAAGAAAGATAATAAAGAGCTGATTATGAAGAATAAGGTGAAAATTGGTGAGTATAATTTAAACAGCAGTTATCAAAATAAACCGAACAAGTGAAAGTCTGACTCGAGAACCCTAAAAAACCTGAATGTGGTATGAAAAAAGACTTGGCACTAAAATATTAACTTCAATAAATATTTTACAGGCAGAGAAGAACTAGAATTAGAGGAAATCCTTGAAATAGAGAAGCAAATGGATGAGCTTCGTAGAGCAGAAATATCCCGTTTGGAGCAAGAAGCCAAGAAACAGAAGATCAGAGAGAAGGAGGCCCTTATAGATGAGCTAATGTTTGCTGATGGAGAAGCTAAGGATATTATCAGTACTTTTGCCCAAAATATTGCTAGTAAACAGGAGGCAGAGGTTGTGCCTGTTGCACCGAAGGTATGGATTAATTTGCTGTCCCTTCAATAAAAATGCATGATTGGTGATTTCATTGATGATTAAACTTATACGTGGGACAAAGGTGTGTAAGTTGGTTCAATGACTCAGTTGAGTAGTGCAAAAGAAAGTTCCAGAACTAATCACTTGTTCAGAAACATTCTTGACCAAACCTCAAGTAAATTAGAATCACAAGACTAATTTGTGTAGGGTGTCACACAGGCGAGGTAGTCATTCTGCTATATCAATGACTCAAATCTGTGCGAGCTGATTTTATTGAGCTGAGTTACTCACCTCTAATTAAACTATAACTGTGCTAGAACTGAAACTTATTTATTTAGCAATAATGAAAACATTCTAAATATTGCAGGTTACACAATTTTCAACGGGTGTGAAGTTCTCTCGTGGTTCCACGCAGCATGCTATCCCGATGATAGAAGAAGGCCCACTATACAAGTATGAAGCACCCATCATCCCAGATAGGTGCGGGCCTGATGCCCCGTCTATTAACAATATCGTTAATTGTGGATATCTGCAGCATGTAAGGTAAGCGTCATTTAATTTATATCAAGTGAATTATATTGCTAAATGATTATGCAAAGCCACACTCCGTTACTTAAAGGAACTAAGATGGTTTTGCTAGAGCTAGCAGGGGGGAATGCACAATACACCCCAAGCAGGACGTCAGTGCAGGCCTTATTGCCCCCAAACAGAATAAGATTATGCATATTTTTTACTTGTCACCCAAAAACTCAAAAGATGGCAATGACCATTCATCATCAGGTGGATGGACTGTCCGTTGGTTTGTCATCAAAGATATAACAACAGTGCCTGTTGTCTCGAGGAATTAAATGTTTTCCCAGGTTGTTTTTTACTATAAATAGTTCGGTGTTTGACCACAATCTCACCATGGTTTGTGATGATGTGGTTGATGGTGTTAAGCACACAAAGCCTAGACAAGCTAGGAGAGTGGTCTATTTATTTGTCAGGGTACATTCAAATCCCATTCAGCCATTTGATGTCTCTTTTTAAGAAACTATCACACGAAGTAGTAGTTAGAACGCGAGTATAACGTGTGAAAGCAAAATTTTAATTTTAAACTTAACAGAGCAGAAAACGACACAGAGAAAGCGGGCGGCTATTCATCTACATTACCCTGTCTCCGTGCATTACAAGACGCTTTAGCCGGGCTGTATCATACCAGCTGACCTAAAAGAAAATACGCTGATGATACTTGTATCGTACTCGATTGATACAAACAACTTAAAATACTTATTGGGATGAATGGAAGAAGGAATAAAGCAGGGAATTAGTTTGTTTGTCTATCATACTATTTTTCGACTACATAGTAGTGTTTTGAACTTTTAATTTGTATAATAATAACTTCTAGATTAATTAATAATATTACACATATAAATTTAAAAGTGGCATACATTCCTGCTTCGATTTTGCAACACAAACTTTTGTAATTGGTTGTATTAACGAAATGTTAATTTATTTTAGAAACTCGCACAAAGTGATTCTGGTTACTAACTGAAGCTTCAATGGTACCGATTTTGTTGTTTACTAATTTAGTCTCACTCAATCTCTTTCTAATAAAAAACAAAAAAAAGGATATAAGAATTTAATTCCTGTCAAATTAGTCTTGTTTTAAAATACATTTTGTCGTGGTCTTTCTTCTTCTTTCTTGGTCACGACTTTTTACCCTTAAATTACTTACTATAATTTTATGCATAGGCTGATTTGACAGCCCTGTGTATGCCCTTTTACTACATATAGACCTGTTTTGACCACAATCTCACCGTGGTCATTGATGATGTGGCCGATGGTGGTAAGCACAAAGCCTTGAAGGGAACTGGCTCTCAAGTACAGCTGTCGGAACATACTGGAAGGTGCCTGGTGACAGATTTTCAACTTGAGGGTGGTAGCTAGCTAGACTGGTACTATAAAGTACCCTACCGGCGTTTGAAAGAGATATAGATTGAGTTTGTAAACAACCAAAACGCACTGTTTTACAGTATTATAATATAATTGTTTTTTTTTTATTGATTTGTAAGAATGTTGCACAAACGAGCAACAAACATAGCTAGATTGCTCATTCAATTTACCCAGTTCATAATATGTATCTATGTAAAAGAAAGCACAAGATTTATAAACGGTCATCTACAAAATATGGCATAATTAGCGCAACATGGTTTCTACATTCATCAGAAATTGTTTATGGTAAGCGCATTTACTATTGATCCAAGATAGCCTTAAATGTAGGTTGAAGTGATTGTAATCGTAATGAATTAATGTCTATCAGAGTTGTTTCCCATCCAGAAGTATAGATTATAATCTAGATAAGGTATACTCTCGTACTAGCCTCTGCCGCTATAGCATCAGTTTTGGAAGCTAAAATATATTTCGTCTTAAGCTCGTCGTCGCGCTCCAACCGAAGGTTTACCACCTTCGGTTGGAGCGCGAAATACAAATTTTATCACATTTTTTGCAAATTGCAGCTCGGTTATAGGTCGCAAGTTATCAACATGTTATTTGCGGGAAGAATGGTAGTATATTTACTGATTAATAACAAAAGGAATCATCAACATATTCCTCACTTACGACCTATAACCGAGCTGTAGTTTGCAAAAAACGTGATAAAATTTGAATTTCGCGCTCCAACCGAACGTTTCACCTTAATGAACCAAATATTAAATTTTATTATGGGAAGATATCAGTGGCGAGAGGTGAAATTACGGCGAGGGTAAGCCGTTCAAAAAACACCGATAATTTGATAATTACAGTGAATTTTAAGCATAATAAAAGTGGCTTTGAAATTATGAAAATGTTCTTTCTTTTTAGCTTACCCTTCGCCACTGGAAGGTATATAAAAGCCCCGATTCTGTGATTAGAAAATAAATTTTAGTTCTGTCAAATAAGTTCAATTTCTTATTATGTAAGGGTTCCGTTATATACTTCTGGAATCCTAAAAAAAAACATGTAGTATAATGTTTTTTTTTTACACCATTTGTTTGAAGATTCATTCTAATGTGTTTTAAGTTGATGTATCTAGTATTATTGATAACGGGTGTATAAATAGTGGATGAAGGAATGTGCATGTATGATACAATGTTAACTATGTACATAAGTCAACTTAGGTACCTATTTATAATCTCAGTTCATAGGTAAGTTGTTATTCCTGTTGTTTTTTGTGATAATAAAAATAAGAATGCCATGTTTTAGTTTTTATTTTGATTGGGACAATCTTTCGCGTTTAACTCTCCTATGACTTTTTTATGTACAAGAAATACCTCTAAGAACTAGAAGAGACTGGAAGGATAGAGACGGTAAAATATGGTATGAAACGTTTACAGTAGACGATTGTCCTTGCGTCAACTGTTATTAGAATACTAGCCCACCTGAAATACGTCCTTTTTTTTTTGAAAGGACTAAGTTGGTAGCCTCAGATGGCTGCAACAACCTTACCGGACAAAAAAATACGTCCTGTTTATTTAAAAGTCCCATAATAAATGGTTTTTCCGGGATACTTTGTCAATTTTTCTTTCACTGAAATCTTATTTGGACTATCTATGAGCAGTGCCGGTTTTAGCTCTACCAGCACCCTGGGCGAGATGTGATAACCCCCCCCCCCCCTCTCCCGCCAACAAAAGGGATTTTAAGCCATTATAGCCATTTTATCTTTAGACTTGAGAATTTATTTATTTATTTAGACCCTACGCCCTACCGGGCCCTACCCTAACGCCGGTACTGTCTATGAGCATTAAAATCATACTAAGTTTACGTCATAGTTACGACATCGCGACTATCTATCGATATTATGTCGCTGAACTCATCAAGTGAAAACAATTTATTTATAACTTATCTGTACGAACAAAATCGGTTCAGCCGTTCTCGAGTAATAAATAGATTAATTTTCTTAGGAAAAATTAATCGTAAACGCCCGATTATAATTTATCGGACCAGTTTCTAGTCAGCGAACATGAACATCGACCTAAGTCAAACAAAATAGCAATTTTTGACCATGTTTAGTAACTTATATTTAATACCGCCCCATCTATCGTAGATCATTATAAAAGTCAAGTGCTAAGTAACGCTCACAGATGACGCCACAAAGCTTATTCTGTAGGAAGTAGTAAACACCGCATCGGTAGGTCCTTGAAGACATATTAAAATTGAAGGTGGTAGCCAAAGAGACTGTGGTAGCCAGCCAGGCTAGGATTAATACCTACCTACCACCGGCACTGTACAATGTGGAATGATTTTGATTAGGGCTATGTCAGTAGGTAAGGCTACTGGCTACGTAATTAGTACCTACCCATTTTAATACCTACCTACCTAAAAAACAAACAGCATAGGTAGGTCTATGCTGTTTGTTTTTTTCTAAACTAAAACTTTAAACAATCTATGACTCCTGTATTTATTTGGATCATTACATTATTTACGCCTACCTAACCTACCTATATAACTATCTAGTACAATTTTATTAATCATAATTATACAGTAGAAATAAAAATAAAGAACCTGAATTGTGGATGTGGGGTAATTTAGGTAAGCATTCTAGGCTTGTAAGCATTCGCCAACAGGTAGATAATTTTATTTATACATTCAAAGCAATAATATTGCATTGATCCAACTCGTTCGGTCCATCGGTCCGTCTGCCGGCAAACGAGTGCTCGTACAAATATTGTCCAAGTGATAACGAGTAAAAGTGCCGACGCCAGAGGTACTAAAGTATGACAAATATAATGCACTTTGACGAGGTAAAGCTTCGTGCATGATGATTATTAGGTACGTATGATTTGTAGAGCAAATAATTATCTGGATTTATAACCTCTGTTGTAACATGGTATTCTTGTGATAAGAATGTATGATTATGATTTTGTTAAAATTATTTCTGTCACCAAAACACATAACTAAAACTAATTGAATACTGTATTAATATAATCAGATATAAGACAGGACAATGGTTTCTAAATTAGGTAGTTATACATTCTGTCCCTCGGGATCTACTTGCATCTACCTATAGGCCTATAGGTAATTTTCAGACTGACTGAAATTATGAAAGAAATGAATGAAAGACTTGCGTCTTTATTGCAATGAATAACAAACAAGGAATAAAAATAATATACACATATATGCAGGATGTTCTATAGATACCTAAGTATGCTCAGGATGGTGTTAAAATCGCACACTACTGCCCGAAACCCATGATGCATCCAGCTTTATATCTACTAACACCTGAGTGGGCATAATGTTTGTATGTGTGTTTGTTCTGTCGATAATGCAGCCAACGCCGTGTCTTAGGGTCGCATGCCCTACACCGCAATATTTAGTGGAAATAGGCATTCTAAATAATTTTATAAGTTAATATTACATAATTCTTTGCATTCCATGTTGACTCAATAATAAAACTGTTGTCAATTTGGGGAAGAGATGTTTGGAAATCGATTTACTTATGTAAGTATTATCTACAAACTTGTTTTGGATTTGGGAAATTTTTGTACGAATATAGAGTCATGTTATATTTCAATATTTAAGAGTTTTGGGATGTTATTGGTAAGAAAGAATAATATCTATCTTCAAAGTGTTTAATTGACCTGAACTTTGTATTAGATAGATTATGTAGATAAGTCCGATAAGAATACAATAATTATGGTGTAATTGAGCTGGTCTGATGATGGGGCTGAATAAAAAAAGGTTGTCCATATTTTTTTCTTTTGATCTATACCTATACTTACCCCCTACTTATGATTATATAGGTAGGTATTAATGTTTAGATATACTTTTATATATACTATAGAGATATCTAATATTACGCAGTAATATTTTATATGCAAACAAACATTACCCTTACACGGCATAATAACAACATCGCAGGTTTGCTGCAAACTATGATAGCTGAAGTAAGGGAGGGTATACAATTAGCGAGTGGAAACAGCGAGTTGCGTTGTCCCGCATGGTGCCGCGGGCCGCTTCTAATTGGCCCTGTGTAAACTTGCCCTGTTATCGAGGTGCCTCGAGCGGTGGATACGGCAGCTTAGTGTGGAGACAGCCTCTGAGTTTACAGGTGAGTTACAATAAGAGATTATCTAGGCAATAATCTGATAAGTGGGTAGAGTTGGCGTCTGCTAGATGGTTAAATAGTAGGCTCCGTCTCTAAATAAAAAAACGTGGATAAATAAGGAACACGTGGCTGATGATATATCAACTGACAGTTCAAACAACTCAAACTAGTTTGTTTTTATTTGTTAACTAATAAAAAAAATGTTTATTTTACAATTTATAGACTTGTGTGCCGATGGTGCTAAACACATTAAACCTAGAAGGAAATTCTTGCGACGCGAGTCCTAGTCGAAAGCCAACGGGTTCAAAGATGCGTTTTTATTGAAATATACCTATATATACCTAGTATGAACATAGGTAGTCAGATTGTCCCAAAAATTTAACCATGTGCATTTTTTTGCCGGATGTTCTCAGTTGAATTTGATTATCGAACCGTTAGAACCTGGTACAAAAATAGTGATTTGAACTTCATAATCAATGGTGGCGTTTTTGGCAATTTAATCATACATGACACCGTGTAACTATACATTAAAGAAGAAACATAGTTGTATCTTACGCTATCCAGTTGTAACTTGTATTTCACGGTAAATTAGAAATAAGTAGTAGATTTAATTAAAAAAAATCTCTCTCTATACTAAGTGAGCTTGTTCAAATCCGCCCGCCCAGCGCGCTAATATTGACTTCTTATTACCGTGCGCTAACCGTACGGATATCGTCGCACACCGCACCAGTCGCACGACGCCATCGTCTCTCGTCCGTAGGATAATCGTACAGTGTACGCTTCAGATAGGGACATCCACGACCATTATATCCAGGGTTTACGGTGGCTGTCCCCAAACTTCCTCTGTGATTCCAGACGATTAGCTCAGGGCTAAGTTTGGATAGTTGCATAAATTTTATAAGTTAAAGGGGGTTTGCGATTGTATCTTATCATAGGTGTTATGGGTACGTCTGATACCATCTGTGTTTGCTTTTTAGTGTGATTGGAAAGTTTAGAAAACAAAGGGAATTTTCGGTTTTACTGTAATTATTTTTTTCAGTCTGTCCATCAAATTAAATTAGGTATCAATTATTAAAAAAAACATTATGGTTTATAGAGGTACACCTTTATCACGTCTATAATGATCTTGCATCTCTCTCCATTAAGGTCATATTGACATGCGATCAAAATTAAATACCAAATTGGCGTGTGCAGGAATATTAAACTCAACACAATATTCGATATCAGTTTACTAACCCATTGTATGGTAACTGGAGTTGCTTTGTTCTCTCAATAGCTTGAGTGCAATGCAACGCGATCCAAGATGGCGTCGAAACGTCATACGAAACAACATGGCGGCGCATAGCGGTTATTGTTTGAACGTTACACCTGTCTTATGGACGAATTGTGTACTAGACTTACATTGTTCTAGTTACTAGAACCCGGTGGCATTTCAACTCTTTAGATGGCCGTTGTCAAATGACGTCATAAGTACAAGCAAAAGATTATTAAATATTATTTATTATCCGCGTCGCGCCTTAAGTAAGACCCGCGTAGTATGGACGCGGGTCTGACTTAAGGCGCGATGCGGGGAAGCACAAAGGGAAGTAACGGTCAACTTGAAGTGAATGGGTAGTACTAGAGTACTTACTACTACATATCTGTTTATAGGCTCAAACTCAAAATTCATAGTACTATTTTCAGTTTAGGACCCGTTGTGGCACTTATGAAAATCAAAAGTTTCCATTGAATTTAGATCGCGATATGTTCCGCAACATATGGGAAAAATTTACAATAAAAGTATTCATTCATGTAGAGTTCTCATTAATCTATGAATGAGGCTAAAGTCTTATTATTAGGCCTATAGTAGATATATAATTCTCTATAAGTGTGTCTTATCCATTACTTTCAAAGTTGGATTTTCGGAGAAAAACTTGATAAAATTTCAGAACAAACTTATACCTAATTTAAAATAATAATTATCACCATCTAGTATTAATTGATTTGGGATCATACATTTTTAAATGATTATCCGTAGGTACTTATAGCTAGGATTGTATTGATGATTAATTTTAGCAAATGCAAACCTCAACTAAAAAATAGACAGGTGAGTCTACCACAAACACTATAACAAAATTTAGAGCGAATTTTATTACGGTCGTAAATTAAAGCCCAGTTTATAGTCGTAAACAAATTAATATGCAGTAAAAACTTACAATAATGACGTTCAGGTTTACACTGAGTTTTATAAAGATGGATGGTTCTGTTCTGTGCTGCTGATTGATAGGAAAACACCGCGATGATTGAGGGCTGATCCAAGCCAGCATTTCGATAAATAAATAAAGTTCTAGAGGTGGGATTTGACTGTGATTTTCTTTATCGATGATTTAATTTGTTTGTTATACTTTGTAATATGGAGAAAAACTTATTGGATAAGTTACCTATATGTATTTTTATTGAAATATATAAAAAAATAAGTTTATTCATAAAGAAGAAAGTACTAACAAACAAGACTGATTTCAGCCCAAATTTTTATGCAACTAAACATTATCTACTGTGTTGGATCACAATTACTCGTAATTTACCTACCTTAGCCCTTTATTCTGATGGAAACAATATGAATTCCCTTGCTTCGCGTATAGTGTCTAGCACTCTAGGTCACAGTTTGAGAAGATTGTCCAAGAATTATTTTTGTTCATACTCTATTCTACTAATATTATAAATGTGAAAGTTTGTGAGTATGGATGTATAGATAGATGGATGTTTGTTACTCTTTCACGCAAAAACTACTGAACGTATTTGGATGAAATTTGGAACACAGATAGTTTATAACCTAGATTAACACATAGGATTCTTTTTATCCCGGGAAAACATAAGATCCCTCGGGAACGCGGGCGAAACCCGCGGAATCTAGTATAGAATAAGGTAGGGTACATTTTCTATCGACATCGACACGCCAGCAACATTAAATCAAAAATCAGTTTAGTGTAAACGTTGGTCGTTTACCTGAGCGGTGTGTTTTTATCCGGAGCAGTCTCGACGGGCGATGACGTGTACGCCGCACCGCGCCGCCGCGCCCGCGCCGGTGCAAGTGATCAATTCGATACATATAAAAAAGCACTAAAGCCATTTCCGTTGGCTGGAGTGTTTTTAACAAACTACACTTGAGTATCTGTGCAGTTGGCTTTCTTGTATCATGATACTGGTATCTTTTTCATGGCATGACACAATAGCTTGAATTTAGTAAATGCGAAAGTCTGTATGTACTTATATGTTAACATCATCATCTCATCTCCCTGTCCTGTTCCCAATCATTTGGGGTCGGCGCAATATGTACTATCGCCAAAGTTGAAGCATGATCACCATAAGAGTGTATTTTCTGTACAGTGACCAGCCATTACTTGTGTCTCACACAATAATAACCAGACAATGCGCTTGTCATAAAATAGTAGATTGTCATTGTCAGCAAATAGTCTAGACAAAAGATGTTACAAGAGACCGTTTTATTGTCAACAATGGAACGAACTATGATTACTGGCTGCAAGCAAATAGGTCTCAAAACTGATCATGCCTCAACTTTGTGGATGGTAGTCTTCTTTCATTCAGCTCTTCTATCCGTCATATTGGCATTCACTCCTTTCTTAATCAAATCATCTTTCTCACAATCCATCCATCTCTTTTTCGGTCTTCCCCTTCCCGTATACCCATCAACTTTCATATCCATGACTCTTTTAGTCACATGGGTTTCATCCCTCCTCATGACATGTCCGAACCAGGATAAACGGTTCCCTCTCAACTTATCTTAACGTACTTATATGTTAACGGCTGAACGTTTTTTTTTACTATTTTTATAACACAGGTCTATAGTGTTTGATCACAATCTCACCGTGGTCAGTGATGATGTGGCCGATGGTGGTAAGCATACAAAGCCTAGAAGGGAACTGGCTCTCAAGTGCAGCTGTCGGAACACACCGGAAGGTGCATGAATTTTAATGTGCTGTATTGTAAGGTATACCAAACTTCCAGTTACCCTACCACCATTCTGTAGTTTCTTCATGATGTTTTCTGTCACCAAAGCTCATGTTCATAAATAAGATTCAATCTCGCAACTTTCGTCATTATCACTGGTATCACCGCCTTATATAACCAAAATCACATTACAAAAAACAATAACCTATTTTTCTATATAGAAGTGGTCCAAATACCCACTTCGTGCCCTAAAACAATTGTCTATTTAACACATGTCTCTACACACAACTTTCTTTTTTATCATCTCATAATATAACCTCGACCTACAAGACTAACACACTATCCTAGTCATTTATGTCAGAAAAAAACATATGTGGGTCACACTAATTTTTGTTCCAAGCTTTGCTTTCATTCGTTTTTCTCTCTTCGAATGATTTTCTCAATTGCTTGTAGTTGCAACGTCAAACGGTAAAGTTATCTCTGATAATCATAAAAATCATTCTGACCATAAAGTAAATAATATACTACCTACGTACAAATTCTGACTAACATATCATCGCACAGCTTAAACCTCCTAGAGACATGACATGTGTCCACTAAGAGAGGGTTTTTAGAAATCCACTCCTAAATTCAAACTCAAAACTCCATTTATTAAATTTTGGTCTTGATAAGGCACTTATAAATGTCAAAAATTACGAATGACTCTGAGTAGCATAGGGGATCGCGAGTGAAACCGCTATGCGGAAAGCTAATTTACTATGATTTTGACTGACAATACCTAAAGATCAAACCACAGATCTATGAATATACTAATAATGAAGCTGAAGAGTTTGTTTGAACGCGCTAATCTCCGGAGTTACTGGTCCAATTTGTAAAATTCTTTCACTAATAGGAAGCTATAATATCGCCGAAGGTTATAACTACTTTTTATCCCGGCAACGTGAGTGAAACTGGAGAAACAGCTAGTATAAGATATAAGTATTTTATAGAATAATGAACAAACATAAAAACGCACAATTTGGTTATTATACATACCTAAATATTAGAACCTTTTTGCAAATAGTAGCGACCTCGACGTAGTTACGGAGTAAACAAAGGAATAAAGATTCTCTCTATGAATAAAATAAAAATAGTACGAGATAGTATCGCCCAAACGGGCTGAGTATGGAATATGCCGACTTATTATACTCCTAATAACAGGAGCATATTAACTTTGCAAATAGATTTAGTGACGAATAGAGATGGCATGAAATAAATGGATGTTTAAATAAATAAATGATTCTCAGTTTGTAAGAATAATAATATAATACGAAGAATGTAACAACTTAGACAAACTTAAACAGGGTTTAAAGGTGATTCATAGTTGTAAAATATTGTCCTGTGTTATTTAATAAAAAAAATAAAAATATAATAAAAAAAAAGAATGAAGCTAGTTTCGTAAAAAGAGAGTTATGCAACTGTATGAATTAACCCTCTTAGGGGTCGAAATCATTAGCGGATGCATATGTCGTAATAGCTATCTGTGTGCCAAATTTCACTGCGATCCGTCTAGAGGTTTGAACGTCAAAAGTTACAATTGACTCTACCACCAGTTCGGTATACACTTTCAAGAATAAGTTGATTGGTATTAAATAGTAAATAACAAAAAAGGTTCAGCTAAATAGGAAATGAACAACCTACATTTTATACAATAGGAACTACCCTAGTGTCAACTATGACACTGTCAAAAATAAATGACCAAACACTAACCAATGCATAAAACATCTAAAAACACGTGGAAATATCAAATATGTTGTACATTTAATGCTTTTTATGATTTTTAATTACCAGGAACCACTAAGAGTAGATGATTTGATGCTGTGAAACTATGACGTCATAATGTAATATTTCATACAAAATTCCTTATAAACTATCGTTTTGACATTTATTAAAAAGTAGCTGATTTGATGTGTGAGTCAACTACCCTATTGTACATACGAGTGAGTACTTAGTAGGTACCTTTCATAATCTCCAACATTGGTTTTTATGAGATATTTTTTAAGAATATTAACAACAGTAACCTCTAAACATTTGTAGCTCTACCAGTAAATGTCTTAACGGCATTTATAGATTATTCATTTGTATCTCGGAGTATCGATTCTTTTATGTTATTGTTTGGATGTCGTTTTGTCTGCTGTTCCGATATGAAACATAATTTGCAGTTACGGTATTACAAACTTATCTTTGCTGCAATTTCGACCCCTATAGTGACAATAGTAGGTCAGAAATTCGCCTGTTCCAAGGTAATAAAAGCTAGCATAAGTTTCAGCAAGTTTTGTTCAGACAACTTAAATATATCGTCGTGTATATTACCTATCGACGTTGGATTGGACTCTTTAATTTATATTCCTATTAGATTTTGGTTGTATATCAAAATCTATATACTAAAGTAATACTAAAATAATAAAGCTGAAGAGTTTGTTTGTTCGACTACTGATTAGTGCGATCAATCGCACTAATTTCCGGAGTTACTGGTCCAATTCTAAAATTCCTCACGATGTTTTCTTTTACCGAAAGCTTACGCTCATTGTAGGATTCGAACCCGCGATCTTCGTCTCGACATTCGACGAATATCCTTATCCGAGCTATCATAGCCTTTGTAACGATCATAAAGTTCCTTACGAGAGCCTAAACTCAATAAATGTATTTTATCTACTCTCATATCGTAATGTTCTTATTATGAAATCAAAATCAGTACTTTAATGACCCACTTTAGGCACACCCGTGTATAATGATTCATTATAGTACAGTTGTATTCCCAAGATAATGCTATAAAATAACTTTTTCTCTATTAAAGTACACTTTGGACCTATCAATAGTATAATCAATCAGTATCAATTCAACTTGACGATGACAATGTGACAAATTTTTTACTTGAACCTTAGAGGTAATAATTTTTGGGAGTTGGCAATACGGATTTGATTAGGTATATGATTATTGTGTCTGTTTATTTTATTGATTTTGCCTACATATATCATTTTGACCAAAAATGACACATAAATACCAATTTTTTTTTTAAATAGATTTTGGTAGAAAAATACTATTGATTTTTCTTTTTTTAAATTACATTATTTATATGAGTTTAGATAAAGTACTGTATGATACTGCTCATAATTAGCTATTAAAAACTCGTGTGATACTATTAAGAACCTCGCCTACGGCTCGGTACTTAAACTCACACTCGTATTTAATAAGCCCTATTATGCAACAGTATCATAAACTACTATTAAACCTTTCTTGTCTTTATAATGACATTACCTATACTATATTTATACCAAACCGGCTAGTGCATTTTTTTTCACATACACAACACTCTTTGCTACTTCTTTCCTCATGCGAACAGCAAAGGAGTAGAACTCACTTCCAGGAGTTTTGTGTCCTAACACCTAATAAGCTATTGATGTCTTCAAGGGCAGAGTGAATTTGGATTTTCTGGGCAATCCTATAACCTCGGCCTCGTTGTAACTCTTTCGGTACAATGACATAATGACATTATTATTTTAAATATATCGGGTAGTTCTACAACCTAAATCCCTCTCTGGCTACGCCCGTGCCACTTACTTGATTATTATCCATCCACAAAAAGATTCATATTAAATGTTAATTTTATCTTCTGAGAGTTTGTTTTCGGAAAATCCTTTCTTTTCCTGAGATTTCCTAACTAGCGAGACCACTCAGGTCTCTCGCGATAAACTTAAATCACCATCAGATCTCGCGATGACATACTTCAAGAGGTATTTCTTGAATACTCTAATGAAATAATGGTGCAAAACAATTTAAATTGTAGTCTTTACTTGTGAGTTACTCTTAGATTAGCGACAATAGCTCACAATTGAGTTGGTTTACGTTTATTTGCTCGTTCCATTGAGAATAAACTAGCAATCTCCGTTATTGCCTTCTTAAAATAAAATATATTTTTATCTAAAACCTGATCAGAGGTCGTGGTTCTTAATTGAGTGGGATTTCATTAATTTTGGAATTAGAAGGAACAGTTTTCAATGTTTGCCTTTTGTTTCAAGTGGAAATTACCTTTCAAATACTAACTCAAGTTTTCCAATTGTAAATACATGGATTAATATAGAACATGGTAACTTAAGGAACATCTAAGATGTTTCCTTTATTTTTACGCATATTATCTATACTACAGTTGTTTCAATGCGCTAACCTCTGGAGTTGCTTGTTTCAGGAAGAAAAATTATTTCACTGACAGGAAGCAACATTATCCCCGAAGGTTATGCGGCAACTTTTTATCCCGGGAACGCGAGTGAAACTGCGGGGAACAGTTATCACTCTTATAATAAAGAGGCCATCCAATAAGTTTCAATACCAACCATCTTGTATTTCTGAAACCCACCCACCGTCTCTGAGCTTGTTCTAATTTGTTAATAGTATAATTTGTCTATCAGTTCAAATGAAACTTGATTTCTCTACGAAGGTTTAGTGAGGATGAGAGGACATGATTTAATTAAGTATAACTATCAATAGTATTATCGTAGCTAGACCTCTTAAATTCAGCATGTAGTTTGGAATAGATATAGAGAGAGGAGAGGAGAGGAGAGATGTGTTTTCATACTAATGCTAGTTCGAGCTGAGTCCACTCGACGCCATTCCGGCTGTCATTAGCATGATAACACATCTCCTCTTCATTCCACTTCGGTGGAGTGTCGGCCTTACAGAGTCACCGGGCAAGAGAGATCAAATACTAGCATAACTGCTTGTAATTAGCTTAAGATAATTTAGAGGAGTACCTATTGGTGAAACTCTTAGGTGAGAAGGAGCAACTGGCAGAAGACCAGCCCGATCATAGTCAAGTCATCAGGATCGGAGAGATCAAGCCTGCATGGAGAGGTATCGGTAGGGAACATAAAGTTTTCAAGGAACACGGGTTTCAAGGTACTTAATTAGGTTCGAATGCCAAATATCAAAACTACACGGCTACAAGGCTATACGTTGACGTTTGTGCTTTGAAGACATTGAATTTTAATTATTAATTAATGAAAGAGGAAAGGAAAGCAAGCAAGGGTCTATGAAATATCTAAAAAATGTGGAAGATCCCTTAAGGCCGAAATAGAATGCTTTAAATTATTATCTGATGGAGTATGTTTCACGTCCAACTTAAACGATGTCTTTAAATGCTCTAGATTCTTCACAAAATCGAATCACATTCCCCAATTGGAATATAACATTAATCACTGAGTTGTTAACCTTAAACCTTTGCAATAAGATTTAATTTTCAAATTAGACTACATGTGATCTAAATCTAAATTGACATCATTGTGATCACGTTGCAAAATGAACATTTTCCGTATATTAAAACTAAGTAACTGTATATCTTACACCATTAAAATTAAAGTACAATATACTGTAGCAGATGTTTCTTTGCAATTTAAAATGCAACTTCCTAAGGCATGTCATCAATACATCTGACAGCTTTATTATGAAGGACGTAAGTTTCAATTTGATGTATACTATAGATTTTTGAGGAGCAAAAAGAATTTCCTATATCTACACAGTTAAGACCACAGTCCGTCGGTCGGTGCGTTTGATCTGTTGCAATTACAGTTTTACTGCGATCGTAAACAGGGGGAACAAAATGGCCGACAGGTAGGCCCTATTGTGTAAATTATAGAGTTTTTTACCCTTCATACTTTTTTAGAATGCAGTCCTTCAAAATTTGTAATGAAAGTATTTTGATGGAGATATTTTGATGGCGAAATTATGGTGATGGTTTTGTAAGTATAGATAGAACTATTGGGAATAAGGTTTATGTTTAGTAATCAGTCTAAATTGCATACACCCCTGTGACGTTCTTTGTGGTTGACTTATTTTTTTATCTTTGATGGTAGGGTAAAAAAAAATATAAATATTGTAAAAAGGGAAAGCGGCTAATTTGTAATTGATAAATAAAAAGTAACATAGTGCGTTAAATTGTATTTAGTAACGAGATATGAAAAATAGTCGTCCAGCTTAGTCCTAATTAATTTTATAACATGCACATACTAAAAGCTATTTTAATAAAAATGCATATATTCCTGACGTAAAAGTTTTGAAAAAGATAAGCATTTTCTAAGGTAAATTAAATAAAAGAAAAATTTACATGGATTCAAACATTTATACAAAAATTATATTATAATTACCAATATAATATAAACTCAAATGAGATAAGTCATAAACTTATCTCCTCAATAAATAAAAGATGCACGACCATTTACGAGCTCAGTAAATCCCGTATTTCGATCAGAGGCAAATCAATTTCAAAATAAGCGTTAATATTTTTGCGTATTAACATCACAAGATGAACACATAAGCCCACAATTGATGGGTCACGTTAATATTTTTCTCAGGTTATGTTACTATAAGTATTCGCAACTCCCTATTAACTGTCTCGAAGAGTTTGCGCAAATCTGTATGAATGAATGCGTTGACATTTCGCGCGACATTCTCAAGATGATGGGCCTATGGTAAGGGCCCGGTAGGATGAACTCGTGCTGCGCTGTATGCTGTATTGCATCTACACGCCCTCCTATACGACCCTTCCCCTTACGACAATCCTATGGAATACTTACAAACGGCTTATAGCAAGCAAGCCAGTCTGGTTTTGTGTTTCAAACCGCGCGGATCACAGGCGCGGAGCCCGTGTTAGCATAGCCGACTATAACAAATTCTTTATCGAATTTTAAAATTAAAAAAATAAAACCATCCTTTTTAATAATTCCTCCATTGAATATCGACTGCATGCATTCAGTTTTTTTTATAAAGCAGTGATTACACTTTCGATAAACTTTCACGAAAGTTTGTTTTTAAAAGTTTTTTTTTCTATTTTTGTTTTCGTATTTTTTCGGTTTGCACTTTTATAACCTAGTTGTTGTTTTATGGATTTGTGATTATTTGTTTGGTGCTGTTTTTATGCGATTATAATTTAAGTTCTGAAAAAAAAATTAAGTTCAGTCTATTTGATTGAATGTCTTTTCGGTGTCTTGTGAAGTGTGTTCGGAGGTATAACTTTTATATGAGTGTTTTTGATAAGTGACGTTTATTGAAGATTTTTAAACACGATGAAGCTACTTTGGAAACTTTTGTGTTCTCTACTTCTACTCATCCAGGCAGTTATGGGAAACTGGTGGTAAGTGAACTTCTATCAAATATTTCTAAATCATTGCTTTTAATAAAACATGTATCATAAGTTAAGAATGAAACTTCTATCAACTTCGGTTTAATTTATAAATGTAGGGCAACAACAAGTTATTCAAATTATGAACAAGTAATTACGCATAATTGCATATTTCATATCTACCTTAACATTCTTATAGCGATACCACATTAACTTAAAATACCTACCACATAAACGAATAAAACTTGCAATACACGCACCGATTTAATTGCAAATTATAAAAAAAAAACAAAACTGATCTGATCGATCGATCAGATAATAGATTATCTACTAACTATTGTATCTGAATTAACAAAAATAACAGTATTAGTTGCTAACTAAAAATAATGCAGACTTTTTGGGCGTTCTAATAATAGTGTTCTAACATAAATAATAACTTTGTTTACATTTCGCTTTGCACCGCACATTGTTTGACACGTGGTTGAAAAACAAAGATTTATGTTAGTTGCATTAAAACTATTTAAAACGAATGTTAATTCCTACTAATATTATAAATGCGAAAGTTTGTATGGATGTTTGTTACTCTTTCACGTAAAAACCACTGAACGGATTTAGATGTAACTTGGTACATTGATAGAGCATACCCTGGAATAACATATTATAGGTTTTTTTTTATCCCGGGGAAACATAAAATCCATGGGAACGCGGTTGAAACCCCGGGATGGAAGCTAGTCTATTATAATTTATGTTTAGGCGGTACTGTTGCGTTTGCGTTTTATGCGCCACCCGTCGGACTCTTTTCTCAGACGTCTATCATCACGCTTTTTATCGCATAGAAAGAATAATTTATCAAATGTCACTTTATTAATTCTAGTTACTCTTAGATATTCTTTTGTCAGCACTTTGCTTATAGTCTCCTCATAGTTATCACCACTTTTTGCTTACTTGAATTAAGTGCACATTGCTCTTCTCAATACCGGAGAAATAAATCCAACAAAGATTGACTGTGAGTTCCATACTGTATCTATATTGTAAAAAAATATTAGAATATCATCTGTAGTTGATATTATATTACCTATTCGTACATAATTAAATATATATGATAAAGCCTCATTGAAAGATTAACTTTTTTTTTTTTATAATTTATTGACAAAAAAATACATACAACAAATTAAGGAGAAAATCATTCACAAAAACCACAAAGGTTTATTAACTAAAAGGTCTGCGTAGTGTATGCCTAGAGCCTAATAAACCAATGGCTATATTTTTAAACGTAGTGACACCCCTACGTTCAATTTAATGTAAGTCTTACTTTACATAGGTACACACTTGGATAGGATTTTTTGAATATTCTATATATATTATTTTTCTTGACAGCCAGTTGCTTCCTTGCCATTGTAACAGGTCGGCAACACATGGCAATACCTCTGGTATTGCAATTGGCGATAGGCGACGGTAACCACTTACCACCAGGTGGACCGCCTACCTGTTTTTCAACCTTCTGACTTTCTGATATATAATAAAAAAAATATTTTCGATATCCCGGAAATACGATGTACACGAAAAATCTGTCATTATTAGAGATAAATTCATCAAAATTAGTAGGTATTTCCTTATTTCTCAAACTAGAAATTAATTAATTTAATTTAGGCCTTATGGCATTTATTACCGTTACGGCTTTACCACCGGGAACCCCGGTACGGTATACCTACACTTCTTTTTTCTTTAAATTTATTTATTTTCAGCCTTATTCCGGCGTTGGTTGAAATGTTAAATGTATCCTAACTTTTGCCCATGGAATCAACTTCACATTGGAATAAAAACAAGTAATATAAACGAAAATTGAAAACTTTGGATTCACTTCGAGTTTGACGGTCAATTTAATTTTTTGGGGATTTTGGCAGTTTATGTTGCTATTTTTACTTCTATAGCTGTAATTGGTTTCAGTGAAGCTAATTTACAGTTAGATATCATCAATTAGAGATTGCCTATTCCGAATTATCTGTACGGAATCCTCAGTACGCTCGTTAGAGTCAGACTTATCCGGTATTTTTATAAATTCAATTCAGGAGCTGCGTATGCGTCTCCAATATTTGTCACCAACATATGGAAGTTGCTTTGATGTTTGATATGTATAGTTCATGAGGTGATTTCCGCAGCAGGACGCGGGCGCTCTTGGCAGTTAAATTATTTATACCCTCTCTCAGTGCATAGAGTACTTGCACAAAATAACTTTCACTGCCTTTTGTTACCTTATTTTGTAAACATACTGGTAAAGCTTCGTTACAAACTGAAAGATTTCACATTGAAAAACCACATTTTAAAGCTTTGGTAAAACAGCTCGAATTTAGTACACAGATGTATGATATAAAAATAGGGATTTTAACCTTTGTAGGTACTATTTCTCAGATTGCCTCAGATTTTGCAAGCGTCAGATATTCCGAAAATCTTAATAATCTCTTTCAAACAATAAGATAGATTTTGCGTTTGTTTTACGTAGAGCAATCGCAAAGTCTTGCTTTTAAAACTGCAAGTTATATTTCAGTTTACAGTCACCCTTTATCGTCGTGGCGGATCTCGGAAAATGGTTAACACGGTTATGTTTTCAATACAACCGCTAGAAAATATAGAAAGTAACTTACAATACTGAGAAATATGATAAAAATACAAAGTCTTAAAGTAAGCCAACAATTTTAATGTGACCTTATAGAAAACGTAGGCATCTAAATTCTTCTAAATAATCTTATGCCATTTTAACTCAAAGTTAATACTAATTTATTCCGTTACCACTGATTCTTAATGTCTTCGACTGAGAAGAATTGCAATGGCGGAGCATCATGATAACATTCCAAAAAATCAATTAATCTTTTTATACCTAGCTCTTTCGAATTATTCACCAATAGAATTTCAGCAAACTGACGAAACGTAAATTTTATGCATTTTTATTGGTTAATAATTTGACAACGATGATCAAACTATCGTGTATCGTTTTTCGGAGTAGGCCCACAGGAGAGGTACTACTCGCGCGATGCCAAAATCTTTTCTCGCCCCACATCATCTTCTCATCAAATTTTCTCTAAATAATCAATATATGTGTTATATTGTTCTTAAAATAAAATTACAGCTTAAGGATGGCCATTATTTTTTGTTTGATGGGTGGTATTTCTTTTTTTATTTTTAGTTTAATTATATATGCAATATAGATATAATATGCAATTTCATAAAACCTGTTGGTCTCAGGAATAAAAGTTTATAAATTTCCTTGGCTCCGAAGCTTTTATTGATATTTTCTTCGCAAAAAAGTACATACAGTTAAACGAACTTTGAATATTCATAATCAAACCTTATAACCAAAGCGTAAACCTACGCGTCTTGTCCAAAAATACATTTTAATGAACTCGTCGCCCTGTTTAAGCTTATATGATAAAGTTTAATGGAAACATTAATACTAAATTGCATATTACCTTAAAAAGATATAAAAAATCTATATAATCTTTAATCTCGTATTGGATCTGTCTGAACGTTAGTGTGCTCGAGAATCAATGCACAGATTTTGATGCTGTTTTCACAATTACCTAGGTGTTCTTTTTGAGCAAAAACTGAGGTTACAAGTCATAGATAAACATAACCATGCAAGTAGATCCGCGAGCATAAACTAGTCTTCTTATATTGTTTTAACGGATTCAATGTGGTGCAACATAATTTTAATTGGGTAAGCTTTGATAATAATAGGTACCAATTTATATCTAACCAAAAATATAAGTTTTGCCATCAATTTTGTAATTAATTAAGATATGTATTGTAAAGGCATGAAAAATATGAGCAATTGAGCGCCAATATTGGATACAGGAATCAGAGAGATTTTGCTGCGATATTAAAACTAAAATCTTTTGATACTGAAAACATGAAATTCCTTAGGAACATAACGTAGAAGAACACCATATTTTAAGGGGGTTATAAGTACCCATAGGATGACAAAGTGGACGGTAGTTTAACAGTTTTAACTGCATTTTTGGCCTTAAAGATTACCAAACGAACGGAGGAAAGCCCAAGGGGCCTGACTATTGTAAAAAGAAAGAATCAAAAACCTACAGCTATTTATCCAACAGTGGTTTCTAGGACTTCATCCTCATCCATGACTGTACCGTCTAATAATAGTTTAAAAGGCCACATTTAACTAAACTTCAGGACATGTACGCACATGTTTGAATTGCCGCTACATTTACTTCAAACGAACCGCGAATCATTTTACTGGGAATAGCAATATTTTTCGTCGTGTTATTAGTAACAATATTTTGTTCTTAGTTTGAAATATGTAACTCTAGATTTCTAATGAAAAATAGGGTAGGTACATTGTTTGGGATAATATTTGAACTGCAAGACTGCAACAGATTTGTTAGAATCTACGTATTTTTATCAAGGTTTTTCTTGATGACCAGAGGGCTGGTTAAAAAATTAAATAACAAAGAATAAAAAATAAAAGTAGGTAAGTACTCATAGTTATTATAAATTAGTACTATTATATTTGACATACTGTTAAGAAATCTTATTTATTTGTCTACAATATGTGCCTTAGAATAATGCGTAAAATATATGGGTACTAAGGTAGGCCGGCATGTATCGTGGTATACGCTGGTACTTATTCTAGTCAGGTGCAATCAGAAACAACAAACACCAATATTATTAATAATAGAAAGGTATTTCAATAAAGCTGTGGACAGAGGCAAGCAGCACCAAAAACGATTACTTGTCTAATAACATAGATAACTAATTGTCAGTTAGGCCTAGGGCCTTACTTAAAACGTCTGTGTAAACCCTTGTTGAAGGCATAACATAGTTAAAATGTGACTGTGAATTAATTTAACTTATTTAACCATTTGATTATCATTTTGGGCTGGATTTAAGATTCAGTTAATGTTAATAATAATATAAGTAGGTGTTTGTAAACATAGACACACTATTTATTATATATTATTATTATATTTACTTATATTAAAATTAATTAAAGAAATAACCCGGACAAGTGAAGTCTGACTCGCGCACCAAGGGTTCTGTACAAACTTAGCTTTGTAATTGTGGTAATATTCTCCCATAAATCGATATACGACACGGTCAATCCTCCAACTGCAAATGTAAAAATGTCATTGCATTTTTTTATGTGATTTAACTGCAAATTTCAGATTTATTCCTTTATTTGTGCAGTAGCCACAGACATACACACACAGATACTCACACCCACTAAAAACTTCCCTTTTTCGTCGGTGATTAAAAAGAGGTTGGTTTCGAAACAAACCTCTATTTCCTCTTCCGAAAACATGTGAACAAAATAAATCTAATAACCATACCTATCTCCTTTTAAACATAGGTTAAACGCAAATAGTAAAGCCGTGTGCACATTAATTCAGCGTCGTCGTATCACCACTGCACAGAGGTGAGCCCCCTAATAATAAACTAGTGCAAACTGTCCCGGTGTGACACGCATAACACGCATTCGCGTACGGTGGGCTTAGTGTTTCATTATTTATTTGCGTTGATAGGGTTGACGAATATCGATTTATGAATATTTATTTTTGGCAAAAAAAAGTTTTTATGTCTTTTATGTTTTCTGACATCTTATGTCTTTTAGGCTAGTGAATGGGCTTTTACTGAGCAAACATGTTACATTATAAATGCGAAAGTTTGTGAGGATATATGGATGTTTGTTAGTATTTCAGGTAAAAACTACTGAACGGATTTGGATAAAACTTGGCACATACTTACATCATACACTGGAATAGTATATAGGCTACTTTTTATCCCGAGAAAACATAAAATCCCTCAGGTGAAACCACGGGGAAGCTAGTAAATAATAAAATACAAACTACTATTGTATATGAAGACTTATCGATGGAGAGTTCAAGTTTTTACAAACTTAAGGAACAGAAGCCACATTTACAAACTAAAACACTCAAAAATATTTCAACAGTTCAATACAAAATATTCATAAATAAAATGTCAAATAATACACAGACCCCTTGTTTTGGGTGTTCCTGTAAAGCTTTACGATTTTGACTGAAATCTGACACAAAACACGTGTCCAGACATAACAATCAACTTTGTAACTGAGTCGATAATAAGTAATGTCACTGACTCAAGTAGGGTGAGTGTTGACATCATGGGTACAAATCCTACTTATTTGTACCCATGATGTACACCAAAATAAAGTACATGGTAATATTTGACAAAGTTAGGCTCGATTTCATTCATCATCATATCAGCCGAAAGGCGTCCACTGCTGGACAAAGGCCTCCCCAAGGATCTCCACTATGGCCGGTCTTGCGCTCCCCCCAAAAGTATCGATGCCTACCGTTGTCACCATCAACCTAATATTTTTGAACCTATTTTGGTAGTATTGCTCTGCCCATGGCCATCACCTTGAGCGAATGGCCTCACCACTTGCTCCGTGTGGTGTGTGTATGAGCAGCTTAGGTAGATAATTAAAGTAGTTCGCTTGTATGAAGTGCTTAGCTAAATATAACAATCACAAAGCTATGGTTTGGAGAATTGAATTGATGCCACTAGGAGTTAGTTTTAGCTAAGAGATTTTTACTCTGTTTCGTATACAGGCAATGGTGTAGGCAAAAAAACCTGTACATACATTTTTGATTATTATCCAAATGTTTGAGCCAACATCACCCCAAATAATTTGTATAATAACCCGCATTACCTTGGGGATTTTAAAAGCACATGTGTCAGTATAACTCTTGCCCAGATTGCGTCCAATTCAATTTTCCGTCGTAATATTTCAAACAAAACGCGACGGATAAAATCATTTATAAAGGCGTCACAAAACATTTACATGTCGTTGGCGCTTACAGGGCTGTCAATTTAAGCAAATTTTTATTTTCACATAAACACATTGACAAACCTTTTAAAACTTTTTCTTAGTTTTATAAATTTAAAGCTCTTGGAAATTAATTTGTTCGAGTTGTAGTTTAAATTATAATTTATTTTTGCAAAAGCATGTAGACAGTCTATAGCATAAAGAGGTTTATTTATTTATAAATATACTTTTAATGCTGGGAGATGGAGAGAAATCACAAGTAGCCAATAGTATTAGTAGTATAATAGTCTTAAATATATTTAGAAAATCCATCTCAAAATTCCGTCGAGAATTTGGATGGGATCTTTGTAGGAAAATCTCAATAGGGTGATGCCGGGCACATACAGCTAGTATAAAAGAAATTGGAACTTTGAATGCGTTATATGGCTCTAAGTTACTGTTGGTTTGTTGTTTTATGTAAATTTAATGAAGGTAATATCGTTTGTGTCAACCCTATGACAGCCTAAGGGCTATTGCACATCGCTTGGCTAATTTGGTGATGTTATACAAGTCGCCTCACTCTTTAGCCTGCCTATTACGATATTGAATGGTCATAGTGATGTACGAATAAATATTTAATCGATAATAAAATAATAACCATGTTTACACCGTATTACATGTTGATTGATTAATTTAGTTTATTATTATTGTTTAACAAAATATGGACTGCATCTTTTATGTCGGATAAAAGATTTATTTTATAATATTTCAAGTAGGTATATTCGTAGTTAGTATCTACATAGTAAAATAAAAATAAAGTCTGTACTAAAAATATCGATGATTTTCTTTGACATCTTTGAAATTTCGATAGTACCTATAAGAATTTTGTAGCATTTTAATATATTGTAAATTTTTATACATTCCAACATTCAAATAATAACCCAACATTGAATGTTGGGTTGTTTTTATTTTTGAAAATATGTAAACATTACAACACTTGTTTAAAATAAAACAAATTATCGACACAATTCAAGCACTACATACATGAATATTTAATTTCACCCCTTTTGGACTGTTGTTTATTTATTGGTCATATATTTCATAACCCTGGGGCGAATTTGCATACGTTACCCGCTGCGTTACTCTATGCGCTGTCAAAATTATTGTGGGGTAACCCTTGTTGCAATGAATATTGTCTTTCAAATAGATTTATACTGGAAGTATTTCTTAATATAGATAAAAGGTAATATTTATCTATTAATTGCTTATCTAACATAACGTTTTCATAGCATTATTTAATACCCAATAAATACGTCAATAAAATATGAATCGATAAGTTAATATGTAAATGTATTTCCCATCTCTATTTGGCGTTGCTGTAAGAATGAATTTACAAACTTTTAGTTATGAGTACAAGACACGGAGATTTTTATCAATACCACATTGTGTTCGTTTATTAAATAAGTCATATCTCACTTTGGCATATTTACAAACTTTTGGGAATAATTTATTTTAAAAATAAAAGGATATTATCAAATGTTCAATTCTTTTACATATTATTTATCAACTTGCAAATTATTCTTTGAGCTCTGCGTGCTTATAACATCGCTTTTAGATTGACGTCATAGCAAGCTAGACCGCGTTCCAATATTCAAAACTCAAACTTGAAACTCATTTATTCAGTTTAGGCACTCATGAACGTCGGAATTTCGGAAGATACAATTGACTCTTCCACCGGTTCGAAATACACTTACCTGCACCACTAGCATGCAACATTTTGTTTGGATTGTACATCCACTAATACTATAAATGCGAAAGTTTATGAGATAGATAATACCCTGGAATAACATATAGGCCATTTATCCCGGGAAATCCCCATAAGATCCCTCGGGAATGCGGGTGAAACCGCGGGACGGAAGCTAGTCTTTCATATATACGTAGGCATATCATGCTTATTTTTTGCAATAATGCAATCTACAGATCAAAATGAAAGGTAGCAGACCTCGCAAGTATAAAGAGGAAATTAAAATTCATACAAACCTAGAAATTTATTAAAGAAAAGTCATCGAGATATGAAAATATTGGCACAAAGAAACTTTGTATTAGCAAATTGAACTTAAGCCATAAGTTGAGATGTTTGTTGGACAGTTTAACTTTCAAACCGAAGTAAAACGGTAAGATTTTAAATTCAAAATGGCTGGCGAACTTCGACAATTGATTTTGAACTTAAATGTTTGAAATTGTGAAAACAATCTTTAAAATAAAGAATTTATACGTTGGACGTGATCATTTAATATTCTATTATTTCTATTCTCATTTCCTAAGCTTCCAATTGTTTCGTTAAAAAATATTATTATAAGTTAAATAATTACAAATAAGTATTTTTGTTTTCATTTATAAAAAATATTTCACTAATGCTAAGCTTGATTATCCCCGAAGGTTATAGGCTATTTTTTATCCGGGGAACGCAAGTGGAACCGCGGGATATAGCCAGTATTTACAACAAAAAATTACGACTACAAATGAACATGAACAGTTGGAGATCCTCAATTAGAGATTATTTATTTATTTATTAAGAAACAAACGGTCATACATAGTTTGTACATTATTACATACATTATTTGTACGGGGCCTTCGGTACGCGAGTTAGTATCGTGTCCATTTTTTTTAAAAGTCTAAACTATCTCCCCATCTTCCAGTCATCCGGAAGCCAAAATTAACGGATATTGTCAATATATCGTAGAAATCTTTTCAGTCGATTGGTTTTTATTTAAATTTCTACCATCAACCGCCATCGAACCGGAAAATGGTAGCCATAATGACCCCCTTATTTTCGGTTCTTATAACCGTTTTTGAAGTTTTCGTGGGAATTGCGGTTTATCCTCTTATAAAAACGTATTCGGTCTATAGTTTTTGTAATGACTTTTTTATTCGCACCGTTCTACATTAAACTGTAATGTTTTACACATAAAAAAGACAAACTTACAACTTTTTATCGATTAACGATCAAGTTTGGTGGTATGGACTCAAATGCAACTTTTTTGTTAGTCTATAGCCCATTGTTAACTATTTTTGGTCATTGACATATAAGGATATTTTTAATTTCGACTGCTATTACTGCTGAACTTGCTTTTGGTTTATTATTATTGCTTATTAATATGGATATTGCATGTAATTCCCCGATTTAAAAGTGTTATAGGATACTAGTTGTTTCCAGCGGTTTCAACAGAGTTCTAGGAATACAAAGTGGCATATAACATTAGGTGTTAATGTAAATTCTTATTAGTGAAATATTTTTTAGAATCGGAAAACTTTACCTCTATAAGTAATTTAATATTTATTTATTATTGTTTCATTCTTATTTTAAGTAGGTTATTTATTATGTAATCTTTTCAGTAGGTATGCAACATGTCTGATTAATTTCCATTCCCACGATATTACTCGGAATTAAATCAATTCTTGCGAATGAAGTAGTACGGTACTACGAGTTTTATGACATTTATTTTATCAATCACCAAGAAATCAACATGTTTTTGAAATTCGTCCTGGATCCGTAAGATGGTATTCTAAGTTAATATTCAACCAACCAAACAAAAAATTGCATAATTGCTAATAAATGAGCAAGATAGGGTAAATTGAAAAGAAAAGAAAAGGTGCATCCTACCACATATAATGATCAATAAAGGTTGCTTGTGGTTAAGGTATAACATAACCGTCCGTGTGGTTGTGGTCGGTTAATATCAACCACTAATGGACCGGATTTAGGGGAGGCGATATGGGCTTCTACTTGTATTATGTATAAGTTGGGTCGGCTGAACGTAGAAGTAACCAAATACCTTCCGATGTATTCAGACAGCTGTATTTCAGAGCTAGTTCCCTTCTAAGCTTTGTGTGCTTACCAACATCGACCACATCTTCACTGACCACGGTGAGATTGTGGTCACACACAGGCCTATAAGTACATAGTAAAAATTTTCCGAACCCGGAGCGGAGTAAGATATTAGTGATCCCGTGAATTAATTATAAGCTATTTTAGATATGCTACCATCCCATAATAAAAATAGTTGTAGCATGACAAACTCAAAATATGTTATCTAAAATTATCGTAGCATCAAATGGATTTTGCCCAAAAGCCACCATCCTGAAGTCCGACTCTGCATTAAAATAAGGAATATCGTATTACAGTGTATTATTGCAACAAACTGATTTATGAATGAGTTAACCGCACGATGCGATTGTTACTTTTGATTAAACTTTGTTATTAGATTACGTATTTGGTTTTGTGACATTTATAGAGATGAAATAATGTTTATGTTAGGTATAGTTATTTATTTAGACTAGTAATTAAATTATAGAAAAACTCCTTCATGAAGTTTTTTTTATATATAACATAGTCTTAATGAATGGGATGATATACCTAGAACTATTTTTAATTTTATAAGAAGCGCATAAAGTTAAGAAATGGTGCCATGGTTTCCTCACCACGTTTTCCTTTAAGTACCGAAAGCTAAAGCTCATTGTAAAAAGCAAATCCATCATCAAGGCACTCAACATAAACAATCTATTCAATTTATTATTTTCAGTCATTGAACAATATATATATAAAATAAAATAACTATAATTAATCTGAAAGTAATTAAGTTAATTTGTGTTCTGAACATAAATGATAAAGAGCCAATCTGAATTAGAATTCCAAATATTTTAATCACTATCGTATTTCACACACTAAAATATTTAAAAGACTTCGTGAGTAAAAAAAAGTTGATAACGACTTTTTTTTTACGAAAACGTGTAAAAGGTAGACCACCTCTGACTCTGGTAGCCAAATAATGTACGACCGTCATTAATTTTAAAGTGATGTCAGAGTTTGTCAACAGTTAGGGGTGATATCTGTTCTGTTTTTTTGTCGATAATTTTTCACGATTTATGTGTTTTGATTGTGTATCTCGGTTCGTATTAAAATATTTTCGATCTTATTTCTTTAGAATGGTATATTTAAAAGACTTAACCAGAGACTAATGGACGCATTCTGCACCTTTTTGTTGTATTTTATCGAAGTTAAGGGTGATCGTCGCAATAGGATCCTTATTTTATTTTACAAAACTACCACACAAAAGTTAATAATTTAATATGATACTTGTAAAATTTGTTCCTTAAGGCGTATTGACATGATATTATATTTGAATCAATGTTATAAAAATAAATATTTGTCAACATTCAGCGTTAAAGAATAGAAAATAAAAAATACTTTATTTATACAAAAATCTTTAATTCTTTAATATTAATAATGTAGGTAGTATATTATAACTTAACGTCACCTTAACTTTTTTTTATTTCCATGATTAATATGAAGTGTCACACTAAATCCCTCTCCATATCACCCGAGTATCTGAAACACCCAAGAATTTACTTCAATCAGTGTTTTTTTATCGTTTTTCCTTGAGACAACGGCTACCAAAGAAGTTATTAAGAAGATACCATCGGTCCCCACAATTTACTGTGCATCCTGTAGGTATTAAAGGAGGCCTGTTGTGAATTTTAATACTTAATTTAGCTCCCACCTCTATAAGCGAGTGGTGTAAGTGACAGGCGAATTTTTGTTTAATAACTCAAGAGAATGAAAAAAAAAATATTATAATTTTACAAATCATGAATGATGTTATTAGTTAGGCGAGTAGATCAAGTATGAGAAATAATGAGTTTAAAAAGTAGAAAATGTATTTGAAAAATAAAATTGAAAGCCCCAAACACAAAATGACTAATATTGTATTAATACTTTTATATTAATAAAATTATTATACATATTTACTTCATTACAATTTTTTTTATAAAATAAAAATTCATAAGAGCGTGGCTTCGGGATAATTAAACTAAGAAAATAGTTGTGACTAAGGCTGAGATCTATAGAGCGTGCTTAGACTTTGCTCAGACTTTACTTAGGGTATAAACCTACGTAATAAAGTAAATATTTGTGTGTTTTAATTTGTAGCTAAGTTTTTGGTAAGTCGTCGATTAGGTACACTCAGGCTTTGCTTAGCACACACTCAGAGAGATTCGAAGATTGCATTTTAAATACCGACGTTGTACGATAAAGTCTGAGCAAAGTGAAAGTACGCTCTATAGATCTCATCCTAAGTATATTCGTTTGATCTTCTTTCCATATAATTTATAATAATAGTTCTAATTATATATTTTTTGTGTTATTCTGTGTAATTGTTAAAAAAATAATTACTACGTTAAATGTGACATTTTTTTTACTTTTGTGACATTATTTTCAATATCGATAAATACGCTTTTCTCTTATAACTTCCAATGGACACAGTTATAATCTTCAAGAAATATCTACACTGTAATTAGTAGGGAAATTAAGAAAATTAACTATATGAAAAATGTTATAGACCACTGCCTCACAGACACAACTACATATTCATAAAATTGTGTACGCATACATAATTGTAAAACGTAGAGTGGACATATATAGGTATGTCCACTGGTGACAACAGAATGGTGTTATATATGTACATGTTTCTCGCGGTTTCGTCCTAGAATGAAAAGTAGCCTACGTCACTCTCCATCCCTTCAACTATTTTTACTTAAAAAGTAACGTCAATTCGTCGCTCCATTTTGCCGTGAAAGACGGACAAACAGACACACACACACACTTTCCCATTTATAATATTAGTATGGATAGACCTTTGTTTGACCATACCATCTCCATGGTAAGAGACGGTGTGGTAACCTCACAGAGGCTAGAAGGGTTTCTCTCAAATGCAACTCTTCTCAGTGATTTCCGAACCGAGCTGAAACTGGCTTTACCTACGGTAGAGCAATCATAAAATTAAATTACATTCATAATATCATACCTTTTAGGCTACCAATCTCCATTAATTTTTACCAGATAGGTACATACATTTTAAAAAGGTTTTTGATAACGCATTGGGTCTTGTTATGTTTAAAACGTTCGCCAGTTTTTTATTCGATTCAAACCCTTCAAATGTTTTCTTATTGAATAGGCTTTTCATTCACCATCACGGCTTATGATGAAGGTAAGCAAGCTTAGGGTGAGTTTTGATATAAGTAAGTTATTTTAGATTAGATAAGTTTAGTAGACAATTCACTGAGATATGGCAACATAAAATATGTTAGGGCTTAAAATTAAACTATTGGTTACCCAAGCTAAGGATCAAAAAGCCCATTCTAAGCCATAAATAGTAGGTATAAATATTTTGCTCAATTACTGTGCAGCTGCCACCACGCCAACCTGAATCTTAGGTACCTATGTTATGGTTTCATTATGATTTACAATATTAGATGTTTATTTTTAAACATCAAGGCATAAAACGCATATTATTGGATTAGCAATTAGTGGAAGCAATAGTGCGATTGTATAACGATTAAGGAATCGAATTTGAAGTCGATAGTTCGATGCTTGGTTGATTGCAATCTCTCTCTCATACGCACGATATAGTTAAAAAGTCGTTGATCTGTCAATGAATTAGAAAATTAGCTTCAATAATCTTTAAAATCGCTATCAGTTTGTTAATCTCAAGGTAAAATTGTAATAAAACTCTATTAAGCGAGTCGACTTGACTTTGAAAATAAACTGATAGAAATCCGCTTTATGCAAAAATCCACCTTCCGATCAAAATCGCTTACGCAGTAACGAGTTGACATTCCAAACTGCACACATTAATGTAAAACCGGCTAACAAATTGTGGCGAAATTATAAATATGTCAACAACGCTCATATCGACCGGTGTGGTCTTTATTACGGAGAGTTTTAAACCAATATCTGGTTTTAAACATAGTATTTGTAACGAGTAAAGGTAAAGGCTGCAAGCCGCCTACTGTTCAATATTCGCACGTTACACTCCAGTGCAATCCTTTACTATATTATTTTTATTTAAAAAAATATTCTTATTTTGAGGACTTTTTTTTGTAACGTTTTGAGTTATCAGGCGAGGACATAGTTTGCTTGCCTAGACTGGCTACTTTTTATCCTGGTAAAATATAATATCCCTTGGTGGGAATAAATAGTAAAAACATTTAAATTAGTTTTTTTATGTTTAAGAGTTGCGCTAGCTTGATTTCACCTCCAATATGTAGGTATATATAATTTTACGATATGACAGTACCTTACACTCTTCTTGAAGAACTACCTGCTGCTGTTCCTATAATCCGCAATGTCTGTGCAGGTTTGACTGTGCCACGAATTTTGATGATAATATTTTCACAGTTAAGTTTAGTGTCATAAGTCATAGAGAAGAATAACCATAAATAATTAAATATCCTGGGACATTTTTTTCACACACGGTTATCTGATCCCAAACTAAGCAGAGCTTGTACTATGGAAACCAGATAACTGATATACTACATATACTACTTTTTTTTTTGTAAATACATACTTATATAAGTAGATAATAAACCATGCCGTTGGACTCTTGAAATAAAGACAAAAAAAAAATGAATTTATCAAATCAGCGTCATTATTTTACTGAAAATCTATTGCAGACAGAGATTAGTCGCCTTTGGCAAAAATTTTAAACTCCATCAAATATTGTTAAAATTAAATTATTATTTCATGTATCACTAATATTGCACTGAACTGTACATATCTTCATGTACACCGTTATACTGGGCAAATATGTGCATTTAGCCTTAAGTGACTCGTCGTTAAGGCGTCGATATACTTAAATTCAAGCTTTACGATTGACAACTGGTTTTGTTATGGAGAGTTTACAATGACCGCCCGAGTTGCTGCGATGCAGGCAGAGACGAGACATTAAAGGTAAGCTCAAAAAATTGCGGACGCATACCTTTATGATAAACTATAATGGTTCTACTATAAACATTATTTTGTTCAAGTATTGATAGGTAAGCAGCTGACAAATATCAAATTTAATTGAAATGTTTTGCTATTGAATTATTTTTACTTCTATAAATATTTCATAATGTATTTCTCATTCATTTTATAATAAGAAAGTAGTTTTATAATTAATTCAACTAATATTAAATATGAAAAATATAGTTATTTAATTTTTATTTATACAAAAAAAGTAAATTTAAATATTTCACTAGGTTAATAACTAGCGAAATATTCTGGTGGTTATTACAAATCGTCTGTCTATCCAGTGTATATTACCTTTAATGAATTCTGCTTTACACGAAGAAGACATACATTTAGGAATTTAGTTTCATTCTGTCTGTTTTTCCTTCACCATTGAATGAGTATCTAAATATATATTTTTTCACTGCATATCTAGGTACATTGAATGTCTTTTTTCGTCAACTCGGCACTACTATTCGATAAATCGAACTGGCCACCAGCACTGCAAATAATATGAAACAAAAGACGGTGTTTGGTGTTATTTTGATAATTCCGTATCTATTGTCTCACAAATAGGTATGAAAAGTAGACTATGCTTGAGGACACAGCTGTCTTCGTCTTGGGCGGCTTGAACTCCTCGCTTCACTCAGGACTCTACATTATTAGCTAATTCTAGAGTTCCTCGTTCGCTCAGGATTCAATATGCCGCCCGACATAAGACACTGCTTTATCTCGTTGGTGCATAATCTACTATTATCACTTTATAATCATCAATCATTATTCAACAGCATTATCATTATTATTTTATTTTATTTCAAAGTAAATAAATACACAATACCCTTATTTTTTATGTCGGTTAAAATCTATAAGACTTTATATAAAGTTTTATTCGCAAATGTTACTTAAAATGAACTGTGGGTCAGAGACAAGATATGATTACTTTTTCTTTTTGCCTGAGAAACGTTCAGTTCGCGACAATAGTACCTATATAAATTCCGATGCACAATGCCATAGTTATTAAGGCGAATGCTGATGTTCGGATGTTTCTCCTTAGGGTTGTCAAAAATAAAATCATTTAAAAACAGTTTTTGATCACTTTTTTTTTACAATAACATGGTCATTCATCATTTTACTGGTGATACTGACAAGTTGGGGTAGGCTAGGGTAATCAAATATAAAGCTATATTTGCAATTTCGTATGACTAAAGAACCCTGTACGAAAATGATGCTTATGAACTTGTATAAGACAAGAACAAAGAACAACAACAAAGAACCATTTTTATTTTATTATAAAAATAAAAGTTAAAATTCTTTCAAATTTTACGTGTAATTAATACTTATAAAACGAAAAGACATTTTTATACTTAAATTTGAAATAAATCGAGTGACAACCCTATAAGTAAGAATAGCGCACTTGTGCAGCACAGCAACGCGTTATCGCGCGTCAGCAGACTGCGCTGTAAAACTATTACATTTGGCATAATGTACCACAAATACAGTTCTAGACCAATATTCAATATTGGATGTCCAAGCTCCTGGGAGTTTGTAGTATATAATGAACACTTTACCTAGTGTTGCACAGTGTTTATGAAGTGTTTTAGAACGGATTTCTTCATCGCGCGTTATCGCTTGCGGGCTGAGGGGCTACACCGAAATATGTGTAACCATTGAAATGAATAACAAGGGGTTTCATTAACAGGTCGATTATCGACGCTACAATGCAAAATTAGCGTCCGCCAATTATAAGTAGAACCTCATTCAGATGTTTTGTATGAACTTCGTTATCGAGTGTCCATAAGACACCAGTTTTATTTTTATTTTATTTGGCATAAAAAAGACAAGATTCCTCTAAGAAGCTTGAATAATGATATCCAGTTAGGCGAATTTGCAGGCGAATCTTGTCCTTATTGACTTTAAAAACGTTATTATTATAATTCTTATATTTTCCTGTCAAGGTTGAAATTTAAATAACATTTAAAAACAATAAAAGCGTAACGGAAACTATTTGTTATAAACAAAAGCCATATGCCAAGAAAATTATTGGGCCAAATACGGACAGCGACGCCAGACTGGATGGAGCTTCTTAGAGGAAAAATGTGTTACCTATTTCATTATCCACTGTTACCAATTTATGGCATTAGTTACAAACATAATATCCATAGGAAAATAATTTAGTGATCTAGGAGTTTTACACTAAAACTAGTTATTTCCTGAGGTTTCACTCACGTTCTTGGGATATTATTATTAGATAGTAGAACTCAAGGATAATGTAGCTTCCTATTAGTGGAAGAATTTTTAGAATCGGACCAGTAACTTTTTTTATTTTATTTAACAAAGTCGGCAAACAAGCATACGCCCGCCTGATGGTAACTCCGGTGTCTCCGGTGATTACTTACCTCCTGCATCCGAACTTAAAACTTTACCTGTTTATAATATTAGTACAGATTTATTATTATATTCTTTACCCTTAAAAATAAATATGAACCACTTAAAAGTTAAATGCAAGCTTTATGTAAGTGTAACGTAAATAAAACATGCAATAATTAATTGAGTTATCTAAACGGCAAGTTTCCCGGCCGTCTGGCGCAAATCGAGTCTGTCGGCGGTCGAGATAATCTTTGTTAATGCAGCAAAACTCGGGTTATATTTAAACAATAATTAAATTCCGCTAACCAACCGAGTCATAGGGTTGTCAAAAATGGGTTTTATTTATTTTGTTAAAATACTTTTTTGAATGGGATGTTTTTATGCATAAGTTCCAGAACTTCGACGAACGTATATTTATATTTTGGATAATTGTTACTATCAGGAAATGTTTTATTTGTGTCTTTATATAAATGGTTTATACAGATTTCCGAGTGTCAGCCAGCACTAACAATTTAAAGAAGAAGAAGAAGAAATAATAGAAGAAAATTGCACGCCACACATGGCAAATAATGTACCTGTACTGCAAATAAATATTTTGACTTTGACTATGAGATTTAATACTCATTTTGTTATTGTTTCCAAATGTTGTATAATGTGTATTTTTTATTTTAATTTGTAATAGGAAAGACAACATTGTTACTTTACTGTTTTTATCGCGGACTACTGTAACTCACTAACTGTTCCATACAATGTTTACAAAGATTCTTCTTGCGTACCAACCCTAATGAAAGTGGGGATTTAATATTTGTGTCTTTTGTTCCTTTCTTGATACTCAGTTTAAATTGAGTATTGAGTGCTTACGTGTTAATTTATTTGGCTTTGTTTTGGGCGGGAATACTCGTGTACAATTGATTTCATTAATAAAGTCAAGTCAAATGTACAGTCAAGTAAATAAAATATTTAAATATTTTTCAAATCGATACATAATATTTTTTTAGTTTGTGGTTCCGACAGATGCACTTGAGTGCATCCTAACTGATCATGATGAGATTGTCGTCAACCACAGCCCTATACAAAAAAATGGAATTGTAGAGCTCACCGTTTTATAAATAATTGGTCCTCAATTTAAACATCAGGAAAAATGTACAACGGATGCAGGTAAATTCCAATAAGTTAAGGTTGGGGTCAAATTCGACACCTAACTGGTATTTGGAATATTCAAACCTGAATAAGGATGGATTACCTCGGTTATTGGATTAACTACGATACCCTCATTTGGGTTTATTCTGGAATGCCACTGCTAATGTTTCATATTTTCAGTACAGATTATATCCTTTGGTTTTCTTCTTCTTTTTTCTTGCTTTGGAGAAAATCTTTTTAATTGGACTTTTTTTTTTACTATGTATAGGCCTGTGTTTGACCACAATCTTTCCGTGGTCAGTGAAGATGTGGCCGATGATGGTAAGCACACAAAGCATAGGTATATGTTGGGTGATTAGCGCGATTTCGTATCGACCTAGCTCGCTGTAACTGTTATTAGTTATAATTTAACAAATAAGATGTTACAGTAAAATAACTTAAATTACCTAAACTTTAAAGAAACCACGGAAACTCACTACAAAATTGGTCATAATTTCCAAACGGCTGAGCGGGTTTTCCTGAAACATAGCTAATAACAATCTCGATTAAGACACCTTTAAAACAAAGTCGATGTCAAAACCATTTATTCAATTTAGTCCCCAGGTGGGCACACAAAAAAAACTAAATCAAAATCGATCCATCCGTTCAGGAGCTATGATGCCACAGACAGACACACACACACATACACAGCCAGACAGACACGTCAAACTTATGTTACCCCGTCGTTTTTGCGACGGGAGTTAAAAATAAAAAAATATCTAAATATGACTTACATAAAATGACTCTTTGACAATCTCATTATTTTTTTTGCATCTTTTAATTAAAAGTGACAGCAAAATCATTGATCTTCAACAAAAACGTACAATACCTTAAGTCACTTACTCTCATACTCAAAATTATTAACAACCTTCAATTACCACAAACAGGGTAGTCGCAAAAATAAAACTGTATGATTATCCATTCGGAACACAAAGGCGAAACCCAAAACTTGAATGTTAACGTTAATCACACAGGTAGTCAAGCATCCCTTATAACGAAACCTGTAATTATGACCATGTGTGTAGTGATTAAATGTTTACGAAGCCACGCCCACAGTATGAGAGGGACGGAAGATTTTCCCATGCATGATGTAAAAATAATCGGGTAATTATTGAGATCTGATTTATGTAGGTCTCTTTCACTCAGTACACTTTTGCAATCCTTACGAATTGTCTTTGTGATTTAAATTTTAATCTTTGTGTTTATTTCTGTATGCATCATCAGTAATTATTAATATCACTATCACTACATAGTATAAAACAAAGTCGCTTCCCGTCTGTCTGTCCCTATGTATGCTTAGATCTTTAAAACCACGCAACGGATTTTGATGCGGTTTTTTTAATAGATAGAGTGATTCAAGAGGAAGGTTTATATACATACATATACATATAGTACAGAAAAGCCGAGAAATTCAAAGATTTGTACACCCGTGCGAAGCTGGGGCGGTTCGCTTCATCACTACATATTCATATACATAGCGGATTTTCTTGAAATATAGCTTAGAACACTCTCGATTAAGTCACCTTTCAAACAAAAAAAAACGAAATCAAAATCGATGCACGTTTTCTAAAAATGAAACCTAGATAGTTCGAATTATCTCCCCCGAAACCCTCTGCATACAAAATTTCATGAAAATCGTTGGAGCCGTTTCCGAGATTCAGATTATAGCCAAACTTATAACATTGTGACATTTAGGTACCATACATTACTTTAACCATTGGGTTGAAGCAATCCACTAGTTACGTTTAGATCGGCAAATTAGGAAATAATATATGATAAACATTGTTGGTAAGTGATAATGTAATTTCTTGTAATATATTATCTTGATAATAAAACAATTACGATACAACGTTTTCGAAGAATTATTGTCGTTGCTAAACTCTCAAGGTATTGAAGATGACGTCAGAATGCAACTGGTTCTTAAACACATTCATTTTAAGGGGCTTTAACCACCAAATAACATGATGTCATGCTTAGGGGAACTGTACCTTGTAGCACAGACAATAACTACATACCTACATATGGAAGTTTGTGTGTGAATATGGATGCACTGATGGGTGCGTCTAAAGCTGAGATCTATAGAGCGTACTTAGACTTTGCTCAGACTTTACCGTACAAAGTCGGTATTTAAAATGCAATCTTCGAATTTCTCTGAGTGTGTTAGTAAAGCCTAAGTGCACCTAATCGACGACGTACCAAACACTTGGCTACAAATTAAAACACATAAACATTTACTTTATTACGTAGGTTTATACCCTAAGTAAAGACTGAGCAAAGTCTAAGCACGCTCTATGGATCTCAGCCTAAGTCATGAAATTATTATCCAGATTAGATACAGGAAAGTGGATAATTATATCACTAAATCAGAATACCATAAAGTTCTTCTGGATCTGGAATATGGAACTTATTTGAATAAGACGCAAAAGCTTGTTTACGAATTATAGCTAAGTAAGTATATTATGGGTTGCAAAAGTCCCTTGTTACTTGTTTATAAAGGTAATTATTATGGTAAAAAGGGAAGTTAACCTTGCCTTTGTATTGAAGTTGAATAGGGATTCAGTTTTTCTATAGATCAGTTACATTCAAATAGTTACAAGGATTTGCATGTAAGAGGGTCGCGTGTTTAGATACATTTTTGGCGACAGATAATTTAAATATAAATTGCATTAGTAAAATAATCGTTGTAGGTTTACAATAATGGGTTACAGCAATGGTTTTTTCGAATGCATTTCTCAGTTTTGATATACTAGAGGTTTCAGAACCAGTTGCACTCTGACGTCACTGTCTATCTATACCTTGACATTTTTTATGATAATTTATTCTTCGAAAACGTTGTAAACACATACTAGGATTGTTCCAAATCAATAGTTAATTGCATATATTGATATAAAGAATTATGTATAAGTATAATGGTCCTGTAGATATTTTTTAAATCTAAAAGTATTTCGTTATTTAAATCACGCTGCACAGGATGATTTATTAACTAAAAAATAAAAGCTTTATCGATAAACGAACCACAGCTGATCCCTAAACTGTTGGTCATCACTTATGTTTCTTACATCGTCATTGGTTATAGTAATTCGATGACCAATGTAGCTCATTGATAAAGTGTTATAGCATTTGCTGTCCTGATTAATGCATTGACCTTCGGGACGTTTTGTAAAATGCTATCTCTTGGTTATGCCTCCGACTCTTTTTTTCGGTCAAGTAATTGGTATGCAATTTACAAACAGTCAAACTAGAGGATTATTTCAGTTTATTCTTCCGGTCTTTTAAACAAAAACTAGTCACAGATTGATTTGCAGGGTAGGTGCATTGTAAATTTATAACAAACTAAATAGTTTGAGCTAAAAGATTATTTTTTATTAAAATTAAAGTTAAACGGGCTGACATAAACTTATAATTATGTTTTTTTTTGTTACATTCTCAAAGAGGTAAATTTATTAATTAAATATATTTACACCCTGAGCTTTGCCTGTTTTCTAAAGTAATATATTATTTTCTCGGGAGAATTATACCGGTCTATTCCATTATCACACAAATAAAAGAAGCCTTGCTGAGTTTTTTGTCGGAGTCTTCTCAGTTTAAGGGTAAACCTTCGGTTGGGGCGTTAAATTCAAATTTTATCACGTTTTTTGCTACTGACATATACGACAATTTCATGAAAATGTTACTAATATACCTTGGAGGAATGTGTTGATGATTTCTTTTGTTATTCATCAGTAAATATACTACCATTCTTGTCGCAAATAACATGTTGATAACTTACGAACTATAACTGAGCTGCAATTAGCAAAAAAAGTGATAAAATTTGAATTTAACGCCCCAACCGAAGCCTCCACCTTAAGCGTATTCCGCTGGTATTCTATTGTATTATTATAGGTATATATTCGGTGGTAGTTTATTGTAATAATTGTAACTATCGACGTTCATAAATGCCGTCTGAAGAAATGACTTTTGAATATGAGTCTAATTCAAAACCGTTCACCTATTACGGTTTAATTGAGTAACAAACATCCACACACACATACGTAATAGTAATAATAATATTCACATGTTCACATGCTAAGTGTTTTGACTGCGCTGGTCTTTTGTTGTATGTTATTGCAAATTGTTGTTAGATAGGACATCTATGTGGCTTTGTTTTGTACTCATATTGACAATCGATTATTGAGTTTAGTATTCGATTAATTTAAAACGATTACTATTGAGTAATTGTTGTGAGTTTAGTGAAAATAAAAAAATACAATGAAAAATAAGATGAAGTGTCTTTGAAGTGTTAAACGTATTTTGACATATGAAATTGCCTTTGCTTCATTTTGATTTTCTATTCAAAACTAGCTGTTTCCCGCGGTTTTACCCGGGTTGAAAGTAGTTTGTAGCTCAGGGATAATGTAGCTTCCTATTAGTGAAATAATGTTTAGAAATAATGTTTTTTAATTTCGATGACTAATTTCAAATGATTAATTATTATGAGAAGTAATTACAATCGCAGTTTAGTTGTTGTTCACCTAAGATAAACAATAGGTACCAAAATTATAAGATGATTACGAGGGACCTCGTAATCGGAATCGGAAATAAACAATCGCCATGCTGATCTGTAGCTCCGGAGATTACCTTCCTACCAAATACCTAAACACACTTACAAAATTTGCTCTCCTTCTTTATAATAATAAAGTTAATAGTAGGTATACGATAGAATCGAACTTTGTGCATACAATCAACGTTCTTTACTAGAAAGCAAAGGTTCAAAACAAATTGTTTCACTCAGAAAGCAAAAGTACATCTTATCCCTTCCATATTACCATTTATCTAAGGATATAAAAACTTCTGAAAACACTTTATGATTTACTTTAAAAAATAGCCCTTTATCTGTTTACATATTAAAGTCGTTCAAATGACAAAGTATACAAAACTTATAACCAATTTAAGATGAGCTGCATTTTCATTCAACACGTATGGACATAGGGGTTAATTTAACATCGATAGGACAATAACGGGCACTACTCCTTTTACAAACACTTTCGAACATGCAGTTGTGAAATGTTTGATGTATTGGTCAAACATTGTTCAAGGAATTTTAAGAAATACGAAAACCAATCTTAGTTTTGATTGAATAAGGTACAGTTTCCATTGGAAGGCAATAATAGTGATAAAGATGTGGATTGGAATGACAATCAAATGGTTGGGGATATTTTTAAAGGATTCTCTTCGTTTTTATCTAAAATATATTTTGTTTGTGGGATTTGAAATGGGGTTTTATCTGAAGGTATTAATTTTATTGATATCGAGGTTATCCTTTAAAGGTATCATTACCGGGACATACTCTTACAGTGCGAGTCGGACACGTACACGAAGGGTTCCGTACCACAACTATCGTACATTATTTTATTTAAAAAAAAAAAGGAAGAAGAAACACAAAATATAACAGAAAAATATAGTTATTTTCATTATTTGTTGTTATAGCGACAAGAAAAGTTGTGTGAAAATTTTAACTGTCTACCCTCGAAGTGAGATAAACGTGTCTACCTATTAGGTTCATGAGATACAGCCCGCTGACAGACGAATGAACAGACATTCGGTATAACAGACTATATTATGAGAAAGCCTAAGGTTTAGTAGCAGGTGGGACCCAATTGCAAATTATAAGCCGAAAGAAAATTATCGAGTAAATAGTCGTGACCAAAAGGTGACGATTAAATACACATTTAAAACAAGTAGACAGGACTTAATTTATTTTATACTTTAGTTATGTTTTTTATTAGAGAGTTATACCTATCCAGAATCCAGTGAGATTAAATAAGTTTACTTTCACATTAATAATATTAGTAAGGGAAGTAAGGACAACTGTCACTCTGACATAATAAAAAATAAAACTGAACAACACCTATCCCAGTTGACTAAAAAACAATAATAAAAAAGCTATCCCGTACGAAAACTTGTCTGAGCATCATTAAGACAGTAATTACAGGTAATAATTATCGTAGGGCGGTTGTAACATGTCGGAATAATCTATTACTTTCTGTTGCTATTAGTGTTAAACGACGCTTGATTAGTTTGCTACAAGATAGTGGAAGATAGCTGGTACAGTCAGCTTAAAAAGTAGCTAATCATTACTCAATTTGCAGTTTTCATGTAAAGTGCATCAAGAAAATGACAATAGATAATAGATTATTATGAAAATTATTACCTAAAAATGATACCTAATCTATTTTTGTCGCTAACTGTACATGAGGCTCTCATTACTCGACATATTCTAAGACAGTGGATATGAATAATCTTTTATTTTTCACTAGCTTCTGCCCCGCGATTTTACCCGCGTGCAGGAGTTTTCCTGTGATAAAAAGGAACCTTTCTGCGATTCCAGCGTATAATCAATCTGTGTTTGTGCCAAGTTTCATTCAAATCCGTTTAGTAGTTTTTATACGTGAAGGAGTAACATACATCCTCAAAAACTTTTGTAGATTAGTAGTTAATAGATTTGCTGAAATTTTCAAATTTTGTTTGAGAAAGGATGAATGTAGCTTTCTATGACAAGTTTTTCGAGACTAAATTACCTAGTGCAGATGAATTATTAAACATTCTGTAGGTATTATTCCTCACAGAAAACTCAAGAGCATTGTTTAATATTTTTTTTCATTTCAACCTGAAAATGAGTACCTTAATTTGACTATGATACCTATTACTAAAATAGATTTTATTCACTAAGACAGGAAAGAAGCATGGTATCCTCAAGGAGTTCTCTAGTGAAAGCTAAGGCAAAACAAAATTATATTTTTGAGTAAATGGCTGAGAGTGTTAGGTAATGACACAAAAATATTCATAGCCGTAGCCCGCAACCAATGATATTTATGATATATCCTGGGCAATATTCGCCATGAACAGGGCTGTACAACAACAGTGTTTCGTTAGGGCTATTTAAAATGTACACTTATGGTAAAGGTAGCGGGTGGGTCGTGACGGTGCATACGTCAGGATGTGTCCTATATTATGAGCTATGGCGATTTGCGTAACACCGTTTCATCAGGTCATTTTTCATCTCTGAGTAAATAATTTATGTATTTTATTGAAAATAGCTTTCTGACTCGCAGTTTCACTTGCGATCTCCTGTTATAGGTACCTCCTCAGGGGTTGAATTAAAAAAAATCGTTTCTTAGCGGATGCCCCAATCCGTCCAGTAGTTTGAGCTGCGCTTTGATATATTCAGTCACGTTTTCCTTTTATTTGGATTACAATTTCATTACTGTCTACACTAAATTAAGTGAATTTGGATCTATTGCATGAATTTGACGTGAGTTGAGTTCAACTTGCTTTGAAGTTGTGATAGTTTGTGTCTTGCGAATGGAGTTATAAGTTTTAATCTCCATGTTTAGATAGGCGTATATGTCTGTACCTACACACTATGTGTTAAGTAGTAAATATTAAAAAGAAATATATGGAGTAGGTACCTACTGTTCGGACGGATGACGGATCTAATACATACAACATAAGACTTGGATACACATTAGATATTCCCTACTTTTAAAGCTTATAAAGTGTTTTTAAGATGAAAAATAATACTACTAAAATGAAACACTTATTCACGGCTTAAATCGCTATTTTCTCATAACTTACAACGCAAGTCTAGGATGGGCCGTGAAATTGTGCATTACCATCATCGTACTACGACCTCGGAGGTGATATTAAGGGGGCTATGACCCCTTTTAATGATCCAGGTGGATATTCACCATGATGGGTTTTGTCTATCAAATCTACACATAATCACGTTTGATATTAACATTTTAAAGACCCGAAACTGATTTAAGAACATACTGGACCAATCACTTGCTTTTCATTTTCAACTAAAGATATTTTGAATACAAATGAAAGAAAGCTTCAAGCTATGCTTCAAGGTACTAAAAAGTACCCCTTTCACCGTGTTATAGTTTAATCACGATATTTTTCTGCACACACTCAAATTATTTTTTGAATCGAGCTCACGACTATCGATAGCATTTGATGTCTGCATCTTCGCATTACAATTAAATATAATTTTATATTTCATCAGTTTTTAATATATCTAAGCACTCTAGCTGCCCCCCCGCGGGACGTCTTATTACGTGTGATGGTTTAAAGCATGTTTTATTAAAACCAGTGCCGGTTTTAGCTCTACCAGCGCCCTGGGCGAGATGTGATAACCCCCCCCCGACCCCTTCTCCCGCCAACAAAAGGAATTTTAAGCCATTATAACTATTTTATCTTTAGACTTGAGAATTTATTTATTTATTCAGACTCGAGATAGCGGGACTCGCTCATGAGCGACCGAAAATATAGGTGGGCCTGGCGCCCCTTTACATCTGGCGCCCTGGGCGATCGCCCTACCGCGCCATACCCTAACGCTGGTACTGATTAAAACCATGTCTTAAAATAGTCCCGGCTCTTTCAATTAAATGATGTGAGAAAAGTCACGGATTTTATTAAAAGCTGGGTTTTACAAAATTTTCTTTAAACCGTCTCACGCAACAAGGGGCATATAGTTTCAAATAACATCGATAATCAGAAGTAATTTTAATGGGACCATTGTCTCACTATCAACATGCTATGAGCAAATGGCACATTGTGTAAATTGATCACCAATAGTGTAGCTAGTTTATATTATTATATCCAATGATACTATCTTTACATAATATAAAACAAAGTCGCTTCCGCTGTCTATTCGCTTAAATCTTTTAAACTACGCAACCGATTTTAATGAAATTTTCAGCAATAGATAGAAAGATTCAAGAGGAAGGTTTATATGTATAATACATGCATATTGTAGTACAGAAAAGCCGGGCGAAGCCAGGGCTAGTGTTTCTATAAATATTTTGATAATATTAACTGAATACCTACATGGTAATGAAAAATGAATGGCACCAATTACAAACGAAACTAATGTGAATTACGCAACGTCTCTTTCTTACATACCTACATATTTGTAAAAGGATAGAAAATATTATTAAGTAATCTATCTGTGCCATTGTCTTGTCATTGAATACATTTCTTATAAATTATTATGTTATTTTTATTTGCAAGAGATATTTATAGTGTAATAAACAAATAATAATAAAATATCGCATAAGAAGCTATTTCTCATTTGATATAAATAAAAAAATAAAATATGAGATACTGTAATAAAGATGCTATAAAAGAACATGTAACTGACTAACAAAGCCGAGCCGGAACCTCATCAGGGCTATGATGCCACATCGCGGGCTAGTAATTAGGTATTTTATACCTTAAGGATATTTTAAAACCACTACAATAGGGTAGTTGACTGACACATCAAATCAGCTACTTTTTAATAAATGTCAAAACGATAGTTTATAAGGAATTTTGTATGAAATATTACATTATGACGTCATAGTTTCACAGCATCAAATCATCTACTCTTAGTGGTTCCACTGGTAATTAAAAATCATAAAAAGCATTAAATTTACAACGTATTTGATATTTCCACGTGTTTTTAGATGTTTTATGCATTGGTTAGTGTTTGGTCATTTATTTTTGACAGTGTCAACTACCCTATTAACAAAAAATGCTCTCCATCCTATACTTAGTAAAAAATTGTAAATATTATTTCTCAAACATGTTTGCCGCATTCCAGGGACATGTTAATAGTTGGGAGTAGTCGTCATTGTTATATATTTGAAGTTAACAAGTTGTCTGTCCGAAGATGCGATATACTCGTATATTAGCGTTAAGTGATGTGATGGTTAGGTGGTCCCATTTGCACCTCATCGTTTTTCGCTACCTCTCTATTGTATTCAGGTAAGGTTATATCAGGTAGGACTTAGATTATACAACTATTTATACTTCTGACGCGTGACTTCAGAGCGTGACTCAAAAGCCTGGACCAATTTTGATTAAATTGAGTATGGAGGTAACTGACACCCTGGATTAACATATCACTCGGGAGTTCCCTCAATTTATCCAGGATCCATCATCAGATCCTGACCTGATGACCATGGGACTACCTGTGAAGTATACCATCAATCAAAAAAATAATTTTCCAAATTGGTCCAGGCGTCTTCGAGTAATCGAGGAATATACATACCTCCTTTTTGAAGTCGGTTAAAAAGAATAATACCTGGGTGGTGGGTGCATTAAATAAAAAGTCTGAACAAAATAAATTTATTTTTATTATTTAAATGTCTGTTACCTTAACAACATACCAGCGATCTTTTTCACCCCATTGTAATTCGTTTAGCAAGACCCCATTATGTTGAATGCTTGTCGATATTGACCTTTAAGTTTCGTAAGAGTAACCGCATGCTGTGGGCAGCGGCCCTTACTTAACGTTCTAGTGATAATTTCTCTCGTTAATTAATTTGTTTGTTTCCTTCAAGTTATTTCTTCAACTTGTCTGTGCGCTTTTGTGATATTTCTGCAGTAAAGTTTTATTGATTGAAAGAATTTTTGTGTTAATAAAATATGTGAATGCGAGATATATTTTTAAAACTTTCTTTTGTATCAAATGGAGTTGTTTTATAGATAAACTAGCTGCTCCGCGCGGTTTCACTCGCGTTCCCGGGATAAAAAGTAGCCTTCGGGAATAATGTAGCTTCCTATTAGTGAAAGATTTTTTCAAATCGCTTCAGTAGTTTCGGAGCCTATTCAATGCAAACAAACAAACAATCAAATCATTCCTCTTTATAATATTAGTATAGATTAAATATGCACAATAATTATATCTATGTATGTAATTGACTGCCGATAGCAGTTTTGATACTTTTTCACTTGCAAACATTTAGAGTAGCTCTGTCCATTGTCCATTGTTGGGTATAAAATCCATTTTTTAATCTTTTTGTTTTGACTACTTTCATGTTACGCGCATTGTCTACTCGACAACCTAGTTAGCCTAAAGATTGTATAGTCATTGGTATAAAGTATACCTACCTTATCTAACATATTATTTTATCTACAAAAATCTCATATGATATTTTTTTTAAAGCCGTATTCCACATACCTACAAATTAAATAAATGTCGATTAAAATAACCAAATATCCAGTAGTTCAGTATACCTAATGTGGTGACATCAATATTTATAGGACCTTTCATGACACACAGTGGGCCGATCGCCTCTCTTGCGAACAAAAAACGGTTTTAAAATCTTTTCATTGTAAACTGCGATATGCCGCTATATGCGGAATGTAACATTCTTGATATTTGGTTTACAATATATTTAGTTTTCTCGCTAGTTTTAAATTCAATTAAATGTTTATTTAAAAGATTTATTAAGGAAAAACCACGCAGTGATTTTTTCACCTATCAAAAGGTTTTCAGATAGTGCCTGCCCGCCCATGTCTTGCTGACTACTTTATTGTTCTACGGAGTCTGAATTGTCTGCACTAGTTTGACGGACCGTAGATTGTTGCTGAGATTTCCTTAAAATGTAGAAGATCAAATTTGGAAATCTAAATAAATATAAATATACTGGGACATTCTTCACACATGGTTATCTGATCTCAAACTAAGCAGAGCTTGTACATACAATACATACATATATAGATAAATACACCCAGACTCAGAACAAACTGACATGTTCAAGCACATAAAATGTTTGTTCCGGATGAGAATCGAACCCACGACCTGCAGCGTGATAGGTAGTGTTTAGTTTTTGCGTCAAAGTAAAATAGATTTTTAATAAACATTTTAATCAATTAATAAAAGGATTAAAGTGATTCAATCCACGTAACCACCCCAGTGGTCAACACAGCCGACGAAGGGGCCAAAAAAACGAACAAAACCAGCGGGCGCCGACAAAGTGACGAACACATAACTTTCAAGAACTTTCTTTACACCATTGTGGCTTGCGGTTCGACGATTAGGAGTTAATAATTATTTTTTGTTGAAATTTGTTCATGCTGATGTTCATAATTGCTCGTATTTTAGTCCCATTTTTTCGCATTGAAAACCATTGTGTAATAAGGATGCTATTTCTACTAATATTATTTTCACTAAGAGGAAACTTTATTAGGTATCCCTGAATGCTATAGCTTACTTTTCATGAGAATTATAGATACCTACCTACCTACCTACTAAACATCGTAAATTGTGTATTTTTCGATGCCACTAATTTGCCATGAATTGTATTGTAGTAAAACTTCACAAGAAGTAGAGCTTCGATATAATAGTAATAACCTTTATTTTCAACTATGTATTATATGGGGTATATATTTGAGCGATTGGTGTTTGAGGTATATAGCTTGAAAATAAAAATAAAACTTTTAACAAAAAATAGAGCCGCCTTCAAAGGCACTAAAAAGCATAAAATAATTATGCAGGAACTCTAATCTGATTGTTTTCTGATCCCATCATCAGATCCTGACTTGGTGACCATAGGACCACCTGTAAAGTATAGGTACCCTTTCAAATTAGAAAAGAATTTTCCAAATCGGTTTAGGCGTCTTCGAGTAATCGGGAATATTTTTTTTTATGTAGGTAACATAAAAAAAAAATATTCCAACGAATTGTTAACCTCCTTTTTGAAGTCGGTTAAAAAGAAACTTGAAATGAAATTGACTTATCATTATATGCTGCATTAACCGACCATTATTATGTCTAAATTACTGCTTATTTGTAGTGCACCCACTTTATTTTAAGTTTCGCAGGTGTAGAGATTCGAGGCGAGAGATATCTGACTGAACGCACAGACCGACATTTAAAGGTCAAACGAGTGTCGTGAGCATTTATCTGCAGCCGATATTCAGTGTTAATGGTGTGCTTGTTGTTCACGCGAATTTGGTTGACACGACATATCTACGTTCTGTCCAAAAGTACAACTTATCATACAAAAATTACATAGATAAAAGGTACTTTAATTTTTGCCCAATTTTTCCAATTTTCTGGGAAACTATTTCAATTGTTCTATCCTTAAAAACCTTAAACGGACTACAAGGAGATTAAAAAAAATTAGATGTTGTTTGTTACTCTTTCACGCAAAAACATGAATGTTGATGAATCTTAGCACTTAGTGCCTAAAATAACATATAGGTTACTTTTCATTTGGAAACGCCGGACAGTGTGTTTTTGGTTTGTTTTTCTTTCACACAGCAATGAAGCAATACTTTTGCATAAAGATAAGTGGTCCAGCGAGTAATTTAAGCAACTTTTTATCCCGGGAACGAGAGTAAAACCGCGGGGTTGAATCTAGTAACTAAATAAAATTGAGAACAACTTGAAACCTTCAGAATCATTGAATCTACATAAAATACTGTTCAGCCTCGAAAGCTAAATTAAATACTCATACTTTCCAGGATTTATGTTATAAGTTAGGATTACCATTATTTAATATTCAACTAACAAATATAAACCGTGCCTTAGTTTAACAGTTGGTACAACACAAACAGACATAAATTCAGTGGAACGCCGACAAATTGTAATCAATGTGTGCGCCGCATAATTAGTGAGTTTTAGATATCATCGGCTAATTGGTATTCGAACCTGTTTTATGCTCTGCTTTTCCAAATGATAAATTATGTTGGTAAGTATCTCAAAAATATCCGTAAATTAAAATTAATCGATTTTGAATACTCTGTTTTATACATTAAAGAAAGAAATCATATTTATTTGTGACCCAAATAAATTATTACCTAAGTAAGTACATTGAATTTAAATTAAAAAAAAAAGATTTTAAGCCGATGATAGCTCAGTGGTAAGTATACCAAATGAGCTTGAGCTTTCAATGAAGGAAAACATCGTGAGGTAACCTGGCTACCTCCCTTAAATTGAAAAATGTCGCCAAACGCCTTCCGGTGAGATCCGACAGCTGCACTTGAGACTCAGTTCCCTTTCCTGCTTTACACTGATCATCACTGACCACGGTGAGATTGTGGTCAAACATAACCTCTTTGTTTTACTATGTATGGGATAGTAAAAAAAAGAGGGAAACAAAAAAATAAAATATATCGATCTATCTTTTCATTTGAAGTAGGCATACCACTGAATTATAAAAGGCAAACTTTTTTTTTTATTAATGTACACTAGAGTGAATGTTATCATTACTTCCACGAATTCCACGTGGGATAGTGTCCAGTTATTAGATAAACTCATCAAAATATTTCCTTCTTATAAAGATACTAGCTTTCACGCGCGGTTTCACCTTTGTTTCCTGGATAAAAAGTAGCCTATGTCCTTTGTCATATTGAAGGCTATCTGCGTGCCAATTTTCATAGGGATTGCTACAGTGGCTTAGACATAACAGACAAACAGAGTTACTTTCGTATTTATAATAATAGTTAGGAATTAAGGTGGATTATCGGCAGTTTGAATTTTCCTGACGCGTTGATTTATTACGTAATTTTTTATGGCAATAATCCTCAATATAGGTATAGCGACATTTGGTTTATGATTGGCAGGCTTATATTGAATGCTTTTTGATTCAGGTTGTTAATTACCACTCTATCGAAAGATTCCAATCGGTCAGCCAATAAAAAAAAGATAATCAGAACATGTCTCGAATTATCATTGGTGCACGTATTCACAACGGAAGTTATTAATTAATGATTTGAAATTATTAAAGAATTGATTTATATGAGTGTTACTATGAATTAAATTGTGAGAAATAATTTGGAAGATAGATAGAATTTTTGGATATACAAATACAAAAATATTGAGGTATGTTTTAATGTTCTGATTGTCAATGTTATCAAGGTGGAAAGATGATCTTGTGAGGGTCGCGGGAAACTGCTGGATGGGGATAGGGCAAGACCGGCCATCGTAGAGATCCTTGGGAGAGGCCTTTGTCAAGCAGTGGACGTCTTTCGGAAACTATCACATGAGCGTTATGATACTGAAACTTTAAAGCAGATAAAATAACAAATATCAAAATAAAATGTTTCTTTCCCTCTGTCATGGCATGATGATGTTAGATTAGAAGTAAGATCCACAAAAAAGTCTTGCTTTAGCCTTCACAACCGGGAGATGAGTCAATAGTTTCGCTCTTGAATCGGATTTAGTAGGTTTCGATTTCAAGATGAAGGCTTAGAGATTATTAGGATATAAACTCATCATAAGGTGATCCCCGACCGATTGCTTTGAAACGTTCCCGAGCCACTTACAGGATAGAAGTGGCTGGCTTTGTATTTGTTATAAAAGGAAGTCGCCCTCCGCGTCTGTCTGTTTATCCGCTAACTTTCGCCATCATGTAGATATTTTTTTCCGGAAGGTTTATATGTATAGTACCTACATCCTAATTGTATTCGTATATGTAATTATAGACAATATTAAGGTGGAGGCGTCGGTTATAGGTATATTACTGACATATACGACTACTTCATGAAAATGTTACTAATATACCTTGGAGGAATATGTTGATGATTTCTTTTGTTATAATCAGTATATATACTACCATTCTTCTCGCAAATAACATGTTGATAACTTACGACCTATAACTGAGCTGCAATTTGCAAAAAACGTGATAAAATTTGAATTTCGCGCTCCAACCGAAGGTTCATCCTTAAGAAATGAAGTCGTCAAAAAATTAACTTTCATGGGTAATATTTTAAATCTAAATGGCACCAGTGCGAAGCCGAAGTGGGAATTTTATAATAACTAGCTGTGAACGTGAATATTTTATAAAACTTATAACATTTTCGTTACATCTTAATTCATAAATAATAAAAAGCTTTAAGTATTAAAGCCACCGTTAATGGACTATTAAAATAAACGGATCACACTAAAAGCTCTGTCCTTCCGTCCGTCCGATCGCCTTCCGAACGGTTGCCTTGGAGATTAAGGTCTCTTGTTTACGACTTAAAAGATTTATATAAGTGTTAAAAGGTTGACGAAAAGTCTGAATTATTTATGCTGTTCCTAATTTCTGGTCCTTTATTTTTTACATTACCCATGTTGTGTTAAAAAATGTAAAGAAAATATTTTAATTTTATACTACAAGCGATAATAAGCATGCATACGGCCCGTACACCTTACCGATGGTGAACCTTATCGTCGCCTATAGAGGCTTGCCACACAGGGGTTTTCATCGTGCGTACACCTTACAAAAATCTCCTCACATCCTACTTGAAGAACCCTATGCTGTACTCCCTTGTTAAATTATGGCGGAGAACTCATTCCACTACTGCGTCCACGGAAGGAATCGACTTTGAAACCAATTTTTTTAATGTAAAATAATTAAGGACGTTTGGCCGTTGATGACTCCATAAAAACGCCTATTCATTTTTGTCTTCAAGTTATCTAGTTACATTAATTTAATTATTCTTATAACTACACACATAAAAAGGATTTCTTCATTTAAGATATTTTAACTTCCACGAAGTTAGTTTGCATTGAACCAAGATAATGGCGATTTCATATATAGGGAAACTAATATTTTCTTGTAGAAAGAAAAAAAAACTTTTGGATTAATA